>CM072875.1:15060000-16335000 GCA_036937835.1 Pampus argenteus
AATTTAAATGCAATTTTCTTTGCTGATTTGTTTCAGGTGGCATGGTGCTGGAAATGTAGGCATATTCCTCAGTTATTGAAATGAGTGCAGCCTAAACCCACCCTCTGTAACGCACATAACTATGACACTTCATCTCTAGAAGAGTGGCGATGATGGCTACATCATTGTCATGGATGGTCTTAACTGTACTTGTATGGCAGCTGCCTGCTCGGACACTCTCCACAGAACAGCAGAAGTTATAAAATAAATCTCTTTGCTACAGCAGATATGTGCCTCTATTAAATTGACTACATTCCTCCTGAAGAGAGGACTCCCCTCCCTCCCTTTTAATAAAGATGGCTTGTCAGCATGTGGAAGAATTCAATCTCTAAGGCTGGATGTAACTCGCTGAGTTGATCTTTTGTGGCGATTCTCTGGGGGAAAAGATGAATACCAATTTTATCATCAAATATCATTTTTGATAGCCAATTGTTTGTCTGTGTGATGCTTTTTTTTTTTTTTTATATCTTTAAGTTTTCATTGCGGCAGCCTGACCAAAGGCTCTGCAATAAAATATGGAAAAGATGGAGAAACACAAAAGTATGTAATCGGCACACTGCGGTGCCCCGCAGAGAACCAGATCTTCTGATCAGCAGATTAGAGATGATGAAAGGGGGAAAAAAATGACAATGATGAGCTTATGTTTCTGGGTTTTTGAGTATGTTTAGCTGTTTTGGGTCCATTCGTGTGTTTGTTTTTCCAACATCCTTGCTGGTTCATCTTACTGGTGCCATTTCCCCACTCGGTTGACATTATAACAAACACCCTCCAACAGACCCCATTTCTCAAAAGGCAAAAAGGCACGAAATCCTAGTTGAGCATCATTCAGTGTTTGCATTCGGTTTTCTGATTTACCTTGACCTGCTCATGCCTACACCGCACTGGACCGAAGGAATGAGCACGATGAAATGTTTCCTCCGCCTCCTCCAATGTGTGTCATTATGTTATGGGCACCCTAAAAATGTCACAAGGAGCGTATTACGTGACTGCTTCATACTGACTTTGACAAATAGAGCTGTCATAAAACTTCACAAATTAGGATACAGATGTTTTGCGACGGCCTCTCCAGCCTCGGTGTCTGTGTCATTCAGCCACTGTAGATGTCTCTGTGTCTGGCTGTCTGGCTGAGGACGTGTTCTTCTCCAGAATACTAATGAAATGTCATGTCTGATAGAGGTTCACAACGTTTAATAAAAAATGATTTTAAAATGATTCAGTTTCATGCTAAAGCCCCACTTTTTAAGCCTTAAAGGTGATTTTTAAGGACGCTGTAGTTGGAGAATCTGATGTTTTTGATATTGACATGTTGTAAGTAAAATGAATCTTTGGACGCCACCGTCTTCCATCTTTTGTGTCACATCTTCTGAAGCATGCTAATTGTTTAGTAGCCACGTTACCACGGCGCCCGTCCTACTGAATGCCATTTAACTTGAACTGGTGAAGCGTGACTTGATTGTCAGTCACCTGTGGAACCGAATCTCCCAGAGCTCTTTCACAGGTGGAGGATTTGAGATTTTTTATCAGTCACAGACATGCTGGTTAAAGGAACACGGCAACAATTAATCCCACATTGAATACAGAATTGATGATGCGTCACTATCCATGGAGCCATTATCTGTTAATCGCATAACAGTTTCAGTAACCAAAACAGCACTGTATCAAGGCAGGAACATTGAATCTTTTCACACAGAGTTTTGTTTTGTATACAGGTTCATGAGCTTGATAGATACAAATAAATATTCATATTGGCTATGGCTGCTCCATAGGTCTGCATGTTATTAGCTCAGGAGGGGGAGAAGGCACACGGGAAGGAATGATGGCGTTCCTCCTGACTCCTTTTTGTAAAATGGTGCTTCATAACGCAGCTTCCAGCTTATTGTCTCGACCATGTATGGGCGGCACAGTAACGGAAGACAAAAGGCGTGGGAAATGTGTCACTATTCATGGCCACCTATGAAACAGCAAGGAAGGAAAGGAGTTAAAAGAAAAAGATGGAAAAGCAGACTTGGACAATATACTGTATCTGTTGTTCTATAGGAGGGGAAACAACAGTAGACTTACAACAACCAATGATAAACCAGCTTCAGATTGTTATTATCATCTGATGATAAAGTATAATATAATAAAATATGTACCATGTAATGGCAAGAGGGTTTGTGGTCGACTGATGTGATTGGCAGTTCCATTTATTTTAACAACTGCGGGACTGTTACAGCAGGATGGTGGTTTGATACATGAATGCAGCTGAAAGCCAGATGGTGTATGACAGAAGATACGTTTCCCCTAGAAGAATAAAAGATTATGATCCAGGTAGCTTGATTGTTTAAAGGCTGAAGATGATGATGAGCCGTTTATCAATATAGTTGCGGGTTAATTTTCTGTTGATGGACTGATGGATTATATTGACTAACCAAGCTCTACAGCCTTTCTGTGTTGCTCTGTAATAATACCATAGATTATACTGATATTGCTACTACTCCTACATTATCAGAAACATTACAGAATCCAATAGCGCATCAAAGCTTTTGTATAAAAAAATGAGCTTGAAGACAAGTTTTAGAAGATGACATCAGAAACGAGCAGGTTTGCAAACTAATGTGTAGAAGAGGAGGAGGAGGAGTACTGAGAGCCACTAGCCCACACAAGCTTGCCTGTAAAAACTATGCATCTCTGTGCAGCCTCCTCCTACGTTCCCTCACTGGTCATTTTGTCATCTCTGCAATCCAGTATATGCCTCTGTGTTTCCCTGTCCAGTTTAATACCTGATACAAATGGTAACATATTGGCTGTCAGAGTGGATGGGATGGTAGCAGAAGTAAAAAATAAAAATAAAAAAAAATAAAAAAAAGTCAAGATATCCAACTATATCCACCCATGCATGCAATAAAATATGTAAACACTGATCCTTAATATTTTATGTCTAGTATAATTTCCTGTCAAAGAAAAATTAGCGGTGAGCATCTTGAATGTCAAACATATTAATAAGGAGGGCTTCATGTTGCTTAGACAGCTTTGGTTACGTAACAAATACACACTGTCACTGTCTCTCCCCCATTCAATTTCATACATTCTCCGTCTCTGTCTTTCTCTCACACACACACACACACACACACACACACCGTACAAATGCGGAAGCTCTCTCACAAAACCTGAATTTTAGAGACAGAAGCGTCTGGAATTTTTTCACAGCCTCCCACAGACGTCCTCGAACCTATCATTTTCTCTGCAGTGGAGCAATGGTGACGTATGCTCATTGCTAGTGCAGCTGAATTTTAAAAAGCTCTACACCCACGCTCAATACCACTACTGCAAGCATAATTATCATAAACTTTCCTTGCTGGCTGTAGCCCTTCTGTCTGTGTGTATGATTCCCCTGACTTATTAATTCAGTGTCGGTGCAGAAAGGGTAGGGGGGGGGGGTTGTCTTTTTAAAAAAAGTGGCAGGTCATTGTGTAATTACCAGTGCTGTGTAATCATCTGGGTGTGGGAGAATCAAAAGCACATGTTTGCATATTTTTGTGTATTCTGGTGCATTCTTACATGCACAGATGCACAGATTTGCCTTCCCAAACTGCAGTTTGTTTGCATTACATCTGTAAGTGATTCTCATAGAGGTGGTGCTGGTGGTGGTGGGGGGACACCTTATTTCAGCTTTCAGCTATAACAAGCATTCTTTGTGTTTTTCTTTATCTACAATATACATCCTCCAGATGTTTCTTGGGGGATTTCTTGTTTGACAGACCTGTTTGTATTTTTTTTTTTTTTTGGGAGGGAGCCACAAGTGTAAATTGTTCCACGGAGAGCTGAATAGTTACACCCAGAAAAACACATCAAGGATCCAGAGAGTCCCTCGTGACTGCCCACACTTATAATTAACAGTGATAATTTATTCCACCTTTGTTTTTAAAAGAGGGTAGCGATGCCACAGTAGTGCCATGATCAGTCAGCTTACTTCAACAACTTCATTATAATGTGAATAAATTACATACATTTGAAGAAACTTTAAAATAACACTTGCAATATAATTACATTTTTCGGAAATATGTTTTCAGACGGCTACCATACCTCCTGTATGCAAATGAGATGAATGCAGAAGTGCAGTTATCAGGGAGCAGTGACTACAGTTAAAAGGAAATCATTTTAACCTCATTTGTTATTTTTGTTATGCAATTTAATTGTTATTGAGAAATGGATATTAAAGTAATATGTTGATTTTTAGGTCCTTACAGTCCAGTTCGTATGTCTATATATTATTTCTAGGAATAATCTGTGCGACTTGTTTGTATTTCCTTTGCCCAAAAAAAGGAGCACTGGGAGCAGCTAAAATTTAAAAAATCCAAAAGATTGCATCAAGAGTCACTTAATGTGATTGAAGCCTCTGGCTAACTCTTGTCCAGGGTAGATTAGCAATCCAGAGCTTATATATGTGTGTGAGATGATGACACTAATGGTTGGTTTCTCACTCTGTCAAGTGAAGTCAGATGTCTCTTCAATCAGAGACTTTTTTTTTTCTGACAGCTCTGAATAATTTCCTCTACTTTGTCCATGTTAGTGTTAGTCCATCTGCATAGATATATATTTAAAGCATGACATCAATACATATGAGAAGTCATGAACATTTCTGTTGTTGTGAGTCACTACTGCAAGACCTGACACTGATTTGTCATGCAAAGCTCTCACTGAACACTTCTGAATAATGCAGATGACACAATATTTGTGCTTTAAGAAAGTGCATGACATTAAAAAGTTTTTGACTTTTTCCACAAAACCAAAGAACGACGGATGCCGCGCAGGTGGGAATGTTGCTGCTGTGCGAATGAGGTCGGCAACACTTGATTAACAAAAATATCTTTTACAACCACCTGCGACCTATGTTTGTTTATTTTATTTCAGAAGGGATAAATCACATTAAAAAAATAGCACTTGGGTCCATCATGTAAATGTACCAGATTTAGTCATACAAGGCACTTTTCATCTGCAGCCCCTGTTTCTTGAATCTGCCAGCCTAATGTAGTTTATCCTTCGTCCGAGAGCAGCTTTTCGTCTATTCTACTAGCTTTCTGTTAGTCTGAATGCCAGAGGAAGCAAACTGTCTTCATGAAAGAGTGTGCATATGCGAGTATCTGTCTTTCTCAAGCTGACTCATGTTCTAATACTGATGATGGGTTAGTAAGCTTTTTCTCATGTGGCTCGGATGCATCATGCAATCTGCCAGACAACACCAGCGCTTGTCGTGCATAGTGTCTGTGTCCTCATATAAACACACACCATGTCTGTCATGTTGGCTGTTCATAGCTTTCCTGTGGTTCCTGCTAATACGTATTCAAAAGATATGATTAAAGATTAAATTGCTCAAGCCTTTAATGTAATTGATGATGCTGTGAAAACCATTCTCCAGTCATTTAGCCACACTATCACTATTTCCAGGCTTTATAGGTGACATGAGAGACGTTCCTGTGAGTTTGTTTGATTTCAAAGGTTGCCCCAAACTTTGACAGGAAGTGTGTTTTGTTTTTTTTCACTAGATAATGGTTTCAACATGTCATCTGGAAATCAGTATGCAGTTCTTAGTGATGTGACTGCTGCCCCCCGCTGGAAGGGAGTATATAGTGTATATGATGCAAATACTGTTAAGTAACATAAAACCTTAATGAATTCAATTAAGAAGTGAAGGAAACAAATATACAGACAATAAATTAAGGACTGTAATAAGCATTTCCAATAAAACCTATAATAACCTATTAGATACTACATCACTGATGGAGGAGAAAACAAAAGGACCAAGAAAACCTTTGAGACGGTGAGCACTTTGAATGTAGCGTAAGGAAAGTAAAGGACAACCAGATCACATGTTGGCAAAATAACAGTACAGTCGTGTTTATCACAGTGACGCACAAAGATGAGATAAACAGCCAACACACACACACACAGTATGACATCCACTCACAATGAGGCAGATGTTCATACACACACACACACAGACACATACAGATACAGAGGAGTAGAGTAACTCAGGAACCTCAAAACATGCTAATCCAGTTTTTCTGGGAATCCCTCCCAGCTGCCATCAAGATATGGTTACAAGAAACATTTAGCCGTGGGACAGAGGAGGAGAGAGAGGCACACAAGAGAAGCTCTGTTACCTGGCCAGCACACTGAGATCCCAGGATTCACCGCAGCACAGGTTTTCCTCTGAATCCAACCGCCGCAAAGACAAGAGAACAGTGGATTAATTTTAATCCTATTATAGTGTTTCTTATGTAGGAGCCTGCTAGCAAACACCTGCTTTACAAGTTACCAGGAGAAAATGACTCTTTAGTGAACTATAACAGTTGGGCCAATTCCTCAGACTGTCCAATTGCTGGACGGGTTTCTGCTGGTAATCACATTACCAGGTCTGCATGGGAGGCATATCGTAGCCACGCAGAATGATACAACAGAGCAAAGAGACTTTTTGGAGCCATGCTGGACAAAGCTGTCGTGTTGGAGCTGCAGGCATATTTTCACTGCAGTTCCTGGTAGGAGCAAAAGAAGACAAATGAAACAATGACCAACAATTTGCACCTGGATTTTCTTTCTTTCTTTTTTTTTTTTTGTTTGTGAGTCATAGAGAAGTCTGTTTGAAGTTATAGGTAGACTATGTTGCTGTGCTTTGGGAGTCGAAGACGAAATCGACACCATCAGAACCAATGGAGCGAAAAAGACTATCTGCTTGACGATGAGCCTCAGATCATTCAAAATCCCTGTTTCCTAAACACGGGTAAAGCCCATGCAGCACGAGATAACGTTCTACTTGTGACCTTCACTGTGAAAGCATCTGGACATTTTATTGGTAATATTCAATACTCTCAGGACTTCACTGATTATGTTATTACTTGCTGGAAAGTAAAACTATGGGCTTCCTGCAGCAATACTTTAAATAGTTTCAATTCTTTTCATTCTCACACCACTCAGCCTCCTGATAACAACACAAAGAGAAAAAAAAAAAAAAAAGTGTCGAAAGAAAAACACCTTCATTATCAGGAATTTACTCACACATTGATAGTATGAAATGGCTAAGGGCCTTGATTTAGCCAGTCACTAGTAATTTTGGATATTGCATATTTTTCCCTTCAAAACTGTGGTTTTATAAAATAGAAAAGTCTGAATAAATCAACTGTTTTTTGGCACAATGCTGCTGTGGTGCTTGGGCTGCAACTTCTAGCTTTTCATATTTATACTGGATTTCCCATTGTGACGCAGTCGTGGTTGTTTTGGATTTCCCACAGTGACGCACTCATATTACAGCCAGTCGTTGTTGCCATATTGCTGTAGTTTTTCCTCTGCTAAAAACCAGTAAAAGCAGCAATGCTAAATTCTGATCCTAACAGTAAACATTGTAGTAAAATATCCAATAGAAGGTTGTTGTCATGTTGTGTCAAACATTATTCTGGCAAATTATAAGAGTGTTGAGAATTTTCCCCAGTTTTGTGTACTACCAGCATCTTTCTCTTTTTGACCACAAAGGGGCAGTGTTCCAGCCCTAACCACACATTAACTAGAGTGCTGCAGAGATGAGCTGGTAAAATCTGGCTTGATTCAGATGGTGCTCTTTGTTGTGTATATGGCCCTATTTATGATGAGCTCCATTTCAGTTAAAGCACCACTGCAATGAACAAGAGGAGATGGAAAATGTGAAAAAAAAAAAAAAAAAAAAAGGCTCCTCTTCTTACGGCAGAGTTCACATCAGGATTTTTCTCAGTGTCTCGATGTGCCAATTTTCTCAATCAAGTTAGCCTCGGCAAGTGAATGTGTAATTATGTTGAGATGCAGAAAATGCCATTTTACATAATGCCCAATGTATCATTTACTGCTAAAGTAACTAGCAGTGCTTTTAAAGAATACCATTTCCCCTACCATGAATAGCTGTCAGCCAATCTTGGAATTAAGCTTAAGCTCTCCCGCAGTGTGTGGGCTCGGCAGTGGGAGCCATTGGAGGTACAGTGTGTAGTTGTGTGTAATTTATTGTCTGTATATTTGTTTCCTTCACTTCTTAATTGAATTCATTAAGGTTTTATGTTACTCAACAGTATTTGCATCTTATACACTCCATGTTATTAACACAGGTTACGTTTGCAATAGTGGAGAGTATCTTTTATGTTGTAGTGTTTTGCTATCACTTGTGTAAAGATACACAAACGGTGTATATTTGCTAAAGCCATGAAATTAATGTGGTTATTAAAATGTGGGTGAATGAATAAAGAACACAGGATTTGTCAGACTTTTCTCCATTTAACATGGGAAAGTATCCATCTTTTTTTCCCGTTTCATCTTTGGTCAGAAATGCAGAGAACAGTTAGTTTATAGCTGTTTGTTGTGCATTATAGTCTTTATTGATTACAGCAGTGTGTAATCAGCTCAGTCTTCTCTCAATCCTATGTTCACTTTTGTCTATTTATGTCTCTGGGGGCTACTAGCAGCTCTAGAGAAATCAGGTAGGCGTGTTTTAATGCCTGTGGGATCCATTCCTTGTTTTGCATGTGTCCCGGGGGTTGGAAGGCAGCTGAAAGTTCAAACAGAGACACACTCCCCCATGCTCTGCATGGCAAGAGCTCATAGATTAAGGGGTTTGTCTGCATCGCTAACAACAAGGATTGCTCACAGTTTGCAACTTGCCAAAGAGGAAGGATAATTACGTTGCAACTTTTTCAGCTGTTACAGATATGACTTGGATTATTTGTTTTTCTTTTTGTCCGTCTGCTTGTGCAAAGCAGGTAGAAACAAAGTGTGGGGAAATGCCTGTGTGAGTCCACTGAGTAAAGGAGCCAGAGGATGCAGGTGGCACGAGGCTTTGCTCTAACTTGTTTGAAGTTTTTCCCATGTCAGAGGTGAAGGATTATGCCTGGCATAGGAATTTAGTCTTCAAATGAAGGACTTTATGAGCAGAATCTCAACAACTCCTGGGCAGAATGTGAGCATCGGCTTGTGCTATGCACTTGTTTTAGTGTGTGTGTGTGTAAGACTCAGGATATGTTTGTGAATGAGTTTCAGTGAATTGCCATGCTATTCCTTAGCAGTGGGACCGTGGATGTGACTCCAAGGAGTACAACTATTGGCCAACATCAACAGGGGAAAACTGTTTACCACATCTCTGTAATCCTGAAAGAAACACATGGAGATGTGCCGGACACAGAGCTAGGAATGGGCCGGGTCACCCGCACTCTGGTGGACAATTGCCAGTCAGGAGGAGAGATAATTGGTGTAGTGCCAATGGAGAACAGCCCAAGGCCGGGCAGGGCACGACAGGAGCTCAACAGGTGGCCCTCCCTGAGCTGCTCAAGCAGAGCTGGGAGGCATAGAGAGGAGGTAGTAGTGGAGGAGAATGAGGAGGAGTTGGAGGAGGTGGAGGGAAAAATGAGGACCGACAGGTTTCTGAAACAGCCCTCTAAGAACTCAGGTAACTCCTCACAGCAACACCGAGACGTGGCAGAGTTAGCTGCTCAGACAGACACCCGGGAGCAGCACACTCAGAGCTCAACATTATGCTCCGTCAACGTCCGTGTTAAAGGGCTCGTCTTTGGGCATCATGGTGCTGTTGCGGGACATAGTTCACTGCCCCGGGCCGTGTTGCGAAGGCGTCAGGGTGAAGCCTCACTCAGCAGGAGAACAGTGAGCATGTATGGCGACCCAGTCAAGCAGCAAAAAGACTCTCAACCTGAGCGGCTCCGGAGGCCCAGGAGTTTGTGCATGCTGGCAGGCCCAGGCCCAGTCCAGACGGAGACCCAAACCCAGCACCTTTCGAGACAGGAAAGCATTTTAGAGAGCAGCCAGCTTTACAGGAACAGGAAGGCTGAGTTAAGGGCTGTGGATGGCCTCAATCCTGTCGTAGCTCAGCGCCCTTCACTTCCTTCAGAGGTGACCCCCAGGATTCGCCAGAGAAACTGGAAGCCCAGACCTGTTAGTATGACAGTACTGGAGCTAATGAAGAGGGGATCTGATGATGAGATAAACAGGCAGAGAAGCCACAACCACACAGGCAGTGATGAAGGAAGCTTTCTCAATGGGGGTTTCCGTTGGTGGCTGTTTGGCAAAGCACCTCAAGATAAAAACAAGGAGAGGGAAGACAGTAAACCTTGTCCCATATTGGGTAAATCGGACGCTCCAAAAAGTACACTGAGCTCACTGAGACGGAGCTTCAGTCTGCGCATCAGGAGGACTCGGACGCGGGAAAAAGTTACTGGGAATGAGGGGGAGTCAAAGGATAGCTTTCTTACTAAAAGTACTGCTGAGGAGATAACAATGCCTCCACGGCCTTTCTCGTACCTCACAGGAAGAATGCTTCCAACTTCTAGTGAGCAGATAGAGGATGGGGACGTGCAGTACATTCAATACCATAGCAGGGGAAAGGTCAAGGTAATGGAGGTACCCCTGTGTCCAGCAAAACTGTCTAAACCAGCTCAGGAAGAACCAAGCATGTGGCAGCTCATAGCCAACCGTTTCAGGAGGAAAGAGCAGCCGTTCGGTGGCAAATGTGAATCCCAGCAGTCTGAAAGCAAAGACACTGGCCGGTATCCCCTGGACGGGAATAATAAGTCACAGCCAGTTGCCATAGAAACTCTGGCATGCATTGAGACCCATAAAGGTCAAGGTAAGACCTACAAGATTGCTGAATTTATTTCTGAGCTCAGATTTCCATTTACAGCTCCTCATTCACTGCACATAAAGTTCCAGCTCAAGGGAAAGACGGAAGTGCACTTTTTTTCTTTTTCTTTTTTTTTTTTTTAAGAAGGACAGGCAAATTAAAAACACATGGGGAATTGTGAATTTGGATGGCGTTCAAAAACGTCTGGTTCCAGAGAGTCCTTGTGGAATTTCTATTTTGGGCATCTTGTTTCTCCAGTGATTTTCATGTGTGAACCGCCTATTTGTTTGTCCTTACACAGCAATTACTTTGCCTTACATAAGGTTTTTGAAGTCCTGTTAATGAGTGGGTAAGTCCAGTGAACTCAAATCAGCAGTGACTGATAAGACAACATCATAATGGTTTGTTATAAAGTGGTGCAACTTTTGTAAAGGCTAACTGTGTCTGTGTTACCCAGACACAGGACATTGGAGTCTTGATAATGCTGTCTGCTGGCCTCGCAGAGAGACACACAGCTTAAAGCAGCATTAAAGTAGTTAGTGGCTGTAATGGGGATGCGTTTGGCAGCCTAGCAGGGCTAAATTAAGAGGACTTACATGCTATAGCCTAATGACTGGGAGAAGAGAAGACGACTTAAGCACTGTGTTTAAAGGTTAACTCTGACAGTGCAGTGTGTTTGTCCAGTTGCCTGGAAGAGCGGAGGGGGGAGAGTAAAAATGTGTAACTATCTGAATTAATAGCGGTGATTTGCTGTGTTTTGTACGTCAAGGTGCACTTTCACACATTTACACAAAGACCTAATTAATCTGTGACAACTCAGTGACTTCTCCTGATGTCTGGTCGCACATATTCAGTATCCATCCTCATTAAGCCGACCTTTGAACCAGCAAAGGAGATATTTCATTCTCATGCTAACATAAAGCTCGTAAAAGGTCCCGAGGTCAGCATTGTTGATCTCCTAGTCTGTTTGTTTTCTTGCCTGTTACCAAGGATACCTTTTACTTTGACATGGAGCGTCAGGTGTTTTTTTTGTCTATTTATTCCACTGCAGAGTCAAGTCAGTCAGGCATTAGGAATGTAGGTGTGCCGATTAGCCTGAGTAAAGTTAAGTGTTCAGTGCCCTGGGTGGAACTCGGTGCTTGTTGCTACCTGCCTCAGTCTTTTGCTCCTCAATTAAATCCAGAAAGTTGAAGCCTGGCCCTCCCACAACTAAACGCATACATGCATAATGCGCACACGCTCTTTAGTTCAAGTGCTTCCTGATGGTAACTTCTAAATCTTGTTTGTCAGTGAGGTTTTGGGGGAAGGGAAGTAACAAGGTGAGGGGTTTGAGGTGTGCACGCTGTGTCCCCACCCCCACCTGTGGATGAACAAAGCCACTCTGTTGTGGCTGTGGATGCATGAGTGATCAGTGAACTGTGTGCTGAGATGTGGGCTCTCTTGGGGGGGGGCTTTGGGTTGAAGGAGGGTGGCTGGACATGAGGTGTAGGTGGTCAGCAACACATTTATCTTGTGAAGGTTGAAATACTACAGATTGAACTGTAGATTGAAACTGTAATAAGCCTCAGTATGAGGCGTTACTGGGATCCAGCAGACAGAAAAGTGCTCACTGATGCATTTTATTCTGACTCACCTTGGCTTGCCATTACCTATTGGCAATTTGAAGAAAATCCCCCATGTGTATGATCCAATCCTCCTTTATCTCAAATCTGACATAACATGTATTCATGAAGATGGCATTACCATTGTCTACTTTTTTTTGTCTACTTTGATGTCACTTCCTATGAATTCCTGCCAACAATATTTCTTGTGTATCTACTTCTTGTATCTTACTGTTGAAATCAATCTGTCTACTTCAAAAATGTTCAAAGATTAAAAATTAAAATATATTTGCATCCTTCATTCATACCAGGATGGGTTGGGTGAGCCAAACTCCCAACAGTTAATTGCGTTCAAGACAAACAAACACTGTAGTGGAAATTGGGACACACGGTAACAATGTGATAATGCCGTCTCAAGTAATGAGGACGCAACGAGCTATTGGATAAGTCACTGAGTGATACACAGTCTGGGCATGAGCAGAGGGAAATCTGTTAATAACTGAATATAACTCATATTTGAGCATGTGCTACTGCAAAATTCAGCGAGGGTACATTTTGTTCCTTGGGACTGTGGTTCAGTTGGTGAGCAGTATCCTGCTGTTCTAGAAAGTCAAACTGTTGTTTGAGTAGGTGCATACATTTTGTACGTCTTCGATCCCTTTGTATACAGGGTTTTTTTTCTTTAATTCATGGGTCGAGTCAGTTAACCTAGCCGACATTGTACTGCAAGACTTCTTGAAAACCCAATTTGCAAATCTCGTGTCAAATGAGATTCCTGTTTACCAGGATGTCTAATTTATATTCGGGGAAGTGATCAATGTCTGTCTGCAGACAACACAAGGTTTTAAGAGCTTTAAGTAGGCCAGGCCATCTAGACTTCATTAGACTGGCATGGCATAAAGATGTTTACCTGATTGTGTTTGTCACTTACCTCCTTTGATAACGGTTGGGTATTCGGGAGCTCAGCAGAACAGAGATAAGAGCTTTGACTGGTTGTTTCGCTCTGCAAATGGCTTTTGTGAGCAGCATACAAAAGGAGTATGATACGGGACCGTTTTGTCAAAAATGTGCACGATAAAAGCAGTCCAACAAGGAATGCAGATTGGCCGTGAGTTTGGCAAATGAAGGAAACAGAAATAATAATTGCTAGCTAAATTCTCACTCTGTAATTTATGACAGTGGGAAAAGCATGGTTGGAAAGTCAGTCAGAGATATAGTGGAAATTTAGACCTCAAGGTTGTGCTCTCTCATTGCAAAAACCACTGGACATTAACTGCACGTAGAAATGTGGGCATGCACACACACTCAACTATATGCACAAGGTTTCTGCTAACATTGCATTTTCTTTTCCTGTGAAATGGAATAAGTGGGGGGGAGGGGGAGAAATCATGCTTCACTACCCTCAGACTGAATGGTCATTTTTATCTGAGTAGACATGAGCAGTGAAGTGAAAAACCTGACAAACAAGCTGGCAACACAGTTTTCCCCTCAGAGACAAAGACACTGGTGTCCTCTTAAAGCATCACACACTCTGGGGCTTTTCTGTTTCCATAGGCATTCTGGGCCACAGTAATGTGGGGACGCTCGTACTTAGAGAATGATGTAACGGTGTACATGGATTCAATTAGGCTTTTTTTCTTTTTTCTTTTTTCTTTTTTGCAGGGTACCAACATGGTTGGACTGTATCTGTTGCAAGAATGAGAAAAGTCATGCATCTTTTTCTATGTTGAGATTTGTAACGGTTGTGTTTGTGAGAGGAAATGATGATCAGTCATTAACGAGTTTAGCCCTTTCCAATTTCTGGGTAAAAGTTCCCCTATTTCATCCATCTCTCTTCTTTTCTTCTTTTCTGTTTTTATGTCCTTGAAAATGTAAGCAGTGTTATTATCATGGTCAGTAATAAAAGAATATGCAGCGGCCAACAACTTCATCTCTGTGTTGGCCTTTGATGACACTTAATTTCCCTGCACGGTTATCTGTGGGTTGGCTTTGTTTGAAATGTGCGAGTATGATAATGTGGACTCGGGGAAATGTCAGAAAATAACTCTGTGTCTGGCTGCTGTTTTTTGTATTTTATTCTTGGATTTCCATATTCACTGACTATATGTTGATATTATGGCGGTAGGTGTGACAGTAGATGTTTAAGACTGGAATTACTAGTTACTAATTACTGTGACCTTTCAACTGCTTGAAAAAAAAAATAATGTAAATAAAAAAAATCATGTAATAGTAATCATGAAGTACAGAAAATACATCTAAAATTAGGCCTTGTACAAAATAACAGGAAATCCAAGAAAATATATAAGGCAACAGCTTTATCTAATATTGACTCAGAAAGCTGTGACCTGCATCCAGTTTCCTGCACTTGGAAAAAAACCCTGAATCAGATGGGTGTCTTCGTTCATGTTCTGACATGTCAATCCACACTGTGAGGCTTTAACCTGAGGCGTGCTGTTTAAACCTACCACACAATGCTCAGTGGTGAAAGGCCTTTTCTGTTAGGAACATACTCTTCTTCTCTCCCACAACAAGCGAGACATTCAGAGCAGCATACGGCTCATTGTAAAAGGCATTCAGAAATAAGTAAAAACTTAAGTGAGGCTTTTTTAAAATTTTTACTTTAATTGTAAGTAAAGGGATTTTTGAAACGGGTCTGTTCAGCTGTGAGTCGTGCAACACTCTTAGGTCACATTTTTGAAGAGAAAATAGAAATGTGTCTTACAGTGACAATAGGTGGTTACCTCAGTGTTTATGCGTCATTCTTTTTATATTGGCATCGCCTGGGGGCATAAAGGGAAACCACTATCGCTGCAACAAATAGGTTTACTGTAATGCTGGGGTTTTTTTTGTAAATGCTTCAGTTGTTATGGTTTAGACATGGGGGAGTAGGGGTTTCACCTGGTATTACACACCTTTGCTTGAAGACACCTCACACATTGCTTAGAGATGAAGAGTCTACCCTCCTGTACTGGAGATGGTATCTTCATCTTATGGGGTTTAGATGGTGAGAACGCCATGATCCATTGAAGGAAGGTAGTCTTTATTCTAATGATCACATACAGTACTTTGAGAAAGTATTCAGACAACGTGGTATTTCAGTTTTTCCCCTTTTTAATTAAATTTGCAAAAAAATTCTAAAATTCTGTTTTCACTTTGTCATTATGGGCTATTGAATAAAGAGGCAAAGAATGAATTTAAACAATTTAATACTTTCTGAATGTAGTTTTATACTCCAGCTCTGTTTAGCTCTGAGAGTTTGTATTGTTCTTTTTTTTTTTTGGTGTTCTTTCCCCCTTTTTTTCTCTAAGTGCGAGTGTATATAGTCAAAACTCAAACAAATGTCACCGGAAAACTGAACAAGTTGAATCAAGCCTGATAATTGCTGTCTTGGAAAAAAAGAAATGGATTAGTTTAATCCTCTTCACATTTTGCACTGTGTTGAAACCTTAATATTGAAATAGCCTGTGTAGATGTACTTACTGTCAGCGTTTCACAAGTTTTAAAACCGAACACTGGCGTGTTGTTTACGTAGATCCGGATACATAAGCACAACTGGACATGGTTAAATTAGTCATAGAGATTGAGCAATCATTCCTGCTTGGTTGTTTTGTCTTTGAATGTGTTTTAGGGCTGCTTGTCATTGATTAATGTTCTTGTTTCATACTGATACATTTCATACTGAAACTAGTGTATTTTTGGCCCTTGTGCCCCTTAAAATCAAACAAAATTTCTAACTGATAATTAAAATTGTTGCAGATTAATTTTCTGTTGAAATCTGTTTTGCTGCACTGATGTTTGTTGTTTGGCTGTTTGTTTTCTGATCTCACTGACCAAATTAAATAGAGCAGAAAAATCTGGAAAAAAAAAGAAATGCTTGTCTTGGAGTACAGACTTACTCTCCCAGATGAAATGGCACAAATAAAGTTCAAAGTTCACCAGTTTGAAAGGTTGTATCTTCCAATTAGCATAGCTCTGCAAATATATACTTAGCTCATAGAAGTATTACACAATCCCACTGGTCAATCCTCAAGTTTTGTGTTCAATAAGCAATAAGAGATGAGGGAAAACAAGGTGATCTGACACTGAACATTTTCCATTTTTTTTTATTTTTTTTTAAGATGCATCACAATAAGGATTATAATTTGATGTGGGTGTGTCCATGACATAAAGTATACCAGATGATTTCCTAAATAGATTTTTTTTTTTTTGTTCACAAGGGTTGAGCTGCGCCTTAAAAACTGTCATTTGTTTGTATTCTTCTCTGTGGTAGTTGGAGAAAAAGTTCCAATGCAGCAAGAAAGGACTTGCACACAGAACAAAAAAAATTCACATTAGTGTCTGTCAAACCTGCAAAACTTTTTTTACTTTGCACTAAGGGACAGTGCAACATGGACCAAAAACATTTGCACTCTTGTACTTTTATGCCCTTGTGCACATTTTTTCACTGTATATTTTTTATTCTGTGCTTTCCCAGATTCAAAATATACTAAGTGCCTGAATTGACTGTAAATAGGCTCTGTAATATCTATATAACTGTTGGACCATTCATCATAAAAACCTGTTGCACACACTATAGACAGTGGAAAACACTGTTATTGCCAAATGACATGAAGATGAATTCAAATGGGACACAAACAGATGGTTTATCTTTCAGTGTCTTGTCTTTTTCTTTTCAGACTCTTTCGTCAACAGTCAGGAATGGACGTTGAGTCGGTCAGTGCCAGAGCTGAAAGTGGTGAGTAACTTTTAAAATCCCTGTCGACTCAACCTCAGAGCTTTCATCCGACTGATAGATTTAAAAGCCAGTGGGAAATCATGTTCTCTTCATGTAACACTGGTTTTTGCGTTTTACAGGGGAAGGGAACAGTTGAGAAATTGGCTGGATTTTATTTTCTTCATGGCAACTAGTGGGTGATTTTTAATGAGATGCGTTGGCATGGAGATGCAGGGTGGCTGCAGTAGGACGCGAGATGAGTGACAGTTTTGGGCTAGACTAGTGACACATCCTGGGTCTGATCCTACCCGCCAGTGAAACACACACACACACACACAGCCACTGCCAAATGCACAACTAACATCCTCACATGATTTAATGGCTTCCACTCATAAAGACTAGCAGCCTTGAAAACTGCACTCCACCGTTCTGCCAGTTGATGTAATATTTCCGTTTTAGGTGAATTCACTGTTGCAGCACTTTGCAAAAAGAGAAAACTTCAATGAAAAGGTTAAAAAAAAAACGAGGATTTCACAGGAAGCTCAAAGGCGGACTTACTCTTTTGGCCTGGACACTTTTAAATGCGAGCGTTTCTTTTTATGTTTCTAAGGTGTTAATTGGCAGCTTCCACACAGAGGGGTTTGATAAATGGACCTGGACAGAATTAAGTATCGGAAAAGAGCCAACAATTTCTTTCAAAACATTCAAAGTCATACTGGAAAGAAGCAGGTCATGTGTGAGAATGTTTTTAATATGATAGCTTTTTCACGCTACAATAACAAAATGTACAAAGTGGGGGTCAAAACTGCAGATTAAATTAAAATGATGATCATAAAAGCGTAAGAAAAACCTCTAAAACATCCGCTACACTGAGCTTCACCCTGGTGTTGTTGTTTTTTTATGACAGCAACTTAACTGTGGTCGAGCCTTATTTTATGATCATCTTTTGATCACTTCCACACTATTTAATATGCTGAGATCAGATGTAAACATCTGTAAAGGGGAGGGAAAAAAAGTAGTTCTGTACTGGAATAGTGCTGATGCGGCATTTTGATTTCATGAAAAGCTATATACCAGCAGGTCACAAAGTCTTAGAGTTAAAACAGCAGGACCACTGGTTCTGTGGTACGTTCAAAGTCAGTTTATGTTGACTCATTGCTTTCACAGCGCACAGCCTACAACTTTTGTTAACTTAAAGCTTATTCATTGTTTATTGTGCTGGGTACCTCAAGGTATATAAATACTTGAGTTTACAGAGAGAGTAGGCTCGGAAAGGCCTGAAACAGATCTTTCCTCCTGCGCCCAAAACTTCCTTATAATTAGAACCATACCTGACTTTAACACCCACTAATGATCTGAAGAAGAGGACGGCGATGGTGGGAGGAGGAGGAGGAAGAGGAGGAGGAGGCATGTTGCAGCCTTTGTTCTTTTTTTCCTATACATGCATGCATCATCAGCCCACCCTCCGCCATGTATCGCCCTGAAGGCGCAGTATAAGTTAGATCTGGTCTAGACACCAGGCAGAGGAAGCGGGGAAAAGATTGCAACCGAACCGATGTATGCTAACTGACCTTTCTTCATAATGATTCAACCTCTCATGGCCTGCATAAAGAGCCGAACTGTGGCTTTCATACCAATCAAATGTACTGACCATTACTGCTCACTGTTTTCTGAGGTTCAGTTGGTTTCATTTCACGCATTTATGCAATAAAAATTAAGTGAGTTAAGCAATCAATCACAGTGAAAATTTTGTCCAATTTAAATGTTTGTGGAAGTTTGCCTGGTAATAAGGGCTCAACATAAATAAAGTCCCCTTAAGTTTGGTATTTAAAGAATTGTTACCAAGACTTTTTTTTTTTTTCAAAATACCCCACAAATAATTGCAAAACTTGTGCTTCTCTGTACAGCAGTGTCTAGGTACTCAGACTCTTACATATACGTTGATGCAACGTCATTAGCTAATATCAGCTCATTGATCAACCTGGTGAGTTATCAGTTGTCCTTGAATGGTAATGCAGAAATTGTTTCACTAACACTTTCCTGGTGGTGCGTTCAATGAATCTCAAGATTTGAGAGTTGACAGCCAAACAGCATATACTGTCCATTTATTTTCCCCAATATTATACTGTAGCTCTTGATGCAATGTTTTTTTTTTTTGGTTGGCAGTAATGTAATCACAATTTGTAGATAATAGGAAAAAACCCACAAAACCACTATTATTTTAATTTTAAGAATAATTCTACCATGACAGGTTTTTTTTTTTTGTCATCATTATGGTCCGTTAAGTCAACATATGCTTGTGGTTTGTGCCATGTCATGTTATGCTTATCACAAATGACCAAATGCTTTTCTGCTCTTGCAGGGCATTGTGGGAAATTTGTCCAGTGGGAAGTCGGCATTGGTCCACCGGTACTTGACAGGAACATATGTGCAGGAGGAGTCTCCTGAAGGTAAGAACACTGCAGGCCTGCTGTTGGAGGTTTGGGTCAAGAGGTGATAATGAACATGAAAGATGCTCAAACACGAAGGTTCATATTCATGCAGCATTTTTACCATCGCTCTCAATTTCACGCTGCTAATTCCCCTCACGACTCGTCTTTATAAAATACATTGCTGGTAATGGGTGAACATCTTGTATTTTCCAAAGTGCTTGATGATAATCCAACATGTTTCAAAAGAGTTTGATGAGTCAAATTATAAAGAGAACCTACTGTGTGGTGAATCACTTTGCTTTTTTTGTTTTTTTTTTCAGTTGAAGGTTTAAGCATGTTGGCTCTTGAATGCTACACTGTGCAAAAGGATACCCATATTAGGATGGGTGTATTAGAATATTTACATGTATGGTGCTGCTTGCCCCATTAAGGTTGGATGCATTGGATTATATCAGGTTTCTGGATTTTCAAGATTGATAATTGTCTCAGTTCAGTTTATAAATTATAAAATATAAAAATAAATTCCCTTTTTGGTTCTCCATCAAACTGCCGAGATAAAAACAATGTATAACATTTCCAGTAAATTAGGGCTGTGAAGATAAGTAAAAACTTACCCCACTAAACCCTATCATTTCCTGGGAATGTAAATTAATTTAATTTTTTTTGTCACAATCATAACCTGGATCTCCTGATGGTGAATGAGCCACTTATAACATGGTTAGAAGGCCCTACCTCTGGAAAAGGACCCTTGTTTGGTTCACTGAAATGTGACAATCAGACTGTCTTGAATATATCAGCAAGATCATAATGAAAAATGCCCCCTTCTGGCCTGAAAGGTGAGTCCTGCTTTCAGAAATCCACACAAGATGTGGGCAAACCCAGAATTAACTGATGATCTTCAAGGGGTTTGCAGTGTTTCATTTTACTGTAATTATAGTGAGGATGAGACATGAAGCACATAATTACTTTCTGGCATTTTGCTGCACCAAGGGAGAAAAAATTCTCATAGCTTAATTAGTCCTTGAGAAATCAATGGTGTAAATATACTGAAAAAAAAATCGAACCAGCTTTGTTGGTGTAATCAAGAAAGCATTCTTCTTAAGATATGCGAGCGTGTCTCTCAACATTTCTGTGAATTGCTGTGACACAACATACCTGTCTCATGATTAGCAGCTGCTCGGCCTGTCTTTGATTCTTGTTTTTTTTTTACGCTGCCGTTGTTCCAGTTTAGAAATAAGTATTTGCATTGCAGAAACATTGCCCAGCAGAGAGAGGTTCAGCGGTGGCTGTTCCTGGGCTTTAGCGACGATACTGAAAAAAAATAAAAATAAAAAAAGGTACTGGGATGTGTTGCCATGGCAACACCGGATGGAGCTCCGTTGGATTGTGGCTCTGTGTCAAGGTCTAAGCCTCCGTGTAAGCAGAGTATGCTTACTGCGTGTTAACCATGCCTACCAACTAACAGTCTCTCTGTAGGCTGCCTGCAAGGTCGTATTAGTCGACTCTTTTTTTATGTGTGGTGGAGAAACAAATTAGAATAATTCACAATTACATTTTATCATTCTCGGGAACATTGTATAGGCTATGGTCTGCCTCGTTTATTCACAGCACAGGCTCTTTTTTTTTATAATGTCTTTGGATGCATTGTATTGGCTCAGCTCTAAATAAAGACATCAGCATCCTGGATGATTATGTAACTGAAATGTTGACTTCGAGTTCCATCCATGTTTTCATCTGAGCCGTATGCTTTCACTGCAGATACTCATTTCAGAGATTGTTTCTATAATCTGTTTTGGCATATGAAGGTGCAGCTAGATCCTATACAAACTGTATTCTGTTGAATCTTTCACTCTCTGTGTCGTTCTAATCCGGTCTTTCTCACTGTGTAATGAGATCCTTCCTCATCTTCTTTTTTTTTTTTTTTTTTCCTTTTTTAAACAGGATTCAGAGACATACGGACACAAG
The DNA here is from genome assembly GCA_036937835.1 of Pampus argenteus. Lineage (NCBI taxonomy): Eukaryota > Metazoa > Chordata > Actinopteri > Scombriformes > Stromateidae > Pampus > Pampus argenteus. The sequence continues at coordinate 15,081,373 of CM072875.1, forward strand.
TCCTTTGTCTGAAACTCTAAAGCTCTAAAGTGACTTCAGTAAGAAAAGAAAAAAGTTGGCTGGTGGTATGTGAATCTCTCTCTGTTACACAAGCAGCATCCAACAGGGCTTGAGAGCCTGTGAAAAAGGCTGGAGAATCCCCTATTTGCCAAGCGGGCTAAAGTAGACTTAACAGGGTGGAAGTGTGGCTCAAGTGGATGTATTGCTTGCTGAGACAGGAATACTGCCCGCCTATTAAAACTTGCAGGCCCCTACATCTTCTCTGTGATGTGGGATCTATCTATCTTCTTAATATGCTGGTCACTTTTATCTTATGATTTGACATAAGTATAAGACTTTGGCTAACATTATGAAGTTCCTAGAAGATCTGATAATGGTAAAATGTGCACTTTATTCTGCCTGAACGTATCCCCAGCATCATTCTGTTTGATACATTTCATGATCTTGAGCCTTTTAAGATTGTGCATTATTCAATTTTGTCATATTGCTTGCAGCATGTTTCTGCATTCAGAAAGCAGTGTGTTTTTTTTTTTACTTCCAGGGACATCTCTAGCCTCAAAGCTTTCTCATTTGAATGTTTTTAATCTCCACAGAATCACAAACCATTCAAATGATATGCAAAATTAAATTTACTGTGTGGCTCTCCCGTTGGTCTCCTCTGTATCTGCAGCCAGCTATGCTAGCGGCAAGGAATATGCATTTGTATTAGAGAAGAAATGAGGGAAAAGAGGAGAGAAACTCAAGGCTACATGAGGGCTTTAATGGCTCCTCCTGTGATCATGGTTTGACACGAGGCACTCCAGTTCAGACCTAAGATGATTATCTTTTTCTTTTCTTATTTTAGTTATCTTTCATTCCTTTCTTCCTTCTCTTTTAGTCTTCTTACTACATTTTCTCCTCGTCTTCATTTCGTTGTTAAGGCTCTTTGAATACACTGTAGCTCATGCAGCGAAGCGATGGAGACTGAACATGCGACCTCATAATGTTTGTGAAGGGAAAGTATAGGGCCTTACCAGTACTTGTGGCAGTGCAGTGACAGCGACGCTGAATTGGTTCCCTTTAGCAGCTGTGCATTAGACACGCTAAATGGTAATTTCTCGCCCACATAATTGTCTCCAGACAGACCTGGTTTCCTGTCGGCATATGATTCTTAACAGCAACACATTCAGGACATCTAAATTGAGAAGCTACACTTAAAAACTTGTACACATCTCCGCCAAACTTTTATGAGTCAATGTCAAGCTGTGTTTTGATATTGAATTTGGGTCGCATCTGGTGCATCTACATTGTTTTTTTTTATGCTTAATGAGTGTGAAATGTGTCTGCAGTAGCTAGGAAACCCCTGGTGGTTTGTAATTATATCCTAAAAAAAAAAAAAAAAAAGATGATCTTGCCCCAGCACTGACCCAAACTGAAGATGCTTTGAATAAACTCTTGGAATAAATGTCTCTTCCTCAGGTGGACGGTTCAAGAAAGAAATAGTTGTGGATGGACAGAGCTACCTTCTTCTGATCAGAGATGAAGGAGGGCCTCCAGAATTGCAGGTAAGACTGTTAATCCTTTAAATTTAAAACATTTACCTTTTGAAACTAGCATGCAGACAGGAACTGTTTAGAGACAGGACATTACTTCACTGCTGGACTGTTAGCAGCAGTGTTAGAGCACTCTGTGGTTGTTCTCCGAAAAGCACTTAAAGGGGAGTGACAGATCAATGAGCAGGCCCCGGCCAAAAATCATTGTTGTGGTCAGTGGGACAACACGGCACCTAATCGTCCTATTAGTGTATCAAATATCATGAATAATGGAGCCACTGTTTCATCCAAAGTGGGCTTTTGCCAAGTCTCTGACACTATTCTATGCTTTTCCACGAGGGGGGGGGGTATATTTAGGAAGTGCTTTCTTAATCTACCCTCATGTAATGACAGAGCAGCCATCAGGCTCTTATCCTCGGTTATACTTAAAGACATGTTTAGTGTTTTTCTAGAGGGTGTAACAACAAGTTTTTTTTAATCATTTTCCTTCGGGTTTTTTTTTTTTTTTTTTTTATCAGTGAAGAGCAATGTACTACTAATATAATACTATTATTTATTTAGTTAAAAAGGAAATATATCAAATAAAATGCATTTACAAATTTAGCGGTTATAGAAATGTCTAACTCTAGAGAGTGCAGAGGCTCGTTTGTCGTTCATAAGACTCGATGTTTCTGGTCAGTTTTTGGTCAGCAGCTACCGATACCTGGCCTGGCAAAGCTCCGGTTTACGTTTTGCATTACGCACTGTGAGATTGGGGGATAGAAATGAGTTCAGCTCAGTTGTCAGCTGCCTGTATAATCAGTAGCATAATTAAAGGCCTCCATTATGTTCCCACTCACAGGAGGCTGAGCAACGTTGTGGCTTAGAGGCTTGATTTGCCATTCATTCCCTATGGGGGTCCGGGCGAGATGTGAAAACTGAATGAAGAGGGCAATAAGGGGGAAGAGTTATCACTTGATTGTCACTGTTAGTAATACTCTGGATTCTGCGTAACCTCTTTCCTACAATGGATGGTGTTTAGCATTGATTTCCTTCGCTCAAGGGAAACCTCGTCTTTCCTGTTTGATTGTAAATTACCGCAGAGATTATGACCGTATGATGCAGCAAATTAAAAAAAATCCTAATTTATGATCGCAGTGGGAATAACGGAAAAACGGATGAGGCTTCAGTCCTGGTGTTTAATCGTTTACTCATTCTATCTAATACCAGTACTCTACCTTAAAGCAATATGATATAGCTGTTGGGACACTGCCCCCTTCTGTCTATATGTATGAACTTCACTCAAAAGATAGTCTGCAACACTTTTAAACCAGTCAGTAACAACAGTGGTGTTTGTCAAATGCTAGTTGATGGACTAACTAGTTGATAAATGCCTCAATGCGTGTGCACACAATGTCACAAAACTATGCTTGTAGTTTCACTGTAATTTTGCTTTACTTCCACTGGAAAATATCAGCATAATTAAATAATTACATACAGTTCAGGAAGCTCTTTATCTCATATGGGCCCTTTAATACAGGCCATCAGTTCGGCCTGTGTCTGAAACAGTCTCTTAAAGTCCCCGCCTCCTGATGAGCCTAAAATATGAAAGTGGACAATGTGAACAACACATGGAAACAACCTTAGCAACACCTTAGCAACAAAGACTACTGAACGGACAGCCGTTTCGTGGGCATGCACGAACTATCTGACGTCATCACAAGGAGGAAGTAGAGGTAACATCGAAAACGAAGTGTTCAGAGCATTTTACACACATTTGTGTTAACTTTGAGCACATCCAACAGTAAATAAATGACAGAAAATCACAAAAAATTTAAGGTGAGCGTAATCACATTCTTCACTCTCACTATAAGAATGTGAAAACAGCCTTCAAACTTCAACATCTAAATGAAGCAAAACACAATTTGAGTAAAAGGAGGGGCTTTAAGCTCCAGGTGCATCGTTTAACCGGAGTGGAAGCAGTGTTTCTGAAGCGAATACATTCGGTTTTGTGAATGCTATTCTTGTGCGATGAAGGGGCAGCTTCACTGTGCCACCTCTGTTCTGTTCTTCAGTTCGCTGCCTGGGTGGATGCAGTGGTTTTCGTCTTCAGCCTGGAGGATGAGATCAGCTTCCAGACAGTCTACAATTACTTTCTGCGCCTATCCAGCTACAGGAACACAGCTGAGGTCCCAATGGTCCTCGTTGGAACACAAGGTGTTTGCCCTACGTCTGATATAAAGTTTTACCAGGAAATTGCTTCCTGCAGAGTGGAACTCTTTATACAGGAAACACTGTCTGATTAAAGGATAACTGGTGAAATTCTATATTTTTTTATCCACAAATCCAATGAAAGTCCAAATCCAACAATAACCCTTCTGAATATGAAATATTCAGTAGGAGAGAGCCACCTTGGCTTTTTGTGAAATTTGTTGACGATAAGAAAAACATAGAATATCACCAGCCTTGTTGTTCAAGTTGAATGTTTTGAGTAATATGTTTTCTCACCCTGTTCTCTTAGATGCAATCAGTGCTGCCAACCCCAGAGTGATTGACGACTCGCGGGCCAGAAAGTTGTCAAATGACCTAAAACGCTGCACATACTACGAGACCTGCTCCACCTATGGCCTGAACGTGGAGAGAGTCTTCCAGGATGGTGAGACGGGTGTCAGAAATGAGTGGACGTGGGTTAAACGGATGCGCATGACATGTTAACCTCCTCTGGCACATGATACGCATTTTCAGGGGCATTACAGTCGTGTCTTTTCAAATTATTCGACCATATCAGTGTCTTACCTTTTTATTAAAGGATAAACGATTTCCCGAAGGCTGTTAAGCTTGTTTTTGGAAAGACTACTACCAAGATATACTGACTGTTTCCTGGATTAAACATCAAAGTCGCAGCTTTTAATGAGCAGTATCATGTGAGCATAATGTGAACAGTTTTAGGATGCAGGGTCTTTTTCGTTTCAAGTAAAGTGGTCAAATCAGGACTAATTTGGGTAACTGAGGAACTAAGAGCCGTTTCATGAGCCAGTTATGCCTTCTGACTAAAATCTTCTATCATTATTTTTTCTTTTCAACCTCCCTACGCCACTTTGTTAATGGATAGAAGTTGTTTTTAAAATTCAAACACTGTGCCGGTAGGAAGTCTTTTCACTTCAGTTTCTACTAAACACGCAACTGCTTGTGCATGCTTGAGTCACATAAAGGGATGTACATAGACAGATGTATTCCTTATGCTGTGTGCTCACTTTAATTGATAAGGAATTATTTATTAAATTAATTATGGAACTTAAATTCAAGATTAATACTTAAAAATGTGGAGCTATAAGCCTAGAAACCAGCTGAAATGCAGTGGTATATATACATATATATATGGTGAAATACCTTTTTGTAATATGTCCTAAAAGCTTGAAGTTCTGGAAGCTCTGAGTTTTTTTCCCCTGACTAATTGAAGTCATGAATCTGTCATTTCAAAACTCGGCTGCTTCAGTTCTAGCATATTATTCCCCTCAGGCTGCAGCTCCTTTGAAAGCCTGTCACACTTTCACAAAACATCTGAATATGTAACACAACGTTCACTATATTTCATACGACTGCTGATGCACAGGCACATTGTCTTCCCTCCTGCCTTAATTGCTTCCTGAAGCCCAATTTGAAATAATTAAAAAAGAAAAAAGAAAAAAAAAAAGATGAAGGAGTGTTGGATGTCTGGAGAACTCGCTGTGTATCACTCTTGTCTTCTTCCCATATTTGCCATGCTGCAGCAGGCAGTCAGGCCTTCTGGTCCCAGCTGTCAGTGCAACTTCAAATCATCTCTCTTTCCCCTCAGCGCTAATTTACGTCTCGCAGCCGTCTCTCTCTCTCTCTCTCTCTCTCTCGCTCTACCTAGTCCCTTGCTCAAGTGTGCCCTGAATTAAATGAGTTGCACCAAAGTGCATGGCAAATCAGGTTGTTCAGTCCCGTGGTGTCACTACTCTCATTTGGCCAACATCACACTGTAGAGCTCAGAGAATGAAGTATCATTTTGTATGATTACTTTTCTTGGTAATGGAGGTGGCTTGTTTTTTCCCCCTGGAGATATTTATCAGCTACCTCGCAGTATGTTGCTTAATACCTGATTGTAAAACAAATGGCTCTGGTTCAGATAATGTGTTTGTTTGCTTCTCTGTCTGGGTGGAATTAGCTTTGCTCTCTTTATCGAGCTTTATTTGCTTATTTGCGTGGTTATGACAGCGTTCTTTAATATTATTTATTAATTGCAATACAGTCAGCCAGATGTGTGTCATTTGCATCAAGTGCTCACTGTTTATTAGGGCTGCTACTAACAATTATTACTGATTAACCTGTTGATTATTTTCCTGATTAATTCGTTTGTTGTTAATTAGTTATATCCAGTAATAATTGCAGCTCTACCGTTCAGGTTTGTAGCTGCTACAACTTCTTGCATTCTCAGTTTTTTGAGGTTTTTTTTACAAGCTGCCCACGTTTCACTCAACAAAGTGTCGTTGGTGTTAGAGCGGAGCAGTATAACGGCATCGCTTTATTCACCAGCCCCTCCAACACTGTTCTTCTTTTACTGGAAGTTGTTGATGTTAAGACAAATTTTGAAAAGGACAGTCTGTTCATTTCTTTCTGCCACTCTTGTCCTCCAGTTGCCCAGAAAGTTGTGGCCATGAGGAAAAAGCAGCAGCTCTCTATTGGTCCGTGCAAATCTCTCCCTAACTCTCCCAGCCACTCATCAGTCCCTGCTGCATCCATCCCCTCTGTTCACATTAACCAGGTAAGATCTAAACCCTCACAGTCTGTCAGCGCACTGTTTTACTGACTGATCACATAAATCTAAATAAGAGAAATATGTATAGAAGCTTCCACAACACAGTTTGTTATAGTTCCTACAATTATTAGTACAAGAATTGAAAATAAATACAGTGTCCCTTATAAATATTTTGTCACTCAAATCTGTTCTAAATTGACCTACTTGCTTATTTCTTTCTTTCTGACTACTTTCTATCTCTTCTTCTGATTCTGTCGGTTCCTCTTAAATCTCTCGCTCCCCAGGCGGCCAATGGTGGGGGTGCGTTCAGCGACTACTCCTCCTCTGTTCCCTCCACCCCCAGCATAAGTCAGCGGGAGATGCGCATTGAGACCATCGCTGCCTCCAACACACCCACGCCCATCCGCAAGCAGTCAAAGCGCCGCTCCAACATTTTCACAGTAAGTATGCGACAGCTGATGCAAAGCAACACCCACTCACACTACTAGAAGTCATGAAGTCATGTTGCCAAGCTCACTTTGTCCACCAGAGGGAGACAGGTAGCTCGAAATGCATCAACGCCACCTCTCCTGCCTCCGATACAGGCAAAGAATGCATCTTGCTCACACAGCACAATGGGCAAAAGGTGAAAAAGACTAAAACAGAAATTATATTAGATCCCCTAAATGCGCCCCCACCCCCCTCCAAAAAAAAAAAAAAAAAAAACTTCTATGAAAGCAAATATCAAAGATCAAAGATAAGCACTGTGGAAAAAACGTCAACTTCTTTCAAGTCCTTTTTTTTCTCTCCTAATTGGATGTAGTAAGTGCACATGGATTACGTGTCTCATCTCACCCATAACAAACTACACCACCCCTTGCGCTGTCTAAATCTTTGACCTCCCTCCCCCTCCCCCCTCTTATTTTTACTAGATCCTTTCTTTGCAGTGACTTCCCTTATGGGAAGAGAAGGCAGCAACAGCAGTGCCGCTTCTCCTGCCCGACCAAGCTAAACTAAATGCATGCCCCAACACTTCGACTTCAGATACCTCCTCGCCACTAAACATCCAGCTAGATAACTCCCCTATCCTCACCCCACTTCTGTTCTGGCCCAAATTCGATCCCGACCACCAAGATCCCAACCCCTGTCTGCCTGCTCTTTACCCCATGTCCTGTCGTATTTGCCCTTTGCTCTAACCAATAGCATATGTGTGCACTAACCACTTTAATTTCCTTAGCTGTCCTATGCTTGTCTTTTTACTTGTAGCCTCTGCCCTCTTCTTCTACCCAGCCTGCACCTCCTTTTCCTCCTCTCTCTTCCCTCCCACACCGGCCCTCTTTGCTGCTAAGCATCTCCTAACCTTGCATAGCCGGAGCTCTGTCTCTTCGAGTTCAGGGAGGTCTGTAGAAAATCCACTAAAAACTATGTTTTTATTCATGAGCTCGACAGAAACGGTTCTACAGAGAGCTTGTTGGTGCTCCAACGGTGTGTTTTCTCGCTCACAACTAACAGAATGGCTGAATCTGAAGTTGTTGTCTCAATTTCTTTCCAAGTTCTTTTTTTTTTCTCCAGAACTTTGTGAGCTTTATGAGACAGAGGTCAGGCTACATGAGATTACACCCCTACCCCTTCCCCACCTCTAAAAAAAATCCTTTCTTTTCCACCTGTCTTCACCTCTTTCCTCTTTTGCCCTCCTACTATGATGCTCCCTGTCTCCTTCCTTCCTCTCTCCCTCTCTCTCTTTCTGACTAACTCCTTCTCTAACCTTCCCTATCCACCTCCTCCTCTATTTCTCCTACTGCCCATCACCCTGTTACCCCAGCTGCTGTGGGAGCCACAGGCTTGTGGCATCCGAGCAGTACAGGCTGTGTGCTAGCTCCCCTTGTTGTCTCCCTTCCCCCCCTGCTAGGTAGTGACTAACCATGTCCACCAGAGAAATGAGCCTCTCCCCGTCCGCGTCATGGAGATGCCGAAGCACGCCACCTACCCAGTGTGGGTGCCGGAGTGGCAAGCCGAGCGGGAGTTTCAGCTCATGACCTTCTGAGGAGCAGCAAGCAGAGGGTGGGAGGAGGGAGGGCGAGGGAGTAAAGGAGGAGGAGGAGATGGAGGAGGAGGAGGGGACGGAAGGTTATGTCGACATTTCTTCAGTGACACTTGAAGAGAGGAAACAGTGCCAACTTTTTTTTTTTTTTGCCATTTTACAAAAATAACAGAAAGAGAAAATATTTCCCCCAATCCAACAGTATCAAATATGTCCCTTTCCTAACTTTGTCCATTTTAAAAAATAAATTGACTTCTGTGTTTAAAAAAAAGTACAAGTTCTCGAAAGGTCTTGCTAGTCACTGATAGATAGCAGGCTGCCATTCATGTTTTTTAGCCACACTTGTAAGTAGTTCACTTTGTTTTGGGAGACGAAAAATGGAAGAAAATATGCCTTAATGTCATCAGGATACAAGCTTTGACAGATCAATATTAAACTCACTTTAATCATTGCACACCAGGTATTTTGCTCTGATAGTGCAGATGGGAAAATTGCTGCAAGAAATGTATCCCATCCAGTTGGTAATCGGATATATAAAATATATATTTGTCACATTCATGGCACTGGCATTGGGACTCTTGAAAGAAACATCTTTTACACTATCAGAGAGTAAGAATCAAATGACTTTTTTGGCCTAAATTTTTAAAATGTGATTTAGAATGTAAGAAAATGTAATTTATCTGAAAAGCCCCTTGAATTAGTGAATGGACAAATGAATCTGTCTTGATAATGCAGTAGGTTATCCCTTTTTTTTAAAAAGTAAGTGATTTAAAACTCAAAGCTTTACTACAGAAGATCTTATCACTCTGTCTTTTCACTGTGCTCACGAATCAATTTCACCAACCACAACCATTTCAAGCCAAGTTTCTACCATAACTGTCGTCGGCCACTAGGTGTCAGCACACTTGCATATAATTCTTTCCTAGTGCTTCCATGGTCAATAACTCTAAACAACCGGTTTTGTAATCTGTCTGTGGTTCCCTGGCGTCTTCAGGCTGTCTGTCCCTTTTTGTGTTGAGAAGCACACTGTTTAAGAATTTAGACCAATATTACAGCATTTTTTATACTTAAAAAAAAAAAAAAAATCACCCCACTCATTCATCCATATTCATTAAATCCATTTATTAATGTCTGCCATTTGGTGTTTCCCAAAAAAATTTTTTTCAGTCCATTGACTTGTTACTTGATCTCCACATATGAAACTAAACAAACAAAACAAAAACAAAAAAAAATAACCATTTGACACTGTTTTTCAATATTTGCAGATTTGTGCTTCTGTTTCCAACCTTTCTTCAACAAAAAGGGCTTTCCAACTCCTTCCGAATTAGAAGAGCATGATGGTAAAAAAACAAAAACAAAAAAAAAAGAGTCCCCCTGCTTTGCCAGTCCTGATAGAGAGGAGATTATTGATTGAGGATTCACAGCTTGTCGCTGCTTTACCCTCGGTGCTTTATTGCATTCAGGGTAATGCATAGAACTTGCATTATACGGAAACCATAGGACTTTGCTTTTAACGCAAACAAACTCGAGTCCATTTGAGTGTGTGTGTGCGCGCACTTGAAGTAGACTGTCAGATATCACGAAGTGAGACAGACTGTAGGGACTCTGCTGGAAATACTCCCCCCTGCCCCCCCTTGCCCCCCGCCCTCATTCAAACATCCCCATACAAAAACATGCTGTACAGTCAAGTCACTCTTGGAACTGTTATCCAGCCACCCAAAGGACACAACGTTTCCTTACATGACATCACACTGCCTTTTGCCATAAATGAGGAATCAAGGACTAGAGGTGCCAAGTTGTTTTTTTTGTTCTTCCTCTTAGATTTTTCTATATTGATTTGGTCCGGTTTTTGTTTGTTTGTTTTGTTTTTTTGATTCCGTCTTATTTTCCAGGTAGTATTGAATGAAACTGAAAATGTGGTATGTATGTATTATCTTAGAGGTATTTTAGATTACAGTCATCTTGGGTAATTTTATGAAGGCCTTCATAAAAATCAGGGTAGTGTGTCAGGGTGTTACAGAGCGATATATACTGAAAGTTGCCAACAAATGAAACTGGGTTGCACCGACTTGTATGAATGTAGTTAAACTTAACTTGTTTTCCTTTTTTTATTTATTTTAAGTTATTTATTTTTGCACATTAAATTGTTTTGTTGTTTTTTTTCATTCATTTATTTATTTTCAGTTTAGGTTTGGTACAGAGATTATGAACTCTTGCATAATCGCTTTTCTATCATGAAGGGATTGACGAAAATATAGACTGCTGTATATCTTGTATTGTATTTTATTTACAATGGTACTCTATACAAAGTACATACATACATATAAGGAATATATGAAATAATGCCTTTATTGTCCATCCTATATTTTGTGGGAACTGCAATGTTTGGCTCAATCTGTTGAATATTTTGAAGTGAATTTGTGACTTGCTTTGTATGGTGTCTGTATAGAAGCTAAACAAGTCATCATTAAAAAAAATAAAATGTTGCAAAAAATATAAAGCAGAGTTGGTTTACTTGAACTCAGACTCTACCTCTCTCCATTGGTGACTGGACATTTCTCATGTTCTGAGTGAGACCATACACACTCATGTCTGTCCCTACCTGTACCTCATCTTTTTTTTTATTATTATTTGTGCCGGGGTGGGAAGCTTATGATGAATTATTTCCATGTGAAGTTATATTTACTGTTTAACCATTTTTTTTTACCTTGCACAGGCATGACCAGAAACTTGAAATGTTTTTTAATGTATTTTAACTTTTTCTTTTGGCACTTGACTTGTGTTTGACATGTGTGCACAATGATTTCATGTCCCCCTAGGTTTTACAGGTCAAAGGTCGGAGGAAGCTATTTGTACTGAAATCTGCTGTAAAATAACCGTTTTTCCCTTCTCTCCTTTAACCTGTTTTTGAACTGTAACTTATTTAACATGCTACAAAAGTCCATATCAGTGAAGCTGTGCTAAAGGCACAGCTGATCTTACACTGGGTATAGCAACAGTTGGTCTGCAGGTCTGCTAAGGGCCCGCTCTGGGTCTCACACAGAGGGAAGGATCCCCCAAAGGGTTTCAGGGCTGAGTCATGACTCAATGTGTGGTCGTCCTTGGTCTCCTCTGTGTTGAGATGTGTCTAGTGTGGTCTTGGTTTTGGTCTCTTTTTTTTATTTTTTATTTTTATTTTACGTTTGAACTTGCACGTTCGGTGTTACTGCTGTTTGTTCCGCTGGTCTGCTTGTCTGTTAATTTCGAGCTTCTTTTGAGATTTTTTTTTATTTTGCAAAGTTGAGTTTCTTGACAAATACTGCAAATGCTCAAACACAAACCCTCACCCCCCACCCTTCATCTCTGACCCCCAGTCTCTCTCTCTCTCTCTCTCTCTCCCTCATTCACATACATACACACATACCCCAACACACACACACACACCCAGACTCACCTTACACCCCACAACTCCCAGGCTACTTCTTAGTCAGTGCTTTGCTGCATTTGCTGACGGACTTTCTTGTTTTCTTGCAGTCACGGAAAGCCAGTGAACAAGCAAAGAGCGTTGACAGTAAAACAGACAGCATAGGCAGTGGGAGGGCCATACCTATCAAACAGGTAAGCAGTTTTCCTAATCTTTTCCCTACACTTCCCCTTTTTCCAAGGGTAAGTATGATCCTCTTTCTGTGTCAGTACATGTATATATTCTCTGTTTGACGTGGATATGATGTGTGTTATAGATTTAATCATAGAGTTTGAGGAGAATTGTTGTGTGTCACTGTAACCACTAGATGGCGACATAATACAACTTAACAAGTAACTTTAATGTCAGAGAGATGGCTGAGGGCTTAAACGTAGCATCTGAAACGTATTTGAAAAAAAAAAATAATGTGAAAATAAAAAAATGTACAGGTGTTGATATTCGAAAGACAGTATTGATTATTGTGTGTATTATTTTTTGACCAGTTACAGGCACAGTCACACATATATGTGTATGTATATTTTTTTTTACACTGGTAATGTTTGTGAACACAAAAACAGTCATGTATTTTTGAAAATCTAGGATTGTTTTGATCGTATTCTACTTTTTTTTTTTTTTTTTAACAAAAAACAACATAAGAAAAGAATAATAAATTAAATTTAGTTCTTGTCTAGCGGGTTAACCTTGTATTTAAAAACTTGTCTGTCAGATGGTTCCTGTAATTTCAAATCTAATATACCTGTTTATAATTGGATATTTTTTGCGCCTTGTCTAATGGAATTATAATTATTTAATAGTTATTATTTCTCATAATTGTGTGTGAATGTTGTTTTTTTTAAATTAAGATTTACTCATGCATATCCATATAATCAACTTTGACAGCCATGATTTGCTAAAACATTTATTAAATATCCCACTAGATATCATTTTTGCCCAGATATAATCTATCACGTGGTGCAACATAAAATACTACAAACTTAGTGACATCACAGTGATTTCTATATTACAATAGTTACTGTTTAATTCCCAAGTCAAAGAATTTCTGCTATTATTTTGTGTATTCATGCATTTAAGGAACAGATGCAGTGCTCACTGCTACCCATTTGAATAAGGATCATTTCCAAAGGTCCAACTGTAACCATAGGAGAAGTAATTGACACATTGATTACTAATCACTCGTGATTACATGAGGGCTTTTGAAAATGGGTCAGCATCCTTATATTATCCTCTCTACCTGCAAGTGATGGAAGATGATGTCCTTTTTTTTTTTTGATGAACCAGACCTTATCCCTTTAAAGAAAATTGCAGAGGCTTTGGTTCAGCTGAAATAAGGGGTGCTCGCTCAATCAGAAACACAAGTTCATCAGACATGTCCATCTATATGCTAGTCATAGTACATGGAGACAAGCACTTCATAGCAATACTTTTTAATACGACAAAAGTTTAAATGGTGGCTTCATTTGTGCATAGCAGCATGACAAACGCTTAAAACTGCACTAAAAAAAAACTAAAAAAAAACATACAAATTTCAAACTTCGTATTGGCTAATCCACAAACTGGTTCCATTTGATCTCTGTAGATTTCTTGCTTCTTGTGCAGATTGGTGTAATTCCCTTCAGAAACTGCTCATTCGAGGTGAGCAGGAGGTCCACAGACTAGAAAGAATCTGAGCAATCTGTTTACTTTACTGTAAACTCTCCCGTTCTTACACCATGCATTATGTGGCCAGTTTCCCTGAGTATCATGGCTGCTTTTAACTACAGGCAACTCTTTAAACTACAAAGAATTTGTTGGAGGGGTGGGGGAGTTTGGCTACAGATAGGGGAAGTGGCAGCGGGGGTGTTGTAGTGGTGTGACTAGCTGATCTCCAGGCCAGTCAAATGCACAATCAAGAAGATCAAAGTGTCAATGTGATCTTAATTACCACTCCCCTCACCCCATCGGGGCCAAATTACACACCGCATGCCCCCAAACCCTCCACCCCCACCCCTACTCCCACCTCCTCCCCTTTATAAAAATAGTGAGTGAGGATAACAATGCAGTCACTGCTGAGGAGCTGTTGGCGGCTCAGTGCAGTGTAGTCAGTGTATTCTTGACCCCCCTCCCAAGCCCACGCAATACAACACATACACGCACTTTATTTCCCCTTCTCCCTGGCATGTCACAAAGGCCCAGCCTATCAGTCAGCCACAGTGGCAGGTTGCAGCTTTTCTCCTGGTAGTCTGACAAAAGAAGGCAGAGACACTATCTCCTCTGTGTAGATATGACAATTGTGTGGACACAGAGAGTGCGTCTGACAATCGGCCTGTTTCCTTATGTTTCACAGGCTGTGCACACTCATTTTTCTGTGTGTGTGTGTGTGTGTGTGTCAGTGTCCACTCAAACTCTAATTTAAAGAGCACGCTGCTCGATCCAGTGTGGCACACAACAGAACAATTATGATAAATTGTCAAGTTTCCAAATACTGAAAGTGACACCGTTTTATGAAAGATACATCACAGCCATAATGGGCAGCTATTGAAAAATGACTCTGCACGTGTAAAGATTTTCACATTATTGTTTTTGGTATCTTTATTGATCTGCTTCATAGCACTGATTGCACGTATAGATTTATGTATGCTCCAGTAAGACCACGAGATGAGCAACATATTTGCTTGTAAAACATACATTATAAAGTCGCCAGAGGCCCTGTGACTGGATCATTTACTTTGTATGATTAGAGAGCCATTTTAAAAGTGTTTACAGTTCTTTTATTGACTAAATTGAGAAGAGTGTGGGCAGTCAGCATCTATTGATTGAAGGACATTAATTTACATTACACACATTACACTGTTGCAATTCCTTGTGAGCTGTACTTGTTCAGTATCTTAAAGATAAAAAATGATAAACATTCAGAGATCGTGGAATTTTTTAAAATGCGGTTTATATTTGAGCAATATTTGAAGCTATAAACGGGAAGGTATATTGTTGAGATATGAAGAAGCACAAACTCTTTGAGTCCCAGCATGCATCCAGCCCACCACCCCTCTCTCTCTGATGATTCGGGGCATGGGATTAGGATGATTGTCGGCAAACAGCCTGGTGCCCAGGTCACAGGGGTCAACTCTTCCTGATGTGTTAATCAGGATTAAAGCCCGCAGGATGGGCCTGGCTAGCAAAACACTAACCCTCCAACCCCCCCTCCCTTTTTCAGCTCATACACACACAGGCCCTGGCTGTAAAAGCACAAACATTGCCCCATCTTAATCCCCTAATTAAGCGGGGCCCCTCCTCACTATTTAACCCCAGAGGAGCCTCCTGGCCCTTGCACTCAGCAGCGTTTGGTCACCTCCAGCAGAGGAACTGCATTGTTTACCAGTGGATTTACTCAGCAGATAAGGAAATCATCTGAGGCCCTAAAAGGCTCCAGAAGATAAAGTAGAATAGAATAAGAGCTGAGTGGTCTTTGAAGAGCGGAGATCACACTCCCTAATCCCAGGATTGAGAGGTCTTCGAGAGTTCAGCGTGTTATGTGTATGAATGCAGGGAGGAGGTCTGGCAAATTGGATTGTCTCTCTTTCTGAATGGTCTCTCTGTGCCAGAGGAACTTGGAGGTTCAAATGGTCACCATAAAAAAAAAAAACCCTAACATGTGATTAAATCTGTCAACCAACAAATTAAAATAAAGAAGAAAAAAATGGGGAGGGGATCTGATTATAAACTACTGTTCGTGTTTTCGTAATTGTTTTTAAAATATAATCATTTCCATTCCATACTGTTTTATAATTGTCTCTTATTTAAAATGTTTGTTTGCTTTATATCTTGCCTTAAAGGAAAATGCTGAATGTAACCATCATAATGAATCTGTAATAACAATAATAATGTTTTGTGGTGTTTAACATCCATAATGGCTCATCATCCACCATGCTGCTCTGAGGAGAGCATATGCTCACCGCCATGCCTTGTCTCTTACAGGGAATCCTTCTGAAGCGAAGTGGCAAATCCCTCAACAAGGAGTGGAAAAAGAAATATGTCACACTGTGTGATAATGGCGTCCTCACTTACCACCCCAGTTTACATGTGAGTCTCAACCCCTCCTCCTCATCCTCCTCCTCCTCCTCCTCCCTTCCCATTTCTTTTTCAATCGGCTTTATGTGTTTGTTACACTACTGTTTGTACTCTGGGGTGCTGCCGGAGGTTTTTAATGTAGGACTTCATCCGCTGAGCACGACTCTCTTGATGCGATTACATTTACCAGCACTGCTGTATCAAACTCTATTACAACCACACACACACACACACTGTAGGTTCATGATTTCCCTGAGCTTGATCGTTGTGTATATAATGGCTATTTAAACCAGTCCTGTGACTTGAGCTTTACTATTAAGAAAGAGGGTATCCTAGTGGTCATCTCCGTGCCCCCCCCCCCCCCCTGTCGTGCCCATCCTCAGTGCCAGCTAATGGAGACATGGTTGTGCTGCTGCGTGCCTGCCGCGCCCAGACTCCACGCTGGCTTGTATTTATAATGGTTCTCACCGCATGGCAGCAGAGCCTGACCAGCCTCCTACATCCATCTTTGTCAGAATCCCACTGGGCCACTAATACCTCTTAAACACTCGGATGGCTGGCAGCAGACAGCTCAGGAGCCCGGTGCCTCGCTCAGAAATACCCGTCATTCTCCAAAAATCCCTCAGACTCCTCCTTCCATCACTCGTTCTTCCAGTGTTTGGGATGTTTAGTTAATTTGATCAGGGTAAAATGAAATATATTAGCAACTTCTTTTGTCTAATGAGACAGCTCAAACTTTAAACACAAAGCCCAGCAGTTAGAGAAGTGAACCTTGTGTGTGTGTGTGTGGCCTTGCTGCACTGACAGTGTGTTAGCGGTTTAATTTACAAGCACTTATTAGTAGCGCAGCGCTGTGCTACAGTGATATATGTAATTGACTGAACAGGCTATCTCTTGATCATTACAGCTATTACAGGTCATCGGGGCAATCTATGAATCTATGAATCTGTTGACTTACGGAGGGAGGTGAAATAAGGGAGACAGTTACATTAGCACAGTAACAGCTCCAGCTCATTTTGAGCAGCGGAGCAAAGACGGGGGAGAGAGAGAGTGAGAGAGATTGAGAAAAGGAGAGAGGGGAGAAAAAAAGAGGGAGGGAGGCACACTAAGTACGGAAAAAGGGAACCTTTAATTTCGCAGTCAGCCAAGCCATCCACACAATCACCTTCTGTTAATTCTATCTGCTACATCAATTAAATTGTTTGTAGAAACTAATTGAATGTGGCTTAATCACACATCTTAATAGCTTTGCACGCTTCGATCTGGCTGTTAATTCCTGCAATAAAATGAAATGAGAGCGCTCACTGGGTAATTAGCGAGGAGGCTTGGGAAAGAAATGAGTGCTTTATGACACGGTAATAAAGCCGAGGAAGCCGGTGGGGAGGACGGCAAAGGCCGAGCTTGCCTCTATCTAGGTCTTTTTCTGCTGAGCCCAATGATTTTCACCTTGGCTTCCCACATTTGGGTGGTAGTCACTTTAAACCAAATCAAATGGCCAAATTGAAAGAGAATGAGACTGTTTGCATTCATTAAGCCCCAACAATCTCGCCATTTGGAGAGACGGCGTGGGCACAGGTAATGTATAATGGCCCTTACAGTCATTTTTCCACGATCACACACCCTTAGTGTAAGGTCTACGTTGGGGTTGTGACTGATGGGGATGGAAATTGAGTCTTTTCATTTGTTTTTCTTTCCATAATTCCTTGATTCTTGTGTGTCTGCAATCAATTTCCTGACTTGAGGGAAATATTTAGTCTTTCTTGTGTAGTGTGCAGACCACTCATTGTTGTATGTTTTTTTTCTACTCATCACAGGACTACATGCAAAATGTGCATGGAAAGGAAATCGACTTGCTGAGGACAACAGTCAAAGTTCCCGGGAAACGACCACCCAGAGCGGTGGCCACCGTTGCCCCCACTGCTAGTCCCAAAACCAACGGGCTGACCAAGGATCGCAGCACCTTGCAGCTGGGCATAGGAAACACAGGTACAATTACCTGCCTCATTACAAGCCTGAATGCCGAATTAATGGATAAAATGATGGCTATTCTGCAATTCTAACATTCAAGATACAGTTAAATTAATCTGAAATACAAGAAATATAGTAATGCTTATCTTTATTTTTTATAAAATTGTAAAATTAATATTTTTTGGTTTTGTTGGATAAAGCAAGCAATTTGAAGACATTGTGAATTAAAAAAAAAGTCTGTATTTTTTGATGTTTTTATAAATCAAACGATAAATCTAAAAATAATTAGCAGATTGGTGCTTTTGTAAAGTCAGGATTTGTACTTGTGGTATTTGAAGACATACAGCATATTTATAATATAAAACTAATGAACCAAAACTGAATGATAGACATGGCACGTATAATATGTAATGGTTACACAATGAGCCTTTTATTACTGTACTTATATTCTGTGTCCTCGGTTTGTGATTAATCATAAATACGTGCCCCAACAGGTTAATTACCTCCTTTTTATACCTGTGTTATTCATGCAAATTAGCTGCCTCGTAGTGTACACAATGATGGCTTAACGAGCATCTACGAGAAATCTATTAATTCTCAAAATTACCAAACAGGGAATTTACAAATTATGTTTAAACATCATGCCCATGTTTAAGGAAAGGTTTGTTTATCCTGGCCAATTACGCCACTGTGATGACACTGACCTAGTTATATTTCATTCACTATAGTAGCCAGGAGCACAGCAACACAAAACAGTTTGGGCCTGACCATCAAGCCAGGGTTTTTCTACCTTTTTCAGATTTAAAAATAGAGCTCCTTTCCCAGCGAGCTGTGCCACTGGAGGCTGCAGAGAGTCTGGCAGGCGTATAGAGGGGAAAGCCAATGATTGGATTTAGGGGTTAGGATTAAGAGTAATTAATAATAATTAGCAAAGCGATCCCTGGAGGGAGGTCGGGGTCCTTCATCGGCTGTGAAATGGGCACAGCGTTTCCATCGCTCAGGCCAAAGCTAAGTGGCTGAGATTGGGTACAGTGCCAAAGACGGGTCAGCAGGGACTATTAGCACTGTCCAGACAGGTCACTGTTAAACCTGGCCAAGGTGCTGCCACCACTGAACGGGTTAATCAGTCAAAAGCAGAGAAAGATGTAGGTGTTTACAGAGCAGAGGACATTAGATCGAGGTTGTTCCATCCTACAAACTGTTAACCTTGAGTGGTGGGTTGAGAGGAGTCATCAGGACAGACAAAGGGCCCTGAAAAACAGGCCAAACAAGGTTTCGGGTAAACGTCACCGACCGGTTTCCTTTTTTTTTTGTGTGAATCCTCTTTCTTTGAACACAATAATGTTTGCTCCCGGTGTTCCGTTTCTTGGAAAAGACTCGTCAATGACTAAATTCCCAACATTATCAGTTACCATCCATTTGTGCATCAGGGAACAATGTGAGGGAGATTTGCCTTAATCTCCATTTAGGAAAAAGAAAGGTTACAAATCACATCAGGTCTCTCTCCGGGTGGAGGACCCTCTTCTGATTATGCGATCGGGATTTTGATTTCATTAGACATGCAATTGATGAAGGGAACAAAGGGGTAATTTTTCATTCATGGCGTCCAAATCACAAGCCTTGTCTTTGCCTTTGGTAATTCATTCATTCCTTAGATCTAAAGACCTTTATAATCACTGGGAGAAGAGGGATAGCGAGGAAGAGAAGGAGGGGCGGAGTGGATGGGGGGGGAGATGGGAAGATGAAGAGGAGAGGTTGAGAAGACAGAGAGTAAATGAGAGAACGCATGCGCCCACGAGTTTGCCAAGCGGCCAGGTTTAATTCCTTTGCTGGGTGCTGAGCGGAACCATTTTAAATATGATCCTCCCTGTTAACACGCATCCTGCCGTGTCACCAGCGACAGATACATTGTATCAAAGTATTAATGGGCCCAGTCACTTTTAATCAATCCTGTAGGAGAGAGAGAGATGCGTGTGGAAGAGGTAGAGATCTCTGGAAAGAGTTTAGCTCATTTGCTCTGCACTTTGTGTCCATCTTTAATCTATTGCATTGTAGAATCATAAGCCACATGCTTACTGACCAGTAGGCCCTGCCAGGCCCCCGGTGTTGGTGCAGTCTGACGTCTTGCAGATACTATAGCAGTGGTTCCTAACTTTTTGTGAGCCAATCAGATGAGCTCAAGTCTCCCTTTATCAGCACCTCTTATGTTCCAGGTTTGTTCATTTGAACTGATTTTAAACAGAACACTGTGTGATGTTTAAGCTTGGCCTCTTTTTCACTTTTTTTTTTCTCCTTTTTGTTCGACTGCTCACTTGCTTACTGGTTTTCATGCACTCTAATTCTCAAAATGTATCGGTTATTGTGACAAACAATATGCCAAAGATCACCCAAACACTAATTCATTAATCTATTTGTATGTTTATTTTCCTCCTGGACACAAATGTCTATATATTAATTATATTATTATTTTTTACCAAATTATAATTTCTATTTGCTGAAAATTACTGCAGAAGTACCCAGATTATCAAGATTTTATTGTTTTATCTGTAAATATTTTAGTTATGTTGTTAGTGTGTGAAATTACAGAATAAAATGAACAAGTATGATTATGAATCTCTGAGTGACTGTAGCAGGGGTGGAGGCAGGGGTGGAGGCAGACGTCTGGATGTTGGTCAGGAGGATGATGATGATGATGGTGGTGGTGGATTACACAGCCCGCAGATGATGTGCTGCCCGGCTCACATTAGCATGAATGCTTCATTATCCCACTACTTGTACATAATGGCAACAACTCCACGGAGGGGTCAGGCCTCGTCACGGCTCATCAGCCCACTGACGGCCTGGCTTAAAGAGAAATGAGAAGCAAGGCAGCGCTGCTTCCCGCTAATCCATCGCCACTACTTAACACCCTAGTCCTGGATAGCCTGCAGAACACACTATACCGCTTTTGTTATCTCTTTATACACATGACGAGTCTGTCAGTCAGAAATGATCATAATGGTGCTTTGTACTTTTAGGCTTTTTATTCATTTTAGATATAAGATTGTAAAGGAATCAAATGTAGAAGTATTCATGTGGTAACATCATTGATAAGAACAGTAACACTTTATTTAATCTAGATTTTTTTTTTATTCAAATGTTAATTTAAGATAAAAGTAGCAATACCACAACGTCAAAACTCCAAAATTAAAAAATGTATTTAAGTGTAAGTACACAAGTATTATAGTCTAATGTCCTTAAAGTATCAAAAGTAGAAATACTACTGTTATATTATTAAATATTATATTATTATTATAATTACTGATCCATAAGTGTGATTGGAACATTTTATTATTGTAGCAGGTTGCAGTTGAGCTAAAACATTTGGTAGTGTTGTGTAGTTTTTTCCTTTTTTATAAATGTATGATATTTTATAAACTAATTGTGTCTTTTGTTAATTTGCAGTTGCCTGAAAGGTACATTTCCCTCTGAATTATAGTGGAATAGAAGTATAAATGAGTGAATTGATGTTAAATTTAATTTTATTCGCAAAAATAATATACAGGGGCGAGACAAAATAGGGCCTCGAATTAAGGTTTGGTGTGTTCATCAAATGTTAGGAAATTGTCAAAAAAAAAAAAAGTTGTTGTTCCGTGTATCTTAAATATGTGTATTTGTATACAAGTCTTGCGTCACTCTTACAGTGACTGAAGTTGGCCCTCGCTTTGCAGTTGTCAGTTATCTACGTCCACACTGCCACCGCTGCTGAAACTGTGAAGCGTGTTGGAGTCAGGCCTGGCTGGAACTGCTCGTACAGTGCTCTTTTAATGCCACAAGCTGATTATTTCTCCACTGTAATTACATTATCCTCCCCTTTATGCAGGAGTGGTCTCTGGGGACTAATGGATACAGCCATGTATAATTCATTAATCATTAGCATCCAATTTGACAATTAGACCTGATTGTTGAATTTTAAATATCAATCGAAGTTGCCTTGTAGTTATCTAGAGTTTTTCTTTTTTTTTTTTTTTTTTTTTGAGGCAAGAGTCAAACTTCACACTTCGGAATAAACTTGGATCTTTTTAATAGTCGAAAAATAAAGAATTACCTTCTTAACAATGAGGTGATTAAGCATTAATCTGCGTAATATTGGGTTTTTACTAGAAACAAAGTGTTGTGGTGCTGTTGTGTGTTATAAAAAAAATCATACTTGTAAATGCATCATGCGAACAATTTTTAATTCGGTATTGATAAAAGCAATCAGAAACCTTTTTTGTAGAAGTCACAGGCATATTTTATGTATCATTCATCTATCACTCAAAAACAAAGTTTCACGTTTTCTTTTTAATACCCCGACTCCTCGGCTCTGTCTCCCCCCTCCTCCACCTCCTCCCCCTCCTCCTTCTCCTCCGCTCTGATTTCAGCATGCTAATTTAGTCAGTGCTCCTCAGCATGATTCCCTCGCTCTCTCTCCCATTCTTGCTGCGATTCTGCTCCCTCCCCTCTGGGACCTGAAGATTAATATTCCTGGGCCCAACAAGATAATTACTGATACTAATTAGACATGATTATGTGAATTTGATACACTTATTACTCTAGATAATGAGTAGGACATATTATCCTAACAAGCACCCGTGCCGCTTAGTTTACTTTACACACGACCCACACACTATATTTTCTGTTATTGTCTCCTCAATCAGAAACTGATATTCTCTCGTAATTATTGAATAAAAGGCCTTGATGTGTGATACCTGTAAGATGGGTAAGCGTTGTCGAGAAAAACCAGAGATACGGCTTGTTTTACAAAACAAAAATCTTTGAAATATTTAACTGTTCAGTGTCAAAGAAATGTCGATTTTACCTGATTAAGTCATAAAAAGCCATATTTTACTTGCAATAATTTGTACACTACATTAAATTCATATAAATTATTGTTTTTTAGAATAAAATTAGAATTAGACATTCCTTCAGCTATTACTCCGAAACCCCTCACAAGGTTGGAAGTGAATCGATGAGTTTTTCAGAGTAGTTAGGATATGTGGTAGCGACTGCTTGCGAACAGGAGGGGACGACCCCACATGGCGCAGCCTAGCCCATGAATTAGTAAAGAGAGCCAGGCGTCTGTGGCTCGCCTGATTGGAAGTTAGGGAGAGAACGCCTGCTGACGCCAGTGGAGATCGATGTGGCAGTCAGAGGGATGAGGCGAGATAATTAGCGTTCAGAGTGTATCTTGTTAATTAAGGGCTAATTAGAGGCAGAGGCGGAGGGAGAGGGGTTTTGTGTGTGTGTGTGTGTGCGCGTGTGTGTGTGAGAGAGTGAAGGGGGTTGTTTGACACAGAAATGTGCACAAATAAGGTGGCAGCAGCATTTCATTGCTTCAAGAACTACCAAAAAACTGTTAACTGAATTACATCGTTATCATTACTTTCCAGAATTTTTTTGTTGTTGTTTATAGAAAACAATCCTACCAGTCCTTCAACTACGTTTAGAAATCAAGGAATTGCTCTTCCTTTATTTATTTATTTATTTATTTTTTGTCTCTTACTTTCCAGGCGCTCCTCACTCCAACAGCAGCACATCCCTCCAGACAGGCGGGTCGGCGTTTGGTGGCAGTAAAGACGGCATGCACCAACGCTCCTTCTCCGTGTCCAGCGCCGACCAATGGAACGAAGCCATCAACACCAGTACAAGCAGCGCAGCCCGTAAGACCTCCACCCTCACCTGCTATACTGTCATCACCTTTAATCTCTTTCAGCGGTTTTTCGCTCCTCCCCGTGATTTCTGCAAACAAATTCATTTCAAAATTATTACCACAAAGAAAATTAAAACAAACCGAAGGAATCTGATGTTAGACGTGCGGATTGGCGGAGATGCCATTTCTCTCGCTTCTTAAACAGGTGGAACAAGGTTCATTTTCATAATTAGGTGATTAGGGCTGTGATCGCTGTGACCTTTTTGGCTGCTGCTCTTTGATAGAAGCAGTAAGGAGCGTGCTCAGAAGAGAGGAACAGTGAAGGTTAACTTCCTGCCATCGATGCATCTCCACTTACCGCCTCTATGTCACATCTCGCTTTGTCACTATACTTGAGTGAAGTAAAATAATATATTCACCATGCATGTCTGCCCCCCCCATCCCGTCTTTACCTTCCATCTTATTCACCCCCCCCCCCCTCCCCCCTCCCTCTCTGTTTTCCCGTCTTTTCTTCCGAGGAGGAAAATGAATGCTTTTCGGGGGTACCATTCATCACCAGTTATTTCCCTCTCTTTGTGGTTGGCAGTAAAAAAGCACTTAAATGCACATCAACAGAATAACAGTCATTTCCATGCATGTTTGCACTCTGGTAGTTCTCATTAGCACGGCGGCGGCTCCCCCCCCTCCCCATGGGCTCCCAGGGGCCCCGGCAGTTTAAAGAGCGCACTTTACGAGCGCTGCTGGAGTCCAACTGCACGGCCCTCGTGGTTCCGCAGACAAGCCTGTCTCTCATTTGGAGCTGCCAAACGATCAATTCTGCCTGGACGCAGGCACTTCCATCACCCCCTACCCCTGTCTCCCATCAGCAGCATGCCCAAAGCAGAATTACTTAGATTCGTGGGGTCCTCAAATAAATGAGTGCGATTGTGTGTTGTCTATGTATTTTCTCAGTTGTTTTTTTTTTTAAGTGTAGCTGTTTGTATCTGTATTACAATGTGTATGTGAGGGGGGAAAAAGAGGCCGGTCTGCAGAGGACAAATATGAATTCCTAAACGTTGTGCGGTGGAAATAAAGGGACCTAGAATTTCCCATTTTCATGTTTGGTAAACTGAGAAGTCTTCAATATCAACATAGCCCATTAACCAGCATCCAGTCTTCAACTAAATCAGATCCACAATTTGCTCCATTATTCTATTTTCTTCAATTATTTTCATGCTACTCTTAAGGTAACCACAAATGAGCTTGAATGAGGCAAATGAGCTGAAAATAATAGTGGAAACATTATGTCAAATGATAGATATGCTGCTCGTCCCTGGAAAGAAGTGTCTCTGTAATCAGTGCATAGTCAGACAGTTTAAGAGGCTCGTAATGTACACACACAGGAAGCGAATACTTTGTAGTTCAGAAACTTTCTTTCGAAATCCTTGTTTTTATGTCTTCTCACAATTTAGGAATCTGGATTAAAGCAGATGAATACGTCTAAAGTGTGACTGGCCTATCAGAAAACATAAACTTGATTGAAACGCAGCCTCTTATCTTTCATCCTAATGTGCCTTCAATAATCAATAGAGGGTGTTCCACAGTGAAGGGTGCTCATGTTTTGCCATTCGAATTGACTTGAACCAAACCCAATCACTCCATTATCCTTGGTGAAGGTTGCAGGTTAACATAAAATGTGATTCTGAGATGCAAAAACACCAGATTGATGATTCACTGGAGAATGAATGCATCTTAGCCAGGTAACCATTTCCATATTATTTAAAGAATGTCCTCATTTGTAAAACCTATTGAGCAAAGGCAGACGCAGCGGTGGTAACGTCTCTTGAATATTGAGGGCAGATTTTTTGATTAAATCCTGGTGCAATTTTTCTATTGCTTGCATTCATAAAGACATTCATTCTTAATGCACCGGATGCTTGTTTAGATCCTGCTCTCCTCGGTACACCTCTGTCTTTGAGCCTGAATTAAAAGCAAGAGGCTTTTAAGCAATGTGATAGGCTCACTTGATGACAGTGACTTAAGTCATGGTCAAAGCGCTGGTAATTTTGAATTCTCAAAGTCAAAAGATTGCTGCGGATCAGTGCCCTCTTTGGATAATAATTCAATTATTAATTCAATATAACTCTATTGAGATATTATGGCTCACAGTTCTCAAAAATAATTAAATACTATATGAAATTACCCTGATAGTATATTAAGTCTGTCCCAGTGTGAGAATGTATGTTATTGGAACATTAGACAATTTTGTTCCAGTAAAACACGCAAACATTGATGGTGGGAAGTAAAGCTGAAACAAGTAGTTGATTATATACAATACAAATTAAGATAATAATAATAATAATAATAAATAAATCAACAGAAAATTCATCTGCAACAGTTTTGATTAAAAAACTGTCATTTGTTTTTTTTTGTTTTTTAAGCAAACATTTCCCAAATATGACAATATTTTGCTTTTGTTTATCAGATGTTAAGGTAAATTTATTATATCCTGGGTTTTAGATTATTGGTCAGAAAAAACATACATCCCCTTAGGCTGATTACTGATAACTGATTAATCCATAATGAAAATAAGAAGAAGCCCTTATGGAAAGAGCATTATTTTAACTTTTAACCTTTTAGGATTGAAACTAAATATTATTACATATTGGCAATGTTGCTGTGTTAATTATCATTATATTATAATATTATTTTTTTTGTCCATATTGTCCACCTGTAGTCCGCTGTATGAAGTTTTCACCGCTTGCTTTTCTTCTTTCTCCATTCCAGCTTCAACTCTGTTCTGCACTGTTCTACTTTAAGTGCTTTTTCTCCTACGTTTGCATATCAGGACACAGGTAGTTAATGCACCGATAGCCTTTTCCTGTGGCACTGTGTTTTATACCTTGGCCTCCCGATGCGAAGGTGATAGCATGTGGGGCGTTTGATTCCTACGCCAGGCCGTAATGAAGTTTGACATTTAGTTTGGAGAGAGCAGCAGAGCGCGATCAGGCCTTGATTAGCACGCTCTAATTGAGGATAATAAGGGGGAGGCGGTGATTGTTTCTAATTTTTGCCATTAATTGCAGCCGTTGGCTTTGATTGAGGACAGGCAGGGCTGCCATGTCAAGGGGCCTGGCAGAATCATAGTGCTCCTCACCCGGAGCCTCTTGAATAACAATGAAATTACTCCCCCCCTCCT
Source organism: Pampus argenteus (assembly GCA_036937835.1). Classification (NCBI taxonomy): domain Eukaryota; kingdom Metazoa; phylum Chordata; class Actinopteri; order Scombriformes; family Stromateidae; genus Pampus; species Pampus argenteus. The sequence continues at coordinate 15,108,008 of CM072875.1, forward strand.
CTTCACCATCAGCCTCTCTCTCTCTCTCTCTCACCCTTGTTTTCATCCTCGTTCATTCTCAGTGTGGCGTTGGTGAAGCCAGAAAGCTAGCAGCCCCCTCTTTGTCTCACCCACAGCCTTTATCCTGAAGCATGTTTAAACTGTCATCTCCATGGTGGGAGTGTAATACACTGTAATCACAGGTTAGGCTGATACCTATTCTGCTGCCCAGGTGATCTTGGCTGAGTGGGGAAAGAGACTCCTGATCTGCAGCGTGCTTCATTACCCAGCTTGGTCCTGATGGCCCTCATGCACACTAACAGCTAGCTAATAATGCCACAGTGAATTTCTCTGCTCGCAGAGATCATCAGTCCAGTTCTAACTTCACTCAAATTCAGAAATATAATCTACCAGTCATGCATAGTTTAGAACTGTGAACCACTTCAAGGCAGGAGATGTTACGTCATTTAAAACCATTAGGTCTCAGGTGCTTTGATATTGTTGTTCACTGGTCTATGCTGTAGTTTTATCCATTTACTGTTCCTGTAACTTTGTAGAGCTTTATTGGCTGAAACAAAAGGGAGGTGTATCACCCCGTATATATGTTTCAGGTGCAGGATGAGCACGACCAGGGTCATTTTCCACAACATTAGGGGCAGAAATTGATAATTAGAGGTGTTTATGACACGGTTGGGGCCCCTGAGGGGCAGCCCTCCCCTTTAACCTCAAGCGACATTAAACAAATGCTGGCTGTCATGTTGGAGGCAGGTTGGAGCTCAAGTCTTCCATCCACCATACGGAGCAGTGCTGCCGGGACAGACGCTGGGATGCAGGGGGAGGAGGAAGCAGAGGTGGGGGAGGGGGGGCACAGGGAGGACCCCTGTGCCCCCAGCTGTCTGAGGCGGCTAATGACTCGTCTCAGGGGGGCTGTTGTAGGAGAGCAGGGAAATTGAAACAGACGCCTCGACTAGGAGCTGCTACATGTGTGGCTGTGTGCTGCCATTCAAAACATCGGAGAGCTTAATGCATGTAGTGCAGCACAAGCACCAATGTTATGCTTATTAATGTGAGACCATATAATAAAAAAACATTTTTTCTCAAGTAACACATTACTATTTATGCTGAAATATTATTACAACTTTTAAGGGTGGTTCTTTATAGTATTACAAATTGAAGATAGCTTTTTAGTGAATTTGTTAATTTTTTCCAATAATGACTTGTCTTGTTTGTATACATCAACTCTCATCACGATGAGTCTGTGATATCGAGCCCAGTCCTAACAATGTTTGTCTCAGGTGTTGTCTCCTTTTGTTTTTGCCCACGCTCAAACAATGCATCCCCAGGCCCTCTGAGCTCCACTCTTCCCCCCACGTTAGCATCTTCAATCCCCTGCTGAGCGCATCTTACTCCTCCAAGATAGCCCCATCTCCCTAAAGGTAATGACCGAATTAGGCCTAATGTTGTACACTGGCTAATGGCACAGTGCCGCACATTATAGCATGTGCAACTGGCAACGACAACAGCAATAATCCCTGAGCCCCTTGTCCTCCTGCACTCTACCCCTGGGGCTGGGACGGTGCACAGGGAAATGAATGGAGTTTGCCACACTACAATGAGCTTTTGATGGGAGACAATGGAGGAGGCTGCCAGCACCACACAGGGTGGTAAGAGGAGAGCAATATGGGGCCCATCTACCGGCCGCCCTCCCTGCTTCCCTCAGGCCCCTGGCCCCCGCTCCCAGATTCATAATGGCATCCGGAGGGGGAAAGAAGGGAAAGTGATGTCAAATGTCAGGAAATCAGAAAGATGGCAAGCTGACAACCCCCTCCTATCATCCCATCCCTTATATCCCTTTGCCCAACGGTAGCACAGGTTAATATCACATTTATAAAATCACTTACAAGAAACAAAGCCAGCTCTTAGCCCCCTGTCACTCTCAGACAGCCATATAGAGCTTTGCCGCGGGCAAGCTTAGGTAACCATTTGTTCACTGATGGCCCCATACCTGTCCTTCACTCTGTCTAAAGCTAGAGCAACACAGTTACTTTTAGAGTAGTCAAAGCCACCTCCAACTCACTATTGCAATCCAATGTCGAGGCTGCGACAAGTCTGCCTTTACTTTGTATGCATCTTTCAATATCGCCATTCATTATTCATGCTCACTGGCATTTCAGTGATTCATATACAACTATATAAACTAGTAAAATGTAAAATGCTTGCGTAGTTGATTTTTAAAGGAATAGTTCACAAATTTTCACATCTACCTCTATTTAACGCTTTGCTCATGTAACACAAAGGTTGGATTTTGTGCAGTTATTATTGGGGACAAATCAACAGTCATCAACAAGAGTCAATATGGTACTACATAACTGTGCCAGAGCAATTTACTGCTAAATTAGACACATTTGCTCTCCTTGCTGTGTTGTCATTCATGTTCTGCAGTCTTTTTTTTACCCATATTTTCTGGTTCAATTGGTATATTATTAGTGATAATAACAATTGCAAGTAGTTAAAAAGTTAAATACAAGATGTAATTGTTTTGACTGCACATTATATTCAATGGGAAATTCAACAATTTTGTGAATAATTTTCTACACGCTTCCCTGGTAAAATCAGACTTTGTGGCATTTAAAGAGCAGTAAATAAGTACTTGAATTCATGAGGGACTACTGTTGCATCATATTAGCTTTGCAGTTACACTTAAATTGTGGATTTTTGCATTGTTATTTAACTGGAACTACAGATATCGGTCTGAAGCCGTGACAAGTGTTTGAAACTTGAAATATATCTATTTATTTGACATGAACAATAATGACCGTCATTGTCTCTCTGCTTTGTGTTTTTCAGCCAATGGAATGAGCGATCCTGCAAATTCCAGTATGGGCAGCGCCACAAGTCCTAAACTTGAGCCGCCTCCCTCGCCACATGCCAACCGCAAGAAACACAGACGAAAAAAGAGCACAGGCATCACAAAGCCAGACGGTGTATCTGCGGGCAATGAAGGTACAAAACAATCATCAAAACTTCTGAAACTTTTCCACACCCAAATCTATCAAGATTATTATTATTATTATTCATACAGTAGCATAAAACAACATTTGTTGTGCATCCAGCCGACTCAATTATTTTACTTAAGGATCATGCACTTTGGACTGTGCAAGAAACTCCTATCAATGGGTCTATATGTTTGCACAGAGGTGTGTGAGATATAGAGTTGGGGTCCAAACCTCCTGTACACTAAGCTTTACTGTAGACATGTTTTTTGTCTTAGGCAAAGAGTGGAGTTTGTAGCATGGACTGCAGGAGAAGGGGGTTGTCCTGACCAGATTAGGCACAACAGAAAAAAATACATTTATATAAAACTTTACAGGCACAGACAATGTTTTTCCCTCCTTTCAACTTTGAACTTTGACTCACATAAGGATTTCTTCACTTACTGCTAATAAAAGAACATGATAGTATTTTGTATACAAAGTACATGCTGCACCCTCACAGCCCCCCATTTCTTTCACCAACGTATGAATGGCCTGATCTCCAGAAGCCATGGCCCTCCTCAGCAGGGGAGTGGCAGTCAGCTCTCCACCCAATTAATAATGATTCTCCAGCCCAATGATGAATGGAGGACCCTAATTGGATGGCATTGTGAAAACACTGAGACGCATTTCAGAGGCCATAAAACTGATGTCACCGGAGCGGGATGATCAATCAACAAGATTGATATGCTGGATAACAACAACAATGGCATTGACACCTCCTAAATGGGGCTTAGCATTTATAATCATTATACTTTTTTTTTTTATCATGGTCTCTGACAGCTTCTCTTTAAAGTCTGAATGGGTCTGTTGACCACATAGAGTGAACATCATCAGCATCTCTGAGATAAGTGGCGCTGTTTTTATTGTTAAAGTAAGCGATCAGATCAGCATCAGTAGTGGTCAAAGTTCTTGTCAGATCTGATGATTTTTGCTTGATTTTTGACAGTTTCTACAAATGAAGCAGGTAGCAACTCCCAGCATTTTTTAAAGCTTTTTAAGGCACCATTACCTCAGTTTTATTTGACATTACTTAGCTCTTAATGGGCCTTTTCCTGGTAGCACAGTGGCATTAAAACCTTGAATGAGTGATGGCTGTCATTATCAAACACCATCAAATCTCATCGATAAATTGGCATAATTATAGTCAGATTACGCTTTCTGAAGAAGGGAGTCACATAAGTAATCAGACTGGAGGATGCAGATTCCAAACGTCATCAAAAACATATTTTCTATGATACACGTTTTCTGTCTTTCTCATTGTTGTCTGCAAGGTTTTCTATTAGCATCAGCTTGTCTGTTCTGCTGAATGCCCTGGAATACAGACGTATTGCTTAAATATTGGATTCACCCAAGTCTAGGATGTGAGTTGTGTCTCCTGTTGAAAGAAGAGGAGGGAGAGAGAGAGAGGAGAGGTGGGATCTTTGAATAAATTGCTATCAGTTTATCTCATTTACGGGGCAATCAGAAGCGTGCAATGCAGGCTGAAATTGAATTTTAGTAGTTGTGAAGCATCATAAATCAAAACGGCGTGAGCATCTTTAAGGTGAGAAATAATTTTGGTCAACATGTAGGATGTACACGAGATTATGTTGCTGCGCCATTTTCATAATTTCCAAATAAGGTACTACAGTACTTAGCAAGACTTTTCCACGTGGCTGCTGAAGTGGGGGAAAAAAAATCTTTCGTACATATTTTACAACCTCATGTCCATTATTATAATTATGAAAGGCTAACTGGCAGACAGTAATTGCACAGAAATGATATCATAACAGCAAATGTATCTCAAATTGATCATTTGCTGACAAAGCTAAGCTTAAACCTGTAAAAACACATTTTAAGACACATTTATTTAAAATCAATTTAAAGCTGTATTTGGATAATACATGACTTTTTTTTGCTATGTCTACAGTGGTACACCTCCACCAAGGATATGCACAATGGACACAGTCCCTAATATCCTATGCACTGTCAGAGCTATGCGGTGTAATGAACTTCTCATGTGCTTAAAGAATGATGCAGGATGCATGGCGAGACAACTGACAGCCCCGTAATGTGTTTCCCAGCAGCCGCCCGGCGACGAGCTCTCTCGGTGTGTCGCTCGCCATAAACCCACTGGAAAATCGATGGCCGATAAAGAGTTGTGTTCAGGGGGAGCCCCCTTCTGATTAATGCAGACTGTCAGGGAGCATCATTAATGTATTTCTCTTTTAAAGAAAGTGTATCAAATGCTCATTGTTTTTAAGGTTTTAGCTTGTCCAACGTGAGCAGAAAGGGAGGTGTAGGATAGGAGGGAAACTGGGATGAGAGGCACCTTCCTGATGCTTGCAGTTTTATGGATGAAGATATTTACTCTCTCTAAGGTCACAGAAATCAGGGAGAAAACGAGGGCTAAGTGTGTTTCTGGATACATTCAATGACTGTAAGTTATTATGGTATTAATTTAAATTAAGGAATTAATCTACATCTACATCACAAGTTTATAGACGTCCGTCAAATCAAACCAGTTGACATCAATCTTTACTCTCACAGGCCAACAACATGCTTCACACATTACAATAAGTACATAAACAAAAACACAGAAAATAAATTAGTTCTAAAACGAGATAAAAGACCAAAGGAAGCATCTAATCTATATTTAGCTCATGCGCATATACACAGCTGCCCTTATGAAATCAGCTTTGTTCAATACATAATGTACATATGTGGTAATAGGATTACTGATGAAATGTGACCATCAAACTAAAATAAATACTTCTCAAGAAGATGAAAAGGAAGAATCCGCTGAAACTTTGCTGCTCTATATATACATTTCCTTGAATGAATATATGAATATGAAGAATAGAAACAAACATATGCAAAGGTTGAACAAAAAAAAAAAGGCTTTGAAAATTAAAAAAAAAAGAATATTTCCGCTCACAGTCCCAGTCACGGGAGAAAGAGCATCATACACAAACTTATGTGGCTTCATTCAGATCAATGGCAAAAGGGACATGTAACTGCACATTGATAAGTTAAAATAAAGAATAGACGTTTCCGCCCATCACAAAGTGTAAAAGCAGAGAACTCATTCAAATATCTTTACATTTTTTGTCATCTTCTTTCATTCATTTTTCTCTCTACTGTGCACTATCAAGAATAAAGGGCAAATCTGTACTCTACACTAATGTTCTCCAGGTGTAGTAACTAAACCAAAGTTGGACATAAGCTGGCTCATCTACAGACAGACTGGAACAAGAAGTCGTTTTGTTTCACACTACAAGCCAACTAGCACCAACTGTCGATCAAAAACTATGTAAAGTTTATATATTCGCGAAGGCCAATTTAATCCAGTATCCTATTGTCCTGCACCTTTAGTAAACTAAGGGTTAATATCCTCTGGAGTCCAGCTGAGGATTAGGAAATGGAGGTTTAACTGCCTGTGCTAATGGTGGGTGTTTATCTCAATACTTTGTTTTGTCACTCCCTGACTCGCTCTCATTTCCGAAAGCTGTCCCTGGAGCCTCCACTCTTGTAATGGCTTAGGTTTCTGAGCACCACAGTACGGAGGGAAAAGAATAACAAGATTCTCATTTGGGCTCTATACACACTGCCCACAGATACATGTATAATTGGCCCTGTTTTCATTCTGCTCTGTTGTTAAATGCACTAGCTATTAGGGTAGTGGTATTGGTGCTGATTTCATGTGTTTGTTTATTGTTGGAAGGTGTGCTTCTTTTTTTTTTTGTGTTGTTTTTTTTGTGTGTGTGTGTGCTTGTAAAAGTGCGTGCGTGTATGTGTGTATGTGTGTCAAATAGATAAAGAGTCTGCTCTATCTCTCTCTTCCTCCCTGCTTTCTTCCTTCTGAATTTGGTCGTGGTTCCCCCGGGGGCCCCTGTCGCAGTAATGGCCTGCTCCTGATTGCTCTGATACAGGTTAGGAATATTGGCTTTAATGATGTGTAAAATGAGCAAGCAGTGCCTGTGACATTTACAGATGGCACTGCCTTGGCCTGTTCTTCCCAACTGCTCGTTAATTCACAGGAACGGCAAGCACTTCTTTAAGTGACTGCCTGATGCATGCATACGACACGACACAACACAACACAACACGTCCCGCACACCAAAAACAATAGCTCACCTCGTGTCCCTCTGCACCTTGTCATCATTTCAGCCGAGTGTTCAACACAAATGGATAAAGAAAGAGGGGAGTCCTCAAGGCTAAGAACACCTTGCTAAGTCATTTCTAAGGGTTTGTCATACCAGCCGTTGAGAGGCTTAGACAGAATAGATGCCATGTTGCTGCCTGCTATATAGAACAACACAGCTGGGCTCAGCACCAAACCCCTGAGGTGTTAATCTGGTCCACAGGTCCTCAGCGGTGCATCTGCTGCAGATACACGGCCATAGAGGGATCACCGTCCTCGGGTCACCCTCATTTCTGTCATTAGGATATGATGTGCATCATGTTAAAAGTAGGAAAAAAAAGGTCTTATTAATACGAAACATTTTAAGTACTGTTGTGTTGCCTGCGAGAGTAACTGATGAACATCTGTGACTGAGGCGTTTCCTATCAGTTTTATGGTGCATGTAAATGGTGGACATCGCGTATATCTATATCTGCTCCTTCCTCGTAGCTCTATGGCCATTACGCTCTAATTTTCCTTTCTTTATTATGCCGTGTTAATTAAGGAAAATGATATTTCGCTCATTCTTCACAGTCGGCTCCTCTGTTGCCTTTTTAAATTGTGTTTCTCCTTGTCCGCCCACTGACAGAGCCGTGTTAATTTATTTCTAATTGGCAAGAACTTGTTGATCGTAAGGCTCGCGGATAGATATGGTCAGGAGGTTAATGCTCACGTTAATGTGACACGGTGATTGTGCCTCTGCTAGCCATGTGCTAACTGCACTGCACTGATTAATAACAGAAAGCATTAATGGCCCCTTTTCACAGACTCATCATGGCAGGTGCCTGTAAGATAGCAGTGATATCTTCGGCACATTGTTCACGCTTAGATTTACTGTCTCTGAGAAGAGCACTTTGACCTCGGCATCATGCTCATATGGAGCAGAATTACTTTGGCTTTTACGGAGTGGAAATTGCGATACTGTGGACTACATTAAAAAAAAAAGTAATATCAGTGTGCTGGAGCTGCATGTAATGACAATACCTACGTCACGACGACACATGAGATTCCTGCAGCACACGGTCCTCGATCTGCTTAGTGGCTACAGTATGTCTCGCATGTGCATTACTATGCATGGAGAATTAGATTTGTTTTCCCTTGTATACTCATCAGTTTAAGAAATCAGCCATCCGTTGCTTTTTTAATCTCCATAATGAAAGTGTTTTAATGCCTCCAATTCATTGCCTGGGCAGCCAACAGAATAATTAGCTTTGTTCGTGTTTTTTTTTTTAAAAGATGAAAACATAGGTAGAACAACATTTGAGTCTGGGAACCTCAAATTATAATCAAATGCATTAGTTATTGTACCTGAAGGTATATTGGACAAGCAAAAAAAATTGATTTCTGTTGCTTGTAGTACAATTAATCAAACTTTTTTTTTTTTTTTTTTTTTCAAATGTAATTTTCTTATCATATTTTTTTCTTTTGTTCTCTTTTCAGCTGTAGGTTCCTTTTTAAATGATGTTGACCTTTTTGATTCCACCAGTTTTTGTTTTATTTTCATCTTCGTCAGTGCTCTAAAATGTTTTACCCACATAATGATTTTCTTCACTATAAGTCTAAATAAAGAGGCTCCCAAGTCTTTTATTGATTCTCTGTGACCTGTAGTCGATTCCACAAACTAAATCGGATAATTGAAGTCGGTGTCGAGCTAATTGGATTATTGCTTTCCCCCTGAAGAGATGGCTCTCCCCCCCTACGGCACAGGGATTGCTACATTAGTAGCGTCCGTCAGACATCTGTCATTTAACAGCTCTGTCACGGCGCAGGGTTACGTCTTGCACCAAGGAGGGTGAATTGATTATAAATATAAGCTGTAGTAATTTCTTTGATTAGAGGATCAAATCATCATCTTATCATCACGAGATTGCCATCATCATCATTTTCTAACTCATACAGAGATAATTTAATATTGTACATCCCCTCGCATCAAATGTCACAATGGATTACGGTAGATGTCTAAATATATTTATCCAATGAAAAAAAACTTTTCTAATGATCAGAACAGCTCACTGGTAGCACTGATGAGATCTATTTTCAGGACATAGTGGATCAGAGCTACTACAGGACAAAAACATCCCCCCTTGTGTCTACTTGCCTCCAGTCCTCCAAACATGGTTTATGCAAATGAGATGACTATTTGCATAGACATAATTAGGTAATTACAAATCATTTGGCTATGAGCTCAAGCATGTGCACAGACCAGAGATGTTACACGAGTCACATTGTACAGTACGAGAGTTAATGAATTGCTTCTGAACAGCAGATGCAGTACGGCATGTGTTACAGCATATGTTGTGTCAGACCTCTTGTTGGAAAATGACAGGTGACATTTTCATAAATCTTAGTTAAACGTGGAGAGTGAATGTAAAAAAAATAAATAAATAAAACCCGCTGTCAGACAGTTTAATGCAAAATTACTAATTAATAAAATCAAAGACTACAAATGCATTTAAATAAAATAAAAATATATATTGTTGTATGCAAAAGTTGACAAAATCTTATTATATATATATTTTTATGTCAAAAAATTGAACACAAATAAATAAATAAATAAATGAAAACATCACTGTTGCATTTGCAAAGGCTTGGGCACCCTACATAGTCAGTACTTAGCAACACTCCCACTCTTGTATTTGGGATTTTTCCACTTTCTTCCGTAAAATGCTTCTAGTTGGGGTGTTGGGATGTCCCGGTTGTGATTTCTTTCTTGACATCAGTAGAGCGTCCGCTGGCAGAAAAACAATCTGGCATCATTAGGTGATGAAACATCGTATAGTCTGCATCTAAACTAACAGAGGCAGTTTGCTTTGATTTGTTTGTAAAAAATCTGACCACTGGAGTGTTTTTGGAGTTGATGCTTAATTTTTACAAAGACATCAACAGTACAGACATTAGATCTATCTAGCTAGAGTTTCACTTATTTTATTTCTAGATTAGCCCCCTTTTAATTATTAGTCTTACAACTTTTGAATAATTGCAAATAAAGCAAAACCAGATTTTTTTTTTAAAAGGTGACATAGTTGCTGCACTTGCAGTAGGACCTTTAAGTTTTCTCCAGCAGAATGAAATGAGTGTGTCCAGTCTTTTTAGACTTTTTTTAAGACATCATCACACAGAACCAGGGAGCACAGAAGGTGCCAAGAAATCATCATTTAAATGTGCTGAGTTTAACAGAAGCTCGTTCCATCGTGCATTCGTGCATGGATGGGCCTCGATCACCGAGCTGTGCCGCTGACTTGCAGAGTCAGATTGCACTGCCGACATGCGTGTTTGCTCCAGCTAAAATATGCTGCTTCGATGTGGTGACAGGTGCCGATTCTCCACCATAAAGATGTGAAGCACAAAGAAAAGGTTTTTGCTAAACATGTGTTTAAGCAGTGGTTCGCCCATAGGCCTGAAACAGCACAACGCAGTCATTTCTCCTCGGCATTAAATACTCATTTATTGGTTATTTGTGTTTTTCAGAGCAAGAGGATTCCTTTGAGTTCATCATTGTGTCGCTGACGGGTCAAACGTGGAACTTTGAAGCATCGACATATGAGGAGAGGGAGCTGTGGGTCCAAGCGATTGAGAGCCAAATCTTTGCCAGCCTGCAGTCTTGTGAGAGCATAAAGAACAAGGTACAGCAGGTCAAGAGATATCAGAACTGGACAGGATTGGTGATTACCATCTAATTGCAGCGACGTCATCATCATCTCCCCATCGTCTGCTGCTTCATTTACATTTACATCTCTTTTTTTTTTTTTTTTTTCCTCTTCTCTCCAATCTTTTATTGCGCCCTTGCCCTCCCTCGCCCCTCCTCACCCACTTCAAGCTGTCACATGTGGGAGGTTGTCAGACAGGTGCACCGCAGTGTGGGGGATCTCTTATTAGAACTGACAGACATCAGAGATAGAACACGGCTTGTGTCAGCATACTGGGGGAGACGCAGCCTCATTTTCATATTCATATTTTCTCTACCTCGGTCTATTCTTAAGACCTCTTCCTTCTCTCTCTAGTCGTTGGTATGTCTGTGATTTGAGTCCAGCTTATAATTGCTTGCCTTCTCTTACTCTTGCAGTGATTAGTTCCTGTTGACTCATTCTCTTCCCTCATTTCTTCCAGTCTCGATTAGGCAGCCAAAGTGATGCCATGGCCATTCAGTCCATACGAAACGTGAGGGGGAACAGCTTCTGTGTGGACTGTGATGCACCCAGTGAGTATAGTTCTGACAGCTGATTTTGGTTGATTGATCAGTGTTTTCTGTTCATACATGGATATGGTCAAAAATGTCTGGTTGCAACATGGACATTTATGTTTGAGTTGTATAGAACCTGCATCTTAAAACACCTTCAGATTCCTCACCCTCTGAAAATGAGTTCATACTGAAAAATCTTTAATTTTATGTCGTTAGTTAGATTCTTCGGTTTCTTATCATAACTAGAAGCCCTTCCTGGAAAAGTCTGAATGCAGTGTAACCAGTGTAACTCTTATTACTTTTCTTTCTCCATTGTCATGACCTTTTCTTATTCCCGATCCTGCAGACCCAGACTGGGCCAGCTTAAACCTGGGCGCCCTGATGTGTATTGAGTGCTCGGGGATCCACAGGAACCTGGGCACCCACTTGTCTCGTGTCCGCTCCCTAGACCTGGATGATTGGCCAGTGGAGCTCAGCATGGTGATGACCGCCATTGGTAATTCGATGGCCAACAGCGTGTGGGAGGGAGCCTTGGAAGGGTACACCAAACCAGGGAGCGACAGCACCAGGTTAGCATCCCCCTGCAAGAAAATGTGCTGCTTAATGAAGCATACAGAGATTATAGAATGAGAAGCGAGCGCTGTCTGCTCTCCATTAGCTATTTATTAGCCACCCACATTTCAGCGGAGACAGTTCACACCACAAAATGCTTCATAAGAAGCAACAGAGGTCCATAAGTGTTGAGCTATTGAGCCACAAACAGTATTTCATGTCCACCTTGTACACACTGATACAATGCCTCTGTTATATGAGTCAGTACTTTGTCACCCACATCCCTTTCTTTTCTTAATTTTAAGATATAATGCTTAATATTTCCTCTACGGTGTCTGTTTTGTCTTGTCCCTCTGCTGACTTGACTTGAAAACTATAATTCATGAAGGAGTGTTGTGTGTGTGACATCATTTAGCACCTACCTGATAAATGCCGTGACTAGCTCCAAATCCATCAAGTTTGTCACATGACATGTAAGTGTCAACTCTAGAAAAGATTTTATAATCTAAACCACATCTGAAAACCAAGCCCTTTGTCCCTGGATGATTTCAGCATACACAGATGTACAGATCAGTCAATGGAGGAATGTTTTAGCTACCACAGACTCTACTTTTGTTTTTTTTTACTTTTTCAACCTAACAAGTAGCTTTGCATCTTTTAAATATGTATCTCCTGAATTATACTTTTCTGCTCACCCTGCTCTGGCCTGCCCTAACTTACCTCATGACTATATGTTCCCTTTCCTCTGAGGTACCCAGATCTTGTATGTGGATTGTTTGTCTCTTGGTGACAGGTGAGACCTAGTGTCCCAGTATGACTAATGACCTGCTGTGTGGCTGTGCAGGTAATTAAGCACACCATTATGGCTAAACCCCACCCTAAGAGCCAGGCCCTCAGGCTTCAAGCTGCCCTGTCACATATCCATCACACAGGCCCGGGTCATCACTCTGTCTGTCACAGCAAAGACTGTCTGTAGGGTCTCCCTGGTGGCTTTAGACTGTTTTAACATCATAGTTTTGTAACTTTGTTGCAAAGGTGAAAAAAGCACATAGCTGTGTTTTTTTTTTTACTACTGCTACAACCATTTCTGCAGTTACTGCTGCAGTTATTCTTAACAAAAATTATGCAAAAATTCAAACACACACGCCAAGTCCAAAAATTATGCAAATTTACTTTCATTTGAATTATTAGATCAATTATTTATTATTCAGAACTGTTGAAACTATATTTTAGCAGTATAAGATACATTTCTAAGAATTGGTGGATGTGGACGTGTCCATTCTTTGAGAGCTCATTGTTATATGTTTTAAATTTCAGCTTGATTAACTAAGTACAGCAAGAATAAAAGAACATAAAACATGATTTGTCAATTGACTGCAGGTGAATATAAAATCTTACCCTAATGATGACCTTAATGCATATTCTGTGAATCATTTTTGTGGGTTTTTTTTTTTAGTTTTTGCAAAATAACAGTTTTGGGGTTTTTTTCTCTTTCCTCTTGAATCCATGTAATGGTCTTTGGCCAGTTCAGAACTGAATGATGGCCTACAGTTATTTATTGAATGGTATCTGTGCTAAAGTGCTCCACTGTAGTCTTGATGAAAGATTATTGATGTTGATTCTTCATCCTACCACTGTCAAGTCCCATGTCGCCTCAGGAAAGAAGGTTCTTCATTGTCTCAAAAAAAATCCGATCTTATCCCGCAGCGGGCATCTCCATTAGTTTTCACTGTCAAACAATAAATCTCATTTGCAGCTTAACTAATCTTCACACAAAAACGGCAGTTGTAAATATCATATATGGCCACTGGTTATTGAGATGCTGATAGGATGGTGTACCCTTATATGATAAACGTTTGTATCAGATTATTTTGCTTGATCATGAATGATGAATTATAACCCACTTAATGGGATGTAGGTCTTTTCTTTCTTTCTTTTCTTGCCACATCATAAATCCTCACCTGACTCTTCTGTGTATGTTAGCCTTAACTTCAGCACTGCACATATGAGAGGATTTTAATTGTGTCACATCGGTGACATGTAGCAGCTTTGTGATGGCACCTAGGCAAGGCAGTATATGGCTCCCGACTCCCACTAAACATTAGTGACACCTAATCTAAACGATTCAGTAACTACCTGAATATCAACTCTGTCTCTGATTGAATGTCTCCTGCAAGACTAGTTTCACCTCTTTGCATTTTTAGAGATTTAACTTAAAAGCATTCATCCACAAGATTGGTTTAGTTTATGATATTCTGAAATCAAAAGAACACAACATATAGATTTGTCATACGCAGATCTGTGCCGAGAGACTGAGATTTCTGGTGTACATCATACTGATTACAGGCACCGTAATAGGGAGCATGTTTATTCCTCATGTATGTGCACTCATCTGATCACCTGTTTTATAAGAATGCAGGAGTCAGAACTGGCCAGGCTACAGTTAAATCTGTTGATAATAAATGTGTTGGTGCCCCTACATCTCTACAGTCAGCATATTGAAGGGGAGTTGTTCTTTTAATTAGCACCTGGGAGTCGTTGTGTTTTGCATGTCACCTCTAATTACTTGGCATGTTTGTGATAGAAAACACCACACACTATTTTGACTGATACCGCAGGGGGGAGAGGTCTAGCTACTAACTTTACCCATACAAAAGCACACACACACACACACACAAAGAGACACACCAGTTCTCATTTGGGGGAGATGTCCTGGAGCGTGGACGGATGTGGACGGCTATCCCTCACTGACGCGGGCCTCTCACTGTCACCCTCTGTAGGCTCCGCGCTGCCCTCGGCCACAGGCAGGTAATAGCTCTGATGAGAGCCCTCCACTTTGTTTCAGAAATAATTTGCCACTCCTGCCGCCTGCAGGGGCTGCGTGGTAATAAAAATGAATCACACCGCTAACCTCTCCAAACCTGGCCCCCGCTGCCTGTTTTAACCCCTTCTTCTCCTGCATCTTGAGTCTCTGTTCACAACAGTGGCACTGGTGGCCATTAGACTCCAGTGAAAAAACCTGTTCCAGGGTTTGTCCCCAGTGTCCCTCCCCCGTGTTAGTCCCCTGAACACTGAGCAAAGCTTTCTGGCTACTCACAGGTTAGAAGTGCTGGAACGCCAACTCTCAGAAGAGCTTTCAGTGTAGTTGGCCTTGCCAAGAGCCCTGATGGAGGAAGAGTAATTAATTAAGACAAATAAATGACTGAGTCTTCCCATGTCCTCTCTCTCTCTCTCTTTCTCTCTGTCTAAATGAAACCCACAGGTCAGTAATTAGCTCTGTGTGGGAGAAGTGGTACCACAGTCACTAATTGCCCACATGCCACTGGGTTTCAGAAGCAGGTAGATGTAAAGAGGAAGGACTCAATCATTACGGTGCGGTTCACTTAACCGTCCAATTTAGATTCAATATTGTTAGCATTACGAAAAATCATTAGAAAAAGTTCTAGTCTGGCGACCTGAAAGCAAGCTGTCCTTTTTATGTGAATTTTGAAATGTGTACGTACGCGAAGCAGGCTGCAGACATAACACGGGGCATGTGTTATCATCCCCTCAGCTTTGTATGTGAGGCAAGGGGTTCAGCAGGGGTTAACAGCATGAGCATTTAAGGGTGTAAGTCTTGCTGGCACAAAAACACAGTCACTCCATCATGAGGAGTCTGACAACCTCATTAATGTCACAATATATTCAGCTCATCCCTCTGCCTGCCTACGGCACCCAGATGCTCTCCTATTGGCCTTTCTATAGAGCTCAACACAACAACCTTTTGAATTCTGGTCCGAGCTGTTACGTCTGTTCAGACGGCACTCTGGAAGCAAGAAAAATGGCATTTTTTTCCACTTGTAAAAATATTTGTCTTAATTCTTTTGCAGCTGTTATTCTCAAAAATGCATACCATGTCTACACTGTACCCGCTTGCACCATAGGGTGCCTTATTTAGCACTTTGGCTGCGGCGTTTACTGTGTTGCTCCTTCATTTCTCGCCCTTAGCAACCTTTGATGCTTTGGGGCCCAGCTTTCTTTCCCTGTTGTGTGTGCTTTTTTCATCTGTCGTTTCCCTCTCAGCCCCCCTCTCTGTCTTTCTGCCGCTGTCCCTCTTCCTCGCTCTCTGTCTCTTCCCTCCCCTCGGTGTGTGTGTGGAAGTGAAGCCGCTGGCTGCATGGGAATCGGGGAACTATACAAGTTGCCCACCCCCACTGTGAGGTCTGTTCAGGCTGGTCAAACCCCAAGACACCCCCCTCCACCCCTAAACCCCAACCCTCCACCACTACCACCATCACCATTTCTCCCCTTCAGTGCATCTATTTGATGTGTACACAGTGAATTTGGAGGCACAGGGTGGAAGAGGAGGAGCCAGAGGAGCTTTGATTGTTTCGGAGGACTCGGTGTGTGTGTTTGAAAGATGGGCGAGTGGTGGGATGGACATCCTTCTCTTCCTATGGACCAGTGCACCTTTATTGCAGGCAGTCAGATTGGTCATTCTGTGGCTACTCCAAAGCTGGCTCCGCCTCCTCCGTCTCGGTTTTCCCTTCCTATAAATTCCCGTGCGTCTTTGTCTTTCAGGCTTGACTAATTATCCTTGTTTGTCCCTCTTTATTTGAATTCAGTCATGTGTTCTTGACTCCGTGGGCTGGGTTTAGGAGAATCATTCCGCCATTTGCCACTTAATTAAGTCAGGGTCAAGATCCATTGCTCAACGAGAGAGCTGAAGGGATGGAGCTCTAATAGAATTATAAAAGAGGCCTTTCTCTAAGGCTTTCTACTGTTAAGGCTGCCTTTATCTAGGTGGGCTCTGCATAGACAAAATAAAAGGGGACACCAGCTATGGACAGGAATCCCATTTCCACTTTTAGACTCGGTGAGGTTTTAGGGGTTTTGACGTCTGCCCCGGAACTTTTACAAATCAAATCCAATGAAAGAAAGTTAAACGGTTATTATCAGATATCTAAAAGATATATCTCAATGATGGGGGGAGCTTGTGGTGGAGCAAACACCTTGTGTTTTTTTAGTTGAAAGAGACACAGGCATTTTTATTGGGAACTTTGAGCTCCCCTCTGTCCCCTGAGCAACAAGTATGTGCTCAATGGTGGGGAAATTGGTTGGTTTCTATTGGTGCCTATGTGCCCGTGTGTGTGTGTGTGTGTGTGTGTGTGCGTGTGTGATTATATATCAATTTCCTAAATATCCCTGCTGGGAAAATCCACTCTTTTACCTCTCCACCTCCCCTCCTTCTCTGTCCTGACGCTTTAACATGCTTAAATCTGCTGATTTTATTTTTCTTTCTCCTGTGGTGAGGAAGTGTCCTTTTCAAGGGTCTCAGTTTTCCCCCCTCTGACTGTCTAAACCCTACCTCTGTTTGGATTGTTTTTTTCTATTTCAAACAAAAGACAGAGGCGGGATTACCATTTCACTTCCTCTCACACTCTATCTTTCAAGTGGCACCAGCTAAGGAATTTTTTAAAAACCCACTGCCTGGCTGCTTCTGTTCGGTGTTTTTTAAGTGAATCGTCTGAAAAACTGCGGTTGAATTTAGAGCTCAGCATCAGCAGTGAGCGAGGCCCTTTCCTGCAGGTCTTCAGGGGTTGATTTTGAAGCAGAGGCTAACAAAGTGTCCTCAGGGCTCCTTTCTGAGATGTTGACGTCCTCTTAATGGCTCTCCCCAGCCTTTTTGTTTCACATCTTGGTGCTAACTTTCTGCCTCATTTAGCTCATATCAATTCACTGGGCTCTCTACAGATTCAGCATCTCATTCATGGTCTAGCTTTCTGAAACAAACTTTTAGACAACAGCTCCTACAGATTGTTTTGAAACCATCCTTCACGTTTGAGCCAAACCTCACAAGGTTGTAGATTTTTTTTTTTATAGAGTTATAGAGTTTTCAGACATGCCTCATCCTCTTTGACAGGGAGAAAAAAAAAAAAAAAGACACTTGTTTTCAAAGAGTCCACCGGAAATAAGAGGGGAGGGCAGGACAGCCCCTTCCTGTTCTGAGCAGTCCACTGGTTCTAAGGCCAATTGATTTGCTAACAGGCTTGTCCACACATAATGACTGAGTGGGGATTGATGAAGGCCTTACACCATAAAACTCTGAGCCACTGCAATTGCCTGCCATTAGGCCTGTATTGTTAGTCACACAATACCCTCATCTTTAAGAAAAGATTTGCTTGTGGTTTCACGAGCACATTCTCCTCCACATTTTCTCCCAGGTCATAACAAAAATGTAACCATATGTTTATAGATCCAATAGTTCGGGGACTATTTTAAGATGTGGATTAAGTTTCTTTATGAGCTTCAAGTGGTGTTTTTTTTTGTAGTTAATCAATCCGTGCTTGTGCGCTGATAAAGGCTTGCCCCCTCTTCCATCACATCTTTAACTCGAGTAGGGCCAGTGCCAGGTTCCTCTGTGCAAGACGGACTGCTCTGTGAAGTGAGCCTGGCAGCTGACATATGAGTCTGAAAATGGTTGCCTGTCTGTGGTACGTTGATAGGCTTGACGCCTAGCTGCTAAGGTCGTATTAAAAGATAGTGTGTGACTAATGCTGATCTGGTTACTATTGTTAAAATGCTGCTGTAACTGAATATTAGATATTTCAAGGGGGAGAGGGATAATTGCAAATATCGTTAAAAGAAGTAGCCAGGACATTGTTTCTAGAAAGATTTGTTGGCAATAAAAGTCTGTATTTTTTATTATTTCCAACAGATCTCATTAAAAGACCAAAACTAAGAATTCAAAACCGAGTATTGTACTGTATGTGTACTCGCAGTGTGATATGAATTATTCCTCTGTGCCACAGACCAGCTCATTGCCTGGGTAACATGTTCTTTCATTGTGAGGAACTCAGACACTGTAATCTGGGTGCTGCAAAAACT
This sequence comes from Pampus argenteus, assembly GCA_036937835.1. Classification (NCBI taxonomy): domain Eukaryota; kingdom Metazoa; phylum Chordata; class Actinopteri; order Scombriformes; family Stromateidae; genus Pampus; species Pampus argenteus. The sequence continues at coordinate 15,126,783 of CM072875.1, forward strand.
CAATACGGCACCAAATGTGTATTAATCCGCAGGTGAAAAAAAAATCACCAATAAACACAATATCTGCAGGAAATTTCATGACCTATTGTAAAAATGAAACCGTATATTTGTGATTAGTTTTTAAGGATTTACTTCTTCTGAGTGCCACAGAAAAGGAAGGGAAGTCTGAAAATATTAAGAGACAAATGTTGTTTTTGGGTTTTTGACAAAAAGAAGAATATGGACTTATGTTTTTTTTATCAGAGTATCACAAAGTAAAATGAAATAATCTTAATTATATTGGAGTGGAGGCAAAGATATCCAGCCTATCATACAAATTGAGCTCTACTGACTGATTAACCTGTATGATTGAGTTTTTAACTGTGATTATGATGAAATAGAATTGAAGTGAATGAGACTGTTTGAACCATTGATAGAGATTCCCACGAGAGCCTTGTCACTCCAGCCAGTGTCGCTGCTTCAACTTATCCGTGCAAACCTTCTCCTTTCTGTCACTCACCCACAAATCCAAACAACAGCCCCTTTCTGCTCCCCTTATCACACCGGCTGACAGGGTCACAGGGTTAGTGCTACACTGGGCATGCTCAGTCATTCACATATTGATATTGATTTTTTTTTTTTTTCTCTTTCTTATTTGGACAGTTTGTATGTGGGCAGAGAATGAAACGGGGGGTCAAGATGGGGAGCAATAGATAGAATTCTGCCTGGCGATAGAGGACGGAGCCTTCCCTCAGTCTCTATTCTCTGCTGCAGGCTGGAGTGAAGGAGCCCCACATCCCACCGTCCCTCTCTGGCTGCCATTCAGCCCCATCGATCTGACTCAGGGCCCAGCCACCCCAAGGGAGACTGGGGCTCTCAGACACACTGCCTCTTTTGTGGGGGGAGATCCACCAGTTCAGACTGACAGCCAACAGTGCTGATAAAAATACGTCCCCCTCCTTGCTGTATTGTCCGCAGCAGACATGCTGTTCAAGATGTGTAACCTTTAGAAAGCTGGCCAGGCTCTAACCGTCGACTGTAATCGCTAGAAAGTGGAATACTGCCCAAAGCATTACACCCCTTGGCATTCTCCCATCTCTCTAGCCTATCTCGCTGTATTATTTCCCCACTGTGATAGTAGAGACTATTGGCTTTCCTGTGCTCTAATAATTTAGAAATGTCACTTCACACCAGTGAGTCTCTTAGGCCAATTACTGTTATATTTCCCTCGTGTCTACATTCTTACTATTATACATGTTATGGCCTTTAAATCACTGCCTCTAAATAATAAGACACGCATTGAAAGTTCTTTATCTTAGGTGCTAAACTGCTCGTAGTATGTTCACCACGTTTCACCCTGCCTGACCTGTAAGCGTCCCTGTCATTTCTTTTCTCTCCAGGGAGGAGAAGGAGCGCTGGATCCGAGCCAAGTATGAGCAGAAGCTGTTCCTGGTGGGACTGCCCCAGTCAGATGTGCCCCTGGGGCAGCAGCTGCTTCGGGCAGTGGTGGAGGATGACCTGAGGTTGGTGGTGGTGCTGCTGGCCCATGGTACCAAGGAGGAGGTTAATGAGACCTACGGGGACGGAGACGGACGCACCGCACTGCACCTCTCCTGCGCCATGGCTAATGTGGTCATCACACAGCTACTCATCTGGGTGAGTGGGCTCCTCTGGCTTTTTAGGTCAGAGGTAGATGAATAATGTTATTATTGGCTTTCATTGTTTGGGCAAGTGAATTCAGAAGTGTTGCTCAACAGCCAGTTAACCTCTTTTCCCTTGCTGGATTCACCAGTTTATCATTATAAATATGCAGGGACTTAGCCAGGAAATACTGAGGATATGAATCAAAGCGTCTTTCGGTATTTGGATTTTTCATAGTAAGGTGTACAATTAGAATTTTTTTATTCAAGGAAATTCCTTTTGGAAATCAGGAACTGCCTATAAACTCCACACAGCTAAGGTAATATCACTAAAATACCTGTCCCAGTCTCGATTTTTTTCCCCTTATTAGCACTAGATGATGCAGTTCCTTGAAGGAAATAATTAGAAATCCATGAACCCATAAAATAAAGCATTACCATTTTATTTCCCAACACAAAGGTCTTGTTGTTTCAAAGTGTGTTCCATGCTGAGAGGATTAAACTTCTGGTAGAGAAATACTGAGTCCTTTATTTAGAAAATAGTCAAATTTAAATTTGTGTTTAATGTTTCCAGTCACCCAAAATCTAGTATCTTATCTGCCCTTTTGTACCCGTCTTTTTTTTTTTCCCGCAGTACGGCGTTGACGTGAAGAGTCGAGATGCTCGTGGGCAAACAACCCTGTCTTACGCCCGTCGAGCCGGCAGCCAAGAGTGCGCCGACATCTTACTTCAGCACGGTTGCCCCAACGATACAAGCACCCTGACCTCCGTGCCCACGCCCAACATGAGCCGCCGCAACCCCAATCCCAACATCAACAACAACAACACCCAGTGTGAGCTCAACCGCAGTATCAGCATCATGTAGGAGCCAGAGAGCAGCTGCAAACAAACAAAAAAAAACAAAAAAACCCTGAAACCCACCTATGTCTCTTCCCAGTACTTCTTCCTCTGTTTCACACTGTGTAACCCAGAATCAGTACCAATGGAGAGATATAAAGAGTGATGGACTCATATTTGATTTTCCACTACACTGAAAGAAGTGGGTGTTAGGGTTCGGACATTGTACATTGTTTGTTTTTATATTATTTTTTTTATCTGTTTTGTTTGTTGAATTCATTCAATCTTGGTCTGATATGATCATGATGATCAGCTTTAAGCTTTTTTTGTTTTTTTGTTTGTTTTTTTTTAAGCGTCAACCAAAACAAATGACTTACTTTGAACATTCATACCTACCCTACGAAAAGCATTTCCTTAATGCTTGAACATTTCCTTTTATGTCTTCCCCCTTCTGCAGCGTGAACTGATTTTATAATGATCGTGAGTGAGAAACTTGTTTCAAATTCCAAGCCTGAGCGTAATAACATGAAACTGTGAGGAATAGTTTCGCAAGTGACAAAACCCTGATGCGGGGAAAAGAAACTAAATCTTCCATGATGGCAGTGGCTGTTTAGTAATGATGCATGCCTTCAACACAGCTATCAAACTTTTGACATACTATTCATGTTAAAAAAAAAAGGCAAAGCAATTATAGTTTGAAGAGTCCAAATGATTTAGATACTTAATTTACAGGAAAAATGGGTTCAGATCATGAATCAACAAGGGGTTGATTGCAGAATTTCCTATTGGGTGAAAGTGAGTCAATTTCTTTGCCACCGTTATTGTGATCCTCCAGTAAAGTGTCCGTGACTATAAAGGAATTAAGGGGCATAATGTTTTATCACCATCGAAGCCACATGGCTTTGTTAAAGCGTGCCTCTTCAATCAGAATTCATTCAAATTCAAAGGTTCGATTGAAACAGTGGAAACTGTGTCATCATGATGTCTTTGTTGGGATAATTTTCCAATTGCCTAGATTGTGTTGTGATAATTGTTTGACGTAGATTCACACAATTTCAAACCGTAAGCGTACTGGAATATCCGTCCACCTCCTGCGGCCAAAGGCTGACAAAAAAATTGGTACTCTCAAGAACATCTCCTCTGTTGTTGCTGTGAAATACATATATGGTACTGTGTGTGTGTGTGTGTGTGTGTGTGCGCGTGTGTGTGTCTGTCCGTACATACTGTACAATACGTGTGTGTTTACGTCTTCGTCTGTGACCATGTGTGCCACAGAGCGACTGGGCATTTCTGAGAGAGAGAGAGGATGCTGGAGAGAAGATAAGACACCTGCAGTGAAGATTTGGGAACATAACTGTGTTTTAATGTACAGATCAATGTAAAAAGTAGTTCTTGTTCCTTCACCTTATTCCTTTATATCAACAGTTTGAACTTATTCTGATTTTTAGAGTCGATTAAAAAAAAAACCAACAAAAAAAAGCAACCCTTTCTTTTTTCATTGAACCTAATGTGCTCTTTCCCCATCCTGAGAACCTGTTAGCCTAAAAGCAACAAACAAAACGCAACAAAATGCATTCAAGTAACAGACTGAGATGAGATGAGACTCACATTTAGAAATTATGATTATAGAAGGAAGTGTTAAAGAGTCAGACTTGGACAAGATATGAATTGATGGAGTTGATCGTATTGTATTTTTCCTTTTTATTCCACTGCCATTTTTTAAAGGTTTTAAACTGTCTTTGTTTTATGGGTTTACAATGGCAGGATGTGTGTTTACAGAGCAAATTATTCATCTGGTACTTTATGTACATGACTTTGTTGTTGTTTTGAGTTTTGTTTTTTTACATTATTTTTGTTTCTTTAGAGCCTGCAGAAAATGAGTATGTGGGCAGTGGTGAATGTTTGTGAATCCAGGACACGGCTAAATCTTAAAGGAATTGTTTGGTGTTTATTTACTTTGTTTCTGAGAGTGAGATGTGAGGATTGATGCCACTCTCATGTCTGTGTGTTAAGTACGACGCTGGAGCCAGTAAGCGATTATCTTAGTTTAGCATAAAGACTAAAAGCAGGCGGTGGACGGCTACCCCGGCTCTCTCCAAAGTTAAAAAAATTAGTCTAACAGCACCTCACACAGCGATTTGAATTCCTTTCTTTTCTTTACACTTTCTTTATTCTGGCACTCACGGCTGCAACTCTTGACTGCATTTCAGGAGGGACTGCCTGAAAATGTGCACATTACCCATTTAATTCAGGCATCTCTGAAGATCTATAAACACTTTTTGGCTATTTGACGTTGTCACACATTTTCTTACTAGCTCTTTTCAAGCATAATCCAAGCTCTGAATCTGGCTTCATACTTTACGCCACACATGAGAGTGGTATCTATGTTCTCATCTAAGAAAAATAAAAAATAAGCAAATTTCCAAAAAAATGTCAAACTATTCCTTTAAGACGTCCTAAAACCAACCACACGACCAGATTACATTTTAACCTGTTACACTCATACGGTGGTACTGGCCCTTTTTTCTATTTTTTACTTGATAAACTTATGAGTACATTTCCGTGTCTGAGGGGATTACTGAGAGGAGCTAAATGTGTACAGCGAATACCCGAACCCTAGAAAAACACTAGAAACCTGCCTGTTTTTGCCCCCAACCACAACATGAAGTGTACATATTATCTTAGTGCTTTTATCTGAAGAAAAGCTCCTCCTAGAGGAATTTGAACTGGTTTTAGGTCAACAGTCCTCTTGACCCACGAACCATATTTTGATATGTTTTTTCTTTTGTTTGTTTGTTTGTTTGTTTCTCCTTAGGGATTTTTTTTTTAGGTTCCTCTGTTCGGTCTCGACATTAACTGGCCATATTTGGTACTTGTGTATAATGATGTACATTTGACATATTTATAAAGCAGTATGTAAATATCTTTTTTTTTTTTTTTTTCATTTTCGTTTTTGTTTTGTTTTTGTTCCAAGTTAATTTTTTTCCTATTGTAATTCCTTTTTACGTTCAGAACGTGAAAAACAAAGCAAAAGCTAAAGAGTAACTTGTTGTATGCTTGGATGCTTGGCTGACTGTTGACCTATTAATAAACACTCAAATAAAACAATGTAGCCTTCCCTGGATTTAGGGAAACCAACACATTTGCCTCGTGTATGTATTGTTCATTCATCGTCATCTTCTGAAGCCTAAATGACAAGGTGAGACTCTCTTTTACATTAAAAGTCTCCCCTTCAATTCACTTCAATCACATTACCATTTCATTGTTTTTCCCCTTTTGCGTGTTCCTTTATCAAACTTCATAGAGAAATTTGACGCTCACTGGAAGAGACTGGGTCCTGTTAATGCGATCAAGACAACTTAACCGGGCCTGTCCTGAGGTAAGTAAAAAGCAACCTCGCCACTTCCTGCTCGTGGGACCCCCAACAGTTGCTGAAAGAGGATTAAGATAAAGAGCCAGGCTTAGTGTCAGGCAGCACAACACTGTGGGGAAAAGTGAAAGGTCTCAGTGTTGAGAGGAGTCAAGCCCTCACTAATCCACTTCTTATTTCCTGCTAATCTTGTCTCAGCATATCTTTATCCCCTTCCTCTCTCCGTTGGCTGGCATTGTTTGTGCTTTATCACCTGGTTTCTTTTTAGTTTTTCCTCTTCCTCCCTCGGCGCTGGCTCGACATGGAGCCACAATGCGCAGAGTCACGCTTAAAGACCCTTGAAAACTTGTTTTCTCAATCATCTTCTCACTGTGAGTGATAGGGGTCCTACAGGAACACAAAGACAGAAGCTCTTCTCAGCTTTACTTATTTTTACATGATTGATTTCTGTAATTTTTCTTCTCTTCTTTGAGCTCTTTTCACTTGTTTGAAGTATTAAGAAAAAAATGATATCAAAAGCCTTCTTCAATGCACTGATCAAAATTTTAAAACCAAACATTTATGTTTTTGAGTGAAAAAAATCTCAACTATTGGATGGATTGCCATGATATTTGGCTGCTACTCAGGATTAACTGTAATTGATTGATTTGATTTGTCCAAAACTTTGGTTTAAACTAAACTAAAGGCATTCTCATCAGCCTTTAGCAATGCTCTGGGTTTATTGTAGATTAGCACATGTTAGCTTTTGCTAATGCACTAAACTAAAGATGGTAAACAAAGTCAACCTCATGCCTGTTTGACATCGCCATGCTAACATTATCACTGTTAGCATTTGCATTTAGCTCAAAGCACCGCTGTGTACAGCTTCTTAATGTTTAAAATGCAGGCTCTTTTAGTTTTCACATTGATTGTTGTTTACTTTATGATGTTGTTTATTTATTATTTTAATCATATATGTCCAAATCTCGCAAATCTCTGACTCTTTAGCTGTTAAATGCTGCTCTGTGGTCACCAGCCGGTGGCTAACTTTGTCTGTCTTGCTGTTGTGTGCTGCTAGGTAACATAGCAACTTGACAACATGTTAAGGCCTTTGCGTATGCGACCTAAACCGATGCATATTGACTCCACATCTATCGAGTAATATCACCAGGAAAAAAAAAATAAAAAAATCTGTCCTGTAATTTATTAGCATGCCTCATGCCTTGGCAGACCCCGGCCACTCGTGTTTGTTGTGGTGAGGCTAGAGCGTTTGGTTGCACTTGCTGTGTGTTTTGATATTTCATCAGGGCCTGCTAAACAGTGAGGAGGGCTCTCTGCCGCCCACCTCTTCTCAGACAAATTGCCTCCAAGATTGCAGAGGTGGGTCTGAGGCTGATGGATGGGTACACAAAGACCTGATGAGACCATATTTGCAAACATTAAATCCATATTTCCATAACATGTAGGAGCTCCTTGGCCACAGGCCACTTTAACAGCCTGTTTAGCAAGCAGTCAGTGATGTGCCCGGTCGTAACATAAATGTTGCATCAAGGTGGCATTGAGCAGAGGTTTGTCTAATGTGTTTTTTTCCTGCCTGTCTTGATTTGGATAGGTTACTGTTGCTTTCTGCTTCTTTTTTTTCCCCCTCCTCCTCCTCCTCCCTTTTAACCTCTTTAACCAGTAATTATATCCACTCTGCTCCCTCCATCTGACCATCTCCTCTCTCTCCTGAATCCCTCCAGACATGAACATTCATTAATCAATTTCAGCTCCATCATGTCTGACCAGTACATCCATGTTGTTCCCTGCCCTTTCTGACTGCCCCAAACCCATGTCTCCGCTCATTTCCATATCCTTGAATCTCTCGCTAATCAATGGATTTCAGCACATCTCTGTCTCTTTTTCTGCCCCGCTGCCAACCTGCCTGTTTGATACCCACCACGCTGCCTTCCTCTTCATCTTCATCCTCCTCTCTCTCTTTCTCCTTTGTCTTACATAAACGCTCTGTTCCCATCACTTTCCTTCCATTCTCCCCTTCTCTCTCTCTCTCTCTCTCTCTGCTCTCTTTCTCTCCCCTTCCCCATTGGCTTTTGCCTGCATTTCTCTGTTAATTTGCCTGAGAATGCATTAGCTGTAATGAAGGCTGAGGGCCGAGGGAATCCTCCAGGGTTCCATTAATCATCCCCCCTCAGACAGGCAACCTTGATTACAAGTGGCAAGAAATTCATTAGAGCCGGGCCTCTGACAACTCTTATCTCCGCCACTAGATCTGACTCATTAGGCAGCCAAATTAAAGCTATGATGGCCCTGATGAAACTCATCGCTTGTTTATCTTGTGCGATTTGATGCATCTGCCCATACATCACTGTAGCCACAACCGTCCGGACCCTCCCAAGAAGTCAGGCCTCCAGTCAGCGATGAGCAGCCTCACACTCACACAACCAGCAAGTAATGAAGTCCCTCACTTTCCTCTCTCTAGCCAGGTGGGAACATGGAAATGGTTTAACGTCTTTGCTGGAGAGAATTTATGATATTTCAATTTGAGATTCAAGTATGCGAATGGAAAAATGACATGTTCACTTAAGATGTGTTTTTTTAAAGAGATTATTAAAACTTATAAAGCATTAAGACATTTGCAAGAAACCTTTTAGAGAGGTGTGATGCAAGAAATTGATTATTGCCAAATGAAGTGTTGTGAATAAGCTTTTTAATTAATGGATGTAGGATGTTGATAATAACAACCGACATGAAGACAGTGGCCGAGCTGAGTGTCACGGCTCCCCATTGTCACCTCCATCAACGTGGCTCACGGGGACTGAAATAGCAGTCGCACTCTCGCACAACGTCGTGGAATTGACCGTCTATTATTAGTCAGCTCTTTGGATCATGATAAAACTTCGACGGCTCCTTCGCAGGATCATCACTCCTTGAATCCCCATCCAAGTGTCACAGTCTTAATGTATGAGGTGGACAGTGGGAATAAACTTGACTACTCATGGCTGCCCAGGTTATGAAATGTCTGTTTATGCTCCTGGGGGTCAAACTGAGAGAAATTTGTTGTTGTGTGCAACAATGAGAGTCTTGAGGGAAATGAAATGTAAGATAATAATACACTCTGATTTAAGCTATCCTGCTGCGTTCATAGTTTTTTTTTTTTTTTTTTAAAGAACATTAACATCCAACTAATGTTTGACTAAAACACTGATTCGAGAGAGAGAGAGAGCAGGTTAATTTAATGAGATGTTAATGCTAATAAAATATATGAAGAATCTGGCCCACATTACCATACTTCAACAGGTGCTGCTGCAGTATCTTATAAATGGCTTGAGGCCTGAGACTATTTTGGAAACAGGGAAACCCAATCACTTTCTACCATCTGAGGTGAGGTGAAAATTATTCCAACATGAGACCTTTTCTGGCAGCAGTTCAGAGAAACCTTGTAAACCCAGAACCAGGCGTATGAAAGTTTAGCATAAAACATCAAGCCATCTTTTTCCCCCTCCTTTTTTCCTGTAATCGGATAGCCATGTGGCCAGATATTGTTTTAGTTGCAGACAATTTTAACATTGCTGCTGTATAATTTATTACATGTTTTCGGTTCCCTTATTTGGTTTGACTGAGCAGGCTTGTTATTTGCTTCTGTCACATAGTAACCTTCAGCCATCCCTTGTGTTTATACTCAAAACTGCAAAAAGGTCTTGTACAATTTGATATGCCACAAATAAAACCAAAGAAATATCTTCACATCTATTTTTTTAATACAAATTTAAGCCTCAATGTCTTATTAAATCATCTATTTTTTCTTTCTTTTCTATTTTCATCTTTAACCACATAGAAATGTGTGTTTCTGTTGTTGCTCTGTTTGCTTCTCTGTAGTGACTGATGGAGAAGTTCATTACAGTGTGTTGAATGTGTCCAATCTAATGAGGATCCATCAGTCCACTTGAGACAACATGGCCCTCCTCAAGAGAAATCAATCACTGCTGCTATTTAAAATAATAATAATAATAATTAAAAAAAAGACTCATCTACCTTTTAAAGGTCCTGAGGTTTTTGAAAATAAATTATTTCTAACAATTGCGTAAACTAAGGTGTGATGTTGGATCAGTGAAAACATTGATATCACTGAACTTTCTTCATGCTTGAAGCTCTTTAAATATTAAAGATAAAAACAACCCACAGTGAGATTTAAAAAAAAAATATATACATTTATGAGACACATTCTAATTATTAAATTGGAAATAAGGCTTTTAGGATCAAATGTGATAGGCCACTGTTTATTTTAAAATGTTTTAAATAATATTAAAAAATGATTGTGGCTTGTTTTTACTCCTGTGGGTCTAAATGGACCTCTATGTTTAGGCCAAATGTTTGATTTCAGCTGGGTAAAATAATTCCTACACAATCCTCAGAAATAAATAAAACAAAAACACTGTTATTCTATCAACCCCTATAAATAATAAAGATTCAACCTGGATTCATATAAAGCGATTTATTTAGGTCAATATATTTTACAATTGCCCCTTGTTTGGTCAATATTTCCTTCACATCTTTTTTTTTTCTTTTAATTATTATTATTATTATTATTATTTCTTCACAAATAGCTGTCAAGGGTGGTTCCTACAGTTGCCAAACAAAATGTAAAAACCTCTTTAAGTTACATGCAAATGTGGTCAACGAATAGTACAAAACACCAAACAGAAAAAAAAAATTTAAAAAAAATCACCAAATGAGTAAAAGTCATGCACGTAACCAACATAACATATTGGCCCTACATATAAATACTTAAAAAAAAACTCTTTACAGTCTCATCTCATAGTGCCCATTTGTGCCAGTTTTTACCCATTTATATTTACATATCCACAAAACAATAAATTACAAAAAAAGAAGAAAAAAAAGACAGCATATTGCCAAATAATTGATCTGTCTGTGAGGCCAATCCTCTTCACTGGAGGTTTGGATCTCTGCTCAGTCTCACCTCTCAAAACAAAATATTTGAATCCTCCTGTTTGTGCTTCATGCGTTCAACAAATCAGTGGAACATAGAGTCAATGTAAGTGTTGTTTTTTTTATCATCATCATCATTATTATTATTATTATTTAATATTTTTAGACTTTCATCTTGGAGTTCATGGCCTGGTCCCTTGTTCTATTTGTTGATGCTGACTCCTCACAGCAAACCTGTTGACGTGCACTGGGATGGGAACCACAATTTTGGGATTTCTCACCGGTTCTCCTGATCGGTTGTTGACGTTGCCGGCTTTGATTCGTTTCCATTTCGCCCTGCGGTTCTGAAACCAGATCTTCACCTGCACCTCGCTCAGTTTAAGTGCGTGCGCGATTTGGGAGCGTTCAGTCAGAGAAAGGTACTTTTTACAGTGAAACTCCTTTTCGAGTTCGAGCAGCTGCTCGCTGGTAAAAGCTGTTCGTCTCCTCCTGCTCTTACCCGCGGAGCTGCCGGTCGGTAGCGCCTCCTGAGAGCCCGTTTTTAGTTTGCTCTTCTGGGACAGGGAGCCACAGTTGTTCCCGTCTGAGAAACTTTCGTTCTCGCTGTCCACGGAGCTGTCCTCTCGGTCACTGCACACCGTGTCTGCTGATTTTAGATCCAGCTTCTCGTCGTCTGAACTGTACAATTTGGTCTCACCTAAAAAAAAAATAAAAAAATGTGGAGAATAAAAGAGTTAACATTCATATTTGGATCACTTGTTTATTGGTCTGTAAAAAAAAAAACAACCAACAGCTGAGTTTCTACTGTTGTAGGATGCAACTTAGTCTATTAAATCCTCCAACAAAATCACCCTTCTTAAGTTTTCCTAAAGTGTGGTTAAACATGCTCTACAATTAGTTGTGGTTTTTAATAATATGAACAATTAGTCATATTTTTCAATCACATTTTTAAGTAAGTAAAACTGAAACTTCCACCACGTTGCAGCCAAAATGAGTGTCATTAATAATTTACAGTACAAATCTAACAAAAACACTTCTGAAAACCGGCTTACTATTTATTATTCATTGTCTTAGCTAAGAAACCAACAATATCTACTTTTACTAATTTTACGCACAGTGGTCATGTTTCTTTACGCAACAGTACTGACGTCTGCATAAGTTTAAATAAGTATTGAGTACCGAGCTTACCTGATATTGTCTGAAAAGTTTCCGAGAAGTTGAGCAGCTCGGAGCCCTTTTCCCGGCTGTGCAGCTCCTCAGAGTGCGGACTTTCCTGCCTTCTCGCTCCCGGATCGGCGGCGCTTAACCGGGGACCAGGCAGCTCTTGAGGCGGGTAGAAACTGTCCGGCGGATCCGAGAAACTTGGCATCGTTGTGGTGAGCGCAACCATGGATGGCACCCCTTGTCCCAAACTGGCACAGAACGTGTTGGTGAGCCGCCCCGCAAAAGAAGCCAAAGGCGCAAGTGGAGGTATACCAGACGATAAAGGCGAGTGGGATAAAGCTTGTGGAATAACCAAAGGTCTGTAGGGCATGAACATAGGATAGCCCGTGTAGAGCAGGTGTCCCGGTCTGGGCTGAGGGGTCCCTATCAGGGAATCGATTGAAAACGCCGTCCCTTGGCCGCCTGGTCTCTGCATTGTTGCAGGCTGGTTGAAACTTGAAAAGCAGGTGTCCTTTCCTTTCCTTTTCCTCGGCGAGCTGCAAAACTTTCAGTGCAAAGACAGAGTGAACTGAAAGTAGATCCTGTGCCGTGTTGTCATCCCTGGGAGTGGACCGCTTCTCCGGATCTCTGCACTCTATATGCGTCAGTCAGTCTGGCGCTTTGTTGTGTGCCCCCCCGTTACCTTTTCCCTCTTATTTGTCACACACTGAGACATAAACACACGCTCTCTCTATCTATCTACCTCTCCCCTCTCTGCAAGTCCTCCCTCCGCCCTTCTCCGATATGCACCGTGTGTGTGTGTCTGTGTGTGTGCGCGCAAAGAGAGAGAGAGAGAGAGAGAGAGAGAGAATTGGTTATCATCTGCAATACAAGAGGAATGAAAAGGGGGTGTTTCCCTGGGGGCTCATCCATCTTCCTCAAATTACGCTTCATTTCCTTATTCAGCCTCTGACTTTTTGGCCGTCTAGAGAGGCGGTAGTTTCCCAGTGGAGACCAAATAGACGGGTCGCACCCCCCCTAAAGCCCTCCTCCCCTTTTGCCAGGTTCACCATTGACTGCAAAACGGTGTGAGAGACTGTTCCAGCCCTTCCCCTTCTATAATCGTTGACCACACCAACCCAATCAGCTATTATTAATTTTGATTGATGATAAGTAATTACTCTGGATTCAAGGGACAGCGTAAAACAACGGCGGCTTTTGTTGAAATATTGAGGCCGATGGGCATCAGAGTCAGGAGGGTGGAGAGGCAGATGTTTCTCCGCTCTCTGTCCCATTCTCCGGGGGCTAAAAACAATACGTTTGGCCTCAGAAGAAGAAAAGAAAAAAAGAAAAGAAGAAGTGCTGCAACAATTGTTCCCTGGAGAGAGATACTCGGTGCGAAATTAGATTCAGATAAAAGGCGTTTATGCGAGGTCAACTGCAGCGTGGACGCGGACACATAGTGGCCAAAGTCAAATTTGAGTGGATTTCCACTTTGTTTGAAACGGTGGGGGGAGAAGGGTTTTTTTTTTTTAAATTGCGTGAATTTAAAAGATTTTAACCTTCCTGACTGTCCTCTGCCGAGATTAAAAACACCCACCTCAATCTAAATTTAAATTAAATAAATAAATAAATAACGGACAGGTTTTTGCTTCGTCCCTGATCAGGAGGAAAAAAAAGAAAAAGAAAAAAGAAAAATCACTTTTCTGTCTGTCTTTAAGCATGAGTTTAATCGCAGATCATTTCACCTTTTAAATGGCAATGGGAGCTGATGATGATTAGCCCTATTGAGTCCTGGGTGCCCGGGCTCTCCAACTGGTCGTCTGATTGCATGAGGACATAAACATATCACCACCGACTCTGATTAGCAGTGGAGGGCCAGGCCAGGCTAATTCTTATAATTGCAAGTGACTTCAGCAGCACCTCTCTGTGATCTACTGAAACCATTTGCTGAGCTCCTCTCTTTCTCTTTCTTTTTGTGAGGAATTCTTCACATTTTTTCCCCCCTAAAAATCACATTTACATGAATAGTTTTTATATTTTGGATACATTTTATTTCTCTTTCTTGTTATGTCCTTTCTTCTCGTACAACAGGTTTCCTCCTACATTTTTTTTTTAATTGTCACATGAAGTAATGAACATCGTGTTATTGCTTGTGTTACGAGGCTATCATAATTTGCAGATATAATGTAATTTGTTCATGCCAGGTAACAAACACACATGAATGAAAGAATAACTTATTGAACTCTTTCTTTTTCGTTTGGTGAGTGTAAAGCAGAAATTAAAATCTGGTCTAAAATCTAAATTATGCAACTCAATTTAATGCAGTTGCAAGTTGTTTTATTTTTAATTTGAAACGCTTAACGTCATTTAAAATGTAAGTTCATCTTTGGGGGAAAAAAAAGAGGCTCAATCTCATTTTTAATATGTGTTGTGTCATATTTTGTGTTTCCATAAAAACGTACAGCGCTGATGAACGGCCAATTAACACCAAACAGCAGACTAAAGACAAACACTATCACCGGAAGAAACATAAGGATCATTGAGAGCATTGCTGCATGTTCAGAGTGGTATATTTTATTTGATATTAAGCCTATCGCGTATATAAAAAGGCTACAGTCATATCGGTGGGAATAATTATTTATGCAAATATAGCCTATAAGCAATCCTCAATGTAAAACCTCATAAAACTGTGAGAGCATGTAAAAAAAGAAATAAAATAGTCACTGATGCTCTCTCTTTACTATCAAGTACACAAGTAAAAAAAAAAAAGGAGAAAGTCTAATAAATCATAAATAAAAATAAACATTCAAGTTAATACCCACTATTTACTTTAACAGCTCTGGTCTATAGCTCCCTCTTGTGGTGAAAAATCAAACATGTCCTGTGCTGAAAGATTGATCTGGAGTAAAACTGGCAGACAACAAAAGGCTGCGTTTTCCTCCTGAAAAGCTGATACGAAGGGGCTTTAAACATATTCACCGGGTTTACATTTCTATTGTGATATTGACTATTATTATTATTTGCAAACTTCTATTCCCTCTCACATTAAGCATCACTCAACTCATAAAGTGCTTTCAGTGGATATAGCCTCTGTATTCCAGCAGCAGGTAGTTTTTGATGAAGGTGGGCAGACCAAGCCTCGGGACCACCTTGTGTACTCGACCCTCCAGGAAAGTCCTGATTGTGCAGCGTGCCAAGTGTTGCAGGGAGCGAGGAGTCTGGGCCAAGGAGAAGACGGACTCATAGAACTCCTTGTGCTCCTAGAAGAAGAACAACACAGATTAACTCTAGTTATTTTCACTGATATTATTTGTCTCAATTTATAGAAAAAAAAACAACAATAAAATCAACCCATATTTTAAAACGATCAATTAAATAAACACAATAAACAATTACACTGTCACACTCACTTCGGCTATAAGTAATCTGCACAAACTACATTTTGATTTTTCCATTATGTTATTGTAAATATATGTCATATTTATCATTTAAAAAGATCTAATTTTAAAAGGTTTCTTCTCCCACTAAATACCATATATTTGATGGGCCACTTAAAGTTCAAGAGCTATTAAACTATCAAAATCCTTTGATTAGCATTGGTTTTAGTGGAGTTCCCGTTGTTTATATATTGTACCAACATTTCATTCAACAAAGTCCACACTGGGTAAACCCTTATCAAGAATTTAATTATTTGACAAGCTTGCCTTAAACATCTCTGCGGACACGGACTCGACCCAGGTGTCTGTGACTTTGAGCTGACTGTAGGCGTTCAGAAGAACCTCGATGCTGCGCGGAGATTCAGAGCAGTGCTTCAGAACCTGAGAAACGTCGCAACACAGAGCAAAGCGATAGGACTCATATAATCATCATCATCCAAGTTCATGAGTTAGCTTGTGACTCCATAGAACTGAAGAAATAAAGTAATTAAACACTTGTGAAATGAACAGATTGGTCTTCCCTCCAGGGGTTTAACTGGAAATTATGCAATTAGTGCTAATTAATCTCCTATTAACACTTGCCTAATTAGGAACCAGGCATTTTGTCTAGTGCACGTGGGTTCACTGATAGTTGTAGTCTGTTTCCCGCAGAGAGAGCAACACTTCATGTTGTGTTATGAAATGGGAATGATTTGAATGTGAAGTTGTAAAGTCTGGAATATTGTAAAGGAACAGTTCAGTGTTTCTAGACTCCTACTCAAGGTGTCACTTGCTTATTTGATTTTAATTATTTTATTTTATCATGCAAAATGAGCCACCTAGATTCATCATTCACTCTAAATATGATATAATGCTATAAAAACAATTGAAAAAATGCTTGTTAAGTATTCTGAAATAATTCAGCTTTTGATGGCATGTTTTCTTACCATGGGCAAAGCCCCAGGCCACACCCGAATAGAACCATGGTTGAGCAGAGCGCGGATAACCCTCTCAGGATGATGGGAAACCTTGAAGCACACCACTTTCAAGATGTTGTGCATGGGGGCTTCACCTCCATAGTCCATGTCGTTAACACAGGCACCGTTAGCGAGTAACATGTCTACTATGTCCGCATTTGCATTTTTGCAGGCCATGTGCAGAGGAGTGCGTCTGTCCTGGTCCATCGTGTGGATGTCAGCCCCTGCTGCCTGCAGCATCTGGCACAACTTGAAGTAACGTTCGAGATCCTGCACCTCCTGCGGCTGAGAACAAGCGGCGTTCAGGGGTGTGAGACCCTCATCATTCTGTTTGTTCACAGCAGCCCCGTAGCGCAGGTAGAGCTCGGTGTGCTCTAGTAGGCCGTTCCTGGCCGCCGTGTGTAACGGAGTTTCTTCTTCATCTACGGTGCAACCATTGATTGCTGCACCATACTGAAGGAGATACTTGGCACATCTGCAGACATAATTTACAGCCTTTTTATGAAAAAAAACCCCACAAATTCCTATGCATACATTTGGATAATCACTATTATACATGTTCTAGCTTTGATCTACTTTACTCACTCAAGAGATTCAGGAGCTGTGCACATATGCAAAGGCATTTGGCCATCTTCTGAGACAGCATTGGCATTGGCACCATGGATTAGTAGTAGTTTGGTACATTCTGGCTGGCAGTTTTCACAGGACTCATGCAGAGCAGTGGCACCACCGGGTGCCAGGTCTACGTTGGCCCCGCGTTGCAGCAGGAGTCTCAGGCACTCCGTGAAGCCTCGGCTAGCTGTGATGTGAAGTGGTGTGGTCAGCTCCTGCTCATATGTCAGTGACCATAGTCCTGCCAGCAGGGAGAATAAATGGAATAAAAATCAACTCTGAGTTCAAGCCTTACAACACTGTAAATAAACAGACATAATAGATATACGTACTGTAATATAATAGTAGTATTTCTGTTAATCAGTATATACAAGAACACAACATATTCCTAGTTGTATGATTTCTCTAAATGTCAATGTTTTATTTAAATTATTTTTTTTTAAAATCAAAGCGCTGGAAATCCTACTCAAGCCTCTGTAGTTGAATCTGAAGTTCTTCCATTCCTCTATGTTGCTGGTGTCAAAAATGGCATCAACAAGGTAGTCATATTCATCTTCGTCCACAATGCTGATTACTGTCAGCTCATCACCCACAAGCAGAGAGTTCCAGTACTGCAGGACACAACCTGTGGCCTTGGCTGTGGCGATCACATCGTTGCGGTAGGTCTTTGGCTTGTGCCACTTTATCTTTGGTGCTACATAAGCCATACTGTAGCCAACAACGTTTCAGTAGTTTGGTTTCTCCTGAAGGAAATCAGGACTTATGTTTGTTGTTTGTGCAGTCAAGGCTATTTCAGGGTGGTGTCATGTGATATTTCAGTTGACCCAGGTGAATCTCGCCAGTGCAGATGGGAGCCAGCGTGGTATTACATGTAACCAGCCCACTGAGTCAGATAATCCACTGCAATCAATAGACAGTGAACTCTTGCATTGTAAGATTTAGAATTTAAGTATTGGTATCACGCTGTGATGCACAGTTACATTATTTGAGTTATGTATCAAATCAGAATTACAATTTGAAGTCTTCACCATTTTAAAATGACTCAACAGGTCTTTGCATTTGAAAAGTTAACAAAAAAATATTATTCTTTCATAAAATAAAAGAGCAAACTACTTATTTTGTGAAAGGCCACAGTTCAGTCCAGATGCACAAAGCAAACGGATGATATTGTCCGATATGAGGTGGACATATGACAGTTTCTATAAATATTGCCTTGTGCTCCATTTCTATAAATACAGCATTACTGTGTCTTTGAATGCAGCCTCATGGTGAGGTGCAGAAGTTGCATATTGTTTGTACTTCATTATCATTTAAAAAGTAGCGATTTACTTTCTTCCCTCCTTGAATTTAGGATTCTGCTGTGCTCCTCTTTAGGAAATACAATGAAGCCACTAACTACGCTGCGCCAAAACACATGAATTCCTAAATTAATTCCAAATGAAGACAGATGTCTCTTACCTTCTCCCCTGGCGACCCAGCGCATCTCCCCTCCCTGTGGCTCAATGATGAGGTTTACTATGGATCCTTTAGGAAAGAGGCGCTGCATCGCCTCCAGGTCTCCTGTATACACAGCGTTCTGGACCACCACGTCTTGGCATACAGCTGGTGGCCGGGCAGTGCTGGACCTCAGCGGTGCCCAGTCCCTGGCCTCCCTCTTCACCATATAGCTATTGAGGTGATGGGAGGCCTGCTTCTTGTACTTGTATCTCTCAAGCATGTCCTTATCAAGTTCAAGAGAACGCAAGGCCATGGGTGTGAAGACGAAGGAGCCTCGCGACATGCTGAAAGTCTTCTCACAGAGCAAAGTGGAAGTGTAGAACGTGTATGATGAAGTGAGAGAGACGGTCTAAAAAGGCCTCTCTCTCCGTCTCTGTTGTCGTTTTGCTCTCTCTGGCTAATGTCCACTATGTGCCTGCCAGCTGTTTACAGGGTTGGTTCACAGAGTTGTTTTGATATTCGGTATGAGACCCTCTCCGCAGTGTGACAAGTAATGCTATTTTTATGTCTCACATGCAGCCACTCGAGCCTCTCCTGTTCGCCTCCAGCAAAGTTACAGCCATGAAATCTCCATGTCAGGTTGCAAGTATGAACTCTTGCTTTCTAACTACAGAACATGCCGTTTTTGGGGTGACACAACAAGCTTTCTGTCATATTAAGACAGACCTTTAATTGGATTGGATTACAAACCTTCAATAGCCCCAGTAATGTCTGCACTGTTACACTAAAAACAAAGGTAGTAAGAGCTAAGTTAAGCATTTTTAACTTTTGAGGTCAGTTCTTTTTCCTTTGCCATTTTCTTACAGGAAGTGCAAATAAAAATGGCCTATTTGCAAGCTCTCTATGTACAGTATGTGTTTGTAAAACATCTCAATGTCTCTTTCTGCTCAGTATTTTTTCTTCTTTCATGAGCCTTAATGGTTTTTATGTATCCACATGGCTCCCTGCATTAGAACATTAGGCTGAATGACTGGCAACCGCTGTGTCACTCTGCCCGACGTGTAGTGTTCTGATGGCGGAGGGACGGCACATAATTAAGCCTTTTAAGCCTACTCGCTAGGCATCTGACAAACATCTCTTTTGATGGATAGACCACCTTTTTCCACTGCTAGTAAAAATTCTACCCAGTAGCAAAAGGGAACATTATCAAATATTTTAACCTTCTAGACAGTGGATGGGTTACTATTGGCTGGCAAGGATGATTCAGAATTACCTTTTACATGTTGAAATTAGTTGTACTGGATACACAGTATTGTGTTAAACATACACATATTTAAATGTTCCTTTATCTACCTCTGTGTTGGAGTCCATCAAGATGGCTGTAAGCTCCGTGGCAACAAGGTCGGCACCACAGGTGCACAAATACACAACATTTGTTGAGAGGCTTTACCTTCTTTCCCCCATTTGAAAATACAGGAGCATAGCTGCATCTCATCTTTACCTTAATGACTGTTCTGGTATGGAAATCAAGGTCATTTATTTTATGTTACAGTTTGGTAATAGATGCCACATTAAACTGAAGGCGAGTAAGAGTTTCAACTTTGAAAACACACATTACCAGAGAGAGACTAGGAATATTGTTTTTGTGGCTGTAGTACATCCTTTTAAATGATATACATAATGAGTTTATAATATGCATCTGGGCTACCTCCTCTCTACTTTGATGTCTTCCAAATGGCCCGGGTGTCATCAGCAAAACATGTAGGCACTTTCCCGCCTCATTGACTCCCAAATGTATTTTAAATATCATTCCTGGTAACGCAATTATTTAAAACGCTGAACTAAACACTTACTAATGGGGAAAAAGACAGCGACTTCGATAAATTCATTTCTCAAATGGTGGGCATGCATGTTTTTTTTTTCTTTTTTCTCTCCTCTATGAAGCGGAAGCAACTCTGATGACAACAAAAAAACATCAGCAGTGGTAACACCCCCTGCCCTCACAGCCCCCCGTGGACATATTAAATCTTTGTTGTTGTTTTTTTTTTTTTTTCCACATTACCCACCAATAGTAGTTTCTCTAAGGTTTTCTCCTTGTGGTCAACCGCCCTCCTCTCACAAGGTGTTGGGAGGCTGGACATCAGCAAAAGCCCTGATGAAAGTGAGGCACTTCATTTATGCAATCATAGGCAATTAGTTCCCTCTGATTATGTGCCTCTTAATGCCGTTTTGAGTACTGTGGCACACAGTAATACAGAAAGAGATTAAACTATAGCCCTCCCTCCACACAGAGCAGTCATTTAATATACTGAGAACATAATGAAATGTACACAGTAATTACAGTAATATTAAATGCTAATGGGTTTTCAATTGGGTCTGTTGTTAGTTTAAGACAGTCAGTACCTAAAGAAAGTCTAAGTTTAGAGACAGCCATGACATCAGAGCACTCAATCATCAATCAGGTGTATCTAACTTTAATTATGTGTATGTTATTCAATGTTATTAAAATCAGAGGAAGAGAGACTGAGTCTGGAAAATCTGCACAGACAAGAGAGCAATTAATATGTCATTTACAGATTTCAACTCATATGCAGGGAGAAATAGCGTCTGAAGTTTGTATTCTGGTGATAGAATAACTGGGAGGTCACCATGGAAACATGATAAGAGGTAATGAGCATGCTTAATTGGCCTTAATTGACATTATCAACAGGGAAGTTTGTGTATTGTATGTATTGAGCTACTGTTTCTGATTTACATCTAGACATATCCTAATTTTCTTAACGTCAAATTGACTATGTGGCCCATATGGACACATTAAGAAAGACAAACACAGTCTGCTTCAAGTCTTCGATGCCATTTAAGTGCCTTTAATAGCCAATCGACACTGGTTTACTTCCATATGGCTCATCAGAGTCCACAACAGAGTATATACAAAGGTGCCCTGTTTGCAAACCTAACCCCAGGTTTCATCACAATGTTTGAGATGTTGGTGGTGATCCTAAATGAATTTATAGAGCCTTCAATTGAACAGTAGCTCCAAACTATTCTGTGGTAGCATGATTACTTTTTCTGTACTCTTTCAGCTCTGAGCCCACTACCTATAATGTATCGTATCGGTCTTTGCAGATTCCAATTGTCTCTCAATGCACTGATCACCACGCAAATAGCCCTCTGTTTCATCACGACAATTGAGAGGTTCATATTTCAACCTAATAGTCCTGTATAACTTTAACCATCTATCACAACCTCATTTCATTGCGGTTGCAGTTAATACGCGCTTCCCTGCCAAGTGGAACATTTTCTAATGATGCACTCTCGCACAAAAACAAGGCAAGCCAGCCCGGGCTCTGCATCACTCACTAATGCACCCATCTATAATGTGTTTCTAGCAGTCTGCCTAAAGGAGACAGCGATGACTACCACTAGGCATGGGCATGAAAGGGGATATGGGTAAGAGTGCAAGATGCAAAACCTAAATGGCCATGATAATCACGAACAAAGTCACTGCCATCAAAGACTGTATCACCCTCATAATAACATCTGTAGATTTCATATCATTACCAAGAATACTGTGAAACATGCAAAATGGGTATCTCAACAATAACAATCAGTGGTGGGAGTCACATACAAGTATCACAGAGAGTCTGGCTTTGTAGGATTTTGATAAGGTAGCCTGATATGTGTATGTAAAGGCTTGATGTAAACACCATCCTAATTAGAGAGACCTTTAGCAGTTCCTTCATTTTATGCAGATTGGACTGGTGCAACTGCTAGTGTCATTATCCTGTAATCAAGTACTATTCAGTTGACAGTGTCCTCTATTAAAAACTTGATTAGAATCTATAACAAGGATACAATGTGACATTATTTCCTCTGTCAGTTTATAAATGTCAACTTTTTATTTTTTAATAGATCATATCAGGGTTTGGATGAAGTCAAAACATTTATTTATTATCTACATTATATTTTATATCTAAAATGCAACACAGGGTCAGGCTGCATAACTATTGCCAAGACTGACACTTCCGGTTGCCATCTTTGGTAATGCACGACAGTTTCACCCCTCAGCCTTGGAAAAAAAAAACCCACTTTTAAAATATAACTAGTAAATTAAACTTGCAGCAGGCCAGATATTTTTGTTCAGGTTGGATACAGTAATCATTGGGATATCTAGAAATGTCTTCAAAGCAGCGGTAAGTGTTGCCAAACAGTCTGGAAGGTTTTTAACGTTTTGTGAGTGTACCTTAGCTAGCTAAAGATGCCGTTAACTAGCTAGCTAACTAGCTAGCTAACTAGCTAGCTAGTTAACTAGTTAACGTTACTGCAACTGAAAAAACCCCCAATACAAGTTAAGTTACGCTTTAACTTTATCTTCGTCAATGCCAGTGTCGAAGAAAACTTATTGAACAACAACAAAAAATATGACCAACATGCAGGTTAAATGCCAGGCATAAACTAGGGGCTACTATGAGGACGATAATGTAGCATTAGCCATGAGACCATTTAGCATTAACTGAGCTTAGTTTATCAGTTGACCCTCAAAGCCTTTCTGTCACATTATCCGAGTTGTAAGTATATACTTGGTGTCTTAATCGATGCAGAGCGCTACATACAGGAGACAACATGATAAAAATCAACAACAGATTACCTGATTGAATGATATGCTTTGATGACGCTCCAGTTATCAGCAGCCTTTCAGCATCACAGCCACCTGTTTGATTCCACACCTGCGCAGCCCCGGTTATTTGTGTCTTGTCGAGATGCACAGGTGCTGAGTTTGCTATGAATTTATTAAAAGTGGATGATTATGTACACATGTGGGGCAGGCGTGGGCATTCAAAACAAACTGGAAACAACACTGAGCTGTATTTTTTTTCTCTCTCCAGTATGATAATAGTGAGATTGCCTTGATTACCAGGATGCCACAATTCACATAAGTGATATATATATATATATATATATTTTTTTTTTTATCTCTAGTACATAAGTTACGTTTTGTTGTTTTTCCTCTTGGTGATATGTGAAGATAGTTAAAACACAGGAAATGATCTGACATCTTGAATATATATTTTCAGAATGGCAAAAATTATACATAAACATTTGCTTTTCAAAAGGCAGTCAAAAGCACCTATAATGAATCCATGAATTATAATAAGCAAATGAATGCCTGTCTTCAAGTATTTGTAGTGTTGCAACACATGCATGGCAACTGTCAAGTTGCACAATTGATTATTACGTTTACCCAATATCAAACCTTATCTTTTAACATGCGTTTTCACTATAACATGTTGGGTTATGTCTGTAATCCATAATAAATGTATATGCACATTAATTTATAAAATTATCTACAATATTAAACTGAAACTATAAATTACAGTTGACCTCCAGACTACCTGACTATGTATTAAAATAAACTGACATCCTGTATAAATCAACGTGCCTGTAACATGACAGATGTACAATTACGCCATCTAGCGGCTATTACTAACACGGTACCGCTTTTTCCTCTAAATAAATAAATAATAATAATTTGAGCGGTGTTGAAAAATAAGCTTTGTGCTTTTATTGAAATCAAAACAGCATACAAAGCCACTGATGCACAGGATTATAACCCTGCAGTGTGTTCACTTGGAGCTGGTGTACTTGGTCACAGCTTTGGTGCCCTCTGACACGGCGTGTTTGGCCAGCTCCCCGGGCAGCAGCAGTCTCACCGCGGTCTGCACCTCCCTGCTGGTGATGGTGGAGCGTTTGTTGTACTGAGCCAATCGGGACGCTTCTGTGGCAATCCTCTCAAACAGGTCATTCACGAAGGAGTTCATGATGCTCATGGCCCTGCTGGAAATACCGGTGTCCGGATGAACCTTAGAAAACAGAGAGAAAGAGTTTAATACAGTTTGAGAGTCAAACCAAAGCAGGTAAAGCTTTCCCCGCCCTTCACCCACCTGTTTCAAAACTTTATAGATGTACATGGCGTAAGTCTCTTTCCTTTTTGCTTTTCGTTTCGCCTTTTTCTCAGTGGAACTCTTCCCTTTCTTTTTTGATATATCATTAGTCATTTTTGGCAACTTTATAAAAATGACTGAAGCTTGAACAATATTAAATTCGTCTTAGTTTAGGAATGATTATCCCGGTTTTCAGGCTCACGAGCCGCTGTTTATGTAGCGCGCGCGTTAATTAGTGACTAATTTAGCTCACCTGCTTCGTTTTTTAGGGGATAGACTTGTGCTCCGCGTTAAGATACAATTAATCGTGATTAGTAACCAGGGAGCCTTTGAACTAGATATTTAGACAAAGTGCTTTTTTGATGTGTTTGTATTGCAGACTTTCACGGCAGAAATGTGATAAATGACGTTTCATTTGTACCGTTTAAATGCACATCACTTGCACATGATGCTGATGTCCACTGGGGGGCAGACTTGCACTAGTTTTAGGGCTGCATCATTGCTTACCAGTGCATACATAGTTTCCACTGTAATCCGCTATAGGAGTCCATGTTGCATGTAGCTCACAAAACATTTTAAACCTAGGGGTTTAAATATGGCAACTTTCAAAGGAAGATACTTTTAAGCTCAATACATGAGAAATACACATACTATATATTCAATTTTACAATCATGTTGCATCAATAGGTTCACAGTTATGGCTTTGGGGATGAGCCTGTAGTAGTTTTTCTCTGAGGCCCCCTAGTGGGTTCATTTACCCTCTTGATGTGCGCAATAGAAATGTATTTCAGTTTCAGCAGATGCTAGTAGTAGATGCTGTTTGATAGTCTTAACGGGGCTGTTTGTTTGGTAGCAGTGTGTCTTCATCTCTAAGTTTGTGTTTGGCTCTGGATGCTTTTATTTACAGAGCATCCTGACTTACATACTTATAATGGGGACAAAATGTGTCTCTCAAGGCCTGTATTTTCTTTTTCATTTTGGATAAAATATTTAACAGCTACATTGTCCCTAAGAGTGTGATTGTTCTAGTCACGTAATAGCATTCAGTATAATAACATGTTCAAGGACCAACTAGAACCATTGATTTTAAAACATGACTGCATCTACTGGCTTTTACCACACATACACACAATACTACTGACATACATACCATTACCAAAAGTAAAAGCTAGTAATACAATTAATTCAAAGATGTATCCATCTTGTCTGGTGTGTGTGTGTGTGTGTGTGTGTGTGTGCGTGCTCACCAGCCCTGGCTGCTCTGTCTCAGACGTTTATCTGTTTGATTGATGAGATCGATCGAAGGCACTGGAAGGAATTGAACACAAATTAAACATTTTGTCATACACACACATCTCTCTAAAGCACTTTATTATGCCCATTTATTTCTGTCATTCGGCCTCAGACATGATACGGAGGTTCTCCTCATGTTTTGAGGTGCATCCAGATAATTGATAATCTTATGATAGGTAAGCGTCGAATGTGAGAAAGTTACTGCAGCATCACACTCTATAAAATAGGCTGTTAAAGTTAAAAGTAAATTGACAGCATCAATGGAGCTTTGCAGTAACAGCTTCATCATGAAAGCATTTTATGTTTTAAATGGAACTGAACTAATTACTTGAAACTTCCAGCAAGCTGCAGTTATTTAATTAAAATGTGCATTTTTATTTATTTATTTATTTTTTTGCAAAACAAGGAGTACAGAGACACATTTCTCTCTGTTGTGTCCACACAAAACAAATCTGCTCACAAAATACAACAAACCTTCAGCATTAGTCTAAACATATTATAAGCTATATATTTAGCCTAAGCAGCATAAAATATTGTTTGTCTGCATGTTTTACATCACAGACTTTCCCCTGTAATATTTCCAGTGATTGTCTGATATTAAAAACCTCTGCTTTCATCTGTTTTTCTGTAAGATATAAGTGCATTTGTGTTGATCAATGACACAGCATTTAAGTATGTAATTAGTGCCAAATTGCCTGATAGTACAATTGCCATTGCTATGTCCAAAGTCTTGGGCATTTTTCTTCCCCTCACAATTTTCTTCTCTACATGCCTATATCAGATATTGAGCAGGAGATTATATATGAATAGGCCTTAATCTCAGACAGCGTTTATGCAAGGTAATTTGCAGTAACTACCACACACATCGAATAGCTGTCATTGGTTGTATTGTGAAGACCATCTTTTCTCTCTTGTCTGGCAGATTTCTGCGGTTTGGCTGTTTCATCTGTGAAGAGAAGATGGAAACAAGGTGAGTGTGTGTGTGTGTGTGTGTGTGCACATCTATTACCTCACTATGTCTGTCTGACAGTCAGAGTAAAAGAAAAAAATTTGCTTAGCATGTTTATCACAGTCTTTCATATCAACACGTTGCTTAAGGATACAAGGAATGTTTGATTTATATTTTGTCAGGGTTTGTAGCTTGATAGAATAAAGCATTGTTGATACCTGCAGTGATTTCTCTGTACTTGAGAAATGCACTTCTCTGAACAAACCTGCACTCAATCAAAAGATGGCTAAAGGGTTAGCTGTTCACCCCTAACATATTGTTCAATTCAAAACCTTAAAGACAACACAGCATTCAGTGTATCTTAACAGTAAAAAATGACTACAATACTGCCAAAACAGTTTATTTGGGCAATGAATGTTTCTGACCTAAATGCATATGCAAATGTGTTGTTGTTGTTGTTTTTTAAACGAGACTACACACATATAAACTTGAGTTGTACATAGTGTGCAAGCTGCAGAATACTGTATAGGCGCTCCTTGATACCTGCATCACTCTGTTCAGCGCAGTATTGCATCTCTAATTCTCCTTCTTTAACTTCATGATATATGTGCTCTTAAATGTCGGCTGCTTTACAGCATGGTTCAGTTCCTAACAGGGTAATCTGTCCTCTAAGGTACTTGCCAAATCTGCATAACTTGGGCATCACACAGAATGACTTACTGTAATTGCTCCTTTTAACACTACATCATATCAGGGCAGTTTCCTTGTCAGAGGACTTTTTGCAGATCTGTAGTAATTACAGCACATTACTTAATACCCAACATCATTTTGATTCACATGGTGAGAGTGGCAACAAAAGTAGTGTAATGTATTCACTGAATTAAGATGTTTTATTTGTTGAGTCATTTTGACCTTTTGTTTATTCGGTATTATAAATCACATTTTTTGTGATAATGCATTATGGACTAATCTAGTGAAACTGATAACAGTAACACATTTCATTGCTTCAGTTAGCATTTCTAGTCATGCTGAACATCTTAATGTCCATTATCCCGGATACTGCTTTTGTGGATTGATAGACAACAACACATTTGCTGGATGTGCAATATAGAAATCTGACTTAAAGGGCAGGTTCACAATTCTGTTTTAAAACAATAATCAGGTGTCCAAAAGAACAATGAAATGTTTTTTTCTTGCCATAATCATTCCTACTGACCATTAGAAAATCCCTTCGTTACACACTTACAATGTAAATGATAGAGCCCAAAATCTACAGTCCTCTTTCTGTGAAAAGAGTTTATTTACGTTTATTTGAAGGCAAGATGAAGCTCAATTATTAGTCAAATTAAGTCACTATGTTTTAACGTTAGAGCTTTTTAGTGCCAAAGTCCCTCTTTTTATTACTGTACTTCCACCATAGCTCAACAGTCTTTAAGACAGACTTGAAAAACCTGAACCTATCATGCAAAAGGAAATGTCCAGTTTTTTAATAAATTACGATCACATACATGCCACATGTCTGTGGCAGATCAAGATCCCCATTTATGTGTAGTGACACATGTAGACACATGTAACAAATATTAATGTGAATTGTGATTTAGCAAGTTAAAGCTCCTCATTCATCTATACATGTTACTGCATGTACCGTATATTAAATAAGATGCTTATACAAACATATCTGGACTAATTAACATTACATAGGCAGTCACAGACTTTGTGTTAGTTATGGAGAAACAGACCTCAGTCACACATGAGCCAGAGGTGAAAAGGTTGCAGAATATTACTTAATAGTTAAAGGAAAGTCCCCAAAAGCAGAGAGTGCAGTGCTTAGCAGTGCCTCAAATACTGTATTACCTCACCTTATTAATATTCGCTGCATTAGGCTGTGCGTTCTGCCATCCGCTTGAAAGCCAATTACTTTTGAAAAGTCCACCACTTTCATCCTGCAATCTCCAACAACAGGCATGCCTGCTAGTCTGAGTTTGAAATTGAAGTTTGATCGTTTTTTTCACAGGACAACATTTACACAGTTGTAAAGAGGGGAATGCAGTTCGTATTTGTTACTGACTTTAGAAATTGAATTTCAGATGCAGATTTATGCTACATAGATGCCAACAATCGCCATACTCTTAATACTGACTATTAATGTGTGGGTTTTATTATTATTCATCACAGCTACTTCTTTTACTACTAATACTTTTTATTGAGTTTTTAAAATAACTCTCTGAAACTTAAGTAAATATCTATATAGTCACAGGATTTCGCCTCATTTTTTCCTGTTCATATTGCATGAAAACAGGTCATGTGACCAGCTCCACCACACTTTACAAACCTCCAACAGATAATCCTTCTAAATGCTACCATCCGCTATATTACACATGTGTTTCCTTGAAGCCTTTTTTCAGTGCTGATCCCTGCATGGGTAATAATGTTGCTCTATATACTCTACTATTAATGTAGAGTAGTGAGTATAAACATTATTCCAATTGCATTCTTAATTTAAAAATGAAGGATTTTTAGTGTGCTTTCTTGATTTTACCTGGCACTGTTTGTGCATAATATGAGACATATTAAAACTCAGTGAAGGTTTCATATATTAAATGGGCACAGCTACATCTATCACTGTTTTTTTCGCACATTAATCTTTATTGGTAATGTGAATACAAAGGAGTGTAGTAGAATATAATACATTTATGTTGTATGTCTTAGCCTTGACTTGATTAATTTTAAACATCTTAATGAAGTCAATTACATTTTGACAGGAAATGTAATTAAATATATTTATGGTGATGTTGTTATGAGTTGTACCCTTCCCTATCAGGTAAAAATACTGTGGAGGTGGATTCGACAGATTCACAATAGTCCATTACTTCAGGCATCATGATGAATTTCATTCATTGAGAAATTGTCAAATTCCACCTCGACTGTGACAATGTATGGTTGCAATTCTCAGACATTTACAGATGAAATTGTTGTTTGTGGTTATCTGAATTGCATACCTCTACGGTGTTGTGGATAATGGTTGCTATGGTCTTGTGCTTGGTTACTAGGACAGAATATTGATTAAATCCTCAAGGGCTGTGGTCATATCCTTGGCACTTCACCTATTGTTATGATAATAAGATATCCTTGGGTAGCCAATGAGTGATAATCTTGTTTGGTCCTAGGAGAAATGAATAGGCTTTCCCAGTATGGTGTGGTGAACTTTTAACCCCAATAAAATCACCAATTCCATTACTGGTCAAGCCTGAAACTGTCATGTAGTCACACACAGCGAACCATATCGTGGACCACTATAGCCAGAGTGTATAAAGCTTTTTGGATTAGTCCATTGCTTTTAACTGCAAAATAATACTAGCAATAATAATAATAATAATAATAATGAACCCATGCTTAACAAGAGAAGACAATGTTTAAATATCTCAAGTCAAATGATTAATAAACAAGACATAGCGAGGTGTTTTTTGTTCATAATTTTCTTGCTTCATTTCTTTGCATGGCAATAAATGGTTAACATGTAGATATTTCTGGATCTGCATTTAGCTGTAAGTGCGTATTTTTTATGCAATAAACATGCAACCTGTAGCATTCTTTTATGCGAGCAAACATGTTGATGGCAGAGGCTGTAGCAGCAGATGAGACTTTCCTAGTGAGCACAGATACACAGGCGAAGCAGCCATTCAGCAGTGGGATGAATCCTGACTACTAAAGAGGAAGAGGAAGAGAGAGGGAGAAGGAGACTGAAAGGGAGAGAGAGAGAGAAAGCGCACAAGAAAGGGGGGGAGTGGTGGGAGAGAGAGGAAACGAAAAAGAGAGTGGAAGGCTCCACACGGCAGAATATAAATCTGTATGTTAACAGGACTACAGCTGGAGGTCTTGAAGCGGCTTTAATGGTTATGCTGTTGGGGGGTGACCATAAAGCATCAAGAGGTGGTCTTCTCTATTAACTAAGGATCTGTGCAAATAAAGAATTGGAAGCCGTGGAAGCTGTGAACGCCGGTTGTCAACCACAGTGGTGGGCTGGTCGGAGGTCTCTGACCCCCTCATTTTCATTTCTGGAAGAAAAGAGAAGAGCAAAAGAGACACAAGAGAAAAGGAAGGTGGTAGCGAGGGACCAGTGAGCCATTTCTCTCTTTATTACCTCCATTCACAAAACCATTGCATCCCATTATCACAGCGATGTAGAGGCATTCTCTCCGATTGGAGGAGGAAGGGTCCCATTGACTGCTGAGGGTTAGTACCTCTCTCCAAAACGCTAGCCCTTTTCATTGCAGTCTCCCCCTCATCTCTTGCCTCTGTCCTTACATCTGCGATTTTCTCTGTTCTCTCTTTTCTTGTCACTTGTATTCTTGTCCTTTTTCACACAACTCAGGAATCAGGAGGCATTGCGTTTTGGTAGAAGTGGGTGTTTCTGGAGCTGTCATTGTGTTTGGTGCCGCTACAAAGGAGCAGCTGAGCAGGGAGTGAGAGAGAGACAGCTTTGGAGATAATAAAACAGCAGTCTGAAAGAAAAGGGGGGACCTGGGACTACAGGAACAGCTGACAACCACTGGAAGGTGAATTGTGATGAAAAGAAAACTGTTACAGAGACTGACAACCATTTTAAGGTAGCTATTTGCTGAGACCACTACCACTTCTTGAGGGAACAGAGAAGCAGTGTGCCAAACCAGCACTGCCGGTTGGATTCTGTTATTGCTGTTGCTAAGCAAAGTCTCTAACCTGAAGTTATTGGGAAAACAGTGTTGAGCATCACTCTACAACCATGAAAGGAAGCTCAGAGGAAAGCATTGAAAGCATCAGGCCCTCCAACCTGCAAGCTTTTGCTAACATATCCACCCTACATGGCATGAGTCACATATTTGCCTATGGGCACATGACATTTCGCCGGTTCCTATGGACTCTTTCTTTCCTTGGTTCACTGGGCTTATTGATGCTGGTCTGCATGGATCGAGTATCATACTACCTGGAGTACCCTCACGTCACCAAGCTGGACGAAGTGGCGGCGACTAACCTCACCTTCCCAGCAGTCACCTTCTGTAACCTTAATGAGTTCCGCTTTTCCAAAATCACCAGAAATGACCTCTATCACGTGGGGGAGCTCCTGGCCCTTCTCAATAATAACTACCAAATAGCCAACCCACACTTGGCTGAGCCCGAGGTTCTGGCTGCACTTAAAGATAAGGCAAACTTCCAGAACTTCAAGCCCAAACTGTTCAACATGACTGATTTCTATAACCGCACAGGTCATGACATCAGTGACATGCTA
This sequence comes from Pampus argenteus, assembly GCA_036937835.1. Classification (NCBI taxonomy): domain Eukaryota; kingdom Metazoa; phylum Chordata; class Actinopteri; order Scombriformes; family Stromateidae; genus Pampus; species Pampus argenteus. The sequence continues at coordinate 15,158,573 of CM072875.1, forward strand.
CTGCAGTGCACCTTTCGAGGAGAGGATTGCTACCCGGTGAACTTCTCTACAGTAAGTGTCTATGCATCCATCCTCCCACTCGACATGCTGTGATTCTGTACAGTGGGTCTGCTTTGCTATAGACCTGACAGTCTGTCTCTTTCTTTCATGTTGAAATGAGCTTAGATTGATTTTAGATGTTGCTTGAGCATTTTATTTGAAACAGATGCCTGGGTTTATTGCATTTGCTTGCATCTAATATAGTCCAATTTTGATGTTGAGGTTGTTATCGCTGAAATGTTTTTAGTGTTGTCAGTACTTAGAAAAGCTGCTGTTGACATTAATTGTGATTAGGTATTGTATTGTGTACTGTAGTTTATGCTTGTGCTGTTAGCAAACAGCGGGTAACACTTGTGATAAGTGTAAGGTCCTAAGGTGAAATGCTGCAAAGTTGTTGTTTTTTTTGTTGCCATTATTGAATCAGTAAATTATCTGTCCCATGTTTATTAGACTTAGTGCTCCTCTAAATTATGTTTCACATCAGTAATTGCTCAGTAGTCAATGAAAACAGACATTTTTGATGTGTATTTCAAATGCCAAAAAAAACATCATTTCTATAAAGACTAAAAATCATTCAGAGGAAAGTCCTTGGTGCTAAGTTATCAGTATGTCATCTTACTTTGTGATTCTCTTACTTACTTTGACTATGTCCAACTAAGCCTTACCTCTCATTCACCATACAGTAGGAATGAACTACACTAAACTGTAAATGTTTTAGTTTTCAATTTACACATGTCTATACAGGCGATAAAGGAAAATTCAATTGAAAACTCTCATGTGTTAAAGTTATATGTTAAAGCAGAGGTCTGGATCCAGTTTATATGAGACAATATATAATCCAACCATCTTGACACAACTATGTGCATCAGCTGTATTGTAATGTACACTGTAATGTAATATGTTGGTGAAAAGAGCATCATGAAAAATAGCAAGTGAGATTCACTAAAAGTTTATTTTACATTTCTCCTGTCACACAGCCTGTGTTCTCCACTCTTACTACAGACCAATACAAGTTTGGGTGTAATCAGTGTCTGATTCATTATTAGTGGCAGTATGCAAAACTATTCTTTTCTTAGTCTGGATTGCCCGTTATTTAGACATGAATACTGTACATCGCCACAGCAGCACTGAGTTACCACTTGTTTAATACTTTTAATCTCCAACTTAATTTAAGACGCTTTATTATCTGATCTCGGTCTCTATCCTGTATGCCATCTCTTAAAGTGCAGGTTTGATGGAGTAACGCCTAATTTACCAAGCTATCTCTCAATTAAGGCAATCCCATTTAAAAAATACGATTTCTTATCTATGTTGTATCTTTAATCAACCATTAAAAAAACTCCCCACAGATGACCATCAGTTTTTAAGTGACTGCCTCTACAATCTTTAAAGTCTTCTCTGCTGTAGGTACGAGATAAAACACTAATTTAATATTGTCTTTCAGTTTTATTTTTTTTTCTCGTGTTTGTTTCCAAGCAGCACTCAAGAGAAAACTAAATGTTGTCATATTGCTTGATTGAAAATGTTTGAAGCCTTTAAAAGAGCTTGTAGAAACAGTTGATGGATTTGGTTATGGTGAATGTTAACATGTTTTTGTTGGGGCGGATGATTCTCCACCTGGCTCTGAAGTGTTTAAACAGTCTGGCTGATATCAGTCAGTCATTGTTGTTTGGTTGGAGTGGTTAAAGCAATGCCACACTACGCAACATCATGCTCTCAGTGGGCAGAAATGTGTTTGTCAGGGCTTGGATGAATACCAGTATGCATCTAGCTAAGTGTTGGTGCTATATCTGATAATAATCTATAAATAAATAAATAAACAGTAGCTAACTAACTAACTATTTATTAAAAATCTTCAGAAGAAAACACAAAGTCAAAACATTGTATTAATATTCCAGGTTGTGTTTTGTTGATCTATTATTAGGCCTATATGTGTTCATGTTGTTTTCTTTTCAAAATCACAGAATCACTATTCAATGGCAGTATACTGATATTTAGACGACTACTGCAGGAAATCTTCAATTATTCAAATTCCCCCACAGACACGTCGAGAGGAAGATTTACAATGCAAAGGACTGTGGGAGTGATGAGCTTTGACCTTGAATAAGTGAAGGAAGAATTCCATTAAGTCTGGGTTATGATCCAGTTGGGAAACAAAGCATTTAAAATGTTTAGCTTTGCAACGGATGGATGGGCAGGGAGAAAATGTTAATCCCTGTTAATGATTTCATGGGGCATATTTTACAAATGTCATGAATTTTGGAAGCCCATACATGGCCCGATCTTGAGAACATTTAGCTAGTTGAAATTCAAAATAGCCACTTGAGCTTGTCATATCAAAGCAGTTAGCACCAGTTCTTAGGTCAAAACAGCAGTCAAAATCAGCTTTTAGATGAGTATATTCTATAAATGCCACAAAATGTGCTTACATTCTTTCCATGGTAAGCTTAGTCTTCAAAATGATAAAAAAAAAAAAAACATTTAGCACAAAGTCTTTGGTGATGTGTAAAAAAAAAATCTACATTACAATCTGAAATGAACCAGAGTTGAAATCTTCTCCTGAAATCTCACAAAAGCTGCTTTCTGCCCCTGTTATAATGTTAATCCTGAAACCTTGACTAAAGATCATAGTAGGATTAACTAGGTTTTAATTTGTGTCACCATATCGACGGCAATAGTTTAAATTAAGATACTGGGGATTAAACTTGTTTGTACAGTAAATATAAATTTTTAAAGCGCCATTATAAATATTTATAGTATTTATTGACTTGAATGTCTCTAAAAGGCAGTGTGAGTAGCTTATGACTAAGACTGTATGAAAATGTCACCTCATTTGATGATAGATTGCAGCTAGTGAACAAGAGGTTGATTATCATAATCCGATGGTGTCAATGTAGCGCCCATTCTTAAATCTTAACAGGTCATGACAAGTCCCTCTGGGATACATTTCTGTTCATTTCTAACGGTGTGTAAAATCTGTATTCATCATCACATTTTGCCGAAGCTCAGTCTAAGACCTGAGTTGTCTTTCATCTTATCATCTAGATGACGGCAGGTGCAGAGAGGCTGGAACATGGCTACAGTTGAGACAGGCAGGTCGGTCAACAGATACTGTATATCAGCAGCGGTATACAGCATGGCTGATATGCACAAATAGAGTACATAATGCAATTTACAGACAGAGATAATTTCATTGTTTGTTGAGCAGGTTGTTTTGTTTACAGTTCACAGTTGAGCAGGTGGTGATGCAGATTATGTTAATAATAAGTATAATGATAAGCTGTAAGAAAATGTGTAAAATAAATATTTATCCCAATGTTTTTGATACCCAAGGTATATATCTGAATATCAACTCATGACAGACATTTCAAATACAGTTGTTGCTAATTATGGCTGCAATATGCTTACTGTGTCCAGCTGTGCCTGGACCCATGGTACCTACATAGAACTGAGACATGATTAAAGCAGCACCAGCTGATTTTTTTTTTTTTTTTCACTTAGGGGTAGCGGAACAAGCTGTAAACACAACATTGACATATTATCACCTTATAAATTCGTTATGACAAACATTTGAGCAAATACTTAACACATCCAGTATACACAGAGCCACATTAGCATTCATTTGGAACACACAACAAATGTGGATAGATAATCTTTATTGTTGCAGAAGAGAAATTTGTTTTGAAATTCTGCACAATTTTGATGTCCTAGACACCTTTTTTTTCAACTTGGACAAGTGTCTCTAAATGCTCCACTATGTCCACCAGCTAGTTGCTAACCACTAATTTATATAATTTGGTGCATACAGTCTGTATCAGAGCTTTTTGGCTAAAAACAGCTGCCTGGTGCAGATGGAAACAGGGCTGATTACAGCGATGAAAGTAAACAAAAATAGTGTGGGCCATTCAACCACTACAATGTGAAAGAAATGAGGGACATTGCAAAGTTGAGTGATAATTGTAAGTTCATCATTTTGCACGACCCCTTAGTCCATCTTTAAAGTTATTTGTTAAACACATGCCTTTCCTGCTGTGTGCTGTCGAGGAGGTATTGTTATCAGGACTTTTGCACTCCCAAATATTAATTTCCATTCTTAAAATCCAGCATCAGGGTCTAATCAATGCACATGCTCAAACCTTTGTTTACATATCTTCTTACCATGTGTACATACCATACACAGACACAACACACAGGCATGCCTGCATGGCACTGACACATGGAGGCATGTATAAATATACAGGGATATGCCGTCAGAGCATGTAACAACACGGTGAGAGTGTGTAACAACACTTCACGAAGCTTCTTCACATGAAACAGAATTTGCAGCAGTAAAACGGCAAATCCACAAACGGCTCAGGCAGCCACTGTGTGAACTGACTGAAGTCATTTGGTTTTGTCAAGTGGATATGAGGGCTGACTTTGTGGAACAAAGCTTTACTCAGAATCTGGCTGGTAGTAGTAGTCTTTAAATCTGCATGATTAAGCTAATCAGTTAAAGTGAAAATACCGTATTTTCCGGACTATAAGCCGCTACTTTTTCCCCATACTTTGAACCATGTGGCTTATACAGAGGTGCGGCTTTTCTATTCATTTTTCTTTAGCCCACAGTGTGTGTGTGTGTGTGCGCGCGCGCAGGCTGCAGTCATTGACGGAGCTGCTCCGTCACAGGTATATAATATGATTACACCCTCACCCCCTCAAAATGGAAAACCAGTGAGGCAGCACCTGTGGTCTCACAATGTATATGAGGATGTGTCATTACAAATAGTGTCACATTTAGGACATGTTTTAGAGCTGAACTCCCTTAACAGTGTTTTAGGTGTCAAGTTGTGATGCACCTGTTTGCTACTGTTTACAACATCAACTGTTACATCAGGAACCCCATTATTTGGAGTAGGGCATGTCAAGGAGGCAGCAAGAGGAAGTGTATACTGGATGCGTGTTGTAAACAGCAGTGTGTCTAAGAAGGAAAAGAATACTTACATGGAGAAGTGTGTCCCCTGTGTTTCTCTGCAATCTCTTTATTCTCATGTAGGTGATATTAAACCATGCACCATTCCATCGACAAATAATCTTGAGACTTGCTATAAGAGAAATTAGTGCAATTACATTTGACAGAGTTACTCTGGTGTTCAGTAAGATTCAGCAAGTGTAGTTTGTGTGCAGCAACCCCTCACTGCAACCATCACTGTTGTAGAAATTGGAGGCCATAAGTGCAGTTATTTGTATGTTCGTTCTGTCATGATCATTGAATAATTATATTGTGATTTCAGTCTAGTGGAAGGGCACTTAACAACAAGTATTATAAAAAATAGAATAGCTAAAGGTCTATCTCCAACGTAAAACATCCACATTATCAACAATTACTGGAGACTGATGAGGTGTGTGATAATTTAACATTAGCAAGACACGACCCAACTGTTATACGATATAACAAATATTTGACTGACTGATTGTCATCTTGTCTAAACTGACTGCAGTTTTCCTTTATACTAAGCTGACTTCTCTCATCCACATTCCAGGCAGGGTGAAATTTGTCTCGAATGAGCCTAATCTCTGCCCGAGATTGCCTTATGTCACTGCTCGTATGTGACATCAGCAGATAACAACATTACAGCCTGCTGCCGCTGCTGCGGCCAAGTTTCCTGTAATACTACATTTCTACAATATTCCTATAAGGACTCATATTGTCCTATAGTTGTCAAAAGTTAGTTTAAAGTGTATAAATAATATTATAAATTGGTATAATACAAATAATTGCCCTGTGTCACACTGCTGTGGCAGGTGTTACTTTTCCTAGCTTGCTCGTCAGAAATGGAGGTGGGTGGTATATAGCTAAAGTTAATATTACACTAATTATCCCTGCTATGATAATCATAGTAGCAGCCTCACTATCGATATGTTACTAAAATATTCAAAACATTTATATAAAGTCAAACTCATGGAGCTGAGTGACACAGAGGAGAGACTGGCTGTTGCGTCAATACATATTTTCATTGATCTGTACTTGACCATTGTTTGTTGTAAGCTATTAATCAACACATATGCCAGAACAAAAAAATACACACAATTAAGTTTTGGTAAAAGACAGGAAACAGCACAGCGAGCACACAACAGAAGAATGACTATAATCATATAATATAATATAATAAACTGGAAGTACAAACAGGCAGACTTTAGGGCTTGGCAACGATTCAATAATCATATTATAATGTCATGTAATCATATAACAGAACTCCTCCTAATCAATGTGTTATAATTAATTATAATTAATAACAAAAAAGCTACTCATTCTTGACCTTTTGTTGTGGAGTTTTTCTGGAAGCGAGGGTTGGCAGATAGAGGGTGTTGTAGGTATGTTGTACATATTGTAAAGCCCCTGTGGTGAATTTGTGATTTCAGGCTATATAAAATAAAATTGACTGTACTAGAATAATTTTGATTATCAAATGCAAGAGAAAGAATTATTGATGTTTTTCGTTTGACATGAGTTTTGTCTGAAATAATGTGTAACATCTGAACACAGATTCATTTATTTAATACATTTTATTAACGTATTTTACATATTCCATAATATATGCTGATACCAGAAAATATATGACATATAATATCTCCATATGATTTCAGTCATACACACAGCCCAACTGTGCATGATAAAAATAACCAGGCTAAGATGCTAAACCAAGATAATGAAGGTGTTTAAAACATTAAGAGAGAATCTGTTGGTCCTTTGCCTCCTTTATATTTCCAGACAGAAAATAGCAAAGGACCCGCTTAGTTTTGCTTGAGACTGTTGTAATATGTTATGATAAAATATTTGTTACACTATGCATTCATAATGTGAACAAAGGTTAATCTGGTTTAATGTACGCTCATGAATCGTCAGTATAGAACAACAGATTAACCGAATACAATGTTGCTTCTGTAAAACAAGCAGTTCTATATTTTTGGTGTTACTGAGGCACAATGAGCATTTTGCACCTTCTCTCTGCATGAGCGCCTTTTCCATTAAAGTACAGCAACACAATGAGGAAGCACAAATGAATATGTCTCTGAGTAAATCGATTCTGCCTCCCACATGTTCAGAATGTTTATTAATTCCCAGCAAATTTTGCCCTGAGTTTGAAAACAGGCAATTCATTTGGTCCCTAACATTTTAGTTTATTGAACCACTAATTATACAGACAGAACTGTGTTAGAAATCATTTCACCTGTCATTACCTTGATTGTGACCTGTGTTGCATGATCATAAATAGGACTGCAGTGCTTAACTCATTTGCATTCATGGACTGTGGTGGTTCATTTATCTTAATCCAAGACTGGATTACTTGTATGAAGGCCAAATTGTCAACATGTCATTCTGTATTGTACAAGCTTCATTTATGTGAGTGAGCAGCACTGCTCCAGTTTGTTCGTGAGAAACATAATGTTTCCACTTACACAAACCTTGTAGGAATAATAAAAATAAGAAATAACAGAATTTCTTCCTTTCATAAGAAAGGCGTTTAGAACATGTTATCCTTATAATGAAAAAAAAAATAATCAAGTTGTTTATCTGCTCTGCTTTTGCTTTAAAATATAAGATGGCTTGCAGTCTTGAATTACTGTTCTTAATGAAATTAATCTTGGGAAGATTGGTGTGTGCCTCTGAGCTTTACACTGCCTGCTTTTTTTTCTTCATTAAACCCAATTAGTTTGTGCTTGGTACATAATGTGCTGTATCATGATTTGTTCTTTTCATTTGTCCTGTAACAACCATGGCCAATACTATTATGTATCAAAATCCTTTAATTTGTGGCTAATGCTAAATCCAGAATATCCCTTTTTACTACACACAAAGCTTGTACATGGATGGCAGTGTTATGTGATTTTATTCTTCTCATTCTCATGTGTTGCGTGTTATATTGCATCAGCGTTGCTGCTTTTTCACAAGGTTTGCTGAAACATGTTGAGTAATGCATAGTAAGTCCACAGCCCTCCGACACTTCAGTATTTGCAAAAATCCAATCCTACCATTGTATAGTCAGAAATAGACACACAACAGGTAAGCTTTCAACAAGCGTATTTTTTATATAGTGTTATATATAACACTGCAGTTGCAGGCACAAAACTGCTAGATGATATTATAGTCTGCAGTCAGTGGTCAGACAGAAGGTCAAAGCTCTGCTGTGAGAGTAACAGACACTCAGGCATTTCTCCAACTTCTCTGTTTGTAACCTTCTGAGCTAACATCTGAATTTTATTTTTGGACATTGATACAAGGAGTGTCTATAAGTGAATGTCCCATTCGCATGTATTTATTTTAACTTGTTTACCCAGAGAAAGTGGCTTGCTTTATTCCAGCGCAGCCTAGTATCTTATGAATTACGCCAATATTGTACAATTCTGTACCTCACGATCTACATCCAGTGGCAACTTGAACCATATTTAATTTGCCGTAAACTGGGCATTATAGCTGAAAAATATATTACAACAAAATGTTTCATTTCAGTTTATATCAATAATTGTTGATAACCTTTAATGACCTATTTATAATAAAGACCGGGAGAAAAAAGCTTGTATTTAACCACTTTATTTTGAAGATGCAGTAAATGAACAAATGTTAAACAAACTCTTGAAATTTTTTTGTTGCTTCTTCTTACCCGGTGGTAGAGGTGATTCAGCAGCATCTCCTATTTCTTCACCTGCTCCTTCTGTTCCAACTAAAGGTCCTGCCTGGGATTGACTTTGGTCACCATCCATCATTTCAGACAATGCCCTTGTTTTAATGGCTTCGACCTCATCTGGCTTGATGTAGCCTTGAATCTTAACAAGCAGGTCTTTAGTGACCTGGTCTGTTTATTTTTCACCGGAGTGTGGTATGATTTTGGAAGTGTTTCGAGTGTCCTATTCACTAACATACGGAAATTTTGTTGTGAACAGCTGGATCACAGGCTTCACTTTAGCTGTCACGTATGACTCCCCAGAGAGGGAATCTGTGACTTAATGCTTCATGCATAGACTCAAGGACATCGATGTCCTGCCATGTTCGCACCAGGTGTTGGGTCTGTCTGCTTAAAGCCAGGACTAGCGATGGCCATTTCTTGTTGTAGCACTCTTGCCACATCTTCTGGCGTGAGCCCCACCTGGTTGGTGACTCAGCTGGTGTTTGGGGAGATTGAGCTGTCTCCGAGCTGCTGCCAGGTTTCTCTTTTTTTCCGATGAATATGCTGCCACTACTTTTTCACATATGTCAACAGCCCTTTCCATTCTTTTTTGTTCTTCCCTGCTTAATATATATAAAGAGAGAGAAAGTTGGCAGTATAAACTATACTATAAACTATAAACAGATACAGGTACAAAATATTCTTTTAACATTTCATAACATTAATTGTATGATTAAAAATGTATTTTTATAATTGCAAGTAGAGGACTTGCAAATTTGTTTTGTATCTATTTGTCTTAATTGTGCTTTTCTAATTAACTATGAAAATATTCATGTTATTATTGCTACTGAGACAACCAAGTTTGTGGATGACAATGGAGTTACTGAATGCCAACACTACTCACTAGTAGCTTAATGAAAGCTGTGGCCAAAACATTGCAGCCAAGTCCAGTTGTTAAGTGAAGTGGCTTTCACTATATTCGCCACGCTATCATTGGTGATGCACACTGGTTGTTTTCATTCAGTCCCCATGAGACCAGTGCATCTGTCAAGCCTTGTGCAATGAGTCTGGGACAACATAGCGGGGGTCGAGCACGCTGTGAAGCTTTCTAAAGCCAATTCAGTTTCAATGTAGTATGCTATTGCATGGTTTATGTCCCTGTACTGCTTGGATGTTTTGTCATCTTGTATTGTTACTGACTACCTCTTCATTGTGGACTGCCTGTGAGTTGTTTCTTGTGATGTAGTTGATGTATGTTATGACTGATGACTATGACTACATGTTGTATACTCCAAAAGGCTGGAAGTGGCTAAGGTGATGAAATAAGTTCTGATATTGTTCAGAGTGAAAAACTAAAAAAACAAAAAAAGTCATACTGGTGAGCTGACCTGTCCTGTTTTATTAACAATTTCCTTACCGTCTGCACTCATTTTCTGATTCAATGTTTCTGTTGTTGTGTCACATTGTGATGGTGCAACTGAACAGCACACCTGTTAAATGATTGGCTGTTTGCATGTCACACACAGCATGCTCCATTATCAGGGAATATGATGGGCTGTTTATGAGCCAGGGAGGGAGCACGCTTTGCTATTGATTGAAGTGTCTATCACCGGTACATATCGCTATCATTTTATCGACTAGGCCTACCATTAACACAGTCTTTCCCTAACCATAACCTTTCCATAGTTTTCAGGCTCAGATACTGTAGAAAGATTTAAAAACATTGACATTGGATGTAAAGTCTAGTCTGGGTTTTGACAGAATAATTCAATATCAACTTTCTAGTCTGGCAAGAGGGTTGCCAAGCAACAAATGCAAATACTCTGAGATTTAAAAGGATGTAGCCAAAGGTAAAGTCATTGCATTGATAAGCGAGTACATTATCTGGCCTTTGAACACTCATTGGATGGTAATTATTTTCCTTAACTGGGTCCAGCTAAGATCTCATTGCACACCAGTTAAACAGTGGGTTTTTCAGACCATCAAGCAGACCGTCATATCTGCTTCAGTGCCTAAAGCTGTTCAAATTATTAAATGTCTGACATTTAAACAGTTGACAGAATTACATTAGATTTTAAGTATTTTCTGATAAACAAACAAGTAAGCACAAAACAATTAGCTGCTTGCATTTCCCAGGCTCTTATCTGTAATGACTGGCGTTCCATTAGCATTCAAGTTTTTTTTTCTTTTTATCATATGAAGATAAAGTGTCTTTGTTAAACCTTAAGTCTTCAACCATTAGCTGCTTAAATAGATCAGAACCTGATATATATAGACACACATAGCTTCATGATTAATCTGTTTTCTCATTTCTGTGTGAACTGAAATGAAATCTGGCCCCTTGTTGCCTTGGGCCAGTCTGTTGCCATGGCAGTCGTCTGTGAGGCAGCTCCTATGCTGTTATCACGAATTGCGTTACTCTACGTTCAGCACAATTACCCGACTCATCTAACCAGCTCTTAAGGTGTAACAGCACTCTTCCTGCAGTTAACATGGGGTACAATGCAAACTGCAAACATCAATCCTTTATCCCATGTTTTCTTCTCCCACTGTATTTGCTCTGAAGTACCTTTCTGTTCACCATGCTGTGGCTCACCAGCATTTGACTATGTTGACAACAAAATGCCATCTCAGTTGCTGATCAATATATTGGATCAGTGAACATTACGACTTACGATTACTAAAGGAGGCACTCTTCACTCAAGAAAATCAATATGTGAGCATGAGCATGAGATTCCTTTTTTCAAGGTATTTTAAGAGAATATTTTCTATTATTCTATAAGAATCAAAGAGTAGTTCTAATTCTTGTGTTGTATATTTAAATGCAATATAATCTGGTCTGACTGTCATCTGATAATTCCTACTCAAAAAAATGTGAAGCTAAAGCATAAAGCACATTTTTTGTGCAGCTCATATTATACCAACTGCTCTCAATGGTCCGTTTGATGTAAAACTGGCATTAGGCTACATGGTTTAAACTAAAGCAAATTAATTATGTGTGTTCAGTGGTTCGAACTTGTTTCTGGTTCAAAAAGTTACAGCCCTAATGACTGTAGATTTAATCTTCTTACAGCTGGTAGTATAACAACACAGGCTGTCGCTGTTTAAAGTTTCCTGTGTACACATGTTTGATGATTGATCCTCAATCTGACAACTGTAACAAGTTCCAATTTATTAGCCTTTCCTGTCTTCCTTGTGTTTAGAGGGAGATGCTTGTTATTACTATGTACTCCCTTGAGACTCATTATGGCTCTGAAGCTGGGGGATATAAAATAATGGTTTCACTGGGGACATGATCCTCACCACTAACACATTTTTGAAATGTAAAGCTTCAACTCCTGTATTGCTTTGTTTTGTTTTGTTAAAGTGCTGGGCTGTTGCAGTTTAGACACAAGAGTGTATTCACGGTTAGACCCTATAAAAAGCGCTAAATTGTGTGTTGTCATGGATATCCAAATGTGACTCGGGCTGAGTTCGGAGCTGGGTGTAATTCAAAATTACAATGGCTCTCATTTATTAATGGATTTGATTGGTAGCCTACAAGCCACCTGTGGATTTTAATGGGGGGCAGTTGAAAGTAGGCATTGTGTTATTTCAGAGCACAGCCAGAAATGCACTGTAGGTGTACATGTGCTCTCTCAGCTTGCACTCTTCTGCTTATAACGAGAAAGCGCCATGAATCACACAGTGTCTGTATCACCCCCTGTCAATCTTTAGATTTGCAGTAGTTACAACAAAAGCACAATAAGTGAGGGCCAAAGCCCCTGCTAAGTGAGCTTGAGGGGTTGTAGGGAGGACATTGACAGAACTGCAATAGATAGTGAAACACAATCACACAGTTTGCACAGTAAAGTATTCCTGCACTGTATTGTTATCTGTAATTGTAATGACCTTACCTGAAATGTGTTGTTCTGATACGTGTGAGGAGGAGTGGTGACTCATCTAGTTTGCATTTTCTGTAACTGTGCTTATCTCAAAGTGTCTCTATTCTGCAGCACAGTTCGTACCTTCCTGTCTCCCGTCGCTGCCTCTGCATCTGCAGATTAGCAAGCCTTTGCTGCTGCTGCTGCTGCTGATTCACACTTTTCCCAATACAACACAATCCACAACTCTTTTTCTGTTTTCATCAGAAAATGTTCATTTAGTATGTTGCCTGTTGACAAACTGAACATCTTTATTAGAAAATAAACAACATATTTTAAAAATACTTTCTGCTATCTGTAGTATGCATTTATGTTCTATTTTTCTTAGCTGTATTAGCTCAGACTCCTCAGCTCTTTTGGATGTAAATGCATATGGTTTGAATAGTTTTGTTTTGAAAATATCACTCATAAAAGAACTGTTATTTCAGTCATAATTGGCTGCCTCAGAATACAGTAATTAGTACATTAATGTAGCACTGCATTTACAATATATCCTTTTTATTTCACCCCAGAATGCCAGGGGAATCTCTCTCTGTCTGTTCTCATATTTGCTTCATCCCTCCTTTGTTTTTATCTCACATCCCCTCTGTCTCTCCCTTGCTCTCATATCTACTGATAAAGTCTATTAAGAGTCTCTGTGTATGACAGCCATAGGGGAAAGTTCCTGTTTGAAGACGCCGCACTTCACACTTAAATCAGTAATTGTTATTAAGAAACTGCTGCTTTGGTAGCTAAACTAGTTCTCCCTAGTGGCTGGTTTTAGGCTACATGTTACCCAGATGTATTCTTTTGATAACGCCGTGATTATCGAGATGCTTTAGAAAATCCTGTTTCGATGCCATATGGTAACCGTGAGGTCTGGTCAAGAGCATGTAAGCTTTTCCAGAGGTATCAGAGTCTCCATACGTCAGTGTAGCACCACTGCTGAGAGCCGAAGGAGATGCGTTTCTCTTCAGTGGGTCGTAGGAAGACTCTCTGCAGACATTCAATGTCTCACTCACTCTGCTTAGTCAGGCCTAACATGCCCGAGGCAGATCACTCTCTGCCTGCATATAAATTAAAGCAGATAGCCTTGTCCATGCTTTATTATCTGCTGTGCTGCAGAGTGCTGTTTCAAACTTCTTACTGAGGGGTGGTGCTTATTTCACAGAGGCTAATGACGGGAGCGGCGACCTCATTCACATGCTTCAAGCAGAACATGAGTAACAACCACTGTCGTGAATTTACGGGAAGCGACAAATAACTAATTAGGATTCATTACCACTCTGTTTTTGCAATGCTTTTATTACATTTCAAAAGCAATACCTTTATTTGTAATTAGTACATAACGTACCTGACTGTTTGCCACATTTTTAAAGAATTGTTTTTCAACGGAAGTGTTTTTCAATTATATTTTTGGGGTGTTTTCTTCACCCCGTTCAATCTCATGCTTAGTCATATTGTAATTAGCATTTATACACCAGCATCTTGTGTACAACATGGCCTGTATGTATTTGGATGGTGACACGTTTTCTAATTTTTTTTTCTCTACTCAAGTGTCTTGGATTTGAATTAAAGCTGTAACTATATGGTTAAAGTGCTGACTTTCAGCTTAAAGGGCGTTTGAGGGTGTTTGCATTCATATTGGAACTGTATTTTTAGAGGACAAACATTTTAATGTTTGTCACTGGTCACTTTGTCACTTTGGATGCAAGTGTTTCGTAACCGCTGTATGTTCTGCAGAAACGTCCTCTCCGCTCAATGCATTTCTGTGAGTCTGTGTTTAAGTTTGTTAATCTAAATTGCTAGTGGGGAAGCTAATACAAGGGTTTAAAATGCAGAATAGAAAATCAGCCTTGGCTCTTTCATTATCCTAATGAACTCATTATGGGTCTGATAATTGTTCTCAGTTGGCACAACTGATTGGAAGCTGTTGGCAAGTAATATTTCACCATGAGTTTATTTTCTATATTTCAGATTGTGACAGTAGAAAAAAATACTGCAGCATTCTGTATGTACACAACCATAGTTATTGACACAATAATTGTCATCTCCAAGCAATCTAATTGCCATATTGTCATAGACGCTGTTCAGATTACAGTTTACACATTCTCTTACACATTTATTATTATTAATATGGTAGGAGTCAAATAGTGCTTCACTTTGGCTGCTGTCGGCTGAATAAGTTCTCAAGGAAGTACAAAATCTCTTCTGGCTTTGAGAGAGATATACGTTCCTGTGGTCGAGGCTAGAATGGAAAAGTAGTAAAGAAAAAAGAGTTGCAGGCATATATTGGCTGGATGTAGATTGTTACACATTATTACTTATTTATATGCATCTTATTTGATACCTATGTTGTTGTCTTTCACTAGCTATCAAAAGATATTTCTGCTGGAGTCGATGTCTGAGCAGGGCAAATGCTCACTTAGACTGCTGTTCCTCATAATTTGCGAGGTTAGGTTCATGCTCATTCTGGCTTGTTGCAGAATATCTTTGCTCTAGCCCTTTTTTAAAGAGGATTTCACTCAAACTCATGTCTTCCACCTCCTTCACCCACTGCCCACACCCGATCTCATTTACCAGACCAATTTTCTCTCTCGTCTGCAAACTGCAGCCAATGTAAAAAATGCCACGTTCTTGTCTCTTGTGAAAGCGAGGGCCCATTCTCTGACACGTTTGGTGTACGAAGGCGGCGTCTGGCTTGACACCAAAACATCACGGTGAACACTGCATGTAATAATAGTACAAGAATATAAATTCTGACTCTATACTAAAAATATACTGTACATTTCAACGTGGTATAGCATGGTGTGCTATTCACTGCTGTGGTGGGTTTGCACTATGTTTCCTAGTTAATTAGTATTGTTAGTAATGTGATGATTTTTGTCTGATCTGTTAACATTTATTATTATTATTTTACTACAAATAATTGCTGCTGGTAGTGTAAGCCATGTCACTGTGCAGTAAAGGATTTTTCACTGTTAAGATGTACCTGTTTTAAACTTGACCTATGGGCAAACTGTCATCAAGGGACATGAACAATATTTGAAAAAAAAAATGTTTTGAGTCATTACTGAATTTTAACCAGATTGTAAGATTTAGTGGCATTTATGTACTGTAGAAACATGGTGGTGTAACATGGCCAGCTCTGTGGAAAAGGACCTGCTCCCTATGTAGATATAAAGGGCTCTTTCTAAGGTAACTAAAATGCAGCAATTATTATTTTTGGGTGGTTATACACCATTTAAAACATGCTTGTTAATTGTATTCCATTTCTGCCGAGACTGTTTTATTAGAAGCCACTAAATTCTACACACTGCAACTTTGAGTTTAGCTTCTTCCTTCTAGACTTGGTGAAAGTCCCACATGCCACAGGCATGTTCTGGCAGAAGGGTGGCTTGTACCAGGGGGTGCGAAACAGCTCCCTCAGCCAGCAGGATAACATTCTCCTCCCCTCCAGTCTCACAAAACCGCCTCCTGCCAAGAGCCTCCTACTGCACTGCCACCTGGTCTTCTGTTGTACATCTAATCCCAGCCAGAGACCCATCCATAAGGCAGCCAGGTTTCCTTATGAAGCTGTAGTCCCACCATCAGCCCTCAGCAAGGACCCTGGCAAGAACTTGTGTGAATAAGCACACCTCATTGCCAAGTGTTTAACTAATCTTTTTGTTTAGGTGTGATTGAATTACAGGAGTGAATAAACAGAAAATGAATAGATTTTAATACTATCATCACATCATTTTTTTTAGCCAATTAAGGTATTCATTGATGGAGAGCGTCATACTTATTGACTAGACAAGTGTTTTAAATAAAAAAAATCTCTATCACAATTCTAAAGTCGTAGATTCAGTATATACAATAATACCATTACAGTGTCAAAGGGGACATTTGTGTCTGTAGTTTCAAGAAATGGGCAGTTTTATTAAAGAAAGGCAAAGGCATTTAAGTAAATTGGCTGCCTTTCAGACATAAGACTAGAGCCACAGAAGGACCCAGACATTTAGGTATTCAGTATGAGGAAGGTTGAAGCTGACCTTTTTAAATGGAATTTTCCCTAGAAGCGGTCGCCAGTGACCAAATTTAAGTCTTCAATCTTGTAGATGTAAACTTTGACATTCAGAACCCTTATGTTTATCTCATTGATTCAGCAAACGTCAAGCACCAAGGCGTTGCAAGCAAATTCCCTGCTCTGCCCTGTGCCGCATACCATTTTTTTTGTCTCTTTCAGAGGCAAATGGTGAATATGAATTGTATGTGATATTTAAACAGCCATAACATTTGCCTAAATCAAACAGTCATTTCCCAAAGCTGTTTGCCTTCATCGGCAACATGTAAAAAGCGTGCTGTTGATTAGTGTTTGTAATTTGCCCTGCTGTCTTTGGTGAGAGTACAGCACATTATCTGTATGCTTAGAGGTGATGATTTGCAATTTTCACAGAGAATCTAATTTAAATATAAATTAGCAATTGAGCCTTTTGTAACTGAAGTTAGTAATCGTCGAAGTACTTCTTAACTAAAATTGTTAATAATTATTGTAATAAAATTTGACATTTGTCATAGTAAACACCAACACGTATGGTGGTGGTTTGCATAAAGCTGACGATGAATGGCGGGAGGGATAGAGGAACATTTGGGAATCTCACAATTAGATTCAGTTTTGATCCTTGGTGTCACAATTTGATTTTCCGGTCATCTGTGTGCCAAACAATTCACTGAATTGCAATATGAATCATAGATCACTATCGGGCTGGACAGACGTGTGTGGGAGGATGTAGCTTTTTTTTATTTGAAAAAGTTTGCTGTAATAATTTGCAGACATGTTACAGTCTGCTTTCTGAATGATAATAATGAAATTAAAGTGTACTTTGCTGCCCACTTCCACTGGCTGGAGTGTCTTTTGTAGAAACAAAAGGTGCTCTGAGGGAAGGAAGCTGCACTGTGCTGTTACTAAGGTTATGTCCCCAGATATCTTGTCTCTGCTGCAACACTAGTACAGGGAAACTACCTTTATGTACAATGCAGTACAGTATGGGTACAGGTGTTTTGAAGGGGAGAGGCTAGGAGTTATTTTCTTTGGCCTGTGCGGTGCAGTTTGTGTTACAATAGAGTTTACTTACGGTGCCCCTGGTTTCGGAAGTAAAAGTTCCATCATTTTTCTCATGAACAATGTTATGTGACTCAGAGTTTGAGCACTTCTATGGATTGAATCAGCATGAACCCTCCCCCTTTTTTCTTATCTTTGTAAACAGATTAGTTGTGAGTTGTGCAGTACATTTTCTCTCAGGTAGACAATAGGGAGCAGCTGGACAGACATTTATGCTACTCCATAGTTTCACTCTGCCAAGTGTCCATACAAGAAGAGACGATGAGTCACACAGCATGCTTCTCCTCCCAGCCCAGACTGTGCGTTATGTTGAGGGAAGTGGATCTGTAGCTTCATGTCAAGGCAGAAAAATGTGAGGCACACTCAGCTAATTTCTTATGGCTGTGTGCCACTGGGGCTGGCCTGGCCCAGGGAGCCCTGCTTCTTGCTTGGGGAACACATAGTATATACACAATCCATCACAGAGCCGCCACAATTAGCTGTCCAGCTAGCCTCATATGGAGCTAAGCACCGAAAGCACACTTCCTTGATTAATGGAGTAGCTGGGAGCCTAATAAAGGTCTTTATAAACGTCACATTTCCAACAAATTGCACCAAATTTATTGATATACATTCCTTTTTTTTATGCCTATATCCTAAGCAATGATCATTGTTTTAACATGGGGTACATTTGTTCGTGTGTGATTTTATACCTTTTAAGAAGGTTTTACTCCCAGTGTGTAAACACAACTGCATTGTTACAGAAATCAATAGCCAACTAAATCCATTGCGTCCCCAAGCCTCTGTCACGTATTTAGAAATCAAAGATCAGCCATAGAGCACACAGTCCCATATGGATAAGGGAGTCCCAGGGCACCTTATCGGATATTGTCCCTGAACATTGTCAGACAGAAAGCAACATGAGTGAGCAAATGACAGGGCAGCAGCATTGTCCCATTGTTCCATACTGAAGCACAGACACAGTGCATAGAGCTGCTGGAGCTTTTTTCTGCAAGTCTCCTGCTAGATTGCAGTGTGGACTGCTGTTGAACATATGTAATTACCTTGGGTATCTGTAGGTGGGATTAGGAACAGAAATAAAAAAAGCACAGATGGCAAAAAGGAATATAAGAGCAGAGACAAAACCATGCTTTCATGATGTTGGGAACATTGCAGTAGCTATTACAGCAACACTGTATGTTTGTTTGTGTATATGTGATGTGCATGAGTGGTCACATGAGTTATTAGAAATCTAAAACAGATGAATTTGTGTGTGTATGCAATATATGCCTTCTACACATACTCTGATCTGGCTGTGGTGCAGTGGAGATATTTATGTGAGGTTGTGACACACCCAGACGCAGTAATGGTTGCATCTGTTCTGTGAGCCTGACCTGAGGGTTTGCTCTGTTTTCTGGCGCACTGAGACATACTTTCAGTCAGTGACCTGACTGTGTCAAGAGGCTTTTTTGTTTTGATTTCAGGAAGGTTCCTCCAGTCCTGCACAGTTCAAACCGTGCAGGACTGGAGTGTGCAGCAGCTTTCATGGTCAAGTGGTAATATTTCATGGGCATTTGCTGGCTAGCAGGCAAAATGAACCTTTGATGATTGTACAACTAGGGGCAGATGGCTTGAATAATATGTGAATATGGTCGCGATGTACACATTGACACTGAGCAAAAACAAAACACTTTTTCACCAAAAGATGGAGTGCACGCAGTACTTTTATTTAAAACTTCAATCCTGTCATATTTCCACACAGTGATCGTATGCATGTTGTCAATTCAAGCATCACATTCCCCAAGGTGAGAGTTGCATGGGATTCAAAAGGGTAGAGTGTAGCTGCCTCAGCTGTTGATGGATGAGCGAAGGAACTTGACTCTCTATGTGCCTTTTTATCAATATAAACTTATATCTGTGTGGCCAAATATTTCCACAGTATCAGTCACATATTTACTCTGTGTTAAAGAGCCAGGCCTATTGCATATTAACTCCCTGAATTGCTTTTTCACAGTCAAATGTCGACTCTAGCACATTTGAGTCGAGATGTTGACTTTTTCTATGGGGCCATTCGTTCAGATGTACATTGTTGCTCGCTATTTAATGAGTTCAAGGCTTCAGAGAGTAAAGCTGTTTCTAATACCATGTGGGTCTGTTGTTGATTGTTGTTGTTGCAGCCCTCAGGCTGAGGCTGCGGATGTGTTGCCTTTGTTGTGCATGGGTAGGGCGAGGATTGCATCTCTGTTATCTATTTAATATGTTTATGAAGTTTAATTAGTTGAATCACTTAAAATTTGTTTCAATTTTACCGAATTAGCTTATTAATAATGGAGCTATTAATATGTTTATTTTACTAATTCATTATTAATAATGGTATTATCGATAGCTTAATTAGAAACAGGGCACCATCCTGTGAACCAGGGACCAAGAGCCAACTAGCTTATCAGTCTAAGAAGGGAGTGAAATCTGAGCACTGACCCTGGCTGACCACCAAATGCAATGCTCATTTATTCATCCACCATATTAACTGACAGTAATGCTCAATGGGGAAAAATGGGGAGACGTCTCTGTGATTTCTTTATTAATCCAGCGACTTGCGGACGCTAATGTGTTCACGGTGATTTAGGATTACGGAAAAGCAAGGAGGGGTTGATTGGGTGGTCTTTTATGCCCTAGGTGAGGCTGCAGTAATGTGACCTGAGGTCAGGGGCCTTTGACCAATGAAAGACCAGTATGGATGTTTAACCTGGGTCTAAACTATGCCCCTGCCCCCTGGTGAGGCTCAGCCTTTTGTTTCAGAACAAAAGAACAATGCAACTTTAGTCAGGCTTTAGACTTACAGGCCTGACTTTGTGCCAGGCACAAAACCTTCAAGGATGTGAAAACACTTGCAAACTGCTCAGGTGTAAAAAAAAAATCATATATATTTTGCTATTATATAGCATTCAAATGTATTAGACATTCAGCCAGTTGTTTTTCTGAGTATATTATGAATCTACTGTTACAATGCAGCTTTTTTGGGCTTTCTTCCCTGCTGGTTTTTTGGCAGGAAACTGAACTGACTGCTTCACCTCTTGTAAGTTGATGATGAGCTGTTTACTTTATGCTAAAATACTTGGGTGCAGACCAAGGATGCATGAATACTACACTTCAGAGCTAAACATGTTTAAAAGGATTTATAATATTGGTGGAACTATGGTGGAAATCCTTTTCCCCACTGAGAGATTTAGCTCTCTCTTTTAGCTGTTAGTTGTAAAGCAGACATATTGTCAAGCACAACCATTGTTTAGGTTAATGTTTTTCATGTGGCTACATATTTTGTCAGCAGTCTTTAAGTGCAGAGTTTAGACTTGTAAAGCAGTTAGCCCCGCAGGGTGCTTAGCTAATTGCTGCGAGAGAAAATAGTGTACAAGCTCAGAGTGGTAACACTTTTGCTGAAGTAGAAGATGGAGTTGTAATGCATGATCACACAGTGGTGGGATAGCTCACAACGGCTGTCAAAGCTTTGATGTAGATGGATGGAGGAAGAGAGATCCAGTAAAGCGAGAGAGACAAACAGACAGGAAGAGACGGACAAATGTACAGATGCTATCTGTCCTCCTGGAAGTTACTTCTCAGTCTGTGCAAGGAGATCAAAACTGATAATCAACATACAAATATAGACCTATTTACACTATAGATGATGTTGGCAGGGGAGACTTGCAGAGCACTTCAACCATACTTTGAGGTAGTTTGTTTAAATAATAATGGTAAGAGGGTACAAACTTATGTATAGTAAATGCATAGTGCGGGACAGCATTGGTGTTCCAGTATGTGATGTTTAAGGTAGATTGTCAAACAACATAAAACTGTAAAAAAAATGTTTTAAGCTTTATGTCTTTTGGAAACTAATGATTGCATTTACTCAAATGGCT
The DNA here is from genome assembly GCA_036937835.1 of Pampus argenteus. Taxonomy (NCBI): domain Eukaryota; kingdom Metazoa; phylum Chordata; class Actinopteri; order Scombriformes; family Stromateidae; genus Pampus; species Pampus argenteus. Next base: position 15,180,156 of record CM072875.1, read on the forward strand.
GAAGATGACTATTGTGGTATATAAATCATCAAATTATGATAACTATTCAATTAATATCATTATTAGTATTAAGGTTGAAAGACTGATACTAAAACCAACATACAATCTCCATAATATCGCTCCATAAAATAGTTTTCCATAATACCATATACAAATCTACCTCACTGCTGTTTACAGCTCGTCTATATCTGTTTAATTCCTTAAATTAAGGGGAACTCTCTCTACAAATGCCTCTAACTTAAAAGCTTTGTCTACCTTTTATTCAGCGCCATGTTTTTAAAAATGTAACCAAAGTAGATTAACTTCTAAGCCGGATGAAAGTGAGATTCATACTTGAGTAATTATGTGGTTCTAAAAGAAGCCTTTCTTTAGCTCTTTCTCTCAGATGTCTTTGTGATATTACTACATTTACTCGCTGCCAGTGGTTTGGAACACATCACGAAATTTGTGTCTCCTGTGGGATCCAATTTTGCTGCCACTTGTACCTTCTCACTATTCGTCTCTCTTCAGGACGAGTTTGTCTCCTGCTCTCGCAAACTGCTGAGAGGGCAGCTTTACATTTTGGTTTAGGATGTTACCGTGAAGTCATCAGCTGCAGCCTAATAAATAATATATTTTAATTTTGTACTTTTATTAGATTTGTCCTCTCAGTGCCAGATTAACAGTTGAGTTGAGACTGTCGAGTATTATGTTGGTTTTGATAAGTGGGTGAGGGATTATTTTACCTACTGAAAGCTGTTACTTGTGCGCAGGATTTAAAAAAGTAACTCTGAGAAAATCTGTTGTAATTTTGTTTCCCGGGCTCATTGCCTGACCGTCCTTGAGTCCAGATTCTGTGCTACTTCGGGTGGCTCGAATTGCTTTCAGGAGATAAGATGGCACTATCAATCAGCCTGAGGCATTCACCATTTTTAGATAAAGCCAAGTGAAATATTGACTGATCCTGCACAAACAACATAGGTATTAAAACACTTGTGTTAAATCTTTTTAATGCCTAAGCTAAACGTTTCCTAGTACCACAAAATATCACCCAGTGATGAGTGACAGTTGCTCAGTTTTAAAGCGTGTATGTAGTCTGACTGAGGTTTGTTTATCCTTTCTAACTAAATGAACAGCTGATAAGGAGGAGGAAGGGTGGATCAAGCTCATTATTAATGCATACAGGTTTCACAGGGGTATTATTAACAACCTACCAGTTCACACACAGTAATGCTGGTGTGAAGCACCAAGGAAAAATTAGATACAGGATAGTATATAGTTTTTTTCTGTTTATTGGATCTAGTTTTAGCAATTATGTTTTGATAGGAACTGTTCACCATATTTAACATCACATAGCATTTACAGTTTGTTTGTGTGCTTGGTTCAAACCCAAATGCAAAGTATTATCTAGGGGTAAACCTGGTACTTTTATTTTACGAGTACTCCTAACAGATAATATGTATTTTCTGGATATGTGAATATAAATTACATTGACAATAAACTAGAAGTATCCATCATCTGTCTCTACCTTGGCTGCTACTTCAGGATGGGTGTTACATAGCCTGTATAAAACATGGTTCAGTCTGTTGCCATATCAGCCCATCCATATAATAAATGAATAGGAGTAAATGATAAACTGATTAAAAAAAGGATGTAACAATCACAAAGTTTTTATTTAGTCAGTTTTGTTGATGTGAGGTGTTTTCTCTTTGTGGTTTTATTTTCCCCTTACTAATTAGTGACCAATACATCCATCATAACAATGTCTGGTGATGCAGATGCTGCAGTAGTGGCAAGAGCAGGTGACATGTTCAATGAATAATGTGTTGCTAAGTTGCTATTTTTCTGGCTCTGGCACAGTAGGATGACATCCCCATATGTAGGGTTTATTCATACTTCAGTATGGACGCAGAAAGCTGCAGACTTGCATGCAGATAGCAGATCCACATGTGCTTATTTGCATGCTGCTTAGGGTTCCATGGCTTCCACACGTGAACTAGAAAACAAAATGATGACTTCAATACAACAAGGAGACGACTTCATTTTATTTATTGTATGTAGCTGGACAACAAGAACAAGTGGACAAAAAGATGATAAGCATCAACAACAAGCATCATGGACACCCAATAGGGATGAATTAGGTTGAAATCCCACCTACATAGCAATGATTGCATTGGTTCTTTTCCAATTCAGGAAAGAGGCGTCAATGACCACAACACCAAACCTATTACAACCAGCAATATTCAAAAAAAGATCAACAAGAATATTCATCATTAATCAGCATTAAAAAAGGAGAACTCTTCTTGTGGTATATTTACATCAGTCAAGCTGACTGATTATAGACACAATCAAAAGCACTGAAGCGTGGCCTCTTCATACAGATACAAGTATAATCTACTTGGCAGAGGGCTATATTATTAAAACAGGAAGGGCAGCATTAATTAATTATCACTCACTTCATTATGCTTCTGATGAAAGGGTAAAGTTTTCAGCAGATAAGTCTCATAGTGCAAGAGATCAATTAATTCTGTTTTAGGCTGGAGAGAAAAGGGCCAAGTAGAGAAGCCAGGGGAGCATGCGGAGAGGAAATGAGAGAATTGATCTCTGTCACAGGTTTCATGATATTTTGCCAGTTTGGAGCTTTGGACGATGCTGAAAGGTCAAATTCAGCTGGTGTACGTTCAACCTGGAAGAGCAAATAAATGTTTGTGTATACACACAGACTCACACTGACACTCACAAAACACATTCCCATGCATGCATTTATCCACCTACTCATTTGTACACACAGAAACACACAAATACACAAGCAACCTCCCACACACATATGCACAGAGCATATAAATCATATCGCGCGCACACACACACACACACACACACACACACACAGTAAAACACGTCACGTCCCAAGTCTTTACATTAAAACCCAACCTGTCTTTCAAGTCTGCATCAGAGATCATTTTGAATTTTCCCTTTTTTTCTCTCTCTGGGAGTTAAAAGAAAGCTCGGCTGGTTTTAGCAAAATTAAAGAAAGAAATCATTTAGCATTCACGCATGTACTGTCATTATCTCCTTTAATTACTTCTTGAGTATGTGGGTGTGCGTGTGTGTGTGCATGAATAACAGAGGGTAAAGGGTGTATGCCATGGCTCCTTTGAAGTTTGAAGTCAAGTTTCATTTAAGCCTAGTTCAGTAATATGAACTCAGGTCATCTTAAGCAGCATTTTGTCTGTATCTTGTGAGAAGGATGAGGATTTTTGTCTCGAACAGTGGCATAATAACAGATTATTTTGGTGAATTCCAGCTATTATCCAACTGGCTTTGATGAAATCTCTTTCAGGGACATCATACTCCTACATATTCCCACAGTCTGTTTGAATGGCATGGTGCTATATTTAAAGCTTTTGTATAGCTTATTAAGATACATAGCTGACAAAAACACAAGATGTGTTTATTTGGTAAGTGTTACTCATCCCATCTGAGTACCTTTTTACTTAATATGAAGCATCTGGCATCTTATTCTGATTGCCCCTCATTCATCATTTTGCTGCTTGAAGGTGCAGAAGGTGGGTCCTAATAATCCCCAGAAGTCACAATCACACCTTTTTACTGAATAAAGTTAAATATTATAAAGACATTTTGCATACAGCTGGCAACAGCAAGTCCAAGGGGTCAGGTAAAATTGGAAATATATTGAATTACATTGTCATAATCAGTCTTCTTAACTTCTGTTCTTCAGGAGCTGGGAGTTTTTTATTTTTGGTACAGACTGATGATATTGATACTGTAATTTGAATAGTCTCACATTTGTGTGGGCAGACAGTTTGTTAGTTTGTTTTATCACTTTAATTTATCTAACAGGCAATTAACCAGCTGGGGGGCGGATGTTGTCACCTGTTGCCTAACCCATCTGTGATTTGAGCACTCACAAGTTACTCTGTGACTCCATACATTACTCTTGTGTCCTAAATCGTATGGTGGATTAATGTAAGTAACTATAATGCAGGACAATCACAACAGTGAATGTGGAAGAGCAGCTGATGACTCTGCAGGAGCTGAAGTAACAGGAATGAAAAGTAACGTAGTGGGAATCAGCACTAACGCTAACAAGCTAACAATAATAAGCTAATAATTATTATTGACACATCATATATTCATGTTTTAATTTTAAACATACATGTGGAAGGGGCAGTGAATCTTTAAGCTTAACTGTATCTGTGGATTGCACATACTCCTACCTCAGAGAGCTGTCTGGCCCTGGTGAATGGCACACAGCTTGTTTATCCTAGGGCGGATGGAGGTTGTCAGGCAGGCGGCCATGTCCGCCTCAGGCTACAGTGTCGACCTGTATTTGCTTTCAGGTAGGTGAGGGAGGAAATTCCACTTTCATAAAGATACATCTTTACAAAAAGCTTACTTTTGCTTTTGCTGTCAGTTGTGGGACGTTTTTCTGGCAAAAGATTCAGAACTGGATGAGTAGTTTCATATATGTTTCTGTATGTACTGTACTGTCAGACTTCACTTCCTGCGGCACCAATGTGTAGAAATACAGACCACCCTGCCATGGCAACCCACTCGTTGTGCATTCAGGAAGCTGCTTACAAATCAGAAATTCCTCCTGTTTTGATTGAAAAACTGCACAAATGACAACAGCTGCGCGTCCTTTGACACGTCTGTAGATTCATGTAATTGTAATCCAGAGACCTCTGCCAACTAGGATATATATATATATATAAATCTGAAATAACATTAGACCAAGTTTTGAGCAGAGCAGAGACACAGTTAATCTTTTTTTGAGCACCCTCAGACATTTTGAGAATTTCAAACATTGATGTTTGAACGTTTGATTTTGTCAGCATAAAGCCTACATTACTATTGCACTGTGAGACAACACTTAAACATGGGGATGTTGGGCAGCAGTTAGGTGAAGACTTGCCCCTGCAGCAGTACAAATGTCAGAAAAGGGACAGTGTAGCCTGCTGGTTTAATTGGACTTCCTTATTTTGGCTTTATAATTTACCACCAGCTCTCTGCAGAGCAAACAACACAAATCGGTGCATGCACTGTCGCTGCTACAAGCTCCCTTCTTCTCAAATTGCATTTTAGTACAGTATGGTGAAAAACAGTCGCATTGTTTTCTTTACAGGTGTAGTGTTCAGTATATCAAGTACCCTTCACAACTAGACCCGAGTAGCCCACACAATCATATTCTGTGACCTGATTTTTTGCCATGTCATTTAATTTACACGCCACTGCACTGGCAACAGAGATACTGGAAAGAAGCCACAGGTACAGCTATGTTATGTAAAGTGTCCTTTAAGCTTCATTTGACACAGTAGAGTAAAATGTTAAGATTTCCACATCCTGTCGCATCAACTGACCCCGCCCTGGCATCCCTGGTGCTGAAAGAACAAGCTGCTGCATCTGTTCATCAGCCACTTGTTGTTGGGATAGATCAACACAAAGCATCTTAGTTCAGTGCACTGCAGCCTGTTGGAAATAAACCAGGGTGTGTTTGTCCGACAGCTTATTCCTTTCTCTCTTTCTTTTGGTTCCCACCTTCACTGGATATTTAGTTTTTGTACCCTAGTTGTTTAAGCATGGGAGGGGAAGACTACCCAATGGTATCAACAGGGAGTGTGAAGATTTTTTTATTCATTTATACACTCAAAATATGCTGTAACCCAAGGCTCATTTGTTGATATTTTGTTGCATTTTGACATTGTCTCCCAAGGGCCTGAAACTTGAGTTCCCTGTGGTGTTGTGTTTGACTGATGCAGCTTCTCTCCATCTATGTGATGTGTTCACTCATGCGGTGGTGATGGAGTGAGATACCCCTGCTGAAGCTGATATATTGAGCAGCTGGCCCGTGTTTCCCACTCACACAGTGGCTTCACAGTTGTTTCCCGATCACATTTTTCTTCTTCATTATGACTTGAAGAGTTGTTTTGGTGGTTTGGCTTTAGGGAAATGGTGAGATTTACTGAGCGGTTTTCCACCTCAGGTTAGCTGTTTTCACGACAGCCTGCTCGAATTTATATGCAGGTTTAAGAAAGTTAAAGTAAGAGTGTGCAAATAATTGATATGTTCATCCTTATTGCAGCCAATTTTCATTACTGCACCTGATTTGACATGTCGATTGTTGGGGACCCATGCTGTAGCAAGTTTCCATTTTGGATGGAGTTCCCAGTCAGCAAAATACCTGTATTTGCTCAACTCCGATATTAATTAATATCTTATTGAACCTTCTTTTTATAAGCAAAGAGCAATATAGAATATATTCAGGTAACAGGCGTCTTATATTTAGAAGGCACTGGCTGTTTGGCCTTTGCTAGTTTAAATGGCAAATGTCATTGGCAGCAGATTATATGAACTTTATTTTATACATGTTAATTCTGTAATGGCTGTAAAAATGAAACTTTTGGATCTTTTGGTTCTCTTTACAAGCCAGTTGTCTGTGGCAAATATATTTTCAGGGGGGAAACAAACATTATGCTGCAGCAACTCTTTATGATCACAAGTGGACACGCTAAACTAAACTCAGCTGAACTCTCATATCATATTAATACTTTAACCTCTCACTTGAAATGTTCTGCATAGGGACTGGCAGTATGAGGTGAAAAATAAGTTTGAAATTTCAATCTATCAGCTGCATATTACATCAACATTTCATATCAGGTTGCAGCCAGAGGTAAAAACTGCACTTTCTGTCTTCTGAACTAACACAAGTTGATTAAAAAGGTTTCAGTTTTAGTTTTTTCTAACTTTATGTTCTTGCAAATGTTGAAAGATAGACCAAATTAAATTTTATGCATGGAATTAAATACTGGATTTAGATTTGATAAAATACTATTGAATGCAGCCGGAGGAGTGTGATTATTGTTGTTTGGCAACAATGAACATCAGACCAGCTTTGTTGATTTGTGTAGGTTAGTGCAAACCAGCTGCTCAGTCTCTATTGAGCCACTACAAGCAAGCTGGTATTGTGCAGTGAGAAATACAAGTGTTGTACACTGCTGTCTGTAGGGATCATTCATTTTTTATTTTTTTTGCTTTACTGACTGTCTATAGTAGATACCTCAACTTAGAGGAAGCAGAAACGGTCACCGGGACCCTATGCTGACTGACCATTCCTTGAGCCTCTGTATTGATTAATGTGTAGTGGGACTAATAGCCTTTTAATGGCAGGAAAAAGCACACAGTATAAAGAGTTCTTGTCTTTGTGTCAAAGTGAGGTTTGTTTTAATACATCAAATACATTTTTTCTAGCAAAATATGTTTGCTACTTTGCAGTAATACTGGAAAATGACGGTTCCAACCTGAAATACATGGAAAGGTATTTTTGAAATGAATGATGGTGCTCAGTGATCACTTAATGCTTGAAAAACCTTTCGCTCGGTAGAACCTCATTGTGACAATTCAGTCACTATTGTGACCATGAACATCCTGGAAAAACAAGACTAATCTTTCGTTCAATGTGGAACTGCTCCTTTGGTGTTATGTGACTTTGAAGAATTGGCCAATGTTTGCTTGAATTTGCATGCAAATGAGCTTCATGTCATGGCAAGGCTATCAGTTCTAACCAGAAAATGTACCCAGAACACAAGTAAATCATCCCAAATGTATTGTTAGGCCACCTTTCTGTCTTTTTACATGTTCTGTACGGTGACACTGAAAAATCTTGTTGATGCTTGCCATGGCATTCAGCAGTGAATCTTACTGTAACTAACAGAAACGGATCTGTCCTAACAGTCCAGAAAATATTATTACAGCTCCGAGTTCATCTTGTTTAAGATGGATGATTAGGTTGGTTTAGCTGAATTTTGTAACCCGTTGATCATGAGGTAAACTCACATTCACTTGAAAGATTACGTTTTAGTGTAGACTAGGGTTTGAAAATTCAAATGTGCTCTTTCAGCTGGGATTTCAGACACTGTTTCAAATAGGGAAAGAAAACGGCCAGAAAGAAGGGAACTGCTGAGTCAGCCTTCTTTAAGGCTCAAATGTCTTAAGTGTATGGCAGAGAGCATTAAACACAAGTAACTTTATACTCAGTACCGCTGTTTGCAGCTACAGTATTTACTACAAATCTAAATATAAATTGACAATGTGTACAAATATTACAATTCTCATGTTTTATTTTTAATGTTGTGTATTTCTAGACGCTGTATTAAAACAAAAACATTATGGTAAAAGGATTATTATGGTATCAAAGTCAAACATAGGTGAAATATATCTGAATATATGGTAAAGGATATTGTTTAATCAAATTCTGTCATTTACATTTGACAGTGCAGTGCATAGGATGAAGTCTAGTTGTAGAGTGAAAATGATATTTTGTTTACTTACAGTACGGTACAGTAATAATAGTGAAAATACCAATTTATAATCATACACAATGTTCATGATCGTCTTCATTTGCATGTCAAGATCTGTATTTATGCATTAGCTTCATTACCCTGGAAGGTGTACTGAGTCATCCTCCTCCTCACTGATATTTTTTCCCTCAGCATAATTGATCTCAAACACCTGAACAACAGCTTCAGAGACTACGTTATACACAGCATATGATTCAGCACTCATCAGTCTAGAAAATAAGTAGATTGACTGTGATTTACACTCTCTGGGGACTTCCTCTTTGAAGAGCTGCTTAGTCACACGGTGTTATGGTTTGACAAGTGATTTCTCTCATGTTAGCCACCTGTAAATCATCATTGTGCTGTTGTTGTTCATACGTTCATACTTATAGGCTGATTACTTTCTGTGGGGTAAACCAAAGCTCCATTATGTGTTTGCTATCTTCAGTGATTTTGGGATCAAAAGTATGTTTTTTACTTGTCAGATGCATATCTTATGAAGACACCTATACTGATTAGCCCTACAACATATGACCATTCATAAATCATGCAACGAATCAGTGGAACGAAAATTAAGAATGTTTTATTTAATTGTTACTTTTGTCAGGGTTGATTTGACATAGTTGTTACAATAGCTGTGCTGAATATCAGCCCTAGCACGCTAAATAGAGCCCAACTGACACTGGATTTTTGAGGTACATACAGATATTGATTTTTGAGAGAGAAACAAATCCAAGAATAATATTTCGGTCAATATACAGTATATATATTTCTAGAGATTTGTATCATTTTGGGCAGAGGAAATGATAAAGGAGGGATACAGGGTAATGATATGCCACAAACTCCAGCCATCTGAACTGAACCTAGGACATTTTGACTTCAGTAAATAATATGCGTCTTTATCTGTATTGTTTTGAGCTTCCATGTTTCATCAGGAGTCATTATTAACACCATTAAGCACATTGTGTTAAATTAGGAAAGTAGTTTAAAAACACACACACACACAGGGCAACCATTTACTGCATACTACCGTTAGAAAATGAGTACAATTAGATGATAATTAGCCTGATCAGCCACCATTAGTATTCAATACAAACACACATTATTTGACTGTATACCATTAGTAAAATCAGTAACTAACATCAGTCAACATCAGACAACCTTATCGTATTTTATCATATGTTTTAACAAAACATATAGAAGTAAAAACCATAAAAATATACATATTAGCAGTTTGAATTAAACTGAAGCTCCCTGCACTCTTTAGGTAAAATATTACGCCAAACTCCCTTTAAGAAGTATGACATATTAACACGTCCTTACGTGTTCGCAAAAACACAATATAAAAGGTGTCATATGTCAATTTGGTATCAATATAATCCATAAATATAAACTGTATTTCTGTACAACGTTACATTTTAGGTTTTGTTGCCTCAGCTCGCTAACAGCCTCTGTTAGTTAGTTAGTTAGTTAGTTGCGCTATTTGACTCACACCAACTCACAAAAAAAAAAAGAAAAAAAGTTTTTTATTTTGAGAGTGCAACTGCCCAGCAATAAGAATTAACTTCAATTATATAATTTATTTCGTTGGTAACTGTTGTATAATTGCAATATTACCCTTGAGGGTGTGCTTTACAGTCATTATTTCCACAGTGATGTGGTCAGGACCGATGTGCTTGCGTAATAATGACAGTAAAGCACACCCTCTTGTGTAATTTTGCTTAATTAAAGCTTTCTAGAGCCCAAGGCAATATTCTTTAATTGCTTGTTTGGTCTGACAAATAATACAAAAGCCATATATATTCTATTTATAATTTATTATCTATTAAGAGCAATACACTCTTACATTTGAGAAGCTGAAGCCATCCGGTGTTTGTGGCATTATTGCTTGACTTTAAAATTGAATCGGTTATCAATATTGCTGTACTGTATATGTACTCCGCAAATAAAAGCACGATCTTGTTAATGACTTTTCAACTCCACAGACTAAACAGCACACTGTATTATTAGCAGATCTCAGGTATGCCCAGTCAGTACTGATATCCGATGGTCTCTTTCAGATGTGCATGGTGAAAAATGCACATACATTAGTATTAAATTGTCAGTGTACATTAAATCATTTGCTTGGGGCTTTGCATTTAAATCTGAGAGTGTGGCACAGACAGAAATGTATGTCAGCAACAAAGATTGAAGGCAAAATAACTTCCTGGCTTAAGATTTCTGCTCCACTGAAGCAGGACCTTTGCTTTACATGCAGACACACCTTAAACTTTATCTTTTTCCTGCCAGTAGAGTAACAAAATAAGTTTTTGCCTTAAATGTTAAATTACAAGATTTAATTACACGAGATCTGATTAAACCACTGCTCTCCCTCAATACAAGGGAACAAATGGATGCACTATATGAGGTTATATCTGAAAATGTGTTCTTTGCTAAACCTTCAGTCATAAATGCTGAAAGAGAGGTTGCAAGGCACGACGAGACCAGCCTCACAATTAGAAAAGGCAATAATGACATAACAGCTTTTCCCTCTACAGTGTTTTCCTGAACATATATATATATATATATATATATATATACATACATACATACATACATGATCAGATACAGAAGCTACCTCAGGTCTCATTATTAAGTGAAAGCTCAAGGATGGTTTCGCTGATGGCAATAAAAATAAAATTTATTGCATCTCCAATAAGATTTATTACAGATCTATTACATTGATTTATTATCAACTGAGTGTTGTTGATTTACATAAAATTTAATCTCCCATATCAAGTGGATTTGCGTCAGAACTTTCCATACTTCAGTGTGAATTAAGCGGGTGTCCATGGGTGTTTCTTAAAGCAATCCTTTATTGTTGGCTTCTAATGACATTTTTGCTCTCATTGATTGTTCTGCCTTGTCACAAACACACAAACAGATACAGTACGACTGAGATAAAGCAGGCAAATGGCAGTAATAAGTGAAGCATCAATTGAAGATACTTTATGATAGCAAAATGTGATACCTTTCAAACATCTGCACGATATGGTGGTAGTATCACAAACACATAAACATCATCCCCATGGAAGAGCATGAAGAGATATAATGATCATAAGAGATGGAGAGAAAGCAGCAAAATGCCCCTGCATCAGGTGCCAGAGTGAGGCAGTTCTCTGATGAAGCCTTTCAGAGAAGCAGGCATTATCCAGGTACACAGTACTGCACTAAACACTGCGGACACACTGAATGTCAGGGTTTAACTGGACTACTATTCAAACAGGAGGCTTTTTTGACTTGATAGGATGTCCATGTAACGGCATAATTATTTTATGATAAAACAAATGGAGAGCAGATTGCTCACTGTTTTTAAGAAGGCGCTTTAGTGATCATTACAAACATAGGTGGAAAAAAAAACGTGAACAGAATGCTAACTACTATAGAATAGTATAAATATACTCACCACTGCCAGCATTCATTTAGTTATATACTGTATGTACATCAGCTTTTAATAATTCTCCTGAAATAGTATAGCTGTGTTATGTGTAACCAGAGATATAAGAAAATTACCAAAGTAAATGAGCAATCAAAGGACTAAATAGAGGTAAATGGTCTAAAGGAACAGATGATAATATAAAAAATAACCCGAAGTATATTGCACCAAGCCTATTTCACTCAGTAACACAAATGAACAGTGAGTGAGGAGTTTTGGTCAAAAAATCAAACTTTGTCTTCAATGAACTGTGTAAAAACATTTCTATATTTTCTTAAGATATTTAAATGGGTGTTTGGCTGCGTTTACCTCAGTATTAACATCCATATCAACACCACCTACACCGGCTCCACTTTGAGCTGCAGCTGCTGCTCCATCTCTATGACTCAACCAGTCAGAGTGTGTGTGTGCTCATAGAAATTCCACAGTTGAACTGCACCTATGAACTGAATGTGTCCTGCAGTCCTGCTGTTGCATAATATAAGCAAAATGCAGCCGCAAACTCAATGAAAGCCACAACACACAATTGTACCTTCTTTTTTTTTATTAAATATGGCTCCAAGTGTACTTTCTAATAATTAAATCAAAGTATTACATTCCATCTGTGGCACTCATTAAGGATTCATAGAACCATAGTTACATATGTATCTTGTTGTAATTTGAAGTGAGATTGAGAGGAGGCATATTCAAGCTCAAATGGCGTGTTGAGTTGCTCATTAATTAAGAATTAATTTTAAAACATGAGGGATACCAGTTTTAATTTCCAAACGGATCCATTTTTATCATTTGTCAGTCACACTCTGGTGGTGTTTTCTGGCACGTCAAATAAGTCAGTGCTCCTTCCATTTTAAGTTTGGTGAAAGTGAAAGATCAGCTGTGCTTCATGACATTTCACAACACAAAGTTCAGCCAGGCGAGTAAAGTGTGAGAGCTGTGTGTGAAAGGGGGTGAATGCATATCGTGTGCTCCTTTTGTACAGTGACTCTTTTGGTGCAGTGTTGGCTAATTCACTGTAACTATGCGAGTAATCTGCACCAGCCACCATCCACTGAAGTATTAACCATATGAAAAGGCATGTTGGGGAAGTGGGAGTTATAAAGGCTTACTGAACAGAAGTTTAGTGAGAGATACTTTGTGTTGAGTATGTTGGGTCTTTTTTGTACTTTTTGTACTGTTAGAGTCATGCAATTGTGACTAGTTGTCTACTAACATGATACAATCCCTTCATTTCCAGGTGGGCATACTGATCATACTGTTAACAGAAATTAAGCTAATGATGACAAGATTAGGTGCTCATTATATGGATGGCAGGAGGAATGAGAGATAACAGTGTAAACGTGATCACTTACAAAGATGAAAAGTCGAGAACTGGCAGTTTATGGCAAAGACAAGAAGAGTGAAAATAGTGGCGTCAATGTAATGAATCATAAATTCACTTAATAGATAGAAGTGTTTTTGACAAGCGGGAACATTCCTCCTCATAAATATCTCATTTACGCTGTTGTAAGAATTGGTAGGTCATAGACCGGAAAATTCCTTAAAAGACTTAAAATTGTTAATTGTTAATTTCTACAATGATTTTTCAGTTTTTTTTGTGGTGTTGAAGGCATGAACATATTTAATGTGTTGTGCTTTTCTTAATAACCTTCGATCGGTTTGTGCAGAGAAACACAATATTATGTACTCAAAGGGGATAACGGTCTCTATGCCAAAAACCGCTATGGCACTTTTAAAGCTTTATTACCTCTCGTCACATGTACAGCAACCTCCTCGTGATGTCATAGGTGGCTGCAGGGATCAAAAATTATTAAAGATTATCAGTCATCCATACATCTTTTCACTTAAGTACATTTATTCCTCGCCATCATATTTTCAATTTACATCTAATTTGACTGCCACAACATAATCCTCCCCTTTCGCTACGTGCAGAGAAAATCCTTTAGAAACTGCCTTAGTAAATCTTTTCCAAGGGTCTGTGCACTATGCTGCTTTAAATCACCAACCTGCCCATCGACATCTTTCTATAAATAGCCCGCTGGGTTTTATAACTGAGGCTTTACACTGATGGCAGGATGGCAAAACTACATGACATAGACGCATGCCTCCCTTAGAATTAATAACAAAAAATGCCTCATGATAATTAGCTAACTGCCTCATTGGCCTTTTCTTTGAATCAATCATCATGTGCAGTAGATGAGCTCAGTCATACAAAAATATTCCTCACATTTGGTCAGAAAGTCAGCTTGATTTGCTGAAAAATACAGAACAGCATATGCCTAATCTTGACAAAAACACAGAAATGTAGCCATTATATCGCTTATTGCTATATTTGTATTATTTTTATGTAACAAACTCCTTCATCAGTTTGGTTTAATGAGATTTTACAAAACCTAATGATATTACTGTAGATTATATGCGAGTGACAAGTGAAGAAATGTGAAGAGATTTATTTCTTAAAATAATTATAAGAGGTACAAAGGTGCATCATATTTTAGTTCTCAGTTATGAACATCAGATATCTTCCAATCCTGTTGAGATTTACAGTATATATTTAAACAAAATCTTTCTCATTTATTCTGTTGCAGTGTACATCTTTCTTTTTTTTTTTAAGAAATAAAGAAAACAGGAAAATGTTGGGTGGGCTATGATTATATCTATCACAATGTGGACATGTGTTCAATAGAATAAGTGCTTTGCCTCAGGCACTTGATTGTATTGTTTCCTTTCTATTGATTTGGGGGGGGGGGGGGGGGGGAATCAAAAGACAGTGGGCTCGAGGATAAAAACAAAAACACATCTTCTGCTGCAGAGCGTTTGTTCTTTCAAACAGAGGAGGCATAAGGAAAATGCTTATTTAACCCCTACTTAACCATAGAAAAGAGCACATTGGGGTGTGAGAACTCTGAAAATGAAACCAAACTGTGTGTTTATCGCTGAGGCAGGCAGAGCAGTGAATCTTAAAATCACAGAAAACATACCAAACATTGTCATTAGCCCTTAATGTATCAAGTGTTAACTTACAGTGCTATAAATCAGGTAATTTCTAATTGTGAAATTATCATTTAGGTAGAAATAAACGTGATGAGAAAGCCAAATTATGTACTGGAGTCATGTTAGTGGTGGATTGTAGACAAGCTGCAAACATCTATTTTTACCCCGAGGGCAAATCTGAATCAGTTGTGTACACTGTTTGCATATATGAATCTATTTTACATAGTGACTGCGGCAGTAAGTGAGACCCCAGCCTGACACTTCATGCCCACACACATTGCTGTATGTGTAGGAGGGGGATTGGATGACAAGTCCAGGATATATAGTGCTTGACTCAAGGACTGCTCGGTATTCCTATGTATTTCAAAAGCCACATAATTCGCACAGAAAGGTAGTCTTTATGCCAAGACCCACCACATGCAGTTTACAGGCTAAAGTGATGTTTCACGTTGCATTGTAATGCATGAATAATATCCTCCTCTTGCCAGCTGTGAGAGCTACAACACATCTAGATGGATGAAGAGGCACCTCTTTGTGCTGCATCTATTTGATTCCCCACCCCCCCCAGAGCTACAAGCAGGAGCCTTCTTCAGCTAATGATCCTTCACAAATTAAAAAGCTGCAGCCCTGAAACCAAAGCTATCCCTTCCCATCAATCAGAACGTGCCCATCATTGGACCAGGCCATACTGAAATTAACCTAATCCTGCGGTTCTCTTCTCACACTGACGATACACCGCTGCACACAAACTGCATAATCAGTGCGAGACAACAAAAAGATCAAGACCAATTGATCACTCAAACGAACAGGCTTTCTATAATTTCTGACTGATTGGGCATCTGTTTAGACTCTAATAATTATGTGCATAATTGTCTCTTAACTGCCCCGATTACACCAGTAAATTGATCTAGATCTGAAGTGAAGTAGCTAACATACCTCATCAAGACTGCAAAATCCCCTCTGCTCCTCTTTTTTGCTTGTTTCACAGTTCAGGAGATGTGATCATAGTGTCAGAGAAAATTATAGTCTCTAAATTATAGACTTTGTTCATAGTGACGAATGGCAGCACATGGCACCGGCTTTCCTGTCACCACCAGATTTGCCCTAAGAGCATTTATCACGGGTCGACAGGCTTGTTTGCTGTCCTGTATGCTATTGGTCATGGAGGCTTGAGAAAGCCAAGTCCTCTTCTACTGCCATGTACCAGCGCCTCTCACATGCAACCAAACCCACTATAATCTCTCAGATGAGTGAACTTAAATTAAATTTAAATTCTCAGGTGTCAGGACTGTATGAGCACCACTAGTCTGACTACTTACAGGCACTTATTGTGTGTTTTTTTTGCCCTCAGGCACAGATATATTTAACATAGAGATAAAGTTTGCCTTACAATAGATAAATCAGCTTCTTCACACGCCTCAGGAAAAAACCATCAAGATGAATGACAGCCATCATTTATTAATGTTCAGCAATCATATGCATATATGTTGTTTGAATTTGGTGACTAGAGTCATTTTGAAATGAAAGTGACTGAATGTGACATCCATGAGAACGAAAAAAAAAAAAAAATCAAATTTCACAGAGCACAGACTTCACAAGTCTCCATCGAGACCTAACCTAGAGACTCGCTTCTGCTGACAGGAGCAGATCTGGACTAGGATAGATGAATAGCTTGTTTGTGTACACTAACAGAATGATTTGTGGCTCAGTAGTTGCTTTATGATGGAATATGCATTGTTTCTGTATCGTGTGTGTGTGTGTGTGTGTGTGTGTGTGTGTGTGTGTGTGTGTGTGTTCACATATTTCTATTAGGATTGAACAGCACAATATTCATCACATCATAAGTCTCTTGTTCTCCAGGTCTAAGTTGATTCATAAGTTATACAGACTTACAGTATGTAATACGGCTGCATTAGGTGTGCATTATTCTGTCTCCAAGCCTGTAAATTACTCTACCAAATCTATCTTAGAGTTTAGTCTATTAGGGCATTAACAAGTAGAAGTTATAATCCATGCTACATTGGAGGAAAATGCAGTTTTTGAAGGCAAATGAAACGTAACTATTTAGTCATTAGAGTGAACTCGTAGTGTCTTTCGTCTTCACTATCACCGTTTCACACCCAAAAGCACTTTTCCACCATTCTGTATCCCTGGCTAAATAAACATTGCCACCTGCTGCCAGTCTCTATTAATTGTAGCAGGACACCAAAACATTATTTGAGATCCCTCTTTACTGTGTGAATGTGCTGAGGATCTATCAGTATGTGTTTAACAGACACTCTAGCAATGCAGTTGTTTGAATGTTAAAACTCTCTCTGTCTTGGAGACTGTAATAACCAGGGCGAAGACACTTTTTGGGGACTGTGTCTGTAGTGAGTGCTTGGTGTATGAACAGTGGAGATGTGTAGCAGATAGCTCTGAGGCACACTGGAGAGCTTGTTAAGGAGGCTGCTGAAGAGGATAATGAAAACTTCTCACTTTACTGTCTGCTAAAAGGCCCAGACAAATAAAAAGATATGCTTTGAGACTATACATACAGCAACACAATGGGGCTGATATATAACAATAAAACAAAAATGATATGTAGCAGCTGCTTTTCTTTTTCTGCAGACAGGGAGATAGCATTGTTGCACCACTGAAATGAGAAGTTTACAAAACTTTATAGAGAGTTGGAAGGTAGACAAAGTTGAAACATTGCAGTTAATAACTGAGCCACAGTACAATGCCCAATTGCTTTCTGTGGTGCATAATTTGCTGCAATTCTAAAGCATATTTCAGAAACTATGAAACTAAGAAATGTTTCATATGTTTAAGCCTCGCTGTCCTTTCTTCCGTCTTGCTTGGTTAATCATTAGAGAGACTGGTTTGGTTAATCCTTGGGGGAATAAGGGAAGTAAAGCTCAGGAGGGTGTTCTCGTGGATTAATGTCACAGGTTGTAGCTGAGTGAATGTTTACTTGGCCAATTTAATTGAATTCCTCAAGCTTTATACACAGCCATTACAGGCTGAAAAATCGCCTGATTAGTTAACTCAAGCCTGCAGCCCAGTGACAGCTCTCTGCCACGCCAAATGATCAGATGTAATAGGGAAAGATTCTTGCAATCAGTAAAAGTACAGATTTGAATGCCATTGATTCCTGAGCTGACTTATATTCTCATTTAGTCTGTTTTAGCATTAAGTTGCCTTTCAGATATACAGAAAGAAGATAATTGCTTTCAGTGTGTTATTCACACACCATGTCCTTGTCACAGCCCAGCTCAGAGGAGACCACATGACTTTTTGATGTAGTGCTACAAGCAGCTTCCTGATTGTGGTGCAGTTGTCTACTGGTGATTTTGGGATGCAGCAATGAGCTTTTCCAAAATCTTGTATGGACATAAAACCTCAACTCTTGCTTTATGTTTTAGATAATTAAAGGATGATTTAGTTATTTTCCAACTGTGTCTGTAAGCTAAGACCCACTAAAACTAGAAGAAAGAATTGTTTCTTTCTGGTCTTTATTTAACTGAAGGGAAATTTTGCCATGTCCAGTCGTTTATTTTCTATAAGCACTGACACAGTAGACTGTCTCCACCAGCTTATATAGCTGAGGAGCCAACCAGCACGTGTCAGCCATCCTTCTCATGGACCTTCATGCCAGGGAGAAGATGGAGCAGGAGCAAAAAGATGCAGGCAACACTACAGAGCTGTCACATCCTTAGCAGTTATTCTGTCTTCCTCCGTTTCATTTTCCAGACGTCTTTCAGACAGCTATCAAAACAATCAAGCACCCTGCAGTAGTATATTAATTGGTCAGAAGCAATTTATAGCCGCTATAATTAATGGCCGTGGGAGTGAGTTGGAAGCAAGCTTTTGTTCTCCATGCAATCTTTACAACCAGGCATTAATGAGAAGAGGGAGTAATTCTTTATTGACAAGAACTGTCCAGTACTTCCTTTCGACTGTCATTGCTAATCCAGTTAGCTGACTCTGTACAACTGTGCATAGTCAAGGCAAACAGGGAGGACATCATACTATAGAGCTGCCTAAATACTCCAGACTGTTAGATCATTTTAGCAATCCTCTAAAACGATTCATACTAAGTGAATAAATCAAACTACTTCACTGTTATGATTAGTATTAAAAGACCTAATGGATTCCGTCAATCCTCATCGCAACAAACGCTACAAGGATTTTATCTGGATTTACAAACAGGAAGAGTATCCCTCGTTCAGACTTTAGTTTCACGAGAGGGACATGAATACTACTGAAGTGAGCCTTCATTCTTACTCAAGACACTATATATTTGTTCCACTGTAAGTGCTGTCAATAATTCAGCTTGTTGGTATGGAAATCTCTGCAGCTATAAGAAGTGACAAATTTATTTAATTCAAACTGTCTTGTAAATAGCAGGACTCGATCCAAAGACAGTCATGTCATTAATTGTTGATCTTTAAAGCTGTACTTATCAATATTTTTGTATTAATATTGGGTTAAATGATCACATATGACGGCGGTAAGTTCCCCTCAGCTCTACAGAGCGTTTTAACTGTTTTGGTTCACTCTCAATGATCAACTGTGTTTTCCGGCTGCTGCAGCAGGCAGCCGATGGATAGCAGCAGTGCATTAAACAGCAGACAGACAGTTAGTGAGTAGCAGGTGAGCATTTAGTAGATGAAGAGCAAAACATTTCCATTAGTGGTTGGTGGAGACCAAAACAGAGCTAAGAGGTGCGTCTCTGTTGGACTTTACATTCATCACTCCAAATGAATAGCTATGTTGCCCTTTATCTGCTGAATGTGCGCTTGTTTCTGCTGCTCCCAAGTGGCCAAAAATCAGTTAATGTTTTAAATGTGCTTGTACTTTTGTTTTGTATTATATAAAGTGATCACAGTCTTCTGACTGACTTATTTAATGTCTGTACAGTGATTTGTTGTCTTAATACCTGTAATCACATACAGGTAGAGCTGCATTATTGCAAAATAAGTGCTGACAGATTGAATTGTATAAGTGTAGCGGCTATGATTCAGCCATGTTTTGATGTTCGTGTTCCCTGGAAATTATACTTTGGGCTAGGTGCAATATTTCTTCCAGACCACTAGACTGTCCTCAAATTGTAAGAGTTGATGACCTGAAAATAAGATGTGCTGTGTACACAATATTGCAACAAAGTTAGAGACAAGACAGCAAAGACATCTCACAGTAGCAGTGACACATCTCATTGACTGTGAACATATGCTTTGGTTCAGAGCTTCCAGTACCACATGGAAACAGCATTGATTTGGGAGTAAAAAGAGCCTATAATCAAAATTCCACTATGTCAGCAAATTGAGCCAACTCAATATAACCTTTATTCTCTGGATAGCCAAGGAGAAAAAATGGTTATTAACACAAGTCAAAGATCTTCCTAATACAATTTTAAGGTGGGTATTTATTTTAACTTCCATCCTAAGTGATCAGAGCATTAAAGCGATTAGAAAATGACCGGGGTTAATCCTACATTGTCTTCAAGGTGCTGTATTAAAGATTTGTCTCCTAATGATGTCACAGATAAGATCCTTGGGCCAAACTGACTCTATTTTCAGCAGATAATAATATTTGACTTTGACAAATCTAAACTGAGTTCATCAAAATTATATAATTTTACATAATCTTCAGCGATAGCAATGTTCCCGGCACCAAGACAAACGTGTAAAAATCATTTTTATAAAAATTTCTATTAAGTCACTGTCTGAAGGTCTCAGCAGACTGCTGGCACATGGATGATATGTGAATGTCATTTTAGATAAGATTTCCTTCTCAAGAGTGTTGTTTCCACAACGCTCTCTTAAACATATGACTGAAAAGTCACCTTTAATTCCCATTAACTGTAGTTATAGCTAATTAACGTCTACGATGGACAGAAATTAATTTTTGAAAGGTCCTTTGAAGTACCCACAGTGAGACTTCTCTGTCTTTTATACTCTGCCTCTTATGCTAGTTTGATTATTTTGGCAGCTGCGTGAAGTCCTCTGCTTTGCCTGATGACTAACTGTCAGCATTGAATTAAGCATTAAATCAAACAGGAGGAATGATTTTGTCATGACTATGAAACACAACAACATAAAAAGTTAGACCATGCTCCTTGTGAAGCAAATCTATTATACACCACAACAACAGCTAGCATCTTCACTTTGCTGTTGTGATACCCAATTTATGAAGGTTTCTCGTGTGTTGGTGTCAATGGTGAAATATTGAATTTCCTCATTGCTCTTTGCCCATTTCCTCCTTGCCATAAGAGAAACCAGCTGCAGTCTAACATTCGCTGAGGTCCAAGACTCATTATTGGCATTTAGACTCTACAATTTAGGATCACTTTATGAAGTGAAAGTGGAGTAGTGAATGAATAGCAGCAGATAGTATTAAAGTGTGTTAGGGTTGTCCCGGTGGTTCAGTTGGAAAAGGCAGATCAGTGAGTGACATTTTTATTTTGCTCAAGGAGGGAATGAAAATATGTAAGTTGCTGGCAAAAAGAAATGTTTTCTTTGTTATCAAGTATTAAATTGTGTTTTTGAGGAGTGTTTTTGTTTGTTGAAGTGATTTGCATTTGCAATTATGTTTTGGCACAAACGGTAGATCAATTAACAAACATTTCTAAAGCTTTCAACTAGAGCAAAAACAATTAGTAGGTTAATTACTTTGTTGATTGACAGAAATAAACAAAGCATTCACTGCTTTCATCCAGTTGAATATGCATATTTTGTGGGTTTCTTTGTGGGTTTTAGACTGTTGTTTTGGCAAAACAAGCTCTGGGGATTTTTTTTAGGACATTCTGCTTTCTATTTTAGACCTTTTTAGTTTTCTTTCAAAAGAAAGATGTATGAATGACATAATTAATGAATTCAGAAATTAACCAGTAAATGAATCAATAATGAAAATAACAGTTTCAACCATATCTCAGGCTTTCTCAGAGTTTACTCAGTTTGATGTGGTTGAAAGATCTGGAAAATCTACTAAGTCAAGCTTGAGTTCAGACTTTTGTGTTGTTTCCAAGGTCAATAGTGGACCTTTTATACTCAATATTATTATATAATATTATATTCTCTGTTTAGCATTTGTCACCTTTGGGTGGTCAAAGAAATTAATATGTAGGTGAACCTTGAAGCTTAACACTTGAAGTGTTTTGATTCTGGGGTTTAAAACATCTTGAAATGGTTTCCAGCTTCTGTTTCATCCCTGCATTTTGATGAGTTTATTTGCATACTTGGTCATCATTATCTCAGTAAGGATTATTGATGTGAAATGTGTCGTTACATTAATATGTCAGCTCAGCACTTTCAGACTTGGCTGCTTCTCTGTGTTCTGATTTTGGAAATACATGAAAGGCCTTTGCTGCATATACTGAAAGAAATTAGGAGTGTTGGATAAAGTCTGAGTGATTTTAAGTGTCCTTGTGGAAGACGTTGCTCTGTTTTTGTCCTCTAATCTTCCTAAGGAGTGGCCAAACGATTGTTGTAATAGCATCCGTCACAAAAAATGAACTAGGAGATAGTCAAGAACACTTTAACCTCCTTGTAAACTCAACAATTTTGACGGCTGTGTGGTGGTTGAGATACATTTGGGTCGAGCAAACAGGAGGAGAATGTAATTAGGATTTGAGGAGTGGGAGAAATAGTTAAAACCTTTTTCCTCCACATTCAGTATTTAAATGACCTTTCAGCATTATGAATAACTTCTTGTAGCTACCCATAACATGTCCTCTGGCAGATCCAACAGACTAACTCTGACATGCTCTATGCACAGTCAGGATACAACATGGCTGATGAGAAAGAGCACGTTTGTCTGTCTCTATAGATATCAGTAGTCTTGACATGTATGAACGCAGCCTCGGCTTCTTCCCACTGTAGATGGAAAGAAAGTATTTTCAGGACACAGAGAAGCCATGATGTACTCAATTGGTCATTTCTTGAGTGCAGCACATTAACCAGTACACCTTCCTCAAAGCATTTGGAAAACTCCACAGACTATAGATTTAATAGTGGCTTGCACTTTGCACACTCAGAGTGTACCTATTAATTACAGAAATGTGCTATGCTTTACAGCAGACCAGCAGAGATGGTACTCACAGGACATCAGTGCTGAATTGAGAGTATAATAAAGAGCTTTCGAATGAATTGACTTACACTTAAATAAAAAGAACTACTGCAAAGTTTGCGTAAAAGAAGCAAAAGTTTTAAGCTGCACATTCTTTAAGTTAGTCTTTGTGACTTGTTGTCACTGAGGGATTAGCTTTGTTGTTTGACTTTTTGTGGTTTTGTTGCCTTTGGGATTTTGCCCAGCAGTGCCTGGAAGCTCAGCTGTTTTATACTGTAGATTTAGCATAAAAGTTGTGTTTCTGAACTTGTTCTTGTAGTTACTACATCTGCAAAAGAGGTTACTGTATGTTTTCTGTGTGTTCTTGTTTGTTTGGCAGTCAGTTAGCTGGGCGTCTCAAACACAAGATTTTTATGGTGTTAATGTTACAACAGGACATCACCCGAAGGACCAGTGATTATTTGTTTTCTCAGATCCAGGAAAGGATTTATTAACATTGTGGGATATTGCATTTTTTGAACATTTTCATTATTTTCTAATTAATCCACTGTCTTCACTTGAGTGAAAAATATGTAACATGTATTCCTTAATTGTCTGTACTGTCAGGAGATTGAATTGTGCTCTCAAGCTTTTTCCCAAGTAAATCCATTGTGTGTGCAAAATATGACCCATCCTTCATATGTAATTCTTTTGTGGCAGGCATGAATCTACTTCAGTTTTTTAGTGATGACACAGACACAATGACAACCCCATTGTCAAAGCTATGTCTGTTAAAGCACTATTCAATGTTTGATATAAGCAAATCAAAAAAGATTAAATATAACGTGGCAGTCACTCCTGGTGAATTTATAAAGAATACCCGACTCTGCTGTTTCCTTCAGCTCTAAGCAGCGTCTAGCTCATTATTTTGGTTTCATGGACCACAATTTAACTGTTTTTTTTCTGTCTCTCTGCAAAAAAGCTCTTATAAACCCACTATGTGTAACCTGCCCAGCACCAAACAGCACACAGACAATGTTACTGAGTAACAAGTAAACATAGTGGAGCATTTCACTGCAAAATAGCCAGATATTTCCCTCAGGAGTTAGTGGAGACCAAAACAGAGCTAAGAGGAGGCGAATATTGCAGCTGAACAGACATATGACTCAAAATAAATGCTAATGTAGGCTGTGCTATGTCTGTTGGATGTATAAATAGGCTAACTGTGGCTGGCTAACTGTGTTACACCACATCAACTCTGTAAACAACTTGTTGCGTTGCCCTCAAGGTGTCAAAACATCAAGAAATTTTGAGATGCATGTGATGCACATCTATAACTCTGAATAGTGTTCTCTATTTAGACCTAGAAAATAAGTGTATACAGAATAAGATAACAAGTGCAGTGCAAGCATAGCTCATGGAAATCAGTAATCAATAAAATACACATTTCATATATTTGGGATTACAAATACCTGAGTCTCTGGGAGACACAGACAGTAACTGAATAAGTAGAGCTGAGAGAGGTATGCACATAATTGAATGAAGGAAGTGGAAGATAGAGAGGGATGAGAGAGGAAGAGATGTGAAGAAAGTTATGCAAGAGAATGATGGCAATAGATTGGTTAAAGAAAGCCGAGACAAACAGGAGATTAATCACATATATTGTAAGCAGGTCTGTCAGGAGATTAAAGACGTGGCTGAGGTCCTTTGCGCCTAACATCAGTTAACTTATTAACTCAATTTTAAATGAATGCTGCTCTAAGAAAATCAATTTCAGTCAAGACAGATGCTTATCAAGCTGGACTGAAATAACCTCAGACCTGCATTCTGTGAAATATACACCTCTGTCCATGAGTTGAAATGCATGCAGGAGAATGCATTAATAATTGATGCTATTACAAAACACATGATAGGGAGGCTGCAGCAAGGCGCAAGATGATGTGTGCTGCAAACTTAAGGGATCTGCAATGGTAGTATTGACTAAAATGTTTTCAGTCCATTTAATGGATTTAAAGAGGTTACTGAGAATGTGTGTAGTTAATAAATCCTTTGTTTCATTGTTTTTCTTACAAGAAACTCCAAGAGGTATGATGGTAGCCTAAAGAGTAAAATGTGAGTGTGTGACTACCAACGATGCAAGGTTGAATCCCGTCACAGAACTGCCTTGTTTTTTATCCCGGTGACACAATTTTTTTCACCTAATAAATAGCATGAGTTGTAGTAACAAAGCATTATTCACAAAATAACACTGATATGTACCTACGAACCCTCTCTTGATAACTGATTGTTACAAAAAAGATAAGAATTTGGGTGCATTAGAGGCTGCTGTATTAAATATGCTTGAGTTTTCGTCTCTGGTTTTGCTTCTCTGGTGTATCAATCTCTGACCCATCCACCACTACCCGCTGTGGGATCAGGTCTTACTTTCCAAATGAAACCAGATCTCTAAAATTCAATGTGCCCTCTAAGATCTCAATGAGGATTGGTTGATATAACAGTCTGTCGCCACTTCCTAGCTCCAGATATCCAATCCCTTCGTCTCCTTAGGGTGTGTAGGGGAAACTAGACCCTTTCTTGTCCAGCCTACTGTACATTTAGTTTGGGTCAACCTATCTGTTCGCACCAGTTTTCAGAGGGCCACCACAGCAGCAAGACAACATCCACTAATCCCAGAGTTTACTTGGAAACTTTGTGGAAAAAATGGGATCCCCAGAGGAAGAAGCGCCACGCCCGCCATCAGACATCACAGTATTCGGCGCTAACTGTACCCTCCACGGCCTGAGCCACATCTTCCTACCTGGCGGAGTGACTATCCGACGGTTGCTTTGGGCTGCTGCATTCAGCTCATCCCTCTCTATCTTCCTCTACCAAGTGGCTGACCGTGTAATCGAGTACTACCAGTACCCCCATGTCACCATCTTGGATGAGATGGACAGTCCTGTCATGTACTTCCCAGCCATCACCCTCTGCAACTACAACAGTTTTCGGAAGTCCCAGATCCGGAGAAATGACATCTTCTGGATGGCTGGGCTCCTGGGCGTAGAGCAAGGGGACTTTGATGACTTCATGGCCGCTTTAGGGCAGCCCACAGACAACAGCAAGTTTTTCCCCAGCAAGACCTTCAACATGCTGGAGTTTGTGCAGCGGACTAGCCACAACATAGAGGAAATGTTGCTTGACTGCAAATATAGAGGCAAAGACTGTGGTCCAGAGAACTTTACTAAAGTAAGTATGACTTCCTCTGTGGGTCTAACCTTGACTGAAATCAGTGTCTGAATCATTATAGGAAAAACACTGATCCATATGTGGCAAGCTGTGAGAGAGTGTACAAGACTTACCTACCTACATATTTCAGGATATGTCAAGACTAACTGCAAAGTCTAAAATAGAGTGTTACTAATCTGAAATTTAAGGGGAATTCAACTTATTCAATAGAAAAGCTTAAAAGTGTGATTTGAACCTATGCAGACACCTTTGGCAGCAATGCCAACAACTGTGAGCATTACAGTGCTACAGTTGAATGTTTCATTCTGCGGTGAAATAAGAATGAGTCAATTTATGTTTATGAACACCAGGAGACATTACAGCAGAGATCTGCTGGTTCGTGGTATGTTTGTGGAAGATTACGTAGCGTACGTAATTCCTAGCTTTTTTTAGTAATATTGACATTAGCTGATATTAATTCTGTGTCCAGTTCTTTGTTTTTTTTGTGAATTCTATTAATAGTCATTTTTCCTGAAGGAGAAATGTGAGTTACTTCCTTAAAAGTGTCCGCAGAAAGATGTAAACTATTGAAGTGCCATATGGTTCAACAAATCTCTGCTGACATAATGCATCATGCATTATGAAACAAACATATGCTGTTTTCAAGACCAGTATTTTTTTTGATACATTATTGTTTTTCTTTGTAAAAAGCTCAGAAGAATAATCACCTTCATGTAGCACTGACACCAAACATTCTTGTGTTATTTCCTCATCTCACAAACTCAAAAAACACATAATGTCACCTAAACAAAACTGTCATTTTGCAATGAAAAGGTCATTTATCATAACTCTCATGCTTTCATTTTTCTTAAACCCCAGTTTTCTCTCAGTTTTGCAGCCTTTACCAAAGAGATAAAATCATGTCAGCAGAATCCGAATGGAACTTAATCGTCCTGCTGCAGAGACAGGGGAAGGATTGTATTTCGATGAAATGGGCCATTGATTTGAGCAATGAAAGCGTAGCACCAAGATGGGCTTGTCATGCTGCACAATTTCTAGCTAGCAGTGGAACTGAGGCAAATGATTTATACTAATTACTTAGTAGTTCTACAGTGGCAATACTATCATTTTAGGTTTGGCTTTTCAACCAACAACAAACCTGATGTCTACTGTAAGAAGAGCATCTTATGTACATGAAGATTTTGCACCAGATTTGAGTCATTGCTCCAACAACTGGCACACGTAAACTGATAAAGGCAGATTTTGATAATGCTGTGGTCAGTCAGGTGACCTTGGCTTTTCACATCCCCACGCACAAAGGACAAATTCCGGCTAAATGTCAGAAACTGGAGATGCTCTGAGGGCCTAAGTATAGAGGGGAGTAATTAAAGATTCATGGAGCTGCCTGAATTCCCCCTTCTCGGCCTGCTGATCTTACTATGAGAGGCTCAGAGTCAGGTCCTCTCACGAGAGATGAGATGTGATGGAATGAAGATTATATACTTGATCAGCATCATCACAAGATGACTCACACAAGGTCTAGACAACTTCTGACAGTTAGCTCTGCATGTGGAAAAATCGTAGATTTTATCATATGCACAAAATCATCCAAATGCCTTCGCTGATACATCTTACTTTTACTGTTACACATTATAATATGACATTAGAACACTATTATCTCGTATTTAGTTATCCATAATGAATGTTTATATTAATGTTTGTTTGTGGGCCACACCTAAATGTGTCTTTTTGTGTCAGTCAGACAAAGAAACAGTGGCTGAAGAAACTCAGCATGACTACAGTACATTGACAGAGCAGATGTTGCTACTAATGAGCTGGATATGGGTGCAGTGGTATTGAGAAACCTTGTAGAGGAAACGTCAGAGTTCCCAAGTGCAATTATTCCCTCTGCATAAAGTAATGAAATATTTTTTTGGGGGAAGGATGTAATTCACTAGAGGAGAACGGGTCTCAGATATTAAAAAGGATGGCAGATGGTTGATGCTGGAAATTTTATATGCAGTGCTATAAATATATACAGGAACATAGTCTTGAATGTCCCTGTATCAATCTGTGAGTGAACTGTGGTGATGAGCTTTGTTGAGATTATGCTGAGGAATTTTTGTGCTTCTGCAAGATCTGCAGATCACACAGCGTTACATTAAAACATTTTAAAACTGCAACACAACCGGTTGGCCAAATAACTTTCTTAGTTAAGGCCTTATTTATTATTAAAATTATTCTCATGCCTCCATCTTGGTGCCGTACATGTTGTCGGTGATTTGGTTTGTAATTGATTGCCTCATTAATACTTAAATGTATAAGCACTCCAACACAGCGCAACTCACTACTCTGGATTAAACCGGCGAGATTGGTTCTGACTAAATAAATCATCTCTTAGTGCGTATATGCAGGATGCATGCTGAAGCTGGTGTAATATCATTTCAATCGATGACCAGCTCAGCACTTTAGAGAGCCTGAGCCACTCGCACATTCATCCTCTTACTGTTGATCTTGTGTGTTGTGATTGAACTTCCTGTTAAGGGTATCAGATTGTCTACTTAAAATGGTTATGTTGAAACCAAAGGAGCCTTTTTAATATTACATTATGGTCTGTCTGTGGTGTTGTTCAGGGTCTGGCAAATCAGAACCAGGATGCGGTATTTTATTTAATCTATTGCAGTGTAGTCTGGAGGCTAAAGCTTACTTCGGAGGTCAAACAAAAGACACAAGTGAGTAAAGAAAGCAGAGGTCAGAACTGAGTGTCAGACCTTTTTTTTTAGAAACAATGAGTCTGCCTGCAGACAAAGACAGAAAATAGGTAGTGTGGGAGATAAGAAATGAGACAGAAGAGAAGTAGCTTACACAAGAGAGATGGGGAAATGGTGAAAAGCATGAAATAGAGTTGAAGCAGAGAGCAAAGACAAAGTGGAAAAAAGGTAAAGGAGGAGAGAAAGAGAAATAGAAGAAACGAGGGCTTTGCTGCACTTAGATTGAGGTGGGACTGGGACTCGTTTCAGGACTGACACCATCATTGTGATTCAGCCTGCTTTGGAGCTGAGCCAGCGCTGCGATGCACAACTGGAAGCATTAGGAGAGATGAAGTGAAGAGGTGTGTGAAGGAGCACAAAATTACACCGCTGCCTGGAGCATGAAAAGGAAAGGAGAAATGAAACAAAGCTCCACAGCTTGCAAACAATGGAATAAACAAATCTGAGTGGAGTGTAGATGACAGGCCAGATAGCAAATACCTAATGTGTTTCTTCCATTAGTCAGTGTCAGTAAAGACCAGTGTGGGGGACACTGTTACTGTAAGTGCAGTATTGGCAGTTTGATCAATGGTGCTGGATAGGAATAGTGAAAGAATTCATAACAAGGATATTTTTTTATTGACTTGCACATCAGAGAGCAGATAATACCAGAGCCGGACATTGAAAGTGCCAGTTGACGGAGCCTCTTACGTTAATTAACTTGTTAGATGGAGAGACCGGACACAAGTACGAGTCTGTTAAATGTTGTAGAAAACCAGCCTTCTGGCACCGTTTGATAACCAAAGAAAAGCATGTGTTACACTTGTCAACATCTTTTATTAGATGATGATAATGAGTCAAAAGTGACTCCTGGCTTCATATTTCATGTCCTTTTGATCTTCAATAACTTGTGATGCCCATATTTAGCTTTTATTTCTACTAATGGCTTCTGGGATCTATATCCTGCTCTCATAGCCAATAAAAGTGATCTTGCACACCTTCCAAAGTATTGTATTGCTATCTTCTTTCAAGTAAACCGAGATTCCCCTCGGCACCACGTGTCACTGTACGGTTGAAGCCAGGCATGACACATCATTGTTGGAAAATCTTTTTTTTCTTTTTTGTTGTTTTAATTGGTGATGTAACACAGTTTTAAGTATTACAAATGATTTACATTTAGATTCTTTAATACCATTTCTTTGAATTTAGGAAAGAGAGATAGCCTGTAGGGATATGAATTTACAATATGTTCATCTAACACAGGAAAAAAGCGCCTGATGGAAAGCTATAACTCTTTGTCACATGCAGGCACAGGCTGCTGGCAAGTGCTTACTTTGCTTAATTTTAGAGAAGCAGGCAAAATGGATTCAGGAATGGTTACCAAATGCCTCCAGCTGAGCAAACAAGATGAGTACAAGCTAAAGAAAAAAAGGAGAAAGAAATGAAAGTACCAGGGAGAAGATTTGAGGAATGAGTTTATCAAAGTGTGACTGTGGGCTGCAGACTGAAAGCTTGAGTGACACTTATGTTATTTTAGTTGGACTCTGCCTGGAATGGAACAAGGGAAGAAGATGGCAGGTGTAGCCAAGAGCGTCTGTTTTTTATTGATAGACTGCCTCTGCCCTCCACCTCATCTGCCAGGATGATATACAGTACATGTGCTGGGTTAGAGATGTTTGCAATTACTGTGGATGTCAAAAAAGTAACACTAAGTATCGCCCTTTTCCATACTGTACCTGGAAAAAACATGCTGCTGCAGCACCTTAAGAACACAACACTTTTAGAAATATGGGTTAGAATAGTTCAAATGATTATGGACAATAATATGTACATTGAATATGCACTCTCATCCAAAACAGCTTTTGGGTTTCTTTTTATTTAATATATTTAATTTTGTGTTAACAAAGTGCATGCCAATATTTCTTCCTTTTGATGAATTTTATATGAGATATTTCACAGCATAGCCCCTCTTAGCTAGAAAAAGCTATTCTTGCTTCCCTGGCATTACTCGTGCAGCATACAGAGTGGCTGTGTTGCTTTTCAAGGCAGCGAGAGGTTAGTTTCATTTAGAGGCAGGCCACAAGATGTCTCCCTCTGCTAAAGAAGATGCCTGTCCACCAGATTGATGGCACTGACTGAAAATGTTTTTGGTTCTGGCTCACTGACATTTCCATGTATTTGCATGTGTGGTCGTCTCAGATCACAGTGTAACACAGGACTTCTCATCCTGTTTCTGGTCCTGAATTTAGTCGTGAAATTCTCAGGGTGTCAAGTTGTGGAGTTTTCATGTGAATCTGAGTGCAACACGCTGCTTATCAAGTAACTCGATGAGAAATCCTCACCTCATGGTTGAAGAAGTCTGGTGTAATATGATAGCAAAAATATTCAGCAAA
The DNA here is from genome assembly GCA_036937835.1 of Pampus argenteus. Taxonomy (NCBI): domain Eukaryota; kingdom Metazoa; phylum Chordata; class Actinopteri; order Scombriformes; family Stromateidae; genus Pampus; species Pampus argenteus. Next base: position 15,211,336 of record CM072875.1, read on the forward strand.
ATATGTTTGGAGCTGTATGGATTGTATCTATTTTTAAGGCTTTTCATTTGGTTAAAAAAATGCAAGTAATTTGATCATCATTTTAGTCATTTTGCAGATTTTTGCAGATTAATCAATAATGAAAATACTTGCAACCTAGATCTGTGTACGTTCAGTAAGTAGTCACTTAGAACTGCAGTTTACTTGATCCTTAAACTTAATTAGTCTGCTGAATATTCTCTTGATTAATTGACTAATTGTTTTCTCTATAAAATGTCAGATGCATAATCACAGTCCCAAACCCAAAGATATTCAGTTTACTATTTTAAAGAAAACCACCAAATATTTGCATGTGAGAAGCTAAAATCAGGCAGTTTCTTGCTTAAAGGGTTTTTTTTCAACAATTCATTTATTATCAGAAATGTTCTACAGCTCTACAGTGACTGGACATTAATGTTAGATATGGTCTTTCATGTCTGGATCTGCCCAGTCTGTGCTGCACAAGTTTCTGATGTGCATCTAATTGCTGCCAGTTTTTCGTTTGGTGTTGAACATTCTCACTGGCCCTTGAAGGAGCTTTTCCCTTTACTCAATAAAAACTCTGCTCCTCCTCTAATTAGACCTCTGGGGTTCAACTAGGCTTTGACATAAAAGAGGCTGGTTAGTGTCATTCCCTGACAGTCTCAGAGACCGCTGAGACAGTTTTAAAACTGGGTAGTAAATATATGAAGAAATAAAAACAAAAAAACTGAAAAATAAATATTTCAAATAGTTCTATTTTATTTTTCATCAAATAGGAATCAGCTTATCATATCAATTTGGGACATTTTATTACATGGACCTCTACTGAGGCAAAGATGAAATGTGTTTGCATCCCCTGGAAGAACAATGGAAATGTGTGAGCAGCAGATATGTGTTTTCCATAAACAGGATAACAATTTGAAAAAGATTAACTTTTGCCTTGAGTCCTTTATATTTACTGAATGACAGTATTTTATTTTTTAATTAAATGAATGATTCTGAGAAATGATTTCACGAATCAACTCAGTTTTTAAAAGTTAGGGTGTCATTTTAGTATAAGCTGTATTTGATTGCAGTGTAGTGCAGAAATGTGATTGCAGAGTCTTACACCAGATTTTAAAGCTCTGTTGTTTCTCGAATTCAGACCCTCATATGGGGTCATGTTGTGTTTCCAGTAACAATAGTGCTGAGACGATACAGAATTGTGGTGAATACAAAGATAGACAATTGTCCTTTCATCTATACCATCATTAATTCTGTTGAAAATAAAATCATACAGTACATTAGTAAGACTTCATTGAGATACTCCAGTATTAATACCTCATGTTGCTATAATTACATTAATAATGTTCAAAGTTACTTCCAGTGACAAACCAACAGAGAATTAGCACCTGGCTCTGCATTTCTTCTCAATGATGTTAGCGTCTTTTAGCTCATTGGTTTGGTTTTCCAGCCCGCAGCTTCACCGTCACCACTCCGGATATTTCCCTCAAGAGTTGGTGGAGACCAAAACAGAGCTAAAAGCGATTTATGTGAATAAAAACATGACTCCAATAAGATGCCAATGTTGCTCTGTGTCTTTTGGTTGGTTAAATAGGCAACTGTTCACCATATCAGCTTGTTTCCACTGCCTCCCAGTGGCCATAAAATAAATTTAAGCTGAAGCTTTTTTTTAAGTTGAAGTCAAAGAAAAGCAGGAAATCCAAATAATTGAGAAATTGACTTCAGTCAACAATCAAAATAGTAATTTTCTGTCAAACAGCTTATTGATTGATTTCCATTCTTTCCAGCTTCAATAATAACGTTATGTAATCAAATTAGAGCTTCGTTTTGCAACAAGACAGAAGGAATGAGAGAAGACATATAAATGAACAACATGACCAGTCACAGAAAAGCATAGATGCAAACGCACAAAAAAACGTCTCTATATGTTATAGGTCCAAAATGAAAGTAATTAGTGATGGGTCATATCAGGCACATAGTCGTGCTGCTTCAGAGCAGTAAAAGGGTTGAATTGAGATCCATGTATTGAAAGCCCATTTGAAAGAAAGTAATGATGATTGTCATGCACTGCCTGTGCTGGAAATAATGAAATTGCACTTTGGTTCAAACTGCTGACGAGGGACAATTCTCAGACCCGGAGAGCCGTCTGCCTCAGGCCTCCGCCGGGCTTGCATAGGACAAATGAGCTTAAGCAATTAACTTACCAGTTAAATGTGCTTCATACCTATTGACATGTTTCCAAAGAAACCAAGAATAGAGAAAATCAATGCAGCTTGTCGATAACTGGAGAAACCAGGCAGTCAGCTATAACTCTCATAAGGTGTTATTGTTTGAGTTATTTATTTGCCTGCCACTCATCCAGCATTAGGATTTTTCTTCTCTTTGTCTTGCTTTGTTATTGGGGCTGTAACCGAGGTATTTATCCTTGTTGATAAAAACATAGAACCTATTGCTCACTTTGATTTGATATTTTCCTCACAAAAAGGGGGATCCGTAATTCTACAATTAAAAAAGAACCCTATCTGGTTGTTTCTATGTGCAACATTGAAACAGTTTGAACATAAGACTGAAAAGAAAGCAATGCCAAGGATCTGTCTGCTGGAGAAAAATAGCTGTGCTGCCGACTTGACATACTGAAGCTATTGTAGAAGCTATTGTAGAAGCTTCCAAAAAGCCCACAGAGGGAAAATAACTGTTACTACAGTGATAAAGCTCTTTATTTTTCTATATTCAGACATTCATTAACATTATCAAGACTGTTATTACCACAACTTAATCACAGCAAACTGTGTTCCTTTATGTCTCTTATAAATGAATCATTTTAGCTATAATTTAATTGGCTGGAGATAAACAACAAATGTGCTGGCAGGGTCAGATGACTCCCAGTGCATAATCACTAAAATTTGTCCGTTTGATATTTCTGTCAAATGTAAAAATATTATATTATATAAAAAATATGTTGTAGTTACCGAACCACAGCACAGTGATTACACAAGATGGCGTATATGAATTAAAAATACAGCTTAGATAAATTAGTGAGGATTTTTCACTTTTTTTTTCCAGGTTTGTTATTTGACAGAAGCCTGGAGAAAAGGCATTACATGGCAGGCTTCTCCGAGTAGTGTAAAAAAAAAATATATATACACCATGGTTCTAGTAATGTGTACATCTATAACTTCCAAAAACATATTATGAGCCCACTTTCACTTCAAAGAAGACTTTTTTTTTATCACACTTTACCACAAACAAATTGTATGACAATAGCTTTTAAGGTGGGATGGGGGACAGTAAAACACCCGAGCAGATCTCCTTAAAAATGTCTGCATCACTTCTGTCTGTGAAACTGAGATCCCATGATGATGAGTCATTTCCACTCTTTTCTATTGTAAACTAGGTGGTTTATTGCCTCTATACATAATACAGTCTCCTCCAAGTAGATGCAATAATCCAACATTTTTGCTATTTTTCTTTTTTTACAACCACATATCGCCATAACTGTGATCATGTTACTAAGCCAGAAAACATTCCATAACATAATAATAATAATAATAACATAAACGGGGGAAAAAATAGTCTCAGTATGGAGGTGAGTTTTCTGTCAAGAAGAATCCTCTGATAGTTTCACACAAATAAACTGAAGAAACCTTTAATATCAGCCACTGGCACATCTGCATGCAGCAGAATGTAAGATGCATTTGTAAAAAAAATTATATTTGAAACTGGCATAAAGAAGAAAATGTGCTGTAACTGATATTTCCACCACATTTTGAGGATGATTTTGCTGCTGTAGATGTCTCTGCTCAGATTATCAATTATATACATATATTGATCCACGAGCAAGCTGCAGATTCTTCAATATTAAAGAACTTCAGACTTAATCATTTAGCGAAATTTCCTTATCATAATTATTTCTTCTTTGATTGATATATTCCTCCCGCCTCTCTATACCATTGGAGGTGTACTTCATCATCGGAGGGAAACAGTTCCATCCAGTGGCTCCACCTCATTTTCCATTCGACTGTAGAGAGAGTGTGTAGAGGGGCAACAAGCTTTATATTCCTTTCCTGCAGGCTGCAAGTCAACAGACTTAAAAGCATCTCTTCAATCTGTGGAAAAGGGAGGAGTTGGGTTGTGGGCAGCTACTGCACAAAGACAGAAACCAACCGAAATCTGCAAGTATTGTCTGGCACTGGGAGAGGGAGATGGAGGAGTGAAAGATCTGAGCAACAGGGGTAAGCCTCTCCGGATTTTCAAAGTGATTGCCTCTGGGAGTGAAGCCGTCGCTTACATCTGCAATTATCACGTCCATTTATCTATTGATGAAGGACTGGTGATGGGTTACGCTTGATGATTTTTTGTTAATGGAGTGATTCAGCTGTTTTTCTCATAAAGGAATCATTATGTAAATCAATTTCACCTTCCCCAAGGAGCTCAGTTTCTTTGTTTATATCTTCATTGCAAAATTTTTTCAAGATTGAACGGTGGGACAGCTGCACATTAAGGACTCCTGTCGCTGCTACCTGGAATTGTGATGCATTAACTTGAAAATGGTTGTGGAGAAAACCAGTGTGTGTAAATTGGAGAAGTGTAAGGTGGACTGCTAAGAAACTGTATTTGGTAAATAAGCACCTGCCTTGACACAAGCAATTATGGTCAAAGCACCCACATCCGAATCAATTGCCCTGGGGCCACACAAACAAAACGATGCCCAGGAAACCATGCTGCAAAACACTGAGTCCAGCTCGCTTAAACCGACATGGAAAGAGATCACAGTGGATTTCATAATGAGGACCAAGATACATGGCTTGAAGTTTGTCTTCTCTGCGGACAAGTCGAAACCACAGCGGGTTGTCTGGATCATGGCCTTCTTGGTTTGTTTCAGTCTCCTCATCACCTGGTCCGGGAATCGAATCCTCTACCTGATGTCCTACCCTGCTATCACTAAGATTTACATGGTTTGGGCTCACAACATGTCATTCCCAGCGGTGACTTTTTGCAATAAAAATGTTTTCCGTGCATCCTCCATGACCATGGAAGACCTATATCATAGCGGTTACTGGATGGACCTCATGTATCCTAATCACACAGTGATGGAGAAGAGCCTGGCCATCCTTAAGGACAGCCACAAGCAGAGTCTCCTGAGCCTGCTGGACTTCAACAACTACACCCCGCCCCCTGATTACCGTGTCAACACCACCGAGATGATGGGTCGACTCGGTCACCAGCTGGAGGACATGCTGCTGGAGTGCAGGTTTCGTGGTGAAACTTGTACCTACAGAAACTTCAGCACTGTATGTACAGAAAGAACGATAGTGTTTGTCAGGTGTGGATATGAATGTTGTTTACAAGGTGTATTAATTATTCATTGATGATTTTCCCACCAGCAGCTATTCTTTAGTGTTTATTGGGTGGTGATGTTTCAAAGCTGCAAACAAGCCTGTCCTGTTTTTGCTTCTCAAACATGACATCTATGCTCTGGTTAAAGTCACTCAAGAACAAACACAACGTTACCTTCATATCTTGGTGGGAAATCAATGTCATGTCATCATCGATGATTACAATGTGTAGTTTGTAGTTTTGTGTTTTGAGTGTCTCATTTCAGTATATATTCATGCAGACAACTTCTTAAGCCAGATATGGTATTATGCCTTTTTGCTTTATAACATGTGACAACAATATTGAGGGAGAAAGATTAGAGCATTAATTATTCACACATCGTAAATCAGTTCAGATTAAAATTTTAGCATCACTAATTAAACATCTGGAGGGCATGTATAGTATATGATCTTGTTTCAAAAATGTGTTTCAGTCTCCCATATGCTGCAGATGATAAATATGATGATATGGGATGGGGAAATGAAAGTCTAATACGCCCATTCATTACTGAATGCTGCATGGAGCAAGTGGTCAAACCATAGTCACAGTTTAATTTAAATCTAGGAAAAAATTGTGTTTTGTGCTCGCTTCTTAAGAAATATATGGTGTGTTTTTTAAAAAGACTGAATTTCATATAAAGTTAAATCTTATGAGGCAGTTAGTGGTTACTGTAGATGGTGTCTAGTCACTTTGCAGACCTCATTATATAGCCTGCAGGGAAAAGGAACCGAAGATCTGTCTTATCTGTCCTGAGCTGCATGTAAGTCTGTGTGACTCTGGACATGGAACACCGACTGTGATCTCCTGAGACCAGCTTTGACATGCTGCTTGAGTTTTTGCCAGCAGCCCTGAACACAACCTCACCATAGTGGACTTTAAAAAGAAAAAAAAATATACAGTGTAACATGTTGAACAAAACAGCAAAAACATGATCGCGTGCCACAATTTTTTGTCAGGTTGCTATAGTATTATTACTATAGAAGATGGGTTAATTGTAGAAAATTACTTTTTTAATTTCTGCATTATGAGTTTTATATGGTAGAAAAAGGGCCGTAATAATTAAATTTTATAAGCTATGGAATAGTAATGTTTAAATTTGAATTGCCACTGCATTTATAGCCTTGAAACATTTTACTTCACAGAAGGTAATTTTATGTTGTGGAATTTTCTAAAACTTTCTTCTCAGGGTTAACTAATTCAGAGGTAATTGAAGTGTCTGGGTGAGTCAGTCGCTCATCTAAATTTGTCTTTCTTGGGAGAGAACCTGACATGAAGGAGGTCTGATTGATTTCCTTTAAAACTGTTTTCTGGATAACTCAGATGTTCAGGTTTGAATTTTCGTGATATCAAGATGCTGAATTTCATCAACCGAATTTCATCAACCTGAATGTGAGAAAAAGGAGAATTCAAACCACATACATTCAGATGTCTTAGAAAGTAAAATATTTAAATTGTAAAATAATTTAAATATAGTAATGACTAAATGTCACACACACACACCTCTTAGCTTCCATAATTTTATGTTGTCATTTTTCGGTTATGATTTATCCAGTCTACTCATTTAAATATGTAGTTTGCTGAGAACACAAGTAATCAGAAATTGGCATATTCAACTGTGCTGAACGTATGTGCTTATATGTGTGTGAGCCATTTGTAGGAGTGTATTATAATTTGAAATGGTGTAAAATGAATTTGAGCTGCTTGTACCGGTACTTAACGCTGCAGGTTTTTACTTTACGCTGAAATGAGGAACATGGTAGATATCTCAGTTTACTGGAATGATAACATAACTAATCAATTCTACTGTCTGATAGTTTTAATCTCAAATTGATAAACATATCTAGAATTTACTCCTCACCCCCACAAGCTGTATTCAGAAAGTCAAGCTTAGACTCATAAACTGAAGCTCAACTGAGTTCAATTTAAAATATTCACATTTATATTTGTTTGGCAAATAGGATGGAGAATATTCCAATCATAGGGAGAATCATTAAAACTGAAAATATGTGATCTGTGAGCGCTGAAGCAAGAGCTGAAAATAAGTAACTGAATCCAACTGGATTGATTAAACGGGAAATATATTTGGTGGCAGAAAACCTACTGTAGCGATTGCACATCAGTCCTTAATTACTGCTGAGCTTCACTGGGACAGGTTCGGTCTCTTAAGAAGTTTGTCAATCAAGACACACAAATGTCTTACAAACTCAATTTAGAGTTTGTTTATGTGTCCAGAGAGCGTCCACCTCAGATGTTTCTTATTTAATGATGACAAAATAGTACATTCACACTAAATGACTCAGGGGAAATTAAAGGAGTTAAATTGGGTAAAGATTGATAGCTGCTGCTGAGGAATGCTCATTAATTCCTTGAATCAGGCTGTTTGAAGTACACACTGCTTTCTCTAATAATCTCAAAACCTTTCCAATGATTTCCAGTCTTGCCCACTTACAGGCTGACACGTAATATATCTCCTACTGGCCACAGTACAGTGGTACGGGTTTGACTTTTCATTTATTCACCTGTTGCTTTTTTCTTTGCTCTTTTTTTTTTTACAGATCTACACACGCTACGGTAAATGCTACACTTTCAACTCGGGATTAGATGGCAACCCACTGCTGACCACGTTGAAAGGTGGCACGGGGAACGGCTTGGAGATCATGCTGGATATTCAGCAGGATGAATATCTGCCTGTTTGGGGAGAAACAGGTCAGTGCAGCTTTTATCACCATTCTGACATTTACAGTAACATGTGGATATATATTACTTCTATAGAGATAACAAAACAAAGAGATTTTCCCAGGTCTCATCATTCACTTCACTGCCTGATCTTTATCTCTACTGCAGAATCTGTACTACACATACGCGATTTACAACAGTGTTTAATAGAATATTATCTTGATGTGTTTCTCCAGATCTACAGCTGACATCAAGTCTAGTAAATTGCAATTAGTGACAAATTGTTTCAAAATTTATGTTGGGCAACAACACCGTCAGACCATACATTTGTAAAATGAACAGCATGTGATAAATCTTTGGTTATAAATCTGTTTGTTGGTCCAGCATGTTAACATATAAATACCTATTTGATATTAGCTTCTAGCATGGGGTTTAGGAGCATGCAACATCACTACCAGTGGGGAGGATAAAGAGCCAAAAAGCGGGTTTCCAACCGTACCTGTTGTTACTTTTCTGGCGTGCTGTATCCACAGATGAAACCTCCTACGAAGCAGGCATCAAGGTTCAGATCCACAGCCAGGACGAGCCGCCCTTCATTGATCAACTGGGATTTGGTGTGGCCCCTGGTTTTCAAACTTTTGTGTCATGTCAGCAGCAACTGGTACCTAATGTTCAGCCTCCTCCCCTACAACTACAGCCTTTTTGCCCCGCTTCATTCTGTGTTTGTTCCCAATCCTTGTCAGCAAGTAGCCATTACCTCTGTGTCACAGAGCCCGGAGCAAAATCAGATCTTTGATTTACCTGGTGTGGGAAATGTGCTGTAAAGGTGTTATATGAACATCCAGTGATTCTGGGTACAGTGAATAAAAGTGAACAATTACAGAAGCTACAGGGCCAAGCAATGATTGGATGCAAGCCGAAATCAGAGCCGCAAAGGCCCTAGACTACACAGCATGAAAAAACTATCTAGCAGCTAAGGGTGTTTGTTTTACTTTTTGTAATGAGTCTTCACTACTTTGAGTATAGCTCTTTTTGAAAGGAGATTTAATTAACACTCTTCAGGACTATTGTTATCATACTAATGAATATTATGAATGATCTTTTTCAATGAATGTTGCTAAAAGGGTCTATTAGTAACAGCATTTAGCCAGAATGAGACTGCTTTAAAGACTCACTATAAATAACTGACCTCTGAAGACTCCTTCTCAAGACTAACTGTATCTCCAGGCAAACATATTAAAATCATCAACATGTTTTGATGTCAAATTGAGCTATTAAAAGAGGGCTGGTGCACCTTTTTTTTTTCCAATTTCACAAACACTTACAGTATGCATCATTAGATTATAAAGAGGACCCACAGCCATTTTGAAGATATATTTTAAAATGCTCTATGATTTAGGGACACAGTGAAATGAGTTTTTTTTAGCACATTATATTCTGAGAAGCAGAAAGGCCTGTGGCAGTAAATTAGTTCTTAGCCCTGAACTATCCCTTAACTGCTGTCAGTGAATGGTGAAAAGTAATAACTATAGTTTAGCCCATATTGTTCAGGAAGTCTGTTTGCAAGCTCATAACATTAAGCTCACATGGATTTTCTATCCAATTCTAATGAAACTGTAAAACGGTTTTGGGATGTTGCCAAGACAAATTCAAATTGTGTCCCTTTTTATCTACACAAGTGTTGCATACAAGCTAAACACCAGTCTTTGCTTTCCAAACAGCAACAGTGACAAAAAAAAGGGAAATATCTTTTGACAGAGACCAAAACCCTCATTGTAAGGCACAAGAAAATGTTTTTGCAGTGATTACCTTTGAGATCAAGAGTATTTTTCTATTGTGCTGCAGGCACATTGAGATTTTCCACCACATACTTGTGAAGCGATGGATTTTCAAGGCGTGAATTCATTTCTTCACCAAATTAATCGTCTAATTGAAATGATTTTGCTCCTGAAGTCAATGGTCTCAGTCAGTACATGAGCATGAGATAAACAATCAGATAAAATCTTCCACCTTTATTTTAACAGAATAACATGGGATGATGGAGGCAGAGTTTTGGTCTCATTAAACAGACACTTGGACACCACAAAGATGGCAGATTTTTTGGGAAGCATGTAATGTAACCTCTCTCTGTCTCTCTCTCTCTCTCTTTGTCTCTCTGTCTCTCGCTCTCTTACTTTCTATGAATGTTGTAAAATGCTTCAAGTGTATCATCATTCAGCCATTTCCAAGAAGTGAATTTTGTCTATTAATCACCATTGGAAAGTTTCCCTCTACAACGCAAATTGCATAGATTGTCATTTATAACCCTGACACGAGCGGCCACATCGGTGACAGCTTAAAGACGTGTTTACGACCTAAAAGATGTGCTGAATTAATTAGACTGTCATTAAAGTCTGGCCATCATTAATTTCAGTCAGTCTTTAACAAGTATAGTGACGCGGCTCTCAATGAAATAATGGACAGCTGGATGAAGCACTTATGATTTCAAGAGTTTTCATTTGTAAAGCTTCTGTCAGAGGAATTAAATTTTTAATAGGAGTCATTGACTTGTGAGCCCAGAGAGACATGAAGACCACGGTGCCAAAGTGGTGGAGTAGAATTACGTAATGGTTGAAACTGAACTGTGTCTTCACTCAAGCTCGAGTGGAAGTAAGACGAGAATGACATCCCGCCAGTGGAGCAATGCTGCAGAGTCTTCACGTGCCACTGGGCACTGTAGCTGTTTTGTTGTTTTAATGACAACAGGTTGTCTGGAAGGGTTGACCACTTTCTATCCCTTACTGTTGCTTTTTTTTTTTTAATTTTTATAATGATGTGGGCTATGTTCCCTCACCCCTAACCCTAGATGAGACGTCCTATGAGGCCGGCATAAAGGTACAGCTTCACACTCAGTCAGAGCCTCCTTTCCTCCATGAGCTGGGCTTCGGGGTCGCCCCCGGCTTCCAAACGTTTGTTTCCACCCAAGAGCAGAGGGTAGCGTATGTTTGTCTGGGCTTGCTGCATGCCACAAAATACTGTATTGTTAAATAGCAACACACCCATTGTCAAGTTTCACACTTTCATCCACTGGTGCCCCTCTGAGGAATGAATCCATCCGCTCCCCCACTGTGTGGCTGAAGCAACCACGTGCAACAACATCTGCAGTCCTTTTACGGTCGTCATTGTCTTCTCTGTTTGATAAATATCGGTAAAGAGCCACTAACGTGTTTCATCCCAGCTTTAGCCATTCGTCTGAGTCTGTATCTTCATCAAAGCTGTTGTTTGGCTTTACCGTTTCCCTGCCAAGTACAATTCTACCATTTATGTTTGTTATGCTTTTATGTGTCATTGGGTTGGTCCACTGAATCGCTCCTTAATGTCATCTGGAGGGACTAGACAATGTGATTCATTACGTTTTATTTCCCACGAGTACGCTGGCATCAGTTTGAAGTCTAGCATTTATTGCAAGTGGGTTTTATACTCAGTGTATTTCCAGATACGAGAGTCTGTAGGTCTGCTAGTCTGTATTGAACTTCAGTTATGGAGTTCAGTAAAGGGCTAAATCATGTTTACCACCCCTTGAGGTCCACCCCTTTAGTGAATTGCGCAGTACAGTATCTCTGTCACTTTCTGTTGACTAAGTGTCCATTAGATTGTCAAAGTGGGCCTGGTTAGAGCTGGTGGAGATGATTGGTAATTGCAGTAAACCTTAATGTGACAATGGCAGTATAATTTCTTTCACGAAGAGGGTTTTGGCATTGATTGTTGGCTAGCTTCCACTGCAATTAATTGCTATATGCTCAAATGCCCAAGCATCGGTGGTCTTCATAAATAATCGGTTTGTTTTTGTCATGATGAGTAGTATGCATTCATTACCATAAATTGCAGTAAACAAGACTTTTAAAGGGTATTGGAAGTCTTGTTGGTGTCTTGTAAATGCCCGTTTGTTCAGTTAGAGTTAAAGAGAGCTCTGAACAGACACACATCGCTGTAGTTATAAGACGAGCACCACGGGTCTAATGTTCAGTGCGAACCGAACTTTAACATTCAGGCATTAAATATTCCTCATTAGTGGATTAATTATGAATTCTCTACTCATAAATTTAATGACCAGCACTTAACCTTTTAAATGAGAGTTTTACCCCTAATGAGACTGCAAACTGAATATACACTATATATTCACTTCATTGTTGAATTTATAGGGCCATGCAGTCAGTGTAGTTCTGTAGTAAACCTTTTATGGGCTTAGATTGGAAAATCTAAATAGTTAATCAACAATAAAACCACTTGTGTGAGCTTCTGGGGAGTAGTTCATTCATTAGGACTTATTTTCATCAAATATTTACCATAAAATAGGGATGTATGATGTGTTTTAAATCCAGTGTAATTCATGAAATCATTCATTTGAAAAGTGTAAACTGTTTACTGTGCCAAGTCTGTTCTCAGGTTTTGTAAAATTTGTCCATTGATTGTGGTGTCCTGTCTGAAACTACATATCTTACAGATTTCTATTAAGCCTTCCTCTATTCCCATGGTACTCTGCTTCCTACCTGGGACTAGACCTGCATCAGTACTGTTTTGCATGATGCCTGCTTGCTGCTATACATGAGCAATAATGGTAGTCTGATTGGACATTTTGTGCCAATATTGTGTCAGTGCACATTTTCATTTAAATGCTTTTGTTTTTTATGTATATATATATTTTTTTATGTTTAAGACATTTATGTTTGGTTTTGCAAGCTTGTCTTTTTTTGTACTTCAGCTGTACTGGCTTGATTTATGTTATTTGTTGTAATCCTGTGTGCTGTTATACTGAGGGAAAACATGTGCTGTTTGCTCTTTCAGCTTCAGTACCTCCCTCCACCTTGGGGAGACTGCAAGTCTACTCCCATAGACTCTGAATATTTCTCCACGTACAGCATCACTGCCTGCCGCATTGACTGTGAAACTCGGTACCTGCTGGAGAATTGCAACTGCAGAATGGTTCACATGCCGGGTATGAATTCATACTTGAGTTCACCAATGAAAAATGTAAAAAAAAACAACTTTTGTCTACATGTTGTCGGTTTATATGTCGTGTAATTATTTTCATTGTTATTTTAACAGGGACCTCAACAGTTTGCACACCAGAACAGTACAAAGACTGTGCTGACCCAGCTTTAGGTGAGCACACACTGAACTGTAGAAGTATGAAATATTGGTGTGATAGTTTTGCATAAATGTTTAAATTCAACCAAGTGCAATAGGAGCAGTGCCATGGGATATTGCATCCTGTAGATAATACTTCTGTAGCATTAACTTTCAATCTCACATAGTGTACAAGCAAAAATAAATTATTAAAATAAAAAAAAATACTGTTTAAAAATTTCCACTAGGAAGATTTGTGATGTGCATGCTTCACTTGATATCAAATAAAAAATAGCTTCAATCATTATTTGCTTTTATGGAAAGTGAACGATGGCAGCGACTGTAGTTTTCTGTCGTGTGCAGATATTATTAGCAGAAACCGTGAGCCTCTGTGTGCAGGTTTCCTTGATTGTTCACAGTGATCACAATATTTTTTAAATGCCTTTGATCATTCACAGACTTTTTGGTAGAGAAAGACAACGATTACTGTGTCTGTCAGACCCCCTGCAACATGACTCGCTATGGCAAGGAGCTGTCCATGGTTAAGATCCCCAGTAAGGCATCTGCTAAATATCTGGCTAAGAAATTCAACAAAACTGAGCAATATATTGGGTAAGTATTATTTAGTAGCAGCCAGTTGTTCAGATAATGGACTGTTTCTTTTTCTTTTAATGGATGGATGTACTTTGTGGCATAGCATGACCTGAGTCTCCATCGTTCACCTTCAATGTTACAATAATGAAAGATAGTTACACCGGATATTTAAGATATTTGACATTAGGGAATATTACTAGAAATAAAATGAGTCGGTTTACTCTTGTCTGTCCTCTCTCCAGAGAAAATATATTGGTCTTGGACATCTTCTTTGAAGCTCTGAATTATGAGAAGATTGAGCAGAAGAAGGCCTATGAAATTGCAGGGCTTCTCGGTAAGATCTTTGCAGTTTCTGGTTCACTGTGACAGAAAAATGTGGTTGACCTTGGTATCAGCATTCTCAGCAGGGCCCCTGCTGCACATTTCACATTTTGTGTTCACGCCTGGTGCTTTGAGGTTTCTTCTTTGAACTTATGAAGCAGGCTGAACACATTTTCATAATCTGATGCTCTTGCAAGGACAGCCTGGTTGTGTCTTATCAAAAGTTGGGCCTTGGTGGACACTTTTTGACAATTTTAACTCAGATTACTGCAAAAGATACTGAATTAGAAGTGACAGCACAGGGAATGGTTTCATGCACCATTGTTCAATTACTCTACCTGTCCATACCTGTTAATCTCTCTTTTTCTAGGTGACATTGGAGGTCAGATGGGGCTATTTATTGGAGCCAGTGTTTTAACAATACTGGAAATATTTGACTACCTGTATGAGGTAAGGAGATATTTCAAAATCCAAACTACCAGTTAGTTAAGTATGAAACTTAACAGTCATTTGAGTTTGGCAAATATGCTTATTCAATTGAAATTTCTTTGTTTTTTCAGCAGGTTAACTTAGTTTAGCATAAACAGGAAACAGCAATCCTGGATCCAAAATTGTTCCACTGTGAATTTTTATAGTGTAGATAAATGTACACATTCAGAATTTTTTTTTGTATGTGACATATAAAGTTTGAGAGAGGTGTTGGCAAGGTGGATTTTGTTAACATTAAACAGAGGCAGGCTAACTGTTTCCCCTTTTCTAGTCTTTATGCTAAGCTAACTAGCTGCCAAATTGTCGGACTGTAACTTTAACAGCTGATAAAATTATATACAGACAATATTTGAAGATACAGTACTCATACTGCTAATGTTTAATTGTATTGTTTCTGACTTTGATGTACTTAATCTGTGTAATATTTATCTGGTGTTTTTGCATTTAGGTGTTTAAAGATAAGGTTTTGGGTTACTTCATACGCAAGAAACGACCACAGCGCTGTCAGAGCGACAATCTGGTAATTTTTATCTCTCAGAATGCATTTGATTGAATGAAATGAATGTGATGTATTTCAGATAAATACAACAACAAAAATGTCTGACCACACCTGAAGTTGAAATGCTTCTCATGAACAGCACCAGAGAGAAAGAAACATATAACATATACACCACATATGTCATCATTAGTTTCAATTTCTCATGCAGTGATGTATTGTAGAAAACATAATCATTAATAAATGATTTATTAATATATAGAAATAATAAACATTGTTTTACTTCACAATATGAATACACAATCAGTGAATCTAATATTATGCATAATAATGCAGCACTCTTTATTTAATTGATGAATATTATAGAGAAGCAGCACTATTCCCCAGGATGACAAAAATCTACTGCAGGTTTACAGATTGAATGCAGATGAGTATTTACAAGGAACACACTTTCTTTGTAAGGGTCTTTTGCCAAGCTCTTAGTGGTTTATCAAGTGTTTTGCCACTTGAGTGCCCTTAAACCTCAATGCATTGACCAGTAGGAGTGAACTGTGTGACCTGTTCTCATGACTCATTAACTGCTGTTATGCTCAGGTTGTTTGAGTTTGTCCCACACACCAACCAACTTTTTAATATACAATAACTTCTCGATGTCTATGACACTGATGTTGATAATTACAGTTCATTAAGAGGCGGAAAAGCTGTTATTGCACTTTATTCCTTGAAAAAAAAAAAAAATCATAATGTATTCATATGAGAGCATGAGAATAAGCAGAAAGCAGAATGAGATTAGGAGGTCTGGAGACATTATGAACATTTCATGATCAACCTGTTTTCAAAGCCTTTAAGGCAGTAAAACCCATTTAAACTTCAAGATAGATGAAACCTAGAGTAATGTGAGCTGTTTCTGTTCTGCCCTAAATCAGCGTTTTGTTGAGCCCCATGGTTTTACAGAGTATGTCCAGAGGCACCTCCAGTTATACAGAGCGGTTAAGAAATTATTTATGACCGAAATGCACCTTCTTAATATCAGTAATCAGCAAATTTGCAGCACATACTGCTGACTCAAGCCCTCACCCAAAGACAGAAAGGTTTTACAGGCTGTAATTATAGGACTATTAGTATACGTCCTATGCTGATACTTGATTATTTTCAGACAAATTGTAATATTTGTCTGGCACTTTTATATGATCAGTGGTAAACACACGGACGACAGAAAATGAATCATAACTGTGCTCCTAATAAACTTTGCTGCAGCATATTTGTCACAGATTATATAATTTTTCTTGCCAAGCATTAAGTATTGTGGTTTTTCACCTTCAGCTCTTGCCTTCATGGAGCATTGCGTCTCTGGTACAAACAAATAACAAAAAAAATATCATGGGGAGTCCCACAAGGAAGTTGCTTTGTCCCACTTGAGACTTCATCATTAAATTCATGTGAAAAAGGCAGTGGAAAAAGTCATGGGTTTGTCTCTGCATGAGGATTGTGTTCTTGCATGTACAGTTGCCTCAGGTTCAGCATTTGACTTGGTAGCTGATATGCAAGAAAAGAGAGACGTTTATTGTCTGTACTAGAAGTGGAGATAAGTACGGTAGTTAAGCCAACATAGTTTTGAAGGACATTATTTTAGTTTGATTTTGGGAGGATCAGTTTTTATAAATTCAAACAGTGACAGTAGATGAAGCATTTCTTCAGTGCGCTGATATTTATGTCATGCTTTTGCTAGAGACTTGCATAGTGTGATATTTACTGTATTCTGCTCAATTCACGTCATTATTCACCTACTTACAATAAACCATCTTCTGTTCTTCCTTTTTCTCATATTCAATAACACTTTTTTCAACTAGTCCATTATCACATCTCAACCAAACAACCCAACACTGAAGTAAAGTATTTACTCCTTTTTAGTTTTAAGTTTGACTCCTCAGTGATCAACACTTCTGGATTATAGTAATTTTTGTTTTTTTTGCTTTTCTCACTTATTAAACAAAAATCTTGTGCTGAACAGCGAACTTCCTTCAGTTCTTCAACGATATTACTGCAGGGGAAACACAACAAGCAGTATTCCCTCAGAGAGTTAACTTTTAGCATTTGCATTGTGGTTTATTTCATCTCAGTCACCCTCACCCATCTTTCTTTTCATCATGTCTATTCCAGGAGTTTCCAGAGAACCCAACCAGCCCTGGTGTCACGCCTAATCATGCCCCCAGGTAGCACACCCCATTGATAATAGATGCTCCCTCCCATGCTGTCCCTCTCTTTCATACATACTTAAGACCATCTCATACATCATTTCCTCAGTGGCTTCATATTACTTGGTTGGCTGTAGTAGACGAGCAACCAAAGAGGGGTAATTATCCGACTGCACCACCGAGTCAGGACAGGTTAGCCAGTTATGTTTCTGTATTTATTGGCTTTACAGAAGACACGAGTTGGTTGGATTCTCCAAGCGCACAAAGATTTGATTATCTGCACTATGCAAAACTTGCTCCTTTTTAACTGAATAATGATGCTTTCTTTCCCCATAGGACAAAAGCGCAATACTCCTGTGAAAACATATTACATATTTATTGAATTGCTGTACAAAAAGCTGAACTACCACCAGATCTATTTGTTTCCCTGCAGCACAGAGGTCCATTTAGAGGCAATGCATTTGAGGCTCGCGCTAGATAACATCACTAGATGCATTACTGTGTGATGTTATCGCAGGTCTGCATGCAGTGAGTTTGCACAAAAATAGAAAGCAGTTATCTATTCAGTGAGCACCTTTGCACATTCAGAGAAATGCAGACACATGTGGATGTTTCAACTTCCGTAACTATAAGAATTTAACATGCTAGTGTCAAAACAGGACTAAAAATATGCTGTTTTCTTTCTCCTCTCCCTCCTTTCATTCATCTTTCCCCACCTGCCCCTGATTTTATTTAAACTCCTTCACTACCTGTGAAACATATGCGACGTGGCTGAACTTCCAAATCTGTTGTATTCATTACACTCATCATTGTCCACATATGTTTCTGTCATTCATTGTCCTCGATAATATTCTTGTGTCTCATGCGTTAATAATGATCATTTTTTTCTGTCTTTGCACAATTTCTCCTCGTCACATATATTAATTGTTTGCCCCCATCGCGTCCCTCCATGATCGTCCCGGTTTCTCTCATTTTACCTGTTTGCTCATACCCTTATCATCACTTCCTTCATCGCCCCTCCCTTAATCCGGTTGAACTCGTCTTCCCTCCTTCCCTTCCCTCTGTTTTGCAGAGCACCTGTGACACCCTCCGGAGTCACTCGGACAGTCTCGGATTCACGCCGAACATGTTACCTCGTCACCCGACTCTAGGCAACTTTGAAGAGTTTGCTTGTTGACAGCATAAAGTAGGGGTGTGGCGGGACATCCGGGGACATGACAGCAAACTGTGAAATAATTAATGTATATGAACAGAAAAAGGTATGAGTGTATACTCAAAAAAAACGCATAGTAGAGTTTATCAATGCCTGAATAGAAATAGAATACTATCATCAGAAAAAGAGACCACTTCCAAAACAGAACTCAGGTTGAACTGCCATGTCAAGGCATCAGTGTTAATTTATTCATGTTTCATTTTGTGGATTTTTTTATTTTTATTTTTATTTTTTTTATCCAGTCACTTTAGAGTATACAATCAGTAAAGATAAATGTGTCCCAAAAAACAAAAGGGATTCTGAACTGTGTTATGATGAGTTACGTAGTACTGTTGTGCTAGTTTTACTGTACATCAATCAAAAAAAAAAAGAAATAAATTAACACGTGGATTGGTATGTGTAGCATTGCAGTTTCTTATCAGTGTACCGTCTCCAGCATTTTAACAATGCTGTTTAGAGTGACCTTATACCTGTCACCAGTTAGAACAGGAGAGCCTTTCTGAAGTTTGCTCGACTTTGATGAGCTGATTGTTGGTCAAAAGAGCTGCTTCATCGTTGCCTTTTGCTACTATGATGCTTTGAATTGTCTCATTACTTAGACGACTGTGCTTATTCAATTAGAAAAAATCGAAAAGTGAACTTGATTATTTGTACATATGCAAATATTTCGTTTTGATCCCGGGACAACGGAAACGTCTTTAGGCACTTTTTACACAGAGTAAGGGTGGAAAAAAAAAAAGGTTGTTGATTATACCTTTATATCTTTATATAACTGACATTTCAAGCTTCATTAATGTTTTGTCACACACAAAAGAAAATGCTAATATTCAGCTCACTGAAAAAGTTTCCCCATTAATTCATCTGAAACAGTCAGTCTTTCCTTTGCCTTTCTTAATAATTCTCAGCTATGTTTCTTCATTACAGTATCTTAAAGGTGTTCATCAGCACAATCCCCTGTGATAGTAATCTATTCTCTATTGAACATGAAGTATAGTTTAAAAGGCGTGTTGGTGACATTCCTAAACTTGACAGAAATTTGTAAATACTCGCAAATCAAATGCCATGAAGAAATTCTATACTGTTCATGTGAGACATTTGTCAAATATAAATATAGATATAGGTTTAAAAAAATAAATAAATAAAAGTGTTTCTTCATTTATTCTTGCACCAGATGGGAATTTGGACTTTCTATCTGGGTGGACCATAAGTGTCTTTGCGTTTCTGGTGATTATAACATGACTGACGATTTAATAGTCTTTTATTAGAAACAGAAGAATTGCCTCAAAACATCAAACAAAACCATACACCTCATTCCCATTCAGTTCAGTTGATTTATAACAGAAATGCATTGTACAATTTTACCATTGTATCCTATCATTATTATTATTATTATTATTATTATTCCAGAACATGTATTAAGTCACAAATAACAGTTTGTGATGTATAAATGATCAAGTATAATAAACTATATATTTACCCATCTCATCACGTACAAAACCTTTCTTCCTATCTATGTCTCTTGTTAATGTTCACTGTGTGTTATTTAAATCCTTGACACCACGGTCACGGATTTATAGGCACACTTATCCTCACTATTAATACTTTGTTGAATATTGGATACAAGAGTCTACATTTGTTTTTAAATGTGAAACATTTTCAAGTATAATGCCAATCAAGTAAATGGTGTTCATAACACTGTAGCTTTATTACTCTGTTGTCTGTGTATTAGATGACTATTGATGTGAAGCACAAATCCTTGGAGACCAGCCATCACTTGAAAGCCAATGACCGGGATTGTCTATAGTTGTGACTACCTTTTAATGGCTCTAGTTTTAACTACACACACTGTTACACAGGGTGTGTGCTCACTGCTCCAGCGTTATCAGGAATAAGTGTGAACTCCCAGAGGAGCAATAGACTTTATCCAAATGTGGAAATATCCCTTTCAGGACAAAACAGGTGAAACAGTGGTGTTGTGTCGTGAGCAATAAATACACTGAATCTGATACCACCATCTAATTGACATTTAAAAAAAAAAAAAAAAAAAAAAGATATTTGGTTTAGGATTCCCATTTACAATTCATGATGTATTCAGCAGCTGGAATGGATGTAGACTGAACAGCTGCCAGTTGCAACATAGATGTATGATATGACAAATGTATATTAATCATCAGCCTCAAGCATTAAGAGACACAAAATGCCAATTCATGTTACACAATGATGCTATTCTGATGATGCTTTATTGCCATGATGAGTGTGTGTGTGTGTGTGTGTCTCAAGTTGGGTTAACAAGCATAAAAACATCCCGGGTCTTTACCCCTCTCTCTCTCTCTCTCTCTCTCTTTGTCCCAACCCCCTGCCTTACTACCAAACAGCAGAGTGTATCTGAACTGGCAGAAACAATAACTGAACTGTTTGTGCTCATTTAGTAGTCTTCAACTGATATTTAACACACAGTTATGGCCAAGTAGATAACAGTAATCTATATATTTCTGTCACCCAACACACTAGATTTGAACTATTTAACTCTTGCAGCTAATAATTTATGGCGCACCACCCATTTTCTTTCTTGCATGACCATTATGTATCCCTATTATCTCTGGTCTCTTAATGTAATATTAGTCATGCTATTCACTTTGTATTGTCCAAATGTATTTGGGAGCCAGATGAATCAAAATGCTGTCCTAATCATCCTGTGGTACAATGATCATTATAACACAGAAATCCTCCTGAAAGCAGGGATTGTGCAATAGTCATAAACGGAAAGATAATACGCGTATAAGTGTAGACAAACTGCATTATCTTTCCAATGAATTGAATGTATTAAATATAATATAATGTGGCTTGAAATGAAACAAAATAAAATGTGCCTTTAAGACTGGTTCTTACAGGTAACATCAAGATTTTTATGCGCGCACACACACACACACATCTGGGGATCTGCACTTGCTTCATCTGGCTCTACATGGTCTATGTGCATTTTATTGTAGATATGTGATTTTAACTCTGAACTGTACATTAAATAGTTAATACACACTTAACTATGTGTAACGTACTCAGTCTTAAATCAAACTGTCATGAGCTTTTTAAACCACGTTACTGCCAACTTCAACAAAATAAAATGCAATAAAATGTGGGTAAAAGTAGAAATACCACAATGTCAAAATATACTTTTAGTAAATATCCTGCATTCAGAACCTCGGGTAAAATTAAAGAATTATCAGCAATGAATGTTTTAAAAAAATAATTATGCAGAATGACGCCTACCAGTATGATGTTATACTGTACATGACTATATTACTGTTAAGGGTTAAAGTGTAAAAGTAGTGTTTAATGTAGTTGGTTAGAAACCATCACAATCATGGAAACATTCACCTTGTGAGGTATTGTTCCTTATATATTTGACTCTGAACATACTTTAGTTACTAAAGTACTGCTAAAGTTCAGTAGTACACAGTACAGTATATCAATATTATATAGTTATCATGATATGAGACCAGATAGCGCCTCAGATTTTGGATTTCCTATCATGATATGGTATAAGTTTAATCTTTTTCTGGTTTTAAACGCTGCATTACTGTATGTAATGTAATTTTCTGAACTTACCAGACTTCTATTATTTGTCTACTTATAGTGATTGTATCAACATTACTGATTATTTATCAAAAATCTTACGGTGTAAATATTTGGTGAAAGCATCAGTAGTCATCCCTATAACATTGTCTTAAATACAGTGGTTTGTATATATATATACATAAATATTATTTTTATTGTCACTTGTCAGAGTCGCATTATCTCCTTTAAGGTCATCCATCTAAAAACATAATCCATAATGTGTTCATTTGAAAAATGGAAACGTGGATATTTACAATCCCATGATAACTGAAATGCTGTGGAAATGTGTTCCCAATATACTGAAGAGGTCAAAGTGAAGGTGTATTTATGTCCACTTTACTTAACACTGAGTCTTCATTGGCTGAAATATACAGAAAAAAAAAATATCACTGACAATATTTGTCCCAAGTTCTACTAAACAAAAGCAAATGTACTAGCAAAGTGCAAAATCCACTCTTTCGAACCACACTTATTCAAAATTAAAATATAAGCTGTATAAAGACACTATTATCAGGTTGTCGTCATCACAAGATAATGAAATACTGAGATCAAATGCTTTTGGGTTTGTTTTTTTCATTATAACTTAATCCATACATACACAACTTTCAAACATTTTAAATCCTAAAAACAGTCTGCTAAATGCTATAAGATCAGAGTATTATTAAATCATTCAAAAAGGGTCTTCTGAACCAAATGAAGTTGTGCTACATTTAAAAGAATGAAAAAAAAACAAAAACAAAAACAAGAGCAGACATTCCATCATTAATAAATACATGCATCCATTATCTTGTCTCACATCAGCAAAATTAAAATGAATCCTTTCCCTACTGAGACGGCTACTTCAAACACAACTCAATATGTCGGCTTTTATGGGATAAGCAGTAATGTAGCAATCTGTGGTAAAAACAACACTGCAAGCTGTTGACCGCGTTAATATAATAAGTAACCAAAATGGAAACGGCTAATGGTGCAAAACAATCATTATATCAAAATACAGATTATCAGTGGATTATCTGGATTTTCTTTTTTTTCTTCATTTCTAACGTAACTATTACAAAAGCATCTCATAAAGGCTAAAATACATGAATATAATGATATAAGTGATGTAAAAAGAAAAAACAATGTGTCACTAATGGTCCACTAGTTATTACCACACACACATGCACACAACCACACACACACATATATATATACATATATATGTGGGTGTGGGGGTGTGTCTATATTGGCCCATTTATTGATAACCGGCTATAATCCTGGCTGTCAGTGTTCAACATATTTAAGAATATTGTTACCTAAACAATATCAAATAAAAATGTCAGTTACAAAGTGCACAAAGACAAATACAAAACGGGGGAGGGGGGAAGCCTGAGAAAAAGTAAATTTTGAAATTAGCTTCCCATGCTTTTGTGTACAATCCTGTGATGGACAGTGAGACAAAGAGTTGTACTTTTGGTGTGTGAAACATCACAAATACAAGTTTGTAGTCTGTTTCTGGTCGAAAAAGAAAGAGAAAACAACTGTAACAGTGTTATTGCTATAATTTCCCAAGATGTTTTCATGAAAAGAATTATGTAATTTGGTAAAATCGATCAATTCTGTTTAACAGCAAGTGTAATATAGAGAGCACAAATGTGAAATTTCCCTACAGACAAACTTAACTTGGCATTTATATATATATATTTATGGTTTCCTGTAATATTTCCTTGGGTTTATTTGGAGTAATTATTTCAACGAGATATACATTTTCTCTGTAATAAGTAAAAAATTGCGTAATTCTATCCATGAAACCTTAGGAAATTTTTCAGAAATTACACACCTAGAATAAAGCATTGACTTCAACCTTTATGATTTTCAAATTAATCACTCACTTGAGCTTCTGAAACTGGCAGATGAATTTAATATAACTTATTTTTAAATAGTGACTTTGTAGCATTAGCTGCCCCAGGAATCTGTGGTCTCCACTAGCGCCTGTATACCAGAGGATAATAGCTGATAGCAGATAAAGTGAATCAGCGTGTGTGATAGCCAAAAGAAATTGCCATACACAAACGTTAAAGATATGTTTGAGATCATTTCCAAAGGGTCTCTGTTACATTGCTTGTCCACCTGTGTGCACTCATTAGATTATTTAACTGTGAAATTATTTATCCTTTGCGTTTGTGTTAGAAAATGACTATCAACCAATTGTCAGATTTTTTTTTAAACTCAACATAGCAATATTGGGACTGGCACCAAAGCTCCAGTAACTGCTTTTCAAATTCAATTCAACCAAATGGGATCACAGATTCAACGGGCATGTCTCATTCATTACCGACTATTTACAAATCTAATAGAATACAGCACATGTGAATTGAATTATTTTGGAGCAGAGAGGCTTCTTGTTGACAAACATTTCCTCAGGTATAAAAAGTATTCAATGCAACACATAGCGCAACCTCCCAGACTAGTGCTAGTTAACTGCAAGGCTTGTATGTACCAGACTGAACAGGTTTGCACCTTAAAAGAACTAAAACGCTGCAGAGCCACACAGAGGCACAACAGAATGAAATGCAGGGGAGTGATGTCAAACCGGCCTTGTTGGGACTGGTCCTAATGAACCAACAGAGTGAAGGATGATTGATTCTGGCGGCTGAGGTTCAGTGAGAGACAATTTAGCTTTTTAGGGTGGGCAGAAATCAGCAAAGTAAGGGTGCTGCAAGGCCTCTTCTGCAGAGATCCTCTGGACAGGATTACATTTCAACAGGTTCTGGATGAGATCAAAGGAAACTTCTTTTTAGTATGAGGACAGCACAGGCAAATTTGTCTTTTAGCAGTAATTAGCTGTAGTCGCATATACAGTTATAAAATAATGAAAAAAAACGAACATGTTTTCGACCACAGGTGTGGAGATACTGAAAGATCAAAGTGAAAGTACCTGGAGTAGATCTCGTCCTGTGCTACTGAGTTTAGGGACCACATTCACCAGTGAGGTGGTGGCTGGATACATGGGATATGGCTGCAGGAAGAAAAAGAAGGCAGTGATGAATAGTCCATTTAAAAAAAACTGTAATACACAGTGTATGTTCAACGCACTGTGGGTTATACATAATGCATGACATCAATAACTGACCTTGTAATCTGGAAGTTTGGTCATCGTCTGCCACTGTTCTTCAGTTGGTGTACCCAACAATGTACCAAGACGGTTAAAGAAAAAGTTTTTGTAACTGGGTGGCGTATCCAAACATTTCTGCTTAAAACTTAAATCACTGATCAAATAGTCGATCAATAGTTCTGCTTGAGTAAACCACTTAGGTATAGAAATTATGTTAAAAAAAAAAAAAAAAAAAAAAAAGGATATCTGAAGATTCGTTTCAACTGGTCGTCCACATCGTTCCCGGGGAATAAAGGCCTTCCAGCATTAGCCAGCTCTGAATAGTATGTGGAATCAAAATAAAACGTGATAACATTTTTGAATATAAGCATTTTTCTAGGAGTACAGATTATCTCCATTTGTCAATTAAAAAAAACAAAAAACAAACCTGCAAATATGCATCCGGCAGACCACATGTCAATAGAGGTAGAATAAAGTTTAGCACCAAATAGCACATCTGGAGGCCGGTACCACAATGTCACCACCTACACGCAGATCACAGAGGACAGTGTTAATCACATCATCACAACCGTTCAGGCATTCAGTGTCTGTAATCTCTGCTCTCACAATGAGATTAATTTGGCAGCATTACCACTAATACTAAATAGTGGATTAACATCAGCCATCTGGTTTCTATTACAAATTTTAACAAACTGCTGCTTTGACAGAAATTTTTACAGGTAACATAAAAATATGTCTGGTGAAGGTGTGCTGAGTGCAAAAAAAAAAAAGAATAAAATAAAATTATGAGTATATAAAAAACCTCCTTCCATTTTCCTAGGATGATGTGTGGGCTGACTGAAAGCAGCTGTAAGTGCTTGTATTTTAATTTCAGTTCAGTGCAGATGTAAATTCTGACCACTATCTGCTATCAATACTAATTTTTCATAAGCCCATTTTACAGAGAAAAATGAAATTGCATTTGTGGATCTTACGACTGGAAAAGTATATATGTGCCTTCAGCTACTCAGTAATTTGAAAATGTCACATGGCTACGTGCACATATATTATACAGTATGTACAGGCTTCTTACAGCCTTACAAGTAGAAAAATTCTTCCTAAAAAGTCCCTTTCAAACACTTTCATACAGTGTGAAGCAACTAGAATCATTAATTTATTCTTGCTGCAGCAGAGTAATATATCCTCTGAAATAATATGACCTTTTAAAGTGACCTTACTTCAATATTCTCAAACACCGTTTCCCTCTAGGTTTTCTGTTATTACATTTTCGGGTTAAGTAGTGTCACCCTGGGTCAAGTGACCCCTATGAGATTGACTCGCTGAGCCCTTAGGTCAGTCAACCAAAACTACAAAACCTATCTGAGACTTTCCTGTCATTTCTCTGATAGCATCAGCAGCAACAACAACAACAAAAACCAAACACTTCATAATAACTTAACAGATCCTCAGAGAAACATCTACGACATTTACTTCCACAAAATATTCTAGTTTTTGCCCCTATTCCCAAAAAAACCCCAAAAAAAAACAACAATATTCATACTAAGCTATTTACATAATGAAAATTTATATTCTACTAATATTCTTTTGGACATGCATGTCTACCCCTATCTTGCACACTATTGTCTAGTTGGTTTGTTTGTGATGCACAGCAGCATGCTACATTCAGAATAACCCGACGGTAAATGTTGTTTACATGACCCGTATCAAATTCATAATAGAAGAGGCCGCATATTTACGATGGTTTAGATGTTCAGAAAAATCAATCACATAATACTGAATGTGTCAAAAGACAAAGTAATTCCACACAGGTTATCCAGTGTAAGCGTGAAGCAGTCACCTTCTGTGTTAATCATGTACAACAACGTACCTCTGCTGAGTAACACCTCACAGGAATGCCAAAGGCTCGAGCCAAACCAAAGTCTGCCAGCTTCAATTCGCCATTCTATAGACAGAAGAGACATAATTTACCAAATCAAACATGGTTTCAACTGTTCACAACAACACTGTTTAACACAACCGTTAATTAATTAAAAGTTTTCATGGTTTAAGTTTGACCTCCACTTGATTTTAACATCATAGACATTGTAAACTGACTGAGCCAAGTGATTTGCTCACACTAATAAATATTTACCCGTCTTCTTGTCAAAGTCCAAATGCACCTAAACACTCACTCTGTTGATGAGGAGATTCTGCGGCTTCAGATCTCTGTGAAGAACGTTACGACTGTGACAGAAAGCAAGGCCTTTCAACAGCTGGTACATGAATGACTGCAAAAACAAGCATAGAGACAAAGCTGTTGATTTACATTCTCAAACAGTTACAGTCATACGACAATCAGAGACCAAAACCTCATGCAAAGCAGTCATGCTGTCCTTAGTCAAACTCTCTTTAGGGATTATCCAGGATCTTTATGTCTCACCTTCACAGTTTCAGGATCTAAATCCCCATTGCAGCTGTCAAAATACTTCTTCAAGTCCTGTAGTTAGTAGGAGGCACACGTTAGCTTCAGGAGGTGCATATTAACAACATACTCATCGATTAATCTATCGTTTAGTTGTTCTTGGTCTTTTAAATGTCAAATAAATGGCGAAAAAATATCTTTCACTGTTTCCCAAAGCCCAAGATGTAACCTAAAATGTCTCATTTTGTCCTGACGAACAGCCGACTACTCAAAGATATTTATTTACTATCATAGGAAGCTTAACAAACTAGAAAATATCCACATTTAGAGATTTTTCTTACAAAACAACGACTCAAAGCAATTTATTGATTACAATTCATTTTCTGTCAACTAGTTGTTGCAGATCTACAACATACTGTAATATTGATGATTGATGATTTTTTTTTATATCTCACCTGATCACAATATTCAAAAACCAAGGTTAACTTCTTGTCACTGTGCAAAACATCGTGTAGTCTGTAGAGGACAGAACAGTTTAAAGTGTTTGTTGATATATCAAAAACAATAAAAAGCTTACTAAAACTTATTAAACCCACATAATGAAAACAGAGAAAACTACATGTCATTCACACCAAACAGTTAAACTTCAGACTGGGTTAAACACTGACCTGACAATGTTTTTATGCTTGAGCTCCTTCAGAAGACAGATTTCTCTCAGAGCAGAACTTGGCACTCCCTGAAAGAAAACACTGATCAGCACTGAGCTGCTAGCTCACAAAAAAAATCACTGACACAGAAATCATTTTATCCTCAACACATACCTCGTCGTCGTCGTCCAACCTGACTCTCTTCAACGCTACAATTTCGTGTGTTTCTCTGTTTTTCGCCTTGAAAACTGTCCCATACGTACCTGCGAAACACATAGCGGGACGTTAAATCACACATAGCGTTACTGATGAATGGTATAGCAAGTCCTATTAATGCTATAGCTAATGTTAGCTGCATAGCTAACGTCGTCAAAGCTGTCAGGCTCATATATACAGGCAGATATTGTCACCGACACATCACAGTGTTAGCAAGTACTGTGCTTACTGCACTGTGCAGGGTTAACTAGTGAATTAATTAACGCAGGCTAAAGGTTTACAATCTAGCTAACGTTAGCTAGACATGTATGCTAGGTTTGTAGCTCATATTAACTTTACAAAAAGCGTATGAAACTTACCCTCCCCAATTTTTTCAAGCTTTTCGTATTTCTGCATGATTGACCGATAAAGCCAGCCTCGACCTAGCTAGCAAAATAATGATTGACCAAAGCCCCAAATTGGGGTTAATGTTATGCTAGCTAGCGTTAGCTCAGAGCTACCTGCACTTGCTGCTGCTGGTCGGTCTGCAGCCAAGCTTGTCTTGTTGCTCACCTGGCGGCTGAAAGATGAACTGCAACACAAAAAAGCAAAAGAAACCACAAGAAGACTGCAACATACTTACTATTATTGATGATAAAGTCCAATTATTTTCATTTGTGGCTCAGTAAAAAAACATTTTCTAAAATATTGCAGGTGTAAAAGTGTGCAGAATATAAAGTAATACTTTAAAGGATAGGTACACGATTTTTCAAGTCTGTCTTAAGGCATATACATACTCCTCATAATGCAGGTACCTATTGTATTTGTATTTATATTATGGAGATCCTGTGTATTATGCGCCATAAAAAGGAAACGAAATCAGGACACTCTCATTAAAATACAATTTTATTTTGTTTTTGTCATATTATAATTTATCAATCTATACAGAATAAATTGTTTTATGAAATCCCCATTTAAGTTAAATACTGTACAGTAATGTAGTTTGTTTACAGGCTGATACAGTTGGTCCACTTATACATTTCCATACATGCATTTGAAAGTCTGTCATAAAATCAGACAGAAAGCTAATACATATACAGCAACTCATCTGTCCACACAACCCTTCTCTATGTATTTAAATATACATTCTATTACTCGTTGTAGATGTACAGAAAACATGTTTTCGTAGTTCATTTCTTCTCCTCGGCTCTTTGCCTGCGGATCAGATCAGAATAAAGTCCACCTTTGCTCAGCAGCTCCAAGTGAGTCCCAGCCTGAAAAGAAAAGAGGAAGCTGTTAGATATAATTAAAACTTTGATTACAGAGTCTCTACATTGATATGGAGGCATCCAATAAATCTGTATGAATTACTGAACACTGAATGAAGTCAATTCACTTCAGTGCCACTCTGAACGCCAACACATTTAACAGGAGATAAGTGGCCTCTATATTTCTCAAGGAAACAAGGATATAACTCTGCTAGCTCACCTCCACAATGCGGCCATTACTCATGACACAGATGAGGTCAGCGCCTTGAATGGTGCTCAGCCGGTGGGCGATGATGAGCACAGTGCGACCCCTTGTGGCCCGGTCCAGAGCTTCCTGCACCACGCGCTCTGATTCTGAATCCAAGGCGCTGGTGGCTTCATCCAGCACCAGGATGCTGGGGTTCTTTATCAAGGCGCGCGCGATGGCAATGCGCTGTTTCTGGCCACCTGATAGAGTCACACCTCGCTCGCCTGGGTTTAGAATATATATATATATATATATAGAGCTTAGTATTTAAAAGGTCCATCATGTTTTAAATAATAGTAAAAGCCTTAATGAGAGCACATACCAACCACGGTGTTATAGCCATCTGGGAAACCTGTAATAAAGCGGTGAGCGTTGGCTTGCTTGGCTGCGTTAATGACCTCAGCATCAGTGGCCTCAGGCTTCCCAAAGCGGATGTTGTCAATGATAGATGATCCAAATAAAACTGGCTCCTGCAAGATACAGTGACAAAATGAACAGCTACAAATGGGAATAATTAACACTTTTATTAAACGGATAAATGACTCATATTCCTATTTAAGAATTGGGATGCATTAATAATGAACAATCTTTACCTGATTGATAAATCCGATAACTTGTCCCCTGAGCCAGGACAGGTCCAGCGTTCGAATGTCAAGCCCGTCCAACATGATTACACCACTGGTCGGGTCATAGAAACGCTCCAGCAGCGATGCTACTGTGGACTTTCCTTTAATTAAAAAAATAATAATAATAAAAAAATAATTAAAAATAATTTGTAGGCTCACAGTTACATAGTTTGATTGTCAGATGATTCCAATTACAGACATTAATGAAGGAAATACCTCCTCCAGATTCTCCAACGATGGCAATAGTTTTGGAAGGTGGCAGCGTCAAGTTAAACTTCTGCAAGATCTGATGGCCAGGTCTTGTTGGATAGCTATAAATATACAAAAAAAGAAATCACCATATAGTGTCTTATGATATTTATGTTCAGCTAATGTCTAGTTTTTTTTGTTTTGGTTTCCCACCTGAACGAAATGTTCATAAAATCAACCCTTCCTGTCAGAGAATGGTAAGGGATGCGTCCTCCTCCAGAGAGTGGGATACTAGGCTGCAAAGCCAGGTATTCAAAAACCCGAGCCCCGGAGCTTAATCCTCTCACCATCTGTAGACAATATTTGGACACAAAGAGCTTGAACCAAAAATGCCAAATCAATTGCTACACAAAATATTTCTTTATATAATATTCACTCACCTGTCCAAAAAGGATAGAGATACTGGCCAACGACCTGAGCATAAAGAAGATGCATTTGTTATACTCATACTTTTTAAACTTTATATGGTGTGCAGAGTAAACATTATTAGTTGATGGGAAAAGTTGTGTCTTTTACCTTTGCACCGTCTGGGAAGCGACCAAGAAAGACATGAGGTCTCCAGGTGACATTTCATTGCTAGAAATTAAAGTCCCTCCTGCGAAAATAGTTCCCAGAACAATGCCTGTATCGACGACACACAAACGGAAAAAACACATGACCATGCTGAACAGCCCGATGTAACCGTTTCCTCAACATTAGGTGTCAAAGTGAAATACACTCACAGTTCAGGGCAATGTTTGACAGTCCTTGGAATATTGCTATTCCAGCACCAAGATTTTCATTCATTTCACTTGATTTGTCAACTTCATATGCATATAACCTGAAAGATTTTGAAAAATTGGAACATATTATCTAAGACATCTAATGTGACGGTTCAATGTCTTCTAACAGCACTATGGCCATGAGTATATCAAAACACACTCCCACTTACTGTAGCTCCCGCTCCTCCATGGCGAAAGCTTTCACTGTCCGCACATTTCCAAGTGCCTCATCTGCCACTCCTGTTGCTTTTGACACCTTAAATTAAACACAGTTAATTTAACAGCAGATTGTATATATTGTAAATGCAAACACTGAAAATGAATAGCTTTGTGTCGCAAGGACAACTTTCTATCTCTTCTGACTAATTGGGATTGGCCATTTTTAGTGCAACATAGCTTACAAAACAGTCAGAGATATAGTTAAGAAGAAGTTGAATAATCTTCACAGATCTACACTGTGGTTAGTGAGGAGGAAGTAAAGTAAGTCTGGAACATTAGTGGAGGTCTGTTCTTCAGCTTGCTCAACTTCTGAACTTTTTTTTATCACGGTTGTTAAGATACTGAAATTCATATTGCAGTCCTTTCAAAGATTCGTAGCTAAATGACACTACAGTATTTAGCGTCACCTGTTCTTGAGCCAAACGGGATAGTTTGCGAAGGAACGAGCCAAGGAAAGCTCCTGCTCCGACTAGACAGGGAAGGACAACCACTGTCAAACCCGTGAGCTTCGGAGAGATGACGTATAGAGACACAAAACATCCGACTGTCTGTGTAATACTCCGCAGACCCTGCACATATGAAAAAGAGCACAAAAAAAAAAAAAAAAAGGAATTAGAAGGACAAAACAAGGATATACTCCTCCATAACACACGCTACACTACAACTCCTCAAACATGCACATGGTTATACCTGAGAGATGACCAGTTTAAAGGATGACTTGAACTCCTGAATGTCAGCAGTCAAACGGTTCACCAGCTGCCCAGTTTTATTGGCATCAAAGAAAGCCACATCTTGTCTGTGAAAGAAAAAAAATAATGTTGAACTGTCTTTATACATGGCAGCATTGTGTCCTACATACTGCGGGTTTTGCTCTAAGTCAACACTGAAGCTGTACCTCAGCAAGGATGCAAAAAGGGTCTTCCTCATGTCAGCTGCTACTCTCTCACCCACCCTTGACAGCAGGATGATGTAGCCAGTCGTTAGCAGGCCCTGCACAAATGAGGTGATTAATGGCCAGCGCAATAGGCCATTTTCCAGTAAACAGCTGTGACATTCATACGTTTGCATGCACATTTTGCCAGAATGGCGGTGAGTGGAACAGAGCATGCAGAAGGCTAAAGAGCATCCTAGCACTAAGAAAAAGACTGTAGAAAGACAGTGCCAAAAATGTGTAGCAATACATCTTCACAGCTATTTTATAATTATTATAATGTCAGAATAATTGTCCCATCATAGGCTAATTTACCTTAGATTCTTGTGAAAAGCAATGGCATGAAAGGTTGTGCTATTGCTCAGGATATTTTTGGACTTACTTGGATGCCGTACAGTCCAAGCAATTTCAGGGCAGGTCCCCTCATCTCATGGATATAATTCCCAGTATGTTCCCTCATGTAGCGAGCCACAACATTCACCAGATCCCCAAGCATCAACGGGATTTGAATATTCAAGATAGCTGCACCAAAAGCAAGCTGAAACGAAAATGATCAATCAATCAATCAATTTAGTTGATCGGTGTCTCAAACATATATCAATCGCATTGATAACATTGCGTTAAAGTGAACTGCTTCAGGCTTACCACCACAGCGCCGATGAGAGCAAACAGCTGAGGTTTGACAAATTCCCACAGGATATGCCATTTGAACTCAGGCACAGGATTTTTGACTTCCGTCTCCACTGGGGTGTTGTTATTCACATCCGCCTCGCAATAAGCTACATGGCAAAACACACGCCCGGACACGGTAAGTAGTGCAGGTCCCAGGAAAAACTTCAGAGCTGCTCCCGGGCGTTTGGACGTTCGTGTGGTGGACTGGCGGACGGCTCTCTGAGTAAAGCTCCAAATGCGACTGACAGCATTACCAGTTTGTTGTGAGGAGCTGTGTGCATTTGATCCCGGAGATGTATACAACCTGGATATGAAAAGAATATTAATACACCTAGGAACAGGTATCATGAACAGGCAGGTTTTAGGCTTTTATTTCCATCTTATTTACGTCTGTGTTGTTCTCTGTAAAGAACTTTGGTCAGCATTTGTTATTTTTAAATGTGCTCTATAAATAAACCTATTGAACTGTTAATTATTTTCTTAATAAATTACTATTAATTGTTTGTTTATCCTATAGTGGAGTCGTACAAGGAAAAGATAACTTCAAGGACAGTATGCACAGGAGGAATTATGACAGTGACTAGTAAGTATTGTATTATCATCAAAATAATAAAAAATAATGTCTAATGTGTCTGTGAATTATCTGTGCGTCTGTCTTGTATTCTTGTACACAGGTCCCCAGATCTCAATGAGACGATCCAAAATAAATGATTAAATAAAATAAAATAGTTGGTTTGGTCCATTTGGTTAATCAACAAAACACACACGTTTTACCAGATACAGGTCAGATGTCATTAGCTTAACTAGCTATCTGGTCACTTTACCCTACCGTGAAAGTTTCCAGAAATCTGCTGTTTTATTGCCTCTCTGGTATAACGACAATGTCCGCACAGGTGCAGTAATGTTGGCTCTGCACCAAATAAACGGAAACATGTTTTATGCTTGTTTCATGAATGACATTTAGTTGTAAATAATCGTTTAAGCTCTGTGGTAATCCAGAGGGAACCTGCGGGCTGCCATATTGACACTTTACCCAGAATGCATCTTTATTTTTAGCAGCGGTGTGATGCTGCGGTATGCTACTTTTTTTTTTTTTTTTTTTTTTTAACAGACCATAAACGCAACACTTTTAGGTGATTCGTGCGTCATTTGGAAACAGAGCGACGACGAGATGTGTTTTCTTTAGGGAAAACTCGGAAAAAAACTACAATTATGTACCGGACGTGACGCGTGTGGTTAAGCCTGAAGTGACGTCAATGACGTTTTGTTGACATTTGTTTGTGAAAGACAAAAACAGTGGACGCACACGGGAGAGTATATTTTTGGAAGCCAGCTACCTGACAGCGGAGCAGACTGTAGGACACCGGATCGTTATAAAAACATATGTGTTCGTATTGAACGAGAGCTGGTTTAGGATTTGGACTCTGAGCAAAGACGAAAGGAGATCAAGATCAGCAGTTGGACGGACCAAGTCGGGAACAAAACAAACCGTGTCACCCCTGACTACACGAGTGGCTGAATCATTCACAGGCTAGCAAGCCACCAGACACCTGGCTTAGGAAGTTAGTTATCTTATATGCAGGTGTATAATATTAATCGACTATCTACGGAATATTCGTCTACTTAATGGTAAACTGCTTCGCGTTTTTATTACGCGTTACCATGGTAGTGTAGAGTTACACCAGCGCTGCCCGTTACTCTAGCAGGTTAGCAGGCTAATGTTAGCTGTTGCTAACGTTACCCGTATTTGACCTGCTGTGGCTAGCTGCAGGATGTAACTGAGGTTGAGATACTGCACTCGTTCTCACACGGTGTTAACTTCAAGTAGCTCGTCAGTAGAGAGTAAGAATGTGAAGTACAATGGCCAACCTTGAAGCTTACCAGGAGTATCAGAGAATTGAAGACTTTGAGGAGGACTCGCCACCAGGGGAGGAGGATTTACTGGTTCATGTACCCGAAGGCCTAAAAGGTAAACATGTTATTACGATTTAGTAATAAGTGTAAATGGTCTTAAATAACATAAATGTTAACTGCATTTCGATAGTCTTGTACCAGATTAAACTCAAATCTGGTTCCTAAATGAATCACTGAAACTGGTTTTTCTGGTCATAATTATTACTTCTGTTCACACTGACTATTAAAAGATCCCTTCATAATGCACTTACAATGTAAGTCATGGGAAGGAAAATCCTCAAAGATCCTGCTGTGCAAAAAAAAAAATGTATTTAAAAGTTTATCTGAAGCTAATATGCAGGTTCAGCCACACAAAGTAGTCAATCAAGTTGATATTTTTCAATTTTAGTCTTTTCAGTGTTACTATACTTCCACTGCAGGATTTGGATTTTGTCCCCTGTCACTTACATTAAAAGCATATTTGAAGGGGATCTTTTAATAACCAGTACAAACAGGAGAAATGATTACAGAGAGGAAAACCTGACTTTCAGTGTTCACATGGGAACCTGACTGTTGCTCAATACTGGAAAAAAAATGATGCATCTGGGTCGACATATTTTGGAGTTTCTAGCTGTCTCATACTTCCCTTTATTTCTGTTACAGACTCATGGCACCACATCAAGAACCTGGATAACTTCTTCACAAGAATATCCTTTTAAATTACAGGACAGATTAATAGCAGGTCTCTGATAGTGTACTGTCATATAGCTGGCACCAAGTCATGCTGACAAAAAACTTGTCAGTAGTCATAATTAGAATTGGTTGAATTTTACAATGTTACTACCTTACTGCCACATAATCTTCACAGTGTTACTAAAGGTAACAACGGGAAAGTGAATTTTCTGGTTGTGTGATTGGTTGCTATATTTGTGATGTATTGTGTAGTCATGAAGATTGTCTGTGTTTACTTAAGGTCCTTTCAGTGACTGCCCAAGTGTAAGTTCGTATTTAATGTTTTAATTTCATGCCATTGCTGCCATGTTTTTCCTTAATCAGACTGTCCACATCTACCATTTTCATCAAAAGAATGGATTTGCTTGTATGGTGATGTCAGAGTTATTTGAACTTGTGTAAGTATATAAAGTATTAAACAAGTTCAGATGCCTAAAGAATACATCAAAAGATGTAGATGTATGATTTTAATAAAACACTCATAGTTGAATTGAATTGCAGTTTGAAAAGGATGCCTGCTCAGTCAGACCTACAGTGAGCCTCATTTATGCTACTGGTCATTATTCATGTTGTTGTGACAGCTAAGTGTGCCTCAGGCTTTCAGCATGAGCAAGCTCAGCCACGTGATTTCAACAGCAAATGTACTTGAATCTCATGTGAAATATTTTACTAAACTTTGTTTACTAAACTGAACCCAATGTTTTTGTTCATACTCTATGTGACAGTTTATGTGACTTTTTTCTTTTAGTCTAAATCACCTCACCAGGCCAATGTGTTAGTGCAGCATATTGTTTATTTTTAATTCCAGATGCCTGAGATATGTTTTCTGCTGCTACCATCATGCCAGTAGGCCATCTCTAGTATTAGGTCCAGCGTGTTTATCTGAATCTGGACACAGTGTGCTCATAAACTATTAGCTGGAGAAAATCTGCCCCCTATAATAACAGCCCACAACAAACTGCAGTCAACATATTTACTAATTGAAGAGCAATTGATCTGTCAAACCCGCAATACAATATTAATGCCTTGTCAGCATAGTCAGTATGTCACATACTGGATTTTTGAGACGCTGATATTGACATTTGTTCATTTTAGCCTGAGATGTATTAATTTATTTTAATTGTGACAAAGACATATTGATCAAGACATTCGGTTGAAAAATGATCTCTGGTGGACAAACAAATCTAATGGAGACATTTTTTTTGACTTTTCTAAAACTGTGCAATAAGATATTATTATTATTATTAATAAGAAATATCTGTATTTTAACTGCAAAGCTTAGTTTGGTTAGAATTAAATGAAGTCACTTAGCTGATTACTTACTAACAATATTGATATCGGTTGTCATAGCTATTATTTGGGGTCTGAAACTTCTAATCTCGCTTTTTTTTTTTTTTTTTTATCTCACCCTAATAGTCAGCTTTTGTTTGTTGTCACATTCACAACGTTCCTCGTCAACTGCGTGGAGTATGATGTCCTGTTTGCCAATCGAGCTGTCAATCACACCGGCCAGGGCCAGAATCCCTTGGACAGGAACAAGGTCACTCTTCCAGATGCCATCCTACCCAGTGAGCAGTGTACTCAGAGGTAATTGTGTTTAATATAGATAGTATGGAGAGCTTAGATGTGTGTGTGAAATTCTGTTTTTTTTTTCTGTGTGGGCAAAATGAGTTGGAAAGTCAAAGTGATTAATTGGAAAAGGCTTTTCAGTGATGTGCCCGCTCATTTCAGACAGTTCGATTAGATAGTTAGTTTTTAAGCAGACATGGTCTGGGATATTATTAGAGCCCTTTTAGAGAAAGGTCTTTAGAGGGATTTAATTTGTCTGCCGGTAATGGAGTTGTAATCAGGCTGTCAGAATTTCTTATAAGATGGTGTCAGTTGATCTCAGACTGCAAGATACAGTCATGGTGTAGGAATATGGATGAGTGAATATCTGTACTCTGTGAATCTTTTGCTTTACCCTAAAAAAAAAAAAAATTGAACTCTTATATTTCTAATGCTAAACAAGGACTCTTTAAGTGCTTTTATTAACAGTTAGCGTTATTAAGCGACTTTTCATTATCCCATATGAGATCATGAACACTCATG
Organism: Pampus argenteus; assembly: GCA_036937835.1. Taxonomy (NCBI): domain Eukaryota; kingdom Metazoa; phylum Chordata; class Actinopteri; order Scombriformes; family Stromateidae; genus Pampus; species Pampus argenteus. The sequence goes on from CM072875.1 coordinate 15,249,446, forward strand.
GTTGGATTTGTGTTTTTAGAGTAGTTCTACCAGGTAGGAAGAAAGTGTTAAATTATTCTGTTTGATCAAATCAAAAATTCTATTATAAAGTTTCTTGGATTTTAATTAAAAATGACGCATGTTCATGTTGTTTTGCTGTTAATTTCAATTTGAAAGTTGCAACATTCCTGCAAGTGATGGTTACTAGGAAGAAGGTATTTGTGTGCACTGAGTTCATACTTGTTTTAGGGAACAGGCTAATGTAATTGATACCTTCAGTGAGGTAAAACTGGCCAGCTGAGATACCAACAGTCGGCTGGGCCAGCAAACTGACGACCACATGACACCTCACTAGCAGGCTGTAAGGAACAGACCCCCCCCTCCCCATCTCCCATGTTGTCATATTTTTTTCCACGATGCAGCCTAACCTCTGCTTGTTTTCTCCTGCTAGTCTAATAGGCCTCACATCAATTTGTTTCTGAATATGACTGTGGCTCAGTAGTCATTTAGCCAATGACGTACCACTGCTTGGCATTCCGATTTGGGAACAGTATGTCCCTCTATTCGGATCCTCACTGTCCTCTTCATACCCCATCTCTGATTTCCCTCCTAGATAAACATTCTGCTATTTTCTTCATTTTATCTATCCAACAATTGCTCTGATATTGGCTGAAGTGTGTTTTTTATGTGTAGATCACTGTGTTTCAGTTTTGAATACTTGAAAGCTTCCTTAATTATTAGAATGAAGTAAGCAGACTACAAACAACATGTAAACAGGAGCTCAGTGTCAGTGGAATAGATGACAACGTACACTGAGAGCAACTGTTCTCATCTGTTTATTACGATTTAAATTACATACTGCGTAAAGGGTCAATTTTTAATGTCATAGCAAGGGCAGGGGGTATCATATTTTTGCTGTTGCGTATCCACTTTAGAAATATGTTTTTGTTATTGTAATTTGGATCCAGAATTTCCACGTAGCCTTCTGTTTTTACCACTTCATCAGATAATCTAATGCTATCTCTTCATCCCCTTTTGTTTCAATTCAGGATCCAAGAAAACAGCTGGATTATATTCCTTCTCATCACGGCAGCCATCTTCTGGGTCTATCGACTCATTAAAGTCTTTTGCAATGTTCTGAGCTACTGGGAGATCAGGCAGTTCTACATCAAAGCTCTGAAGATCACAATGGTAAGTGCTGGATACCTGATGTTCCAAAGCAATAGGTCAACTCAAACATGTGTAGATGTATTTAGCTTATCAGTATGAAGAGATATATAGTCATACTTAAAAAACGATGAGCATCACTCATTTAAGTTGTGGTGTCACTCATCGCCTCTGTGTTAGTTTAATCACTGTCCGTTGCCTCTGTCTCAGGATGAACTATGCAACTTCACATGGCAGGAAGTGCAGGATCGGCTCATCAGCCTGCAGCGAGAACAGCAAATGTGCATACATAAGAAAGAGTTGACAGAACTTGACATCTATCACCGCATCCTGAGATTCAAGAACTACATGGTGGCCATGATAAACAAATCCTTGCTACCAGTGCAGCTGCAGCTCCCCCTGCTGGGCAATGTGGTGTTCCTCACACAAGGCCTGAAGTACAACTTTGAGCTCATACTATTTTGGGGTCCTGGCTCTCTGTTTCAGAATAAATGGAACCTGCACCCCAAGTACAAGCGCATTGGAAACCGTCTAGAGCTCGCCCAGCAGCTTAGTAGAGTCATCTTGCTGATGGGTTTGGCCAATTTGCTGCTGTGTCCCTTCATCCTAGTGTGGCAGGTGCTGTACGCTTTCTTCAGCTACACTGAAGTGATCCGCAGAGAGCCCGGGAGCCTGGGTGCCCGGCGCTGGTCCCTGTATGGCCGTTTATACCTGCGTCATTTCAATGAGCTGGACCATGAGCTGCATGGACGCTTAGGCCGTGGCTACAAACCCACTTCTAAATACATGAACTCCTTTACATCACCACTGCTGACTGTGCTCGCTAAAAACATTGCCTTCTTCTCTGGCTCTGTGTTGGCTGTGCTCATTGCGCTGACGGTCTATGATGAGGACATTCTGACAGTACAGCACATTCTGACTGCTATCACTGTGCTGGGGGTGGTTATTACTATCACCAGGTGGGTTTTAGAGACTGATTGTTTCTTTTTTTTTCCTGCTCATATTGCAAGATCAGTCCCAGTATGTGTAAGACCTACTGGGGCTGATCTTGCAATATGAGCATTTTATTGTTAACCATGCCATTTCTGTCATAATATACAGACATCTGTATATCAACATAATTTGTATTTTTTGCTGAGCAATTAATTATTTTTTAATTGTAGTCACCTTGCATATTGCTTTCTTAATGTATATGGGAAGATTTAAGGACATCCTTGTTTTCAGTCAAAAGTCAAATCTTACTGTACTAAAGAATCCTCTTTTCTTGATTTTATTTCATAAGTACAGGGCTGCTGTTTACAATATTTGCTATATTCTGAATTTGTCCTACACCAGGTCCTTCATCCCAGATGAGCATATGGTGTGGTGTCCAGAACAGCTGCTGCAGTGCATGCTGGCACACATTCACTACATGCCAGACCACTGGAGGGGCAACGCTAACAAGAGCGAGACCCGTGATGAGGTGGCGCAGCTGTTTCAGTACAAAGCGGTGAGGAAGGCAGAACCTCAGTGGATAGGCAGACACATATTTGTCTCACTCAAACTGAAAGGATGGATGCAATTGAATGATTGATGGTGTTTGTTAATGTAGCACATGGTCAGTGCTGAAGTTTGGCTTATTGATGTAGTGCCCCTTTAAAAATTCATGGGAAATGAGTTAAATATGAAGTATGTTCTACATTACCACCTGAGAATGTAATAGATGTCTTCTCTGTCCAATTCAGGTGTTCATCTTGGAGGAGTTGCTCAGTCCTATCGTCACGCCCTTTATTCTCATCTTCCTCCTGAGGAACAAGTCTCTCGAGATCATCGATTTCTTCAGGAGTTTTACTGTGGAGGTTGTTGGAGTTGGAGACATCTGTTCCTTTGCACAGATGGACATCAGACGCCATGGAAACCCAACAGTATGAATTGTTTTGCCTTGCACAGAATTCAAGCCAGCTGTCTGAGCCCACATGTGCTGAGGTCTTAGTTAATGTTTAATTTAGTGTTGTCATGCTATTATTTCTTGAATTTTAATGTATCCTCTGATGTTTTTGCAGTGGATGTCAGAGGGCCAGACGGAGGCCTCCATATACCAACAAGCTGAAAATGGAAAGACAGAGTTGTCCCTTATGCATTTCACCATTAAGAACCCTCGCTGGCAGCCGCCACAGGAGAGCTCAGTGTTTATCAGCCATCTAAAGGAGAAGGTGCAGCACGACGCACAAGGCGGCCCCTCCACCCAGTTGCTGCTCTCTGAGGCTCCTCTCTGCACCTCGCTGCAGTCCAATGAGTCTGGCACCATGGTAAGAAACCCTGAGGGCTTTGTCGACCTCACCATTAACCATGCATACGCTATAGAGACTTCGTATGTCAACCCAGTCACATTGTATTTAGATATATTCAGTTTTGAACAGTTTTTTTGGTGTTTTTAACCCAAAAATCATTCACAGTTTTTTGTTTTGCACTCAATAAATGTTGTTAAACCAATGTATTTACTCAGTGGCTGTGATCTGTGTTGTTTGCAGCCTGATAATCTGTTGGCCAGTGTCCTGGCCCACCCCGTTCTAACTGCATCTGGGCTACAAGGACGAGACCATCGCTTCATCCCGCCAAGCACCGCTGCTTCTGCTGCTGCCAGTGTCCTGGCCTCTTTGTCCACCTCCCAGCTCGCACATGTCAGCCGTGGCCGCTCACACAGCCTCCTGCCCTCCTCCATCCAACCTGAGAGCACCATGTACCGCAGCGATCGCACCGTCATGGACAGGTGCACATCAGACATTGTAGTTTCTGTTACATTATTTATGTAATGCCAAGTGATTAATGTATGGTGAAACAGATTAATACATGCAACAACTCTCATGTGTTTTTCAGTATGTCAAACAGTGAGTCTCGCATTCGGAGCAATGCCTTGCAGTCAGAGTTTGCCTCTGCAGAGATGAGCCTCCATGCGATCTACATGCATGAGGTAATTTTCTGACAATAACAGTGGCCTCCAGGCTCTATTGTGAACTATACCTCTTACCTTTTTTTGTGTGCCTGGATTTATGAAGAGATACACAACTTAAAATTTGTCTTCTTAGGATTAAAACTGACTTTTTTTTAAAGGTGGCTGTAAAAGTTTGTTGTTTTGTCCCTCATGGAGCACAGAAGCTGTGGTCAGCATTATTTAAGTAACAAAGTATTACATTGGTGTCTATTAGGGATATATTTTGAATATAGGATTCTTTGTAGACTGCAGTTTTACTGTATATTGATAACTTCTTGTCTCTCTAGCTCCACCAGCAGAGCTCCCACCCGCAGAGACCTTCAGGCCAGTGGCAGAACCCTCTGCCATTAAGAGAACTACACACAAGCACTGGTAAATTAAGTACTAATTTACTGTCAGTGAGCAGTTCTGGTTGTAAAGGTTAAGACTTTTTAACCTATGTTGATTTATATTTTTGATATTAACATTGAATTAAATGACTGAATGAATGAAAGCAAATACATTCACTGTGAATTAGAAGTTTTTAAGTGTCTGCAAGCTGATTTTGCAGCTGTGAAATAAATAGAGATTTATAGCTGCCATAAAGGTGGAAAAACACTTTATATGCTGCTATGTTTAACATTCACAGATCTTTGAAGATATTGGCATGTAAACATATTGGAGTAGTTAATCTCAGTAAAAAGTGTAAATCACTGAGCATTTAGTCTGCACAGACATGGGGATAGTTTGTATTAACTAGACTGTACACTCACTTCTATTAGGTTTCCAGGCACATAGTGGCCTTGGTTCCACAATTTCCATGCCCACCCCTGTCCACCTTGGCGGCTGGCAAGAGGAGGAGGAAGATGAACAAGATCAGGAGATTAACAGTGGATCTACTCCAAAACAGGGCACCAGGAGTAGTTGTTGAAGTGCCTTTTGTCATCAGGTATATGCTTTCTTATAACTCTGTAAGATGACACTGATCTTTGTTTTTTGTGGTTCTATATTCTGTGACTATTTGTTGAATCTAACAACAAATGGCCTTTTATCCTTACAAAAGGATACAGCGCCATGATAACTTCTCTTTTCTTTTTTTTCTTTTTCTTTTTTTTATAGTGTTTACATTTTACTTTCTTCAATGAACATTGTGGCCTTAGATGATCTTCATGGAAAATTTAGCACGGACCTTTAAAACATCATTCAGCATTTGTTGTAAGAGGGGCTCATTGAATAACCACTGTCTCTGCACCTCCACGCCTCATCCTGTCACACCAGGCAGACTATGGCATCAGGGAAACCATATGTCTTCCGTCCGTTTCATCACGCAAACAAACACAAACGTGTACAGACAAACTGTGTATAAAGTGACAGAGAGACAATGTAGTGTATTCATAGGATCACTGTGTGATGGTGAGTGTGCGCAATTTTATTGTGGAATGCAATAGGCTTATCGTGACTTCTGCTGCGCCTCTGTGTGCACACAAGTATTTGTACACCAGAAGGTTTTATAGTCTTAATTGTAGTTTTTGACAGAAAGGTGCCCTGATCTGTGCTACAAAGACTGTAAGATGCATCATAGCTGCCTCAACAAATTATGATCATGTAAAAAAAAAAGAAAAAATTAACTCAGTATTTCAACATGTGCTGTTTGACCCTTGTGATTTATAAACACACTTTTTGAGTCTTACTTATCCTTAAAAAGTTCAAATTTTTTTAACCAGATCTAATTCTTGAAAAATATACCAAGTATTGATATGATAAGGAGCTGACTGTACAGTAGCTGTACTAAAACACCATGTGTACCTGGATAAAGCCCTGTAGGGCTTGTTAAACTAGACATACACGAGCTTTGGTGCTGCCGTCTGTGTTTATTTTAATACAGATTCTGTTCAGTATTAATATTTCTATAGCTGATGTTGTCAAGACCTTTGTTTGTCCTTAAAACAAGACTGAAAATATGGATCAAAATACACTTGACATCAAATACCAATGCAGATAGAAGATGCATTTAAATTCTATTTATTCTAGACACAAAGTCAGCTTGATGCCTTAATGCTTCTGTGTTTAAATCCTAGTTTTCTGTATTACCTCAGTGGCAGTGAAGAAAACATTATATCCCAATCAGTACCTCTGCAGTTTATTTACTCTCATGTAAATAGAAATATATATTCACGTTTTTCCCAATGACCAGATGCATCTTTTAACTGCATTTTGACTTTGATTGCAGGTGTAAATGGTATCCATTTCATTTTCTGCTTTCATTCTTTGCCAAGTCAAGCATTAATGTCCCATAAATTTTTATTTAGAACAAAATAGGGTGGTACAAATACAAATTACTAGTCTTGATTGTGTGCATTAATTTTGTGCCCTTTTTCTCAAACAGCTCACATAAACATTGAAGTTCATTAAGGGCTGACTTCAGAGTGTGCACAGTTGCATCTGCAGCTTTACGTCTGAAGATTTTTTGCTTCTCTGTGTGTTTGTTTTGTACTTTCAGCATGAGGAGAAAAAAAAGGCTTGACACAGTCAGCATCATTCATTAGCTTTAGGTTTATTTATTACCTATTTCCCCTCAAATATTTAATTGATATGTGTGTGTTATTTATTTAAAAAAAAAAAGCATTTATTTTGATTGTTTTGTCACAAAAGTTTATATTCTTGTTGTTAAAAGAAATGGCATGCATCCCCCCTATTCCCACCCTCCAATTGAAAAGTAGTTCAAAAATGATTTTGGTGTAATGGTTTGATTAATTAAAAAGTAACATGCCCAGCTGCATGATATTGAATGTGATTTACTTAGAAATAAACTGGGACTATATCTGCTTGTGCACAAAATACTACTCTACACTTTCTTTCTTTTTTTCATTCTGCACACAGGAGATGATGGTAAAATAGCTCTTACTTCACTAATGCAGGACTCCAGAGCTTACAGATATGTCTTTGCCCTCTCGTGTTTAAAACTTGTTCCACTTTCTTGGTGAGTGTGTATGTGGAGGGTCTGCATCTTGACACCTGCATAATTATGCTAATATGAACTCAGAATTTTGCACTGACAGAAAACAAACTTTTTTTTTTTAATGTACATATAGTGTTTGCAGCAGTTACATTTTAGAAAAGGCAGGTCTCAAAAGGGACACTGAGTCAGTCTCCATCCTGAATGACCTCTCATGTTGTTTGTATATAGGCATAGTATCGGCACGTATTGTATTGTCTTTGTCCACAGCAGACCATGTGGAAGCACTGTGGCCAATCATATAAGGTTGTTCTTACCTCTGGTCAGTAAAAGCTTGCCCTGTATGGGATGACGTGTGTTTGTGTCACACTGTTGTATATGCTTACATGGGTAATGTGGTACATCTTACAAATGCAGTGAGTTTTATGTTGTAGAGACACTGGAGCTCAGCTTTGTGCACAGAGTTGATTTTCCACAGTCTCCACATTCACATCTCATTGTTATCTTTGTTATTTTATTTTAAGCAGTGCCTTAGTATTAAGGATTAGTATTTGGGTTTTTTTTGTAGAAGCCACTTTAGTTTCACAGGTTTAACAGCACATAATTTGTACAGTTTTTTTTTTTTTTGTTTTTTTTTGCAAATCATTGTGTATAGCATCGAGTATGAAGTGAAAATGTGGATGTGGCTTGAAAGGTGAGTTGCAAACAGATTTTGAGCTCTTGTGTCAGCGTCTGACAGTGTATTTCTTATCAAGGTATCTATACTTGCACTGTTTTCAAAATCCTAAAGAGGCAGGAGTACATTATGCCTTGTTATTGGCAGTGTGATCATGGCCAACCCTCTCATCATACTGTGGTTTCGTATCCACTATACGCCAGTCTAAATATCAGAGTGACTGGATCAAGGTGCTAAGTTTTCATCTTGAAATGTTCAACATGTTTTTTTGTTGTTGTTTGTTTTGTTACATAGGTTTGTCTGTTTTGCTTTGTTCTGTATATTAAGAAACACTAGCTGAAAAATGAAACATGCCAAAAGAACTTGTTTTCAGCACAGCTTTACCATACACATGTTGTTTTCTGTGAATGAGTAGAGAGGCAAATAAATCTTATTTTGAGTGTATTTAATCATTTCACGTGTGGTTGATTATGTGATGTTTATTTGAAATAAAAATATATTTTAATTTTCTGTCAGTTTTCTTCTTCTTCTCCTCCTTCTTGTTCTTCTTCTTCTTCTTCTTCTCGTTCTTCTTCTTCTTCTTGGCATAACTTGGACCAGGATTTGTGACCACTTAAAAACAAAGCAATGTCTACTTCCAACTCCTAGCCACATATGTCTAATGTTGTCTGACCAATTCCACTAAAGATTGTTTTTTTTCTTAAATCTTGAAAAAACAAAGTTACGCTACTAACTAACTGTAGGGACCCCATGATCCCAGATTGGGAATCACTCATCTGGGCAACACATCATTATTTGTATTAAAAAAAACAACAACACAAAAAGCATTTTAAATATTTATTCACAAGCATCAAAAGAACTACAAATAAAATCTTTAATATAGTAGGTATCAGTCCAGTACAATACATGTAGTGCTATCTCACTGACATAAATCTTCACAAAGGAAACATTTATTCAGTATTACATATAGGCCTGAAACATGTTACACTTTGCACTTTGTTTCAGTTGCTCTTGATAAGAATTAAGATAGAATAAGATATAAGATATATATATATATAAGGAAAATGCAAGGACACTGTACATTTTGAGGTATCCTATGTTAACTCTTTGTTGTATGTATTAGGTTTAGTGGTGGGTTACCATTAGGAATTTTGTGTGTTAAAATATTTTTGCTTCATGGTTTTATTTTGGTGCTAACCCTGCTGTCTACTCTGTCAATACTGTAAATGATGTCCATATTTTAAATACTTTCTATTTATTTTGTTCCAATCGTTTGTCATTATTGTCCTTTTAGAGCATTTTAGTGGACATGTGCGCCATCTGCTGTTCGTTCTCAGCCATCTGTCCTTGGTGCGACTGGCATTTGACGCACTTGTCATCTGCTATGTAAATCTTCTTTTGAGGTAACACCCCGTAGTGTTTCGGCTGCATGTGAATGTGATATGACCATGACCTTACTCTTGAAATGACTGAGAGGTCAGGTTGCAGGCTATGTAGGTCAGATACTGGAGAGTATACATTTCTTTCTTTTTGTGAAAACTCAAGAAAAGGCATTCTTGCTGGATATTATCCTTCTGATAGCTGCTAAAACATGAGCTGCTGCCGTGTACCTGTCTGCTGCGCCGTGCTGTCTTATACTCCAGGTGCAATGAGATGGTGACGACTGATTTAGAGTTTTGGATGATTGCCAAAGGTTGTGGAAATCAATGATGTGATATGATGCCGTTTACTGAATGGGTGCCACAAGATGTAGACTGCAAAAACAACAGAGGAGGAAGACAAAAACAATTTAATGCACATAAGTAACTATATGAATGTTGCACAGATTGATTGTATCTTTTCTTTCTTTCTTTCTTTTTATTCTGTTGAGTTACAGAAACTTGGGAACCAAACACAGTAGCCAGAACAGGATAAAGTGGGAGCAAGCAGCAACAGTGGATTATCGTCTGCTAGGGTTTCGAGAAGTTTAAATCAGGGTGCAAGCGACCTGCTGCTGTCAGTCATTGGCACTGGAGGGAAAGCCCGCACTGGAAGAAAATACCATAGACGCCAAAGAATAGGGGAGAAAGGAATGAGATGAGCCAACCCTTGTTTCTATGGAAAACCGGGACTATAGATTTGAGAAATATAGTTATGTCTCTGAATCTGACAACGAAGAGAAAGTGACACAAATCCCCCGTGACCTGAGGTTTGCTTTGTCATGCTTGATAATTGCAAAGTGTTTTCATCACGTCATGGGAGATCTATTTAAAATAATGTTGTATTTTAGGCCTTTGTACAGCATGAAGTCATAATTTAATTAAAGACCTGACCAGCTGGGTGAAGCAGCTGATCAGTTGTGTGGGTACATTGTGTTACAGGCTCTTGGCTGGGTTCAACCAATCCCTCTCAGCTCACTCACGTTTGCCTTCTATGTAAAGACGTTTGTCAACATTTTATAGATATTATTATGCCATAACACTCAAGACCAGCTCCAAACGGAGCAGCCAGAAAAGAGTGGATGGTGGAAAGATGGGCAGAATGACAATGGAGATGTCAACAGATCGTGACCGACAGCACAGAGTATGTTTAAGCAGATATTATATTTCTGTTTATTTATTGTCTGTCAATGCATACTGAAAATGACAAAAAATAAAGGTTTGAAGGAACACTACCAACATTTTGGGAAATATGTCTCATTTGTCACGTTGCCTACAGTCTGATTAGGGGACTGATATTTATTCCATATTGGTGTTTCCATATTATTTCATATGGCTGCCTGTATTTATAGTCTGACTCACAGACAACACAAAATAAGTGATCAAAAACCATAACTTGATGATGTGATCCAAAGGCAGAGGTGCAACTTACTTCAATTAAAACATAATACATACAGGCTACTGTAATTCCTAATTCCTATATTTTTAGACACTTTTTTTTAATCTTTAAATTTGACAAAATGTTTTGCTATTAAACAAATATATAAATCAGCATCTCATACCCTGACTTTTATTGTGATTATTAATGTGTGTTATTGTATAGAGAAGGCTTTGAATCAGCATTTAGACCTTCATGCATGTAAATAAAATATACATTGAGTATAATTCAACAGTTAGTTATTTAAAACAACAACAACAACAAAACTCAGACCTTGCATGAACAACAAAAGCAGAAGAAAAGCAACCAGACTTACATTGAGAAAAGATATAGCATTTAACCTGTTCATGACCTGTTTAAACATACTCTCTGACATGTGTGTTGCTACTGAAAGCTTCCAGTCTGCAGGTGTAAAACACTTTGGTAGTAATCTTCAGCACTGAGTTGTTTACGAGCTGCACTCTGCAGCCTGCAGCAGTGTGCAGCCCAGCAGAGGCCCGGCTGGTCTGCTCTCCCTCCCGACCTCACCAACAGGCTATCTCCTATCTCCTATCGCCACAGTAAACGACGAGTCTATTTTGGAAAGGAGGCTGCGCCGAAATAGGCACGTCAGCTATTTGGCATCATGAGGTACCAGAGAAGAAAGAAAAAATAAGTCTAGTCAACCGCCCACTGCAGGAGACTGGGGGATATTCCACCACCCTGAATTTTACAACCATTTCAAGGATATTTAAGCACAAAGAAGACATTTTTTTTGTGGGATTTCTAAATTGGGGTGTTCATCCGGAAAGCTTGACGGCTAACTGACGTTTTAGCCCACATGATTCAGCGCCTGCTTTACCTGAGTGGCTGAAGACTCAAGGTGAACAAAAGTTATGTTAGGCTGAGCTTTAATATTAAATGTTATATAAATAATTCTGCCTAGAAGTTGACTTAACTTACAGCAGTGTTTCAATTTAATTTAATTTGAAATTTAACGACTTTACGACGTTACATTCAGACCTGTAACGGTTAACCGTTACTATCGGTTTTCAGTTAACTTTAGCTAGCTAACGTTACAACTGCAGTTAGACTAACGTTATCTCATTTAACCTGACAGTAGGTAGTTTCAAGCTCAATTGCTCCCATTTTCGCAGTTTTACAAACCACATATTTGTGAAAGAATTTCAACATTTAAAAAAAAAAAAGACGTTTTCATTAGCTTATAGTAAGAAATGAAGTATGTTTCTGAATTGGGAGCTTTATCAAACAGCTGATGTCCCTTCCGCTTCTACAAATGGCAATGGACAGAGACGGGGCCTGACAGCTGAGGTTATTTTTGGGCCAGGCAGTTCAAGCAACAGAGGTGACAAAGCTGGCAAATGTCACTCTTTGAAAGGCACATATCTGCTCTATTTGACCTTGTAAGATGGGAATTTCTTTGTTGTTGTGTTATTAAACTACTTCCCCACTGAATAGGCTGCATAGCATGAAGTTAGTTAAGTCTTTGTACTGATGAGTGAGTGTGTCTGCTCCGCCATGACAGGTATGTTCACTGACACTTACTCCAAGTGCCAGCCATAAATATGCCAGTCTCAAGTATGGATTTATGTTTAGTTTCATAGCACAACATATTTATAAAGTACGCAAAGAAAACAGCCAATGCCTCACAATTGGTTTTGGTGCAACATGACAGGGTCTCTTATTTGTGTTGATGAAGTAATGTTAGACACAAACCTTTTTATGTCACAAATACAAAACGACAGAAATCATGCAAAATGTGCTACAGTTAAATAGGAATTGTATTTATTGATTTATTTATTTTCAAATAATTGAGTAGTCATTTGGTCTATGAAATGTCAGAAGATGGTCACAAATGTTTATGTTGAAGCCCAAAGTGAAGTCATCAAATTGTTTTCTTTTCTCCCAACCAACAGTCCACAAGACAAAAAGTCGACTAAAGAAAGCAGAAAATATTCACATCTGAGAAGCTGGAATCACTTTAAAAATGACTCAGATGATTATTTAATTATCTTCTGTCGATTGCCCTACCAATTAATCAACTAATCTTTGTAGCTCCAATCTATTAATCTTCCTGGTCAATATCGCATACTATATCTTAAGCCCTTCAGTATTGTAATAATCTATATTCTCTTCTTTGACTATAGGAACAAACAATGGATCAGAATTTGTTTGGAGGAGCCCCCAGGTTTCTCACCCGCCCTAAGGCATTCTCTGTGTGTGCTGGCAAGGATGCCACCCTGAGCTGCACTATCGTGGGCAGCCCAACCCCATTGATCACCTGGGAAAAGGAGAAGCTGAAGCTGACATCTGGAAGCCGCTTTAAGACCGTAGAGGATGGAGATGTGTACCGTCTGACGATCTATGACTTAACACTGGACGACAGTGGCCAGTACATGTGCCGGGCCAAAAACAACGTTGGGGAAGCTTATGCTGCGGTAACCCTTAAAGTGGCCCTGCCAGCAGAGATGGCTCAGAGAGCCCCTGCTTTCACGGTTAAGCCTACCTCTACACGCGTGGGTTTAGGAGGTGATGTTGTTTTCCACTGCCGTGTTGCAGCTTACCCTGATGCCAACTTTGACTGGGAGAAGGATGGCCGCTACTTAGGGGAAAGTAACCGCATCAAGATTGTTTCAGACAGCGACAGCAGCACCTTAAAGATCCAGAGTGTACGCAACCTGGACAGCGGCACCTACACCTGCAGGGCCAAGAACACAGTGGGTCGTTCACATGCTGCAGCAGCTCTTGTTGTAGATGCTCAGGATTCCTGCCACATGGCTGCTGACAAGAACACCTCCCTCCTCTCTCATCTACAAAAACGCAAAGAAGAAATGAAGAAGGACATCTCTATCTATCGCACTGAAGATGGCAGCTCCTCAGTTTCCGCCTCCTCCAAAGCCAACATCAAAGATGGTTTGAGTCCTCTTAGTCTGGAATATGAGCTGAGGGCATCTGCGCTGGCAAAGCTGCCCAAAGGTGTGTTCACCCGTACCTGCACTGTAACTGAGGGCAAACATGCCAAACTCAGCTGCTTTGTGACAGGTCACCCCAAACCCCACATTATTTGGAGAAAGGATGGATCGAACATCAGCGAGGGACGTAGGCATGTTATTTATGAGGACCAAGCTGAGAACTTCATCCTCAAGATCCTGTACTGCAAGCAGACTGACAATGGTCTCTACACTTGCAATGCTACCAATATGGCCGGGCAGACCTACAGTGCTGTGTTGGTGACAGTCAAAGGTAAGTTGTTTTTTTTTAAATTGCTTCTATTAAAAAGTTTTCATTTCATTTCAGAGACATGTTCATTAATTAAATGTATAATTTGTCAATAGGTATAACACTATAAACACTGACACTGACATTATTTTATGGCCAGCATTTGCAGGGAGCGATTAAATCGTAAGGGTGATGATGAATCCCATAATAAGACCAAAACCAACAGTTAGTTTGTCCCTCAATAGTTTCCAACTTCCTGTGACAGGACCATAAGTCCATTTGTTCCCACTGAAAAAGGGACACAAATATACAGCAGTTTCATTTATAAAAATAAAAAAAGGCTTAGTAATTTCCTAAAACAGCAGGGTACCTGAACAGGAATAAATAGTGCACTGGTTAGGAACTATTTTTAGCTGTGGATTAATATACATTTAGTGCTGCAGTGAATATTTACAGCAGCAGACCAGTGTATGTGAGACTGGATTAAAATAAACTGAAATGTCCATGTTCATTGTATTAAAGGAACATGTCACCCAGTCCAACATGTACATTAGTATCCTGGTTTTGATCATATTCTGGATACGGCATTTACATGGAACATGAGAAACATATAATATATAAGATGGAACATGACTCTTAACAGTATCCAGGTTTCTAATCAACTGTTTGCAGTTGTGTCTTGATTTTTCAGTATCCCAGCTAAATGTTCAGAAACCTCGGATAAGGTGGTTACATGTGACAGTATCCTGGTTTCTCTTGGCATACTTAATGTAGCATATCCAGGTTTTGACAAAACTGTGATAAATCCTCATCCAGGTTTCTGAAACCGGGTGTTTACGTGCACAAAACATAGGCAGCATACTCCAAGAAGCTGATCATAACCAGGGTACTAGTTTGCCTGTATGTGCTCACTGTGGATGATTGTCTTGTTTAATTAATAGAAATAACAATGGTGGTCTGTTGCACAGAAGAATATTACTACTGTAAGTGTCCACATCTCTGTACTAAAGCGTGATTTAAACCTCTCAAAATGTGTGTGGCAATTTTCACAACAAGATTGAATTCTGGCTCATCCTCCGAAGAGGGTGTAGTGTTGCGTCTATTTTCTGCTGGTGATGAGTAGTTCACAGTTGCTAAGATGGTCACTCACTTACAGGAGCACACTGGCGCTGCTCTGTGTGTCACTTCCCTTGGGCAAAAATTGGCAAATCATCTCCAACTACTGACTGGATCACTCTACTAATTTTATTTAGAAGAGTGATCCAGTCAGTAGTTGGTCTTCATTTATTTATACTGTTCATTGCTGGTGAAAGAAAATGGATGCATTTGATGTTTGTCTTGCATTTTATTAGTACAGTGGATTTCAGTGGAAGCTCTGCATCGAAAAGGTCTGAATATTTGCGTGTGTTCATATGAGCAAAGAGAAATGGTAACAACAAAAACAGTACAGCGCTGCAGTCCCTTCTGATGTACAAATACAACCACATTGTACATACATACATAGATGTACAAACTGTTGCCTATTAATTTACAACAAAACATTGTAAACAAAAAACCTTTTTACATTGGATTAATATACATCACTTTATCACTTTACTCTGAAACAGTCAATCTTGGTAAAAAAAATAATGGTTACACCCATTACTAGGGAGGAAACCACTTATTTTCAAATGTACTAACTAACTAAAGTCAACTTTTAATGATTGCTGCTGGTCAGTGTGGTCAAAGCTTGTGAGTAATTTGCAATCTAAGCCTCACTTTAGGAGCCATTCTGTATGTCTCCCATGTTTTGATTTTCTCTAATGTATGACCGTTTTGTTTCTTTGTGGAATATAATATTCTCTAAGTACAAATACTATTTGCCATGTAGAAGGTACACTATAAGAAATACTGTAAATATTTATGTTATGTGGATACTAAAAGCAGTGGCCTTCTCCCATAACTCAAAGGAGAATTTCTCATGTTTCAACACTTGCTTCCTGAACTGTTTAAACTGTTGGTTGTTATCCAAAATATGAATAGGGATACAGGTTGAAATAGTAACCCTCATTTATGCAGTAAGAAAACCAAGAACACACGAGTAGGGGAAATGTACAAGGTCTGTTGTAGTTGTAGTGGTGAACACGTTCTAACCTTTAGTCTACATTTAAAAAAAAAAAGAAAAAAGAAAGAAATACTATTTTTAGTGATATATCATATACATATTTTTGCATCTCTAAGCACACCACATTATTTAGTTAATGAACTGTTGTTTTAGTAATCATTTATTTTACAACCATTTGCTAAAGCATCCTAAATTGTTATTTCATACCAACTAACACTTGTTAAATCCTGCATCTCATAAAAAAGACAATGTCAGTTTCAAACTTTCATGCATTGAAACCTTGTTTCAGCAAATTCTCAAATCCTGGCTATTTGATTTGACAGAATGCATAACCGTGGGAAAATAATGTAACTTCAACCAAATATTTGACAGATGAGATGAAAAACAAGTTTAAAATTTCTATGACTTTATTTTAGCGGTGCACTGGCTTAAACCAAAACCAAGATCACAGTTAGAAAATGGTTGACAGTATGTAGTTATTATTATATGGTCATGTAACTTGAAGGTTCTGTTCTTCTTCATTGTGTCAGAGCCTAAGGTGCCGTTTCGAAAGAAGCTGCAAGATGTGGAGGTTCAAGAGAAAACGTCAGCCACACTGATGTGTGAGGTGCCTCTTACTGCCAGCCAGACCAACTGGTTTATGGAGGAAACACGCCTGGATCAAAGTACTAAGTATCGTATTGAGGAAGAAGGAACCCTGCGTCGTCTGACTATACATCATGTCACCACCAACGATGATGGTGTTTATATCTGTGAAATGAAAGAGGGCAGTCGCACTGTGGCTGAGCTCACTGTCCTAGGTATGATTTAAGACTTTTTTTATTACTTGTTCATTTTTAAATGTTATGTATCACAATGCTATTATCAAGTGTAATTAATGCAACCTTATTGAATGTACCGCTAGAAACATTTTACAGTTTGGATCAGTTTGAATATTTCTGTTGTCCTCAAGTGGCAGTTTTGTTACTAAATACATTTCTTTATGTAACATCTACTTTATCTCATATCCCAGGCAACATTACTAAAAAGCTTCCTCGGAAGACAGTAGTTCCCGTCAGTGACACTGTCATCTTCTGTGTGGAGCTGGAGCATCCCTGCCCTGATGCGTACTGGACCCGCAATGGCGAGAAGCTAAAGGAAAATTCCCGTATTTCCATTGCTTGCGTGGTCAGACAATATACTCTCACAATTAGAGAGTGCCAGGCAGATGACTCAGGAGAGGTGGCCTTTGTGGCTGGAGACTGCAAGACATCCACTCGATTCTCTGTCACTGGTGAGGAAATGTTATAACAAACTAGTGTGGTTTTGACTTACTTGCAAAACCATATGTGCAACCGTAAAACGTGATAATGTTTAAAACCTCTGATTGTTTATGTTTAGCTGAGTGGATTTTGTTGTGAAGCTATGTTGACTTTATATTTTAGTAATAAAGCTGTTAAACAAATTGTTATCATAACTAAGAGAAATGATGGACAACTAAGTTAAGTGAAACTCAGTATTTTACTACAATCACTCATTCGATCATATAATCAGCATGACTGTCACTCTTTCTGCTCTAGCTGCAAGGAAGCATCCTCCTGATGCCCCAGTTGATGCTGTGGTGCAGAACAAGACTGACTCATCCATCACCATTCAGTGGTCTCCTCCTGACAGCGACCGCCCCGTGCCCATCAGGAGCTACATTGTGGAGAGGAGAAAGGTTGGCACTCAGACATGGCAGAGGTGTAATGCTGGAGAAACAATTATTTCAACGGAGGTCACTGTCTGCAGCTTCACTGAGGAAGCCAGCTACCAATTCCGTATCTCTGCTACCAATGATTTTGGCCAGAGTCCCTACCTGGATGTGCCTGGAAGCTTCTACCTTGGTAAGACTGATAATAAGACTAATATTTTTTATTCATGGCTAGATGCTGTTATTGTATGCCATTATCCTTACAATATAGAATGCTTTAAACCTTCTTCTCTCATGTTGGTATTTTTCCTTTAGAACCCACTGCAGAAATCAGGAAAGGCCTGATGAACGGCGCTGCAGTCCCTGGTGAGGAGTTCTCTCTCTCTGTGGAGCTGTCTGCTGCCTGTTCTGGCTTCTGGTCTCTAAATGGCCGCCTCCTGCGCAGTGGAGCCGACTACCTCATCACTAGGTCCAAGAACATACACACTCTGCTCATACGAGTCGTGACTTTGGAAATGAACGGCGCTGAAGTCAAGTTTGTTGGTGGAGGTTCGCAGAGCAGTTGCATCATAACTGTGAAGGGTATGCACTTGAACATAGACAGTAAAACAGTAAATTGCTCTATATTATATTAAAACAGGGATGTTTTTTTTCATACAGTACCAGTCAAACGTTTGTATACACTTTCTCATTCAAGTGAATGGGAACGCCTATCCAAGCTTTTGACTGATTCTTTACATTTTAATTTGTAGTGAAAATCAAATAAATAATGCCTTCTAACCTGACATATGTATTTTTAGTCCCCTCTGTTAGGTTTACTAATAAGTCAGATCAGCTGGAGGTGGTGACCTGCAGTGCCCAAGCCACTGCTCAGCTGACTGCTGAGGTGTCAGATTACAATGCACAGGTTTGTTATGGGAACATGCATCATTTCCAGCTTTACCTTTTCTCACATATTTTTTACTTCAGTAGAAAATTAAAGTACTCTTTCTATCTAAACACTTAACTTACTATTGTGTATATTTTGGCAATCTGTACTCTGTTTGTTTCTTCAGGTCGTTTGGATGAAAAATGGGCGGGAAGTAAAAATGGGCAAGAAATATGAATATGTGATCACTGAACGCAAGAGGATCCTGATGATACACAATGTTACAGAGGAAGATGTGGGCATCTATGAGTGTGTTTTAGCTGATGACAGACTGTCCCTGCAACTCACTCTAAAAGGTACGTCAGAATCATAGGCACTTAGGACAGCTTTACAGTTTAATGTTATCAGCACAGACTCAACAATCTGTCTGCTGTTTGGGCTGTGCTCAATTTATGCAGCATGTATAGCATTCATTATCAACTAACTATATAAAACTAAATAACTTAATAAATACACAATACCTTTTCCATCTCTTCTTTTCTAAGATGAACCTGCTAAGTTTCTAAACAAGGCCAGAGGTCCCATGGGACTGTCATCGTCCCTTAAAGGAAATCTTGAGCTGAGCTGTGAAGTTTCTCCTGCCAGTGCAGCTGTTGTGTGGAGAAAAGATCAAGTGGAGATAACTGAGGACCAAAGAACTACCATGATCTCCAAAGGGACTCAAAGGAAACTCATTATCAAGAATGCCAAGAAAAGTGATGAAGGGCATTATTCCTGTGAGACAGCAGCAGACAAAGTCACATTCCAGGTCAATATAAAAGGTAAGACTGTACGGTACATTTGTAGCACATAGAATAGCTATTTAGTTCTGTTGTCTTCTAAAAGCTTGAATACATGTTGCATACAGAATTATAAGAAACATTCTTTTTATTATAGAAACTCAAGCCCAAGCTGCCTTCTCCAACAAGGAGTCAGTCCAGCGGGAGGTGAAAGCTACTCTCTCCCAAAAAGCCACTCTTAGTTGTAATGTGTCTGATAGCAAGACAGAGGTCAAATGGTATAAAGACGGCAAGCTGTTGATATCCAGTAGGACGATATACTCAGAAGCCAAAGGCAATACCCGTCAGCTGGTGATTGAAAAGGTGGAGAAGAATGATGCTGGAGAGTATACCTGCGAAGCTGGAGCAGATAAACTGGCCTTCAAGATATTTGTGTCAGGTAGAACGGAACGTTTGATCAACTGTATGCACACTGTATGCATTACTGTCTGTGTCTGTGAGCTATGAATATGAATTTGCACTGAGGTTTTAGAGAGAGTTAGTTACTACACATTTAGCTGTCTTTGTACATTTTTTTTGGATGTAGTACCAATTTAATATTTTAAGATAATATCCTGATAAGTTTTGTTGAAGTATGCTTGCCTTAATACAGTCATATATATTTTTTAAATTGCATAATCAAATTTACTTTAAATCTACAATCCTGAGCTGTATATCTATATATATGTTTATCAAGCTAGAGAATATGTCACTTATGCTATTTCTAATATAATGTAGTCTCTAATGTTTAACAGTGCCCATAACAACTGAAAAACATTTCTAATTAACTTAAACCCTCAGAGCCCCAGTCTACATTCTTCAACAAGGAATCAGTCCAGAAGGAGGTGAAAGCCATTCTCTCCCAGAAAGCCACTCTGAGCTGTGAAGTGTCTGATTCCAACATGGTGGTAAAATGGTACAAGGATGGCAAGCTGCTGACTTCGAGCAAGTCAATACATGCAGAGTCAAAGGGCAAGAGTCGCCAGCTGGTGATAGACAGTGTGGAGAAGAAGGATGCTGGAGAGTACATCTGTGAGGCTGGGACTGAGAAACTGGCCTTTAAGATAAAGGTGGCAGGTAAGACACCATTTAATAATCACACAGCAATCATTACTTATTGGATGTTTAGTAGTAAGCTCTGAATGATTAGCACCTGATATTCCCCTCTACATGACTCCATCAGAAGCCCAGTCAGCCTTCTTCAGAAAAGAGTCTGTCCAGAAGGAGGTGAAAGCGACGCTCTCTCAGAAATCCACTCTTAGCTGTGAGGTAGCTGATACCAAGACTGAGGTCAAATGGTACAAGGATGGCAAGCTGCTTACCACCAGCAAGACAATACATATAGAGTCAAAGGGCAAGAGTCGCCAGCTGGTGATAGACAGTGTGGAGAAGAAGGATGCTGGAGAGTACATCTGTGAGGCTGGAAATGATAAGCTGACCTTTAAAGTGCATTTGGAAGGTGAGGAGAGTCCAATATGTGTAATAAATAACAAATTGAGATGAATAAATTGTAATTGCGCTTGTTACTTGTTGGTGCAGCCTTCAAAACTCGAATTACTGTTACTTCAAGTCATAGCGCATAAATGCCAGATGCATTTTAGCCAGTGATAATTAATTGAATTACAATAAACATGAAAATCTAAATATTGAAAAACATTTTTAAACATGTTTTATTTATGATTTACTTGTTTGGTGGGGACATTCTGGTGTTTTGTGGTTCTGTTGTTTGTCAGGTTGTATTCTGTTGGATTTGCAGTAATTTGGTTTTTTAGTTTGCACTTTATGACTGCAAAATTTGTCTCAATTGTATGTGCTTCAATATAGCTTATGGCTCTATGTTTTACATCTATAACTTTTGCTTACATTTGTCCAGTTCATACAAAACAGTATGTGTGCTCTGGTTTTAGTGTTCAGTCCATTTTTGTATGGGTAATTGTACTGCCACTGTATCTCTCCTCTACATCTGCAGAAGTCCAGGCTAAATCCGCTTTCCTCAACAAAGAGTCTGTCCAGAAGGAGGTGAAAGCCTCTCTCTCCCAGAAAGCCACTATAAGCTGTGAGGTAGTTGATAATAAGACAGAAGTAAAATGGTACAAGGATGGTAAGCTGCTGAGTCCAAGTAGAGCAGTTCAGATGGAGTCTAAGGGCAAGACTCGTCAACTGGTGTTCAGCAACGTGGAGAAGAAAGATGCAGGAGAGTACACATGTGCAGTCGGAACTGAGAAATTGGAATTTAAAGTACAGGTGACAGGTATGAGGACATCAAAGCAAACACTATACGTCAGAGAGCTGTGATTTGTGCAAATGTTGTTTTAATTTGCATGCGTGTCTGCCTGTCTGAAGATTTTGGGTGAAGAAGAAAAAAAAGAAAAACGGCAGTAGTGGAAGGTTTCAATTGTTAGTTTTGCTTAAATGCTGCTTTTGTTTGAACTGTGGACTGTAGTGTGTTACTAGTATTACATATTTATGCATATCATCATCCTTTAAAATATTTTTAGTTGTTTAATGTATGTGTCTGCACAAAACTCAGCTGTACAGCATATTTGTCCAATTAATTTAGTCTCCATTAATATGTTTTGGTTATAATATGGTTGGTTATAATATATAGTGTTATAATAAATGTTACAATATTGTGACATTCTCCATTATTATCTTTGCAGAGGTTCAACCCAAGTCAGCCTTTTCCAACAAGGAAACAGTCCAGAAGGAGGTGAAAGCCACTCTCTCCCAGAAAGCCACTTTGAACTGTGAGGTAGCTGATACTAAGACTGAGGTGAAATGGTACAAGGATGGCAAACTGCTGACTTCGAGCAAGTCAATACATGCAGAGTCAAAGGGCACATGTCGCCAGCTGGTGATAGACAGTGTGGAGAAGAAGGATGCTGGAGAGTATTTCTGCGAGGCTGGGACTGAGAAACTGGCCTTTAACATAAAGGTGGCAGGTGCGTGCACATGAATTAGACAGCAACATGCTTTGGCTTTATCAAATGATGTTTTATCGTATTTGATTTGTAACATTTTGTGTTAAATCTGTTCTATTTTGTTGTATTGTTTTCCTTTATTTATTGAGTCTTATTATTGCCATTGAAATAATTTTTACATTATTTTTTATATTTGCTCTACAGAAGCCCCAGCTGGCTTCTCTAACAAGGATTCGGTCCAGAAGGAGGTGAAAGCTACTCTTTCCAAGAAGGCCACTCTGAGCTGTGAGGTTTCCGATTCCAAGACTGAGGTAAAGTGGTACAAGGATGGCAAACTGCTGACCTCCACCAAAGCAGTCCACATGGAGACAAAGGGCAGGAGTCGAGAGTTGGTGATAGAAAAAGTGGAGAGAAAGGACGCTGGAGAATACACATGTGAGGTTGGAACAGAGAAGCTGGTATTTAAGCTGCAGATGGAAGGTACAATTTACTTAAAACATAATTTATTTATTTTTCTAACATTGATAGTTCTCTGCACAAAGCACCAAAATATGTTTCTGCTTTTCTGTAAATGCAGCTGCCAAGTTCCAGAAGAAGTTTGTCAAGGACACGTGTATTGTTCAAGCAAGTGAGAACATTGTCTTGACCACTGAGCTCACAGAGAGTGCTAGTGTGAAGTGGTTTAGAGATGGTGTGGCGCTCAAGGAGAGCAGCAAGTATGAAATGAAAAAAGATGGCCTTTGTCGTACTCTGATAGTAAAATCCACAGAATCGAAAGACAGTGGAACATACTCTTGTCAAACTGCTGAAGACAAACTAGAGTTCAAAGTCCAGGTTAAAGGTAGGTCAGCTTTTCTAGAAATGTCAATAAAACCCTGAGAACTGATTCATAGACCTATGCAGATGCCAGATTTTGTTTTGATTCCTGTCTCCCATAATTTTATCACAGATTTCGCTTTGAAATTTGTTGTTCCTTTGAAATCTACTACGGTGGAGTTGGGAGGTACACTAAGCCTGATATGTGAATTAAACCAAGCCTCAGGGGATGTTGTCTGGCACTGTGGCGGTTCTGAGATTAAACCAGGTGGCAGGAACTGTATCAGGACAGACGGTGCAAGGCGGATTCTCACTGTGACTGGCATGACTAAGGAGGATGAAGGAGAATACAGCTGTGAATGTAAAAATGACAAGACCTCTGCTAAAGTCTCCTCAAAAGGTAAATAAATGTTTAATTGGTAAACAGGGTTAAAACTTCTATTTCTTCTGTATTTTATTTCATATCAGTCTGCTTTATTTGATGTGACTCATTCCTTTCAGCACCCAGATTAGTGAGGCTCACTGCCAAACTGAACAATGTGGCTGCAGTGGAGGGAAAAGAGGCCATTTTTAAGTGCGCTGTCACCCCAGCTGACGTCAATGTTAAATGGTTCCACAACAATATACCCATAACTGCTGGGCCTAAGTACAAGATTGAGCATGGTGGCAACAGCCATTCAGTCACCATCATCTCTGTCACCCAAAAAGATGCTGGAGAGATTAGTGTTGACGCAGAAGGCAAAAGCTGCAAAGCTACCCTGCAAGTGCAACGTAAGAATATGCATTTTTTGTGATATCTGTTTTTATGAACACGTGCTGTAATATCCCTATTTTCCTCAACATTCTTTACATCCCTATCAGATGAGCCTGTGACATTTAAGAAAAAGCTGGTCAATCTGACAGTGGAGGAACAGAGTGAAGTGAAGCTGGAGGTGGAGCTCAATAAGACATCAGACGAAGTCAGGTGGATGAAGAACAGTATAGTGCTGCAGCCTGCGGGAAACATGGAGATTCGGGTAGATGGAACCAAGCAGACCCTGGTGTTCAAGAGTGTGACTTACACTGACCACGGCATCTACTCCTGTGAAACTCTAGATGACAAAACCCAGGCCAAGCTCAGTGTGGAGAGTAAGATTTTTTAAAGAGAGAATTTATACTTTTTAAGGATGTACCTTAACCCTAACAAGATGATGTCATTCTCCAGTAATGCGTGTTTGGATGTACATTTTGAGTAACAAGCTATGAAACCTTGTACGTTAACACTCCAACATTTGCTCTTCCCTTCAGTGAAGAAAATCTCAGTAATAAAGGGCCTAACAGAAACCAAGGCATATGAGACAGAGACGGTAACTCTTGAGGTGGAACTTAGCCAGGCTGATGTTGAAGGCTTCTGGACCAGGGATGGGGCCAAGATTAAGTCAGGGCTGAACTGCCGCATCACAGCTCTGGGAAAGAAGCATGCCCTTACATTGTCCAATCTGAAGAGAGAGGATGCAGGAACTTTGGCCTTCCAAGCAGAGGGCATTCATACTTCTGGCAAGCTGGTTGTCACAGGTAATGGCTGTTTCCCGTTTGTCTTTTAGTTGCATAATTACCGTAGTAGTAAGTCTGCATAGTAACTTTTTACCAAACTGCTGTTGATTCTACAGAACCTCCTGCTATGATCTCCAAACCCATTATGGATATCAGTGTACCTGAGAAGGAGAAGGTTACTTTTGAATGTGAAGTATCTAGAACAAATGCAGATGTTAAATGGTTCAAGGTGAGACTTTTACTGTACAGTTTAGTGAAAATATGTCATGAAAACGAGTACAATACATATGTAACCTGTTAATAAATAATTACTAGGATGATGTGGAACTGAAACCAGGGAAGAACTGTGGCATCCATTCCTTGGGCCGAAAGCGTACTTTGGTCCTCAACAAATGCACCCCTGAAGATGCAGGCGCTTATACCTGTTTCACCACTGATGATAACACCTCTGCCAAGCTCACAGTTCATGGTAATTATTTAGCATGTCACATCAGTAGGGTACCATTAATCAGGGTTTATTGCTATTACAATAGCATTAGCATTGTACTATTAGCACTGACATTGTATTGTTAGACGACATCACAAAAGTCTTATAAAAATATTTTCCCTATTGCAGCCAGAGAAATTAAGATTGTTAAGAAGCTGGGGGATGTGGAGGTGATGGAAAAGGAGAGTGCTGCATTTGTCTGTGAAATCTCTCATGATGAAGTGGACTGCCAGTGGTATAAAGGAAATACCAAACTCAAAGTCAGTGACAACATCAAGATGAGACAAGAAGGTAAAGGTTCAAGAAATAGAAAACAAGTGTTTCAACTACATGTACATTCATCTAATATCACAGGAATTTCCTGAATTCATCTTCTCTTATGAAAAAGGATAATCATGGTTCTGTGACTATAAACTGTCTGCTCCTTAACACAGGCAGAACCTATGTGCTGCTGTTTAAGTCTGTTTCTCCAGAAAATATGGGTGAGATTAAATTTACAGCTGAGAAGGCCTCTTCAACTGCGAAACTTAAAGTGAAAGGTAAAAATATAAAATATTGTTGCATGGATTAGTTTACTAATGTGTGACAATGTTTAAGTGGTGTTGCAAATGGATTAATTCTATTCATCATGACAAAATCTGTCAGATTTGCAAGGTTGCAATTGAATTTAACAGATAAAACCTCACTTTAAGATTAAAACAAGCTCTACTTAAAGAGATTATTAGGCTATAAAGTGGCAGATTATGTATTTTGTTTTAAATAAACTCACCTAGTAAACCATATGTAAAAGCCAGACAAAAGTTAAATAAAAGAAAGCATTAAGGTCATGCAAAATTCTACAAGACTCAGTCAGTTGATGTAGAAAATCCAGTTGCAGCTTGCTTTTACATTGTTATGCCTCATTGAGACCTGATGGCAAAGGGAACACAACTTCTTTTGCGTTTTCCTAGGTTTAGGATTACATTTCAAGTTTTTTGTCATAGCTTTCCTTCTTGATTGAACAAAGGTAAGCCTCTGTGGTTTATAGAGAAAACATTAGTGAAACAGTTTGGATTTAATTGATGATTTCTTCTAGAAATATGAAAAAAATCCACATGACTACTAGAAGCACATTTTTTATGACGGTTTAAAAAAAACATACTTTGCTATCAGTTGACCATAAGTGCTCTATCAAGTATCATCAACATGCATTTTCCTTGTGTATATTTCAGTGTCTGGCTGATTGCAATCAAACAGCAACTGACATACAAACAACAAATACTGGCACATAGTTTCTATTTGATGTATTGTGTCAAGATTCTTGGCATTTACTTAAGCTTATGTAAAATGCTGTAAACAATGTTTACACATGTCATTACAGCCTCTTTTGCTTTGGCTGTGCTGTCACTTTAATGATGAAAGTTGCTTGACCTATAGTGCACTTAAAAAAAGGCTTCGGCAAGGCCTTGGCATTGATAGCCTTTAATGTTCCTTTGTACATTTATACATGATCGTTTTCATTGATTTGGTGTTATTATTACTGTAGAGTTGCCTGTCAAGTTTGTGAAGAAACTCAGGGATAAGATAGCGATGTATAAGCATCGTGGTCATCTCGAATGTCAAGTGTCACGTGCCAGTGCAAAGGTGAAGTGGTACAAGAACAAGATGGAGATCAAACCTAACAAGAAGTACGAGATCAAAAGTGAAGATGTGTACCGACAGCTCACCATAAATGATGTAGACTCTGGAGATGAAGACACGTATACCTGTGACGCGACTGATGACAAGACATCCTGTAAACTGCTTGTGGAAGGTAACACAATGGAATATGACAAAAGTTGTCAAAGTGAACTCAGTGTCAGGTTTATCAATTGTAGGACATTAATGTATATGATTGTAAATACATGTGCATCCTCAAAGTATTTACACAAAACAAGCCATCAGACTCCTAGTCAATGAGGTATCTCTGTCTATTAAAATAAAATAAGTATATGTATATGTGTGTATATATGTGTGTGTGTGTGTATATATGTTTTAAATAGATTGCATAGATCATTACTGTATGATCTGACTGCATGTGAAGTACAGTAGTTGTGTTACACGTCTGTCTATATAATTTATAGTAGGTACTTTTTTGTTTGTTTGTTTTTCTTTTTCTTCAAGTTGGTTGTGCAGTTTCTAACATGTACACTTTAATAATGGATTTTCAAATTCATAACAGATGCTGGTAAAGTTCTTTGATATTGTTGATGCTGTCCCCAGTCCACTATACATAGTTAAATAATAGCAAGACCTGGGGCATTTAGGGATGTTAACAAAATCAGGAACTGATGTGATGGTATGAAAGTAATCATAATTGAGGTATTTTTCTTATATTTAATTACTGCCAAAGGACCACACTGGTGGGTGCATATTTTTGCCCACAAACCTCAAAGTCTGTACATTATGCATAATATTTTGCATAATATGTTTTTTTTATTTTCTACCATCTGAAATAAAGGTTTTCACTCATTAATAAAGGCAGAACCACCACTATGGTCCTTTGCTATAAATCAATATTACGTTTATTATGTTATTATTATTATGTTTAATGAAATCATATCACTGACTTCTTGTTTTATGATGCCTACAGAGCAGTCCATAAGCATTGTACGGGAGCTTAGTTCAGTAGAAGTGACAGAACCGTTTGCAGCTGTCTTCGAAGTTGAAATCAGTATGGAACTGGTAAAACCTCCTATTTGGACTTTGAATGGAGTTGCTGTGCAGGAGAACACAGATGTCGAGATAGCGAAAGAGGGCACAATGCACCGTCTCACTTTCAAAAAGACCAAAGCATCGATGACAGGACCTGTGCAGTTCACAGCTGGCAAGAGCAAGTCTCTAGCCCAGCTCAGAGTCAAAGGTAAAAGTGTCTAATCTGATGTTTATGAGACAGTTGGCCACAATAACTTGTAGTAGTGCTGTTAGTAAAGATATCCAGCATAATTAATTTGACTCTAATTGCATACTGTTCCTCACATTTAGAGCGTCCGCTTGAGATTGCAGAGCCCATCAAAGATGTAAAGGCGAAGGAGAAAAGCTCAGCCATACTCACCTGCAAATTTTCTGCCTCGCCCAAAGAGATTCATTGGTTCAAAGGTCAGGTACCTTTGACAGCATCAGACAAGTATAACATGAAACAAGATTCTACAAGAGCTCAACTTACCATTCAAAGATTGACTGAGGAAGACAGTGGAGAGTACCGCTGTCAGTCCGGACCTGCTGAGACCAAAGGCAACCTCGCTGTTGAAGGTACAGTTTGTGCCTTTGAAATACAATCATTACATAAAGCATCTATTATATATAGAGTGGCACTTGACTACAGTGGGCTTTCAAACTAAGACCACATCTTGTTTTTTCTGTGTAGTGCGTGAAATCAAGATCACCAAGCACTTGGTTAACACAGAGGTTGATGAAGACAGTGATGCAGTGTTGACATGTGAGATTAACTATGCAGACGAAGAGGTACAGTGGCTTCTAAATAACAAGGTGCTCTTCACTAATGAAGTCAACACCATAACCCATGAGGGAAAAGTGCACAAGCTCTCACTTAAGAACTTGGCACCTCAGGATGGGGGAACTATCACCTTTCAAGTCCGCAAAGTGAAAGAGTCTGTCACTCTAAAAGTTAAAGGTAAGAATGTTGACAATGACAAAAAAGGTTTCTCTTTTAACCTGATAAAGAACCACGTTTCTCATTCATGTGACATTTCAGAAATTGGTTTACAAATGCCAGTAATAATCAGATTATTTAATTGAATATAAATGCAATCTGTTGGATTTACCTCAGTCAACCCAAAAGTTGAGAACATAATATATCATCCAGTTATTCCTTACTCTCTCATTTACCTTCTAGAGAAGCGTGCAGTGTTCCTCAAGTCTTTAGATGATGTCATTGGAGAGGAGAAAGGCCTGATAACTCTGGCATGTGAGGCCTCCAAACCCAGGGTTTCACCCACATGGAAGAAAGAAGGTAAAGTTTTAAAGGCTGGACCTAAGTATGAGCTTCTTCACACTGGCAAGTCTTTGGGATTGATCATCAAGGATGTCACCAAAGAAGATGCTGGAGAGTACAGTTGTGATCTTGGAACTGAGGTTTCTAGGTCAAAGGTCACTATAAGAGGTAGGTTTTGATATCACAATGTATATCTACAATCTGTATATCTGTTGTCTGAGACTTTATGGCAGCTGAATAATTGACTCCACTCTACACTAGAAATCGGCATTGGAATCACCAAATGGCTAAAGTCAGCTGAGGTAAATGAGGGAGAGACATGTAGCTTTGAGTGCATCTTATCTCGTGAGAGCACAGATGAGTGCTCCTGGACACTTAATGGTCAAACAATTACAAATGGAGGCCGCTTCAAGGTCTCCAGTAAAGGACGTAAGTACATGCTGACCATTAAAGACATCACCCCTGCTGATGCTGGAGAGGTGGTCTTCAACATTAAAGACCTAAGCTCTAAAACAACATTAACAGTTGAAGGTAAGTTATTTTACAAAGACATCTTAAATGATGGAAGTGAACAGTGACAAACGTCAAACATGTTATTATCCTTTTGCAGGAAAAGCTTTATCTGTGTTAAAGGGACTACAGAATGTTAACGCTGTTCAAGGGGAAGAAGCTATATTTACCTGTGAAGTGACACAAGCTACTTCCACTGTGAAGTGGGCGAAGGAAGGCAAATCCATCAGGAAGAGCCAGAAGTATGACATCAGCCAGCAGGATACGGTCATGAAGTTGATCATCCATAATGTTTCTGCTCAAGACTCTGGAGAGTACAGCTGTGAAGTTGTTGGAGGTGCAACCACTAAAGCCAAGCTGGAGATCAGGGGTGAGACAGAAATAATTTAGTTAGGGATTACGTTAGAAAAACTAATCCATATCATACACCAAATACGGAATAATTTCAGGGATAATTTTTTTTCTGAAACCATATATTAATCCTACAATTTCCTAAGGTACCTAAAATTGTAACAAAGGTGCTTTATTTTGACAGAGCCAATCCACAAATTCACTAAAGCGCTACAGGACAGCCAAGCAGACGAGAAGAGCTCTGTCACCTTGCGATGTGAAACTGCACAAACCCCGTCCACAGTGGTATGGCTTAAAGGTCACACAGAGCTGAAGGCTGGAGGTCGATATGAGATGTCGCAGAGGGAGGGGGTCTTAACTCTCACCATCAAACACCTGGAGGAAAAAGACACGGATATCTATACTTGTGATGTGGGCACCGCCAAGAGCATGGCAAAGGTGACAGTCAAAGGTAAGAGTGTAAATATGTATGTGTATGCAGTTGTATAGGTTTTTGAATAGTGTATAAAGAGGTAATTGAATATTAAATGTCTAGTACCTTTCATCCTGTTTAAAAGAAGAAGAACCCTCAATATCTGACTGGAATGATTTTGAAGGATTAACCTGAGATAATTCCACTTTTAATGGCCTCATACTGTAACTTTAAAAGCCTTAATTTCTATTGTATATCCCCATTTCAAGTATTTTATTATCTATTTACATTTATTTGCACCTGTTTGAGTTGGTTGTGCCATATGTGGTGAGTGTCATGCTGACACCGCTCTCAATCCTTTTCAGATCTACTTACAATGTAGATTTGCTGAAAATACTACGAATCAGATTGACTTGTTCATAGATCTGCTGTCCTGCATTGTAAATGTATTACTAACAGTCAACCATTTTTATCCTCTGTCTTTGTCTTGTGATTTGTATGATTGAGAGATTGTTTGCAGATCCATAGTTTGAACGATATTAGCATGTGCAAATGTTTCATAGTGGCCTGTTCTCAAATGCATTGTCTTGTTAAGCAAGGGCTGCTCATTTCATTAATGAAAATTTACTGTGTTGATAATCCTTTGTGCATTGTTGGGTTAGGGTTAGGATTTCATTCTGTTGTACTGTATTAAGAGGTTTGTATACAGTATGCACTGTTGTTGTAGCTTAACCTTCAGCAAAAAGATCAGCCAAACCGTTGGAATCATTTTTCGGTTGTGCTGACGTCTGTCGACTGGAGCACCTCGGATCATCCATCATCTTCACCTTTAATAATTTTGCACCTCTATCACAACCCAATGGAATGCAGCAACCTGTTTAATATAATCAAGTTAATGTTCGTTTTATTTTAGCCCTGCCTGCCAATTTTAAAGAGAAGCTCAAGAACCAGGATATAAAGGAAGGGGAGACTGTAACACTTTGCTGTGAGTTATCAAAACCTGCGGCCAACATTCAGTGGAAGAAAGGCTCTGAAATTCTCAAAGCTGGAGAGAAGTACGAGATGAAGCAGCAGGAAACGTCTTGTGAGCTTCAAATCAAGAGTTTGAACGTTGAAGATAGTGGAGAGTACTCGTGCGTGTGTGGTGACCAGAAGACATCTGCAACCGTGAAAGTCAATGGTATGGATTCACGATTGAAGTCTGTTCAGAACAAATAGAGTAGACAATAAACAGTCATTGTATCATTGATATCTGCTTTTACAGTACTACACAGCAGTTTTATATTTATATAACACAAGTGATGTATTATGTTGTACTTCAAAAAAGACGTCCACTGTTGTAAAAGTTTTTTGTGAAACCAAACTATTTCACCTGATTTTGACAAGTTATAAAAACTTGGTTGTACAGCATTACCACCGACCTTTATACAGAAGTTAGAGAGCCAGGAAACTGAGGAGGGAGCCAACATTATTCTTCGATGTGAGCTCTCTAAACCTGGAGTACCAGTGGAGTGGAAGAAGGGAACACAAGTCCTGAAGTCTGGAGAAAAGTACCAGATGAAACAGAAGGCCTCTGTGAATGAGTTTCAGATCAACAAAGTGGTGCCAGAAGACAGTGGAGACTACAGCTGTGTGTGTGGAGACCAGAAGACCACAGCCAGTCTCATCATTAAGGGTAGGAGGAGGACTTTTAAAGAGTCTGTCCATGGAACTTTTATTTAGAAATTTTATAGATAAGATTTTTACATTTGTGTATTTAGAAATTTTTGTTTTGGAGTCAGCATGTAATTTTGTCTGTACTGTAACCTGCCAGTGTTCGGTGGCAGTTTTTGCAATTGTGTGGTATGTCTGAAAGTAGAGCTAAATGTAATTTGTCCTACTTTTATTTTTCTGTATTGTTTCTAATTGGTTTGCCACTGATTACTAACTAACTAATAAATGCTCAGCCCAACCAGTGACCTTCAAACAGAAGCTGCAGAGTCAGGACGCTGAGGAGGGAGCCAGCGTTACGTTGTGCTGTGAGATCTCTAAACCTGGAGTCCCAGTGGAGTGGAAGAAGGGAATGCAGGTACTGAAATCTGGAGAAAAGTACCAGATGAAGCAGAAGGCTTCTGTCAATGAACTTCAAATCAACAAAGTGGTGCCAGAAGACAGTGGAGACTACAGCTGTGTGTGTGGAGACCAGCAGACCACGGCCAGCCTCAACATTAAGGGTAGGAGGAGGATTTTTAAAGAGTCATAGAACCTAACAGTTGCCTTTCAGCCTTTCACATGTACACATGCGTTTGGAGTCTGCATGATATCATGGATTCCACCTTGTTTTTTGTACCCTACACATACAGTATTTTTTTATTTTATTTTATGTAATGGAATGCAACTGACTGCTAATCAACTGATAAATACGCAGCCCAACCAGTGACCTTCAAACAGAAGCTGCAGAATCAAGACGCTGAGGAAGGAGCTGACATCATTCTGTACTGTGAAATCTCTAAACCTGGAGTACCAGTGGAGTGGAAGAAGGGAACACAGGTACTGAAGTCTGGAGAAAAGTACCAGATGAAGCAGAAGGCCTCTGTGAATGAGCTCCAGATCAATAAAGTGGTGCCAGAAGACAGTGGAGACTACAGCTGTGTGTGTGGAGACCAGAAGACTGCAGCCAGTCTAAACATTAAGGGTAGGAGGCCAATTTTCAGAGAGTTGTTCCACAGAATCTAAAAAATGGATAGATTGGTTGTTAATGTACATACATTTGTTGTGGAGTCTGCATGTTATCATGGATCACAGTGTTTATGTTTTTGTACCAGTTCTATCCATATAGAGTATATACTATTTTTTGTTTTATGTAATGGTATGCAACTAATTGCTAACCAACTCATAAATACTCAGCCCAACCAGTTACATTCAGACATAAGTTGGAAAGCCAGGAAGCTGAGGAGGGAGCTGACATCATTCTGCACTGTGAGATCTCTAAACCTGGAGTACCAGTGGAGTGGAAGAAGGGAACACAAGTCCTGAGGTCTGGAGAAAAGTTCCAGATGAAGCAGAAGGCCTCTGCGAATGAGCTCCATATTAACAAAGTGGTGCCAGAAGACAGTGGAGACTACAGCTGTGTGTGTGGAGACCAGAAGACCACAGCCAGCCTCAACATTAAGGGTAGGAGAAGGATTTTTAAGGAGTTTATCTGTGAAACTTTTTTTTTAAAGAGCATGTTTATATGTGTATCTATATATGTTTGTTTTAGAGTCAGCATGTTATTATTATGTCTGTACTATAACCTACCACTTTTTGTTTTTTGTGTTATCAAGGTCTGAGTGTTTTAGTAGCTGTTTTTTTTTCAATTGTGTGGTACTACATCTGTAAATGGAACTGAATGTAATTTGTCCTACTTTTATTTTCCTGTATTGTTTCTTATTGGTTTGCCACTGATTACTAACTAATAAATGCTCAGCCCAACCAGTGACCTTCAAACAGAAGTTGGAAAGCCAGGAGGTGGAGGAAGGAGCTAGTTTTACTCTGCGCTGTGAGATCTCCAAACCTGGAGTACCAGTGGAGTGGAAGAAAGGGACACAGGTACTGAAGTCTGGAGAAAAGTACCAGATGAAGCAGAATGCTGTTGTGAATGAACTCCAGATCAACAAAGTGGTGCCAGAAGACAGTGGAGACTACAGCTGTGTGTGTGGAGACCAGAAGACCACAGCCAGTCTCATCATTAAGGGTAGGAGGAGGACTTTTTTTAAAGAGTCTGTCCATGGAACTTTTATTTAGAAATTTTATAGATAAGATTTTTACATGTGTGTATTTAGAAATTTTTGTTTTGGAGTCAGCATGTAATTTTGTCTGTACTGTAACCTGCCAGTGTTTGGTGGCAGTTTTTGCAATTGTGTGGTATGTCTGAAAGTAGAGCTAAATGTAATTTGTGCTACTTTTATTTTTCTGTATTGTTTCTAATTGGTTTGCCACTGATTACTAACTAACTTACATGCTCAGCCCAACCAGTGACCTTCAAACAGAAGCTCCAGAGTCAGGACGCTGAGGAGGGAGCCAGCGTTACGTTGTGCTGTGAGATCTCTAAACCTGGAGTCCCAGTGGAGTGGAAGAAGGGAATGCAGGTACTGAAAACTGGAGAAAAGTACCAGATGAAGCAGAAGGCTTCTGTCAATGAACTTCAAATCAACAAAGTGGTGCCAGAAGACAGTGGAGACTACAGCTGTGTGTGTGGAGACCAGCAGACCACGGCCAGCCTCAACATTAAGGGTAGGAGGAGGATTTTTAAAGAGTCATAGAACCAAACAGTTGCCTTTCAACCTTTCATATGTACACATGCATTTGGAGTCTGCATGATATCATGGATTCCACCTTGTTTTTTGTACCCTACATATACAGTATTTTTATTTTATTTTATGTAATGGAATGCAACTGACTGCTAATCAACTAATAAATACGCAGCCCAACCAGTGACCTTCAAACAGAAGCTGCAGAATCAAGACGCTGAGGAAGGAGCTGACATCATTCTGTACTGTGAAATCTCTAAACCTGGAGTACCAGTGGAGTGGAAGAAGGGAACACAGGTACTGAAGTCTGGAGAAAAGTACCAGATGAAGCAGAAGGCCTCTGTGAATGAGCTCCAGATCAATAAAGTGGTGCCAGAAGACAGTGGAGACTACAGCTGTGTGTGTGGAGACCAGAAGACCACAGCCAGTCTAAACATTAAGGGTAGGAGGCCAATTTTCAGAGAGTTGTTCTACAGAATCTAAAAAATGGATAGATTGGTTGTTAATATGCTAGGAGGCCAATTTTTAAAGAGTTTTTAAAAATCTGAATAGAACAGCTTTTCATGTGTACATACAGACTTTAGACACATTTGTTGTCTACAAGTCATCATGAATTGTAATTTGTTTTTGTATTCTATGTTTGTTGACATACTTTTTTCATATCAATAATACTATGTAATGGTGTTGCACGGTTTGCTAACCAATTAATAAATGCTCAGCCCAACCGGTGACGTTCAAGCAGAAGTTGGAAGGCCAGGAAGCCGAAGAAGGAGCTAGTGTTTGTCTACGCTGTGAGATCTCTAAACCTGGAGTACCAGTGGAGTGGAAGAAGGGAACACAAGTCCTGAAGTCTGGAGAAAAGTACCAGATGAAGCAGAAGGCCTCTGTGAATGAGCTTCAGATCAACAAAGTGGTGCCAGAAGACAGTGGAGACTACAGCTGTGTGTGTGGAGACCAGAAGACCACAGCCAGCCTCAAGATCAAGGGTAGGAGGATTTGTGATGTGACCCTTTATATCAAAATGTATCTCAGTTGTGCACATTTAGGGTGTAACTTTTTTTTCAATGGCTGCATATTATAAAATGCTTCTCATTTAATCACATATGTTTTCTTTAAAGTTTGATGTTGAATTTTAGGAGTAATGTGTTTCGTGTGTGTGTGTGTGTGTGTGAAACCAGATTCATCTGATGTTTCGTTTACTTTGTATTTGGTGTGTGTCAGTAGGTTGGATGTACTATCCCATGTGTCTTTGCTGCGGTGAATATTGATCTTTTCTTTTTCACCTCTTCTATATCTTTTTTCACACTGTGCCTTTGAAATTACAAAAGAAACACAAGAAAATCAATGCCTGGACAAGGATCACATCACACAGCTTTTCATTTTAGCAGACCATGCTTATTGCTTCTCTTTTGTATGTCTTATGTTGTTTTTATTGGTTGTAGTATTGATCATGTGCACTGTGTGTGAGTTTATTGAGGCAAGTCAGTTGGATCTTTCTTCATATTATATTGTGGTTGTCAACTGTGATTTATGGTGCTTCTCGATTCCTGACGCATTCATTTACAAGTCGTGGGCCTTTTTGTCAGGCAGTATTTTGTTTTTAAACATAATTGCAAATTTGTTTCAATATTCTGTCTTTAAATTGTTTCCTCTCAGCCACAAAGCCATCAACCTCTCCTTCTGCTGCTAAACCTGAATCTAAGAGGCAGGAGATCAATGAAACAATGCAAGGTATGGAGGGAAGATGTTTGTTGTTTTACCATGTGCTGTCTGCCCTCACATTGGCCCTTTACTTTGTGGCTTATACAGGTTATGATAGAGATACCATTGGAGCAGTCTTCTTTCTAGTTTACCTTTTTTATTATACAGTTTCTGTAACTCTGCTGTGTCTTCTGTGTGATAATGGGGTTGTCGCTTGCTATGTTCATGTGGGTCTTTTTCCTAAGTGTTGTACTGCAGTATACATGTATAGCATAACCAGTGTATTTTATAGAATAGGACGAATATATAGACACCTTTGTATTTGTCAATTGCACTGGTGAGATGTTGAAGTGAGTTGAGACATGCGTCATTTGCTTGCATTTGGTAATTTTCTGAACATTCTCATCTTTGCTTGATTATTCAGCCTATGTGCATTAGTCAGTCAGTGTGTTTGCTTTGTTCAGTGAAAGCCAAAAGTGAGAAAAATAGATGCAGTTATTCAATACTTAAAACATTGTCACTTGTGAATTGGCTTACCTTGTGCTTTGTTGCTTAAAGGCTAAATATGCATTTGTCCTGCATCGCGTTTGTTTTGGTCTAACTAATATTGATAATTGATATTTCGTACAAGGTACATGAGGCTTTTTAATTCACTTGTTTTTAAATCATGATTTGTGTCATTGTTTGTTAGCCCTTTGTTTATGCACTGTAACAAATTTCCTTGTAAAACTACAGTAAACTACTAGCAGCAGAGATGCCAGCATTTTGACACAAAACAGATAACACTATTTGTAATGCCGTCAAATGTCCTCTGTTATAATTGGCAGAAGGTTGGCATCCACGCTTCAAGACTCACTGAGTAAAAAGGAAGAATGAAAATTGAGCACAGTGTGAGAGAAAGAGAAATGAAACAATAGAATGACAGAGAAAAACATGTTACACGAGAAGGACACCTAACTTACCTTCATGAAGTGATGTCAAGGTCTTCAGAAAGTGGTGACGAGGATTCACTGTGAGCTTGCCTGTCTTAGGCATTACTTTTCCCTGGATGGCCTTTGTTCTCCTCTCAGGGTAAACCACAATGAAGTACTTTAAAACAACAACTCTTTTATGAGTAAACAATATTGCCTGGAAATCGTCTATTATGTCCTAAGTTTTAGTACAGCTTGGCAACAAACAATAATATCTTTGCAGCAGCCTAGCTACAGCTAAGATAACCAATATGACCACTCTGTCTTTTGGGGCTCAGTAGCCAACATATCTTAACCACTTTGGCTACATATCTGAATCAACTTCAGTTATTATGTACTTTAGATAGGTAGTCAGGATATTATTAATTATGAAATATGCAAGCAGATCAGGCCGGTGTAAGATTAGCATTCACTAATATGTAATTCAAGAGAAACCATCATCTAAATATAAACAACAAATGCACAAATGTAATTCTGTTTTCTGAGTAAGATGTTACTGGCCTTTTGGTTTGATTTCACAAAGGAGGATAAACAGGGATTGCTGATGGTTGCATGTGGCTTCTGTCCTTCCATTTCTGCAGCAACAAATAATACTGTATTTTACTGTCACATCTTACAGTAGCCTAGTGTTAACGTCTGTGGTGCCGTAAGCAAATTTTGTTTTAATGGTTTCAACATTCGTGGATTTATGTGGTCTCCTGGTTACTTTCTTGTGCTGTATGGAGGCTTACTTTTTGTCGTGATGATGATGTTTTTGTTCCAATATTTTTCCCTTTGACCTGTGAATTACACATAGCGAGGCTATGACACTAAGGATCCACTGTTATGTTTAATTTCATAGCCGTGACATTGCAAACCACTGGACAGACTCCGACAAAGCAACTCCTGAAACAGGAGACTCAGACACAGGAGCTCAGAGTTGGAGGTAAAGATGAAGGTAATGAGATACATTTGGTTTGTTTGCTTGGCTTTTTGTTAAATATCGAAACATCTGTCAATGCTGTAAGCATGGCTTCCTGAAATTTCAGGCTTAGAGGAGAACTGTAGAATACATACGGTGTTGGCAGTTCATCTTGGCTTTACTGTATGTGCAGTCAGGTCAAATATAAAACAAGATGGCTTTTGTTTCCTGTTGACTCTGTGTTGCTATTCTGTTCATTATTTGGTAAATATGATCCAGTTGTTTTAATGCTGTGTTTGCCCCCAGTCTTTGTTTATTGAGTTCATTTTTTGCATCATGTTTGTGGTACTTTGGTAGTACTGTGCTAGTCTATCGCTTTTTGTTGGATTGTTGATAATGTTCTATGAGAGAAAAGAGAAGCTATAATTGTTTTTGATTCAACTAAATTGGTTTTGATTGCTTCCTGTTCTGTGATGTCAACATGTGTAAATTGTCACAGGTGTGTGCTCGGTCATTTGTTATTACCGTATATGTGCTTTACTGGCTCTAATTGGCTGTCTTTGGGTTAGAAAACTCATCACTGTGAGATTGTGAGGCTAACATTGTGTTTTATCCCAGTTGAGAAGACTGCTGCTGGTATAACTGCCAGTCAAGGTACACAGAGGCAGCAAGGGACCAAACAGCCAAAAGAGGGTATGAAAGGATTTTGGTTGTTGCTTCCTGCACCTTCATCTCTTTATTTTCTTTACATTGCAAAATGCGGGTGTTTTGCTTAACTGAATTTCTTTCTATTGTGTATCACATTATGTGTGATATGTTTGGCTGTAGCTTGTTTGTGCTGTGGTAAGATAAATGGCTTTCTAAGGCTAGGTTAAAAAAATGTTACAATATCAGTACAGGAAGAGATGGTATAGTATTGAATTATATTGGACATTGAAATATTGCTTGAATGTCTGGCCATGGCTGCTACAGTATGTGATGTTTTTGCACTGCAGTTTCTTCAGTTTCCTTTTGTTGAATGTTTGTGCTTCTCATGGATTTTGTTGGTAGTTACATCATTAAAGGACTGTAGCAAATAAGATTTGTAAGCAGACATATTACACAAGGAGGTTAATTGTCAGCAGTTGTCATGTCATCCAAGAAACGGTTGGTTCCAGTTAATACAGTCTAAAGACTACAGAAGTGTGGTGGAAGATATGAACCCAAATTCTTGTTACTACACTATAAAGTGTCATGCACTATTTTCTATTTGAAATGTGCTCATCCATGTGTTGGTGTCAGTTGTTATTTGCCACCATGCTGGTATTGTGTTTGTTGTCAAGTTCTTGGTCATGGCACTATCTGTTTCTGTATCTGTTTTTTTTTCAAAGATATTTTTATTCTCATTTCACACTATGGATTCAAATGGAATGGAGAGCCTTTGCAGCTGTCTGTTTTAGACAAATTAACGTTAAATTGAAGCTTTTGTCTTGAACATGACTCTTATAACATGTGTGGCACATCGCTTTTTTCTGCGTTATTTGTGAAGTGTTCCAATTTACAAAAACTGAATTAAAACCTACATTATATGTCTACATATACCTGGTATTACAGCAGAGATGACACCAGCTTCACCAGTAACCTCCAAAGTTAAGCCTGAGAAGAAGGAATCTAAAAACAGAGCTGAAGGTATGTGATTTGAGTTTCAAAGAAACTACAAGAGCAGTCTCAGTGGGGGAAAGTAACTAAGTATATTTACTCAAGTATTGTACTTAAGGACAATTTTGAGATTTGAGATACTTGTACTTGAGTATTTCCATGTTATGCTACTTTATACTTCCGCTCCACATTTTAGAGGGAGATATTGTATTTTTTAATCCACTTGGGATCACATTTCAGCTCCACCAAATACAGATTTTTACCTTTAAACTTTTCACATGCTTTCATTCCATTAAAGGTGTAAATGATCCAATATTTTACAAAATCAAAGATTACACAAAAAGTCCAAAAACTGAAAACTGATTTGTGTATCAGAACTTTGATTTTTTTTCTTCTTTCCTCTCCCATTAATCATCTCACTCATCAACTCAATTATCTGGTGACCCCTAGCTTGGGAACCACAGGACTAAACTAGCTAAAGTAGTTCAAACTCGCTCCACCTCCAGCAGCTACAATAATATCATGCTGTATATATAATGATATATCAGTCAGAGGGACCAAACCACTACTTTATCTTCATTTTACTGCTAATATTTATGTACTTTTATTTGTGGAGTTTTTCATGCAGGACCTTCACTTGTGCTTTTACTTAAGTAAATGACCTAAATGCTTCTTCCACCACTCTATGTTGTAACATAACATCCTTGTGTCTTGAGGGTTTTGTCAACAGTCTGGCACATTTGTTCTGGCTGATGAGTTGGAAATTGTGAAGTTGCATGAGTTCAAGACAATTAATTACTTAATGTTGATTACAGTATTGTGGGTACTTTTTATGTAATTTATCAGTTCAGAAACATCTTTTGTCACTACATTCATCTTGAATGCCACTGAATTTCTGTGTTAGTCCTGTGCTATGGTCATCCATTACAGTAGATATTGAAGGTCTAATTAAATGTATTAAACCAGCAGAGATGGGAAAGCCTGCTGTTTCTAGAATACTCCCAAAGCCAGAGCCTACAAAGCTGGATACCAAAATTGACGTTTAGCCTATCTGGAAGTTGCTGTTATTCACTTGTGATTGTCAGATTTGCTATATTCTGGTTTGCTGTTGTCCTCCGGTGGTAATAACTGAGAGTCCTGCTTTTGACTGACATCAGTGTTGCGCAAGTATGTGTGTGTGTGTGAGAGAGAGAGAGAGAGAGAGAGAGAGACGTTCAGCCGTCGTACTTTTCTTTGTGTTTTTTTTTTTTTTTTTTAATATAAACTTTGGCAAAAATAATATGCTCAGTCAGGTAAGTTGAATGAACATTTGAATCAACATACTAAAGTCAAAGTTAATTTGGTATTTAATCTGAAAGCCTGTCGGTTACAACAATACATATGAGACCCTTATCTGATTTATTCAATCTTCAGCTCCTCCAGTCTTATTCCTTCGAGATTTGGAAAGCCAAGAGTCTGAGGAGGGAGGTAGTGTTACTCTGCACTGTGAGCTCTCTAAACCTGGACTCCCTGTCGAGTGGAAGAAGGAATCTCAAGTTCTGAGTTGTGGAGAAAAGTACCAGATGAAACAAACAGGATTCAATTATGAACTACAGATCTTTGATTTGAGACCTGAAGACACAGGAAGCTACTCGTGCTCTTTAGAGGACACAATAAGCTTGGCATCTCTTACAGTAAATGGTAGGATGGAGACTCATCGTTTCATGCTGTCCTTTTCAGCCATGACGCCTTTCATTTCATCTCATCTATTGGTCCATTTCATTTCTTCATCTCCATTCACGGCCGTGTACTGTAGATAAAAAATGATTTCTTTTCATTCATCAGCTCTCCCAGTTATTTTTACAAAAGAGCTGGAGAGCCAAACAGCTGATGAAGGGGACAGTGTCACTCTTTGCTGTGAGCTCTCCAAACCTGGTGTTCCTTTGGAGTGGAGGAAAGAAGAACTTGGTCTTTGCCCTTGTGCCAAGTATGAAATTAAGCAAACAGAACATATCAACACACTAGTAATCCATGATGTAGACCTAGAGGATGCTGGATATTACACATGTGACACTGGTGACCATCAAAGCACTGCACAAGTAGCTGTGAAGGGTATGCTTAATACAATCTTTGGTTTTTTGTTTGGAGGTAGTTCCAAATTAATTGACTAAAGACTTGCTGAGAGGCTTCCTTTTTTTAAGAAACATTAACATTTGAAATTTAACTTGACTTTAGGATTAAGACTTAATTCAGACTAGAGATTTGGACATGTATAACCTATTTCCACCTCTGCTACTTAGATTTTGACTTACATAGTAGTTTTAGCTTGCTCTCAGTTCTTCCAAACTTTTCTTCTCATTTCCTCTGTTTCCTTCTTTGCAGCTCAGTCTGTCCTTTTCAAAACTCAGCTGCAGAACCTTGAAAAACAGGCAGGGGAGAGTGCTTGTCTTCGCTGTGAGACAACAAAGCCGGGAGCTGTTGTGATCTGGAGGTGCGGCAACAAGGTGCTGGCATCCAGCAGCAAGTATCACCTGAAACAGGAAGGGTCTGTAGTAGAGCTTGTCATCTATAAACTTGAGGGAGCTGACTCAGGAGAATATTCATGTGATACAGGCAGCCAGAGGACTTCAGCTTTCCTCACTGTGCAGGGTAGGATCTGTCTCTTCAAGACATCTCTTTTATTTTGCTTCTCTTAATCATGAAGTGCATCAACAAAGTTCTTACTTTTCCGTTTACTGTTTTCAAAGCTGTTATTCGACAAACAGTTTTCTGTTGTTCTTGATCTCATCTCATCATTTGCGTCTGTCTCTGGTCTCTCTTCACATCATTAACACATCATACTCTGTCTTTCTTCACTTTGTGTTTACAACAACAGC
This sequence comes from Pampus argenteus, assembly GCA_036937835.1. Taxonomy (NCBI): domain Eukaryota; kingdom Metazoa; phylum Chordata; class Actinopteri; order Scombriformes; family Stromateidae; genus Pampus; species Pampus argenteus. Next base: position 15,292,051 of record CM072875.1, read on the forward strand.
TAAATCTTCAAATGTGTATCACATTTTGATCCCAAACTGCACAGACTTGAACTTAATATTTGTCAAGCACTTGCTCACCTCAGCCATCAAATATGTAACTGTGATGCTGTATTAATTTGTCAAACAGAGGTTGAGGTTACAATATTGAAATTCTTGGAGAGCTGCGTTGTATCTGAAGGTGAAGATATCCGCTTTGAGTGCCTGGTTTCTCATGAGGAGGCACCTCTGGCCCAGTGGAAACTCCAGGATGTCCCACTACAGAATAATGAAATGAACCTTATTAAGAGTGAGGGCAGGGCACACAGCCTCACACTGCGTGGTGTCACCACAGCTGACTCGGGCACGGTCACTTTCTCAGTGGGTAACCACACTTCTACTGCCTCTCTGACAGTCAGAGGTAAGGGAAAAATTATGTTACACTTTCCGCTTTGCTTCTACAGTAACATTTGTAGTGCTTCCTCACTTGCCTATATCATCCTCCTTGTTGGAAACCTTCCCTCCATCTTTTTAAAAGTTCTTGAATGGCATCTCAAAACTTGGATCATTTCTGAAGGCTCACTTTTCATTTGAACTTATCTTTCACTTTTATTTTCACTTCTATTGATTTTTTTCCACATTCATCTCACATTTCTATTTATATAACATGCACTTTATGGCATAACCCGTCATATTTGTACAGCATATGCATGTTTATTTCTCTTCAAACTTGAGGCACAGTTGTCAAACTCACTCAGTGTTTGTGTTCCCCAATGTTATTTTATTATGTTCCCTTCATTGCACCTCAATTAAATTGACCAAACCTATTTCATTTTGCAGTAACGTTGTCAGTGTTCATAAATCCTCCAATAACATATCACTTGATTAATTTCAAACTTAAAAATGGGCCGAGTGTATGTAAACCAGTCACTTTCAACTTCTTTCATGTGTTTATTCTTTTGTTTTAAGCTTCTTGCTGATATGGAATTGTTGGAAATATGAGTACACATAATGTTGCTTATGATTTCAGTGTGTTTTGTGAAAATCGGGTTTACGTCTGAGAAATCTTAAATAATTCATTTTAAATAATAATGGTCTTTCTGGCAGCCGCACCTGTATTATTCACGAAGGAGTTGGAAAGTCTAGAGGCCACAGAAGGAGACAAAGCCACCTTGTCCTGCGAGATATCCAGCCCCACTTGCAAGGTGACCTGGCGGAAGGGCACGAGTCTGCTCTCTCATGGGGAAAAGTACACTATGGAGCAGAGAGCTACCACTCACACCCTGGTCATACACAAGCTGAATGTGGCGGATAGTGGAGAATATATCTGTGATACAGGCGACAAGAAAACTACTGCTACTGTGACTGTGAAAGGTAAAAGAGTCCATCTTGTCTCAATCCTTCCTGAAGTCGATAAGTACTGTATAATAATCTCTACTTTTTCTCTTGGATTTAACAGTTGTAAGTTTTATTTCTTAGTTATAGAATTAAATTAATGATTAATGTAAAAAATTCTTACTTAAATTATGATTATCTGATATTCACTAAATAGTTATTTTTGCCTTGTTTTAAGGAGAATCCAAGTTTATTTTGAGGTATTATCATTTCATTTTTTGTAATATGCAGTGCTAAAAGCCTAATTAGTTTTCATTAGAATGACATGGAACATGCCAGAGCACAGTATCTATGTCCCTCAAATCACACTTTGGGGATGAACTAACAATCCCTGCTGAGATCTGATCACTGACCTCCCATCATCCCATTCACCCTCAGAACATGTGCGCATCATCCGGGAACTCTGCGATATTACTGTGCCTACTGGACAGGATGCTGTCTTTGAAGTCGAGTTGTCTCATTCTGGTGTGAAAAATGGGGAATGGTGGCTCGGAGACAATCTCCTTCAAAATAATGATCTGAATCAAATGAGCATCCAAGGTAGCGTGCATCGTTTGGCCTTGAAGATGGTAACTACAGATGAATCTGGAGATGTTGCCTTTGTAGTGGGAGAAGAGAAGAGTGTTGCGTGTCTGCAAGTGGAGGAGAAACCCAAAGGTAAAGAGGATTACATGGTCACTAGAGTTCTTTAGTCCTCACATTCATCTCCATCTGCTTTGTCTTGGCAACTGGAAATCTGCTGTCCCCAACATCATCATCATTCTAACTTTTAGATATATTTCCCATTATTTTTTCTATTGAATTAAATGCTATCAAAGTGCTAATAGAAACATTTTAAATTAAGTAGATACTATTACTGTAAATCATTAGTGTTTATTAAATATGGATAATTTTCTCTACTTCATGTTACATAGCTTACTTACTTTGGTTGATCTTGTTTTTTGTGTTTTTTTCAAATTTAAAAAGACACATCTTTATTCTGTTGTTTAGTCTGCTGAAAAATCTGTGGCATCAAATAATACTGCATCTATCATTAGATCCATGTATATTGCTTTGAAATTATGAATGCCAAGGCTGTAAATTTACATATATATATGGAAATGCTACAATTATTAAATCTAGTTTCGGGTTTCCCATATTTACAGTGCTAATACTTGAGGAGCCACATGACACTGTGGCATTAGAGGGTGAAACTGTCATTCTGGCCTGCTCCATCTCTGACCCCAAGGCCACTGTCACCTGGATCAGAAACAACGTGGCCATCAAAGCAGGTCTCAAGTATGACCTGAGGAAGAATGGAGCATTCCAACAGCTTCAGATCCACAACCTGGTGCCCGAGGACTCAGGAACGTACACCTGTGATACTGGAGATGCACAGTGTGGTGTCACCTTGACTGTGGAAGGTAAAGAACGATGCCAAAACCAAAACTAATCTCTTTCCTGTTGATCAGATTCAAGATTGTGGACCAAGATAGGATTGAAATGAACAACTGGAATATTCTTGAACTTCCACTATCCCCTTTCACACACCCACGCTGCATTTCACTCTCCTCTGCAAAACTTATATGTTAAATCCCTCAGAAATGTTGTCTCAACTAATGGATACCAAACCTGTCATCTCAACATCCGATGCCAATCTTTGCCATTTTAAATTCTCACCAGGTACCCCAGCAGTCTTCCAGAAAGAGCTCAAGAACCTGGATGCCATAGAGGGTGATGATGTTACTCTTTGCTGTGAGCTGTCTAAGCCAGGTGTTCACGTTGAGTGGAGAAAAGGGGGCATGGTCCTCCGGCCTGGTAAGAAGTATGAGATGAGTCAGAAAGGGTGCGTTCAAGAGCTCTGTATATGGAATGTGGAGCCAGAAGACAGTGGCTACTACACCTGTGATGCAGGAGACCAGCTCACGACAGCTTCTTTGGCAGTGCAAGGTAGCCTACTTTAATACTGTTGCGTCTGTCTCAATTGAACTTAAGGCCTATGAGTTTCAGTTTAGCACAAATAATGTGATTTTTAATGAATGCAATAATACAAAGACATATTGGGAAACTTTAGAGTTTATTGGAAAATTATGCAAACAGAAAAGTAGTTGTGCTTTTAGGGCAGGCCTTCCTCTTTGTAAACTGTAATGTTGCATGATGTTATTTTCTGTCCCTCTGGTATGATGCCATTTTGCTCTGTTATTTAAGCTGATCTAATGCTGAGTAAGTTAGAGGCTTAGTGTGTGCATATGTGTATTTTTGCACTCAACAGTGAAAGAAGTCTTCATTGTGTCTGGTCTTAAGACCACCGACGTCTTTGTTGGGGAATGGGCAACCTTCTCCTGCCAGCTGTCTGGTAGGGCACTTGGCAAGGTGCAGTGGTGGTTGGATGGCACCTTGCTGGAGAACAGCCCCTTTAGTGAGATAGAGCTGAACCAAAGCCACATCCATACGCTCACCTTAAAGAACCTGGCAACAGATGACTCTGGCACTGTCACATTCAAAGCTGGCAGTTTAACATCAACAGCCAAGCTCCTAGTCAAAGGTATCAAATTACAACAAAACCAATAAAGCAGAAAACCTAAGTCCCACTCTTTTTTTAGACCCTGCAGAAATTTAATTATACATTTGAAATCTTTCAAACAAAGTAAGTACATCTTATTTTAGATCTGACGCTGTGTTATTGTTACAATGTACAATTTGACAAATGTACAAATTGTAACATTTGTCACAATTGTGAATTAAATTGTAGGCAGAGAGGACCAAAATTTACAAAATTCCCAGTAATTTCTTCTCAAACAGTTTTTACCCATTTACCAAATGAAATTTGGTACAATGCTTTTTGAAGAATATGATTGTTTTTTGCAGGGTTCCATGAAATGTTTGAAGTTCATGAATAGATTAACACTGGATATATTGACATTTTAGTGCTTCATCATGCATGAGCAACGCTGTAATTATTTTAATAATCATAATGATAGTTCCATGCTCTGTGCTTTGATACAATCAAAACACGCAACTGGGTGCAGCACCACAGCAAGTTTGACTATAGTGACTAAAAATAATCAAATTGACCAGCGAGATATATTTATATATATATATATATATTTTATGAGCAATTGATAAAAAAAATTTAATTAATCTTAATTTAATTAAAAATTATTTATTTACTTTGGATTCTGTTTGAATCCTTCCTACCAATGTCAGGCTGCTAAAATGATAATAATAAAATAATAATCACGATTATGTTTCGCACTTCTAAGATCACAATCATTCACCACAATTATTGGATGAATAACTGTGATGAATGATTGTGATCTTTAACATTGTTTTCCTGTTGGCATGTTTGCCTTTATCTAATAGTTGACAGTGCACAGGAACAGGAAACGGCAATATCGTGGCAGGTCATGTGGTATGTGTCTTTACCAATAGACTACCAGGGCTTCTGGTATCCATCTTTGGGAGCAAATTAGTTTTATAGATCTTTATCTTTTTGAAGAGGCCTCTACATTTGCAGGGTAAAGCTTGCTTCAGTAATAAGGTGTGACATGAAATCAGATTCTCTCCTGTAAATGTTAGAGGAATAAGGTTAATACTAATTCCTTCTTACCCACATGCCTTGATTGCCCAAATACAGTTAATGACAAATATATAACAACCACTCAATAACAATCCTGCACATTTGAGTGATTGGCAATGGTCAGACAAAAGAACTCATGTAATGTCTTTCTAAATGGCTGCTGTTGGTAGATAATCTGTGCTAGCATTGCACTAGCTCTTGAGAACAGAAAATGCTGTCAACTGTTTTGTGTCTTTTGGTATTGGATGTCTTTATCATCCCCACCAGATGATTTCCTGACAGCTGGTTCTGTTTTATGGTGTCTGTCCTGATGACTAACTTGTGTTTTTCTACTTGCTCACTAACATTTCAAACATGTCCCTGCTGTTCCTGTTAATCTTTTGTTCAATCTAATGTCCTTTGGTTCATATAAATGACCACTTACATTTCAAATCCCGAAAGAATGCCTATTTACATATTATACACATTTATGGACTGTGAATGATTGTGCCAGTTACGTCACTGGCAGATGGTTGGCATTTGCACATTGTCAGCTGCATTTCAGAAATACACTGAGTTCTGTTGAGTGTTATGACTGCTGCTGCAGCTTTATCCAAACAGCTGTTAAGAGAGATCATTAAAAAATGTGAGTGAATCCCCTTTAACTATTTAAAGTATACCAAATATATATATATATATATATATATATATATATATATATATACTCTTAAATTGTCAAGTGGCACCTGATTAAATCTTAATGTAGGATTAAAAAGCATTATCGTGATTATTATATGGTTAAATATGCAGCCCTAATGTAAATGATGTGAGATACTTAATTGGTGATTGGATTTAGTGATTAACATACAGTAGGCCTGGTTTTAGTGATATTGAGTTTTATTGTATGGAGTAAGTGAAGCAATGAGTAGTACAACAGAAATGTCGTTAGTAAAGTGCTGCTCCACCCATCCACTCAGGCCGGTCGCTTTTCACTACTCACCTTTACTTTCATTTCCATTGTGGCATCTCACCAACCCGCCCTGCCCCTAACCTGCAAGCACGAAAATCTTTAACCCTCCAAAACCTTCCTTATGCATTTGGGAGTTCACTCCATTTATCATACCCTCCATCTATCATCAGTGGCCAGCATTTATTGGCCCTTGGTTGTGACCATTACCCTGAATCTTGACAATTGGGCTTTTTGACCCCCCCCCTAGTCAATTGTAGAGTCAACACAGTGATCAGTGGACATGTACCATTTGAAATATATGATGTGTTCCAGACGATCCACAAAAACATATTAACATCACTTGGATATAAATATCTCAAAGTGTTTCGGGGGTTATAAAGCCCATATGTCATTCGGCATGCCCTGCGCATATCCTTATGTCTTATGGCCAAGCCTTGACATTATGACCCCTGACCCCAACCTCAGATCCCACAGTTGAAGTGGTGAGTGACATGGAAGATGTTCGGGTTTTCGAAAACCAACCGGCTGAGTTCATCTGCCAATACTCAAGGCCAGTCAAGGCTCAGTGGAAGAAAGACGGTCAACCATTGCAGCCTGACAGCCGAAGGGTGGTAGTGGAGCAGGACTGGAATGTGGCTCGCTTGTACATTAGCCGGGTGTCCTCTGAGGACAGGGGCACATACTCCTGTGAGGCAGAGGGGACCTGTGTGGTTGCTTCACTACATGTGGAAGGTGAGCTTCCCTCCACATGGAAAGAGCATCAACCTTTAGGGAGTCTCCTCTGCTCCCTTATATCTGACAATTCTGTAACCCAATAAACTGATCAGTTCCTGATCATCACGAAGTTCGTGCCCTCTGTTGACAAAATCTCAAAGAATTTGACTTCCTAAACATTACAAGTCTTCTTTAAAAATTAAAAAAACTGTACTCTCATTCTTTCTTTATTTGTTCCATAATGTTCTACAGCCAAACCCATTGACATTGTCCAGGGCCTAGAGAATATGGAAACCTTTGATGGAGGTGAAGCATTGTTTGAGTGTGCCCTCTCTCGGCCTGAGAACAAAGATTGCTGCTGGCTTCTTGATGGTAAACCAGTGAAGGAATCACCTAATGCTGAGATCGTGTCATTTGAGAGTGGTTGTCGTCACCTGCTCCTGCTCAAAGAGTTGCGTGTTAAGGACAGTTGCACAGTGACCTTCAAAGCTGGTACAGCTTCCACATCTGCCCAACTCTCTGTCAAAGGTAAGTCACTCAAATCAATGACACAAATTGTTTTAGAGTAATATTTTGCTTGACTCTTAAATCATTTTGTGATGAACTTCAAATGTTGTGTTGTGTTTTGCATTTAATTTTGTGGATTTTCTCCTGTAAGGCTGGCAGCTGGACATTACAAAGGGTCTGGAAGACAAGGTGGCTGCAGTGGGAGAGAAGGTTGAGTTTTGTGTTGAATTGACCGAGCCTGTCCCTGTGGCAGAAATAGCCTGGTATGCTAATGGTGTTGAGCTCAAGCCCAGTGACCTCTGGGCTATGAGGGCTGATGGCTGCTCTTATCACCTTGTCCTGAGACGGGCACCTGTTTTGCCTCAGCAGGAAATTACATTTGCAGCTAGAGATGCTCTCTCTTTGGCCAAGCTCACCATTATCAGTAAGTGTTTGACAAGCAGCACTACTAGGAAACAGTGTTATGTTGAGCAATTTATTTTCATAGTTTTAATCTCTCACTTGTTAATTATTTTAAAGAATTTATATCGTTTAAGTAAACAATATTTCCACCAGATATCTATTCCATATGGTAATGTAAATGAATACTTATGAATTACTACTGTTAAAATTAATACTTATAATACGCCTGTAAGCATGGAAGCACTTATTTTATGAAGTCAATGTCAATGAGAGATGTAATGTTTCTGTGAGGGAACAGTCTTGGCACTTATTTAGTGTAAGAAAACATATATTTACCTCTCTGCATGCCAGTTCTACATGTACTGTAACTGAATTAAAGAATAGTTTTGATCAAATAGAGAACAAACAGTGACAAAGAAGCATTGCAATCTGTGTAGCTGTTGATTAGTTGACATTAGTTAATAAGAACATCTATTGGTGCTTTGTTCTCAACAGCTGTACCTGATCCTCCAGAGGACCCAGAGGTCCTCAGTAAGACTAAACAGTCTGTCACCCTCTCTTGGTTCACTCCTCTACATGATGGAGGGAGTCCCATTCTGGGATACAGGGTGGAGATGCGGCTGGTAGACAGTGCCCTCTGGCTTCCATGCCATTCTGAACCTGTGTGCAACACAGAGTTTGTGGTTGAAAATCTTCTTCCAGGGAGTAGCTGCAGGTTTAGGGTGGCAGCCATCAACAAAGCTGGGATTGGAGAACCTGTTGAGCTGCCTCAGACTGTGCAGCTTGGTGAGTGGATGTGTGGTTTAGTTCATGAACGGTAACATTTCTTATTGCTATCTATTTTCTATCAAGGGTGTACTTGCTTAATTTGCCATGGCATTCTTCTTAATATTAACTGGTGTTTTATGTTAGTTATTATTGATATGAGATGGAAATCCTTGTCATCACTCTTGACACAGAAAGTACTTGGTACTGTATTGCTTTGAAGTACATTGTTGTTATATGCTATTATTTACCGCAGATTATAGCATAATCTGTTTTGTCATTTTATAATTAACTTTACAAATGTTCATTTTTATTGTTGCACAGAGGCACCTACGCAGCCACTAATTTTCCCAGGTAAGACATTGTGTGTAGTGTCAGTTTTTTGCATTTATTCTACATATTCTACTGTAGTTATATACCTTTCTAGAGTTATAGTAAATTGACTGCATTTATATAGCACCTTCCTTGTCAAAAAAAGCACCAATGTTCACACACTGATGAATGCCATATATAGCACTTTTTATTTAAAGTGCATTTATGGTGTTTATAATGCTCAATATTTATTCACATACACTCACACACCAATGACACAGCCATCCAAAGCAATTTGGGGTTCAGTATCTTGCCCAAGGACATTTCAACATGCAGACTCGAGAAGCTTTTATTTGATTGGGTCTAACTTTGAAAAGAGGTTTATCACAATCACATTAAAAACTCCATTGTGGTTATAGGTACAGAAGCAACACAGGTAGAGCCTGAGATACTGGGGCAGCCTAGTCTCCCCCCAGAAGCTGCAGAAGAAGGTGATGTCCATGAATTGTGGGAGGCATCAACCAAGAAACGGCGCATGAGTCGAGAGCCCACTCTGGACTCAATCTCTGAACAGCCTGAGGAAGATGGGAAAGGTGGTCAAAAGAAACCACAACAGAAGGAAGTTTCAGAGAAAGTTGAAACAAAATCGACAGAGAAGGAGCAAGCCATTGTTACTAAGTCCAGCTTGTACACCAGCTCTGAGGATGAGTCTGTTACTGGGGGTCCAACGCTTGTGTCCTACCTTAAGAAAAGCAGCAAGTCTTCTGTTACAGCAGCAAGTGAGTCAGAGACTATGACTACTGATAGGTTCTTTGCACATTTCCAGATGGCAGAGCAGAGAACAGTGCAGCAGACTGAAGTTAAAACAACCACAATTCAGCAGATAGATACAAAACAGGTGTCTGCAGAGGAGACTAACATGGAGATCAGTAAAGAGGATGAGCCTGAGCTCAGAGATGCTGCCATTAAGATTCAAGCTGCCTTTAAGGGCTACAAGGCCCGCAAGGACATGCGTCCTGTCTTAAAAGAGGTATTCAAAGACCAGACCAAAGAACCTAGCGGCACCATACATCTGGAATGTGTGGCAGAAGGTAAACCTGATAAGGTGCGCTGGCTGAAGGATGGAGAACCACTGACAGATGGCAAGCACCACCATATTGATATCTATAATGATGGTACCTGCTCACTTGTCATCACTGCCATCACCACAAAGGATACTGGAGTTTACACTTGTGAGGTCACCAATAAGTTTGGAGTCACCACTCACAGTGGTAAGGTGACAGTGGGAACAGTGAGAGAATCATCTGGGCGACGGCCACTGACCGTGGGCTACAGTGCTGACAGTGAGCCTGAAAGCTCATCAGGTAGTGAGATAGATGAGTCACTGAGGCAGGCAAGCAGACGCCTCCGGCGCTTGTTACGTACACGTCTCCCTCCAAATGTGGAGGAAGAACCATTTGTTAGTGCAGATGAAGGAGACCTACATCCCCCAGATCCTCACTCGTACCGTGAGGATGACGCCTACATTTACATTCGCTTTGATTCACGGACAGAGGCTGAGGTTGCTTCAAAAAGGTTCCAGGAGATGTTTACAATCCATGGGGTTCCTGTAGAGACCACCATCCTGGAGGCAGGGACTCTCAAAGTGGAGCTGCGAATTAGAAAGATGGGCTACTCTCAGGATGGCACACAGACCCCTACACAAGATAGACAGCCTCCTGCATTCATGACTGGAGACCCTGGTAAGAAACATGTGACCGTGGCCCTGTTCATTTTATGATAGATTTACAATTTTTTATATACATTCTAAATCATCAATAAATCACTGACAAATGCAGCAATATTATACAGTTTATTACTGATTCAAGCTTTATGTGATAATTTGTTTTGGGATTTTCTGCCTTGATTTGCTCTTGTTACCCAGCGGCCCCAGTCTTCTTGACACAGCTACAAAGTCAGGATGTTCCAGATGGATATCCAGTTAGCTTTGACTGTGTGGTGATTGGCAAGCCCCCTCCCACCGTTCGCTGGTTTAAGGACGGCAAATTGCTGGAGGAGAATGACCATTACATGATCAATGAAGACCAGGAGGGCTGCCACCAACTTATTATTACCACTGTGCTGCCCACTGACATGGGTGTCTATCGTTGCACAGCTGAAAACAGCAGCGGCATCGCAGCCACTAAGGCTGAACTCAGGGTTGACAGTGCGTGAATGTACATTACATACACACGTGTTTGTTTTACAAATATTTGTACTTTCAGTTGTTTCATTTTGTCCCTGTGATGGCCAGACAAAATAACCCAAAAATAACCAACTGAATGGACTGAACATAACTGATTGATGTTTTATGACAGTGTTGGTATATCCAACATTTGCATAACCGTTATCTTAGAGGTGACATATTACTCCTTTTTCAAACATATCTTTGAGGTTTTTGCTGAAATAACACTGAGATTATGGATTTTAGCATGCATTGATGCCCCTTGATGTTTGTGTCTGTAGCTTTAAATAAGCATTACCAGCGAGGACCATGGAGCAGAACAGGCTAATGACAACAAAGCTATCAAGAGCTATCGCTGCAGTTCAAATTTCCACAAAAACCAACATAGAAAAACAAAAAATTTAATTTTGCATAATATGTTATATCATTATATATACATACAGGTAACCTTTTGAAACTAAAGTCCTAATCCTAGACTAGCCTCTAAAAATAAATACGCATTGTGTCTGATTGATTCCACTGATCATTGTATAATGCATCATGCCAATCCTTTCCAACAGTATCTTGCAGCTCCGATTATGACACTGCAGCTGATGCCACTGAGACATCTTCCTATGTCAGTGCCAAGGGCTACATGTCCAGGTGAATTTACTGTTTTTAAATGCTGTTTTAAAAAGATGCATTGATAAATATACTTTTTTAATATGTTTAAATGTTGACTACTTGATATGCACCGTTTTACTCCTCTCCAGGGAAACTGAGACCTTTGAGTCTGTAGCTGAAGATGATCAGTTACCACAAGTTGTGGAGGAGCTTCGTGATGTTCGTGTTAGTCCAGGTTCACCTATTGCTAAGCTGAAGCTCAAAGTAAAGGGTATGTTTATTAATCCTTATAAATGGATTGTGAGTCTTATAAATCTCATCAACTCGTACAGAAGAATGGTATTCCTGAAATGTCTACTGTCTTCTAGGTTTCCCCAAGCCCAGAGTATACTGGTTCAAAGATGGCCATCCTCTGCGGGCCTCAGAAAGGATTTTGTTGCAAGCAGTGCAAGATGTTCATGGCTTGGAGATCCTGCAGGTGAAGAAAGAGGACATGGGGGAGTACTCTGCTTACATTAGCAATGCAGCCGGTTCTGCTTACTCCTCTGCCCGACTGATTGTCCTAAGTATGTATACCTGAACAAAGACACAGCGTGTCTGTACTGTACTGCATACTGAGATATGTTGATCTTAAAAATTGTAGCTAAGATGCTGATATAGTAACAACTGTTTTGTAACAGATCCAGGGGAGATTATGCCACAAGATAAAAAAGGTAATTTATTATTTATTCTACAGACTTGGCGCTAGTACAGGTTCTTTTGAAGATATATTTTAAGTGAATGAGCTCTAGTGTTACAGTGTGCTGTATTTTTACAGACTCCAAGGAGCCCTTGGTGCCACCACGTTTCCTTGAAAGGTTTAGCAACAGAAAGGTGAAACAAGGAGCCAGCATCACTTTGTCTGTCAAAGTAGAAGGTTTGTTCACTTTATTGTTTGATTGGTTAAAAACAAAAATATGTGCAAAAAGATTTTAACAGATTAAAATCCAGTGGTGCAACTCAATATCTGATGGAGCATGTATTACAAATTCTCAATGCCCACCTTTAATCTTACAGGGTCTCCCACTCCTATGGTCTCCTGGCTAAAGGAGGAATCAATTGAAGATGTCCTGTGGATCAAGCCTGACACCAAGGGGTACAAAATAGCAAGTTGTGGGCGCCAGCACAGCCTCATCTTGATGGATGTGGGAACAGAATACACTGGTGCCTACACATGTATTGCCACAAACAGGGCAGGACAGTCCATCTGTACTGCCCACCTCGAGGTGGATGACAGTAAGGAAAACAAAGCTCTTGTCTAAGCTCTCTCTAAATAAATATTATTATCACGTATGCATTTCTTTTTATGGAAAAAAATATTTTATGGCAAAATTTTTGATTTTGGTATTATTACTAAAGGTTGATCGAGTGATTCTTTGTTTTTGTTTCATTGCTTCAATTGTGTGTATTTCATCTAAATCCTCAGCACCACAACCAAAGAAAGAGACCACAGAGTAAGTTTTTGCTGTAGACATAAAATGGCACAGCAAATAAAAAGATGTATATTTACTGTAAATACATTGAAATATATGAAAATAAAATGCATTTATTATCATCAGGGTTGTTGGGATTACAGTTAGTCCTCCACAGCAGGAGGCTAACAAAGGAAAAGGTGAGACATATCACCTTCATATGCTGTCATATACATGTATAATTTTAGTAACTTTTTCTGTTGTTTGTAGTAATACTGTAAATACTACAATGTTTATGGTATTATTTCTCTTTTGTGGCTTGATCAAGAGGATAAAATACCCTACCTAGGTGAAGTAGGAACAGAGGAATTCCTCATGAAACTCACCTCCCAGATCACTGAAATGGTATCAGCGAAGTTCACTCAAGGTAAGCGTATGTTATAGACCATTCTGTCTATGCAATAAAATATTAGATTTACTATTACTAAATGTAATAGAAATTCTACTAGTGGAATCTGTATATTCCACTAGATAAAGCGATTTGGTTTTTAGTATCTAAAAGGGTAAAATAGTAAATGGTTTTTAGCATTTAGCTTAGAATTTTGCCAGGTAACCACACATATTTTTGTCCACTCTTCACAAAGACAGAATTCATTAATTGATTAAATAAATGATTGAGATAAGGTAAACCAACACACCAGCTAGGAAGGTGGGTGGTACTTCAGCTGTCTACTGCGTTATACCCTTTAAAATGCATGTGCTTAATAAAATAATAATTACTAGCACAGACTGTCTCTTGTGTTGGTAGGATGAAATATAATCAAATATTACATCATTTCATGTTGATTATCAATTTTCATCATACAATCATCATACATGAGGTAAGCTAACTGACTAGATAACATACAAAATAAGCAACTGAGACCACAGAGTGCCAACAGTATGTATGTTTTTATTCCAGCCAAACTATGAAAGGTGATTACAATTTCAATAGTTGCCTATCCCTTTGCTAAATTATACTGAATATCAGTTTTCTGATATTTCACATGAACACTGTATATGAAACACGCAAGCTACCATGAATTGCTTTGCTAGTTGCTAATACTAAAGATGCTTAGAAACATATAATCAATCAAACATTGTGTTAGATACAGTGCTGCTGTTAAGTGTTTTGTTACATGCCAATCACAGGTTTGGTTGAATTCAGTGAATTTATTCAGACAATTCAAGAATTTTGAAAGTGTTGTTGAATCTGAATGCTTTAACACTTCAGTTCTTGAATTAGAATTCACATCTCAAGGGAGATGAAACTGACAACAAACCTGACTGTTCCTACCGTCTGTTCCGTTTTTCAGCATGTATTACTTCATTGATGTGTATATGACTTACAGCCCGTTGTTGCTTCATGCAGACATCATTCCTTTATCACTTTTACAGCCACCAGTTTATCAACCAACTCAGGAAATTAAGTGCTCATCCAATCATTAATTTGTTATTCAGACAGCTCACAGAATCACGAAGTGCTCCAGTGGATGAAATCTTGGCCCAAAGCTACCAGTATGTATCCCAAGCGCACTATACATTTTTCCACAAGATCTATGACTTAGTGAAATTTTTAGTATTAGGTCACTAAGGAGATGACTTGTGGAAACAATGTTGTCTTACATTTCCTTATATAAATATAGGAAAACGTGTATTATTATGATTTAAGCTGCTATCACAAAAGCTCCCTCATTTTTAACTACGCATTATAAGTTTTCAAACATCTTTTTCCCTTTTCATGCTGTCTGTCTCGCTTATTTCATCACCAATAAGGTTTGCTTGAATTAGTCATTGAGTTATAGCTTGAATACATGCTCACAAATAGACATGTATTTGTTGATTACAGATGACAAATGTCATCTGTACTGTATCTTTTTCTTGCATGATGTCACAATACTAACACAAGCACAGTAAAACATTTATTGTGGAGTTTTCTATTTTAAATCTGCAATTAACTCAAAATCTGAGATTTTATATTGGAGTAATGGTTTGCCTTTTTGCAGAAACATTAAATTAAGCACCAGTAGATGCCAGCGCAGTTATTTATTGCTTGAAACGTTACTTCTTGCTGACTCATCCTGCCTCAGCTGAGCTCTGACATACTGAATGAATTGAATACTAATAACTGCTACCACATTCAAGCCAAAAAACTGATACCACTCCATCCTAGAGCAAAGTAACAAAGTTTAAAAGATAAATGGATTATCAGACTTGTACATGTTGTAGTACTTTTCACCATTGACACGATCCTCTGATTACTTCCCTCCCTCCTTGCTGCCCCAGCTTCATTACGCGTACCAGGTGTGGACAGTGATGATGAGACTAAGACCCCTTCTCCATCACCTCATCACGGTCGCTCTCGTCCTCCATCCCTCATTGCTGACTCTTCGTCTGAGTCTGATGAAGGGGATGCCAGGGGAGAGGTGAGATACTGTATGGAAATCATACATGTAACAAATTGTGGAGCAAAATGTGATTGTATTGGTCAGATTAAATAAATTTAATCTAAATAATCTGTCAGAGACACCTGTGCAATACTACATATTTGCAGTAATCTTGAGACTACCTCATGAGTTTTTATGGTACATATTGAGGCTGCAGTTAGTTATTCAAACCTTGCAATGCATGGTCTCCAACTACTGTGGCAGGTTTCTGGGCAGCTTCTATGTGTGATTGCATATAACTGTCAGAGTCAAGTGTTCCTGAAATACAGCAATTGTTCTGTATCCGAATAGATACAATTTTAAACTAGAGTGTGAAATGAGAGTGAAATCAAACCATTTAGTTGACCTACAATAAACACATTGACATCGTTAAGTCTAGAATAGAATTTAAAATTCTTCTCCTAACTTACAAAGCTCTTCATGGTCAGGCACCATCATATTTAAAAGAGCTCATAGTACCTTACCACCCCACTAGAACATTGCGCTCCCAGGATGGTGGGTTCCTTGTGGTTCCTATAGTGTCTAAAAGTAGATTGGGAGCCAGAGCTTTCAGCTATCAAGCTCCTCTTCTGTGGAATAAACTACCACTCTGTGTTCGGGAGGCAGACACGATCAACACCTTTAAGAGTAGACTTATGACTTTCCTGTTTGATAAAGCTTATAATTAGGGTTGGCTCAGGTCATCCCTTAGTTATGCTGCCATAGAACTAGACTGCTGGGGGACTCACATACTCTCTCGCTCTCTCTCTCTCATTCTCTCTCTCTCCTTATCCATCCATCTATCTAATCCATCTATCTATCATGTTACTAATTAAACTTCTTCCCCGGAGTTTCTGTGCTCTCTCGTCCAGCAGGTTCTTGTGGACTGTGTCTGCTGCTGTGGTCCTGCGTGGCGTCTACTGCATGTGTTGTCGCCGTCATCATTGTTGCCATATCCCCATTACAGATTATAGTTAGTTAATAATTTGCTACTGTGTATCTGTATCTTTACCACTAGTTTCACTGTTGCTGTAATGGTTCATCATTCGTTGTTCTCATTTTGTCATTGTCATTATTTGTCACTGTTATTCATTGTGAGTGTACAATATGTGTTTGTTGATTTGTTCTGTACATGTGACATCATTGCACGTCTGTCCGTCCTGGGAGAGGGATCCCTCTTCTGTGGCTCTTCCTGAGGTTTCTTCCACCTTTTTCCCTGTTAAAAGGTTTTTTTGGTGGGCAAGTTTTTCCTCACTCGAATCGAGGGTCTAAGGACAGAGGGTGTCACTCCTTGTACAGATTGTAAAGCCCTCTGAGACAAATGTATTTTGTGATTTTGGGCTATATAAATAAAATTTGATTTGATTTGATTTGATCATTAATCAATGTAGTATTGGAAATAACCACATACACAACAAGCTGTATGTAGTATTGGCAATAACCACATATATTAATATAAATTCTTTACAGATGTTTGACATCTATGTGGCAACGGCTGACTACAACCCCACCATTGCAAGCAAAGAATCCATCACCCTGAAGGAGGGACAGTATGTTGAGGTTTTGGACTCAGCCCATCCACTCAAGTGGTTAGTCCGGACCAAACCCACCAAAACTACACCATCTCGCCAAGGATTCGTCTCACCTGCCTACCTGGACAAGAAACTCAAAGTATGTCTCAAGGCTACAGCAGCTGATCCACTAGCGTAACTTCTAAACTTTTTTCACCAGCATTAATTCATTTTCTTGAAGACTTTGAACATTGTAAGCTGATAAAAATGTGTATTCCTCCAGCTCTCTGCTGATACGGGTGATCTTCCAGAGACAAATGCAGAGGAGGTATCTGAGGGAGAATACAAGAGGAAATTATTGTAAGTAAACCTTATCTACTTTCAATAAGCAAATACTGGAACCAAACATTGCATCATAACCAAATGGCTTCTTTATATTATTTCATGTCCCTAGCCAACTGATTCAGGACTTGGTCAATGGTGAATCAGAGTTCATCAAAGAGGTAAACTTCTTTACCTCCCATCACCTGAAGCATGCAGACTGCTCCGATGCACCACCTGAAGTCAGCAGCCAGAAGGAAGCCATATTTAGGAACATTAATGATATCAAGGCCTTCCACAGCGAGTGAGTTCTTCTCTTGCTAACTAGTCTTTGTAGTCAGCTATTCTAAAAGAACAAAGAAAAAATGTGTGTTTTACATCTTCTACCCAAAGAACAAAGTTTTTCTTTCTGATTAACTTAATGACAAACTGTAAGATTTACAGTTAAATTACCTTTATTGTCATTAAATGATTTCAATTTAATTTGTAGGGCCTTCCTCCCAAAGTTAAATGACTGTGACACAGATGATGATGTAGCCATGTGCTTCCTGAAGAACAAAGGGGGCTTTGAGAAGTACCTCCAGTATCTTGTAGGTCAGGGTCATGCTGAATCTGCCATCAGTGACAAGGCTGTCCACCACTTCTTCAAGGTAACACAGCTCTTCACAGAACTATTATTGCTGCACTGTGGATTATGCAATGTCTTAAAAACCGTTACTGTCTCTAACTTTTGCTAACATCTGCTACCACACAATACAAACATTTCTGTTGTTTCAATTTGCTGGTCATTTGTTTTGCCAGCTTAGTTAAAGCTATAATTTATTTGCTACCTCGTAAATACCTAGTCATTAGGGTGACTGTGAAAGGACTTCACTAGAAATTCTATTTGAACTAGAAAATGAACTTTTTGTTATATTGTAGGAGTACAGTGAGAAAGAGCAAGCTAGTGCAGACCCTGCAGATCCCCCCGTACACAGCATCAACGCCTACCTCAAACAACCACTGGACAGGATTCAGAAGTACAAGGCGTTCCTCAAGGTGACAGCTTTGACACAGAACATGCAGTAGTCTTGTTGGGATCACTTCTCTACATTACAAATGGGAACTCACTTACATGTTTTAGGTTGAGTTGTATCACCTCGGTACAAATAAAAAAAATTTCTTCAACATCTTCAGGAGCTCATTCGAAACAAGGCGAGAAACGGTCAGAACTGCTGCCTCCTTGAAGAAGCGTACGCCATGGTGTCTGCACTTCCTCAGCGCTCCGAGAATACCCACCATGTCTCCATGATCGAGAACTACCCTGCAACCCTGGAAGTACTAGGAGAGCCAATTAGACAGGTACAATGTAGTTACTAAATGAATAATGCAATGATTAGAGGCAAAATTGTCTTAATATTTGATTGTGTGTATATATTTTTTTTGTTTGTTTTTGCGCCAGGGACCTTTCCAAGTGTGGGAGGGAGCTCCTGGAATTAGGACGTCCTCTAGAGGGCATCACCGCCATGTCTTTCTCTTTAAGAACTACTGTATAATCTGCAAACCCAAGAGAGACAGCAACACTGATACACAAGCTTATGTCTTTAAGAACATGATGAAGGTAAAACTTTTGATATATTGACACCTTCTTTTACTGTTAGCTTATCTCTCGTGGTCCACAGCCTGAATGATGTTTGTTGTCTTCATCCTGTTGCAGCTGAATAATATTGATGTGAATGAGACAGTGGAGGGTGATGACCGTGCCTTTGAGATATGGCATGAACGTGAGGACTCGGTCAGGAAATATACCTTACAGGCCCGAACCGTTACCATCAAGAACTCATGGCTGAGAGAGCTCCGAGAGCTACAGCAGCGATACAGCATGCCTGCTTGGAGTGAGTAGAACACACAGTCTAACATGTTTCTGCATTTCATTTTCTCTTTTATCATGTCCATTTTTAAACATCCATGGTTAATCTGCTTTTATAGGTCCCCCTGACTTTGATGAAATCCTGGCAAACTGCACAGCAGAGCTGGGACAGACTGTTAAACTGGCCTGCAAAGCCACTGGAGTACCCAAACCTGTGATCACCTGGTACAAGGGTACGACGTGTTTACTGTGTTGTTTAGTTTTTTCCTCCACTTGGCAGGAGACATGCACTGACTGAGTGACAGATTCACTTCTGTATTCACTACTGATTCATCAATACAACTTGTTGGTTGTAGATGGACGTGCAGTGGAGGCAGATCCTCATCACATCATCATTGAGGACCCTGATGGTTCCTGCACGCTGATCCTAGATAACATGACAGCAGATGATTCTGGCCAGTACATGTGCTTTGCTACAAGCCCAGCTGGCAATGCCAGCACTCTTGGCAAGATCACTGTTCAGGGTAAGTGATATACAGCATGATAGTGTCCCAAAACACCCCAGGTTTTCATTTATAACCGTAATGTTGCACAGAAAATATCAGAAATGAGTAATTCTGCAATTAAACTACAGATAACCAATGTAGTTATTAAATAGTCACACAGCACAATTTCTATTTCTTAATTCTAGTGCCTAAACATGTATTAAGTTTTTACGTGTTTCTTGTAGTGCCTCCTCGTTTTGTGAATAAAATGAGGACTGCTATTTTTGTGGCTGGTGAAGATGCTCAGTTTACTTGCGTCATACAGAGCGCCCCCAGCCCCAAGATCAGGTATTCATACTTCACTCACTATTTGTTATAATGTTTGACATTTTCAGAACATTTTGATTAATTTGAGATGGTTGCTCAGAATTATTTCTCACCCTATGTGTTAACCTCTGCTGTCTGATTGTGTACCTGTGTATGGTCAAGGTGGTTCAAGGACAGCAGGCTGCTGACAGACCAGGAAAAGTATCAGACCTATAGTGAGCTCCGTAGCGGAGTTCTGGTCTTGGTAATAAAAAACTTAACTGAGAGAGACCTGGGACACTACGAGTGTGAGGTTGGTCTATAATAACGTCCTTCTTGAATCATAGAGCTAATTATAGTGTTGTTTAAACTAATATGTTAGATGCATACATTCTATCCAATGTTTTTTTTTTTTTTTAAAGAATCACTCTAATTTGGGTGTGTATGTCTACACCCAAGAGTTGACTTTAAGGGAGTTGACGTCAATTAGCAACAGTAAGTCATCTTTAGGACTCTAAAAATATATTTCTTTTTTGTTGCCAGTTGTCCAATCGTCTGGGCAATGCCAAGTGTGCTGCTGATCTAGTTCTACCCTCCGCTGTGGCTCGCACTGGTGAGCAGGCCATCAGGATCGAAGGTAGGAACACTGACTTACTCATTAAAACTGACTCTTTGTATATCTTGTTCAAGTTTTGTAAGCAAAATAATGCCTATTATGCTCTTAATGTATTAATGCAGATTTAGAGATACAAAAGATACTATAGATGTGATTCAATTAGTTCAACTGCCTTAGATTAATTATATTTCTTTGCCCATTAAATTTTATTCATTCTACTTCCTCTATAGTTACGGAACAGGAGACTAAAATACCAAAGAAAACCATAATCATGTAAGTGTGAAGAGGTCTTGTGCATAAAGTATGTTTGTTGCCTGGATGGACATTTTATCCTACTTTAAATATTTCATCAGTGCATTTCATGTCCTTATTGCTGTAGTAAATCATGTTAATGAAAAAGGTTTGCTTTATATGTGATTCAGACAGCTTTATTTTGTCCTTGTTGTAGATATGGCTTGCTGAAGAGGAAATTTGGAGCAATTTTGCATGTGTGTGTGTGTATTTCCCTTACTGGCCCTATGTATGCAGTATTTAAAGCCTGAGTGCAAAGGATTCTATCACAAGGATGATGAAAGGATGGGCTGTTTTCACCAGGGTGTTTTCTACTTTAACCAGCAACTTTATTATTTGCAGCACACATTTATATTTGAAGATTTCATACTGTTGTGATTGTATCATTTTAAAACACACACGATATATGTCCGTCGTACAGTGATTGAAACCCCTCTGCTTCCATCATCAGTAAACAGTCTTTGTCTTAATTCCAGTGAGGAGACAATAACTACTGTGGTGAAGAACCCACGTATGAGGAGGCACAGGTCTCCTGGTTTGACTCTTGCTGGAGCCCACCGCTCGGAGACTTCCACCCCAGAGCCCACCACAGCAAGGCTGAGGAGGATACCTACTCCAAGAAAGTCCACTATCCCAACCCTCTATGTTACTGAGCCAGAGGGTGCTGAGGCGAGGGGCGCGGAGAGCAAGCCCAGGTGGGTTGAGGTAGAGGAGGTCATTGAGTACAAGGTTAATAAATCTCCCAGGTTGCCCAGGAGAAGAGGCATCTCACCAGCAGGCTCTGATCGTATGGCCACTCCCACCAGACCCAAAAGGTCTCCACCAGAAAACCCAAATGCCAATAATTCTAACAACAAGCTGGTGGAGCAGGCACAGGCCCAGCTGCAAGGAGACGTCAGCAGCCAGCCGCTGTCCTGGGAAGAGGAGGAAGGTAGTGCTCCCTCTGGTTCCGCCACTGTAACCATCGGAGAGCCACATGAGCTCTCATCTGTCCTTACCACAGCTGAAGAAGACAGCGAGGACATGGATGACCAAGAAACTGTCATCTTTGAACCCGATGATGAAGACAATGATCTTGACCTTTACAGAAAACAGGAACCGAAGATCCTGACACACGGAGACCGTGTTCTGACCCTTGAGGACTTGGAGGATTACATCCCAGAAGAAGGAGAGACCTACGGCTCCACCAGCACCCACGACCCTCCTGCTGAAAAGCCCTGTGAGATCTCTGTGCTCCAAAGGGAGATCGGCGGGTCCACAGTGGGACAGCCAGTGCTCCTCAACGTGGGGCGGCCTGTCGTGGTCCCGAGGCAGAGGAGCGGCTTCTTCAGTCGCTTCAGGGAGCAGCTCTCCAGTAGCCTTTTCTCATCTGCTGTCCCCCAAGCCAGTGGCGTTCGGTCTAGGACGGAGAGGCACGTCCCGATTCAAGTGAGCCACGCAAAGCTGGAAGTGAAGCCTTCATACTGCTCAGAGGTGCAGAGAGTTGAAGGTGGGCAGCAAAGCTTTAAAACCAAAGTGTCAACTCAGACCTACGGCTACACATCAGTGGGAAACCCAGTCACTCTTCAAATTAGTGATAATCTTTATCAGAACCAGTAGCTTTAAAATAACTAATAAGAAAATTTTGTTTGGTATAACAAACCCTCTTAGTCTTAAATAGGGACATTTCTACTAACATGATGAATAAGACATATCCTAACCGGAAGTATATTTACTACATTTGACAAACCATTCCATTTTGAAGCTACCCATCAGAAAATAGACTCATCGAGTCATTCTCTTGTCAAATGGTTAGTCAGATGGTCTCTTTAGACGTTTCTATAGCGAAGTAAGTATAAAGTAGTAAAGTATAAATTATGTCACTGTAAGAAACCAAAGCTTGACATTTGACTGATGGACTTTTGAAGGCTCTAACATTTCAAAATGTTGTTTCAGTTACACAGTTTGACAAAATCATGAATCCAGACAGTATACTTAGTGATGCTTCATACATAGATAAATAGCTATATATTTAGATATATATCTTTGGTTTTTACTTTTGTACCTTTTTCACTTTTGCAGTGCCATTAATTTCCTGAAACAGCAAAAGTTGGAGCTAATGAATATTAATGAGATCAAGTCTATACCTTTCTATTTCAGTATTGCTATAAGTCAATTTAAATATGCAATACTCGTTATGTCAACCTGATAACAGACCTTTGGTGACTGTTGTGGTTCATGGACTCTTGAAGTTTAATCAAAGATGGGCTGTCAAATAAACTTGACTAATCATTATCAAAATGATTTTGAAAGTGAGCAACTTATAGAAACATGACATTTCTTACAAGCAAGTTATTTGTGAGGTGGACTGACTTAACAGATCTCAAATTGACCGTTTCATTTACATAATTTATGTGTGAAACAGACGTTTCAACCATCAGTAGTGTTTTAATGCTGTACTCAGTTTGTAGACATTATCTGTGCCTGTTGATGCGGTGCAATGGCCTGTGAACTAACAGGGTATCACAGGGATATTTCGTTGTAAGTGATATATAGTTAAATGAGTGACTGCATGTATTTGCTTTCCCCAAAGCAGTTGTGCTTATCCAAAGTAATCCGATATGTCATGTTGTATTTGTTTGTGAGGAAATGTTTGTGCAAAAATACAAAATCTACTACCTTCACTATGCAGTTTAAAAGTGTCTAGAATGCCTACTTAATTATGTGTGTGTGTGTGTTGTTTAAAGATGGTTCTGTGAGTTAAAAGGATCATGTTATGTATTTCAGCACTAACTTGTAATTGCTTGTACATGTGTAGTTTTTGAAAGACATGTTTGTCTTCCAAAAGTGTTAAATCTGAAATAAATAAATGCTGCGATACTGCAAATTCCCACCTACAGTTCTTATTTTTAACACAGATACAAACGGTTCTGTTTGGAGTACTAATATTTATTGAAGTTTCAACAAGCAACATAAATCTTAATGCTGGATGTTTAATGGATTTAAGAAATATGTAATGACATCTTTTTCCACAACTAGCACATTATTATAAGAGCTGGTTATGTGTTAAATGGCAAACTAGAGGACTGCATACATTGCAGTGAGTATGATGTAACATTTGCACTATTACGTTATAGCAGAAACACAAAATTGTCTACACAAAGGAATGGGTGCCATTATATTTTTAATATCTATGAAAAAATAAATCCAAACTACAGATGTTCTCAGTTGGGAAGGTGAAATAATGAAATTTTTTCCAGTAAAAAGGAGATTGTGTGCTTGATTCTATATTTCTAGATTCAATATCCTCAAAGTTAAGCAGCTCTCCTTTTAGGAACAGTCCACTGGATGCCATTTTAACATAGTGTTGAGACTTGAAAATAATATTATTACACAATATAAAAGTTTTACAAGTTTACAACTGTAAAATAAACAGTTACATTTATTGTCATAACCACGCAAAAAATAAAAAAAAGTCATATCCTAAAAGGGACATTACATGTACTCTTGTTTATTTTGTTCCAAGTCACACTACCTATATTTCATGGGATTAAATCCTCCCACAGCACGACAGTATTTGTTTTCCAGCAAACGAAACTTAAGTGGAGTCTGTAAAAAGGAAAAAGCATTAACCGGCACTGGAATAGTTGTATTGTTTTAATATTACAGTTGACTTGGAAACTTGGAAGCAAACAGCCACCATGTTCCTGGTTCAAGTGTTAAGAATAGCACATCACTGCCTTACTCATACCATCGACAGACCAGTTTACCCACATGATGGAATGAGTCATTATACTCTCCCTTTGTGTTAATCCAATGTGATGAGAGGTCGAAGCTGTAAGCAGTATATCCGTGTTCAGTTAACCCTGTTCAACATCCCGCATACCATGCCGGTCACATATCAAGTAAACATTATTGGAGTATCTTTTTTTTTTTCCTCATACAAATAAAAATAAAAATCTGGAAAACGCTCTGTCAGTAAAAAAAAAATGTTCCATGTTACAGTATGTTATCATTTGGCAAGAACTACTTCTAAACTTCATGTAAAACCTACGTATCTATGTATCCGCTGAGGGATGTTGTCTGAGCTCCACAGACCACCATTTGTGGGAATGTTCACGACTGGAATGGAGGTCTGCGGTTTCGCGGGGAGTGGCTGGATGGGACTAAAAGGGTGTGGTGCTCATCCCTTATGAAGACATGCTGATTTTCTTCACTTTATTAATTTCCTAGAGAAGGAAAAAAAACATATTTTATGATAGTCCAAATCCATGTAGGTACAGTAATGTTGGTCAGGAAATACAAACAATTAACAAGGTAATTAACAAGTAACTGTGACTAAAATGTTGTGTTATCGGAGCACAAGTAAAGAAATGCCATGAAATCAACAAACAAATGTCAGTTAGGTATTGCAGTGTAGAGGCTAGGGCTAGTTAGCCCTAGTGTTATGAATATGTATAATAGTAAATTTAAGTTTGGTTACATTTATGCTTTATTATTATCCATATTTTCACACTGTATGTTTCAGTATTAATCTGCTCAGAAAAAAGGCTCTGAGGATGTGGAATAAATGAGTAATGAGTAACTCTAATAGAAGTTTTGTTGGAAACTTCCCTGTTTAACGTGTGTTGATTATATCTAATGTAATGAATGGTCTATGTCAACTTACCTCAAGAAGAGCATCTTTTAACTTCCCATAAGCGTCTTCCAAATGATCATTGACGATTATGGCATCAAATACACCAGGTTCTTTACCTAGAAAGAGATGGAAAATATGCTCAGTCGTGTTTTGAACATTTATGTGGTTTTGAACTTTAATCTTTGCGGACAAAACATAAGCACTTACTAAACTCCATTTCCACCCTGGCTGCATGTAAGCGTTTCTGGAGACTCTCCTCCGATTCAGTTTTTCGGTCTCGTAAACGCTTTTCCTGAAACAATACAAAGCAGTAAAAATGGCTTCAACCGATGGAAGACATCAGAAATATCCACAGAATGTCCACAACCTAAATGACCAGATTATTGTGATACAAAGCAAGCTAACAAAGTCACAGACTGTTTATTGATTCGATTAAATTTCCTTCTGTTCTCACCAGGACTGCCATGGATGGCGGCTGGATGGAGATGTAGATAGGACTGAGGTCGGTCCCTTTGATGTTCTTCACACCTTGCATGTCAATGTCAAGTATACAGATGAGGTTCTTGGCCTGGACGGCTTGCACAGCGGCTTTACTTGTACCATACATGTTCCCTGAAAACTCTGCGTTCTCGATGAATTCGCCTTTGTCGATCCCCGCCTGCATCACTTCCCGTGTAACATAATGGTAATCTGAACACCACCCCCCCAAAAAAAAACAAACACAGGACAAAACACAGAGTACACATAACATAAGACGCACGGCTACTGACTTGAAATTACAAAGTATGATTCACTGTGAAAATGGTGCGAAACAGCAGGAACACGCTGTACCTTTTCCGTTCTCTTCTCCAGGTCGAGGGTTTCTTGTTGTATCTGGAGGATATGACAAAATTTTTTTGTCATAGACTGCACTCAAATTCAATGCATATGGTTGATATGATTTATTTTATGTCTTTTGCACTACATATCATAGAAATCTTACGTGAGACGCTGAAGCCAAACACACTGTCATATTCTTTCATGAGCTTCTTCAGCAGAGTGCTCTTCCCTGCCCCTGATGGGCCGCTCAGCACCACAGGCCTGGGTCCAGCCATAGCTGAAAGAGAGGAGCACAATAGAGAACAGTTCAGTATAGAAAAAACTGTAATTTTATACCGTGAGTCATCACAAAGATCAGATCAACCTGTGAGTCTCTTTGAAAAGACGATGATTTCACAACATTACCGTGGCTTGACACGTTCCGATATCGCACAACGATAACGATACGCACGATCGAGATAATTGAAGCCAGCACGAAGGCAACGCGAATGATGAGACCAAAAACATGTCTCACAAGAGCAGAGCTAATCAGATGGTTAGCAAGCCGTGAGGTTACCATGGTGAGGTCAAGCAACAAGTACTAACTAATTGGAGAGCCTAGGTAGCAGGAAAAATCTGAGGAGCCAATTAAGATCTGAGAAAAAGCTGCTTTATATTACAGACAACTACAACTTAAAACATCCTATGATTAAATTACACAGCCATCACCCCCCCCCCAACATCTTACTTTTTCTATTCTGATATATGAAACTTCTCTTTTGTGGTGTTTACGGCAAGTTACTAAAAGGCTAATAAAAGTATTGCCCACTGTGTTCCTTCTTACCTTTCCTCAGTACACACAGAGCTCAAGCAGACGAGTAATTCGAGTGAATAAGCAGGTTGCGATTGTGTGCAGAAGGGAGGAGAGAGACAGACAGGAAGGGCAGGGACATGTTTACATACCGGTTGAGTCCAAATTTGTCAGAAAATGAGGCAATCCGTGATATTCTGACATGCACATAATTACAGAAAAATAAATAAACAGAGACTAAAATGTAAAATGAATACGAACACAACTGGACTTCATTCAGCGAGCCTGGAGAGTAAAATCACGGCATCGTAAGCTTTTCTTGTCTCCAAGCAAATCAGACGCAACGAGGTTGTGTTTGCAGGTGCAAATGACAAGAGTCATACTCCATTGCCTCTTGAATGCTTCCCGTAAACAGCAACAGGGCTAATTAAAAAGGTGCAGGAGTTTCTAAAAATGTCCTAGATTACAAGAAGATGTCTTCAAGTTGGCCCAAAATCCAGAAATATATCATTTATAATTATATACAACAACAAAAAAAAGCAATACATTTTTACACTTGAGATGGTGCAACCTAAGAAGTTTCAGCAATTTTGCTTCATAAGTGACTTAATTATCAAAACTGTTGTAGAATAATTTTGTCGATCAGGTATTTCAGCTCTAAAATTCCCATTGACATGTATGCTGCTTAGACTTGAATAAAGATTATATTAGAATAGTCATAACATTTAAAAGCAAATCAAAATTTTAAAAAGGTCTCAGCTTGCTTGTTGATCGCCAAGATTAAAACACAATATCTCCTACATAATGATAATCAGTGCACAGGTGATTCTGTTATTAAAAAAACCTGACGCTCAGAGCTAATTAGTACCATTTTTTGGTAAAGGCATTACATATTACAACTTTATAAATGTAAAGATGCATTATCTGTTTTTTTCTAAATATAACTTTACATCATTTCATCATTTTTATTATGCTTCTTCTGCTGCTGCCACGTTTAGATGTGTAATTTTAATGCATCACTTTGAACAGTGGATGGGCATTTTTCATCGTTTTGACAAAACCTGCTGCTACCTACAATCCAACACCCACACAAGACAACTGCCTGACAGGAAATGAGAGACGTGCGTTTATCAGCACATGTTGACACTAATTGGAAGCTGCACCGTGCTTGACTTTAACCATGTGACATGTGATATTTGCCCTGAAGTGAATCATGCGAACTCTATTAGGTCTCAGTAGTCCGTGTTCAGTACTAGAAATAGAAACAGAAAACTAATCAGCAACTACTATAGTAATAATCAAGTTACTTTTTTATGCAAAAAATGCTAAATATTTAATGACTCCAGCCTCTCGAATGTGAGGATCAGCTGTCTGTTTTTGTCCCATATGAGCTTGTACTGAATATTACATCATTATTATCATTATATTATTGTTGCAGCCGTGGAAGGTGCAACATACACTATGTTATGTGACAACAGTTGTGTTGTTAGTTAAGTTTACCCTGACGTTCAACCAGTTTTCACCCTCATCCAGTCTAAAGCTCCGTCCTCCTACTTCTAACTCATTTTCTCAAATGCTGAGACAGCACACTTTGTTTATTTTTTTATTATTATAGAAGTGTGCGAAACCGGTGCCAGAATTATGTAGCCTAACAGATAAAAAAACAACAAGCTCAGGTAATCAGACTGTACTTTGATTCAAGGGTAGTAGCAATAAATATAATAGTGTAACTATCATGGAAATGCTGAGTTAATGTGCACAGCGTAGTAAATACATTACCTGAAGGAAATGTTGCTGATTATTACTGTGTTCACATGCTGATACTATTTTAAAAAACAAAAAATCAGCTGATTGACGTAGGTAGGTACGTCAGGTATTAATCATTATGGCTATTTTGATAACTGATTAATCTTTTTTTTGTTTTAAATAATAAAAAGGCAAAATGTTCTGGTTCCATCTTATTAAACATGAATATTTCTGCTTACTTTAGTACTTCATGATAGTTAATCAAATGTATTTGAGTTATGTACTATTAGTCAGGACAGCACAAGATATTTTAGGCTGCATCTTGGGAAACAGTTATTGATTTTATAGACCAAACAACTAACTGATTAACCTGAGAAAATAATCGACAGATTAAATGATAATGAAAGTAATCGTTAGTTGCAGCCATATTAAGTGTAGCCAGTGTAGTATGTACATTGGCTGAAATATGAAAATTTATTTGAAATTGTTTTTGAAGCTTAATATCTCAAAGTAAAACAGTTATCAATAGTAATAAATCTACAACAAAATATTCAGTCATCTTGGTAACATTACAACTGTAAAGTAATCATACTAATAATAATAATAATGATAATAACAAAAAGTCAGACAATAATAATGACAGTGGTGCTTAAACCACAAGTATCAACAGATTAATTAAATCCTTCTCTGTGAACACACAAAAAATAATTATCTTCTTTCCCTGCAGCAGTAACAATGTGACTCCCATCTCACTACAGGAAATGAATGGCAGCCTTAGCAACAGACACAACCGACACAGCGACGGAGACGAAACAAATCTGCTGCTTCCTACCTGAAAACAGCCTGGAAAAGTATCTCATGTACATCGGGAGCTCCTCTAATCTGAAGTTTTAAGACCGTCTCCGGAGGATCGTCTGCCTCCTTGGCTCTGTCTCTTCTGCTGCGCCAGCCATTAAGGCTATTTGTAGTGCCTACGTCATCACGGCGAGTCAAACACGTTCACGAACGTCGTGAATGCGCGCGACAAAACACAGAAACGTGGAGTTTTAAATAACATTAGCCGAAGACGATTTAGGGTACAAACGAAGGCATTTTTTTAATATCAATGTCATAGGCTGAAAGCTACAGCTGCTACCGTATAGCGGCGGGAACACGCATATTCGCACGGACAGGCTCCTTTTTCAATTGAGAGTTATTTATATTAAACGCAGAGTAACGTTAGCTATGTAAGTTAGCATAGCCTACTTCGTGTTGAACACTAGCTCTCTCCGATATTTAGGAAATAACTACCAGCCTGTAGTTGTCGGCCGCGGTCAAAACAAACATCACCACAAGGAAACACGTTGTTCCGAAGTCAACTGAACGGGAAACTTCCCGGATGAGTGGACGAGGAAGGCCCTGGTCAATCGAGCTGCTCGTGTACTAAACGTGGCTATAGTTAGCTGACGCTAAAAAACGGTTTTCTTTAAAAGAAAAATCTTAAATAAATTAAGCAAACATGTTTGGTTCCTCAAGATCTGGAGGGATCCGAGGAGGACAGGACCAGTTCAACTGGGACGACGTGAAAATCGATAAACACAGAGAAAATTATCTCGGTAAGTTTAGAAAGCTGACAGCTAACGTTATCAACGCTAACCACAGGTGTTGCTGTCGGCTATTACGCTAATAGCTGTTAGCTGTCTGTTAACCTGCTTTCATCAGAGAAAGTGATGTAAAATCACGTCATGACATTATTTCTGGTCATACTCTAACATACCTTTTGTCGTAGCGTCCCTCATCACACAGTATTTTGGTTTAGTCGGTGTTAGGCCCGTTACCGGCTCTCCAGACTGCAGCTTTCATCGCTGCCTCTCCCCGCCCGCACACCGCTGCCAACATGTCAGCCTACCAAACATGAGCTACGTAAAAGGCCACCCAGCTGTGACACAATAGACTGGTTCTTTAAAAGATTTAATGAAGTAATTTGGTCGCACGTATTCCAGTAAAGACATTATTTACATGTCAGCAGCAGTTTGAAGGTTGTTGTTGAAACACATCCAGTCAGCAGCAGGTTTTTTTCTCCAACTTTTGGTGAGATCTTCAGGGGTCTGTGGGAAGAAGGAGCATTAAATGCTAAAAAAGCATTTTCCAAAGTGAAATATATTTCCTCTTAATTCATTTGTGTTTTCTAAAGTTGTTTTGTCATTACTGTATGTGTTGTTTTTACTCCATATTATGTATCCGTAGTCATAAATCAATACAAGTCTGAATCTAAAATGTAAAAATCTACCAAATACCGACATTTCCTCCTCTGTAAATACAGACTTAAATCCATCAAGATTTGAACTTGTTTGATGAGGTTATGAGAGTTTGTTTGGTTAGTTACAGATTCAGACTGTGTCTTTCTAGTTTTGTTTTATACAAAGTTTAGTTTTTCGATTACCTGTGGACATTTATTTAGTTGATATATTTTAAAAAATTATAATAAGTGCACTGCAGACAGAATGCTGACAATAACATTAGTGTTAAATAAATGTTAATTTAAGTTCAGCAATTGTGTGTCTCAGTTGTTGTTGTTGTTATAATTATTAAATTGATGTATTTTGTCAGATGCAGAAAACAACATATCATCATTATATCAGCCGCCCTGCTCTCTAAATATCAGCATCAGCCATTGAAAAAAACCCATATCGGTCGAACACCACACGATACAGATAATGACATTCCTCACCCCCATTATATATTATCATATCTCCATCACAGTCTTTCATCTTTCTCAACCGCTCTCCGTGTTGTTTCCAGGGAATTCTTTGATGGCACCTGTAGGCAGATGGCAAAAAGGCAAAGATCTGACATGGTACGCAAGAGACAAAAAAGGCGGGGCACCTTTGACCAAAGAAGAGGAGCTTGCTGCCGTCAAGGCTGCAGAACACGAAGCATTGATGGCTGCCCTGTACGTATAACCCCCCCCCCCAAAAATAAGACAAATGTAAGTAAAATGTATATTGATTCATATTTTTCATTTTCCATCTAGAGGGCACAAGAATATAAAGAGGCAACCAACTGGTCTAACAAAAGAGGTATTTCACTTTCTTCAGTTTTGTTCAATCTTAAAAAAGATTTTTGCTTCATTAAAATTCATTAAAATGGTTTTAATTTCCCTCATCGTCGTACCAGGACCTGGCTGATATCTGTAGGAGGGAAGAAGCTGATGGTGAGGAGAAAGATGTGGACCGTATCTCAGGCTTGGGAAGCTCAAGGTGATTTTTTTTTTGTCCTTTTTAAGAAAGTTGTTAAGGAAAGGATTTATGATTCTACGATATGGCCTAATATACAATTTTACAATTGTTGTGTAAGAAACACTCCTTCTCTGCTCCTCAGTATGCTCTGTTTTTGTTATATCAGAGGTCATTACAATGTTCCTCTTGACATCCAAGTGGTGGCAAGAGGAGCTGCTCGTGTCAATGCAGTATGATTGTTAAGTGTTTGTTTTCAAGTGTTTGTTTCTATTTACAGTGCAGGGTCACGGAAAATGGTGCTCTCCCAAAAGGAAAAGGAGGCTGCTAAAATGGGCTTGTCAGTTTTTACAGTAGGTTTCACTTTTGCTGCCTTTTTGAAAAGTCACAATTGATTTGTGTATGTTGGATTCAGACTCTGTTAAGTGCAAATGTGTTAATGTTAATAGTATATTTAATGAGCTGTTTGATGGATGGAAATAAGCTGTAAAACTAGTAAAGGCATAGTTTAAAGTTTTTCAAGGGTTGTTAATTAAGAAATGCCTTCTTTACAGCACCATAAGACAGAGGGTCACCCAGAAACCTCAACAACAACAAAGACATCTGAGAGTGTAGAAAAGGGGGAGACGGAACAACGGTGAATATGCATTATATTCATAACCATCTGTGTGATAACTTGTTAATCACTTAACGCGATGATCCAGACACCACGAAAATAAAACGGTTGTAGTTGTGGTGGACAAAATGAGGCCTTGTACTATAATTTCTTATTTTAACAATAAATGTTTTCACTACTTGTTTTTTTTAACTTCTCCAGGCATGAGAGCAAAAAGAAGAAGAAAGAAAAGAAGAGCAAAAAAGAGAAAAAGAAGAAGAAGGAGAAGAAGAAGAAGAGGCAAAGGAGAGACTCGTCCTCCTCTGAATCAGATGACGACAGAAAGAGGTTTGCTCATTTCTCCATTAGCTGTCATCGGAGGGTGGACAAAATGACATGAACACTACAAACGATGGCTTAAAAAACATTATCATATACAGTATATGGATCAGCCCTTCTGCAACACAGTCTGAATCAAATGAAATTATTACTGGCATGACAAAGGTTGCATTATTTACGAAAGTATTGTACTGACTCTTATTATACATTTCCTCATGTTGATGTGTCCAACTCCTGCAAAGTGGGAAATTAGCGAATCTGCAGCACTGCTATGATATAAAAGCTTTCTTCTGTCAGCACTAGAGGGCACTGAGACACTGTCCTACAGAAAAATGGGATTTTCGCTGTTTAAGTTTTGGGGTATGTACCCCCAGACCTTAGATATATCCTGTAAATCAGGTGTGTAGAAGAGAGGTGTACATGCCAGAGCAATGTCATTTACCTATTTCAGTAATTTGTGACAGACAGGAATTATAATTATGTTATTATTAATGTAAACATAATGGTAGTGTACAGAATTAATGAGGAATAAATTGTTAAATTTATTGAACTTCTGTCAACGAAATATCCAGTTATATAAATTTACTAAACTCGCTAAAAAAATACGCTCATCAGGCAGCTACTTCCTCCCCTGCCTCACAACAGCTTACCCGATCCCCACCCGTCATTGATTGTTTCCTTTTACTCTTCAGGCACAGAAAGGACCACCATCATCATAATCCATCATACCATAGTCAGAGTGGAGCCAGACCCCATGACAGCCATTCAAGGGGGGTAGTAAAGGCAGAGCGACAGCCCTCCTACCCCCATCATCGACAGCATCGGCACGACACAGACTCGTCTGATGGGGGGTCTCCTGTCTCCCGTAACCCTGCCAGCCACAAGACGGCCCCTGGTGGTGCCACACAAAGCCACAGGCGGCGCCACGACACAGACTCGGACGACTAATGTCCTTCCCACCCCCTCATTCAAAGACGCATTATGAGGACAGAGCGCTCTACAGCAGCTTGACTGGCCCTGAAGACCTCATTTACTCTGGACAGCCAAGTGAACTGTGGATGGATTCAGGTCAATGTGTCTAACTAACAGGCTTTGACCACACGCTTGAATGACAATGAGTTGTCTCTTTCTTTTTTTTTTGTAATTTTTTGTTATGTTTGACAGCAAAGTTAGTTTTCAACACATGTGATTAAACCACCAAATATCACATGTAATAGGTTGTCAATTTTAGTTTTCATTTCACTGGATAAAATACAATGCAATATAAAAATATATAAAACACAAAATGTCTAGTTGTGATGGCTGTTACTGCTGAGGAATATGAAAGAAATTGATACTTTTTGAAAGAAATGACACTGATTTAATTATCTCTCTTTTTTTTATGGTATTATACGTCTGGCAGCCGGTAATGTTAGTGAGGCAGAAACTTTTGAAGTTGGCAGAAAGTTGTTACCAGTAACCAGCACAGTAATGTTTGTAGTAAATAACATCAGTGCTACAAGATATTTATTTAAATATATGACATTGCAGAGTACATTTAAATAATCAAGCAAATGTGTTTCTTTAAGTGTGGGTGAAAATCCTTCTAAGATGCTCCTTGACGCATTTTCCTTCCACATCTCTTCTATCCTACTGAGCCTCTTGCACTACTCAGCAGCTCTGGTCCTTTTCTTTTTCTCAATCACACCAACGCTCCTTAATCCCTCACCGTTCTAGGTTCAGCTCTCTGACTGGTGCGATACCATTGGAATGCTCTCCACTAGTCATAATAGAGTGTAGTGTTTGCATTTGCCTTGAATTGGTCTGAAAGGGGGTTTTCTGCTGGCTGGCACCTGGGGGGTGCACTAAAAAGAGCAAGCCATTCATAAAGAAGAGTGCAAAAAACCAGGCGGGTCCTTTTTATATGGCCGAGTACCGTTAGACCGCCACACACAAACCAAGCTGATGGAGCAGCAGGAGAGAAGGCCAGACAAAGCCACCCTATGAGGGACCCGAGACTCAAACTCCCTCCCCTTCTAGCACCATCATACTCTCCTGCCATGTTTTATAGGCTTGGCTGCATTAACCATAGCAGCCTAATCGACCTGCAAGAATGCCATCGTAGATTGCCGCCCCTACACAATGTAGAACAGGGTTGCTATCCACATTACTGCTTTAACTCAAACATTGGGTGGTTTCTAACACCTTAGGGCACTGCATTTCTTCCTGGGTCAAGGGGTGATGGCCCAAGCAGGTTGCAATGATACCAGTTTTTGAGTCCATTATTTTAGTATTTTCCAAAATGTATTGCTAGTATGTCTAATATACCTGAAACTAATGATATTTTCAATACCAATGAACCTCTAAATGATTTGTTTTGATTAATTGTTGTCAGACTTATAAAATTGTAAAAATTGAAAAAAAACACCATCAGTTTAGGTGAACAGAACATTTATCACTATTTTGATAATGAATTGCTTTTGAGTGTTTTGGAAGAAAAACATGTTTTAGATCTAGCTTCTTGGTTGGAACAACACAAGAGGTAACATCTTTGTCTTTGAGAACGAATGATCGACATTTTATAAACCAAACAACTAGGTAGTTGAGAAAATACTTAACAGATTATTCGATAATGAAAATTAGCTGCAGTCCTATAGATTTAACAGAAATGGACAAAGGACTGCTAAGTAGGGAGACAAGCTACATTATGCATCTGAACGTTCAGTAATTTTATTGCATAGAGAGCAGAATGAAAATCAGTTTTTTTTTAATCCAGTCACTTTAATTACAGTGCTTTATCCTCACAAAACAAAAGCTTTACATAAAAAGAGACAGAAACTTAAAGAGATTAACATAGTTTTTCATTTAGGCAGTTATAAATCAAAAGTGTAATGCACCCCCAAGACATGTTCAGAACAGTAAAGTAACACCCACACCTATTAGAAAAGAAGCTTGAAAATTATAAAGGCAACATGTGTCTTGGATAAGAAGGCATATGTATAGCTTCCTGTTTACGCCAAGGACAATATGCTGCAAAGGAAGAAATAAGAGCACAAAAGCTGAACATGTAGCTGAAATTGATTTTGTATTGCCATCAAACGCCATTTCCCACAATCTGAAAATTCTGCATCAAAAAGGTATGTCTTACTAGGGCCTTTACTTATAACACCAGGGACATTGTAGTGTGCAACTCTGTTAATATTGCTTCACACAGTACATACATGTTACAGCATAGGTCTGCTGAAATTAGTAATCAGTGGAATAATAGAATCTTGTGCAGCCTAAAGATGTAAACAGCTAGTCCATTTATGCATGCCCTTAAAGACCAACAGATCACATCATGCAGTTTTGCTAACAATGAACATCTGCAGAACATGATCAACCTGAGACTTATAGGAACACAAAAAACTAACGCTGACTCAAAAAAAACTGCCTTTCAAAACAACCAGAAAGCAGGTAGATGTGAGCTCATTACAGCATTTCTAAAATTCAAGCGGACATACTGTATAACA
Source organism: Pampus argenteus (assembly GCA_036937835.1). Lineage (NCBI taxonomy): Eukaryota > Metazoa > Chordata > Actinopteri > Scombriformes > Stromateidae > Pampus > Pampus argenteus. Next base: position 15,328,365 of record CM072875.1, read on the forward strand.
AAGGCTGGTAAGTGTTCACAGAAGTTCTCGACTTGCTCAGAGTGATGTCAGTACAGAGTACAAATAGTCAGTGCCAGTGTTTACTAAAAATATTTTTTCAGGGCGGGGGTGGGGGTAAGGGGTGGTACTCGCAGTCACTATTAAAGCAACTATAGTAGTTGCGAGTAGTGCATCTATATATAATTCAGTTTTTCTAAATCAATAGCCCCTCATGGATCATTCCCTACAGTACGTGTGACCAGATGATGAGTCATCAGATTGCAATGAGGTCCTGGGATCAACATGTGCTGGTACGTTTTTATTCCATGCCTCCCTTTTCTTATTCAACACACACATGGCTGCCCAACAGCCAGAAAGTGAAATAACCACGGTAGAAAAAGTAAAATAAGCTGCCCCATTACCAAATATATTTACAATTACATAAAATAAAATAATAATAATAATAATGAAAAAAAAAAAAGACAGCTTTACATGAATCGATCATCCCTACCACTGGCCTGTATGTTTGTGGTAATAATAGCTGACATGAGGGCAACGTCCAGTACTTTTTTTTGTTTTTTGAACATTGTAGCTCAGTTTTGCAACACCTTAAGAGTAGAGCGCAAAGGACAGAGTTTGGGTGGAGTAAATTAGTTGTGGCTAGCACATAATTATTAATGGTTCTTGAGCTGATTGGACAACCAATCCAGTCCTTCATAGAGACCATCCCCGGTGGTGGCACAGGTCGCCTGGATGTACCAGTGTCTGTCACGTAGGGAGTGGAGGTTCATCTTGTCTGTGAGTTCTGCTGCGTTCATAGCGTTTGGCAAGTCCTACAAACATTAAACAGTAAGAAAGTATTAAGGGCCACACCTGTGACTACAACAGGCCAATTGGTGGGAGCAAGAAAAACTTGCAGTGAACTGGTTATGGTACACATCTGATTCTGTTTAAATAGGTATCACTCACTTGTTTGTTGGCAAACACTAATAGCACAGCATTACGTAACTCGTCCTCTGCCAACATCCTCATGAGCTCTTCACGGGCCTCGGTGCATCGTTCTCTGTCATTGCTGTCCACAACGAAGATAAGACCTGGAAGGCAAATAGAGAACAAATGAGTGTGTACAGTGCAGTGTAAATGAAGTGAACATAAAAAAAGGCTGTAATGGTGTTACTGATCTAAAATAAAACCAAAACATACCTTGTGTGTTCTGGAAGTAATGACGCCACAATGGCCGAATTTTGTCCTGACCGCCGACATCCCATACTGTGAAACTGATGTTCTTGTACTCGACTGTCTCTACATTAAAACCTGACGGGGGGGGGGGAAAGGTAATATTTAAAAACTCGAAAAATAGACTGTGATGTAAAGCATAGTATATATACATATAGTACTCCGGACTCTGACCTACCTATTGTAGGAATGGTGGTCACAATCTCTCCAAGTTTGAGCTTGTACAAAATAGTTGTCTTGCCAGCAGCATCCAGACCCACCATGAGGATCCTCATCTCCTTCTTCCCGAACATTTTAAAGAGCCCTGCGAACATATTCCCCATGGCAGCTGGTGATGGGAACCTACTTTGGTGTAAAAAAAAAATCTGAGGAGAAACAAAAAGTGCAAATGTTGAAACCAGGTGCAACACAGGAAGCATGTGACCAGTGTAAACATGGTTAATTAGTCACTTAACTATCTCGATCTCTTTAAAGATGCCAAACATAACCTAGCTCCAGCTTCTTAGCTGTAAGTACTGGCAGCTTATCTTTGTGTTTAGGACAAAAAAAAACACAACTTGAAGGCGTCACAATGGGCTTTAAATTGGGTACTTGTACCATTTTTGTTGTTTTAGACCAAATAATTAACCGACATAACAGATAAATAAGTTGACAACGCATACATTTTTGGTGCAGCCCCCAACTCCAACTGGCTTTTGAGTTTTCGCTGGAATGCGAACAAAAACGACCATTTTTTTTACATACTAGCTGAGTGAATCATCTCTAACGCCTACGACATCTGTTAACATATTATATTTAAACGTTGGTTCCGCTAAAAGGGTCAAACATTTTTACCTTTCCGGACTAAAAGCAGACACCTGAGATCACGACCTGCCGGAGAAGTTAAATAAAAACATCTGATTTGTTTGCGCTTGTGTTAAATTAAAAATTCATGAGTGCTGAGATCAGAAATTATGCTAACGTTAGCCGCAAAACGGCATAACGCTGAACAGGATATTGCTTTTTTTAAGCGGTTATAACTCAGACTAGATGTTAAGAATGACACTATTTCGTAAATGGGGACTTTTATTGGCGTAAAATTATAGTAAGGTAGTAAAATGCGATGGTAATAAATACTATGTTGATAAAAACTACATAAACAAACTGCGGATGTTAGCTTGCTAAATCGCAATGCTAATATTCGCCCGACAACATCTGATTTTTGACAATCTATTATTTACCGTAATCATAAAGGCCTCGTTGTGTCTTTAATACTCATTTAACGCAACAATGGTGTGGAGATGGGTTGGAAAATGAGGAAAATACCTGGAGAAAGTCGGATAAGTCGATTAAGATAAGTGAGCTAAATTAGCGATTAGCAGCAGGTCGCTGTCGCCGTTTCTCACTCGGCGTCCTCACTATTGGAACCGCGACCACAAACACGACTTCTGCTTACAAACGCGAAGCTTTTAGTACGATTAAATTTAAACGAATATAGCATTAAATTGACACCACAAAGGTCTCTCATACACACGTACAGAGTTGATATGTTTCCTTCCCTCTTCAAGGCGTTTCCTTCCTCAGGAAAATGGCGAAAATTGACACGTCAGAGGTTCCGTTCCTACAAAACTTCCGTGATTATCAGATTGGGAGGTGCTGCCCCCTGTGGCCGAGCGGATAATTACACGAACAGCTGACTGAAAGTTTTCCCAATTGCTTAATCACTTGCATTTCTTTAAAAAAAACAAAAAAAAAACTAGGTTATGAATCTGAATCTGAATCCGTTTATCAGCCAAGTATGTAAGCTTGCAAAAGATGTGGAATTGAATGCAATGTGCAATGTTAAATCTAACTTTATGAAATATATGAAAGTGACCAGCGTATGATGTGAAATGTAAAGTCTAGTTTGATAACAGTACAGTTCAGCTGTACTTATGTGTTGGTGTTTTGGTCTGCTAGTCTGATTCACATGTTGTTTGAATGTGTGTGAACTTTAATGTATTGCTGGCAACTAACTTGCTTTTTTGTGCTTAAGTGATTTTATCTAACTATATATTGTATTATAATGATGTCTATTTTAATTATAACATGGCTTCCTATGTGTATACGCTTTCACAGCATTTGAACCTGCCACACAATCACCACATCAAGTCAGAACACACAGAACAACAAAAAGTAAAAATAGAAAAATACAGCTGTCACACAAATACATGACGGAAAAATGTCTCACTGCAACAAAATCACATAATTTAAAGACTAATGTAGAAATGTTGATCCTACATGTCTCATCCTTCCAGGAAGCACATAGGATCTGTATCTTCCTTTATGTCCACATCTCTCATCTACATTTGCAGATGTGAGGTACTTTCACATTTTCTTGCCTGCATGAGTCGGCTGGTGTCCCTCTCTGATGTCCAAGCTACATGAACACTGTGGTTTCATGCACATGTGTTTAAAAAAAAAATGCGCATGTAAACTAAATGTGTGATAATCTGTGCTAACATTTGAAGATGGACATATTATTGATTTAACTATATAACAGATTCCACTGTTATCAGTTAAATTTCAGATTACAGAAATGGATGAAACATGTTTGAAATAGTTTGACAGCTGCTTCTTTAAGCAAGGCGTTGAGCTCTCTGAACCAGCTAGCCTAAGGGCACTACCAGCGGTTTTAGGAGTTATTTTAAAGGATCTTGAAATGTGCAATACTTAAAATTCACCAGTAGGCTGATAGAAGATAATACAAAGCATTAATGAGTTAATTGATGATTACAATGCTCACATGCTTAACTGTCCATCTTGTTGTTATCACCTCACCCACATATTTTTGTAATTCTGCAAGAAGTGATATTTAATATTTATTTTTAAATATTCACTGAATAGACTAATGCCACATATGATAGCATGAGCTTTTATGGAAATACAAAGTACAATGAAATATGTATGCAATCGAACACTTTGATTGAAAATTCAAATGACAATAAAATGTGCATATCAAACTTGTATTGTATGAGTATTAATCTACATCTAGACTCTAGATGATGCTTATAAAGTCTTTTTACAACAGCTGCCAGAGGGACCGTTAGGTGGCGATTGTCTCTGTATGTTCAATTTAAACCTATTGAGGTATTTGTTTTCTGACTTTGCAACTTCCACTTCCTTTTGATCCCTGAGCAGGTCATTGAAAAAAAAGTCTAAGCACATTATTGTCAGGCCAGTTGAATTTTAACCAGGGCCAACTATGCCTGCTACCCCCAGCAGAGGGGGCAGCAGGAGGGCAGAAGGGCAGGAGAGAACAGCGGGAGGGGAGAAAGGGTTATAGTTGGTGATGGACCACACAGTGAAGGCTCATAATGCCGTCTCACTCCGCAGCCATAATTTGTGGTTTTGCCCCGGCAAATGCCCGAGAGACCTTTTCAGCATATTTTCACACCAACTGCTGTCTTTTGTGTGGAAGGTATTTACTGAGTGAAAATTGTTAAAATTCTTGTAGATTCTCACTTTTAACTTAGAATCATTAAGTAAAGTTAGGATTTTTTCTTCATTAAACTGTTGCATGTGTGTAAGTATACAATGATTGGCAATCAATGTTCCTATCAAACAAAACAAAACCCTTCAGCAGCTATAAAATACACCAGTATCAATCATGCTCACTGCCATTCTCTCTCCCTGTCTCTTCTCTCTCTCTCTCTCTCTCTATATAGTTTGAATCCATTGAAGCAAACAGTTAGGAAAGCAGGTCTTAAAACATATCACCAAAACATAAATCACAAATATGTTCAGTTTGAACATGCAGTTATTGTATATAACTCTGGAAAAAGACATACATACATTATTATGGCTCACACCTGACACCTGCCAGTTTTTTGAATTATGAGCTTTCTCTAATATAAAGAAATAAAATTTGATTTGATTTGATTTAATATAGAAAAATTCTGCAATGGGTTTATCACAGCTTTTTTCAAACAATTATAACTGATTAAAAAAAAAGTTTAGAAAGTCACATTTGCATAACAAAGCAGTTCACTTCCTCCAACCACTACTACTATAGTTCTGACTATTCAAAACATACATTTTTCAAAATTATTGTTATTGTTATCATCTTAAATGGGATATATGAGGCATAAAATAATGCTCAATGATCAAATGGATAATAAAAAAAAAAAGTTCTCGCCAATAGTATCTTACCCTTCTTTTTTAGCTTATGAGGATTGTAACAAATTATGTAAAGACTTGATTTTATTGGATGCACATACCACGTAGTGAGCCGAAGGTACAGTAAAGATCCTAGTAGTAGAGCTAATTCCACCTTTTCCGCAGGAAAGCACAGCAATAATATCCATTTCAAGGGTTTCCCTTCTTCCTCTTTCCTCCTTCCTTCTTTTCCGCTTTATATCTCACTAGATACTGACAGTTGTGATGTGTGGACAGAGGGCTAGAAATAAGACAGTAGAGGGTGTATATATATCACACACACACACCCCCCTCAAAACACACACACAAACACACAAACAAATTCTGTACACGAAACATGCAGGCACGTAGACACACACGTGCACTCACTCTCTCTCTCTATTTGTCTTTTATACTTCCCCCTCTTTGTGTCATATGTGTCCCCAGAACACCTTTCCCCACCTGGGGGCCACAGCCCCAGAGGCTGGGACAGCTGTAGTGGGACCCTGGAGATTGTCAAAGCAATAACTCTCAGCATGAAAATATGCTTTTGGTACATTTCTGGGTATTGCATACAGACTGCATCATCACCTGTAAGGGCATGACTGACTCGATGAGTCAGTTTTTGCCAAATCAAAGTAAATCCTCGCATGAAGAAATACAGAGTGAGGCTCAAATGCTGTTTGTGAATGGAGGAGTGCTGCCAAGGGGCCAAAGAGGCTTTGCAGTAGGAAATGGGTAAGGATCTCAGTAGGGGCCTTACTCCCCTCTGAGACGAGGCCTAGCAAGGATAAAAACGCTCAGTACGGGGCTTGGGAATGCTGATCGGGTGTGTGTGTGTGTGACAGGGAGAGAATGTGTGTGTGTGTACACGGAAGAAAAAGTGTCTTATTTGAAGTTTCATGAGCCTTCACATTGTGTTAAAAACATATTCTGGATTTGGAGCATATGGCGTTTAGTTTCAATAATCATAATAATCATAGTAGTATGAAATGGCCCTTGGGCAACCAATAGACTACTGTGTGAGTCGTACAAAGGAGCCGGTTTGGCCTAAGTAGTGCTGGAACTCGGATGGACAGGCATGGGATGCCTCCCTCTGCGTCTCATGTACTGGATTATAGGTCGGGCAAAATCCCAAAGGAGGTGTGAAGCAGGAAACAAACCGAACATTATTACAACGACCCACATCGTTGCCATGAGAGGATCCATGCTGGCTTCATCCATTGGCAACAAGTGCCACTGGGCACCCTACCCCACGCCTCTCACAGTAGGGGGCGCTACAGAGAGACAGGCTAGGGCAAAGGATAAATGTGCACCAGTGTCGGCTGCCAATCACCTTTGTATGGTGATTGTCGGCAGCCTGAAAAGGTCGTTAAGGGGATTTACATAACATTTTGCACTCCGCCCCGGGTACATATGGAAATGTTTGATTCCATATTGAGTCAATACTGCATGAGGGTTGTTCTCACGTACAGTTTATGAAAACAGGCTTTGAGGTGATCTAATTTACTGGAAGTGAAGAGGACAAAATCCATGACAAGGCACTGGACTGGCAAACTAGAAAATAAAGATGGTAAAATTCTGAATACGCTACATCTTGTCGTGTTTGTTGCATCAGTTTGCCGAAAACCTACTTTTGCAATAAAAACTTTTTCATCTTCGGGGCCACAACTGATCTTTAACTTCTTGGACTCTGAGGTGAGCAGTAGTACTACCATGTATATGATGTAATACAAATATTGGTTTTTATTACCCTTTCATTCCTCCAATCATAGCTGGCGCAGTATATGTGGGAGCCATTGGAGTCGATGAGAGATGTCTTGGGACATCCGTGACAGATGGTTGAGACAAGCTCTTCAAGGACGCCCTTCCTCAGAAAGGACATGGGGGCCTCTGGTTGGGGGGGTGGTGTTGGTATTAGGAATGGGAATCGCTGGCTTGCAGAATGTGGGTATACTGGCAAGGTGTAAGGGTACACATAGAACACTACGTCCATGCCAGGGAACTGGATTTCCTGGTAAAGGATGACTTGGTTGGACGTGAGGTTTCCATGGTCCATTTCTCTTCAAATGCTCAGCACCGTTTAAATGTCCTGCATTAAATAGGACATTTCGCCACCTTCTATGAACTTAAAGGACTTTTTGACTGTTGTAATATTTGAGGCTACAGCTGCTGCTTTCTCTTTGAAACTTGCTTCAAGCATACAAATAGGCTATGACGAGCCATTGCAAGATGAAACAATAGTGAGGATAAAGGTATTTCTTTGAAAGACTTTTTTGTTTCCCTCAGTGGGTTGGTTTGAAGTTGATTCATGTTTGCTATGTATACAGGTTTTTAAGGGCTGTCCCACCCCTGTTCCCTGTTTTAAATCCAGCTATATCCCATTGGAGGAGGCATCAAAGATTAAAGTGTGAACCTATTGCACCTTGGGGTAGATAATTGGTTGGAATGCACAGCATGTCGAAGCAGGGCCTTGAGGACAACCAGCACCAACCAAAACCTGTGGTATCAAAACCAGGTAGGTGTCCAGATTTGGCATTTGGGGTCCTTCACCTGTCATGTTGATGCCACATGATTTGTAACACAGTCTCATCTTAGTTCTCCGACAATCAGGTATCCGTGACATTGACAGGTTAATTGTAGCGGGCCCTTTGGGCCCTCAGAGAGGCCTCATGGTGACAGGCCTAACATGCACCCAAGGTGGTCCAGGTAGCGTGTTTTTTATTGCTACTGACAAGTGATCTCTTTCAGTTATGTAAGCCTCTCCAAGATAATCCTTAACTGATTGAATGATGCATTTTGAACATCACAAGTGTGGGCATCACAGACCAAGAAACGTAATTGATCATTTGTTTATTCCTGAAATGTTAAAATACACAGTTGACATATAAGCAGTTTTATCAGTGACTCCTGTCATTGTTTTGATATGGAGGGTTTCTCTCTGTGTTTACGTGTGTGTGTTTGTGTGTGTGTGTGTGTGTATTGCTCGACGGCGCACCTGTCTGCCTTGAGGCTGGAAATGCTACAGCCTCCCATTTCTGGCTGGCACTCATGTGGTAATACATTGGAGGGCTTGTCATGGTGCTTTATTGAAGCCCTCTGACAAGCTATTTGACACTCTTGACAGGGTCAGAGGTGTCAACCTGCTCAGGCTGACAGAGAGATGGACACATAAGAGTGCAGGCGAACTAGGTTGCTGCCCGAGTCAATTGCAGGTTGCAGGCCTGGGGTGATTTGCTGCTCTGCCAATAAAGCCTGGATGGAGTCACGTTTGGTGTTCAGACAGAAACAGCAGAGATGCAGATCACTTTTCAACATTTAAACTGTATTTGAATCAGCTTTGTATTGTATAAAAAGCTGCAAGATAAATGCGTAACGTATCCACAAGTTGCATGACATGTTTTGCACACCTGTCAAATTTTGCTTGTGCATGTACAGAACAAACATGGAAACACACAATTAGAAACGGAATCAAAATGAATCAGAATAAATTAATATTATGCAGATCATGTTGCAGTATTTTTTAAAATATTGTGTGTCACTCTTGCATGTGAGGATATGAAGAACAAGGGGCTTGTATGAGTCACAAAATGCCAAACAATTTAGCTGAAACTGCACAGTGATAGAAATAATGGCACAATGATTTCTTAAGTCTTAAATCCTTGTTAAGACCCTCCATCTTTCAAACTAAACTAGATCACACCAAGAATCTCCTATCCCTTTATCCTGTTTAGATCCTCTAATCCCTCAGCCATTTTCCATTCTTTCTCTTTTTCTCATTTCAAATGGCAACTGTTTGGTTGTCCGGCATTGGAACGTTGAGAATTTGTCCTCTCAGTGAAAAGAAAGTAACTATATTGAAGAAAGGAAGAACAGCTTGACATAGCCAAGAATGCTACGGATCTCTTTAAGTCCCATAATGAGATGTTTTCTCTGCTCTGAGCTTGTATTGACATGGAGACTAATGATTTCCACAAAGTAATAGATTGAGAAAGTAATGCGCAGGGGTGGGAAAGACAACACGGAGTGATTTAAGTTGTAGAGTAGCCAAGATGATCAGTGCCTCTCTTTATATGGGATGTGAAGAGCCTTAATGATATCACCTCTTTGGAGCAAACACACACACAGAAGCACGATGACTTGAGTTCAGAACGAATGAGAAACTAATTAACATAGAGAAAACATGTCTCCCTAAAACAATAAAACCTAAAAACACAAGAAATTTTAATAGATTAAACAAAATGATATGATTTGTAAGAAACGTTCCTGCTGTCCAAGACCTTCCAATTAGGAACTAATGTTATCTATATTAACCCTTCGCCCCCTCCCTGACTTAGCTTTATTGAGGGAAGGGCAAGGGGGTTGGGGTTGCCTCAATAAAAACAGCACTAAAAAGCAATTACAGTGCTGTGAAGAATGGGACTTGTCAGTAATTTGCTGTCTAAAACCGAGGAGATTGCAGGTCTGGGGCCGATTGGAATTCTGAGCCTGCAGTGCAGTGTGGGAAAAGCAGTGGGAAGGCAAGCACCACCCTTTGTGAGGTAATTACTGGAACTACCAGAGGCCAGCGCCAGTCCCTGCTAATGATAACCCCGCTCCTCTCCCCTGCTAGTCACCTTGTAATTGATATACCCAATCTCACTCACTCAGGACATGTCCACAATAATGCGGATCAAATCTGGACATGCACCAGGCTGATGTTTTCTGATATGATCACTGATAAATGGAAGTTCTTAAAAAACTTTGATGAATTTGAGAATAGTTTATTAATACACGGATTATGGATTATGGTAATATTTGACAAAACACACTTACTAATACAGTCTATATTAACCCAGATCTTCTGAGCTACTGCATGGAAAAATGAACAGAAGCTAAATAGGTAACATGAGTATAATAAAATATTATTAAAAATACTATATAATAAAATGCAGGGTGTTTTTTGAGTGTTTTGTGTTAACAAATGTACATACCAGTTTAGCTTCAGTGTTCCCAACACAGATATCTTAGGCAATCTTTCTTCAAACACTTATATCTCATATTTCATAACTGTGCTGTCAATATACAAGAGCCACAGAAAAGAAAAATGCTAAATGGAAGCATAAATAAAGGGCTGGATGAGAGTTAAAGAGTTAAAAACTGATTTCATCTTTATTTTAGAAAATTGCAGTTATTGTTCTCTATACTACAATATGACACAAGGGTTTTCCCTTTTATTTTCTGATGGGAATTTAAAATTATAATTACTTCACTTCACTCCACATAGGCTCAACTTCAAAAACTGATTAAACACTTTCAGTTTGACTTGATGTTATCTTGGCTTCTCTTCAGTATTTCTTTTTAAGATGTGAAGGGGCCCACAAAGCAAAACCTCTCCCAGGGCCCTAAGAGGCAAAGGCCTGCTCTGTCTATCATACCAGTAGACAACAGATTTCTTCTTATTATGTATTTTACTTTTTTTTATTTTAAATTTTGTATACTTGCCAATGACAACAACAACAAAAAAAAAACATGAGTATTCATTTAACTTAAAGGTTGATTATGAATACTAAATCTTGATTCTGACAATCCCACCTGTAAAACAGTGTAAATGAATGTTGATGAAACTGCTTCTGCAAATGCATGCTTCATGCTCATCCTACCTGCTGAACCGCTTTGAGCTACAGAGAGGTGAAAAGGTGACTAATGAGTGATCATGTCTGCCTCCTCCTCCTCCTCCTCCCCACCACGACCCCAGCCCACATTGATGTGGATGACCCCTTGTCAACCTTCAGGCTTGGCAACCCACCACCTCCACCTCCACCACCAGCACTACCACACCACATCTTACAGCAGCAACACCTGAACATGGGATGCTCCCCTGAAACACTACTGTTTAACTGCACAGTAAGTGTACTATGAGCACACTGCATTAGTATGTCTCACGTATCACCCCCCCCCCCTTGTTATTTCCCCAGTTTGAGTAATGTTCTCTTGTAAGTACAGAGGTGGCAAAATTCCTTTGTTCGCTTCAACAATACAAACAGGCACTTCAAAAGGGATAAGGCTGCTTTACAGGTGTCACATCTCTTCTGATGATGGCTGTCCTCTTTAGAAATCTTGCAGATAACCCATCATCCTCATTCAAGGCAGGTGACATGCTTCGCACGTTCCCCTCCTTGGCTGTAAAATATACCACCATGATTGCTACAGATGTTAAGATGTTTCAACATGACTGTTAATGTAAAGAGAGGGGAGGTTTATCTTCTATGAGTGGGTCGAATTATCTATAGAAATCCAAAATTTTATTGTGTCTGTTTGTTCATAATATTTATCCAAAAGTGGCAGCAAAGTGAGCATTGTGTGATAAACAACACATTGGTGAATTTAGTGGCTGAAGTGTTGGATCAAGGTGTGAGAGCTGCTCAGGATCTATTTATTCAGAAAACAGAAGTGAGAAACATTATCATTTACAGGCCATATAAATACAAGGATGTAATTTTAACATTCTGTGATTAAGTGATGATTTTTAGTTTTAGATTTATTTGGCAAATTACATGTTGACACCATGTTTTTACACGCACAATAATTAAAAGAGCATCGAGGATAACACACAAAAAAAAGTCTCTTATTTCCATTGTGGTCCTTGTTGTGGTTAGATATCATGGAGGTGTGTGCTTGTGCGTGTGTGTGCATGCATGTGGAGATAGTGGAGTACAACATTAGTGGCATATACAGTTAAAGTACAACAAACATCAATATATAAAAAAACCCATTCACGTTGGGCATTAACAGGCGTCATCCTGACAACAGGCTTATTACACTAACATTACACTAACATGTTATACGTGCTACATACAACCCCATCTACACAACTGTCTTTACATTTTAATTTTGGATTCACAAACAAGAAATCATCCGGTTTTCAAATTGCAGGTGCAGCTAAACATGTTTTAATAATGGTCAGATCTAGACGGTCCCGTGTACTGAAAGACGTGCTGAATCCAACTGAGTGATCTAATTCCAGACAAAGACATAGACATCAAAAGACTGGCTTCAAAGTCACATACATAATGAAATGCCCACACACTGCACTCCCCTCTCTGTAGTTCATTTTGGCCCATCACCTTTGGTGTGTATGACCTGCACAAGAAGAAAGTTGCAGTCTTTGCCTCAAACACATTTCATACAGAAATGTTGAGCAACACAGTAGCTGAATCTCTCAGATACATCGTCTTGTGGCACTTCAAACATGTGCACAAAGATAAAACATCAATTGAAGATCATCATGTGTTAACAATTATCCCAGCTCGCATGTTAGGAAGAGATTTTCATGTTCAACTGTTCAAACATCAAAAAGCCTCGGGAACAGTGAAACCGAAGCTGGCTGTAACCAAAGTGGGACTTCTGTGGGAGTATTTGCAGCATGTCATTTGAGCGTGGGCCTTTGCACCACTGCACTGTATATATGACGCTCCGGCCTGGCCCACAACAACATGGCTTTATTGAAATGCATGCGGTTGTCTCTTGTGAATGTCACGGTGAAACTCAGGTCCCCCTTTCTTTGGCAAAAACAGGACATAAAAAAAAAAAAAAAAAAAAAAAGGACACTGATTGCAATTAGGCCCATTGTCTTCTATTTATATGGTTATTGGGTGGTGCCACTTGCAGTCTGGTCGCGTCAAAGTTCTCACAGTCAGGATGCCATCTCTCCCACTGCATAGCCTCCCCTTGCAACTATCTGCTAACAATGTTCATCTCACTTGGGTGACAAAGCTGCTAGGTGGGTCTGGCTGAAGGGAAGGGCCCATTTCCTTCAGCCAAAAGACTGCGTTGCTGCAGGGCCGGAGCTTCTGTCCATCCTGTGATCTGTTTCATGTTTTGTACTTGTTTTCTCTCATTGAGATGGTGTGAAAAGTGTCAAAGGTCGAGGTGTGGAATGAGCTGCTGACAGCCTCCTAGCCACTAAACCAAACCTGAGCCTGGCTTGGCTCCCAGGAGTTCATAAACAAGAGTCTTCCGCAAGTATTCATTTCCTATCATGAAGCAAGGTTTAAATGCCTTAGTATTTTTATGAACGTCTGGGGGAAATGAGTACACTGAAGTAATGAGTTCTACTCATAGGACAAACTGTGAAAGACGGCTTAAAATATAGTTTGATGTGGGGGTGGGCAGACAAATGAATCCACATGAATGAGGACGGAAGGGTATCACTTTTTGTGGTGCTTCTACTCCGGAGGGGGTGTGTATCAATCTTTCTGTGTGATAATGGGGTTAGATAGCAGAGAGACCTGGCCTCTGGTGGTGACATTGTTGCAGGGCTCAAAGACTATCAGGGGTCCAGTGGCTGAGCCGGAGCACTGGTGGGCTCTTTTCACATTGGACCCCTAATCTATCTTCAGATCAGGTCTTTTCAGCAAAGCTCCATCTATTTCTAAACTCCCATCACTAAGATTTTTTCTCTGTTATTTTTGTTTCACAAAAAAAGCACAGCTGGCTCCTATGGTCTCTTATAGGAATCAAATTATTGCTCCAGCTTCTTTCTTCCAGTGACAAATCCACAGCTCATGTTTGGGCATTATGGCCTTAATCTATTAGTGTTCATGACTGACAGCTTGTCTATTTTCTAAGTATGTGACTAAGATTAGATTTTTCATCTTGTGCATTAGAAAGAAAATGTTTATGCAAGGCATCATTCAGTGGCCCTCGGGTATTTATTATGGAAACAACATGGCTTGAATGATAGATCATACAGATCAAACATACAAACTTGACTATTGTACATATTTTCCTCAGGATCAGGGTTTACTGATTTATATGGTTCACATGACTGTTGTTTAAGATTTCAAACTGCATTCATCACATGCTAAAAACAGCACAGCAGACACATTTTTTTTATGCATGGATCTCTGAGCCTGTTTTTCTGGACATTGCTGCTACATTGCTATGTCCCTTAATTCAACATCCTGTATCACTGAACTGTAAGACAAGAAAATATTTGTCATATGAGAGGGTGTCAGTGGAAAGAGATAGTGAAAAAAAAATCTCTTTTTACAAGAAAAATATCCATATATGAAATATTTAAATAGTGCTATTGTGATACGCAATTAAATAAATGTTGCAAAAATGTAAAATCAGAGAGTAAGAAAATTAAACACACAATTAAACACCAAAAATGTTTAATGTACCCAAGTTTCCAAAATATAGTTTAGGACATGGACTGCATTTTATATATGCTTTTTCTAGTCTTATCAACCACTCAAAGCACCCAACGCTACATGTCAGCATTCAGCCATTCATACTACACTGCAAGCATCACCATGCATTGCTCATCAGGAGGAGTTTCTAATCATTCACACACACTCTCACACATCAATGGCACAGCGGTTCAGTGGGATGAAGGATACAACATCGAGTGGAGCAGTCTGGAATCGAACTACCGATTTTCTGATTAATCAACATTAAAACAGTAGTTTTAGTAGTAAAATCATCTTTGACCTGTACCACCCCAACCTCACTCCCTCCTTTCAGCACCACAACCTATTCAAATGGGAATCTAATCAATATCAATCATGAGACATCGTTTTATTTTTTTTAATTTTTTTTTTATTGTCTTTGGGAAAACATAGAATAAATTGACATTAAAACTTAAAACTTAACTAAACTTAAACTCAAACTTAATAATAATAATAACAATAACAATACAAACTATTCTACAAAATATTAGCATTCTTCTACATAGTTGAAAGCTATAACTATTCCCATAGAGGCATAGACATTTTTTTATTTTGTAAGATGGGAGCAACCTGTTGTACATCTACATTTGATGAAAATGGGCTTGTTTTCCCAAGACCTTTGCTGGCTGTAGACCCATCATGTGTAATGTATTTCACATTGTGCATCATATTATCTCACATCCAAGTGCTACACTTAGACACACACTTAGTGGCTCCTGTGTTGTGGGGTCTCCCGTCAGGTCGTCAAAGGCTGAAGCCTCCATGCTCAGAGGTTCCTCTGGATAGGAAGTCACTGAAAAAGTTTCACAACAGAACAACGGTTTGGTTGTTTATGTTGTTTTATTTTGGTGTTACAGAGTTAACATTAAGAAATCTACTACAGGCAGTAGGACAAACGATACCTGTGTGCAGTCAGTGAAAAAACAGAGATGAGGTAAAAAGGCTACAGTGTTACAAGTCACAACACTGTTTAAAAAAAACAACAAAAAAACATATTTCTGCAAATATATACTTTTACTTACTAATATGTACATAGCATAAAATAAATAATTATAAAAAAACATCAAATTTTAGAAATCCATAAAAATGCAAAAAAAACTAGTCTGTACAAAACTTTGGATTTAAAGAAAAAAAAAAATTAGAACGTAAGAAAATTGTCCACACAAGCAATCAATCACATATAAAGTGAATGGCAATGATAACAGATCTTGTACTGACAATGGTTGCTGTGTACTTTATTAAAGATGCCTTAAAATGTGAATCTGGTTATGACTGCTCATTAATATTTTCAGTCATGATTAAAAAAAAAAAGAATGGGTGGGTGATTTGGACTAGAATCTGAGAACTATACATGCCTGAGACATAACATTACATTGGCTGTAAACAATAATTCATCAGTGACTTTACACATTTTATTTCTTTTTTTTGTTTTTGTTATGACATATTGTCTCAGCTTTCAGTCTTTTTTTTATTTATTTTCTAATAAATAAATACTGGTTGTGTCTCATCTTCTCGAATTTAAGGGAGAGCAATGTTAATAATTTTGGCCTGATGTTTAGAATGACTACAAGACAACTAAAATAACATCAAACTCTATTTTGGTCTATTTGGTTAAAATGGAAATTACTGTCGGCGAGAATTAGTCAAAACTTCACATTTTTCTTTCCTCCAAACTATATATAATAATAATAATAGATTTCTTTCACAGAAAGAATGAATACATGCAAAGAATATACATATAACACAGATAGACAAAAACATAATGTAATGTAAGGACTTAAAGACACACAGACACATATTATCTTAGCAGCAATAAAGTATGGGAAGTATTGATAGTTTCAGTGATGCTGCTTGTTTAGTTTGGGGGAACAAGAAGCCACAGCTGAGAATCATCACATGCACAGGCTTTGGTATTATTTACTACAACTGCAAATTATTCTGCATTACACAGCGCTAATATGATATAGCTTAGTTTGCGGTTTGTTGGTCTTTTGTGTTTTCCCAAGGGAATACAGAATTTATTTCTACTTGGGGGAAATATCAAAATAATTGAATAATATTTGTGTATAAAAGAAACAAAGATAGTTGGAATATCCCTTTTTTTTATATAAATAACAGTTTTCCCTACACCCAGTCACATGACACATTGCTAATACTGATAAAAACAAGAATAACATGCTTCATATTTCTCAACGGGACACAAGTGCTGACCTTTAAGATTCATTTGCATCTCTCTGACCACCGCAGACTTGGATTGGGTTTTTTTTTTCATTTTTCGTGTCTTTGGTTATAATTCTGTGTTGTTCAAAGCATTGTCACTCTTTACAAAAAAAAAGCTTCCAGTGTTTTCAGGTGTTTCAGGAAATGTGCAGACTGTATATTCTTGTTTTTTGCAGATGTTCGGTGGATGCGGCTCATGTCTACTCTCAGATAAAATTAATTAGTCGTTTTAAAAGCAGATATTAACTTGTTAGCTTAAGAATTTTGAGAATATGTAAACACATTACAGCATAATAACTACATTCACTCAGGTGCAAGTGCATTCTTACCCAAACATCAGTAACATATTAACACTAATATTAAACAAATACTCATTCGCACTATGATAATGTTAGTTTTCAGATATACACATACATACTAATAATGTTGAGGAGGAGAATGCATGCGGTTGAGTGTCTGATCCTGTAAATGTCTCAAACAAGTTGCGATGGAAGTTATGGTTAAACAAGAAAGAAAATGTGACATTTCCATTGTTTGTCCCACAGACTTGAAAGCATTGGCAGTGCTGTACTATTCTCAACAGAAGTAACTACTTAGAAGATAGAAAAAAAAAAAATCACCAATATGGTGTTTGTTGATTAGCCAACATTTCTCCTTTCCAGTCTCAGTACATGAACTCTTTCATCATCACTATAGACATCAACATTTTTGTCCTCATCACCACTGTCACGGTTCATATTGGTGATGCTTTCTGATGTCAACATCTTCTCAGCTGTTCCAGTTGATAAAGGCAGAGACTGGCTCTTTTTTTTTTAGCATCACAGCACAAAACGTGAGGCTGCCGTGCCTACCACTGGAATCAATGGACAGGTCAAGTTCAGTCTCAAGTCTTAGTAGTTGCGTTCCTGCATTTGTTCTTGTGCTTACTGGTCTTTAAATTTTGGTGAGAAAAGACAAGAACTCGTTATTTACAGGTGTGCACGTCATAGACTCTCACACACTCCTGACAGCTGACATAGCAGCACCAGTGGAAAATACAGTGGCACTTCTCCTTTCTCTTCTCAGTCCGGGTGTTGTGGCCTCTGCCGCAGCAGAGGAGGTCGCACCCGTCTATGCCATGGGACGTCAGATTGCAGATGCGATCTCGGGTGCCGAAGGAGCCAGTCTCACGATTAGGGTCGCAGAAATTGGGTGAGCTTTCATAATATACCAGGTCGCGCTCTGTGGGGGCTTTGAAGTAGTTGTACTTAGGTCTCAAGGTCTCCACCCATCCACGAGACTCCTTATGTTTTTCCACCACCATCTCAGATGCGCTGTCATACTTATCCTTCATGTAGTCACCAATAACTCGGAAGTCAGGCTGAGACCACCAGCATGTCTTGACCTCACAGCTGCCCGAGAGCCCATGGCACTTACACTTCAGGAACATCTTGTCGTTGAGGGACTAAAGAGGAAAAAAAAGGGTAATCAAACATCTTAAAGGAGAAGCTATTTGCAGTCAGCACAAAGAGCTTTATAAAAAAAACTCACCATTCTGCCTGCCTCATTGTTATGGCGGTTCATGGCTGAACGTGCATCAGGTCGATTCTCCCTCGCATCGGCAAACTCCCGGGACACCATGCTCCCAAAGTCCACATCCTCACTGCAGCCACCCCACTTCCATCCCTCACCAGGGGGACCCTTGTGGCGTGTGTCACATCCGCAGATGGTGGCTGAACCCTCGGCGCAGGCACGGGTCACCGCAAATGCCACTCCCGCCGAAGCAATAGCGTGAACAAATGCTGACTCTCGAGTGGCTGGAAGGAGAATTACAGATATCTGTGAAACACAGAGTGCTGGAAATATGCTGTATGTGCGTATTGCTAGAGCATGTATATGGGTAGCCTGTGTTCAGTCTTGCATAATTGCATTGGTAAATCATTCTCAACCCAAGCTAACAAGACAACTTCAAACATAGGGGTCAAGTGGTTAACTTTACATACTATTGCATGCTACTATACTATTGATAGTTGTATGTGTTTAGGTTGTATCCACCAACGTTTACTAGGGTGTGGGTTCATCTAGCTCAGACATCAATCGTCCTGTCTGAATAAGGCCAGCAAGTCTTTTGTCTCTGTCTGACATAGCTAACTGATGACTCAGAGGGATCAGGATCTTCCAAAGAGATGAGAGGAAGAGACGGTCCTGACAGGCCTATAATTAAGAGACTCAATTAAGCTTTTGAAAGGTTTGGAAATGGCTTCACACTGCGGGGACAAGTCATAGAGACAACACAGAGATGGGACTGTAGTGTCCAGCTATACCAAATGACACATGTCTTACTTCAGTATTCCCTGCTTTACCAGGATTCATTATTACAGTGAGGTTGTCTTGAATATATTACTGTACTTGTATGGTTTTGCACTTTGCACACACAAGAAAAAATAGAACAACAAAATGGAAACAGGAATGGAAACATGAACAAGGTTAAATAGAGTAAACAGAGGGTCAATCAGTTGAGTTCAATCAATGCATCCATATGTGTGTGTGTATGTTGGAAACAAAGAGGCAGTGCATGTTTCTATCTAAAGAACAAGAACAACAGAGGACAAGAGAGAAAAGAAAGCAGTGAGGAGTATAAAGCTAAAGGGAGTAGGAGCTCCTCCCTTACAGCAAGTTTCAACCAGTTTGAGGACTAAAGGGCATTAGAAACAATGATGCAAGAGAAAAGGTCTACTGTCATCCTCCACCACCCACTTCACACTACTACCGTTTGCACACAAGGTTACTAACGTCCACATTCTTACTCAAGCCCCTCTTATTCCATCTAACAATGTAAATATCATGGGTCATTTTTCTTTGCAATCAAAATAACTAACTAATAACTAAGTACAATAAGATGTATTGTAAAACACTGCATAAACTGTCTACTGTGATTAATTAGAATTATCATCCATGATCTAAAACTGTCAAAGCTTGTAATTCATGTTTTAGTAAAGTTTGTTCCATTTAAGGTGCTGATAAGGAATTCTGTCACTGATTTTTCCCCCCAGCATAGTAATAGAACAACTGAACAGCTATCATTATTTATGAAAAATGAGAAGAAATGTAGACCCAAAAATGGAACCCTGGGGTACACCTTTGGAAAACTGGATGACTGGCAATGATGCTACAGAGCATATCGGGGCAGAGGGATAAAAATAGAAGAGATAAAGGGGATTATCTTGTTATAAAATGAACTGATTTCATTGTTTTGATACACCAGATTGACTGCATTCAAGAATATTAATGATCCAGAACACAGTTTATGAAGACAGCATGAGTCACTATATACACCTCAATACCACATTGAAAACCTGGTGCCAATACATACAGTATGTTTAATGCAGTGTATGTCTGAGCTACTGATATTACATATGCTGATTGGTGTAATATATATATCTATAACATCATTTACTTCAACTGGAAACACCAGCTCTTACATTAGTTCCACTGTGTTTCTGGGTTTATACAATCAATTTATGGTATTTCAGGGCACTTTTCCTTTGACAATGCTTCTCCACCAAACTTTTCCAGACCCTGGCAAGCCAAGTGGTCCCTACAACCTGCTGGGGGGTTGAATCCCCTATTGTGCTTCCACTGTCACGCTGTGTTAGTCCAACAATGGGCCCAGATATTTTATATGAAATTTGCCCTGGCCAGTGATTAGTGGGGACCAAGTTAAGTCATAGCAACAGAGAACTATGCATTGGCTGGACCCCGCTTGTCGGCAGACGGGGAAATCCCTATTCAAATGGTTTAATAAAACAATCTAAAGGGCGTGTGAATGGGGAAAAGCACTTTTTCTCCTGCTTAATCTCATGGTTGCGAAGATATTGTGCTCTGAGCAGTGCCCAGCAGGGAGCAGGGCTAAGGTCCCCCCATCAACTCCATTTACCACACCCCTTCTTTCTTTCTTGCCCAGAGTTAATGATATACTGGTGTGCTAGCTTCCCTCCCCCAGCATGGAGAGACATACGTCTCATGAAAAGCAGCAACCTCTTAGCTCATCCTAAATAGTTACACTTTCTCATCCTCAGGTCATAGGTCGTAACCCACATCCCCTGACCTTTTTAGTTTTAGATGGGACTGAGTGATTTAGGTTAATTTATTAGGTGGATTTCCTGGTGTACAGAATTCGGACACGGCAGAAGTATCTACAAAGAATGAAGCTTAGATAAATCAGAGCAGTATGAAACATATTACGTAATAGGAGTTTCCTATAAACTACATTTTAATTTAATGGTTTGAAGTGGGATAGTGATGGCACATGTCTGAACCTGAATGGGTGGTAACACCTGTGAAAATGTGACTGTCCACTTTTTGTAGCAAAGCTGCCCTCAATAATTCATATGACTCATAAAATGAATCTTGATTATACCTATATAGGAGGTAGGTGTTCTGTAAATACCAAGAATGCCGAAACAGCTCCGGGATCGGCTCTGTGGACTGAGAACACCTGCGCAGCTTTCTATTATCTTTCATCACAGGCAGATTCCAGCAGTGCATGTTTTGACACTTAACTTAATGTAAATTAATGAGTGCTGACGCAGACATAGCCTAGAGGTAGGGCTTGTGATATGGGGTGTGGAGTGAGAGCGAAAAATAGTCAGAGGATCAGACCAATGTGTAAACGAGAGAAAAGAAAATGTCAATTTTAAAGGCAGGAATTATTTCTTAACTGTTTTATCTTTCGGTATGTGTACATGAGGGTTCTGTATGCGTGACAGTGTGCACTTAAGATGGATATTTTTATGCATTTGTATTTAACAGGAGGCTAGATGTCAGTCCACAAACAGAAACTGTAAAATGTTATATATTCAGTTTTTGATTTGAACCTAATCCACTTCTGTAAAACAAACAAACGAACATCCATTGCGAAGGTGAGTCCATGGGCAGTAAGGGCTAACTGATAGGAACTAAGCCTCTGAGGCCTACACTCTTCCTTTCAGCTTTGCCCCATAAAAGGCAGTAGGAAACCGACACACTACAGTCTGAATCACAGATAAACAGACACCAGTGAGGACAATGGCCTGGTTGCACAGACAAACACCAACATCAATCAAATTCAATGAAATGGAAGCCCTCTTCTACTAAGCCCTATCAAAGGCCTGTGAGCCCCTGAGTCACCCTCCTTGGCCTCTGACAAAGGCACTTAATCCAGCCACTTTGACCTCTCATATTATTAAGGGCCTCAGTGACCTTAATCCAATCAAAATGATTTACTAAAGCCCAGTAGCTGTCTCCTCTTTCCAGTCAGTACCCCTGCAATTTAGGCCCAGGAGGGGAGGCACTGAGAGAGATGTGGTGGCATTTTGCACCACAATAGGTTACGGATTGAGAACCCCTATCGTTAGCCACCTACTTGAGCTCAAGCCTCCTCTATCAACTGGCTCAAGAGTTTATTAAAAGCAATTGCCCTAACTAACCTCCAACCCCCCACCCCCCCCCCCATGTTTACATCAATCTTCTGTAAATTAGATGACAAGTTTAGATCCCTTGACCCTCCACCCCTATGTTATGCACTCACTATCAATTTTGAAGCTGTTAACTAATTTCAGACACATATAGAAGAAGAAAAGCAAAAAGCAAAGCAAAAAAGACAAAAAAAAACCAACCCCATCCTGAATCACCATATTATAAAAAAACAATGAAGCCATTAATATTGAATCAAGGCTGCTATATTTTTTATTAATGATATTTGTATGTTTTGATTAGTCTCCTGTCAAACTAAATACAGTATGTAATTATGGTAGACTTAAAATACAGTGAAAATATAGATTGATAAATGATTTTTTTTTTGTCACGTTGTGTATTGTAAGGTGGGGGATTTCTGCAGCCTGATCCCATGATTAGACCAGAATTGTCACACGTCTGCAGGTTGTAATACATCATCACAGAATCTAATGGGGGGAGATGTATTTCAGAAATCTCCACGACTCAGTTTAAAGTCTTGTGTAAGGCACTTCAGAGGAACATACAGCAGAACAATCACAGGGGATTTCCTCCTAAAGAAAACTCCAACAAGACAGAACTCACTCGACTTAATTGTATACATTATTTCATGCATACAGGCTGCACAGAGATTGTACAGTCTGAAGTCTATTTAAACAAGGATTTGAATGAACATTATGAATGATGCGTGCAGGGACTGCAAGCTTTTCTAATGCAAATATAAGACATAAAGGATTCAGAATAGAAGAGTTAATCAGCATAGAAATAAGTCACTTTCGTTTTTTTTTTCCAGTGGTCTTTTTTTGAGGTAGTTTGAATATGAATATCAGACAGCAACATCGTTGCTACCAGTAAATAGTAAATTTACTCAGATATTGTAGTACATTTAAGGTGCTTATACTTTTTTTATGACACTTTGTATGTCTACCTTCACTACATTTCATAATAATAATAAAGTAATATTGCACTTTTTAACTCACACATTTATTTGACAACCTCTGGTTGAGAGGTTTTACATACAAAACATGTGACCAGTTGACCATGCATATCATGCATGCATACATATCATGCATGCATGTTCATATTAGATTGACCTTCACCAGCTACAACATTAATCTGCAGCTTACTTTAATAACTGAACTGTGGCCCATTTGTTTGTCCTGTGAAATGTTTAAAAAAGGTGAAGTTGGATTCAGTATGTTACGACTGAGTTGGGTTAAAACAGTAAATTTCCCAGCTTGCGGTACACTGACAAGTTGTTTGCATAAAAAACAAAGCACTGTACATTAAAGTTCACATGCATGTTTGCATTACCTTTATCTAACACTGGCCCAAAAATGGCCAAATTGTCATTGACTGTGGTGCAGTTCCAGCGTCGGCCTCTGAATTGGTGCTGGCACTCCTGGATGCCAATCTTCACCCCTTCTGCCACGCTGGGCATGATTTCCACGTAGTTCCGGCAGAAACGTAACTGTTTGGGTACCAGACCTGGGATGCTGCCACAGAGGATAGGTTGAGTGCCCAGTGATGAGTACTGGTGGCCCACTGCTAGTGACCTGTAAGGAAAAGGGAAGTCACAATCAGTGTTTTTACATCGAAATGACATCTTATCTTCCTGTGTTCATGTCTTCATCTACTGATGTAAAACTACTCCAATGGGAGACTGATTTTCATGCCAAGACGCAATGTAATTTTGGGTCTGCGCGTGTTTGATTGTGTGTGTTTGTTTTCTGTATCAGATGCTACCATTAGTTGTGCATCCTTTATCCCTTCAACTACCCTTTCTGCAGACACCTGGCCTTTGTGTGTTTTGAAATTGCAGACCTGCTACCACAGAGGCAAGCAGTGTTTTCTGTCTAAGATGAAAGTCCACAATGCATTTAGAGGTCTTCATAGACCTTAAGCTGACAACTTGAAAACTACACCTTGTTATTAACTGTCCGCACACTTAACAGGCCTTCAGCTTAGGCTAATAAGAGTGCAAACCCTACATTGAAACTTCAGAGAGTGTATTAAGTGTAACACAGAACCCCCCCACCACCACCACCACCACCACACACACACACACACTTCTTTTCCTTTGAGGAAGGTATTCTGGGACACAACAAGTGCAAACTTGGTTCACTGATTACATCTCTCTGTCTCGCTCGCCTTTATTGCTTTCTCTCTGTCTTTCTGTCTTTATTTATTCTGTCCTCTCAATTAGCAATTAGGACAGTTAGTAACTAGTAATTATAGAAATAGGATATCCATTGTATCATTGCATAGTATGCAATTGAGACAATTTTAGGAATCATTTAGCTAAAATAGAATCATAAATGACCATTTATCACTCTATAAATAAAATATTCTCTATAAATAAATGTTTGTAATCATTGTTGTAATTTGCATAAATGAATACCATTTTTCTAAATACATGAAGTGCTGACCTGAGCTGAGAATCAGGTGAAACCTACCAAAATCAATATTATGAGTCAAACTGTTTAATAGGAGAGTTCCTATTATCTTTGGCAAATGCTCTGCAGAGTAGCTACAAAGTAGCTTGTTGGCAATCCAGACAAGTCTTCATTTCACATCAACTGTCTATTAAAGATTGAACACTGTCAGCAGTAATCTGATGATCCTCCCCTGAGTGATATACGGCTTGATAACAGCTACTGTAGCTTTTAGACAAAGGCAGAGGCAGAGCAGGTATGCTGTCTTTCACTGCTCAGTTTAGCTCACTATCTGTTGACCTGTTCACTGTTGTTCAAGGACTAATCGCTGATCACAACAAGATTACTGAAACTCCTGACACTGGCCTCAGGCTGTTTCCTTTAAAGCCTCACAGTCCTAAAAACAAGCCTAAGTGACCCCTGGCTGACGACCTGTGATGACTTCAAACATGTTGACCTTGAATACCCCAATTATGTATTGAAATGTGGAAGCTGACATATAAATTGCATGTTAAAAATGTCAGTTTCAAGATTACATTTTGATGTTGTGCGTCAGGTGTCAAGGTGTGCTTAAGTCATAAGTAAACAGCGCTTTCATTTCCCCCAAGCAAATGGCAAAGCTATGTGTCACACTGGTTTTCAGCAGAATTTCTCGCCTAATTTCTGCAGACTAGACCGCTGTAGTTAATCATAAATGAGTTGAAAATGACTCCAGAGGAAATCACATTTGCATCTGCAGTTTGTCTGCAACATCAATCAGTAAACATGGACACTCCTTTTACAAATTGACCTTTATTTGGCCCTTGTCAGTCCATATACCCCGAAGCACATCATTCCCAGCAGAAAGTTGAGTCCACATCCCAAAGTGGCGCAGACTTTTGGTTTGGAAGAGCAAAAAATGCAAAGAAGACCTGTGCACAACAGTTCATTACAGGTTTTAGTATTGTGACTTGTTTACTGGGACTGAAGGGAAGTGAAAACAAAGTGTTGTCCCTTATCAGTCAAGTCTTCAACCTCCTCTCCTTTTGTAAGTTGGATTTGTCCTAGAAACACAGATGGTCAGAGTTTGTCATGAGCCTACACCTGTGAGGGTCTATTTACATGCATTTCTACCTGGTCATCTTCTCGAACCATCTCACATAAAACCATCATGAGTCAAAGTGCTTAGGTTGCTTCACTCAGAGTGAGTGTCTGTGTCTGTCTCAGTGGGACTGAGTAATCTGTGCCACCTCTTCCTGTGTTAGGAAATGGCCCAGGAGCAGAGGCAGGGCATATTCCACCAGGGTTTATGATTTTTTTAAGGAGCTATTGTATAAACAACAGTGTTGTTGGAAACCAGTTCTAACAAATATTTTAATTTCTGCCATTTTTACTCATAATAATTAATTAATCCATTCATGCTTCAGCTGCTCTCTGAAGAAACTGATGGTTAAGATAACAGGATTGACTTATTATATTGCAAAGGAAATACTGAGCATGTTCCACGCTACAAATTAACACATTAGTTAAAACTGTTACATATAAATACTTAAGCAAAACATGCATCACATTCAATTTTTTTGTCTCAGTTCAGACTTTCCCCCTCTCATCTAAGTGTATCCAGTGCAGGTTTAATGCATATTTCAGCAAGCCCAAGCAGGGTACCTTAGAATTACCACTTTACTTGTGGGCCCTGGGGCCTTGGAGCCGACTTTGACATCAAGAGAATATGTTTGGGAAAAGGAATGTGCGGCAAGCTTTCACCTCTAGGTATTTATCTTCTAAGGTGGGGTGGACTAGGGAAGGGGGTGGTGTGGCGGTGCAGCCAGGCTATGTCATGGCAGGTCGAGAAGAGACAGACGTGAACCTGTCTTAGTGCAGATCCTAGAGACTACTGTGGTACAGTGAGTGAGTGTGATGCAGCTCCGATGGCCACTTAAAGCCAAGTTCAGCAGCCGCTGTCAGCAAAACATCACAAGTTGCTTTTTTTTTTTTAGAAGCGATAGCTCTCTGATAGCTGATGTGTCGTTTACGAGTGGAGAGACCATGCAGAAATAACTGGGTGGAATTTAAAAGAAACCACATTTATTTGACTTGGGATGAGTTGCCATGGGACAAAAAAAAAAAAAAGAAAAGAAAAACATCAGGAGGCTCTCAAGAAAAACAAAGTTCAGCATTATGTCAAAGAGTCAAGTCTCAAAGGTGACTTAATGTGCTACTTCTGCACTCAACGAATGTTTGTACTAGTAGGAGTGATACAGCAAACGTGCTACCGTTATGTTTACTTGCCACTCTTTAGCTTAGTACTTGAGTTGCTGCAGGGTTTCTGTTATGACAGAATGGAAACCTGCCATCCATTGTGTCTTTCATAACTGGTTCCACAGAAAAGAAATGGAAAAAAAAAAAAAGGCTCGTACGGAGATTGTAATTCAAGGCCTTTCATTGCTCTGCTTTTCCAAAAAACACGCAGCATTGACACACACTGGCATCCAAAAAGAAAAAAAAAATTGTGAAACATGCTTATGTATGATGGTAAAAATAAGAAAAAAATAAATATTTTGAGCATCAAGTGTCTTGGAAAAGCATCCAGTGTGACTGCATGTGCTAACTCTGAGAAGCGGGATTGCCCTGATTTGGGTCAGTTTTTTTCCATCTCTCAGTGCAGAGGTCCCACTGTTATATCAGGATTTCCTTCCAGCTGAGCGTGTAATTAGTTTCTCATCAGCATTACCACCGGGGGACCCATTAAGGGAAGTAGATTAGGGTACATGCAATATCTAACCAAAACCAAAATATTGAATGATTTACTAAAATAAATGCCACCATTTGTTTATTTTTTAGTACTAAAAATACATTGGTGATTGATGATCTGACGACTGAAGAACGGACATTGTTAAACCAGACAAGAGCTGCTAAACAGGATGTGATATCCCAAACATAAAATGTGAATAAATAGTGCTCGGTAAGAATATTGGTCACTCCACAAATAATTAGGCTACTGTGCCGTTAATATACAACCTCATTAGTGCATGCACTCTTGTGTGATTAAAGAATATGCAAGAAAGACATCAGTTGCTGTCAGTGTCTTTGGTGTTAAATGCAACATGTGATTTGTAATATTTTTGTTTTAAATGGCTTTTGGATAGACCGGTGATGGCACATGCTGCATCCACTTGTGAAGCTTGTAAATCCAATATGTTTTCAGTTCAAACTGAGTGTGTCAAAATTTTGGCGTTTCAGTTTCATGTGTTATTACCCAAATAATAATAATGTAATCACATACATCATCATCAGACATCATACATAATGTATTGCATTATCAGTAAGCATAAGCCTCCCTAGAGTTAAGGCTAATACTGGGCAAGATTTCATCCTTCTTCTGTGCCACTTTCACCCCCTCCCACAAACACACACACACACACACACACACACACACACTTGCAAGAACACAAACTTTGCACCTGCTGCACTCTGAATATGAAAATTGGTCCATGTCAAATATCAGTGGTTATACTATAAATGCTGATGTATTCATGGGAGAAATAAACATACTAATAGAACTCGAAGCCACAAACCACAAACAGTTTGTTTTCGTCAGCAGGTTTTGCTGTCTACAAGCCTGCTGTGTGCTACAGCTTTTTTTACAATCAAAAGCGTCATTGACTCACGTGTTTTCTTTCCTCCCTGAATCTGTCTGCTTATCAAGCCATCTTTTGCACTTCAGATAATAATGAACACTCATGTCAAACGTCTCAAAATCAAGCTGGAACAACTTTTTATTTTTTTTAACCCATCAGTGCACCTCAATGACACGCATCTGTCAAAAAAAGCTGAAATTGCAAGTACAACAAATCAAAATAATCATCAGATACTCAACGTGTTTTTAAAAACGCGTCGCCATTTGTCAAAGGATATAATGAAAATGAAAACTTACCACCAGATGGGATAACTTGCCATGACATGTGTAAGCCCAGAGAACAACAGGAAACATCCAAGGTATAGCATCCTTAAAGTTTCGCAAAACATCTCCAGCAGATTGAATACATGCGCGCTCTTACGCGCACCGAGATTTTCACTGAAGAGCAAAAAAAAAAAAAAAAAAAAAAAGATCTCCACTGATGGATGTTTATGTCTTTCCTCCAACAAACAAACAAAAAAAAAAAAAAGAAGGAAAAAAAAAAAAAAAAAAAAACCCCGAGAGACAATCTACCTTTCGCGACTGCTCGTGGCAGAACTCGGGAGCCAAATATTAAAAGTTAAAAGCTGCTTTGCTTTTTTAGGACCCAATCAGCAGGTATTGCCAAAGGGGGAATTCAGATGATATACTCCCTCTGTTCTTCTAGTCAGGCAGTTTGAACTCAGACACCCACAATGAGCTAATTTTAAGATGTGTTTAGTCTCATTGAGAATTGGTCGCATTAGCATGCAGTGTGTGTGATATATAATGTTTAAAGGGGAGAGGGAGGGTCTGAGGGGTTTTAAATAGACATCGGAACCCCTGTGGATTGCGTAGCTATAACAACCTGTCCGGATTTCACTCCCTGGCTTGAAGCTTCTAAAATGCAAAAATAAATATGTGTGAATTGCTAGAGACCATTATTAACGTCTCCAGTCCCCTTTTTTTTTTTATTTGTGCCGAAATCATTATTTTATTTTTTTCCCCCCATCCCCACCTACAGACATGAATTCACATCGAATAAAATAAAACTAAAATTGATAAATTGAAAACATTTATCACGCACATTTTTTAAAAAGCATTTCCTTATTGAATTAACAAAACTAAAGCGAGATAGAAAACTAAACTCTTTGACTCTCTGTTAACACACTTTTAATAGATCAGATATATAATTAAAAAAACAAAGAAACAACGAATTTTAATACTCTTATCATAAATTAGACGCATCCTGAAGTGTAGGTAGAAAGCCGGGGAAAGACAGGGAATAAAAAAAGAGTTTTTCCTGTAAGGTTATTACCTCATGCACTGTTACAAATGTGCTGTGTTTACAGCTTGAAGAGTCTAACTGACCGCACGATAAGCTGCCAGACTGCTTTATTCCAACGAAAAATGTCCAATAAAAAGTGGCCGCACCACTGAGTTTAAATGGCAGACTGTCTGTTTCCCTTTCTCAATGTCAAGTGGCTGTTGATGGCTGATCTAATGGGAGGTGGACCGGTCTCTCCATTTACACGCACTGATGCTTATCCAATGATTAAAAAGAAAGAAAGAAATATATATATATATCCGTCCTAGTTGTGCAACTAACAGGATTGTAGTCTAGCGTGAAGAGGAAACAGAAAGTTACATTTTCTCAATTTTACGTGTTTTGAGTCGTTTAAATCGTTTACGGAATAAAGAATAAGACCAAACAATGATGAATAGCCTCGAATAGATGTTTCTGCAAAACTTTAAGGTCTGACAAAAAAAAAAAAAAAAAAAAAAATAACAATTCATTATAACAGAAATAACTGACAGTTCTTTGAAGTTTTTTTAAAATAAACTTTTAAACATGTAACATTAAAATATAATTTTGTTTTGACTTTTTTTTTTGTCTGTGCGGATCCTACCTCCAACCTTTTGTGAACGCATCCATCTGTTATGGGAGATATTTAATGACAACATTAATTAATTAATACAGGACGTATATATATATTGTATAGCGTTTGACCTTCCCTGTTCTTTTCTTCCTAATGTTTACTCGTCAGCTGGTCCATTGACTCGTCATTCAGTCTCACATGTATCTAGTCAGACTGCCGTTGCCATTGTTTAATTTCCAAAAAAAGTGATCATATGTTTAACTTTAATGAATCTTTAATGAATTAGGAAACATGGTGCAGTCATCCAGCTGCCTCTGGAGGCACGAAGAGAAGATGTTGAGTGCCATCTAGTGGAGGTTGACGTGCGCTGCACCAAATAACGAAACTGGAATCTCACTTTCACCCAGTGGGTTTTCTGATTATTTTTTTCTGATTATTAATAACATTTTAATATGCATTCATTCCATTAAAAATTAAACTAAATATTCCAGTGATGAAAAGGATTATTACTGAAGTAACAGTTATAATAACTGACTTGTAGGCAGTCAGCCTTTTCATTTGAAGAGCACATATCTGGGACACTAAACCCACTATACCTACAGAATCAACTAACTCACATCTCAACTCTATTTCCAGATCTATAAAACAGTGGTTACTGGACAATCAAACATGTTGTCTGTATTATTCCTTTTAGTTTTTTTTTATATGCTATCAACCTACCATGGATTGCAGATGAATATATATATAATCTATATAATAGGCATATAGGCATTAGATCCAGGCATGAGCTGTCATGCCATGAAATGATAGATAATGTTGTGTTAATTATATATATATATATATATATATATATATATATATATTCCACAACAAATTACTGCGAACTAAACACTGCACAGAGGAGTAAGTGGGTGTTGGGCAGCTGTCGAGGGGGAAATCTGGAATATGGAGGCATGAAGCAGTTATAAACTGGGCATTTTTTCTTTCATCGCTGGCACAGAGGCCAAGTCGGCAAGGGTGTTAAATATATGAGAAAAATGTAACGCCTGTTCAGCTAAGTGAAGTGAATGTATGTCTGGACCAACTACTAGTAACAAGCTCATAGTTCAACAATGTACTTAACACGTGTGTAAAATATGTTTAACTCCTTCATACCATGAAATTCAACACCTTTTCAGTGATTAGTAATAAACTGCTTAATGTTAATTTAATCTCCACCAACTACCAGCGGCCTCCCTCTCTGCAGTCCAACCCCCCCTGAGCAAACAGGGCATCTGGGCACCTCTGTGTGCCCATGGTGACCTCACTTTGATGATGATGTCATTTAGCAACATGCCGTTAGCATCAAGTCATGTCCAAAAAAGTGAGTCTTGTCATTGCTCTGCATTATAGCTCTCAGTCAGACTCAGACTTCCAGTTGACATAACACAGCCATACTAACATCATGCCTATACACAAATATTGAACTAATCACATCTTCATTACTTCACTGAGTTTTCCATGAATATTTTCCTGATGTGCTGCAAAGCTTTTCATGCTTGCTTGTGCATTCAAGTGTTTTAATAAGATCTGATTAACCGGCAGAAAACATTTGATTAAAAAGCACAGCTTGTGTCTATTTAATAAGACCAGTGTTGTGTACAAATGTGACAGGACCACTAGATGTCAGCATTGTAGTGGGATTATATAATGTCTATTGTCACAGCTGAACTTGAAAAAAAATATATATATTATAAAAAAACAAAAACATACACAGTATTACCATACGATATTATTTTTTGTACAACTTTAAGGCAAGGCAAGCTCATTTGTATTATATCTATCACAAAGGCCATTCAAAGTGTTTTAAACAAACAAACAAACAAACAAAGAATATTTAAAAAATGCACACAAAATGTGAACAAAACACTTTCAGACAAAATTAATTAAAAATAAATGGGACTGGAAATACACAAATCAGAAATACTTAATCTGTCCAGCTCAGATCTGTTTGCGCGTGTGTTCAATATTAATTCAACTTCAACAGTTGTCAATATCAATTATATTTTAATCATATTTAAGAAGTTTGTGGTAAATTATGTAGACATCGACTAAATAACGTAATGCAGGCTGAGCAATGCTACAGCATAAACCAATGACAACATGGTGCATCCAACATAATTTTCTCTGCTGTGTTGTTGAATGCTCTTTTATATGAAATATCTTCAGAAAACACTTCTAAACAACTACTCTTCTTTCACTGTTTGAGTTATGAACTTTATGGGGGGAAAGGAGGAGAGGTGTGGCTTGATAAGTTGTGACACACCCTACGAGCTCACACCTGGAAACAACTCATCACTATCCCCTGCACTTCTCTGTTGGTCTCCAGACATGGGAAACAAAGCAAAGGGTCTGCCTCTGCTTTGACTTTATCTTCAGGATGGGCATTACCACAGGCGTTGACGTCCCTATCTCCCCAGCTCGCCTCTGGGCAATACAGGGTGTAAAAAGGATTGTGATAAGGGAAATCATGGGACAAGACTTCCAATCTTAATGTAAACTGTGTTGGAAGTCTTGAGGTCAGACCTGTTGCTTCTGAGCACAGAATACACCTATAACATGTCATTCACTGAACGGTAGATTATGCCGTCCAGCCATAGATGGATGACGATTTAAAGGGCAAATCTGAATAAATGAGTTGCGCTCCGTTTTGTGCAAAAAAACAAAATGTAAAAACGACAACTGTGATCGCAGGGGAAGTTATGTAATGGACTTTTTGGCCAGACTCAGTGACTTCCTGAAGTCTTGTCATCACTGTCAGGTTGTTCGATTTTTGTATAGATTAAACAAATAAGATATAACCTGTTAATTAGTGAGCTTTATGGGTGTTGGTAGATGGATTTTGTTAACTTTGGACAGAGCACAGGTTAGCTGTTTCCCCCCCATTTCCAGTCCATTTCCTAATGCTAAGCTAACCCTCTTCGGTTTCCAGGTCCATATTAACATACAAGCACATAAGCTATATTTCCCAAAATGTCATTTCATTTCTCATCTATATTATGAATAAAGGGGTTGCAACTGATTTCTGAGAACTTCATACTTGACTACATGCATCTGAAAGCCTGAAATCATTCTGCCTGCCTCTGTGTGTGCAGGATGCAAAGTCTCATTTTGTCTACAACTCAAGTCTTTAACAGTCTGTGGTGGGAATCTTTGGTTACAAGGTTTTTCCTCAGAGGGACTCAGATAGTTGTGTTAGCGCTGAGATCACACATTAAAAGGAAGAGGGATGAAGCTGCGGAGGCCAGAAAACAAGAAGAGACAACGCAGCTTTAATTACAGGAACAGCCCTGCATGTCATATTAGGGTGCAGTGTTTTTTATCAAGTTCGGAGAGAGAGAGACAGAGAGACAAAGGGAGAGACCATTTCCCCACCTTCCTTCAGTCTGTTCTTCTTCTTCTTCTCTGGTCTTTTCCACACAATGACACTTTCTTCTGGGTCATCCCAGGTCACAATCAGCAGAGACGGGAGGCTGCATCAACTGCAGCTGCTCAGCTGGACTCTGTCTTGTTTTATTAACGCTAAGTAAAGCAGATCATACCATCCCATCAACACCATCTGCTGGTCAAGAGTGTGACCCATTCACTATACATCTACCATATCGTTTGTCTACGTATACAGCAACCTGTACTTTCCTGGCTCGGACTGCAAACATGTAACTACTCTCACTGTTGAGACTGTATTGTGTCATTGTAGATGTTTCCTCCAGTGAAATGAAGTCAAGCCTGGATGTCAAGCGTGTTTGTTCAAGAGCAAATAAAAAAATTGCGATTCTGTAAACACAATTCAAGCAGGCTGTTTCACAGGTTGCTGGGAAACCAAAGAGTGGATAGTATCTTGTGGCTTTGGCAATAAAATACCAAATAGAGTGTGGTTTGATATTAACGTCAGATATTAATGTCATTATTTGCAGGAAAGGAAGTGTAATTAATGCTTGAATAAGTAAAGCTGTTGGCTGCCAATTGGATGGAAACGTTAGATGAATAAGATAATTTAAGATAATATCACACCAAACTTATGTTGGTGTTCCCTGTAGAAGATAATATTTACAAAAAAACAACCAAGGTATTTCATGTTACCTCCAGTTCACCGTCTAACACTCCCACACTGCAGCAGCTTAGATGTGCCTACTTAAACACCTTCAAGAATGGACATGCTACTGCATGCTCACATACAATTTGGCTCGAGTGTGTCATAACGCTTCACTAGAAAATATGCACGGACCATAGGTTACATGCCATAAATGAAGCACTGGGATTAAGTTCCACTACAATGTTTTTTTGATTGTAAGGTGCTTCCTCTTGAAACTGCTGCTACTGTCTTTGCTTCTGCACACAATGTAAATCCAGGAAACACTAATAAGTGAGAAATTCTGTAATCCTCTAAGATGTGAGTTCTTTTTTTGGAGGTTTTGAATTTGATTAATTTCTTGTTTATGCTTAAAACTGCATTCATATTGGATGCTCTCTAAGATGCAATCAAACCTGACAGTGCTCTTGGGTATCAAAAGCAACAGCTACTTTCTCTAGCCCCCGAAGACGGACTTTTCCTGAATCCTGAAATCCTGAGAACTGCTACACATGGTGCACCCGACGCCTGAAACAGCAGAGTGGCGCAGACGCACCGTCAGCCTCCAAACCTAAGCCACAAATTATGTCTGGTACATGGAAAAGATCATGTGGCCCTGCAGCAGAGTAGGGGCGGTGAGAACGAGGAGTTTGGTGGTAACTGGGTTGGGATTGGACGGATACGATTTACATTCCTCTCCAGGGATGTGATATCAAGACAAGGTCAGACCAAGGCTAATACATAAGACTCTGAGGAGAGGGAGGAGGAATATATTCTGAATGGATTTTTACTCAAACTTAATAAAAAAAATAAAAAAAAGAATTAGTACCATATTGAGATCTGTTTTGCATTATATTATACTGTAATTATATTGTCTAATCTTTGTGGACACATAGCCGATGCTTTACATGTCAAAAAATATATACAGTTTTGAATGTTTTTTACCCTTTTCGAGGAAATACCTCCAACTCCATCAACAACCTTCAGCACATTCCATCTCATTTGAATAGTCGGTGCACAGACTAACCTCAATGCCCAGAGGAACCGCATTGTAATTGCAAAGAAATGTAACACTGCAGGCTAACTCTAATCTGAACTGAGTATTCTGGTCACACTTGGAGCTGTAGCTACACTCTTACTTAAGTGTGACTTTCTAATGGATATCTGATATGGCAGTTTTTTGAGGGGGTCTTTAATATTCACATCAGAAAATGTATTTGTTTCATTTCCGTGCGTGCGCAGTTTCTGAGTTTAAAATCGTTGAAAACAGAGACGGTCGAGAAGGGTAGTTTCTCCACCAGAAGGGAGGAAAGTACTGCTGAAAGAGATTAGTGTCTATTACCAAACAGATTTCAGCTACCACCTACAACACTTATGACAGTCCTCAGTTCAACCCTCACAGGAGCCCGGGCAAGAAACCACACACTTTTGTCCTCATGGTCATATTCCCTCGACACCAGAACGAAACAAGCTCTGCTTTCTTGGTTGCCTGATGGTGGTGGTGGTGGGGGGTGTTTTAAGAAGGGTGTGGGAATCAATTATCCCACTCAAGAGACATGCAGGACCAGTGGGTATTGCTTGGGATTAGTGTCCATTCTTGTCATGTACTGACAAACCCTCCTGCTGATCTCCTTAAAACCAGGTGTTATTAAGAAGCAAGGCCCTTACTGGGGGCCTATAGGCTTTTGAATCCCCTTTAGACTGACAAGCTTATAATGTTAAAAAACATGCATTCCTGTGCTGTCATGTGCTCACCTGTATGAATTCTCAAATGATATTGAGCATGAGATGAAAGGGAAATCATGCAAAAAGCAATTTAAATTTTTTTTTTTTTTTAGCTGTGACTGCTTTGACTAATATCTACACGATGTAGCTGTCTTCTTGTGTGGACGTTAGATGTTTCAAATATCCATTTCATTCATACTCAAATAACGATTATATGACGTACAAAAGCTGAAAAAATCTGGCAATCTGTTGACGTGAGTGCATGTCAGATGCAGTATCATATCTAATGTGCAACTGTTAGTATCAGCTGTATTCACTTCAATCTCTAATTTGAGTTGCTATTTTGTTTACACACACAGTAAGTAGAAACTTGGCCCCCGCGAAGCCACTTGGCCCGTCTGTGGCTGTTTGGGATCTGCGGTTAACGGGCTGGATATTATTTGAGATTGGGAATGAATAGACTTCATCCCCGATTCTGGCAGCGGCGCTCCCCAGGTGTAGCTGAGAAAACCTGGACCCTTCCCAAGTTCAGATACCTCTCTCTCTTTTCGTGCCAGAAATCAAGGTGTGTGTGGACACAAAAGATGTCAGGTGGTAGCTAAGCCACTGAAAGGTGTTTACACAGGAGTTAAGTAGGGTTGTCCCTGACTAAAGACATTCTCAGCTGGCAAACAGTCAGTGGATATTATTTACAAATCAAGAGGTCAACTTAGTCAACAAACGTGTGGTTGCTGCTTCTGAGTTGTTACGGCTGTCATGCTGATGAATAAATCTGTAAATATTGCTGTCATGAGAGGTTAATGTTCATCAATAATAGTTGTGCTTAAACCATTTATTTAAAGTTAAGTAGACGTTTGCTTCGTTATATTTTTTTTATGTTTGTATTTTATATTCATTTAACTTTCAATTACAAGTGGATCAGTGCTGTTTGCATGTTAGAGACGGTCCTCGGTGACAATTACTAAACCTTTCCTTAATCTCCAAATCTTAAGCAATCAAATGCGTAGGAAGAGTAAATATTTTTCATGAACGGGCCTGCCAACCGGTTTAGATTACTTGCCAGAGTGAATGATAGTTTGCCAATTGATTTGCGCTTCTCGATATCTTATAAAAAGTGATTAAAAGGTTTCGTCTTTAGCTCTTGTGAAATCGCCTGCAGTCATATTTGCTCATGTTCATTGTGAAGTGCAGATGAAGTCACAACTCACCTCGGCAAAATGTGATTTAAGAGAACTGATCGCCGTGTCTCACAAAGGCAAGACCAGACCAAACTGATATTTAACTTCGCCAGACAATCTTTAACCAAAAATCGACTAAACGTGGAGCCCTTTCTGCAGTATATAATGTCTTTTTGAATGATTAAATCAACACAGACTTGACAATGTTGGGCACAGAGGTGAACTAGTTTAAAATGCACAAGCAATGAAGCAAAGTCTGAGCCAGTTCAAGACTACATTTACATACAGTGGCAGCAGTGGCGAACAAAAATATTTAGACCCTTCACTTTAGTAAAACTTGCATTAATACTACAATATAAAAACACTCCATTACAGGTAAAAGTCCTGCATTCAAAGTATATTTTAGCATGTTTTGTTATTGGATTGTTAATAATGATGTATTACTATGTGAGTGTTGTACTGCTGTAGCTGCTAATTTAAGTGCTTCATACTTCATACAATGCAACATATGTTTCTATCATGTTTTCTATGTATATAGTCTTAATCTGTACAGTGACTAGTTAGTATAACTGTCAAATTAATAAAGTGGAGTTAAACGTATTTGCCACTGAAAATTAGAGTAGCTTAGAATAAAGTATGTCAAAACTTGGATTTAAAGTCCATTCTTGATCCTGGAAATATCACCACTTTTGATCACATGATCTTCCTCAGCAGATTGAGTTTTGTCATAATAAATCAAAACTGTACTTAAGCACAACATTTGAGTAACAGTTACTTTACACCACTGTACAGAAGTGAACATTTTTAAATTAGGAACACAATCTGGTGGCAGTTTGAAATACATTTCCATACAGTGCAAGTAGCATTGCTGCCTTATGCTGCTTGTTGCTGGACTGAACCAATTTAGAGTTTGTCATTGTGGAAATAAAGTGAGACGGGGCAGACTGAAGGTAAACAAATATTCTATCATTCAGTGCAGGCCAGCTCAGACTGACCTCAGCCTGCACAAACACTGACGGTATGGTGCTCAAAACGCCCACAGAGGAACTGAAACGCCAATCATAAATTAAGACAACTGAGATGATTTATCTCTATGAAACCTGAGAGTGAATTGTGAATCAGTGCAGCTCTCAGACAGTATGTATTGCACATGTATTGCTCTCTCTCTCTCTCTCTCTCTCTCTCCCCTCTCCTCCTCTCGGTCTCTGCTGATGGGAGGAGCGCAGCGCAGCTCCTCTCTGTATAAGAAGTGTTGAACGTTCAACAAGAGGCTTTACACAGCTACTCAGGAGAAACGAAATGATCTGCCCTGGAGCCGCAGCAAAATGCTGGATGGACACCTACTCCTGGGATGGTTATCGTTCACAGTTATAGTGTATCTTCTCAACTTGCCTGGACCGACCGCAGCATATTTCGGGTAAGGACTGACAGACAGACATAATGTGCATGATGCTGCTTTCATTGATTTGATTGGTTCTTGAAATACAAAGCAGGTAACAACTTTTTTTCTCTCTCTCTCTCTCTTTAAACTAACAGAAAAAAAACTGGCTTTCAGATAAATCTATTCAAACAAAACAACAACAAAAACATAGATATATATTTTATGACTTGTTTTGATTGCATATATCATATCTGCGGGTCAGTGGGGTGTCACTTGGCGGCGGTTGCGCAGCGGCCTCACAGCTGGTGGCTGCAGCAGGTTGTCTCCACATGATTTGGCCTCGTTGAAGCTGCTGACAATTGTTTGTTGTCAGTGTGGATCTGAACAGGCAACGAAACCCATGTAAACACATCACTTATAAATATAATATAGGTAGACACACGAGGAGAGGTCACCCCCTTTTCTTTCCTTGACTCGTAAAGTAACCCCTGGCACGTTTGAATGGCAGGTAGCGGTCGAGTGATTATTTTGCTGAAACACTTGTAAAATCATATCCTTAGTCGACTCTGAAAACAGCCGCGGAGCGAAAGGTGAGTGTGTGTGTGTATGAGTGTGTGTGTGTGTATGCTTCAGACTGAACAGCTGGTAACAATAAAGCAATCTGACTGACTGAACTGGTGGCCGAAACGTCTGCTCAGCTTTGCACAGAAAATTCCCCCATCCAGCATAAACATCACACACACACACACACAACCCTGGCAGAGTGTGTTTTTTTTTTCTGCTGCCTCCATCAGGTTTAAAAAACACTTGGAACACGTGTTGGGGAAATTAATCTTAAAAATTTTAGCGTTTCATGAATCATGTCATAAACACAATAATATTTAATTTTTTTTATTATTATTTTTTTTTAAAAAGCACAAGGGTGTATATTTCAAAGTGAGTTTTTTTTTCCCAGGGAACGCCTTGGATTTTAAGGTGTAGCCCACTATGACCTCCACTTCAGCATGCCTACTAATTCACTGAACTCCGGGTTTGTCTGCTCACATGATCTTCACTCACAGTTTTGCTTTTTAGTCACAGAAGAAACTGAAAGAACATTGACACTGAAGGTCAATTCAAATAGGGGTCAACGTGTCAGGTGGGGGCGCAGCCATATTTTTTCAACCTGGAACTGAAGAGTTTTGATCCCAAAAAAAAAATCCCAAAAAGTGACACCTAATCGTTGGCAATATCTTTAAAACCATCAAAGTTGCATCTCATACAAAAAAAAAACAAAAAAAAAAAAACACAACAAACAATATCTCGTTCTTTTTCCTCACATATTATCCACATATATCTCCAAAATGTTGTTAGTGCTCCACTGCAAACCCGCACAGAGACAAATGGCTGTAGACTGCAGAGTGATGACACTTGAAGTCTTTCCAGCAGAGTCAAATTTATGGAAGGTATGGCTGTTGTGCAGGATCCAGGAGTGTTAGGTGATCTGGGAAATGTTGTGAGCACAGGAAGTGTCCCCTAAGGGCCCGTTAGACTGGTGTTTTAGACCTGTTGACCTGTTGAATTGGGTTTCACCTTCTCCTGGATGTAAAGGTTATCATGAACAAGATGTATTGGTGTAAACGTCTTTACGAAAAGTAAAAAAAAAAAAAAAAAAACTATAAAGAAAGAGCAAAAGTACTTGGAAACGTTCTAGATATCAAACCGAGTTTTAATGTCTCTGGTTAGATGTTGTGTTGGGCGTTTCTCTGGAAACTGAGTGATGCAAACATGCTGTACGGCACCTGTAAGAGCTCTGTATGATGGAAATATCTCAGTAGTCTCAGTAAAACGTCATCGTCTGTAACACTCCTGCACATATCAAGTACTTTCTTACTTACTGACTCCTGTCTTAGGTGTCAATGCAGCTCTAAATTTGCATTAGAAGGACAAATGTAACCCTGGTCTTTGTTTCTGTCTCTCTCTCTCTCTCTGTTACAAAGTCGCCCTTTGGCAGGCAGTATGTATTAAGGCAGACGTGCCAAATTGGCACTCACATCAGCCCTAATGGTCCAAATGGTAATGCATATTTACTTATTCAGTTAGCACTTGTTTTCAATTCCCTCTGTCAACCTGCTCTCTATCTGTGGCCTGTGCAGTGCAGAGAGACATGTGGTATTACAATACTTAAGATTTATTATTCCGTGGCCGGGTGAGAAAGGAATATGAATGAGTGTCAGTGAATGATTTAGCTCTACAGCTGAGGAACATGAAACATATTGAAAGAGCCTGCACAGGTGACACAGATACAAAATGTGACTGCCCCGTGGCCAACTTCCCAGACACTCGACACCGGTGACACTCCAGCTCAGTCCTGCTCGGCTTTGACTGCGGGACATACAACACAAACCTGTTCAAATAAATATCCCATGAGCACGAGGCATCCTAGGGCCTCCTGGGTACTGATTTACTCAAAATAGAGGGTCAATGTTGCATACCCAATTTCCAGAGTGCGGTGGAGCGTAAGTGTAACATAAACACAATCTCTCCTGCCCATAGTCTGCGCAGCCGAGGGTGGGGTGGGATTCCTGGCGTAGTCAAGCACCCGCTTAAATTGTCATCCTTCGCCACAAGAATGTGAGCACTCATTTTCTTTCCCTCAGCCTGTTGTGGCAGGTGCTGGTTCTGCTAAATCCGTTATCATTAGAGTCTCAATCGGAGATGCTTGTGGAGCTTTTTTCGCTATTTGACTTAATAGGTTGCAGCACTTTGATGAGATATAGTGCAAACTGTCGGAGAAGGAAGTGATTTGTTTGCACAGTTTGACCCCCGTCCCGGGATCAGAATGCTCTCTGACAGACTCCATCGGTTTTAAATTTGAGTTTTGGTAAAAGGCATGTCATTCTGTGGTCTTGTAAACTGTGCTGAATGCAAGTCCTAACACTGAGTCAAGAGTTTGTTTTTATTTAGTTCATGTGCAACATATACAGGAAGGCTGCCCACAGTCATGCAGCTGGGATTTACCAATCACCAAAGCACCACAGTATCCGGAAGAGGCAAATATAGTGGTTGCTATTATTTGCTATTTGATTACTGTGATATCCTTAAACACTCTATCGTCAGTTTGTTCCCGATGCCCTTTCAGATGCTGTTATTGTTTTCAGCGCTCCATTAAGTGAGGCAGCATGCCAAAAACAACAGGCTAACAAATGGGATGTGTGTAAATTTACTGAGGAGGAGTGATTTTTTTTTTTTTTTTTCAGTGTGTAGCTGTAAAAGGCTTTTTATCACTCTGCTGAATTAGTTCCTGGTGTGTATCAAACAGCAATGCGTTTTAAAGTTTTTAAAGGCGCCTCGTTTCTTTAGCACAGCACAGAAATGTTACAAGTTGTTATTTAAGAGGCTCCATGTAAACATTTCCTCTGGTTCCCTCCTTTTACTCCCCTCACGTCCTCTGGTTTGCCTGCCTCATGTGCGTGCTGGTATCCCTGCAGTGGTTTGTGGGGAGCTGCTGGGTGATTACCACTCATTAGGAGCAGCAGAGTTAGTGTGGGCTCAGGCTGGCGTTGCCCAGCAGACAGTGGTGGCGGGCGTCTTATTACCAGGCCTTATGGACTGATTAGTCCTGATGTGTAGCAGGGCGGGGAGCACCATTGATAGAGGGATTTCCCAACTTCATAGGATATCCTGTGGCTACAGCCACACCTCAAAGGGTATCACTTTACCGTGAGCCAAGAAGATAGGATTCTCTCAGCACTGGCGTAGTGACCGCGTAGTGTGGTGAGATCACGCAAACCTGAAAGGCTTAGATAACAGACCGCATGGCCGACGAAAAGAGAGAGAGCTTTGTTTTCTTTATATTTCTGTTTGATACGTCTGGATTTGAGTTAAGCCGTGCTTTGCTTTGAGCACTCTGCTCCATGACATCCCTTTTTAAAAAAGCCCTGCTATGCCTGAGGATGCCACAGGGTGGTGCAGCATCTTCTGAGCAGTGCAGGATGGTCCTCAATCAGCACTTTGTAACCTTTTTGTGTAACAGTAGGAGAGTGGGAAATGAAATGTGAAAACAGCAAATGCAAAGGCAGCCAACTCTAGGTAAAAATAATTTAGGGAAGGAAAATAGAGCTACGCATGCTTAGTTGTGGTCAACCTGCATGACATGTATAAAGTGTCTTTCAACTTTAGCTTACACAGCGAAAATTCACATCTCGTGTCTTCTTTAAGCTGAGTGATGCATAGCATTGCTTTTTACTTTACAGGTTGAATCATCAGAAAAGTGCCGTGTTTGGTACACACCTTTTGTTATGAAGGTTTCAATGATGTCTGTGGTGGGTTGTTAAGGGGCTCATTCTGTATAATAACATGGTTGTACTGTACTGTTTTTGAAGATTACATGGTGTGGTAGGGCTTTCTAAAATGTGTTTGGCGTGCTCACATCCGAAAGTCTTACAGTTCTGGTGTCATCAGCGCGCACAAGAGACCACAACTAAGACATATTTGATGTTGAAAAGACGGCAGCTCCAGTTCGGTCCCACAAGTCAGCAGTGCACTTCATTGGTGGATAGTCAGAAGATATGGGAAAAGAAACTCCTGTTGAAGAAAAATTCGCATGATGATTTTTACAGATGGGTTGGAGACATGAGCAATTTGCAAAACAGGAAAACTAATATAGCCTCAAGATGCTTTTAGTGGGCAGGCATTGATGAGATGATGCTAGTTAGTGTGACCACTATGTCCTGTGTTTTCCATCCTTGACCACAGGCAAGTTTCTCTGCCTAGTTTGTGGGGATAAAAGATGCTTAACATGTGCCAACATTAGCAGTTTGACAAACTCTCAGTAAAGGTTTCAGGCTTCTAGAGAATATCTGAAAACACAATCCTATAGAGGCCTGAACTGACATGCACTCCACTCAAATGTGTGTGTGTGTGTGTGTGTTTGCCAAATGGGTGCTATTACATAAACTAAGGTTTGCCTCATAAGGCATATTTATTCAAAACAGGATGAGCATTGGTTTGAGAATGGACAGAGTCAGATATTCACTGAAATTAATGGGGCCAGACATGGGCAAACTTTCTCTGCTGCAATGACCTTTTTCACTGCAGTCAGTAAATGAGCTTTGTGGACAAAAATACTGAAAAATAACACTTTTAACTTAGAAATTCAAGAGACAACAAATGTGTGAGCTT
Source organism: Pampus argenteus (assembly GCA_036937835.1). Lineage (NCBI taxonomy): Eukaryota > Metazoa > Chordata > Actinopteri > Scombriformes > Stromateidae > Pampus > Pampus argenteus. The sequence goes on from CM072875.1 coordinate 15,372,146, forward strand.
TGATATTTTACAGCAGATGACAAACTATTATAATATTATAATAAATATTAGGTTTAGGTCTTTTGCATAGTCTTTGCATATGGGGACTTTTAGCAAATAGGAGCAGGACGAGACCTAATCTTTTAGTAGTAAGGGTAAATAGCCGTTAATAAACTCAGCCACCAAAACAGCTACTGTTTTATTTTGGATTTTGTGGTTTGACTTTGCATGCGCAGTTTATTCACAGAAGTGCTTTTGCCCAGTGTAACATACATGAACAAAGCCAATGTCGCCAATTTATGTTTTTTTTTTGTTTTTGTTTTTGTTTTGTAGAAGTGTACCAAGTTTATAGTCAAACTATTTTCCTCTCTTACCAAATAAACGTGGTCTGGGTCTTGTGTCAGCATGTTCAAATCAGAGAAATGAGAGCCGAGTACAATAAGTGTGCCTGAACGTGTTTGGTGCGTCGGTGCGCTGGTACAGGGCTGCTCTGTGCCATGGTGTAGGCTAGAACAGGGGAGTCATGCGGACACTGCTGCGCGCCCAATCTGTGCCAGTCACACAGTGACTATAACTGAGCTGCTGACCTTAGAAGCCTTGAGTTCTCACATAGCAGTTAAACCTCTTACTATGCCCCACACTCCCATTCCCAAACCCAGGTCCTGTAGTCCTACTGCTCAGCTACCAGTGCTCGCTTGCACCGCTGTGGATTAAAAAAAAAATTAGGCTGAGCGGTGACTTTTTCTACTTTTTTTATGATTTGGAAAAAGGAAAAAATAGTTTTCTAGTGCAACCATTTGTGTGAGAATACAATGGCAGACACTTTACATCGCTTTAAAGGAAGTATTTCTAATGTGCCGTGTCATTCACATTTAAAATATCAAGAGAGCACATTTACAGGAACTTGACCAGATCAATTACTGGGAGTAGGCTGACACAGCCTATATGGGTTATAAATGACCAGAAGGGACTGCAGATGACATAACATTGGGTCATATCCTGTTAAGTCATACAAGATAGCAGAATTTCCCCCCCGTACATTGTGAATAGGAGTGCTTGTAGACGTTGCATTACATTCCCACTACATGGAAAGGCTCATTACTCTAACTAATAATGACTTACTAAGTCCCGGGCCAGTACCACTTTTGTTTTCAAAGTCGGTTTTGTCATGTTACTGTACTGTGTCAGTCACAGCTTGTTAGGAGTAGTCACAACACCCAGTGCTTTCAACCAGTGACTAATCTTATCTTAGCCTCATACATAATCGTTTACTCTTTCCCCTATTTCTGGTTTTAAAGACTCGGAGAATGAGCGGTGTCTCTATGGCAGCTGGGGGAGAAAACATAGATTTAAAAAAAAAAAAAAATGCAATCCAGTGCAGAAATTCTTCTCTTAAAAACTTCTTGGAGGTGGACAATAGCCCGGAGACTCCCTGTAGCAGAGAGTCATTCGACACTGAATCATGGTTTCTTCAATTATTCAAAGTTTAAGCTGTGGAGCACATTGTCAGCCATAGTTAGAGTGGGCCAGAGGGAAAACACCACACACACACTCACATTCCTACTACCTCTGGCATGGCCTGGGCTGTGATACACCAGATGGGACTTGGGCAGGGTGGTCTGAAGTTCATCCAACATTTCTGAGAAAAACATTCACTTTTTCCCCCCCCCCAAAAAAAATGAGCATTTAAACACTGTGGAGGCAGGAGGAAAAAGTGAAAGAGCGAAACGGAGATCAGCACTGGCGAGTTTGATTTCCTACAATGTTTAATTTAATGAATAATACCATTTTTTTTAAAAATATACACATATTAGTCTCAGGTGAGCAGCATAGTAGTTTGTCTTCATGACAGTTGAACTGTTCCAGGACACATGTGCATGTCTATCATTGTCTTGTGTAGCTTACGTTCGTAGACAGCAGTGGTTTTGTCTAGAGGAGGCTTTGTTTGGAGCCAACAGCTGGGCGGAATGATTGGCATTCGTTTAGAGTAATTGACCAGTGGGAATAGCTGGGAGAAGAGGAAAAAAAAAAAAAAAAAGGACTAGGAGGGGGGGTTGGTTGTGATCTAGGAGACACCAGACCACACAACCTGCAAGTTCAGGCTGATGGAGAAACTGTGGCTTTTGTGCTTTTTCTGCCTGGGCGCGTTCAGCCACGACTGACTCTTATAGGTGTTGACTTAAGGTAATAATGTGCACATGCACACATACAAGCATACATGTACGGTAAAACTACATACACAATCTTAGCCAGCACCTGTCAGTGCTGTGGGGGATGGAGTTGCTAAACAGACACTGAAAATGACCAAATCACTTTTACTGCAGCGTTTTCGTCCTTATCAGCAAATTTGAACTATACCAATATGCCAAAACAAACAAACACGAAGTATCATTTTTCTCGAAGGGAGTGGCATTACTATCTGTAATATCAGTTGTTTACAGATTGTGGATGTCGCCAGCAGAAGTAAAACCTCAGTGATAAGTGAAAAAAACATCTACGTAGAGACTAAAGCCTTGATTTTTGAGCCTAATAATTAAAAATATATATATTTTGACGTATAAATATAACAAACATAATTTTTGAGTATCTCTTTAATTAGTTTTACTTTTTATTTGAGACCAAGATATGTAACAAGAGGGAGAAGTTTTCATTGTCTTCTGTTGGAAAATAATGGCTACACTGTTTCTAAATTAGCACACAAAGCTCACAATTTTGCACACAATTTTACATATATATATATATACAGTATATCAGAATGATATTTTTACCATTATCTAAGAGTTTAGTCTAAGGGTTTAGATCCTATTAAGGTCTTTAAATTATTTACATACCAAACTAATGAAGAACGATCAAATTTACCAGCTGAGAGTCACTTCCACAACTATAATGTAAAGCCAGAGAAAGAGTGATGATGGAAGTTTAGTGGTCAAGTCAACGATTTCCTTGAGGGATTGACTCTGAGGCTCCACAGTGTGAAATGAGCTGTTTTAACTAAAACACGCTGCATTGAAAAAAAAAAAATGTATATAAAGTAAATGTCGCAGGCAAATGGGAGGTGCTGACATGCAGGGAGAAACGACTAAACAAACTCCAGTGTTTAGTAAGTTAATGACAGAGAAGGAGGCGCAGCATGAGAGGAGGTCAGTGATGTCTGCGAGGAGTCTGCAGAGTGAAAGTGTGCAAGTGTGTGAATGGAAAAAAAGCAAAGCTGAGCAAACACCATCAAGAATCCCACCTTGTGTAGGATAATAATGAGTTTTATATGTTGGTGTTATATTCCATGTGTAATTGGTGTTGCTGTGCCAACACCTCAAACAAAAACACCTACAGAAAAATGGTCCATGATGAGAAAACACAGGGTTACACGCTTGCTTTCTAATTTAATAGGGAGTCGATAACGTGTTAGTGCCTGCCCTGGACTTCACACATTTACCTTTCGTGATAAGAGACTTTAATCTATTCTTTAAGAGGTTAACTGACTTGAGATTAAATGTTTTTTCTCATAAAAGGAGTCATCGTTAAGGGGGGAAACATAATAATGGTTTTTGTTTGACCAAAGATCTTAAGTTCAGATTTGTAATGATTTTTGGGATTCAACCACTGTACTATTTTCCAAATCTCTTTTCCTCTAAGTGAGTTGACTGAGTTCGTACAGCAAACAGCAAAGTATTATTTTTTTTTATTGCTCATCACCATTGGAATGTGTGACCTTTTTTTTTATTTTTTTATTTTTTTACTATGAGTGCAGGGGTCACAGTCTTGTATCCAGGGAAAATATTATCTTTAATTTCAAGCAAACTTAAATTTAAGAGTAACGATTGCAATCAAACTCTACTTTTAGCGTAGTAAATATTAAAAAAAAGTGTATCTTACAAACCAAGAAATGGAATCATCTGTACATCTGCGATACAATTTGACTTGTTTTCTGGTCTGCCACAGAGCGGAAACACGCACAAGCGCGAGCCCCAGCCAGTAGTTTCTTCTCTGGAGACATGAAGTGTTTCTCCGCTCTCAAATCTCTCCCTTCCACACTTTGCCCGCAGGCTGTCTTTGTAACTAGCTAGAAATATGCCTTTGTGTTAAAAAAAAAAAAAAAGCCAACGAGACAGTAGCACTGAGATCAGTGTCATGTCATCTTTGGCCTCCCTCCAGCTTCGCTCAGACCTTTTTGTTTTTTGTTTTTTTTTTGTCTCAGATAGGCAGACGTCATACAGACAGTTGAGGGTTGTCATTCTAATGGTCTGTTATTTTGGCAGGCATGCAGGCTTTTGGAAGATTTGACGCTGATACATGTTACTATGCATCTTACGTCTTACTGAGAAATGTGCACATCGTGTTGATGGTATTGGGTGAATTTAGACCACCATTTATCACTCGGATCTCTTTGTCAAGCTACGCAAAGTACAATTTAAAATCACTATGTATTTGTTTTTTAAATTGTAGACCTATCCAGATGTATACTGTTTCCTGTTGCAGCGTGGATTTGAATATCTTAAATTTTCTTGATTTTTTTTTCTCCCTCACTGATGTTGCAAATGGAATTTGGCAGGTACTACACGGGGCGCCATCATTTAATCCTCCACTACCCTGCCATGAAATGTTGTGGAACGGTTGTCAGTCATTTGTAACTTACTACGTCAAACGAGATTTGTTTGTTTTGGCTCCTTAAAAATCTTTCCTTGGCATTGTTAATGTATTTTAACAAAGCTTGAAACAATTAAGAGGAAAATGTCAGTTATTCACAAAGACATTGTGCTCACGCATTGTGTATGCGTCGCTCTGTACGCCTCAGACCATACTTTTTTTTTTTTTTTTTTTTTCTCTCTTAAGTGTGTTGGGAGAGCAATCTTTGTCAAGACACAGCTTGCCAGGTTTCCATCTGAAAATTCATAGCTGTCAGACAAGTTAAGGAAAGGCAAACACGCTTTGTAAAAAGGAAACCATTTGACCCAATCTGAAAGCAAATCCTGATGCCCTCCTGTTTGATTTGACTGCTCGGATCCTCAACCGGGCTGTGAATGCATTGTTAAGACAGTATCACATAGCATATGTGAACTATTAAGTCCACTGGTATGAAACTGAGAACTTGAGGAGAAACATTTCAGTCAGTTATTGGACTTAATAAAACAAATCTCTTGTAAAAGAACCCATGTGACCTTCTGCAAGAGGCACACGAGTGGTGACAGAATCTTCCCTGAAAAACAGTAATGAAGTCAAAAATATAATTAATGTAGAAGTCAACAGTTTTGATACCTTCACTAAACCAGTGTAGATATCCAGCAAGTGCTCTTCACCTCTACAAAAATATTGAAGAATAATATCTTTTACACTGCTTGGCAGAATTAAAGTCTGTGGCAGGGTTCCTGTTTGCTGTGGTTACTCTTTGAAGTCATAGTTATAACTTTTTACATTCAAGATGGGATGGACAACAATTAAATGTGTGATCTCATGATACATGGATCTTTTGTCTAATTATATTTTATTTTTTGTAATTTTATTGTAATTCAAGTGTTTGTTTAATTTCACGTTACAATTTCCAGATCGCCATAAAGTTTGATAGCAGAAATAACCATAATGACCAGTATCGCTTAGATTTCTCTCACAGTTTCTGTTTATTAACATGTCATGTACTGTGGAGGACATTCAGTGCAAAGTGTTGTGTATGTATATGTTGTCTTAGCTCATTTTCTACAATATATATATATATATATAAAAAAAAAGATACACTGCAACCTACAACTAATGCAAAATGTTGCAGTGCAGCATTAAATGAGGTTGTCAATTCATGCCAAAAGTGTCCCAAGTCCGTTTGTGAAGGCACGTTGGCCTGAAGAATTGTGCTTTTGTGAGTTCTGTAAATCCATTTATTCTACCGTTTCACTTTAAGGGTGTAAAGGAGGCCAGAAATTACACATAATGAACAACTACGGTGCCAATCCTGTCAGTTGGTGTGACCAAAATGGTCACAGGCTGACAGTCATGTCCCCTGTGTGTGTTTATGAAAGTAATGCTCTGCTTTCCCCATCACGACCTCAGAACGCTGGTCGTCGGTTTTGCCAGCTATGTGGCAGTCCCCGCTTGTGTGTTTTATATATGCTTCCCTTAAATAAACTGACGAAAGGAGTGCAAGTCTACCACATGTTCTCCATACCATGTTTAGAACTGAGACTTTCTGCTTGTTATATTTCAAATGGATTGCAGCTTTAAGATCCTGAACACTGGACTTTTGTATTGGGGAATCTATACTGAGAGTGTAAATCCTGCTGTGTGATCATATTTAACATCTATACAATGCTGCTGTGAGTGACATTCTCCCTCTCAGGGTATGATATAAATATTAAACCAAGTATCTGCTGGCTACTGTTTCACACGCGCGTCGTATGACTGTCACGTTCACTGCATGCCATTGTTTTCAGTGTGTGCCCATACAATGTGAAATTCCTTATTAGTCATAATCTCAAACTACGGTATTGAATGGTGTAGGTGCTGTGACTTGATCAGGGAGATCTGAACAGGAACAAGACAGTGTCAGGAACTTTATGAAAAGAAAGAACTCTTCCACCTCTGCAGAGAATTTGCACTACACACAGACACGCCTGTGTTGGAGGTTGATCTCAATCTCCAGCTAATGTTGAATTCCCCTGAACATTAACCACTGAACAGCTGAATTCATTTGAACATTAACCAAACTTTTGAGCATTATATGTCCCAGCTGTGCTTCCTGTGCTGTTTATGTAGTATATCTTTGCAACTCCGTATTGTTTATCCAGGAAGGTCAGCATCCTGCACTTTATTGGAACCCTTTATCAAGATGTATCCCCTCCCTCCTTGTGCACTGTTTCAACTGAGAGTGTCTTTATGTCTGCAATCTTTTGCTCTAGGTTGACAGGTAATGAACCGTTGTCTATCCTGCCACTGAACTCTCTACCAGAGGAGAACGTGGGCAGGGCCCACTACAAGCTGTGTGACCGGCTCAAACTGGAAAAGAAGCAGCGTAGGATGTGCAGACGAGACCCGGGCGTGGCGGAGACTCTGAGAGAGGCCATCACCATGAGCGCCCTAGAATGCCAATATCAATTCCGCTTTGAGAGGTGGAACTGCACCTTAGAGGGGCGCCACCGAGCCAACATACTAAAGAGAGGTATGGGAAGAGATCTTTGCTTATTCTATTTCAACTTAAAACAAACCTGGTAGGCCGTGTCTCACTTAACTTGCTGTATTTTCTTGCATCCCATCTGTCACTCTCCCCCGTGGTCCCACAGGTTTTAAAGAGACGGCCTTCTTGTATGCCATCTCTTCGGCGGGCCTAACCCATGCAATGGCCAAAGCTTGCAGTGCAGGACGGATGGAGCGCTGCACATGTGACGAGGCACCGGATCTGGAAAACCGCAAGGCGTGGCAATGGGGAGGCTGCGGAGACAACCTTAAATACGCCAACAAGTTTGTTAAGGACTTCCTGGGCAAACGCTCCAACAAGGACCTCCGCGCACGCGTGGACATGCACAACACAAATGTGGGCATGAAGGTAAGCACGTAGGGTCAGAAAATTATAATGATGGTTTATCAAAGGGTCAACAATACTAATTTTGATGGGCACTACTCAGCCTTGACTTAAAGCTACTCGGTATTATCAATGGATCAAATGACGTAATCACAAACCCACTAGGAATTATCACCTGACCGAATTGTTTTAGCATTTTAGTGTTTCTTTCGGTTTTTTACGGTCTGCAACTTTACCGTTTTGGTTCACTCTCATTGCTCTCATCAGCGTTGTTTCCAGCCACAGCAGGCAGCCGTTTTCACTGAAAAGACCATGTATGCTACTCGCTCTGGCACTATGTAATTAAGCGAATGTTTGCTAATACATTTTGACACGACGACTTTATAAAATGATAATATGAGAGCGTTTTTCGCTGTTCCCATGTCGCCAAAAATCAACTCATGCAAGTTTACGTAATGTCAGTCTGGATACTGCAGACCGTTTACTGACTGTGTTACAAAGAGTTGAAACATTGTGGATACTATTTATCAGTCAGTGAGGGGCAAACAAAAAAACACAATTAAGCTGCATTATGGGAAGTGTAGAATCCAGTGTTTTTGGAGCTTTAGCCCATGCAGTGCTAGAGACTAATACCCCATTTGGGCCTGGCATTAAAAGGTGATTTGTATCTTGATATGTTATCTGGGTAACGTTAATGCAAGGCGTAAATGCACTCTTTGTGACCACATTTGGAGTGCAGGCTCACACTATGATCTGGTGCAAATGCAATTCATACAGTGTGACCACATTCATTAAAAATTTCAGCCAAGTAAATTGAAAGGTCACCTACGTCTGGCTCTTGCTGCAAACTTAAGGAAGCCTCGTAAAAACTACAAGTAGGAGCAGTAACTAGCGAGTCTTCCCTCACAAAAAGTGAAGGATGCCTGGATGTCATAATCCAGATACTGATCACGCGAGGTATAAATGGAGCCTCTGCTCGATTGATTTTGATCAGTCTTGTTCTCAATTCTTCCCCTTTTAAGGTCCCATTTTTTTCCTTGTCTGTGTGACTATGATAGCACCAGTATTTTATTAGCCGATAAGATGTCTAAAACATTAAACTGTGACTTAATTTAAGTGCCGTTAGACAATTATTCATAACATTTTAGGGAGTTTCATTCAAAGGAAAAGAAAAAAAAACAACAATTAATTATACGATCATTTTATAGCAGCGTATTTATTAATGTTCTTAAATCTGTCACTTTGCCTTTTTATTAAAGTAATAATTTTAATAATTTAAAAAACGAATCCGAGTTAGAGTTATACGCTGTAAATGAGGGCCAACCAGGACACACTCATAAAGAGACCGGATCAAATAAGGTCAGGGTTCATTTGGAATCACAGACAGTATTTAAACAGTAATGCCGGGCCAGTTGCTCACATGAATCAGTCAAATGGTGGGAACATTGTGATAATATAATACAGTCTGGGTCCTGTTCAATTATGTAGATAATCAGCAGTATAAAGTGCCAGTTCATTGTGCACCTTATCCTGGATATACTCTTATAGCATATCTTGGGTTTTGCTTTTGTAACACTGGAGTTTAAACATTACAGTGCTGGTAAATGACTGCTGTCCAAAGACTGTGTATAGTTAAAATGACTAAAGAGGAATTTAATATGACCACAGCTGAATGACATTGATAGAGTTATACAGAGAGTATCCCAGGACAGTAAAATTACTGAAAAAAAAAAAATACTGTAGAGGTTCAAGCATCTCCATGAAAGTTGGAAAAAAAAGAGAAACCCCAAACTGATTAAAGTAATTGCTACTGTAAATTTGAAAGTGCTCATTAGTCAATATTTGGTTTTCATTCTCAGATTAGATAGGCAATGACTCTCATTTGTGCTTTGGCACAATTCAGGAATTGTTTGTGGTGAGCAAATATGGGCTTTTTTATCTTGGACGGGTTTTTAATAGTAAAATATAAAAGAGGGAATGGTCTTAATCTGTCAGCCAAAGCAAACTAAAAGTCTGGAATCTGTTACTTTTATTCAGGTTTTCTCATATTGTAGCCATTTTCATTTTGGTTTCAAAATGAATTATAGCAGAGGCACACTTCCCAAAATGTTAGCAGACACAAAACTCTCCCAAAAGACCAATGCAAGCTCTTCCTTTTCACGTTGGTTCTCCAAAATCTAATCTCTCAGGAGATTTTATTTGTGATAGAAGATTTACAACATTGTTTTTGCTCTGTTTTTTTTTTGTGATTTGCACATGTAGTGAGGTGTACCGCATTCTGGACGAATTCCCACATGGAGGACGAAACTGGAATGTGCTAGCCTATGCATCCCCCCTCCCCCCCTCGACATTTAAAAGCTGACCTATCAAATGTTCTTGACCTGCTATTGTGATGAATATGCACTTCCTGTTCCCCAATCTCTTTTGCAGTCTGAGAAAAGTACTGTAGACGTTATCCAAACCCCATCTAAGACAATGTGTTTTTTCCATTGATTTTTCACACACATACTGCTTTTCAACATTGTGGTTGATTCTCCAGTGAACTTTGGCTGACCGCTAACAGGTCAAGTACCGTTACAATAACATGTAGCACTCTTTTCAGCCGATGATCTTTTCGTTTCACTCGCAATTACGATTAATTTCAGAGAGGAGACAACTGTCTTTACTGTTCTTTCTCTTGCCAACTGTTTGCATGACTTACTGTGTTATGGCATAATTACCACGATTGGGTTGATCAACTCTGGGTTTAGAAAAAACACATTTAAAGTTAAAGGACTATTACAGAAACCTCACCTCACTTATTATAATAATAGTTATTGAGTTTGATCGAAATGTCATCCGTGGTTATCATAAACAAAATTAATCCTACCTACTATTATTCACTTGCTCTTTGAAGCCTTTGGATTTTCCCCTTCTATTATGATATTAAAAAAGAGCAGTGAGTGTAATAATTTTCCATTGTGTCTTTTATATTTCTCCCAAACCACTGCACTCTCCCCTAATCGTCTAACCGTGAGCATATTTGGATAATTTGGCTCTTTGAAACGCTGTTTACAAAACAAAGGCACATTCAATTACATTGCTTTCATTATGTTCCTTTAATGTTTCATGGCAGTTAACAGCGTTTCTCTGTCTCTGAACCAGGTAATCAAGGCTGGAGTGGAGACCACTTGCAAATGCCATGGCGTCTCCGGCTCCTGCACCGTCCAGACCTGCTGGAGACAGCTCTTGCCCTTCCACGAGATTGGCAAGCAGCTGAAGCAGCGCTACGAGACCTCCGTCAAGGTCGGAAGCTCCACCAATGAGGCAACGGGGGAGGCTGAAATCTCCACAGGTCGGAGCCAGCAGCAGCAACAGCAGCAGCAGCAGCAGCAACCCCTGCCTGGCTTGAACGACCAGATCCCCCGCACTATGGACTTGCTCCACATCGAGGACTCACCCAGTTTCTGTAGACCCAGCAAATACTCGTCGGGCACCACAGCCCGAAAGTGCTACAAGGATAAGAACTGTGATGCTATCTGCTGCGGGCGGGGCCATAACACTCAAAGCAGGGAGGTGACCAGGCCTTGCCAGTGCCAGGTGCGCTGGTGCTGCTATGTCGAATGCAAGCAGTGCACGCAGAGAGAGGAGGTCTATACCTGTAAAGGGTAACCCAGTCACCTGTCAGCCCCTATTTGGTCTACTGACCAGTGGAGCAAGTGACAGATAAGAGAAGAGTCATCAGTTTGTTGTTTAACAAGGTTTTGCTTCTGCTGTCAGAACGGTGTCCCTACAGACAAAGGAAAGTGAGCCGATGGAGAAGCAATAAGCACTTTGAGGGCTTTCTGTGGGTTGGGGGGTTTCAGAGGTCCTGTGGGTTTGTAGAATTAAAAAAAAACCTTTTCAGACAACTGGGGTCAACATCTCAAGCTTTTTTGTCACGGCGCTGCCTTGAAGAGAGAAGCTTCTACTTTTCTATTAAAAAAAAAACCCGTCCAATTGCATCTTTTCACAAGGAAACAGAGATTAGCGTCCAGTTAAACAGTGGACATACAAGGACAGTGACACCAACAGACTGGTTTTAGGGCTTTGCCCAAAGAAGAATGGTGTGTGTGTGTGTGTGCATTTGTGTTTGTATTTGTCACTCTTTATGTGTGTGTTTGTATGTGAGCTTTTAGTAGATAGCGAAGGGGAAGGGTGGTGGGGGGAGGGGGGGTTTCGAATGACGACTTCTATGGCAATGAAAAAAACCATATTCAGAGACTGCTAAAAAAAAAAAAAAAAAAGACAGGGTGTAAGAATTACTCTACACGCACATATTTACACTCACACACATTGTGTGTTTGCATATGTATGTAAATAAATTCAGTTATATTGTAATGATATTATACAAGCCACTTATCTTACTATGTTAAAACAAACCACTAACCACACAAATGTTTTTGTTGTTTGTGTGCTCTCGATCGTTTCTCATTGTAAATCATTTTGACAAGGCCCTTTTGGAAAGCAGCACACTTGTGTCTGTCGTCTTGCTGTGGATAATTTATAGATCCTTTTGGGACTACTCCTTCACAGGGAGAGAAAGAAAAAAAAAATCTCAATTCTTCTTTTAAAACTTTTTTTTTTTTGTAATAATATGATATGAAGCTGTTAGGCAATGCGTTAACAGGAAATAACTAAACCAGTCAGTTTAGGCTATTCTCGGCCTTGAGCGAACCAGTGTTCAGGGAATAACTTAAACCACTATTACTATTTGGATAAAATAGAGAGACGTAGCGCGATTGCGAAACAATATCCAATGTTGGAGATGACAGTGGCCTTGTTATTACAGCCGACTTTCAATGCAACAGGTGATCACTTGACCAGCAAACGGTCCACGTGCGACTCAGATCAAACAAATTGTGGAGCTCTGTTGAGCATAAATCCACTTATTAGGATTCTGTGTTTAACTTTGAATACTTTTGATGTTGTAAAGAAAACTGTGGAGCGCTAGAGGAATGTAGCCCCCTTTACCATTCGGACGTCCTTCTTTCCTCTTCAGTTGCCACAATTTGATTGAGCCATATTCAACTTGTAGAATTGCTGCAGAATCGCTCAAGTGAAGATGAATGCGCAAGTTTCATAACTAATATATATATTTTATAAGACTAATATTTGTTGTGTTCAGCAAATCTACTGTCTTCATTTAGAAGTCAGTGAAGTTTTTTTTTTAATCACATTTTATACTTTGTTGCTTGGCACACAGTGACACAGTTAACATAAAGCAGCATACTGAACCCTGCCATGCAACTACAGTGACAGTTAAAGACCATGAAGATGACTTTTTTTTACAATGCAGACAAGAATTTATTGTATTCTCAGCACTTAGCTTCTGGGAACATTATGTTATAAACATACGATATAGGACCTTTATATGCCTTGTTTTAGATGGGTGTAAATTAACTACTGAGTGAGGGACCCAGCTTTGTATTATAGCGCCATTCACGCACTGAAGCCCCAAAGCCCCAAAGCCTTTTTTAAAGTATTTAAAGATCTGTATTTATCGATCCAGTGCGGTGCAGACTCTTTTTTAAAAAAAAAAAGAAAAAAAAAGAAAAATGTAAATAGCAAAGGTTTCTTCTCCTGTGGTATATAGACAAAAGTGAGGCACATGTTTAACTCTCACAAGCAACAGAAATTGGTAGCAGTAAGAAATGTTAAGACTTTTTGTGGCGGTGCACCGTGAATACAGCGAACAGCTTCTGTAAAAAGACGGTTACAGATTGTAATCAGAGATACTACACTGTGCCAAACAGACAGTTTAGTCTTTTAAAGATGATTATCACAATATTTGAAATTAACCCACCTTCCTTGACAGCAAAACCATGTTTCAGGAAGAGAGCCCTGCATGAGTTATTTGTCCCAGAGAGATGAATTCCAAGGATTTTGATATGAGGAGGCATGCCAAATAAAGACTGGTCAAAACATATACATAGAACTTTGCACGCTACATGGAAACCATAATAGCTATGCTGAGACTCGAAGCATAAATGCCTGCTTCCCACAGCTTTTGGTGTGTGTGCTCTCGACACACTCTTCTGCCCAAAAAACACTGAGGTTCTCTACTATTGAATGGACTCAAAACAGGCATGCCAGGAATACCAAATGCTCACCGAATGCATTTTTGTTTGTTTATAGATTGTATATAGGCCTAAAAATTCCTCCCGTGAAAGAGGAGCATGATGCAGCAGTCAGTCGGTTTTTAAGACGTCGTTGTCACACTCGTCCATATTCTCAAATCCAAAACTCTGCACTGTTTAGTTGTCAGTGGATCATGTACAAAATTCTATTTTGTAGAAAAAAAAACAAGAGATAAATTATTTTTTAAATATATTATGAGCATGTGTTTAGTGTAAATAACGTCAAAGTCTAAATTGATTTTATATCCAGTTTTTTTTTTTTACTCTGTTTTTTTTTTGGGTGTTTGTTCCTTCTGGGGTGGAGGCTTCAAGAAGCAGTGTATACTTTAAACATTTCATATCTCAACATTTGCTGTTATCTAAGCACTAACAAATCCTAACAAATTTAGAATCGACTCACGTTGAAATGGCTTTTACTCATGCGCACGATCACAAGACATTTCTGAAATAAAATCACAGTCATCAACAATATTTTTTTTATAGCATCTGATCTGTTTGTATAATCTTCTATTTTGTGAAAAGACTCTTGGCTTTGTAATGTTGGTTATCAGTCACCATATGATATGGTTTTTTAAACTGCTAATGTTGATGATTGTGTCACTTTTACATGTACATGTACTTTTTGTTAGGATTTGTGCTGTGCTTGTAAAACAAAGGTGAAAACACATAAACCATGTATTGCCCTTCGTGATGATACTACACCAACAAAGCTTTGTCCATGTTCACTTATTCATGTCTTATGGGAACCCTAAATTATTTTCCTCTACCTCATGTGTATAGCTTGTAGGTATAAACAGATCACAAATGACTGGTAAGAATGTATTTAAGTTATTTAACATCTTTGTATAACAAAGGCGAAAAAAATCTGAAATAATAAATGAGTTTTTAAATTATTTCATGTGTGTTTTTATTCTTCTGTGACATTTAGTTAGTTAGTTAGTCCAATAAGTAGATCATCCCATATGTCAATGTGTGATATGCTGGAGTTCATGCCATCAGACAAATGAAACAATTTTTTCCAATAATTTAAAAATGTCATCTTGAAGTATTTTAAAAAAAAATATTTTCTAATATAATGACTGAATGTAGAAATACTTGACAAATGAAATGTATTAATTGATGATTAAAAGAACCGACTGATGCATATTTAAAGTCATTTTAATTTTCTCATAAATTAACAGTTCTTAGGAACAAATCTTAGACTTTAACAGATTTACCACACTGGAGGATCAAATAACCAAACAGCAAATGTGAAGTTATATGCTGCATACACAAGTGACATTGATGATAGGCTACACATTGTCCAAATGGTAAAAGAAAAAAAAAAAAAAGATAATTTTTATTGGGGAATAAATTATTGTGATTGTGAGCCACAACTGTGGACGGCTGTGGCTTTAGAAAGGAAAGCGGGTCATTCATTCATATGGCAGATTCATGTTCACATAAAGAAGAACCAGAAACAGGTTTATTGAATAAATTTGCCAGATTTGCACATACACAGATTTTTCTTAGATGTTGGTGGTGCATAACAATATAAACAGATGATGTCAATTTAAACCTCTATGATTCTTTGTTTGCACATTTTATATTTTAGACTAACAGCCCAAACAATTTTATTAAGAGGCAAATTCCTCCAAAACAGTCACTGAGAGGTTTACTACAGCAGCAGCAGCAAGAATCGGAGGGTAAATAATATGTGACCAGAAGGTCTCCAGTTCAAGTCCCTGCACTGCCGGTAAAACGTCCTGAAGGCCTGAAGTGACTGAAGCAAAAAGCCTTCATGCTCTGTTATCAGACATTGTTGAGGTGAAGTGTTTACTGGAATCCGATACATGCATTGTTGGATTTTCACAGTTTCATGCAGGATCACTCTCACTTTGCTATGACATTTTATATTGATTTAGTGTAAACTGATTATCAAGGCCTCCGTCATAATACAGTGCAAACTACCATGGCAGTAATGTTTCTATCTCAATGTCAAACAAAGTTACTATGAAACTCATTAGTCATTAGTTTTGGCTTTACAATGTTTCGGACATACATTATGTGCTGGAGAATTGCCCTATTGAACTGCTATTATTTCAACAAGCTCTATTCCCTCGGCAGATGAGCGGAGATTTCAGGGAGTTTTCTCTCTCAACAATGTAGCAGATATCTTGTGGCTTCATCATACAAGCCTCGAGGCTCGACTAATCCATGAGAAAAGGCCTTTTGATCCCAGGCTGTGAACAGGACCTTTACATCCGGTTGTGAAAACCGAAACGCAATTATGGAGTGTATCTGCTCTAATACCTGTAACATCAGTGGAAAAGCCCATGATACCCCTGACACGTGTACCTAAATTAGCAGTGCTGGAGTAGCACCCTCTTGGTGTTAGCTATTCCTCCCCTGGGTCCTAGTTGCTCTGCTTTTGAGAAACTGAGAGGCTTTAATGTACCCCACTTGCTGGACTACTCCTGACTTCCTGCCTTGTACCAGGCACTAATATGAGCTGTAACTTTGCGGTGCACTGTAATCCGACAACGTTTTGACAGCTGTTACCATGAAGGAAGTGGGTGCAACTGAAGCACACACCAAAAAAAAAAAAAAAAAGATAGAAAAACAAAATCCTGCTAGCTCCACCCCGCCCCCCCCCTCCTCCACTTTCTTCTGAGTACCTTCCTTTCTCACTCTCATCCTCTTGGTCTGCTCGGACATGCAAACTGCTCTGAGGCTGTCAAGCAGAATAGTGAGATGATTTTATGAACCGCTGAAAGTGGCAGTGGGTTGTTATTCCAGCATCACCCCGCTGCACAGGATGTATGCGCCGTATTATGGAGGAGTATTGATTGCAGTCCGGTTGTGTCGGATCATGAAACTGGATGCAGACTTTACAGCATTAAATGCCAAAGATGCAGAGTCGAGTTAAAAAAGAACTGAAAATACTCGATCACTTTCATGGCAAAAGTTAGTGGATTACATGTCATACCCTTTTCTATATTAAATTAAAATGAAATAAAAAAAAATGCAAAAAACAAAACAAAACAACAATAACAAACACAGCATAAACAAACTTAACACAAAGACTGTAAACAGGGGGGAACCAGTGTGGCAACCTCACAGTGGATTCCAGTAAGCTGTTCAGTTCCCGGAAAAGAAATAGCACATAGCACCGTGTCATTTTTACATTTAGTTTTGTACAGATTAAAGAAACAATATTTAACATGTCAACTAGTAAGCTTTAGGATTTTGTTACTGTTTGACAGAGTCAGGCTAGCTGTTTTTTTCCCCTGTTTCTAGTCTTAGTGCTAAGAAAAGTTTCAGTATTTACTGTGTAAATATGAGAGTGGTGTCAATCTAACTCTCAGTAAAAAAACAACAACAAAAAACCCCAAAAAAACAAGTTTGTGTTCTTTAAAAAAGGCCACGAATGAACGAACATATGAAGTTACGTCGTCTCACTTTAATTCAGTGTTGAAAAAAAAACAATTCAATTTGACAAAGGTCTGGATTAATTGCATTAATGGAAATCTAAGCATTATAACTGCTCAAAGACAGACTCATCTGGTGAAACATATGTGCCGAGTACTATGAAAACACCTTAGCTCATGCCGCAGGTCTGTGAAACGCGCAGATTTATGATTTTTTTTTTTTTTTCAGCGCCTTGGGAAAAAGCAAGTTCCTCTCTGGAAAGTGTGATAGGGGTCTGAAGGGTATGTGACTACCTCGCCTCCTTCCTGTGCCCAGCCCCAAAGCTTACCCTGTTTATAACTGTTTTTGATTGTTGTTAAGTACCTGTCAAAGCTGCTGCTTGTCCCTCATGCCTGGAAAAACATGTGAGCTCAGCATCTCTCAAAACAGGAGCAAACGCAGAAAATGCAGTGCATTAAGGAAAAGTACTTAGCGTGCTGCACAGTGTATATCTGGTGGTGCAAATCTGATATCGAAACACACGTATCACTTTGTTCGAATCAGCACGCAGACTGTCAGTCAAGTTGAGCCGAAAAGGTGTATAGTGCTGCTATATGACAGTGCTGTTATGTGACAGTGTATAGTGACAGTGATAGAGGTAACAGCCATATCAACTCAATGATCGCTTCAGTTCAGATTACAGACTGCTCAAATGATTAAACACCAGGAAGAGCATGCGAGTGTAATACATCTTGAATGTGTCCTGTGATACTATGCACTGTAAAAACTATCGGTTTTTTTCTTCGCTGGAAGTGAACTGCTCTATATTGGAGATCTCTGCACTTTTTTTTTTTTTTTTCATGACTAGGGAGAAAGCTCATTGACCATGTCTCAGGCCTCCCCACAACATGCATCGGATAATGATGATAACTGGCTCGGGAGGTTTTCAACACTTGCTCACAATCATAAAAATGTCAACTTCACATGACAAAGCTCATCTTTCAAAAAAAAAAACAAAAAAAAAAAACCCCTTCCTTCTGTTATAATACGCTCCAATCCTATCCACATCCAAATGCAGAATTCAATATAACCCATAAATTGTACAAAATCTGAATGGACCTGAGTCTACATTCTCCTTCTGGAAAAATAGAATAATAAACAAACAAATTATTCTATAAATAATAATCGAGCATGTGTTTCTTTCATTGGCAGATATAGCAGGAGATGGTGGGGTGGGGGGACGGGGGGGAGCCCCAGAGACCCCATAGCAGGGTTTCTAGGGGGATGGGATAAACATAGATCTGTGTAGACGCCTGGGTTTTTGGCAAGCCTGCTGCACTTGCAATTGCACCAGGAGAATTGAAGCGCTTGCCAGAAGAGGTGCAGGGTTAGAAACATTTTATTCTTGAGGAAATTCCTCCTATTACTCCATTATTCATCACAATCTCTGAGGAGATGGATGCTCTAACTGCTCTAACAGAGACTGTTTGGAGGAAAACAGTTCATCATGGTAGATATCCTAGACAAGAGAGTGTTCTGATGTATCACCAGTAGGATGTATGGGATGGACATATACTCCTCAGTCCATCAATTTACTTGGACAGTAAGTACTTCAGAGATCACTGAATGGATATTCAATACCATAACTATACAGCATTAAATGTCAGAGTAGACCAGCCATTTACAATTGTGAAGGAGAAATTTCCCTCCAACCAGGTCACCACCTGTTTTGTGCATCAGGGATGTAAGAAATATTAACTACTGGGACAAATTGTGGGTTTTGTTTTCTCCCAAAATGTTGACGTTATATAAGCACATAAGGGAAAGTTGTACAACTATGACTCGCGGAGGAGCTGGAAGTTTCTCTCAGCAGCTGTGCTGACCTACGACCACTCATTTGCGTCTGTGTGTGTGTGGGGGTGACGGTGGGGAAATTAGTTGTAGTTGTGGTGACTGTGTTTGTGTGTGTGTGTGTGTTGGTGGGAGAGGGGTCACAATAGCAGGCTGATGAAAGCAAGGGGGTTTACAGAGATGGGCCATGAAGCTGCTGTCCAGCTCATGCTTCAATTGTGCAGTAAAGATTCCCCAGCTGTCCTGCGGATTAGCCCGTGTGCTTATGTGATTAGGATACATGGCACCGCGGCTAGACCAGGCGCCTCTGACCCGGAGAATGTAGGATGAGATGAGATGGGAGGAAAAAGGATGGACGGGTGATGCTGCGGAGGCCGGAACCTGCTGCAGACCGACAGTAAATGTGGGCATGTCGAGGGCACGAGAGGGCAAATAAACCTGTTGATACCTTTACAAGGACACAATCAGGAGATATTAATTTGACTGTTATTGCTTACAATGCCCCAAGGTTATTGTTTTCATTCATTTGTTATAGAGTGACAATGGGAAAAGAAAGCAGGAAAGTTTGCCTTGTCTAGGTGACATAACAACGTCTATTGTCAATTAAAAGAAGAAGAAGATTTCTGAGCCTTTCTGCGTCTTGCTTGTCTTATCGATAATCCACCAGCATCAGAAACATGTTGTCTGGAAATGACAGCGTTGGACTTGTATTGCACATTGTACATGCATATTGTTTAAGTTTACTTGAAGTTGTTCTTTCAAGGAAATTATAAAAACTATAATTGCCAAATTACATTACACTTCTGAGGACAGAAATAATGGGCTATAAAAATTCTGTAAAAAGAGTGAATTGAGTGTAAGTTACATTTTTGAAATCCCCTTGCTGTGGACATTTATGATTTTGGTGCGCCAATTACCATAGTCACAAATGATACGTTAAAAAAAAAAGGCTCATACACGTACTTGCTGTCATGAATGGTGCACCATAAGGTATAGACTCTTGGCTGCAGGGTAAAGCTTTAAAATATGGGAAACATTGATGCTAACACAGGAAGTGGCAATACTTTTCCTCCTGCATCCTCTTACTAAAATGTGTTCATGTTGGCTTGGGAGACCTCCGAATGACTGACATGTGGAATGACAAACAGTGTGACAACATGGTGTGTGTGTGTGTGAGCGGCCCTCCAGCCCAGAGCCCTGCACAGCTGCACATTGCCCGGTTGACTGTACCAGACGCTATGGCACAGGTTCAACAGTAACGCTGACCTCATGGGTCACAACCAGCGCTGCCTGCTAACTGGAAGGCAGTGAAACCATTGCTATTGCCCAGAAATTAAGACACAGTAACACAAATAGACTCAAGTCGTAAGGCCACTTCTACCGTTACAACGCCAATGTCAAATTTGGTGTGGGAATATGAGCTAAGGAGACAGTAATCCCATCTATAAATGCAAGATAGTTTGCTTTAGCCGGATTCCCACCCTCGCTGTTTTTGTGACAAACATTTGCCAAGTAAATTGAATCCCAAAGGATAGTGGGCTTTCGTTTAACAGAGAGGTACTTGAAGGTCTGTCACCACGATCTCAACAAGTGTGGCTGGCTGCTTCAATGGGAGCCTCTCATAAGGACAGAAGAAAGGAAAGACCACATTGTCGATGGGGGCGGGTCTCCATTTTGTGTGAATTTGGTCATTTGTTGGCCGAGGTCAGCTCCTTAAGATTAGTGTTGGTGGTGTGTTTTTGTGTTTGTGTGTGTGTGTGTGTGTGTGGTGGGGCTGGGCTGAATTGTTAATCCATTGATTTAGCTGGAGTTAACACGCTGGCCAAGGTCCAACAGAGACTTAAGTCACAATTGGAGTGAGGCAAATATATTGAGAGGAGATGGTGGGAAAGTTGAAATACCGCTTTTCTTTAACAAAAAAAAGGGGGAATTTGAAGAGGAAATTGAAGCAACAGTCTGCGGTAGGTTAGTCGAAAAAGTCCTTAACTACTGTCTACACAACACATTCTGGTTTGCTTTAGCAAATATTTTGAGATTGTAAAACGTAAGAAATACAGAGCAGATTGTGACATACAAAAATATATAGGCCTCTTTGGCAGCACATAAGCATTTTTTTTTTTTTTTTTAAAACAGACTTATTGAAAAGACAAATTGCATGACATCACAATCAAGCTCCAAAATCTTACACAAATGTTTTCTTTTTAAAGCACGCTGACAGAACAGTATTTCCATGGCAATATAAACATAAGAAACATTGTCATCATGCATGAAAATGTTGAATAATTTCATTTTTTTAAAGATAATGGAACAAGGGGTGCATTGTCTAACGCGTTGACCTGTAGACAGATGCAGAAATTCTTGGAACATGTTAAAACAGGACAGTGAAAGTGTAACCATCCAGGACAAAGACACATTCCTTGTGTCAATGATACTTGTGTTTTTTCAAGCTTGTGTTTTCAATTATGTTAGCAGCCTTGTTGAGAGATACAAGCAAGATTACCATGGAAAAAAAAAAACAAAAAAAAAAAAACACACTCATCATGCTAGACAGCTATTTGCGGAGCTGCTGTAGCCTCGCAGGAATGGTCCTCCACCTTGACTTATTGAATTATGGAGAAGCTGTCGACAGGTTGAGCAACTGTCTCCTTCTCTCTGTGTTTCCTTACATTCACTTTACTCAACACACACTGCAGCTGTCAGTGTGCGCTCCATTCCTTGGCTGCAACCAGCCAGGGTAGACGAGTGCACCTTGCAGTCTCAGATCACAGTGACCTCAGGTCGTTATCGCCCCATCCTGATCCTCGTAACACCAGTCGAATGGCACAGGAAACTCACAAAACAACAACAAATTCCAGCCACTTTCCCTGGGAATTAGGTCCACAGTGGAGGATTATGCCCCTTTTGGTATTATTGGATGCTATGAAATTTCCCCAACCGTACTGAAATTCCCATATGCAGAAAAAATATTTTCAACGAGTGTACTCGTTTTGCAGAATTGTTTAATGCAGTTATTGGTCCGCTGTCAGTGCAGTCTCTCATTACTACTGATATTCTGGGGAGTGAAGCATTCATATAACAGGATAACTTCACTGTCAGGAGACTGCCAATTTTATAAACGTTGTGCTGATGCAGCAAGCTATTACAGTTCCACATGTCAGTCCGGCCAAAAAATACAATTAATTATAAAACAGGTGTGTTTTCTGTTAAAGGACCTATGACATTTGAGTTAAACGTACACAAGACCCACATAGTAATATTTGTAATGTGTTGACTCCTGTAAGAGTGCACAGCTGTCTGCAAAACACCTTGCTGAGCTTTCCTTTTTTTTTTTGAGCAGTTTGTTGCTCCAGGTTTGTTGCACTAAACAGTACATTTCTTAGACTATATTTATGGAAAACGTTCAGGCCTCAAAGCTCAAAACACAAAGAGACTGAATAGCATTTTTTTGTGAAAAAGAGAGTTACGTCACTGTTTTTAAAGCACCCTATAAGAGTATTCTGTTCCAGTTGACATATCAGAAAAAATATGCAATATGTGCAGACACGTAATGCATGCTGGGCTTTACTGATGTTTAAAAAAGCTCGCAGTTCAAATTGTGATCACGTTTAATTTGTAGCTAGCTTCGACTTTGGGGAACAAGGATGTCACTGTGTGGCTGGTGAAGGCTGTCGAGGACGGAGCCTGGAGATCACATCCAGAAACACTGTAACCTTCCAGCGAAGCAGCGTGGAGGCGTTCAATTTCATCCAAACTGACGATGCCGCTGCCAAAAAGGCAAATTCATGCGAAGTGGATCTGTTCCCCGGGACCAAACCACACACTCAGTGACACATATTGTATCAATTCATTATTAGTGAAGCTGATCATACCTCCACAGAGCAGACGGAGGAGTGTGCCCCTGCTGGACAGGAGGGGAAAAGGTGTGGCAATCAGATGTCTTGTTAACTGGGAATATCTGGCAGCGTAGACCATTACAGATTAATGTGCAGCAGGTGTTGGGTGTCTAGACTAACAGAGAGAAATACACTCGCTGAGTAATTGAAAGTACAGGTGCATCTTGGGCTACTGCCAGCATGTGGGGCTGCTGTAATGTTTTTAGCTGCATGACATCTCACTTTTAGGGCTCGGGCTATTACATAAAAATGCATCCAAGCTCTGATGAAAAACACGGTGCCTGAGGAATGCCAGGTTTGCTTGTAAAACATTACTTAGCTATTATGGACTTTTGTTTCTTTTACATTTACAGCTATTAATGTAATTTCATAAGTTCTGTTTTTTGGCTTGTTGAGGTGATATAAAATGACTTGGCAAGACGTCTGGAATAAAACTCTCTTGACTTTGTCAACTTAATCATAAAAACCTGGTGGGTTTGGCTTCCTCTGTTGACACAGAGTGGCTTGAGCCAAGAAATACAATCAAATGTTCTTAAAAAAAAGTCAGTCGTGGTGGGCAACGCAGACAGGATAATGTCACCTGATATTCAGTGATATTGGGATAATGGCTTTACTCTCGTGGTCTTTACTGTAGTATCAGTGTAGCCTCACACTGGGCAGGGTGGGGATAATTTCTTCTAATTTACAATGGGCTGATTGCGAAAAAAACAGCTGTTTGCAAATGACAAACGACATGTCTGCTTTGATTTTATAGTCCAACTGAGCTGATTATATCTGATATTTGAGTGAAAGATCAGTGTGAGAGGTACCTTATTCATGTATAACTATATGAAAAACATATTTCATTTTCCATACTAACAGAGAAAGTAATGACAATAATTTTCATGCTATGCAGCTGATCAGTACTCCAATAAATTAGTAATATCTAATCTGTGTTAAATTTACTGTTGCTGTAGCTGTCTGTTTTATTCCCTGACCTGCGGGGCAGCTTCTGGCTCGAGGCCCTCACTGGCTATCAGTCTCCAGGGCTAAGAGGATAATGTGTTAGCTGATATCTTAGCTCAGTGTGGTGCTGAAATGGGAAAAGGGGGAGTTTGGAGGAGGTAATGATGGACCACTTTGGTTTCTCCTGAGAACGAGGAATTCAGGCCCAATCTCAGAGGGTCCTGACTAGACTAAGACCTGTTTATACACAGAAGCAAGCGCAGTGGTTTTCATGCAAGCTGACATTGTTTACATTATATCTCTGTGAGCTTGGTGTTCAGATACAACGGACCATTTCCAATGTTTGTTTGTTTTTGTGCTATCATATCAAGAGATAAAAAATACTGTAAAATGATGTTATGGGAATCAGATACATTGTTTGTTTTATACTTTAGATTTGAAAAAAAAGAAGATGAAGATAGTGATTTTTTAGGCTGAGATGAGCACACAAAACATGACTTCAGCACTGCCTGTGGGGTGAAATGAGGGTGGATGCGGTGCCAGGCGAGGGTCCTCTTTCTCTCCTCACACTGAGCCTCTCCAGTCATGGATCACAGAGCTGGAGAAGCAGCTAATAGCTCTCTCTAGCTGGGCCTGTGCTAAATACTCCCTCCACTAAAATTATTCCTCTGGGAATCAATGGGCCCATTCTTTTGTGAGCTGTAGTTTGCTTGATGGTCCCAACCTCAATGTGAAACATTAGACAGCAATGGGGAAAACATAAAACATAATACTTGTGTGACCAGCTTGTCATTGGCTCTTCAGTGGCTGTGTTAAGAATTTTGCCCAAGATAGTAGATTCAGTGAGGGAGAGGCTAGTGAGGGTAACAGGCTCTCTGTAGATTGAATCACAATGTTGAGGCACAGAAAATGAGGGGCTTTTGATGGGTATCACTGTAAATATTTTGGGGGTCCTTTTTCCCAGAAGTATAAACATGCCATATTTAATGTCAAAGTAATGTTTTTTGGTCATGCTAGTGGCTCTATGGATGGCAACTTTGGCCCAGAGGGAAATATCTCAACAAACAATTGGATAAATTGACATTACAGACATTCATGGTCCACAGAGGATAAAGAACACCAGTGGAACAGCAGCAGTGGACTTTCTTTACACTTACCACGTGAAATATCTATCGCCATCTATAGATGGATTGGCACCAGATTTTGAACATAATTTCATGGTTCCCAGAGGTGGTATCCTAAAGATCTCCTGAGGTTTCCTCAAGCACCACTACGTTGTCATTTGCGAATTAGCAAATGTTAGCATGCTATCGCTAAACTAAAACGGTGAACGTGGTCAACATTATACCAAAACATCAGCATGTTAGCAGGGTCACTGTGAGCATGTTACTTGTTACATCGTACATACTAATGTAAGCTTTTAGGTCAATACACTGCTGTATACAGTACAGCCTCACTCAGCCACTATTATGGTCGTAGACTCTTAGTCTTCTTGAAATAGATCGATTATGTTTTTTTTCTCCTTACAAATCATCCAGCCCTTGGCATGAAACACACCCATTTAGGTTAATTTTATAATTTCCCTTTTTTTACAGTGCGGTCAGAGCCAGCACCTTGAGACCACGATCAAAGATGAACCACAGTCTATTCGTCTGCATCTCCATTTTAATTGAGCTCCACAAAAATGTCCAGAATCTAAAACAGAGCATTTAGTGGAAATACAAACATCTCTATTTCAGCTCTTTATAATGATCATCATGTTTTTTGCTTGAAGCCCTTTTTAATCTTCCTGTAATTGTTCTTTCAGCTGACCACAAGGATCACTACCCTTCACCCAGAGAGTTTAGCCTAGCCCTTGACCACAAGATCTCCGCTGTCTCACCACAATAACCTGGTATTGGATACTTACTTACCCATAACTCACAACCACTAGGATTTCTAGGGCCTTCGGCTTCCCAAATCAATTATCACAGATCTGCTCGGACTTTTCCAGCTGATGACAGAAGCTTTCTTTGTATTCAAAGCCTCCAAAAACATCAGATCAGATTCTGAGAAAACTGCCATCAAGTTGGAAAGCTTCGCAGCATCCGCGAATGCCATATAAAATATAAAGAACTGCATGATGACGTAACTGCAAAATCAGGCGTTTATATTATCTCTGGAGAATGTGAAACTCACGCGGAGTGGCACAGTACAAATTAAGGAGATTTAGACTCAAGTGTTCATGGCAGACAAGCAGAGTGAAGTACCCAAATCAGCTTAATGTGGCTAAGCCTAAATATTTATAAAAATCAGTTGTAATGGGCTTCTCCCCTGGCAGTACCATCCTGTCCGGTGTCACTGTGAATATAAACTGTAGAATTATGACTTCTGATATCAATGTTCAATTGATCAGATGTTGTGCTTGTGATGCTAATAGACCCATGTCCATAAATACTGGACCCACCTAATGTGTGAACCCATCTCAAAAAAGCTATTTATTGTATTTGGTGTTAATAAATGTATTCTGGATCTGCCCCATGTTCATAATGTTCCCCCGTCAATCCAGATCTCTGCTTAGCTTGTCTATTTGGTTACTATTACTGAGCCTTTGTTTGTACTTCAATGGAAGCTGATATGAGTTGTAAGAGGAGCCTGTTGCTACAAGAGTCTCTGCAAAGGTCAAACATGGTGGTTTGTTTTTCTAGGATTCCTTTGGGATGCAGAGTGAATAAAGCTTTAAGGCTTTTTTACCTGTAGGCAATAAGGAGCAACAGCACCCCTGCCAGTTGGTCAATTAGAGACAAACATGTCTTTATGGAGCCGGCAGGTTGGGAAGTGTAAACATTTCATAACAATGGCTAAAATGGTGAATGAGAAAGAATCAAGATTAAAGAGAAATGACTGGATGTTTATCACCATTTTTTTTCAGTCACGTTGCAACAGCAAACTATTCACACTGCCAATTTTAATTTATTTAAATAAACTGGCATTTTGCCAGATCAATCATTGTCTTTGCTTTTGGGCGGTGGAGGTTTAATGAAAGGTATCGATTGTGTAGTCGGGGCATTACAGCTTCTACATTTGCCACAAAACAAGGAGAGGATTCGTTGTACCGTATAACTGAACCTGTGCCATTTGGTCCATATTCTGTAGGTGTGGCAGTGCATGTGCTACACCAAGTCAAGAGTACATTGACCCCCACCGAGTTGGCCTCATACCTTAAGCAACATCATCAAATGGAGACGTTATCTCAGCAGCCTACTGAAGGATGGCAAAGAGCCAAGCTGCCCTTTTCTTACTTTCCTCAGCTTTCAGATAAGTGTGTTGTTGCATGGGATATAACTTCAGTCACATCAGGCCTGAGAGTGACGAGAAGTACTTGTGGAATGTTAAGTGCAGTGTATCAGAAAACATCAAAGAATGCACCAAGCCCTGGGGATCCCGTAAAAATTAATGATCCAGATTGACTTATTGCACAAAACAAAGAGAGCAGAGAATAGACTACTGTATGAAAAGGTCACATTTTAAGATCCCGTGTGTTTTATGTTCATAATGTTTCACCTATTTAAAAATGGACAGGTTTTACATCCGGTATGTGGCATCAGCTGAGAAAGAAACTGGACACCTGCAAAGAAAATGGAAACTGTTTTGATATCTTTTTGGCCTACCAGGATATTGATTAGAGGATATGTTATAAATCTGTTTATTTTGTCTGCATCTGATGAGTTTTTATTCTAACACTTGATGTTAATTATAAAACATTAGAGGACATTCTGTTTAAATATCTGGGAGCTGTTGTCATGTTCATGTGATAAATCTCTAACAAACAACGTTTATTCAGACCAATAATGAAAGACATCTTCCACAATGTTACAAACATCTTTTTCTTCCTCTGTTGTGCGCTTTCCTTTGCTATAGAATAAACTTGTTGAGTTGCTGACAAACAAAGTAATCTAAGTAATCTTAATCTGGAAACCATCCAAATCCGGCCAGCTGGCCAGATGCTTCTGTGGTGCCTGAGCGCCGCGCCCGGTGACAATCACTGCCCACCAAGCAAGAGAGAAAAGCCTGAAAAGCTGTTTCCTGGGGGAGCTGTTGTGCCACTGGCGCCTGCACGAGTGTGATATAAATCCTGGCCGCTTTGAAAATAATTAGCGTGGGGATCAAGGCTAGCAAGGCAGTCTCCCCGGCCTGGCGCTGAAGAGGAGACAGGTGCCACCAGTGTGGCCTAAGCCACTGGAGCTGCACCCTTGTAGTGCAGAACAGGCCTAGACTGAGAGAAAGAATGCCAACCTCGATTAAACAAAAGAAAAAGCCCCACTGGTCAGGCTACTTCTTTCTCTCCTTGCCCTCCCTCTTGTTCACATTTTCGGACTGTGGGAGGCTGCTGGGTGTGGGATTTGTATGGGTCTTGGAAGAGAAAGCGGCAGAAGAATTAGGTTTGAGGGGTGGGATGTTTGTGTCCACCCCTATGACCTGACCCCCTGGTATGATGAAAGCTGTGTTTTTATTTGGCTAATATCTACAGACAGCAGTGGAGTTGCTGCAGTGGAGTCCAATGCAAATAGATGATGAGATTAGAGAATAGGAAACTTTCCAAATAATAAAGCAAAATCCTGAGATCAGGACTCAAATAGAGATTAGATATGAGATAGGTGACAAAAAAACACAAAGAGCAAAACAATGAGTCAGAAAACAGTACTCAAACGCCCTTTCTTCTGCCTTTTTTCCAATATTCACACAAATACTTCCCTAGCTTTTTATGTGTACAACCAAGTGCAACACCATAAATGTCCTGGAGGACTGACTTTCCAAATGTGCGAGCTCTTAACCCCGCTTGCATGATTTATTGCATCAATACTACAAAGAAGTGCAAATCACACAGAGTTCTTGAAGAGAGATCAGGGAGGCAGTATAATGCAGCCAGCAGGAGGCTATGATAGCAAGCATTTCCCCTACGTTGTGTGGCCATTCTGAACAGGTATAACATTAAGAAAACAAACCTGCACTTTTCAATTTAACTCTTTAGGATTGGGGTTAAATTCAGAACTATGGGTGCATAATGTTAATTTAGATGTCATTAGTGCTTTAGGGATTGAATTATGACATCTACTGATCACATTTTTCTTCTGACTGAAATATATTTTGAAGCTGTCAGCACGTCAAAAGTGAGTTTAAGTGATCTCATCTCGACAGTTTGGTTCCCGACTTGTAATAGAGCTTCCCACGTCTGCTTACCCTCATGGAAATTCCTTTGCCCTCACAGCTTTGCAGTATGTGGAGAGACTGTCAGTCATTGTCCAGGCAAATGACACAGCACCAATCGTTTTTTCCACTTTCAACACGCGTGGGGATCCCTGGCTGTGGTCGCCCGGAGGACAGGAAGGAAAAACAGGATGAGGGGCAGTTCCCTCAACTAAGCAAAGGCTCCCAGGTTCAAACTGGGGATCCCCTTACTGGTCTGAGTCGTGGTGTTCAATGTTGGAGAACCAGACAGCTGAGACGTTCCCATGTCATATTCTCTATTGTCTTTTGCACTTGGGTCAGGGATTCTCTTTCCGTCCCATGTTTGGCGGTGATACCTCCGCTGCCAGTGTTGCTGCGGTTTGGAGGTTTGCAGAATGAGCTGGGAGACAGCTGTCCTTTCACTGGAGAAGCCAGGTTCAAGCCCTGCGTTTGGCAAACATCCACCGTGCTGCAGAGTCCTTGAGGATGACACTTAATCCTCTGTAGCTGACTCTGCACATTGATCTCAACAAAGACAAGTGAGGGGGACAGGAAGTTGAATTTGTACATTTATCGTGACTGACACTGATAGTGGAAATTATGACTAAATGGCTTAATAATACATTCAAACAGCATGTGGCGCGCACAACAAAGTAATGACAAGTCTGTTGCGATATCCTGAAAACTGTCTACAAGAGTCCACTTTTGTAAGGTGAGCAGTAGAGAGTTTTAATCGCTCAGATAACTTGCATTTGTAACAAGACCCAGGGTGGCTTTATTTAGCCTGTGGAGGTGACATCAGTCACAGGGATGTGAAAGGTATTTCAGTCGCTCATTCCAACAGTCTCATACTTTTGATGCTGTCAGAGGTGACTTTTACCTTGACCCAGGCCTGCAAGGCTGGCTGCAGGTACCTAAACATATCTGAGTTATGGTGCAGTAACAATTGGAATGATGATGTTTGGTTCAAGCTTGACATTTCTTTACCTCACACTCCAATATTTAGTCAATGACTCCATTCTGGTGACTACAAGGTCAGTTCCTATTATAACCCAGAAGAAAAAAAAACAAAAAAAAAACTCTCACGCTCAGTTGCTAGGTGTCAAGCAAAATTATAACTGCCTTGTTTTGTGCCAAGAAACACTCTTTGCCAGACTGTCTCAATAACAGAATAGCAGCACCTGGCATATCATTGTTACAGGCATGTGCCAAACACACTTTTCTCTCTCATTAGCCGTTGAGGGATAGTAGTACATTTTGTTTATTGAAACAGCGAGTTGGAATTTATTGTTTCCTCTTACAGAGGAAATGTGGACACTTATTAAAGACTCAGGGCATTTGTACAACAACGAAAGAAGCCGGAAAAAGCAATAAAGGGGGGAAACCTACAGAAGAATGGAGGACGTAAGTGTCTCGAATACTTAGGAAGTTTAATCTGGAGACAACACCCTGCATCTGTCAAAGGCTTTAACTAAGGTCATAGCGCAGACTTGATGAGGTGACAAAATGCTCAGGTACTTTTCATCCATGCTTAGCTGAAGCAGCTCTCTTTCGTTCACGAGGTTCAGCCACAGCAAACTTTCTTCAGCTGATAATATTTATTGTTTCTATTTGAAATGAATGCCAATATCCACATTTGATTCCGTGTCTGCTGTGCGAGAGAGCAGTCGTGGGAAAATCTAAGCTCTGTACAAATAATTAGTGCCGAGGATAAAATCCGATACATTTCGAGCATCTGAGACATCTATTTCCAGTTTGAAGAATGCCTTTTATGAAAGTTATACAGTGATTGTTTGCCCAATTGGTTCGTGACCACACTTTTGCCAGGACAAATCATATGACTGAGATACTTCCTTTCAAAATAGTGTTTAAGGAACCACTGAAATATAAAAATCAGCCCTTATTTTCAAATTAAAGGGCAAGCAGGTTTACTGTCCACATAACAGAAATCCCGGATCAATTTTAAGCTTTTAAAGTAATTTTATATGACTGAAACCACAAATGTTTAATTTTTCGGTTGTTTAAAGAGCTCCGGGCTTTGCATAATGATTGAACATTATATGTACTGGAAGGGTTCCACATTTTTATATTGTGGGATATCTGCAGTAGCAGCCTTTCACTGGTTTCCCTCAGTGAATTTAACAGTAGGAAAGAGGATGGCCGTTAACTTTGTGTATGTACTGACATCAGCCACTAACCAAGGCTGTCAAACAGACATCAAAACATGCACTTAGGCAAACTGCACACTCCCTTTTCCCACATCCCATCCCAGAGCCCTTTATGTTGTCCACACAATGGAAATCCAAACACACAAGAAAGATTTTTCCATGCAAATGTGAAATCCATACAGGAGAAAAGAAAAATATGCAGTTCAAGATTCACCATGCGCCCAAAGAAAACAACACTCTGTAAAGTGCTCGAGCCGCCAGCCCACCAGCCTCCTGCCTTTCAATTATGCTGCCAGCAGTATATCAACTTGACAAATACTGAAGGATGTGACCTCTTGATCTGAGCTGTACCCAACCTCACCTTAAAACCACGGTCAGTCTGAGTTGACGAACACAATTGGAGTTCCCGAAAAAGAGAGAGTTAGGTCATCGCAGCCACGTTCAGTAGGTCAAATCGAGTGGATACATCATAAAGTTGTTTTTTAACTTGTCATTTTTATTATTATTATTTAGTTAAAATCTGACGCAAACCCTTTAGCGAATTGGATGTCGGGAAGGCCATCTGTAATTATATTCAATCATAGGGTGGGTCAGTGTTTAGATTAGCTCCACTTGTATCAGTTTGTAGATAATATGGCCTTGTGTGGCATTTAACTGTTGTCTCATATTAATCTAAATCAAAAATATACTTTACAAATGACAAATATGACATATGACAGCTGCAGCACAGCGTATTCTCATATATATTTCAATTTCACGTGGTCCACATTATTTCGTTTTCTTCTTGACGTTTTTCTTTCAACATTTTAGGTAAACACTTGACAGTAGATAGCATCAGCTGTCCCAGTGGGAAGAGGACAGGCTGTGGGAAAGTATATAAAAGTGGCAATGATGATCACGCATCAGATGGGACTCTAATTGTTGCTGTCTGAACACCTCCTCCCAGTCTTAGAGACACTGTCGTCTGAAACACGCTGAGGCACTCCCTCAGCTCCAAGAGTTAGCTGCTTGGCTTTAGAGCAGCACCAGCGCACTCACAAACCTGATGTCTCAAACCGAGTCACTAACTACGCACATTTTTCAGCCAGCAAATAGATGCAGACAGATAAATGTGGCTCTGTAGACGGGCAACTGCGAGTCGAAAAGATAAGATGCTTTTGACTTGATTTGAAAAAAAAAACATAGATTATGTTGTGAACATTTTGACTTTTCAGCAGAGAGCTGCATGACCAATTTTTTTTTTAGCACAAAGTTGAACTAAAATTTGATTTCTCTTTACTTTTTGTGAATGGAAATATACATGATATTAATACTGCAGCTTTTTGTGCATATTTTTTAAAAGAGTAAAAACTGTTTGGACACATTTGTAGGAAACAGTGGGTCCGTCCCAATACCCACCATTGCAGTCACATTCACACACTGCCAGGTAGTCGGCAATTACGTCCAACATATTAAAAATGCCAAAACACACTACACTTATCCCACACTTGATGCACACTTTTCCTAATACTGTTTTGAAACTGAATATTAAGAGCGAAGGGTTTCTCACAGTTTACCACCATATATGTAGTTATAGTTAGTGGTAGTACGCCTATAAGTATAGACAAGAAGAGGTTGAAGTTGGATTCAGTGTGAATATTATCTGTTAATAAGTCTATTAATATGCTCTATGTGTGAATGTTAGTGTCTTGTTTATTCATACAAAATCTATAATCAACACCACACATAATGTACTTTTGAAAGCACCTTACTTTACTAAACGTCTGCACAGTACTGTATATACAAAAACAGACTAATCAATTCACTGATGTGAAGTACATGCAGTTTATTAGCAGCTGTATCACCACAGATATCAATATACGTTGGTGCATAGTTATTGTGGACCTCCACTTTTAAATCTATTATCGTAATATGATATTACATTTCCAAGTAAAGCCAATATTTTGGTGTCTATGAGCAGATTATGCCCCTCACTGCAAAAACTGCAAAAAAAATGTAAATAACGTTAAAATGATACATTAATAATTAAGTTGTTAGTTTTGACATTAATCTTGAAGCAGCTACACTTCCTCCCTTGAGAGGACAGAGTGAAGAAAATAGCACAATTCTCTTAGGAAAGATATAGATGTCATCGGATTTTAAGACACTGCATTTCTCAGGCCTGACCCTTTTCAAAGGTCCCCCCTGTAAATTTGATTGGCATTGCCATAAAATTAAAAAGGACCTATTGGCAGGGGCACCTTTGACAAATTGTAAACCAGCTGAGTTCTCGTCTCTTCAAACCTAACATGTAACACTTATGAATGAGTCACGGATCTGCCAAACACATTTATGTGCTCAGCCCACTGTGCCAAATACAACACATGGATCCACAAGAGTGAAAATGAGGCCTGCATATGGGAACCCCAAAGAAATTCTCTTTCGCTTTTAAAAGATTAGAAAAAAAATAAAGTTTTCTAGCTTTAAAAAGCAAGATACATCAAGAGATGAAATACGTCATCACAGTGAAGCATCATGTTTTGGGGTAGAATTAATACTTTCTCATGGTCCCAGATAAGTGTTGGAAAACAAATGAAACTTGCTGAAACACAGAGTTTACTTCTCAATGTGAAGCTGTAACCATATATTCATAACTAATTCCTGATATACATTTGATTCACTTTAGAGGTAATATTAGGTGATTAGGTCCCTGGGATGGTGTGTCCCAAACTTTTGACTGGTGCTGTATGTGTAGCTTTGTGATAGCATGCTATGCTTTTATATGCAACAGATCCAAGTTTCACACTTGATTGACATTTACTGGGAAGACGTTAAGCATTTCCCATCTGTAATTTCCATTTGACGTCCAGAAGCACGGAGTCAACAATGAGGAGTGAAACCTTTTACGACTTCTGATGAAAAAATTAAGCAGTTTCGATAATGTTCAACTGTGCTCATACAAAGGTCTTATTCTTCTTATACATGGATAACTGAGTTAGATTGATTTCATTGTTGATTATTTGATTTTCAGCTGTTCAAATGATATTTACAGAGGTACTAACGGTAAAAAATATAAGTTGATTTCACCTTTAAAAAAAAAAACAAAAAAAAAACTTTACTGTTACACCTCTGTTACAAAATAATCAACATTTGGCAAAGTGATATTGGGTTTTTAACATCTTTGAAACAAATAGATTCATGAGACTTCGTGCTTTCAAACTGCACGTATTTTGTAGAGGTTCAGTGAGGATTCATCTGGAGGCCATATACAAATAAAGTCAAACTCCCCTGAAATTCAAGCCACTGTTTGTTAAGCGATTTTAAAGTAAATTTCCAAAAAGTCAACAAAAGCAAATGCAAAACATCATTGAGATCTCCACAGACACGGTGGCCCCACATCTACATTACGTTAAAAGACAGAATCAAATCTTCTGGTGAGGTTTTCTGACCCTGAATGCCACACGCTGTATTTATATAATAGACAGGTCTCAGAACATATAGTGGATGTGAAATGGATCAGATTAATCCAGGGATAGGAAAACAAGCCATTTACTCTACCAGCAAACTGGAGTGATTTAAGAACGTGGCCTCAGACTTGGCACAAATATGGGAGACAGTCACGAAGCCGAATGTGGGCAATAAACAACAAGTCACGCAAATGTACACTTCAAATGCAACACAGTTGGTGATTCACTTAACCGTCTGGCTGACATCTTATTCCATTTGGCCTTTGTTACATATGGCATCATTGCTGGTTACGGAAGAGCACAGACAAACACACAACTGAAGCACTGAATGCAGGTTATCAATATAATACTCACAAATTACACCATGCAGGGAGAATCCAAGTAAACAACTCTCACTGCCAACTTCATTTGAGACAATGGAAACCTTTTGGTTGCCCCCTCCCTTTTGAGCAGTCGGAACGCTGCTCCCCCCCCTTACGTCAGCTCCGCTCCCCTATTAAAACAATATACGAAAGACTATGTGCAAAGGCCATTAATGACTAAAGGAATTAATACTCAGCCACGGCCATGTCTCGAAGGGTTATATAGTTACACACCATGAGAGTCTGCTATAGATCAGGCCTGCATGACCACCAGCGTTGTCAGTACACAAACATTAAGATCAGGACCTAAATGTTTTCTCTTAATTGGATTGGCCTTTCATCAAACAATTACAAGCTTGCTCCTGCCAACCAGTTGGGAAGGGATGGGCTTGACAGAGATAACACAATTACATACATTGGACGAAAGCAAGTAATGAAAGCAGCCAACTGTATCTCAAATCACCCTTTTCCGTAAGCCATTACAGTTTCTTGTGGGGGGCTAAAGTATTTTTTTTTTTTATCAAACATTTATGGTCTCCTGTTTGTCCATCATTTCAGCTTTGCTCTTCATTTATCTGAATCCCTTTTTTTAATTGTTGTTCTGACACAAATAATAAAATTGAAGATGACGCCTTGGCTTCCAGGAACATGCATTAGTCACTAGTCTGTTTCCTGACATTGTAAAAAAACCAAAAAAAACCCAAAAAAAACAAACCCTCAACAATCTCACAGATACGGCAGTTATTAGAAAACTGATGTTAGAAAATGTTGAAATTTCTTTTGTGAATTTAAGAAAAAATAATTCAATAACTGAATTGCAAATTCAACTCTAGAACTGCAAGGTGAAATATAAGCCATATCCCATGCTCCACTTTTGCCTGGTTAGACATTTTCTCACAACTACTCTTGACTTAAAGGTACTCAGGAATCTTCATATATGTACACGAGTCCTGTCAGTGGTTTCACAATATTCCAGTGATCTACAGGTTGCTGTAATGGCTGTATGGCTAACAGGCTAACAACAGCAGTCCACAGAGTTGTACGTTGCAATTCTTTCCCGTTCCAAATAGACATGAATGGGAAGCGAAAGCCAATCTGAGTATGCCTTGACAGCTCCCTGAATCTCCTGTTAGTTGCACCTGTCAGGGCAGGACAATTTACACCAGCACAACTTACTCCCAAGTCTGATCTGAATAGCAATCTAATCAGCCAGAATAATTGCAAACACCTGTGTGGGCGTGCAAGGCTTTTAAATGGACCATACCAGTGTTAGCACGTTTTAACTCCTTACTCATTTCTGATCATTTACTTATGATAAGTTTGGTAGATTTTTGTAAAATGAAACTGCAGCTGAACTGATAATTTCCACTAATGCACGTTTTGAACTGTCAATTCGCATTAGACACAAACAGGGACATCCTCATATCAAACTGAGGCCAGGATCCCAGTTTGCAGGCGCAGTAGGTAGAAATTAGACCATCTTTCAAATGCCCCATATTAGCATTTTACTAAGTAACATGTTCCATTCAATTCTGCACAGTATAAAAAAATCAATTAGCAGGACTTGGTTGATTTGTGTAATAAATAATAAATCAACACGAAGTCTACTTTGGTTTTCGTCGGTTACCTTATTGCAGTGAGGTAATGCAGTTTCAGTGCAGATGGATTTGAAAATATTGCAATACAGGGCAATAAATAATGAAACCAATGACAAGACATTTCAAATCTAAAACATGACAGCATGGTCTGTAAAAGCTTAGCTGTGATGTAAAGTATGTGTGATTTGTAGCAGTGGAGCTCAAACATGCATTTCTATCAGTTTTATTAATTCAACTTTTGTGCTCTAGTGTTTTGAATGACATTAATATCCACTAACATTTTTGAGTTACACGTTTGTTGATTTACAGCATTGTGGGTCACGGTAACATCTCCTAACATTACAAATGTGAATGTATTAGGTATTGAAATATTGTGGCTGCATACCAGAAAATAGCTTGAAAGATTCATGTTGTGTTTATGATGGAGTTAGAAGGCTTTTTTGGCCCCTGGGTTCAAAGAACCATCCTGAAACAAAGGAAGATGGAGGATGACCTGACCCGGCTCTGCAGTGTGAAATCACTCCCAGGTCACATGTGTTTTTGTTCATCGTCTTCACCTTGAGGTTTTAGAAGATGGAGCAGATAGCACGCAACGGTGCAACAGACCTGCTAAAGGCCACCTCGCCAGTCCAGATGCAGTCTTTCATCTTTTTTTTTTTTTTTAGAAGCACAGTTGCGGTAATGATTTCTGCACTGACAGAAAGCCTGTGTATGATCACAGCATGCTGTTGCTCGGGGACAGAACAGGCATGTGGTTTATTATTCTGAATCTGGAGAATATTTCATGGAAATATTCTTTGCTAGTCATGAAAAAAAAAAAAAAAAAACCTTTCATGCTATTATTGACAACTTCTCTACAGCGAGCCAAATAACTTGAACTTCAACTTGAATCTGCATGTCGTTTTTTACTGTTAGCTCCATGTGTGCATATTGCAAAACAATAATTGTCCAATTTATCACATTGGTGGGATGGTGAAATACTGGTGAATATATAAAACTAATAGGAGTCCGTAGTTGACAGAAGACAGTCCACTGCCCCATTGAGATCAGATGAGTGCCATTATTTACTGAATGTCTTCAAGTTTTTCGTGATAAGAGTTGCGCAGTGAGGCTCTCCAGACCAGCGCTGCACAGATAAATGGCTTCCGTTTTTTGAAAGGTCCAACTCTTCATTTGGATAAGCTGCTTAATCAGCAGAACACTTCAAATACTATTCCCTCATTAATGTTAGCTCAAACTTTGAAGCAGAGTATTCTCGTTTGCACCAAGTCAGTTTGGATATACTCCATGATCTCGCTGGAGCTTCGTTGTCACGATAAAATAATGGCATAAAAAAAAGATGTCAGGAACTCCAGTTGTTACTTTGGCTTTGACATAAATGTCATTTTTTTTAAATGTTATAGGGGCCATTTAAACATATGGAAAATGAAAATGCAATGAGAAGTCTGTTACAGATGACTGTGTTTTGAGTGTGACAGAGTATTTTCATTATTACGGTATGTATGGCTTTGTATCCACCATAGTGTTTTATGTCAGAATTACAAAGGGACATCGCAGCTGCGGATTCACATTTTTTAAATAAAACAATCCTTTTGAATTCCCATTTACTTTCATGTCTCGGAACAAACAGACCAAAACAGCGAGACATAATTTAGAGTAAAAGCAGAACTTAATGACTATCAAAAGCAGATGGCAGAGGAATGTCTTTAAAATACTGAAGATGTCCAAATATAGAGACCGAAGCTCCTCTGGTTGATGTTATAATATGTAAATTTCCATTGATCACACTTAATCTCGCCTTGCTGTAAGACATTTTAAATACCTAAACGGCCTCTTCTGTTTCTTAAAACCCAAACATAAAACATGTGGATGTGGTCGTTCAACAATGCGTTTTGCGCTGATGGTTTTTTATTAACTGCAGAAGTAGTTCTTTACACTGTCACTTTCTTCCAAGAAGTGTTTTTAACACTAAAACATCTGAAATATTTAATCTAGTGAAGATTAAGTTTTTCCATTGTTAGTAACCATCAACTGATGTCAAACACCCAACATGAGGCCCCCTGCTGTTTTCAATTACACTCTACAGTTACCCAGACTAACTGTAATATAATACAATGTAAGCTTACACTTGGATATGTGCTGTACTCATCTGAAATATATTTCTAAAGAAGAACTGATTTCTTCACCTACACTTATTTTATGTTGATGAAATGATTGAGAAAGATCTTTATATGAATATAATATTGAAAAGTGGTTCTTGGTTTGTTGAATACCACATAGATCTGTGAAGTACCTTACAGTACTTACTAAATGTACAATGCTTATAAACTTATACATGATGACCATGGTGTGCATTATGTACCATGACTATTTGTTCCTTCTTCAGGAAGTGAGCCTGCAGAGTGGTGGTGGGTCATTAATGAGGCGAGGATCACCTGGGCTGCTCGTTCAGTCTTATTTTCTTTGCACCCTCGATGACGTTTTTCCCCTTTGAACTCTAAATATGCATTTTCATCCTTGAGCCAGCTTGTGACACTATAAATGATGTGACTATAAACTCGGCCATGCTATTTCATTTTCTCTTGGAAGCCGTAGCAATTGTGCATTTAAGGGGACTAGACCTGAATTACATTTTCAAATATCAATTGGACTTTTATAACTATTGATATTATCTTTTTAGGAATTGCAATTTTTTGTAATCTTTAAGGTTTCTTCATGTATGAACAACAATAGAGTAGCACATGCCTCAACCAATCAGAAGCCTTAAACAACCATCAATTCAACCAGCCAAACTGTCCACCATAAAACAACTGACATAAGCGTTGGGGCCACAGACATCTTTTAAATAGCCAAATTAACTTTCAGCTGGATCTTACTGTGTCTAGTAAGTGTTCCTTACCTTTTTTTTAACTGATTATATTAATATTAAATGTTTTATTTTCCTGTCGTGCAATGAAATACTTCCCCTATGTGCATAAGTTTCCTCCTGACGCTTCTAAAGAAATGCATATCAGGTGGAGTGGAGGCATTAAAATATGTAAACCTGCAGTCACACATCCTCTACCTACATGTTTACATTGTGGTGGCAAAATACTACTGAAAGAAAAAAAAACCCATACAGAGTAGACTTTTTGCATATAGAGTACACCGCAGTATACACATAAGATTTCTGCTCCTGTCTTCTTTATTTTTCTTTTAATCTGCATTGATACTCTTGCACGTCATATAAACCAGTCATAACACAATTTTGGAAAAAGGGTGTAGACTTACTTACTTACAGTAACAGATTTATAGACACAATGGCCTAAAACTCAGCCCCCCGACTGTCAAAACTAAATGAAATTTGAGTGCAGAGAAAAGGCTCGGAGAGTTCACAGAGTAGTTGTGTGTCAGAAATGAACTTTTGCGAGGTCGTCCACAGTGTTTGTGCACTCAAAGACTTTACTTCTACCCATGTAAGATCACCCATCTTTACTTGCATGTGCGGATTTTTTCCTTTTGCTAGTTTTGACATGAAAATATCATGATAAAACAGCTCTGGATTGATCGCTTGAAGTCACATCAAAGCACTCTGGCAACACTGTTGTGACGCGAACCCTGGAAAAATGAAACCAAACGTATCTCTGATTGGTTTCAAAGAAAATAATTCAATTAATTTACAACGAACACCCAATGACATCAGTGGAAAGGCTCCTTTTGATACAAATAACTGCGATAGCTGTTGACTTCCCCATGCACGGCACACGCCTGACTGAAAGAACGAAAACAAATTGAAATTATGTGACTGAGACTATGAGAAAATGAGTCATAATTGTTTGCATTTTAATTGAAACATCTTCCCTATTTGACAGACCATCAATCCAGGTGATACAGATGTTATGTCATGTGACTTAATAAACTGTCATTTAGGTATTGTCTTCTTTAAGTAGCCCTCTCAACAATTTCATTGTTGTGTTTGTGAGTGAATCAGACTGAGGAGCACATCATCCAGCATCTGTTTGTTTTCTCAGCTGGCCAGCGGAGTGTCCACCGTCACCGTCATGTCCGCAGCCCCATGGTCTCTGCATCATTAGACAGGAAGATGAATGCGACTGCTATGGGCAGCATCATTATTAATGAAACGTGACATCATCGCGTGGTCTGCTTAACAGCAATCAGGCCTCTCTCTCTCTCTCTCTCTCTATGCAACACTCAATGCAATGCAGATGTCCATTTGATTAAAGGCTTAAACAAGATTGGAGAGAGTGAGAAGTGGGAGGAGGCACAGCATAGGTCAGCCCCTGGATCCAAAGAGTTTTACACATTTCTCTTAAAATAAAAACACATGGATGGAAATCCTCACCCTCAACCCTTCTCCTACAAATTGCTTCTCTGATGGTTGTTTCAAGCAGCTGGTTTCAAGCAGCAGCGCTTGATAATCTGCATGGAAATTCTTGTCTAATTGGATCCACGACACAATATATATTTCCTACTCTAATAGTTGTGGGAAATGTCACACACTGAGGTCTTCACACTGTAACGCATTAAGCTAAGATGGTGAAAATAGATAATATAACAAATACTTCAAAGAGGAAGACACGTAGTGGTCTCTAACATGGCCGTAGAAGCACACTTATTCCATTAGTTTATAAGGTAAAACTGTGAACTGTCAAACCTGCACAGTCACTATTACGTAAACTGGAATGGAGGTGACCAGTCAAAACCGATGGTATACCATCTCTAACCGTAATCATATGGGAGGACTAATGGGGACAGGATTTCAATCAGCCAAAAGAAATACCGTTTTCAGCAGGTTGTCTACATCATAAGGTCAAGAGGCTTTGAATGTCTCATAGTGATGGATGCAGTCATTTGGCTGTGCTACCAGGGACTCGCCTCCTGTCCAGCAAAGAGAGATTTAAGTAAACTAAACAAAAAAATAAATAAACTACATAAAAACACCTAGACAAAAACGAAATTAAATCTACCTCTGTTTTTTTTTTTTTTTGCTTTCTCTTCCCAACCAGCATTTGACCCGTGCCACGAAAAGACACGGGCGGTTTTGGACTGACTGCAACCTGAACTGCCACATAAAATGACTCACCTGATGCTGACTGGGCGTGACCACTCTCAGCTCACATTTTCCCCTGCCAATTTTTTTACAAGAGCAAAGCCAAGGTTGAAAATGAAGCACAAACCCAGCCCCAGTGCTTTTTAGCCCACGTGTTTTCTTTAATGTACATGTTGCTGATGTGGGATGGTTTGATATTTATCATGTTATTTTGGCGGCTCTGAGGATATCCCGAGTTCTGTGACGTGATGTTTTCCACGTCCATGTTTCCATGCATGGGGATCATTGAGAAACCTAAATATCACCACGAGATATATTTATGTTTTGTTTTGACTGTGCACGTACCAGACAAACATGCAGTCCCTTGGAGAAAATACTGGGGAAACTACCTTTTCTGTGTGTCAAGCTCTCCCATTATATGTGGGCCAAATGTTACACATGGGAAACCATCACTCACTGTCTGTGCCTGTCAGAATTGCAATGATGCTATCTGTTGGTGTAAGCTTGACGGGTACCACACATGTAGGGTGCGGGCCCTGTGAGGGTGGAGGGCCATGAGGGACCTTGAAGCCAGTTAAGGAAAAGTGGTGCAGCAGGAGGTAAAAGATGACCTAAAGCAAAAACACGGAGCAGACAACTGAACAGGTAGTGTGTGAGGCCTGTCCGTCAACTTGTTTGTGTGTTTGTTTTACCAATTAATTGTTTGTTTATTTCTCTGCATGCATAATGTCTGACTTATGAGGTCAAATGAAAAAAACATTTGAAATTTTCCACTCACTCTGGCCTAGAAAAGCCCCAAAGGCTTCAGTACAAATAAGTTTGTGGCCAACAAATTAGCTCAAATGCAATAAATCTGAATTATCTAAATAAAAATGAATAAAAGGTGCAATCAGTATTTGTTTATTCCTCATAAGTGGCTCTGTTTATCAGTACTGTTCATCCAAAACCAAGCAAAACTAATTTGAAAGAAGATCTAATTATAATTATGAAAACCTGTAAAAAAAAAATACTAATATTTTAACATTACAATTACAAAAACTACTTTTTCTTATCTGTTTGTATTGTGTCAGGACTTTAATTTAGGAAAATATGAATAAGCATATATTTAGTAAGAAAGCTGATGATTCAGAATCTTTTCTCATACTTCTTTTGTCTGTTTGAATTTGACACATATATTGCTACGTGAAAGACTCAAGCGAACCCTTGAAATGAAAAACATACAAATATTTAAAGCTGAAAATGACTGTAAATTTAGCATGATAAATATTTCGACTGCTACAGTGATTTTGAAAAGACGCAACCCGACTGCATCAGTCAAACAGCGAAACACAACAAATACTTTTTATCTGTGTTTAGACATCTTTAAATATATCTTATCAGGAGGGACTTCAGCTTTCTAAACACAACCAAATCTCTCTTTCCTCTCCAGTCCGAGGAGACATGCAAAGCAGCCCTCTGGTCTCAGGATGTCTGTCCCCCCCTTTTGAAGTTTATCTAACTACCATATGTATTTGTTTTCCCCAGCAGAGTAAATGATGATTCTCTCTATCCACTTATCATCCACCCCCCCCTCACCAGTACATGTTATTTATTATGAAATGACACCTCACTGTCCAGAGAGCCCACTGCAGTGGGCATGATTCATGGAGGCAGACGTTGAGACACAGGAAGACCATTAAGAATCCTATCAACATCATGTCGCAGTTGGTCGACTATGAGTAGGAAACCGGATAGCCAACAACAAGTTTTATTTTCCAGTCCAGTTTAATTCACTATAATCCAGATTTATCCAAAATGTGCCATGATTATATTTCACGTGGATAATCTGAATTTTAAAGGCATAGTCTGTGTGCTGTCTGTGTGGTACGTGTGAAGCTATAGCCTATTGCATAATATAAAGACCAAAAACAGGACTCCAAAAAGTCACTTCCTTAACAGTTTTGAATGATGATACAATGGCCAACAAACAAACACAAACATTTGCAGACTGAGTGGTCTGTTGGAGTAGCCTATTTAAAGACAGAAATTATCAGTACGCAATACTAAAACTATTACAGATGCATATGAATGGCCTTGGCAACAAATATACAAAAAATTATCCTGACAGTTGCAGAGGCCGGAGCTCAAATGGCAACAGAGCTGAGCTGAAAAACATCCAGCATGCAATGTTTATGAAACTAAATCCTTAAGAGCACAGAAATTTCTGCTCAGTGATAAATTTCCTTTTTGGATTCTTTCAATCTTCAAATGCACTTTAGATACACATTCTAGCTGCTTTGAAGATTGAAGGTGGACATATGGCTTTCCCTTTCCTCCCTTCAATTTACTGATACATACCAGGTGTTATACTTTTCATGTTGCCTTCTCAAGATAAAGGTTTCTGGAAAGAAAAAAAAAAAAATATTGGTGTGCTGAAGTGAACGAGGCTGCCTTTTCCCCCCAAAAAATATATTGTGCTATCCTGTGGTAGAAATGAATTTTAATTTCTTTGTCTAAAAGGCATCCCATGTGGCCCTCAGATCTGTTATTACTGTGCTAAGACAATTTATTATAGCTGAGTTCCAAGACATAGAGGGAAGGAAAGAGGCATGAATTTTCTCCCGAGACACACTGCAAAGGCCAATAGTGCAAATGGACAAAATGAACAAAAAAGAGCCACAGCAAAGAATTTGGTGCATTGGTAATGAACAGATAAGAAGGAGTCTTTGTTCATTGCCTGTCAGGTTGTGCTGATGGGCTGTCTCCTTTAAAAGTCAAAGGGGTGGTCAATATCACAGTCTCACACTTCACAGAAAAATGCATGGATAATGTGGGATGAAGTTCTGGTGGTGGCTGTTTTGAATTTATCACAGTGAAATACACTCGTATCTGTCATGGTGTCCCATCATCTGATTTCAGGTCTCTGTAGAGTGTTTGATGAGGAGCGGCAAAAA
The DNA here is from genome assembly GCA_036937835.1 of Pampus argenteus. Taxonomy (NCBI): domain Eukaryota; kingdom Metazoa; phylum Chordata; class Actinopteri; order Scombriformes; family Stromateidae; genus Pampus; species Pampus argenteus. The sequence goes on from CM072875.1 coordinate 15,416,628, forward strand.
CGTTTAAAACGTTTTCCTGACGTGACGTAATGCTCATGCTTACGAATTAATAAAGTTACCAGGACAGGCCCGTGTCACATTAATTAGCGTAGGTAACACCAACCCAGCATGATTCACCCCTTAAAACTCAGCAATAACAATGACCTGTGCTTGTCAGACGGGGATGAATCACATAGGTTGACTCCTTGCCTCGAAGCGCAAGTCCCATTACACTTCGCAGTGTTTTACTGAACCCAAATGATCTAGTACCAGATGTGCAAATCTATACCAACAGCCCAGCTAACTTTCTGTCAGTCCATATTGGGGCGTAATCCTCAAAACAAGAAAGAAAGTCTCTTAAAGCTTTAGCAAGGAGAATTATAGTAACATTAATAGCCCTGCCCTATCAGGAGGGACCGTAAGAACAAACCCGTTGGATGTCAACATTCCTGTGAAGTCTGTGTCACTCTTTTTTTTTTTTCATAATCACATTTCAAGTTTTAATCAGATTAAGCATGTACAATACAGGCTTACCCCATGTGTGGTCTCCTGCCGTAAACCCCCCCACTCAAATCCTATTATTACCCATTTTAATTATAGGATAATACCTGTGGGATATTGTATCATTATTGTTGCTAATATTATTAATATACAACTGATTGACACCTGCATCACATGCTCTGCTTTTGAGATTGCAATTTCACTCTTGAGAAGCCAAATGTGTATGACACAGCCTGCTACTGTTAATATGGCTGTGTCAGCGGACAGAGTGGACAGGCTCCTGTTCAGGGGGGGCGTAACTACAACTGCATCGGGACCCTTTCTTTATCTTGCCACTATCGTATCATATGATCTTGAACATCTCTATCGCATACACATGGTCACTGAACTTTAATGATAAGCTGTAAGTATTTATTTATAGTACTTAATGAGCCAAATCATCTGCTTCATGGTTTCACATACTTGATGTAATTCATTCACCAAATAAATAACAACATACTAACATTAATTAGTGCAATTAGTAATCATTTCATTTTCACCTGTGCAGTGCCTTTCCCTGTTTAAAGCTGCGTGCTTTCACTTCTTTCATTCTCTACTGACATTAAATTTTTTGTGTGATTATGATGGGCAGGGCCCACTTTGACCATCTTGCGTTGGGTGCTGATTTGTTGTGTTATTTTAAATGCATTACGCGCTTGCTGTAAATTTTTTTCCCTGTTAAGTCTTAACAAGCTCGACTCCTGTTATTTTATCTACTGTGCTCAGAGTGCTAAATCAAACTGTTTCTAATTAGAGGGAAGCAAGTGTAGAGGCAGGGAGGTCTGAGGAAACCCAGCCACTGAAGGTGTGAAAGATGAGGACAGATGTTGTGTTGTCTCTGATGGTGAGGTCACTTTGATGGCTTTGACCTCATACGCGCGAGTCAGCAGGACTCTCGCAGCCAACAGGTCATAAATATATGCTTGGGATTGGGAGGCAGACATTACCAACATAGCGCTGCATGATCTAATGATCTGGCAAGCTATAGACAGCGTAGTGTGTTGTTTTCAGTGTGCCCATACTACCATTCATTCACACTGCAAAATAGATTTACTGTTGAGTTGTAAGAGAAGAAAATGTGATACCAGTTAAAGAGAGTTTTTTTTTTTTTTTTGCAATTGATTTTGACACAAAATACAATATTGAAGGCAAATCAAAGACTTATTCACATCATTTTATTGATGATCTGGGCCCAAAAGTGTTTTCAATTTTCCAGATGTTATACCAATAACATGTCCTTGACCTATTACTTGCATGATATCAATGGAAAAACAAATTGGCTGTTTTTGGGCACTTTAGACTCATTAGAAAAAATTAGTGTTGATCTGACCGTGACCCCTTAGTCTGTGTTTAATAAATTACCAAGAGTCAAGAAGAAAGAAACAGTGATACAGTGCCCACCATTGGCAGGAATGCATAGTTATAATATGGTCATCATTTCACCACGCATCCATCACCTAGCCCTGCAGGATTTTTTTTGGGAGGTCTGTTTAGTGTGAGCTTTGTTCTCTTCAGAGTACAAAATTGTTCGGGGACCACAGGTCTGATGACGTTCAGAACTGCTCCTAAGTTCTTCCCTGTTGTTTTGCAAAATGACTGTATCACTGATCACGTCCCCAAACAGGTCAGGCAATTCCAGTTGCGAAGCCACATGGAGGATTTATTAGAACCAGATGGGCTGTGCTCCCTTACAAGCTCGGCCGAGTCGAAAAACACTGGGCTGGCTTCTCCCAGGCTTGCTCTGGGGGAACGAAGAGCGGCTGGTCCACCCATTTCCTTTCCTTGCCCTTCCCAGGCATGTCAGAGAGGAGCCAAGCCAAAAAAAATCAGACCTGCAGTGGCTTTTGGACAGGCTAGGACTCGAACAGTGTGGTAATTACGGATGGCAAAAAGGAAGGTGTGCGGTAGAGAGGAGGGGGGCTGCCAGGCGGAATCATCCAGTGCCAAAGGCTTTAAAAGAGCCACAAAGGAACTAAAAGAAAATAAACAAACAGATTGCTAAAAAGCACTGGCACTTTTTTCCCCTCTCTGACATTCCCTTGACACTGATTGTCAAAGGAGAGGTAGCTGAGGTTCTCGATACACTTTGATGATGAGCAGTGACACAACACAAGGCCCATTAGGTCACTGAGCTGTGAGTAGAAGGAGCAATGAAAAAGCCAAACAGTCAGCATCAAAGATCTCCTATCTTACACACTGCATCAATAAAACCACGGTCCTCTGCTGAATAACATATCTCCATGGCCATATTCCACCGGTCCTTAGATTGTTGCCAACAGCAATTTACACTTGTCCTTACAACTCATTTACTTCTGTCCAGCCACCTGTTTTTCATTGGCCGTACTTCTGTTATCCTTCCACATCTCTTAGCTGAAGCAGTCGCTTCGCTCCCACTGCTGGAACCTGGCTGGCACAATTACATTACAAAGTGGTTTTTAAAAGACTTTCTTTCTTTGAACTGTGAATTTCTCTTACACAGGAATCAAAAGAAATGAGGCGTATCTGCATTTTGGTGTAGCCACAAACATGTGTGTATATCTGTTACCTATTAAGTTATGGCACCATTTGAGAATATTGATTGTTAATATGGGTTGTTGTCAAAGCTGTATTTGGACTCGAGTCAAAAATAAGAGTTGACTTGATCTGAGAGTAAAACATAAAACAAACAAGTCTCAACTTTTGACAACAGGAAGGGCATGACTACCCATACAGCTTAAATATTTAATTATTAGACCTATGCATTTTTAGATTTCAAAATAAAATCTTCAAATGAAATGTCATTTTTAAAAATGACATTAAAAAAAAATAAAAAATGGACTTTATTTAGACTCAAATACTGTAGACTAGACTGAGACATGCCCTGACTGGCTTAGGACTTAACTTAGAAATGCCAGAAATGCCATAAATACTAAAGACTTAAAACAGCTCTGGGTGTGTTATCATTGTGATATAAATGTTTTGTTTTTTTTCAGAAATAATGTTGTGGTGGTGTTTTGATTTATGAATGTGTTGAAACAAATTAGACTATGGATTAGACATATTAGTGTTGAACTAGAAGTGTGAAACACGTTCACTCTTACGTTGTTTCGGGGTACGAGCAGAGCAGTTACCGCAGTTTTGTACGGATATGAAATGTTAAGTTAGGTTTAATGAAGCTGGACTCAGCTATGGGACATCAAGGCTCACTTCTCCCATTCTCCCACATGTTCTTTTTGACATGTCTGTATGAATCACAAACAATATTAAGTGTTGCAGTAGATGAATCTGCAGAATGATTCATTCTCTCCGTTTTTTCTGGGTGCAAAAGAATTGACAAACTTTATTTGCTCATTAAGAGGCTTGCTTATGATCGTTCACAGGGACCAGAAACGATTCAAAGATATTTCCAAACAGGTGGAGAAACTTATGAGCATGGGTGGATTTCCTGAGGAGAAGCATAAAATAGAGCAGAAAACTGGAAAATCAGCACGGCCCTATTAGGAGGATCTGGCGCTTTCTCCTGTTTGTAGTAAAGCAGTGGAATAATATAACATTACACAATTTTGTTTTGGGTGGCCTTGCATATCCCCCTCCCCAAGAAAAAATAAAAAACAGCCACTGTTAAGGAAAGGCCCAAACATAATTCATTGCTTGAGGAGAGGTTTTTCCTTACAGCTGCCATATTTTGCCATGACAGGTACATGTCTCAGAAGGATCATGTTAGAGAAACATTGGCCAGAAGTGCAGATGATTTACTCCATGAGTTGGTCAAAATGAGAGGGGCTTTTGTTGCTTGACACAGATTGAGGAAACAGGTAAGTATCAAGGCCAAACTCAGAAAAACAACATGTTTCTGAGCTACTGTTTCTTTATGTCAAGGACAGAGGCATGTCTACAGGAGTGGTTTGTGATGGACAGTTTGAGAAAGTAAGGATGGAAGATCCTGGAAGAAGAAAATCTGTTGTTTCAACTCCCAAAGGCTTTTTGTTTAGCACTAGTTTGCTGACATTTCCAGTAAGACCTGTTGAGTCCGTAAAGGCTCAGATGATGTCGGATGAGTAGGATTTATATGCTATTTAAATGCACTCTACTGTGCTACATCGAGAAGAACATCAATCAACTATTCAATGGGTCAAGTCAATAAATCCTTTAAAAAAGCATCACATCATTCATAGGTTACACAAATTGAAAATGTTCAGTTTGTGCTTTCATTTAAAATCAAATATCTTGTAGCTGATTCGGGTTGCAGCTTAAAGGAACAGATTAACATCTTGGGGGTAAATGTTTAATAGCTTCCTCGACAAGAGTTAGATAAGAAGATTGATAACACTCTCCAGTCTGTACAATAAATATGAAACTACAGCCAGCTTAGTTTAGCATAAACACTGGAAACAGAAGAGAAACAGCAAGTCTGGGTATGTGCAAAGTTCATAAATGCACCTACAACCACCTCTAAAGCTCCTTCCTCTATGACGACCTTCCAATGCGGCTGTTCAGAACAGCATACACACTAATTATTATTTTTTTGAAAAATACTTTTCACTATTATCAATTGCTACGTTAAAGTGGCTAAGTTTGCCCAACAGCTTGTAGATTCTGTAAATAATGTATGTATGACCACAAATGGCATGGTATTTAGATCAACCGATGACCGGATTCGGGTTCGGATATGCAATTACTGACAGCATCTGATGTCAATATAGTGAATGTGGATCATGCATGTTTCAACATGAGTATGAAACCATTTTTATTTGTGCTCTGTTGCCACTGCCAACATTGGCAAAAGATACACAAATAATTTACAAACCCCTGAAGAATGCGAGAGCGTCTCCCTCTCTCCTGAATACTTCCCTCCTGTCAAAGCAATAGCAAGCCTCTTGATGTGTTCTGTCATTTCCTATGAGCTGGCCTTGATACAAGCACGGGGGTTCGAGGAGTGTGGGAAAAACCAGTGTGAAAGGGAACAGAGGAAGTGTGTATTTATCTCTGTTGGTGGGGCATGATTCCCACTTTGATCTGTTTGCAGACCAGCTCCTGGACCACATCGCGGGCAGCAGAAGCCAAAAGGTCACTGTGTCAACCACAAAAAGATCTAGCATGGTGCCTGGACAGCACCTGTCTAGATAGAAGGCATAAAACACATGCATACAATAGAATAGAATAGAATAAAATAGAATAGAATAGAATAATAATACAGCTTCAAGGATTCTTGACCTTTGTTACACTCTAAATGATTGACATTTCATCCCAAAACATACCTACACGTGATATTATTATGTTGTTGTCATGACAAATTCCCTCCATCCATCTAAATCAAGAATTATTTATTATTGATCACTCAGCAGCAATCAAAAAATTTAAACAGTCGTAATGACAAGATAGGCACTGTTCAGCACTAATGAATTGTGAAGTGAGTTTTATGGAGGAGATTTACAGTAAAGGATATGATATCATGGGGTTTGGTCTCCTTCATAACGATCCGTCTTCCATTCATCTCCAAACCTTAGTCACTGAAAAAACAATCCTTTATTTGCTCTTCTCATTCAGCCAGAGGTGCCTCATCATATGATCCATTTTCCATTGTCTGGAAAATGGTATTTTTAATTAACACACAAGCTGAATGTCAACACCTCCGCCAGTGTACAGAGTGAGATAGCACAGTTCGGTTCACATGTTCACATGTTGTGTCTTCAATCTGTTGGCGACCCAGACATGAGTCTGCATTCAAAAGTGGTTTTCCAAATGGGGGTCCCTTGCCAGGAAGTGTTTCCCAAAGTTCAACTGCATCAGATGTTTGGTAACCTCCTCATGCATGTATATCTATACTCAGGATTTCCAGCTGCGGGTACACCCACACCCTGTCCACCTCCTTCTGTGTGCATATGGAGGAAGTCGGTCAGCGAGAGTGCAAGTGGCACATGGTAGTGAATGGTGGCCTGGGAGCAGATTAGCTGCTCCTGTGTCTATCTGGTGCTGACAGTTCACACAGGCCTTTTTTTCCACTGCCCCTGGGCGTATCAACACACTGTTTCCCTTCTCAGAGGGCTCTATCTCCCAGCCTTGAGGCTAAAAATGTGAAGGCATAGTGTATACATGGTTTGAAGCATAGAATGGTATAAAGGTGAATTGGATGATTGAACATTGTAATATTCATTTATTGGCAGCCACGCAGCTGTGAATGAACCGGTGATTGCAAAGCATGAATGAGCTAATGATTGCATGATATGCTATATTTAATGTTTCAGTTTTTCCAGTTGGTGCAACTGGGAATAAACAAGAATCATGTAATTAACCTCTGTTGAGAAATTTGAGATTAGATTCAGATTTGTATTTATTTTCTTAAGTTTTTTTAGGTTTTTAAGTTTAAAACCTGCATTGTTCACATCCTTGTTTTCTTGGTAGCCATCTTTGTCTTTTCTGCCCTTGCAGAAAAGAAGATTATCGCCACCTATTGATCAGTGGAACAGTGGCAAGAATTGCATCACTTCTGAATGTGCACATGCATGTAGGTCCTTGTACAAACAAAGGGGGGGTCTACACTTACAATCTCAGCTGCATAGTATAACGTCCGGCCAAAAGAAACCTTTTTAAAAGAGACACTGGCATGGACATATTATGAGTTGATCTGCCCTGGGCCCAGGCGCCTAAAAAAGCCGGTAATGCTTTCTTTGTTGCAACATTTTAAAAATGAAAATGCTTTTTATCAGACGGACTTTCAAGAAATGTATGTCACAGAGAGGCTCTGTCTTTGGGCCCCTGAACTTGTGCCAAGTATTCCTGAATTTTCTTGATGGGACCCATCCTTATCTCATTTCCACAGTTTTCCCCCTGAGCCGAGCTAACGCCTCATTTGCACAAATGTCAAATGAAATTGCATAATTTGTTTCCATCGCTTGTCATATCAGTGATAGAAAACAGCTACATGGCCATCAAAACAAAGAGATTTATATTCATTGACTCATATTTGGCAAAGTTGGCTGACATGTGTTTAGTGTTGTTATTCGAGGTCAAAAACAGGCAGCGGTAAGCATCCGGTTTCTGTATCCAAGTGGCTCCCGACAAATACACCCTATGCCATCACCCCTGACTGACTTCTCATTGTGTACTCCAGGCACCCATTAGAGCACCCATTTGCATCATTAGCTTTATTAATGATGTTCCTTCTCTCGCTGTCACATCAGAGGTTTTCACTTGTGGTTCTGGTGATACTGCCGGTCATTAGGACAGCTCAAAGTGTGGGATCCCATCTGGAGTGTCTCACACAAAAGACTGTCAGGACACAGAGACAGCTGAGGCTCCAGCAAACTTTCAACAGTTGTCTTAACCAGGTCCCCATGCTGTGGAATATGGGGCTTAGAGAGACAAAAAGTCTTTGGGTTGTAATTCTCATATGGATCGCTCACTGGGTGCACAGGAAAAAGTAGTCATATTATTTGGAAAAGCCTTGAAGGGAAAATTAATGAATATTCGGAGTGGATGTAGGGGACAGAGGTAGGCGTAGAAAATTCATTACAATGGAATGAGCTTCTCATCTCAGGAGAGAAAGAATTCCCAAACCATGATAATATTTTATGAGTCTTTCCAGCTTTTAATCATTTAGACATATCAAATTTCAAATCGTTAACAAAAAAAAAAAAAAAAAAAAAGATAAAATCCAGTTGTTAATGATTCGCATAAATAAATGAGAAGTAAATGTTAGCATTAGGAGTCTTGACAGGGATGGAGGGCTGCAAAATTTCCATTTGCAGTCACGCACAGTAATGTCATCACTTAAAGGGGAATTTTACCCCCCTGTTGATTAACAATCCCAGAAAGCTTTGCAGAGCAGGTTCAAACACCTGACGTCACAGGCTGGGGTGAGAGTATGGTCTTTTATATAGAGTGGCAAGGGCGTGGTATTTTGAGCTTGGAGACCATTAAACTGTCACCACTCTTTTTCTGTGGTGGGACTACAGTCCCCTGTAGCGCTAGTTATGATGAGATCTGAGGTTAGTTAGCCACTTTTGCCATGTGTGTAATCAAAACTTGAGATTGCAATTTGCAGCTACTGTTGAGTTGCAGCAAGTATGTGCATGTGGAGGTATTGCTGGAACATGTTGCTTATATGCATGTCCATGTGCTGGATAAGGTCAAAGAGGGCAAAAAGCACAAACTGATGTGAAAGACCTGCTAAAGTAAGTAACTGTTTTAACTCGACAATAGAGATACGCAACTCTTTGATGAAGCAGAATTATAGTCCTTCACAAAGAACAATTAAAACTGATTAAATATGATTGCCAGGTACGTCATCACATAACATCATAAAACAGGCATCTCTTTACAAAGTGTGCTGATACTGTTACTATAGCAGCAAATGTTTTTGTGTTAATCACTGTCAACTTACAGTTTACTGCTTACTCAAATCAAGGGTTTCACTGCAAAGTGCAGTTTTTCTCTTATTACCATCTTATTTTAAGACTAGGCATGGCTGGCAAACCTTTAATTTTGTCAGAGGGAAGGAAATATCAGTTTAATTATGAAAAAAAAAAAAGAAACATTTTCATGCCATGCCTTTACAAGAAAAACCTTTGTGGTGGGTAAGGATAAAAGATAAGTGAATGACCTATGAGCGAAATTATGTAGCTGCTCTAACTACTGGGAATGCATTATTCCTCAGGCAGTGTCTGACAGGATGACACTCTTAATCATTCATCTCTGAAAGGAAATCAGTGTGGTTACCGAAATCATAAAACAGTCCTGACGTTAAACTGTGGCCTTTACCCTGTTTGCCTGTTTAGCTGCTTTGCAGGCTTGCTACTGCATAGCAACAGAGCAGGAAGATACAGTAGCACCACCTTGTGTTATGGCACAGTCGGAGGTTAAAAGGTGTACCTTTAAAAAAAAAGAAAAAAAGAAAATTGAGTGTGGCCACTGGACTGAGCTATTATCACTGCAAGGCTTAAAGAAAATGATGCTCCCCAGTGTGATAATATACCTATTGCACAGAAAAAAAGGCATGCCATGAACCCTAAAGAATCATTTAGGATAAGGCAACTTTTGCTCTAAATAATTTCACACTAGTTAGTTGATGACGAAGTTAGGCGGTATGAGGGCATCCCCTTGGCCTTTATGGCTTACGCACAGGGAAGAGTTGAACGGCTTGTGTTGGCTATTCCTCTAGCCAAACGCAGCCAGACACTGAGTTGTTCTGGCATAATTAGAACCTGCTGGAGATGTCTGAGGTATTACCTCACTGCAAAGAACACGGCTTCCCCAGCTAACAGCCCCAGCTGGCTGGATCTGGATTCTGTTCTACTACTGATCAATGGGGGAGCTCCCTGCACTTACAGCCACCACTGGTGCTGTATATTGACTGAATCGAATAGAAAGATTGGTGCTTGGGGTAAGATTTGTTCTTCCATCTTGGCTGAGTGGGAGCCAGTTTTCCTCACATGAAATTGGCTGTTTCCTCGGCTCAGATATGAGATTTGTTCCTCCTTTTTGATGGATGTTTCTCTACTATCCTGGTGTGGAATAATGTGCACTCTGCAGTATCAAAAATGAAACTGTAGTCATCCGCTGCAATTCAATAAGTACTCAGTATTCATTAATAAAGGAATTATTAGAGCATATATCATTTGAGGACTTGTGCTGTCATTGCATAAGGTGCTATAATGTCTATGTGCACTTCCCCAGTGGCGAAGTAAAAGCACAGTCTCAGTAAAATTGTACGAGGGACAGCCTGGGGATTGAGGCTGCCTCCAAGGTCTCCTAACTGCCCGAATCTAAACTTAAGGTCATTCCTCTGCTGCTCGACCAATTACCCACGCACGCAGCTCTGCGGATTCTCAGCCAGACGCTTTGTCTGAATTGTTCCAGGACATCCTCCTGTGGGTTTACATTGGAAATGTGGGCTGCCATCGACTGACAATTTTTCATCAACCACCAATACAGCGCAAAGGGATTGATTTTTGGTACACGCAGTGAGTGACAATGAATTCTCTTGCTTCCCTTTCTTTATAATCATTAATTCAAGGACACATCACTGCTAGTGCTTTTTCAAAACACATTTTAATAATTTTCATAATCTCAAAGGAAACGTGTAATTACTGCCTGATATTTTCTCAGGGATGTGAATGCTTTTAGTATCCGAGACATAGTGTCATTGACATCAGGCACATATTTGTAGACTTTGTTCGGTGGGGTGAGTCATGTCATGACTCGTCTGTATGTGTGTTCCATAACCTCCGGTCCCAACAGAGAATCTCATTACAAGGAAAATTGCGGTTAATGTTTTTTTGTGATGGAAGGAGGAATCGAGATATGTCAAAGCACAGACGAACACCGCGTTGGAAAGTTTGCGGAGTATAAGTAATATTAATCACCAGACATAACCAAAGAGACTGCTGTGTTATGCATGACGTCAGTGCAGCTCAGCTATCAAAAGTGTGTTTTTGGTTTTTATGGTCAAGCCTATAAGTCTACATGTGAAAAAGCATCGAATAACTCGATTAGAAAAGGCAGGAGTATTGGTAGGTTAGCAAATATGCGAGTAAGAGCAGCCTGAGCCTTGACAGTGTGACCTTTTAACGGATCTCATGCACCTGTACACGCGTTTGATCTTAGACTAGTGATTGAATATCCTGAAAACATCGTAAACTATTTGAATCAACATCTTATATTAACAACAGATCATATGGCTACTAGTCATTGTTGTGACAAACCCACAGAGAAATATTATTTGACTCTACAGAGCTCTGCAGAGCCATTTAGCATCTTTCAGCTCACCTGCAGTGTGTTTTAACTAATTTTTGGTTCACTCAGAGTATAGCAGAACTTAAAGGGAAGTGAATATTAGAGTCACATCATCATCATCGTCATCATGTGGACAGAAACACGACCGGATGAAGCAAATGTTGGTCCGTGTCTGCTCGAGTCATATCAACTTTGCGGTGATAAGTGTCTTTGTTGCAGGTTTAAACAGCACTTCTTTAGCAAATGATTACACATTATGGCTTTTTAAATAGATTGTTTTAGTGATTTTGTTCCACTCTTTTTTTTCTGCATTATTCTTGCTCTTGCAGGAGAGCATTTCAAGGAATCCCTTATGTTCTCTGGCACCGTAAAGCATTCAATGATACATTTGCATATGTATCATTAAAAAAAATAAGTAAAGCAAACCTACATGCAGTATGTGTGGTATGTATAAAGCCAAATTCACTGCTGCACAAAAAAGTTTATGTCAGACTCTTTTTTTTTTATTTAAAAAAAATGAACATGCTCTGTTCCTATTGAAAGCCCCCAGACAGAGCGTGTCCGTTTTGATTTATGGAGAGGAAATAGTTGCATTCTCCTTGCGGGTGGGCCTGTAAAAAAAAAAAAAAAACCCATGTCCCCCCCTCACTCTGGCGTGGCGGCCTCGTGTAAACTGCAGTGTAAGCCCAAATCACAGGAGGTCACCATCTTCAATAGTCAGTTGCAAAATTATGGCTTGGTCACTGTAGAGAAATATTCCCACCCCAGGGGTGAACCGTAGAGAAGATACTTGATCACTCCAAACACTCTAAGGAGGAAGGGCTGTCCTTTGCACTCCTTTAAGAGCACATAATGGAGTGAATCCCTCGATCATTGAGGAGGAAAGAGACTCTGGCTCTGACTCAAGCAGGAAAATCTGTTCAATGAATAAAATCTGATGCATAGCAGTTACTCTAAATGATGTGCAAGACAATGAATGCAGACTATCCACTTCTTATGAGGGAGTAATGTGTGAACTGACATATGAGGGTAATAATAAAACCAGACATGGTGTCATAGTTGAACACTCATTTATGACTTCTCTGGTTCTCAGTACCTTTTTCAATGGACTGTAAAAATGCAGGATGTGTCCCATGAATTCATAATCGATGATGGTTATTACCTCCCCAAAGAGCTCAAGAGGAACGTATGAAGAGCAGGTGTGCGCGTATAAAAACCACAACAAAAATCACAGCTTATGACTTCGCAAAATGAAGAGATTGAATAACTTTATTTGACACCTGGAGACAAAAAAAATGTAATAATGCTGCACAGTGGGCATATGAAACAAAAACAATCATCCAAGGAGGTTAATAGGGGTCTATAACCATGAAGAGAAATATTATCGTAAAGCAGTCCAAAACAGTTCAGATATCGTGCGGAGCTGACGTCAGAGTAAGTCATTTTCTCGAGGATTGTCAGGTAACTGTTTATGCAATGTTGATCCTCTTGTCAGTGAGACATGATGTGACTGCCATAAAGTGGTATCACCTCAGCATGATGCTCTCATGTTGTCATTGTGAGGGATGTGTCTCTGTGCTCCGAGCATTTCTGGACCCTGATGGCCCTAACTTCATAACTGTACTTTTCTTTTTCACTCAGAGGTCCATCGTATCTCTCTGGAAAACAAAGTGTGAGCACCAAACTAATAAATTCTAGCTCTAATACATTGTGAAATGTCTGATCTCTATAAATCAAGTTAAGACACTTGTCAACAATGGGTGTGAGCAAGTAAAGTGAACCACCAAAACTCTGGTCTTTCACTCACTGGAGTCATATGAATGAAATATGAATCAAAATTCATACAAATAATGTACTGTAGATTAGGACAGAAAATTACTACTAATACTTATATTCAAATTGAATTACAGAGCGGGATTTCAACTCAGTATGAATCATTCCATTTAATTATAACGATCCTCATTATGTGAGAGGGTCATATAAATTGGGTTTATGTGAAAACATTGTATAATGAATGCCCTTTATATGTGTAAGTACAGTTTAAATAGATGTGCATAATGAAAGAGTTGATGAAATGACTCAGATGATATAAATAATAATATTGTAATGAATCTTAGGCATTGTGTTTTCCGACTGTTCTTTATGATGGGTTTAATATGCTTATATTAGAGTGGTCATAACTGACTTAGCAGCCAGTAGATCACATGAACTACATGTCAGCCAGTAGTCTATTAAAAGAGAAACTCTCTGTATACGTGTTCCTGTTTGCTGTAAGATGTAAGCAGTGTTTAATGATTTACCCCTCTAATTTGGAGATTAAAGCTCACCACTAATGACAGAACGCCGCTGTAACTTATAGATCTCCCTCTAGTCCTAAAAACCACAAAGGAGGAGAGGAGGGAGGAGAGTGACGCACTTTGTCATATATATATATATAGACACGGTGATTCCACCTCTCTCTCACCAGAATGGAAAGAATGTCATGATAGATCCACCCCACACATACATGTACACGGGCACTCATGAATCTACACATACAGAGTCATAGCCCCAATGTAAGACCCTAAAATGAATGTGCAGGAAATGTAATGCTTTTTTTTATATATATATACTCATTGTATGGCAACAGCATTAACAACCAGCAGATACCAAGACATTAATCACAAGAAGATCTGTGATCTGCCATATTAATACATATAAATACTGACTAAAACAGAGCCAACAGAGCCGGGGAGATAACAGTGATTTCTCAGCCATGTACACACGTAACTGGGTTGAATAGTACAGACAAGGAACTCTAGCTTCCAGCTTGAGGTGGACGCACAGTTGATATGAAGAATGACAGACAAACCAAGTCTCTGAATTAACCAACAGCAGCGCAAAATATGCAAACATGATGATTTCCTCCACAAAGTCATCCTAAATGTTACTAAATGAGCAGTACAACATCAAAAGACCGAGAAGAAATGACATATTAGATAGACCACCTTATTGCAACTGGTGCATTGGATATAGTTTATGGTAAGTATAGTATGTTGTGTTAGTAAAGCACACAGGCTTAACTCCATTGGTGCTAAGGTAGATAAGTGCTGCAAAAACAATGACATGTGACTTCTAATATAGGTTAAAGGTACATAGCATTATCAACCACTACCAATATAATGTGTCTGGAATCTAAAAAGCTGCATATTATATCAAAGTGTATTAATCTTTTCAACGTTCGTACCTTTCAAAGTAAGTCTATGGTTAAACCTTTCGTGATGAATTACAAAATACACTGCTCTGTGAAATCAAAGCTTGGGAAACTCAACAACAACCACTGCGTAACTGTATCGTTCCAGACAATCTTACACATCAGATCCAGCAAGGAATTGTTTTTGGGACAAAAATGGGCTCCTTCTCAGAAGAAACGAACGCAAAAAAATCCAATGTTTCGGACTCTCAAAACACTGGTCTACCACAGGTGCGAGTTTTCCATACCAATTAGCAAGTGGTCCACCCACAAATTTTCCATCAAAATAAACTGGGAACACATAAAAAATGCACATTAAAATGGGAGTGATTGTCTTTGATATTCAATGCTTTAATTGAAACCAGGCAGCAGAATTACTGAGCTCTGTTTTGAGGGCTCCATGGTTTCCATCAGTAAAAGGGGATTCCTGACTGATATCCTGAGGAACACTAGATTTCCTTTTAGAGGAAAACCAAACAGGGTAACACGTCATTGTTTTGCACTGACTTCATGGACAATTGGCCTTGCAGTTTTTTACCTGTAATGGACACTGGGTCAAAGGTTCACACTCTCGTTCTGCTACTCATACATTTTTGCACTTACGTTCAGTAACCACCTCACATATGGCAGGGCCGGGTAAACATCTGCTAATCTTTGTTTCAGCTTCTCAATAGCTCACCAGGCTACGGTCTCTCTGTGTGTACCCGATCTTCTCCAATTACATAGTTGCTGGCTGCTCCCATGAGGTTACGTGGACAAACCATTTGGGATTGCGGAAGGAGTTTCCACAAAATAGGTGTTGTCCAAAAATTCCTAGCAGTTATGGAAATAAACCCACAAAAAAGAAATACAGATAGAAAAAAAAAAAATAAAGATACAGAATGAAAAAAAAGAGGAGAGAATAAGCTTATAGACATGCCTTTGGGTACATTTAACCAGGATTTTGTTTTGTTTTGTTTTCGTCTCCCAACCGTGATGAAGTGAAAGAATCTAAGTGCTGAAATCTTTCAACAGACATTCAAGTAAAAACATACAAAAACGGTGAAGGACTGATAGTATTACAGAAGTGTCACGTTATTTCTAAATTAAATCATAGGCCCAAAGACGGTTGCATTTTATTCTTTTCCATTTGTGGTTGTATCGAATTAAAAATTCAGAGTCCGTGCTATTAGGCTGGCGGCTTGCTTTTTGGACGCTCTTAAAAGTGCACATCATAATAGTTCTAACCTGAACTTGATGGTCCACACCCTCATTTCAAGCCCAATCTATTGTCATAACATGACTTTACCTACTTTGTCAAACAAACTCTTTGCCTTGCTACAACCAATCATGTCCTTTCATTCATACGCATTTACAAACTGGTGCATCTGGACAATGACTTCACAGGTCAAGGCTGTTCTTACCATGCTGGCGGAGAGCCAGACGAGGCTGCCGGCCCGGGCTCCTTTTTCCCATGTTCCACCCTAGACGCTGCGTGCGCCGTCATCCTGCTGAAATGTAAACCCCAGATTCAGCTGTGTTTGTTATGGTTGCACCGGCCCTCAGTGAACACACAACGCTGTCACAACGTAGCTATAACAGCGGGGCAATATTTCAACAACAATCTATTTGGTCAGCTGCAATTACATCACTAGGTGGTCAAACACACAAGCTTGCTGGAATGATAATTAGGATTATTTCACGGGCACTTTTAGCGAAAAGGTCCTAACTTTTCTAACACACCTCGACATTCAGCACAGAAGTTTAAGTCAAGTGCTTTTAAGTATGTTTTCACAGTGTCTGAACTTGACCCCACTGGACTTTGTTCACAGAAGCACCATCATTACTGTTTTTTGCTGGGGATGCTCTTTTTTAACAGCAGGGCCTGCTATACACTGATGTCTTTTTTAATCATCTATCTACAGTATAAACAATAGTTTAGACTGAACACTAGTGTTGTCCTTGAGATCACTGGCCTGCTGCACTAATGGCTATTTACTTTCCAGAGAAAATGAGTAACCAAGAAAGTCTATTTTTATCCTGAAATGACCCCAGTGTCAACCCCACCGAGGTGAGGGGGTAGGGGGGGGGAGACACATCCTTAGCTATGATCAAACTGCTGGCCCCGCAGGCTGCACGCTAGTACAACAACCTTTACATGATTAATTTTTTTCCCTGTCTCCTTGTCAGTTCATGTGAGCCAAAGTCACTGTAACATAGAAAAAATCCAAAAAGGACTTGATTTTAAAATCTAAATCCGGAGTCTGTCTGTGACTAGTTGGGGGTCTACACAGTGTGGCATCAGTCGGGTGGGTAATTTATTGTGGGAGTTAAGTGTTTCCATTTGCAGTGAGAGCCACTAAAAACAGACTCAGTGAACGTTTCTGGGGGGCCCGCTTGTAAAAGTACTGATGCGGTATGAGCTGGCTCTTGGCCTGACAACCTGTTTGGGGAGCTGTATAGATGGGGTTTTAATGAATACATAATCCAGTCATCACAAAAAAAAAAAGACTCCTCACACTTGCCAAAGTTGCAACTCTGGACTGTTGTGCTCTTTTTTGACCTTATGCAAACAAGTGTAGTAGAGGTTTCTCAAAAGAAAAAAAAGTAAGACCTGCAAAGAAAAGTTTGTTGTTGGTTACTGTTACTGTGCTTTTCTGTTCATTTCCATATACAAAGGTTAAAATGTAATGCAGTCATTTAATCTTAGATGATGACAAAGGCCAAATCTACAACCCTGAATTCAATGAAAAGGGAGGATATAAAGAAAAAACCCAAACATTTTAGATGTTAAAATATATAAATACACTGGTAGGGAGAGAGTAGAGATATTCGCAAGTATTTTTGTGAATTCATACTTCATAGTATATATGTATACACCACACCCAGCAGAAAGTGCAGTATCCCAGCTGACCCTTCAAACTATGACGTAATACACATTAAAATAATGCTGTCATCACAGGAAGTGCAAAGGTCATAATGCAATGGCTTTGTGTTGTTAATGAACTGGATCTCGCCACTAGCAACTCACTGGTGCCCTCTACTGAATTCAAAGAGCACACATTAACAATAAGTTGGTTAAACGAATGTTTCTTAAGGAATTAACTGTATTGCTTAATAACCAACAAGACCATCAGGTTTACCAAGTTAATGATGGGTTTTGGTGGGCGGGGCTGATGGACTATCACTAAAGGATGAAGGGATATCACTTTAAGGAGTAAGTCGTTATACTCTATAAGATATTAACATGATAAGGATTAGCTGAACCATTATAATACCACCAGTATAATCAAGAATCAAAAAAGTAGCAAGTAACACAGTATACATATGCAAGATAGGCAAGCACCTCAGCAGAGTTCAGGTAGGTTATAATGTGGGATTTCACCTGGAGTTGATTTGACAGCGATACTACTGTATAAAACCACAGCCAAGTTTGCTTTGGCTGCCTAGCTGTTAACTGTTGTACAGAAATAAGAAAGGTTTGTGAAACAAATACCAGAAAACCAAAGTGTACCTCAAAGACCAAGGAAAACATAACAATAAGTGCAAGAGCATATGATATCATCAAGCAACTCAGCACCTGGGAAAGTACCATATTAACAGCCACGCAGAGCACATTTATGGCCTGACTAAGCCTAAAGTAAGATCTAAATCCAAACAATGTATGTGCAGAGAATATATAGTGTATTCACAAGAAATAAAGTCAAACGTTGCATATCCACAGGTGAATTTATGCACGTAGCGTAATGACCACTGAAAATATTAATACAACAATATGAGGATGTTGAGTGTCATATCACTTTCTGTTGGAGAATACATATACACCCCTTGGTTGGACTCAAGCACCTTCCTTCCAGGAACGTTTTTCTCCCAGTTCTAACATTAACCAACAGGCCATATTTCCTGAAACCAGAAACTCCCTCAGCAAAAGGAAACCCAGCAACACCTGCACTAGTAAGAGGCCGGCCAGGACGTGAGTCAAAAAATCAGGCCATTAGACTCAGACATGGTCTAATAGTGCAGAGGAAGTTACATTTCTGTAATATTTAGCAACCATATTCTAGTATACACACAGCAGGCTACAGATAAATGATTAGTCATAAATTTAGACGTGTAATTGATGCAAAGTACTATGCACATGCTACCAGAAAAGGTACTAAAAGATCAGCAGAACTCATCACTGCATTATATAAAATATGGAAAGAGGAATGAAATGCTTACATTTTATATATAAAAAAACAGAAAAACACATTCCCCAAGGATGATGAATCCAGCCTATTTGTACTGCAATCATGTGGCTCCATATTTTGGAGTGTAGTGCAATCCACAGGTGCCCTCGTAGACCAGACTAGGAGTTGATTGATTGGCCATCAATGGAGACACGCTCCTTTGAATGAGAGCGCACACCGCAGAAACTATCAAGTAAACAGACTTGGAAGTCAAGGCCAGCAAACTCCCTTGTGTCTCCATACCATCCGTTAGGAAGGCAAAGTCGGATCTCATGTATCTGTGGTCAGACAAGACCGCCACCACTTCCTCGTATTGCAAGGCTGCTTCAAAACCACGCAAATGTGTGCTCTATTTCTCTAACCTTTTTTTTTAAGGGTTGGAATTCACATAACCATGTGGTGTGCTTCTGGAGTTTGGGACTTCCAAAATCTGACTGTTTATCACTCATATCAACAAAAAATAAACAGTCGACAGTGAAAACACATTCGACCATGCTGGAAGGACTTTTCATAATGTCATAACTAGGCATCCCTTTTGAGTTACCATGTGCCTGTGTGTGTACATTAAACGTCTCAAATCTTTCATGGTGGGCTGTGTTTAATAGAAGTGATAAGTTCATGCTAACTGGGACCAGACTGTTGAGTGAGGCCGTCGGTCTGCTTTCAAACCCTTTTATGTAAGGCTTCTTCCTGATTCATAATTGAGTACTGAGCCACTTGCCAAATCAAATCTGGTCCACTGTTGACATGAAATAGCCCCCCCCCCCTCTGGTAAAAGCAGCCCAACAGGGGTGGTCAGCTGATGCCAACAGACTTGATGCCAACAGGATGTTATAGCAGAGTGTACAAAGCAAGCCACTTCCACACAACAGCATGCGCGGCAGCTGAGGCCGTAATTAACATCCGTTTCTAGTTTGTTTTCATATTCTCTGCTGCAATTTGTCACATGGGAGCCGACTATGAGGGGGTGTTGCCTGTTGACTTTCGGTTAAGGAATAATGCCTTATGGTTATGGTTCAGAAATTCTTCCAAATAACTAAACCTAATTTGCTTTCCAGTTATAAATGATGTTGTTTCTTTGGCTTTAATGGCCATTTTATGCCAGGACTCAAGTGTTCTGCTGATCCCAGTCAATTGGTTGTTCAAAACCTTTCAGCTTACTTCTAATAATATTTACAAGGCATTCCATCACAAACTGGTGTTAAAAGCTGATAAAAAGCCAAATTGTATTTTCCAGAGCTACATTCTCAACTGCTTATATCCACGTTCAGCAGAGGGTTATATACAAAGGGCTGATAACAACTCAGCCTTCAAAACACTCGTTGGCAACAGTTTGAAAGCTGAAGGTGAAATAAAAACAGCACCTATTTTACAATGTTGAACAAAGGCTGTTAAGCAGAGATTCTGACTATGGAAACAGCGTAACGTGCTGTAAACATGCGCTATAAAATTGATATAGCAAGTGTGGTAGCAAACAGTTGCCTATTTACACATCCAACAGACACCGAACAACAATTCAGATGAAGTCATGCTTTATGTCCACCTTGCAGATGTAATTCAAATATTTACTCTCCTTTTAGCTCTGATTTGGTCTCCACTTCCCGAGGCAAATACTAGGCTCTTTAGCAGCTAAATACTGCACTATGTACACCAGTTCTATTGTTAATATAAAACTACAGTATTGGTTATAGTTGATCAAGTGGATTTTAAACTTTAGTTTATTTCAAATGACTGACTTTGAGAAAAAAAAAAAGGCTGATAGAAAGGAATTAATGTCATTACTCACAATGCCAGTTGGAGTTCATGCTATAAGAAAAGAATGAAGGTGGATTTTACTCCCTTATATTTAAAGTGTATTGTTTAGTTGTATCCAGAGTCAAGATAAACGTTGTGTAATCAGCAAAAACAAACATCTATACAGTGATGAGATCAATATTTTAAAATCATGGTACAGATATTTCAAGATTAACGGACAGCTAGACAAAATACAATAAAATTACAATATTATAATACACGTCAGTACTTAACAGATTATACAATTTAGGATAATAGCAATCTTCAGCAAGACATATGTAGATGAGTAGATGTGGACCTTATTGTGGAGTATTTTGTGAACAAGAATTAAAAACAGAAAGGGGGGGGTATTTTCTGATCTGCTTTTACGAGTCTCATAGTTTCATGTTTACAGTCTTCTGCTATATACTGATAATGATGGGATATTTCCACGTGATGCAATACGCAGCAGCAATATTGAGACATGCAACAGTAAGTTAGTAAGAAACTCTAGAGAGGATAAGTGACACCTAGGACTTGAGAAAGACAAGCGTTAGGTCAGAAATAGTTATAAAGCATTGGAAACTAGTGTAACTGTTGTTACAGTAATATAACATGCAGTGTGTTTTGTTCTGTTTTGATTTGTGTGCAGAGATTAAATAGACTAATTATTCTCTATTTTTGTATTTCTAGTATAAATTTTAAACTTTACTGCCGTTGTTGTCTCCTAATAGATGTCAGTCATCTGTCTATATTTTCACCTGCCATGACTTGCCACGACCAACCAGTAGGAGTCACTAGTGCACTGACCTGCACATGATCCCTCACTGGGTTCCCACTCAAACACTTGCAAATTGTGCTTAACAGGACAAACCATAATCACCACTACTGGGCACTGAATCCAGTGGAGGGCAAGTTCTTCTCTATAGTTATATATTCCTTTCCACATAATCTGAACAGAGTGGCTTTCAAGCACTTCAAAAAAATAGAAAAATTGTGTTTTCAAGATGTACTATCGTGGCAAATGCTGACAAAAATGTGAAAACATGAGCCCCGTGTCCAGACAATGGCATGTAAGATGCTAACAATGCTAGTCACAGTTGCTTCGAGCTACATAATCCACATTGAAAGGGGAGAGCATTGACTCTACCCCGCGTAAAGATGGTGGACTTTACTCAGTCACAAGTGGTTTAATTCTTTCAAATTAAACATTTTAAAAAATTGAATAACAAATGACTAATGTGCACTAAATATTTCTGAACTAAAAAAAAATCATAATGCTTTTACGCTCATAACCACAACAACCAATTTCACTGATTTCAGTGAACATTTTCAGTGTTAAATAGACATTGCTGAGGTTTTCCACTATACTTCCCTGAAATTACCAACATCATGTGATTATACCAGCAAATGCAACAAAAAATCCTATGAACTATTAATGAGTGTATAAAAAAAGTCCCTAGAATTGTGTTCCCAAGCTGTTACCAATCCCACAAGGAAAGAGCTTACAGTGCAAATCTCAAGAGGAGCATGGTGGCCACATGCGTCTCAGCTACAGCAGTCTTTTCATGCGGCAGGTATGCTTCCCTATGTGCATTGTGGCTCGGTCCGTGGAGCTGGTCAGGACATCCAGAACTTCATCCTGCCGTTCCAGCTCCGTCTCTGCTTCCAGAGCCAGGTTCTTCAGCTGCATCAGCATCTGAGAGTAGAGAGTAGAGAAGCAGATTAGAGTGAGAGTAAGTGAGTTTTTCCTCCTCACTTTGGCCACAAAGACAATGAACTGCTGCTACATGTCTGCAGATGAGAAGGCAACATTACAATTCAACAACAACCATAATGAAATAACAGCTACTTATGCGGCAGATATGATAATACAAGTCTCCTCAGATCAATGATATCATACAATACCGTTTGTTTTCTAATTTCGGTGGGTTTAAGGAATACTGTGCCTCCACCTCCATGGTCTGACAACAGTGTATGTTATGGTTGATGGAACAACTTAAATATACTGTGATGTGCCAAGCAAAACCTAATAAACACTCACTCCAGACCCCACCACCATGGTTTCTAAACTAATATTATGTTATGCTACATATGCTCTCTCTCCCACTCACTCACAGACACACATTCTCTCTCTCTCACACACACACACACACAAACACACTGACATTATGTCAGTTTTCACTAGCCAATATATGCGGACATCGCAACTGAGCACAGAAACAGCTCCAGACGGCAGTTTGAAAAACAGATAGTATGTCAATACACACCGAGGAACCACTGTATTCCCTCACTCAGGTCTGTGACTTTATAATTTAAACTTGGAGAACATGACTGAATCACACCTTGCAGTTAACATTCACAAGAGTTTTGGTGTGTCATAGAAAAACACAGAAAACGAATATTTTTAGCTGCTGCTTATACAAAAATTAAGTCATGTAGAAACCCCCCAAAATTAAACATTTAGGCTAGACCTAATAGAAAAAATATATAAGCTTGTGTCTTGTGCATTAGTGGTATAACTCCAGGATTGTGAACTAATAGAAAAATACAGTACATTATACTAAATAGATGCTTAAATCATTCGTATGTGAACCAGTTTGTACTTTTAACAAGTAGGAATGTCCAACATCAAACAATGATACTTGTTTAATATGTTCTTGGACAAAAAGAAATATTTGCTAAAGCAGTTAAGGCAGGGTGTTAAAGAAAGTGACCCTTCTAATCTTGACATGAAATGAGGGTGTGTATAGAAGTGTAGCATTCAGTCAAAATTGGTAGCCTTTGAAGTTTAAACCATTATCAGCTATAGTCACAATTGACCCAGACAGTGACTCAATGCTGCCGCTGCTATGATAAATTTGTTTGAAAAATAATTACATAGACAAAAACAATGTTGAACCACTGTACATTGTTATTGTGTACAATAATTAATCAAATATACGATAAGAAGCGCTGCCTCTTACCAGATATAATCGATGCAGTGGCTAGACAAAATAATGTATGATGAAATAGGACTTTGAAGAAACTAAACCACAATTGAAAACACTGCAATGAGGTTGGGTCACATTCGGCCGCAAGCAAATTACCACTAATAGTCAGACGCTATATATGTCAATCATATCCTTATTGCTCAGTTTCAAATTGTGTCTAATATTCATCTTTGTCATGGAATTGGGATTTTCTGATTAGCGAATACATACTTTATAGTTATATTTATATACATTTTTTTCGATTATCATTGTGCCTGCAATGTGGACACCAATGTTGATTTCAACTGTGAAAATTTCTAAAATGCTGTCTTATATTATTCATATAAAAATAATAATATTGGCCAATACATTGTTGTCAGAAGTTGTTTTTAACTCTTAAAGTATTTGTATTTTTTTTATTATTTTATTTTGTATCTTTATTGGTCATGTTATAATTGGAATTTACATTTACACTAATATGTCTCTCATTTGTAGCAATTTGCAGAAGAGGTTTCAGAGTTGGATGTGTTTCCATTATTTTGTCTCTCCTGAGATCATATAATGTTGGCACCAGGTATTAGCACCTTGTGTTGACTTATACAGATACAGTATGTAACACAGTCATTCATTCATTTGTCTTAACCACGTATGCAATGTGTATTTAAATATAGCATTCAAAAAACTTAATTATCTTACTTAAAAGGTTTTCCCATCAATCATCATATTCTAAGCAACCTGTAATATTCTGTCAAACAAAAAAAAAACTGTCTGAATCATAGGTCTGAACTTGCGTCACTGTGTAGCGTCTTGCCACCACAGACCATGTCTGTAACAGTTTTGCAAGGTTCTGAATGGAAAGATGTTGTACAATCTGACTAAATAACTGACCATGTCTCTTTCCCTCTCTTAAAACCAGGATGGACTTTGGTTTGTGGTCTCACCAACTAACATTTAAAAACCTACAGGATGAAAAATAAAAATCACTGTAATGAATTATGGTTTGGAATGGAACTATCAAAATACATGTTACTAAAACCAAAGGATTATTTAGTATAACAGCTGCCATTATTTGAGGTAAACCTGCCCGCCTTATATATACAAACATTAAAAATCTAAATGAAACAGTCGTGAAAGTCACATAGTCACGCAGGCAAGTCCAACTTGTCCAAATGGAGCTCACCTGTTTGAGTTCTTGGGCCTCAGCCTGACTGACAGATGGCTGGAGGACATGCACCTGCAACTGGGACAGATCTCCTGCCGGGACCTCCAGTGGGACCTCTGTGTCTTGGCACTTGTGCAGCAAACCTGACTCCAAGGGTGGAGATGGTGAAAAAGTGCAGAGTACATATGTTGTTTATGAGAAAACCATACAGTAAACTCAAAGCACAGCAACTCAGGCCATCAGGGCGAAATGACTCATCAAAATACACTTCTGTCAAGACTGTGATCAAAAAGTCATGTGCATGAAATGTTTTTGCACGTTGCTACACACTAAATAATACACATGGGTGGAAACATAGAGTTTTACTGCCACTTAGTGGTCAAATTCAAACAGTACCTTGATGTATGTTATGCATTACTTACCTTCATTCCCAATTGGCCCCCCTATGTCACATGGAGATGAAACTGGAGTTGCCTTGAAAGCTGTATACTCGCTATCGAACTCAACCTTCTTTTTGTACTGCATCTCCAAAACTGACATCGCCTCCGGCATCTTAGCAGACAGGAACCGGTAGCATACATCAGGCTTCCCGATAAACCGCTGTCTAACAGTGATCTCATAAGGATTGTGCACCCTGATTTCGTCAATTTCATTCCGTTCAAAGCGGTGAAGCAGTTGGCAGCTTGTGTCTCGTACCTCCAGGGAGGATACCAACACCAACAAACATCCAGGCTTCAAGTCAGAGTCTCCACCTTTGGACACCACAGCCGGGATGCTTGTGATCACCTTATTTCTACCGGACACCTTACCAGCTGCTGCTGCCACCGCTGCAGCTCTTGCAGCATCCTCGGCTTTGGCTTCCTGCTGAACCTTCCAGGGGAGTTTACCAAAAGGCCACCAGGAAGGAGTCTCCAGCTCTGACAAAAGTCTGCAACACAGTAGAGATGGACAGGAAGACGTTGTGTGAGAGTATGACATCTTTCGCAATTAACTTAGATCTGTTTCTGTATTGCAACAAGCAGAAAATATTAACTTCTAAATGAAAAAATTGATTTTAAATTACTTATCAGCTACACCCAGGTCAGAGTCAATCTTCTCCAGTCCCTGCATCATGTTGTCAAACTGCTCTCCATGGTGGCTGAGGACTCTCCCAGTGTCCTCCAGTCTCCTCTGGGCCCCCGCCACCAAGTTGATCAGCTCTCTGCCTTTAGAGGGTTGACATTCGGCCCCTCGGCTCTCTGAGCCGGGGGACAGGAGGCGCTCTCTCCAAAAATGCTCCAACACATTATAAACCACCACCCTGTTGGGCTTAAGGGAGCCAAACCAGTGCTTCACGTTGCCCTCCTCGAGCACTGTAAGGGTGCTGAAGATGAAACTGGACGACTCCATCTTAATCTCCATGATGCGGGAGAGGCGGAAACTGGCGAGACTCGCCTTACTCTGGCTGGAGACGAAGTTCACCGTGGTTCTGGTGAGGGACAAGGTGCCGTTTTCCCACCGCTTCTCACTGTTGATGTAATACGAGCCGGGCCAGCTGTGGATGGGGACGTCCCGGCTCATTTTGATATGAGTTGCACTGATTTTCCTAGAAGAGGAACACAGTTAAAGACTAAAATGTACCAGACACACCTTCAGGATACTATACTGTTGATTCCCTTTTGCTTTGACACTGAACATACTTAGTTTAAAGTGTTGTCCAGGCAGCATATGAGCTCAGCTGAGGCGTTCACACTGGCAGCTTACCCCGGTGTTTCTGTCCGCATTACGGTGTAACATTATACTGTTACAAACCTTATTAGCATTTATCACTTCCTCTTGGTAAAATTGTCCAACACCACATTAGTCGAAAACATTAGCATGACGTTACCTTACTTACACTGTTCTCAGCAGGTGATGTTTATCACGGAAGTGACGTCACGTATGAGCACGACAGTGTTTACTGTCCGACTTGAACTCTGCTGTCAAAAACAAAAAGGCTTTTTGAGAAATAAATAAAGTCAACAAGGACGATAATTGCGTTAATATTTGAGATAGCGATATTAGCATTAAAAAAATATTAGAAGCGCTAATAAAGAATCGAGGGTGACGAAAAAAATAAAATAAATCTTAACGGTCATAACCTGCCACCTCCCGGAATGGAGACTTCAGCAGCGACCTGCTGTCAAAGTAGAAAAATAACATTTTAGCACAATGTTAAGTTATCTAGCTCAATGAGGTTTTAATTTTAACAGTTAATGCGAAAAGGCATATGCTCTGTGATGTCAAATCAATCGACCTACGAGCTCCGCTAATCGTGACAGCTAATCTCGCTAACTGGCTAGCCAAGGTCTTGTTTACCATCATGGATAGGGACGCTTACCGTAACTGCTGCAGCCTGGTCAAAATCCCAAGACAGTCGTATGAGCAGTTCTGGTCCTCACATTTCGTGGATTACATCGACAAGGAACTCAGCTATTCTAAATTCTTCAAAAAGTACCTGCTTCCCAATCACCCATGTATGTTTTCAAGAAGGTTTACTGATGACTGGAAGTGCAGAAAACAATGGGTGACTGAGGAGGGGAAACCTAATTTCCAGAAGCTTCTGCAAGAGTTTGGTAAATAAGCCTATTACTAATATATTGATTGTGTACTTGCTGCTGCAATGACTGCTTATTTTATTTTATTTATTTTTTCTTAATCACAGATGAGACTCCTGTTCCTGTTGCAAACTGCAATGCCAAGGAATACAATGCAAACCCTAAACAAGTTTTGCCTTTCAAAGAATTCATACACTACTGGAAAGAATACATCCAGAATGGCCATTCATCACCTAAAGGATGCCTCTATCTTAAAGACTGGCACATGTCAAGGTGTCAAATGAATACGGAGTGAATTTACTACTTTCTGTAGACAGAAATCACACAGTATTTTGCATGTTATACTGTAACTACCCCATAATTAATGCCGTGTTTTATACTGCAGGGACTTTCCAGATCATAATGTTTACGTCACACCGATGTTCTTTTCTTCCGACTGGCTCAATGAATACTGGGATACACTTGAAGTGGATGACTACCGGTTTGTCTACATGGGACCGAAAGGTTCATGGTATGACAAAGTTACACTCAGACTATAGCTAAATATATTTCCTTGTTTATTCAATCTAACACAGTTTCTCGTCGCTAGGACGCCGTTCCACGCTGATGTTTTCCGCTCCTACAGTTGGTCTGCAAATATCTGTGGCCGGAAGAAATGGCTCCTTTATCCCCCAGGCCAAGAGGAGTTTTTACGAGACACTCATGGCAACCTCACTTATGATGTAACCTCAACTGAACTTCGAGACAGAGGCCTTTTTCCACACTCTGAAGAAGCCTGTCAGCCTCTTGAGATTATTCAAGAGGCGGGCGAAATCATTTTTGTGCCCAGCGGTTGGCATCATCAAGTTTATAATCTGGTAAGAACCGTAATGATATCAAATGGCACACGCTTACATTATGATCTGTTGTCTTAACAGTGACATGGTAATTATCTTTTATCATAGTGAGTTTCATGAATGTCAACAGTTCATGATCTTTTTATTTGTTTTGTTTTTTATATCCTCCAGGAAGACACCATCTCCATCAATCATAATTGGCTGAACGGCTGCAACATTGACATCATGTGGCAGTTCCTTCAGAATGAGCTGTCATCCGTCCAGAAAGAGATCAATGAGTGGAGAAACACGATGGATTCATGGCATCAGCACTGTCAGGTACTTAAGGGGATAAGCAGCGGTGGAAGAAGTATTCAGACCGTTTACTTGAGTAAAAATAGAAACACGACTGACTATTCAACATCTATAACTGTTGAATAGTCTAATCTATAATATAATGTACTTAGTTACTTCCCATCATTGGGGATAAGACAGTTTTCATGTGATCCAAAAAACCTGATTGCTACCTTGATAGTCTACAATATGGGGATAATTATTGTATGTATCACTTTTTAGGTCATCATGAAGGCCTGTTCTGGCATCGATTATGGGGAATTTGCCTCATTCTTGAAAATCATTGCTGACAATCGAATGGCTTTCCTGAACGCGTGCTCCTCTGGCGACTCCTCTGACTACCCACGGCATCTCTCAGAAACCCTTACCGCCCTTGGACCTTATCACGCTGCGTTTGACTTACAAAGAGTGGCTCACATACTTGAATGCCTCCTCTGCAACGAAGATTTTAAGCGGCTCGATCATTCGGCATTGACTTTGCAGCCAGAAACCATGTTACAGCAAATCCGGGACACCATACAATCCACAAGAGGGCAGCACCTCCTTTATCAGGAATAAAATGTTCCTTGTCAGATGTGTATAAACAATGTACTGGTCACCTGGAAGTAGCTTGAATTAAATTAAAAGTGCCAATTTTTATTGTGCAAAAAAACATGATGATAAAAGGTACTACTCCACCTTTGGTTTGAGATGTATTGGAATCTCAAATGCGGCTTGTATTTTTTTGTGTTTTTGCACTTAAAGATAAAATAAATAAATAAAATAAAGACAACTTTGCAGTCTTTGCATTGCTTTTTTGCATATTTATTAAAATTCTACCAACACAATGTCATGGTCATTATATCCTCGTACATAGTGATGTAGTACATCCATTGAATATCATAATTATGTGGTAAATAATATACAATTTGGGGAAAAAAAAAATCTCTCTAAAACAGGTTTTATTGCAAACAATAGAAATATATAGATCAGTGCTGCACAGCTGTCAGGCAATGACGATGTAACCTGCTGTACTTCAGGGTTTTGTCTAAGAAATCTGTCAGTTGTGATGCACGTCACATTTTAGGGAGCTATAAAACATCCTGTTCAGTTGGTTTTCTCGTCTTTAGGCCACCAGTCTGGCACAGAGACCTCAAGTGTCACTGTGGTGTCGTCAGAAGATTTGAGCGTCAACTCCTCTTTGGCATGAGCCATGCGGATAAGGCTCAGGCCCAGCTCTCCAATCCCTGCTCGGTGCTTCCCAGCTGGCTTGCCTGACTGTGTTTGCAGTGCGACTCCTTCCTTGAGGTCATGGACAGGAGCTGACAAGCGTACTGGCATCAGGCGTTTCCGAATTACCCCAGTGTGATGAGTCCTGGCTGTGAGCTCCTGACCAATGTAACAGCCCTTGCTGAAACTGATGCCCTGCATGTACGCAAGGTTTGACTCTAGTGGTAATGCTACTCCAGGAGGAAGGTCCTTCACTCCTTCAGGAAGTCCTAGACAACAATGACAACAAAAGAAATGAACAAAACTTATAATGTCAAGAGCACATGTGCACAGAAACCCATACTTCTTACACTATGTCTTCTACTACTCTGTACACACTGTATGTACTCAAACCTACCAACTGATCTTACCTATTGCATAGCGATGTCTGTGATACTCCTCTGTGTCACCTTTCTGACATGATGCAATGATATCCAAGGGGTCAACTTGACTGTCTAACACCAGTCTCCAGCCCATTTCCTGAGTTCGAGGATCTGTCTCCCATACCAGAGCCTTCTCTGGGAATGACAGCTCAGGTTTACTGACCTGCTGGGTCTTTTGCTGGGGGAGCACCGCCCACACAGACAGCTCTGGACATGGGTTTATGGTCACCTTTCTGCGGATCTTGTACACCTTCAAGTGTCTCATGATTGAGTCTTTTATTACGCTGTCACACTCCAAGAGAACACCACATCCCGCATCTGCTTCCTTAAGACTAAAAGGAAATACAGCACATTGAGTCAAAATCTTGCGATTCAGTGTTATGACATTGTTTTTCCTTAGCCTGCCTGGTCTATTTCAGTTAAGGGGTTTTACTTTGTGTAACAGGCAGATTTCCAATTAGATAAGATAAAATGGATATTATGTCATATAGCACAACATGACATACAATTCAAATCTTAGTTTATTTAAAGGCCTCACATCTAGACATATGTGTTTTTATTTTACGATGGCTGCTTAGATTTCTGATCAGAGCTATGATGGAAATAACATGAGTCTGGGGAAAAAGGGAGAATTATGAATGTCTGTACATGCTGACATCGTTCTCAAAAGTTTTATATATTACCGTCCTCTCGGTCTGCAAACAACTTTTTTTTTAAATTGTTGATTAATCTGTTGACTCATTCCTTAAATAACTCATTTATATGTTTGGTCAAATAAAATGTCTGAACATAGTAAAAGCTTTGGATCTTAAATGCTGTATGAGTCATCCAAAACACAGACATCCCCATCTGTGTTCAATAGTGTTTTAACATTATGAGCCAAGAGGACGAAAGCAATAACAACAACAACGATAGTGATAAAATGCAATGCTGTGTTCAACTGTAATTAGGACAACATGTTGACAACAAGTCAGCAGTCATGTTTACTGCAAACATGTAAACGGGCTTTGAACAGCATCACGTGTTCTCTTACCTGTACAACATGATGTCATACAGTGTTCTTCCCTGCACGTTCAGCATGTGTGAGTACATGACCGCGTGTCGCGGCTCTCTCAGCAGCTCCATGTCATTGGTAATGATCCCCTGAAGAAACGGGCTTGTATCTTGTCCCTGGATTTTCAGCACGGTCCTGTGATTAAGGTGATAGCACACAAGCTGTCCGGGGACATTTTTCTCCTCACTGTACCTCCTCACACGGACTCCTGACGCGGCTGAAACACCGGAGATAAACGTTACGCGCAAACACCGAGCGGTGTATTTTCTGGCGCAAACACCGACACAGCT
Source organism: Pampus argenteus (assembly GCA_036937835.1). Lineage (NCBI taxonomy): Eukaryota > Metazoa > Chordata > Actinopteri > Scombriformes > Stromateidae > Pampus > Pampus argenteus. Next base: position 15,447,927 of record CM072875.1, read on the forward strand.
GCTGGACGTGAACGCCCCTCTGGCGACACACAAGACCCCCATCTTAAACATTGTCATAAGAGTATAGTAGGTTGAAAAGTTAGGTGGGTAGTCCGCCTACTAACAACAGTGAATAGCTACATAACACAGGGCACCCATGGATGACTCCATGTTTAAACTCCCATAATGCATTTCTCGATAATATTGGACCATGTGAGTGGTTGAGGAGGCGCTGTGCTGTGGATGTATAATATCAATGTCCTCTACATGTGAGTCTTCACTTTCTGCGATGCAATTACTGCTAATAGCTGTTGATTTGAGACATTATTTAAGAATATTAGCCATTTTGGTAGGAAATTTGTTTGATAGTTTGTACTAGCACAAACATAAATAAATAAATAAAATGAAAAAAGATGGGCACATTTTGACATATTGTAATTTCCTGTAGCTATATATATATATATATATATATCTACAGCTATATAGCCACACTGCATTAAAGCCTACTTTAAAAGTAAGACATTTATCCTGGTCCCAGTAACAGGAGAATCTCACCATGTCTCATAAATTAAACATAATCAAATTGCATAAATGAGTATATTTTTTTTTCAGTTTAAATTTTCCATTTTAAATGAGTAATGTGATGCTATCTTTATCTTGTTATGATGTTACTTGCTGTAAGAAATATTTAAAATCCCATACTCTCCTAGCTTCTAACTTAGAAATGGACTTAAATAAAAGCTTTTCATTTTTGCTGTTTAAAAAAACACACCATTGCTCTGAGTGTAATAAGGCAGAGAGACGTAGAGAGTTATAACACGGACTCACAGAGGTTATAAATAAGTTTATTTCTTCATGAATAAAATACTAGAACAGTCTTTAAAAGTTTGAGGCACTTTGAAGTATGACAACAGTGAAAGCAGGATTTAATATGACTCTGAAATCAATTTTACAAACATACTGCTTCAGTGACAGAAAAACTAAAATGCTCATCTTCAAGACTTAAACATGCCTAAACACAAGATAAATGTAGAGCTAACTGAATAGCTAAGGATGGGATTTCTATAGTAGCCTATGTGTATATGGTATGTTCCCAGTTGTAAAGCATGCATTATCTACTTAAGATTGCAGAAAAATCAATATTTAGTTTAGAAAATAATCTGATTTTCTATTCACTTACCTCTTCCCCTTTCAAATGTGACACTGCAAGGTTTTGGAAAATAGAGAGTTTTGCACGCAATGACTGAAGATCATCGCACTGAGCAGATGTTAATCAGAAGAGTTTACAGTGACACAGCCCTGTTTCATTATCTTTATCAAAATATTTCACATTTATTATGCTTCCAGCAACACGCAACCGTACTACATCCAAAAAAAAAAAAAAAACACTTCCTCAAATGTGGATCCTTTCAACAACAATCAACAGTCATCCTTCTCCAAAATGAGTCATCGTGTAATTATACAGTGTTTTGCACTGTATTTTCAATTTTGGATGGAGTTCACAATCACACAAGTTCCACAGGTTCCTTCAAATGAATCCAGTTCAGCAGCAGTCAATGGTATCTCAGATAAATAGCTTTAAGCAGACTATATATATATACTTTGACATTTTAGCTAGAATTAGGGATGTATAAGTAAGTAAGAATATGTTAACCGTGTCCAAAAGCTATGGAAAGCACAAAATGACGCTACACTAACCAAGAAGATTTATGATACTGGATATGATCATTTCTTCATGTGTTTCTTTTTTTTTTAATTTCCCGAATAAACCTTCAAATAGTGTGATTGAAGTTGTCCAACGTCATATCTCAAACACACACACACACACACACACACACATACACATCCTCCATCTGTGTCACAGTGCAGTCCTGGAGTCTCAAACATTTTTCTGTTAATTTACTAAATTACATTTATCTCTAGATCCAGACAGAGGTCTTCCCATTTTTTACAATGGTTGCAGCCTTCTCCGTGGCTGACTTTGGCCTGGCGCCTTGTTTCTCCTGGACTGTATTCACTCGATTTTGCTCCGCCATCGTGGCCCCGGATACAGGACTACTGGTTCTGGAAGTCTGCTGGTTGGTTTTACTTTGATATGTTTGAAAGGCCATATCGAGCTGCTCCTGGGCAACCCGTAGGTGACGGTGTAGGCTTGCCAGATCAGAGGGGATGTTCTCGTCTGGGCTGGTGCATTGCTGCTCCTGGGCCACATTTGCCATGTTCTGCTCGTGAGTGATGAGGCTGTTGGGGATCCTGCTAGGTCTGTCTGTCTTCATCACAAGGTTGTATCCTGGCGGGGAGGCTGGGATGTTGCGGGAGAATGGGAACCCGTAGGACATCCGTCGGCCTCGGTTCCTCTTCAGGCGAAGGGTGTCCCGAAAAGTGCCAATTCCCAAGTGAAACATCTCGCACACATTAAGTACTAGACAAAGACAGCTTACCACATACATGATGAGGAGGAAGATTGTTTTCTCTGTGGGCCTAGAGATGAAACAGTCCACTCTATGTGGACAGGGGACCCTGTTGCACACATATGAAGGACTAACTTGAAAACCGTAGAGGAGATACTGCCCAGCAAGGAAAGCGATTTCAAAAATAGCTCGCGACATGAGTTGAAGAACGTAGATTCTCATCAGTCCTTCTTGCATAATTCTTCGGCGGCCATCATGCTTTGGCGGGTCTTTGCTAGTGCTGATTACAGGTTCGGCCTTGGCTTCCTGCACCTCTAGTGTGTCTTCGTAGATCATGGGCTCAGCATCATCATTTTCCTCCTCTTCTAAGACATCCTCCAGATGGTGGCTTTCTCTCCATCTAGAGTGAGGAGGAGGAGGCTTTTTGCGGAGCCTGTGGTGCTTCCTGCGCTCCTCCTCTGATGTTCGGGCTATCTTGTGGATGGCATAGCCCAGGTACATGATAGAGGGTGTGGAGATCATGATGATCTGGAAGACCCAGAAGCGGACGTGCGAGAGAGGAGCAAAGGCATCGTAGCATACATTGTCACAGCCGGGCTGCTTGGTGTTGCAGGTGAACTTGGTCTGCTCATCTGAATAGATGGACTCACCTCCGACCGCTGTGAGCACAATGCGGAAGATGATGAGCACAGTCAGCCACACTTTTCCCACGAAGGTGGAGTGGTTGTGGATCTCTTCCAGGAGACGAGTGAGAAAGCTCCAGCTCATGTTGCTCTTACAAGCTTTTCAACTAGAGTCTGTGAAGAGATGATAAACAATCGATAAAGATATATGTAGGGACCTTATCAAGATGAGATGTGATGTTTTTGTTTAATATTTTGGGGATTTTTTTTTTTACCCCCGTTAATTAGACAGAGGGACAGTATAGACATGACAGAATGAATGATTTGAAAGATCAAACTTATATATAAATAACCTTTTGAAAGAAAACGCTGTTTCTTCTGCAGCCTTATAAATGTTTTAAACATAAACTGAAGCATTTTACACAGTAGTACGTCTTTATGTAGAGACACCCATTTTCCATTGATTGTACAGCCGAACACAAGACAATGGCTTGTGTTAATGCATGTCAGCGAGTAGGGTGATGTCATTCAGTCGCCCTATCGCAATGCACAGCATGCAGCGCTTCCAAAGTTCCCTTCAAACAGATTGAAATCATTTAGGACAAAGCATAGACGCAAATACAGAAAGCCACACAGAAACCCGCAAGCAGCAACAATCATTTTGATCATAGCGTTCACCCTAAACACATTACAACTAGAGAACACGAAAAGACAAATGACGAATTGAAAACACAAAATGAAACTGACTGAATGTATAAAAGGTTCATTCTGGTACCAGAGTGTGCCCCACTTAAGAGTGCCACTTCAGAAACATACTGTCCTCAGTGCGTTTAAGACTTGATGTCAAAGGACACACAGAGAAAAAAAAAGATGACATGACACCCTGGAAGTCACATATTCTCACAGTCAGAGTCATTCTCCAGTCTGTGAGGTGAAAGCTGCCATGAGGAGACAGGATAGTCCTATCCCGTCATTCATGAGGCAGAGCTGCCATGTGTTCATGTTGATCTCATGACTGCGGCACTGTGTTTCCTGGCATGGGATGTGCCATCTCCCCTGTCATCTAAGTAAACAGGAGAGGATTGTTGCTCTGCCACGAGGCCTCCCCTCCAGATCCAGCACTGCAGACACTGGGGACGGGTACAGCCACATGGAGACAGATGGCACTTATGCTGCGCAAGTCAGCTCCAGGATGGCATGACAGGAGGTCTGCATTTACTAGATTTACCCAGAAGTTTGGATGATTCTGTTGTGTGTCATAGCATCAATATTACACCTTTAAGTGGATTTACAGTTAGTGGCCTTGAGATATCTGCCTCCTATTTGCAAAGTGTTTAATAGCTTTTTAATTAAATCATGTTTTATTGAAAATAAATGTATAATCTAAGCAGGACTTGCCAGTTTCAATAAAGATTCAGTTTTTACTGAAGAGAAACGGTGACACTTTCATAAAACATAAAAATTTCTTCTTCAGGCTGAAAAAATCTTGAAATTATAGTTTGAGTTCATGATATTTTGCTAAATGCATATCTGTTAAGATGTCATATAAATCACCTTACTACATTATATCTATTAATATTTGTTTAAACAGGAAAAGGTACAACTGACTGTACTCCAGATTTATATGTTAAATACAGCTAATCTTGCAATATTAGCTACAGAAGCATTGTAGGTACAGAAAACATACAGTACATTTACATTCTACAAAATAATATAAGTTTAAAATAATTATTTCATCTGACTTCTAAATAAGTGTAATAAAGAACATACGTTACGTTAAGTCCCATTTTTCAGGTAATTTTATTATTATTACCTTATTACCTTATACATGTAGGTTCAAGCCCAATATGTATTATTTACGTTATTAAACTTGAACCATATTGTTGGATGAAAATCAAACTAAATGTTAGAACCTAATATGAGCTCTGATTTCCATTCAGGCTTCGAGACTCACAAATGGTCCACAATTTAATGCCTCTACAATGATAAAGCAGACTATAAAATATCTTGCTCTTTGTTTAGGGGAAAATCAATAAGTGAAACAACCCACCTGGAAATGTTGCACATGCATTTCCCATCCTGAAGGGCTCCTCTGCCCTCTCTAGATATCCCCTGCACAGTCTGATCCACAGAATGCCACTTCCATCCTAATGTCTTGGCCTTTTCTGTCTTATTGATACCTTCCAAAATGCCAGAAAAAAATCAAAATAAAAAATAAAAACAACGTAGGAACTTATTAGACTAGGCTTTCTACTTTTCCCGTTTTCCCACTCTGTGTGAGCAGTGAGGTTTTGCCGCTGTGAATGCCTTACATTCTGGCTTGTGTCTGGTTTCTATTACACCAGCCTTCTGCCCAAGAAGGAAGTATAAAAAACAGAGAGGCAGAAAAAAAAAAAAGTCGTCCTCTGGCAAGTGACCCTCATTTAAGGGTTCAGGATGGAGGAAATCGTACTGCAATTTGAAATAAACACCCAGCTGAGAGAGTGTGCTAATCGCAACACAGTCAACGCTCATGTGCAACATTTGTAACACAGATGATGAGGGTCTCTCACTCTGTTTCTCTTCAGTTTCCCTCTCTCTCTTTCTCTCTCTCTCTCTCTTTCTTTCTCTCTGTGTCTCCACATATCTCTCTGTACTGTCCTTATGCTACCCAAACCATACATACAGTTTTAGCAGGAGCTTACTCTGAAAACAAAAAGATGATGTATAGTTGTGGCACACTTTCATACACATATGCAAAAATCCAAAAGGCCATTAACACATTTACATTCTCTCTCTCACACACACACATTCACACAGATACAGACGCACACTTAGACATCATCTACACTAGATGCAGATTAACCTGCATAGTTTACAACGGGTGACAGTTATGAAAAAAAAAAAAAACTTTGGGGAGACAAAGACAGGGATTTTAAGGACAGGATTGTCACAAAGACATAAGCCACCTTGCCTCAGTACAGATCCGCTAAAAATGTATCCAGCAGGTACGCTCAGTGTCATAATATTTGGATCTTCCATCCAGACAGATGGCCAGATAACAGAGCAGTGGTCAGGTCGCACTCTACAATCCCGCTACATGTTTTTTCCAACTTGATGTTTATACTGCAAACTTTCACCTTGGCCTGTGGAGCGCAGTAGCACACGTTGTTACTTAAGGCTTCACTCTTTAAAAAAAAGAAATTAAAAAAAAAAAAGAAAAAGAAATGACATGACAAAGTACAGATGAGGAGGTGATTCATGCAAGATTAAAATCAGAAAAGGAATCTCTCGATCTCTTTCTTGTATGTGCCAGACTTTGCTGTCAACTTTGGGAAGGGATCTAAACTCAACCACGTTTATTAGAGCACAGATAAATGGGTCAGTGTCTGGTTTGCATTAATGAAATGTATCTGGTCATTGTCACAGTGACCATATTATAATAATGTTATTCTCACAAGGTCCTCATAACCCTTAATTATGACCTGAATACAGCCATAAAGCAAAGAATAACGTTTAACACATCCGTAAATCCACTAATCGGATTGACAGTTTTAATTCAGTCGTTTCTTTATATATTGTAAAGATATTGGACTGTGTTTGGGTAGTCAACTGCAGCAAGACATGTTACAAAATGAGATGCAAGCATATAAGAAGTCTTTGCTATTAGATCTCATTCTGTTTGAGTAGTTTTCAGTCTAAAGAAAGCTCTGAGAAGTAGCCGCATCTGAGCCTTCAGGACTCATACTCCAGAGGCCTCGCCTACTAGGCTCCCCTCTCCATCTGACTGAGGAGATGTGGCGTAGCAAGCACCGCTGGTGCAGCGCGAAGACAGAAGATGCTGGAATGGCTAGAGCATTTGGGATTTGGACATGTGCCATCCCTAAGGGACAGATATGCACGTGTTTTTAAGTTGTTATGCGCTCTCTCTCCCTCCAAAGTCCTTCCCGTCATCCAAAAGACACAGATGGATGTTGCAGGGATTGAAACTCATCGAGGCAATTAGAGTTTATGTCCCTTGACAATGAGTAGGATTTGATGGTCATGGTTGTGATTTACAATTAGCGCCCATTCAGGTCTGACTATGCCCTAGTCTGATTGAAAAAAAAAAAGGATAGTTTGCACTATCCAAATAGATACATGCTTTATCCTTAAAAATATATACTATACTAATAAATTATAATGAAAAATATAATTTTAACATAAGTTTAATTATGAAACATTGTATTTTTTTTCTCAAAATAAAATTTCTCTTGATACTCAAATGTACTTAAAGTAAAAACAGAAATGGACCAAAACAGACACATGGAGTCAAACCAATGACTGTCTAGTTTTTGAATGTGTTGTCTCTGTGTCCTAGGACAATCCAGACTGTTCTTGCTTTGGGAAACTGTGGTTCATGCTGATAAATATTGATTGAACTGCCCAGAGCCATAAAAAATAGTGTGGTAATCCGCTGTAAGACATTGTTTGACACTGCTCTCGTTACAAGGACTGACATCATGTGACAGCCAAATGACAGCGTTTTTAATATTCATTAGGTAAAGTTATATTTTGTGTGAAATGTAAATTTTTATTGCGGTAGGCATCGGTGAATAACTTTGCATTAAATTGAGATTTTTAAAAAAAATATGACAGATGACAAATACTAATAAGATAATTCTACAAAAAAAATAAATACATGTAAAAAATACATTAGAGCTCATTTTCATTCAGCAAATCATGAAATTGTTTTAACAGACAGATTTTTTTATTCCCAGACAGTTTCACCTTTAAGAGGTCACTGGGAGCTGTGAGGGTTTGCAGCATAGCCGAGTGCTGAAGTGATGCAACATGGAGGAGGGAAGATCTCGACAACTCTCCTTGGCTGCCACCAATGTCACCACAAGAGTTTTATCCACAGAGTATTTACTGAACAAAGTTGATGTGAGCAGACTGGGGGCTGTGGAGGTCTGTGTTTATGTAACAGTTCAAGTTTTACCATGTGACTTAGATGCCCCCCCCCACCCCAGAGAAAAGAGTGACACAAGACACCAGAGCAAAAACACGCAACTTGGTGCTCAGACTCCTCCTCTCCTATTCCTCCTACCACTATCATTAAACTGCCCTTACCAGGCTGTGGGGTGCTATCCCATAGGCAGCCTGAGAGTGGTGGCAGTCCCATCTCATCATCTTTGCTCATTTTTCTCTCAGTTTCTCGGCTGAGCCTATCCTACCCCCAGGGTGAGTGCGTCCCGTGCCAGTTTTACTAAGGCTGGATTCCACTGAAGCAACTGAAATGAAAAGCCTTGAGGTGGTTTACCAACAACTTCCCCACAGCCAGGGCTCTGCGCCTGCTACATGTGTGCAAAGCACGTCGAAGTGAATATGCGTTGCACTGCAGTCAAAAGATTCAAGTCAAAGTGCTTGAAACACAGGATCAAATAAGGATCTGTAACATTTTAACAATGTTAAAAGACGACGATGTTCCGTTGAAATTGGCCTGCTGCCTGTCCTGCAAGGAGTTGAATTTTTCTACTGAGATTATCCAAACATGCTGTTAGTTAAAAATTGAAAACACTCCACAGTGTTAGTACAGCTGTAGTCATGCACAGTGCCAATCGTCCCTAGGCTACATTTCACAGTAGAGTCATGTTTGACCTTAAACACCTGCTAAGAGTAGTCATAATTTTCTTATTTCATGTGGCATGACTTGATTTTGATTCTGTTTAGGTGTTTAGGGACGCTTTCAGAAGACTGTAGCTTAATTAATTATTTCTGTCTACAACTAAATGTATAAAACTAGAGATATATAACATGAAGTTTTCCATCAGGGCTGTAAAATCACGACACGACTACTCATCTAAATAAACAAAATAACAACGCTCTGCTTGCAGAGCTGGGGGGCCATAATCTTTGACATTATCTTGTCTTAGCAGGCCATGTCATGGGCTGATGTGGGGCAAGCCCAGAGGAGCAACAGACCTAGTCAGGGTCATTTGGACTGGCAGAGATATGTTTACTGCAGCTCCTCCTTCCAGACGCCTTAGTGCCGTTGCACTTCTACAACTCAGTGAACTCCCACCAACACTTGCAGCAATGCTGCAGGTCCCACACTGATAACAGCGATATACCCTCTCTGGTGTATAGTGGAGTTAACAGATGACATGTGACATTTATGCTCAGCGATAAGTAACGGCAGTCTGCTGAGCAAAAGGGACTGAATCTTGTTAAAAGTGATAATACACAGAAATGCACTGTGCAAAATAATAACCTTCAAGCTCTTTAAGTGACTATGGATGTATGCAGTGAATATGTTATGTAGTTTCGAAAAAAAATAAAAAATAAGACCTGCTTTTCAATATGAATCAAATTATAGTTGAATAGTTTGCACAGTTTATCCTTTTCTCTACTTTTTCAGTTGATGTTTTGAGCCACTAGATGGCAACACAGACTTCTCATAATCCTTCACAAATTCTGGAAATATTTTGTGACCTCATCGGAGGAAGATCGTTTCTTCAGTTAAAGTCAAAATACCGCATGAAAAATTATACGAAAAAGTACTACCTGGAATATGTAAACATTGTATCAGAAGCAAAAAGATCCATCCTGCACAGAATGGCTTTTGTCAATGTTAAATTATTACACATTATATTATCTGATTATTTATTTATTGATGTATTAACATGTAAGCAGCATTTTTATGCTTTAGTTGGTTGAAAGGGAGCTATTTTTTTTTTTTAACTAATTAACACACAATTTGTTAGTTTCATCTTTAACAATGCATCAAATTGCATTAACTGGTCATTGTTTTGAATGTAAAATCTTAATCTGCGTTGTAACTTGTAACAATAGTTTTCAAATAAACGTAGTCTGCAACATTTTCTTACACAATGTAGTCAAGTAGACATACAAAATATATACAAATTGTACTAAATGTACTTGGTTACGTTCTGCCACTAACAGACTTTCACTGACAGTGACCAGACTTTGAGGACAATGACCAGTCTTGACTGCTCAGCTGCCAACCAGGTTGGATATTAACAGTCTGTATGTAATAATAGGGGAAAGCATCACCTTCTCATGAATACACACAAGCATGTTTAAGCATTTAATTAATCCAAGTGTAGCTGTTGAGGTGTGTAGTGTTTAGACTGGCAAATGTTGTTACAGTTGATTTTGCAATTTGGAATTTGCAACACTGTAAACACAGTGTGAAAGAGCACACGAACTGTTATTTAACCGGAGTTGAACCCATGTTGATTTTGTGTTTAAAAAAACACTGAAAGAATCTATTATTGACTAACCTGGTTTGAATTTGAAAATAAAAAGGTTGAACTCTGATCAGAAAGAGACATTCGACTCTCATTGTTTAAAAGGTTTGAGTAATGTTTTTCATGTTTAACTACGGTACATCCAACCGTATATCTGTCACAGTCTAGCAGTATCTTCTCATGCATTGTTTTCCTCTCCCCTTTCTGTGTCTTATCTGTCTTCTATCAAGCTCTTTAGCAGCAGTAGTAGTACCATGGCTCTTCAACTACTCATCACCAGATTGTTGATGATACCTCCATGGTATTTAGGCCAGGCCTACTTAGTGATTTTTCCATGTAACATTTGCTCTCTTGTGAAGTACATCCGGAAAAAATATAGTGCTCATAGCTGGTTTTGTAGTTTAGTAACTCACCTTTTTGTGAGTCAGATCAGACACAGTCAACAGGAAATGCCCGGGTACTGTTTGGATTACCTTTTGGCCATATAAATAAATTGCTTCATGAGAATAATGGCATCAGTGAATACCCTAGAAGCAGTGGGTATTGACACATTGGATGCATATGGAAGATTGTAGAAACATTAAGCCTTAGTTGCATGTGTGTCAGCATCAGCACCTTGAATGCATTAAGTGACATTAAGTGAAATGCTCAGAGCATACTAATGTTGTCCTGGAAATCCTCCACTATAAAATAAATAAATGAATAAAGATGTTTCACTTTCTTTACTTATCTTATGTTTTCTGCACACTGCTTGTCACAATATAAATCATATAAATCACTGTGCTACTCAATTTGCGTGACGTGAAAAAAACCCAAAAACTTGGCGTAGTACTGCATGTGTTGTCACCATCATCATTGTTACCATATCCCCATTACAGTTTATAGTTAGTTAATGATTTGCTGCTGTGCATCTGTGTCTCTATCACAGGTTCCACTGTTACTGTAATAATTCATCATTTATTGTAACCATATTCTTATCATCCATTGTAATTCACTATAATTCATTGTGAGTGTACAATATGTGTATGTTGATTTGTTCTGCCCATCCTGGGAGAGGGATCCCTCCTCTGTGGCTCTTCCTGAGGTTTCTTCCACCTTTTTCCCTGTTAAAAGGTTTTTTTGGTGGGCAAGTTTTTCCTCACTCGAATCGAGGGTCTAAGGACAGAGGGTGTCACTCTCTGTACAGATTGTAAAGCCCTCTGAGACAAATGTATTTTGTGATTTTGGGCTATATAAATAAAATTTGATTTGATTTCAGTATGATGAGAGAGGATGGCGATTTAGAAAGGCAGATAAGCTATTTTATTTTTGAGCAAATGTTCTTGTGTTTGACTTATGGATAGTGGAATAAATGTTACTGGTACTGTGGTGCTTACTGTGCTATTGTGCTGTGTTTGTGTGTTATTGCTTACTGTGCTGTATTTCTCTTTTTATACCGTAGACAAGAAATAGTGGACAAGCAGCCGAGCATTGAAGACATGTTGGCAAGATGACCAGCACTTTTTCAGATGGAAGAGGTATGTTTTTAAATGTAAGGCACCTTTAGACATATTTTTGAGAGGAGAGGGACTTAATATGCCATTAATTAGACATTGATGAAAGATTATGTTTGAGCCTTCAAAACATAGGTCTTTACAGAAGAGAATTTATTTAATCCACTTTCAAAGTTCTTTCTGCATGCTGTTTTTGTTTCTCCAGATTACAGTTGCCTTGGAGACTAAATTCTTAGCGCAGTTGGACAAGCACACATCAAAACTGCTTGAGGTCATCAGGAGCAAGGGAGGACGTGTGAGGAAGGGCACTCAGAGGACCAACACGCTACCAAAGAGCTCATTGTTCCCAGCCTTGACCACAGACTATCTGCTTTCTATCTAAATACATTTCCGAGTGATGGGTTGGCATTTGGCATGGCGTGACTCATTCTGCCTGATGTTTCATGGCTTGCCAACAACTTGATGATCTCAAAATAACTCGTATACATCTTTTTTACATTATGTTTGACTTTTTGTAGCTGAAAACAGCAGAAACAAAATTGAAGTTGAACTGACATGTAGAAAATCTCTACATGTCAAGTTTATTTCTATTTCATTATGTTTGATACATAGTTAAAGTATCTGTCATCCCAAAAAAAGATGTTTTATGTTTTTTTAAAAGGTCTTAGATAGATAGATCTTAGGGTCGTGATTGACCACCGTGTCTTCGTTAGACTGTTTTTTTTGGAGTTCAGACATTTTGAGACATATTTGACACCACTGGGCATCTGATATTCATGCTGATATGACATTCATAGAACAGGACATTTTTTCGGACTTAGACCTGGCCAAGGACCTCAAATGATTGCATCATGATTTATTAGGTTTTTCTAACTATTGGTCAATTTATGCCACTGTGTGTTGAGCTGGACATAAGTCATTGGGAAATCATCCCTGAGTGTGAGTACAACATGAAAGAAGCATCTACATTTTCTTTTCATTCTATTCTATTCTATTCTATTCTATTCTATTCTATTCTATTCTATTCTATTTAGATTAGAATAGATTCATGAATTGTATTATATTAGAATAGAATAGAGAATATTCTATAGAATATTCTATAGAATAGAATATTCTATATTCTATAATATTCTATATTCTAATATTCTATTCTATTAGAATAGAATAGACAATATTTTCTCATTTCAAGTACAATAAGGACAGATAGCTTTTGAAATGCCAGACTTGGTCTTATTAGAGTCTGAACCAGTTGATGCTGGTAGCATAGCTGTATCTGAAGAGATATCACATCTCTGACAAAGCATAAGAGTGTAAATCAGAAAACAGCAAGGAATGACATTGCATTTTTTTTTTGAGCAAAATAGAAGAAAGTGATGGAGCCTCAGACAGATGAAGAGGCACCATAATGGATAAAAATGATGAAGCATGTTTGAAGAGCTGCATTAAAGTTCAAATGTGCTGCACAAAATGCCAATATCGTGGTATGATTTACAGAGGCTGACAATTATTGACATCTAATGTTTCCAAAAAACCCTAAATTTTAACTTAAGGTTTGAAACAATCAAAATCAGAAAATGCTTTATCAGAAAAAAGGAAATATATTATAGCTGTGGATTCAAAATCGTGTATGTATGTATTGAAACTCGATATCTTTTTTTTAGGTTTTTCATCTGGATTCTTCAGTGCCAGTCATAATAACTCAAACATTTAACACAATGCCAGCCACAACTTCTGTATATCATTCACAGATGTTTTAGTTAAGCTTGGTCAAAAAGTTAGAGCAGTTAGAGCGTGTACAGTTTGTACAGACTTTAACAGTTTTGAGATCATAAAGTATTCTCCATGTGACACTTTTTTTGTGTCAGAACATTGTGTAAAATAAATATAATAAAAGACTATTTTACCACCTCCCCTCACCAATTACTTACACAGTTCACGGATTCCAGATTGCTATGCATGATATGGAATTTCAGATTGGAGATTAATAAGAGTCCAGTCACTTCTTATCTGCTGCCCCTATGGGAGGTTTGTTTACTTCTTTGTTTATCTCCAGCATTCCAATGTACTGCCATTTGGTAACAGATGGGCATTTATTTAGTTTACTCCGTTTTACCAAAATGGAGCAAATGCGTTTCAAAATCTAAGCAACGGCTGACAGTCATTAGGTGACCCAGCAGACCTTTTTAATGACTTTATGGGTTAGAGCAAAAGTGTGACTGACAACAGAAATTTTTAGCTTGAAAACATACCAGCATGAGAGTGAGTCAGCCTGCATAATGGCAGGAACCTGAAACTCAAGTGTAACAGAGCCATTGGCTTATTATTATTCTTTCTTCTGGGAAAAGAGTATTTACTGTGTGCGTCCTGTTAAAGTGCACTTCATGATTTGCCAGAAGTCTGTGTGTGTGTGTACATCACCTACAGCTATGTTCGGCACTGAATGTTTTCCCACACACATCAAAGCAACTGTCATAATAAACATTTATGAAAGAGCTTAGTTATGTTTTTGTTTTTTAATCCTTGAGGTAACATATTAGTATCATTGTTTCTTTCATGTAATTACAGCGATGTATTGTTTACGTGAGATGTCTGTACAGAAAGTTGAAAAAAGTTATGTTTTGAATCGCCCCAAAACAATTTATGAAAATCAGTATGTTCTGGAACTGATTGTAGCAAAAAGCAAGAAAAGACAGGAGAAAACGTTTTCAGACCTGCTACTCAACATATTTTTTATTTATATATTTGAATCCATTTATTATTATTATTATTATTATTATTATTTTACAAATAAAATGTTTGGTAATATCAAATGGATTACAGCAGCTATTCTTATGTAAAAACTGTATGACTAGTTCAGTAGAATTAAAGTAATTTGAAGCACCTTATTACATTGTTTAGTTATGGCAATAGCTAATATATTAAAGCTGCTGTGTGAACGTTCCCTTATAGACACAGTTAGCCATGGTTTATCAAACAATTACATTGTAAAACAATAAAGCTCAGAGTCTGGAATCATAAAATGTGATTTTTCTGGTCAATGTACACCACATACAGCTATGTTCGGTTCTGAACATTTATGAAAGAGCTTGTTTGGCAAGTATTTTTATTCTTTGTAGGTAAGATACATTATACAATTCCACCGAACAATTTATGAAAATCAGCTTTATGCTTATTTGTGCCTCCTGAAACTGATTGTAGCAAAAAGCCAGATTTGTATGACTAGTTCAGTAGAATTAGAGTAATTTGAAGCAACTTATTACATTGTTATACTTATGGCAATAGCTAATTTATTAAAGCTGTTGCGTGAATGCTGCCTTACAGATAGAGTTAGCCATGGTTTATCAGACAATTACATTGTAAAACAGTAAAGCTCAGAGTCTACAACATATTTTCCATATTCAGTTTTAAAGACACACGCACAAAACGCCTAATAAAAATCAGCAATATTAAGATACAAGATTAAGAACAATACCTAATTGTATAATAATACCTCATTTGTCAAATTAAAGTTTGAGATAATTCAAATCATTACAAACCCAACAAACTGATTGCGGGTTTAATATCTGAGCCTGTATCGAAACTGAATGTCTCTGTCGGGCTGCATTGATCCAAAGCCCCATCGCCTGAAGTCAATTTCAGGTATTTTCTCATCAGGATTCTTCAGCTCGAAATCAAAGTAGGCCAACATGAGGAAAACAAACTGTTTCAGCTCATTGGTGGCAAAGAAGCGTCCAGGGCACATGGAGACACCAGCACCCCAGGGCATGTTGAAATACTTCACCTTCTTCCCTCCTTTGTAGAAAACTGTTTTTTTGCTCCCGTCTGGATTTAGAAAGCGGTCATATTTGAATGAATGTGGGTCAGGGTGTACTTCTGGGTCAATGTGAACAGCACTGTAAGGAAAGACTGCCATTCTGTCTCCTTTGCGAACATAATATTCACGACCGTCAGCCATCTTGATTGTCACATCCTGGAGCACTGCCCTGGTAAGGAGTGGTGCAGAAGTGAGTCGGAGAGTCTCCTCTACGGCGCTGTCTAAGACTGGCGTTTTCATGAGCATGTCACGGGTTAGGTTGACTAAAGGGCCACCGCATCGTACTTCCTGCCCAGATTCCTTCAGAACCTTATCTACCTCTTCTTTCACAGCCATCATAGCTTCTGGATGCTTCATGAGGAAGAGCATCAGCCAAAATGAAGAAGGGCCCGTGTTGCCCTGAGAAGCCCAAAGAAGCACAAACATGTACTTGCTTATCATTGACTCCTCCATTCCCCTCTCCTCTCTGGCCTGATGCATATCCCACACCCAGCGACTTATGTTGTCTTTGATCTTCATCTTCTGCACTGACAGAGAGCTCCAGAAGTAGCTCATGAGTCTCTGTGCTTCCCACCTTTCCTTCGGGGGAAGGACCCCATAAGCCAAGTTGGGGAAGAGTTGGTCATATTTACGAAACTCATAAAATAAGGCATCAGATTCAGCTCTGTCTTTTTCCTTGGCACTCTCCTCACTCTCTTCAGACTTGGGTGACGCATTTCCATACAGGGATAAATAGCCAGCCCTAAAGACAATATTGTAGCTGTACATAAACAACCCCTCTTCTATCCAGGTCTTCTGGTCTGCAGCTGAGCCAATGTTGTACAACATGAGGTTCTGCAAATTACTCATCATGGCTTGTGTCATTACCTCCAAACCATCTCCTTTCAAGTGCTTGTTGCTGGACAGCTGGAGAATCTGGTGTTCACCTTCCATAGCCGAGTAATCAAAGACTCTGCGCACCAGTTGCTGAGCAAACTTGTTGAAGTCCAGTTTTTCTCGACTTTCCTTAATAAATGCTCCAAACGACAGGGGGTCCTGAAGGAATGTGATGTAAAACCCTCCTAGCTGTATTGTGAATACATCACCATGCTTTTGCTTCATCCTCTCTAGAAACTTTAACGTGTTCCTACGAAACTCGAGAACATGACCAAGCCAAGGGATGAGTCCTTTATCTAACGGAGGTTCTCCAGGTCGCCGCATTCGAAAACTCCCTAGAAGATACAATCCCCCAAGCAGAGAGGCAAGCAAACCGAGAAGGACTGGTAGCAGCATTTCCATTTCCATTCCCATTCCAACTGATTCCACTGACAGCCAAATAGTTTGATAATAAAGAAGAAGTTGCTCCTCCCTTTGAACAAGTGATTAATATTGGTTGCTTGTACAGTAAGTCATTAGGTATATAGTGCCATCTGCTGGAGTGTACATCTAATTGCAAAACAATTATGTAAAAAAAAGTAACCATGCGTGTTCAAAGTTCAAACTATGACCCCCTAACAACTTTCTCCGTAACCCTTGTATTATGTTGAAAAAAAATGACATTGATTATGTTGCGGGTTATTTTGACCCGTACTGTGTAAATCCACTCAAAACAGTAAAAAAAAAAACATTTAAACCAATAACTTAATTTTAGATAATATTTAGAAGAGACATGACATAATACATTTTTAATTTCAACACTATATTTAAGAACTATTTTGTTCAAGTTTTTCCCTCAGCATTTTTTCTTCCATTTAACTTGCTCCTTTTTCTCTGTAACCTTTTTAATGAGAGCTGCCGCTGCTGGGGATCGAGCTGGCCTGGCTCGCCTCTGGATCTTGGGAGTAACGAGTGCTTTGCCGAGTTTTTCCAGGAAAAGCCGACGTCTTTACAATTTGCCGGCATTCCATTGCTGGTTGAGTTCAGTCCACAGGACATAGGCATTGTAAGCCGACACATCCACAATCTTGTAGAAAATCACCAAGGGCCAACGGGCAGTCTTGCGCTGGCAGCTGTATGTTGCTGTGACTTTGTCCAGATTCTCAACTCCTCCTTTGGTGGAGTTGTAGTCCAGGATCATTTGTGGCTTCATGTCTTCTCTTGCTCAGAGATGCATCTGTGTGCATTGTGATAATTACAAGAACGTTCTTGCTTCTCTTTGGGCAGTATGAAACAAGTGCTGCTTTCTCTGTGAAAACAAATATTGAGGAATGCAGAGGTCTGCCCTGCATCTTCAGAATTTCACTGGGAAGTTCTGGCTTATTTCTGATGCCGATTTGATATTATCAAGTCGTGTGACTGCAAATCTTGTAGGACCGGGAGTCATTTTGATGTCATTGAAAGATGACCGTCTACCTCGTCTTTGGTGTGGTGATGTTGACCATTTTATATTATCATCTTTAGATGCCCATGTCCTCTCTGTGGATGATGATTGCTGCATTCCTTGGCTTTCAACCGATGGACAGGCAGTGGCAGGCTCGTCCTCTGAATCCTCCTCATCGTCAATAAATTGACAATCTGGATCATCAATTACATTGTCCTCGGTCTCTGAAATATCCTATCTCTGAAATCTCTTCTTCTGCGTCACTATCTGAGTTCAAAATCTGTGATAAAGCTTTTTCAGCTGTAACCCTCTGGAGCTCATTTTTGGTGTGTTGGTCAAAAAGATGGCATGAGAAAGGTGACAAGAACAAGGGAGAGAAAGTCCCTCCTTGACACACACCTGGGTCTCTGGCAGTCAAAATACAATTAACTGTACATCAAAGCACAATACTCTTTGATGTAGATTAAAAGGACATAAAAAATGCATTTTTATTTTGGATCTGTACAGCTATTTACCCACATAAAAGTGTCCGGGTCAAAATGACCCGCAACATCATCTTTGTATACAAACTCTGCACAGACATTACACTACACATCAAAGTGTCCAGATTTTACACACCAGTTCATGACCCTAGATGAGGAAAAGTCACAAAATTTCATGAAGAAAAAGAAAGGATAACCAGTACTTTGGTCAAGACAAAAACTGAAACGGGTCAAATTGACCCTTAACATAATACAAGGGTTAACACAATATTCTACTTTTTAAACCACATCATAAATTCTGTTATGCTACTCTACAATCTTTCCATATAATTCCTGCAAAGTAGCCCCTGAAGTACAAAAGTAGCCCTGGTTAGGAATCACTGCAGATCAGCTTAGTACCGATCTCTCTGAAAGGCAGTAAAATGACAGACAATACCTTAGAGTTCCTCTATCCTAGTGTGAGCGTGTCTACAATCTGTCTGCTCTCTCTCTCTCTCTCTCTCTCTCTCTCTCTCTCTCTATCTCTCTCTATCGATCTCTCTATCTCTCTCACACACACACACTCACACACACACACACACCTCACTCACATCTATTCTGGTTCTGTTGCCTTTTACGAGTAATCTAAATCCATCTATAGCCCCCAAAAATATATCTGGCCCTGACAGAAGAGGTCACAAGGGTCACAAGACAGAACATGTGGTACGTGGAACCGTCAGGCCCAACCAGGCTGAGATAGAACTCCACAAGTGTGTGAACTTTGCTTGAGCAGAGTTTTGATTAGTCTTGGGGATGGGCAGAAATGATAAAGATATATTTGGCATGAACTTAGTGATATCATTTTTATTTAGTCATGTAAAAACATGATTAACTTGTATTTTAATTTGTGTCAGTTGCTGATGATGATTGGAGATTAATTTGATGCATAAAGCTGTGAGCAAATTGCTATTGAAGGAAGTAAGGCTCTAATTCAGATCACACCCTGCAAACATAAAACTCTGAAATGCAAACATTCATATCCAATATTGTTTTAGTAGACTGAATTGATGTTAATGTAAAGATTTGTATTGCGCTCAGCTTTGGCACATTTCTTTCTCTTGTGTAAATTGAACAGCTACCATGTAACCCTGACTCATAAATGGGGGTGTTTTCTTCCACAGTTTTACACAGCATCACTTCAGAGCTGTTAGACTCTGTCAGATCTTTGAAAGTCAGTACTATTTGCTTGTCATTGCACAAAACTAAGTAAAATGGTGCAAAAGGCCAGTTAGAATTTAGGTGTTTTAGTTAATAAGTTTCATTATTTATCTTCAAGCAGGTAAAGACTAATATGATGTTTGATTTGGGTGAAAACACATTACATCACAAAATATGTGATAAATATTAAAAGTGCATATTTAATTATGTTTTCAGAAGGTTGTTTGGAAGGTTTGGAAGGTTGTTTGCTAACTGCTCTCATTCTGTTATCTCTCTACCTTAAACTGCTGACATCAGGTCCTTTATGTTATTGCATAAAGAAAATGCCACAGGCTTATTAGAGCTTCAAAGCTTATTTTGATGTCCAATAAATGGGTAAACTTTCCATCACTGATCCACGTCTCCTGATAGCCGTAGTTTTTGATACGTTGTTATGAATCGGACACAGCATGTTGCAGAAACGTGCAGCCATGACCCATTGATGTACAGTGCTGTGCAAATCTTTTTGGCCCCTTGCTGATTTTTTTACTTTGTTGCTCATTTGACACACTTAACCTTTACATATCATCAAACAAATTGAAACAGTATACAAAGATAACCTAAGTATTCAGAAAATGCATTTGTCCTGGATTGTTGTTTTTTTTGGTAAGAGAAAAATCCTATCCAAACCTACATGACCCTCTGTCAAAAAGTAATTGCCCCCTTGTTAAAAAGCTGAGTAATTGTGAATAATCTTAATATTGAGGAAAGATGTTCAATTTCATGGCCACACCCAGGCCTGATTGCTCCCAGACATTTCCAATTAGGAGATCACTAACATAAAGCCTGTCTGACAAGGTGAGAGAGTCCCTACTGAACACACATCACCATGCCGCGTTCCAGTGAGCTTCAAGAGCAAACAAGAAACAAGATTATAGAGATGTATCAGTCTGGAAAGGGATACAAAGCCATTGGTAAATCTTTGGGACTCCAACTGAGCACTGTCAGAGCCATCATCCATAAATGGAGAAGGTATGGAACAGTAGTGACCCTTCCCAGGAGTGGCAGACGAACAACGACAACTTGCTATGATCGATGGAACTATGAATTCTGCTCGCTACCAAGACATCTTGGTGAAGAATGTTTGGCCATCAGTTCGACACCTCAAACTAAAGCGCTCCTGGGTTCTGCAGCAGGACAATGATCCAAAGCACACCAGCAAATCCACCTCTGAATGGCTGAAAATGGAATAAAATGAGGGTTTTGGAGTGGCCCAGTCAAAGTCCTGACCTCAACCCCATTGAGATGCTATGGCATGACTTTTAAAAAGGCTGTTCATCCAATCTGGCTGAGCTCAAACGATTTTGCAGAGAGGAGTGGGCCAAAATCCCATCACAGTGATGTGAAAGACTCATCGCTTCTTATCACAAGCGCTTGTTTGCAGTTATTGCAAAAGCTACTAGATTTAGGGGGGCAATTACATATTCACATGGGCCTTTGCAGGTCCCTTGCAGGTTTTCCCCTGAATAAATTAAACTGGCACATATAAACTGCATTTTGTGTTTACTTGTGTTTTATCCTCGTATAATATTTAGGTTTGCTTGATCTGAAATAAATGACCTTGACAAAAGTGCAGATAAAGTCAAACATTGGTCAGGGGGCAAATACTTAAGCACAGCACTGTATGTTCGAATCCCATGAGTGTACTGTAAAGACGTCATACCAGAGATTACACGCGTGAAGCAAGAGTTTTCACTTCGACCTACTTCCTCCTCCGTTTATTGAGGACATTGTTGTATTTTATAACACGTTTTATACAGTTCGTTGGAAGTGTTGTTTCTCCGTAACTAGGACAATAAATGCTTCCTTCTCCTCGTTAGGGAGCAGGACAGTTGAACTCTATGAGGGGATCTGAATTGTTTAACAGCGACATGATTCGTTAAAGAGTAAGCAGTTTCCTGTACACAGTAAAACAGTAAAAGCAATGCGATAGTCACAGATTAAACTACAAGAAGACATAAAGAATGAACTATGATTCATTTCTTTCTTTCTTTCTTTTTTAAATCTAAATAATCTAGGTGCTTAAATGTTATAGCTAAACTTCAATACTGACACATTTGATATAAACCTCGATGTCGTTTAAAGCATTTCCATGGCGCAAGCTGTATTTACCATTTTGACCAATGACCTGAACGCACCACAACCATGAGAACCCGCTGACGTCAGAGCTGCGTGCGATGGTGGTTACATCACGAAGCTCAGCCGGCACATTACTTCCTCTGTACGAGTGATGTAAGTATCTACACGCTCACAAAACCTTGTTTCGGATAATTTCGATAATCTCTTTACTGGCAAATCGAAAAGATACACGGTCCCTAAACAGGTAAGAACTACTTCAAGCTACTATAGCGCGGTGAAGACTTTATGTGCCGTTAAAGCGGTTAAACGTCGCCATATATTTTGTAGGCCTACGCGTATTGCCAGGTGTTTCCCTCACCGGTCGTTTAGTTAAAGTGACAGCCAATTCAGAACCTTGTGATTCAACATTGCACAATATTCGATGTATTTTACATTATGTGTGATAATGTAGAGTTGTTTAGGCTTAAAATGATGTGTCTTCTCTTTGCCCTTCATGTGTAACCTCTGAGCACTTCATGTAGTGGTGGAAAGTAATTAACTACGTTTACTCAAGTACACTTTTGAGATATCTTTACTTCACATGTCTATTTTTCATTTGATCCTACTTAATACTTCCACTCCACTAGGTTTCAGACGGAGATATTGTACTTTCTACTCCATCACATTTCTTACTTACTTTTGAGGTTTGACACATAATCCAGCAAGTTTTTAAAATACAACAAATTCCCTCTAAACTTCTCATATGGTTTATAATTTCAGTAAATGTTCAATAATACACTATTTCACAAAAAAAAACAAAGATTAGAGAAAAAAACTAAACACTACTTTTATACATGTTGCTGCTAATACTTTAATTTAAGTGGGATTTTTCATGGAGGACTTCTAATGGAGTATTTTTGCATTGTTGTATTGATACTTAAGTTTTACTTTAAGTAAAGGATCTGAGTACTACTGCCCGCGTTTATGTGGTATCAACAGTAGCATGCTATGTCTTGGGAATAACACAGAGTTTACACTAAAACTTTTCTTTTCTTTTATAGTCAAGATGTCTACCTACGATGAGAATGAGTCCAAGTTTATGCGAAAGGCAAAAGAGAATCCATTTGTCCCAGTGGGTGAGTACATTTTGTGCCCTCATGATTACATCATGAAAAGACAAAAAAAAAAAAAAGTCTCAAATTGTAAATGATTTGATTTGTCTGAAAATATGCTGTGAAGTTTACCCCACTGTTCTGTTCTTTTATGTCGTTGTAAAAGTGAATACTACATCGTGAAACATACGCTACAGTATTTTGTTTTCAGTTTGAAGCCGGTGTAAATCTTGTCTTTTTGCTCCTACCAGGGATGGCTGGATGCCTTGCCATTGTTGGGTACGGACTGTTGAGAATGAGAAAACGTGGAGATACAAAATTGTCGGTGCACCTGATCCACATGCGTGTAGCCGCACAAGGCTTCGTGGTTGGAGCCATGACTGTTGGTATGTAGCCATTCTTAGCTACTTAGCTAGTTTCACCTAGTCATGTTGTTGACTGTTGTCCTGGTTGTCACAAATGGTTCGCATTAAAACTGTGTTCTGCATTTTGTCTGGCTACATTATGAACATTTTTACTTTACTCATATAACTTTTTTCCCCTCTGCTACATTGCCTTTAGGGGTCCTGTATTCAATGTACAACGAGTACATTGCAAAACCCAGAGAAGAACAGAAAGCATTGCAAGCAACGCAGCAACACAAGTGAAGATGGACTCATGCACTGATATTTTATGTCCCTTAATATTGCCTCATATTAAGGTGTGTAGAGAATTTATATATTTTACAGATGTGTCACACCTTATGTACGCACACATCTTTTCAGCAGCTCGCCCCCACTGTAAAAATGTAACTTGAAGATTATACCTCACACAGTATCTTCTAAATATTATAGCACGGGGTAGAGTGATCATTTCTCCACTATTTACTCAGTGTGTTTACAGCTGTAAACTCAGTTGGTTTGTTGCTATTTTGTTTCTTTGGATTTTGAAAGATGTGCAAGTGAAATATAAAAAAAAAAACAAGTATTACAAATAATTTGAACCTAGATTTACAAATATCCAATGATGGGTAGCTTGGTATTTTTTATGTATTAATGTAGGGATTATTGCCAAATCTTAGCCCACTTTTTGAAATGGGCATTTTATGCACTGGAACACAGATGAGGCCTGTGCTTTCATATTATTTAAACAACTAGGACACAAATATTTTTTGACACACCACAGTCTCAGCATGTTAAGCAAATGTATAAAGCCATAAGTTGAAAATTAAAAAAAGGACAAAAAAAGTCTACAAACAACCATAAAGGTGGCCTGATGAATTAAATTATTTTTATTAAGTAGGCTTTATACAAAATGTTTTAAATGGCAATTCTTGTTTCATATTTTTATCATGTTTTATTATAAAGGGTCCAATATCTCATTACAACAGCAGCTTGAGAAATACTGTATGAGCAAAACAAACTCAACTATACCTACAAACTGTACATTAGTCTATAAATAATCACATATCCTATAGTGATATACTTAAATAAATGCCTTGTTAAGTTATTAAATTGAGTTTTTGAGTGTTGTGTGCAAATATTGAAGTTATTTTTGAATGTTTCCTTTTTTTTCCTTTTAGAAATAAAGATATGTCAAGTGATTCTGAAATTCTGTAGTGTATACATTTAGAAACCAATAACTAATATACACTCGAGTACCGGTGTAGTAAGTAGACCTGTTGTACCTGTAACAGTCAGCATTTATTGCAGATTACATTCATTTTGTTAGGTGTACATTGAACAAAGCTTCTCTTGTGTGATGCTCCACCCTTCATCCAACAGGAGATGCATTGCATCAGTTTAAGCAAAATACTCTAAATTGCTGTGTCACTGTGACTTTGGAAGTCTTGTGATGGTGAGTATAATTCATCATGGAGAACAGAATACCTGATATCCTGTAAATATTGCGCAACAACCATGTATCCGGTTGCACTGTGAACCACACAGAAATAAAAAGTACAGATGTCACGTACTCACAATAAAAGAATGATTGTGCTGTTACGCTGTCATCACTCCTCATAACTCATAACCACAATCATATCAGTCTCTTACCTCCACACTTGGGCCTTAGGGGTGATTTGTGTAGGCTACTTGTGTACTTGTATACATATACTGTCTTCCCACCTGATTTAATGCCTCCTTTAGATTCATCGAATTAGAAGACGACTGACGGCACACTTGCAGGCCTTTTGGTTCTTTAAATAAATATGACTGACAACTGAAAAACGTTTGACAAAATGGACACATTGTTAAATGACAGACCAGTGAGCTGACGGCGGCTGCAGCTTTAGCATAGCAGCTAGGTTAGCGTCTTCTTGTTCCCATGACTGCATTTGTGTTCCCGCGAGAGTTCCTCCTTAAATCTCGTGAGCACCGTTGTTATGGATACAGTCGCAATCAACGAGGACGCTGAATAGATACTTAATTTGCTATATGTAATGCAGCGGAAAACAGCCTCTTGTTTGTTTGCAAGGGCGGTATTTGGATAAATGACAGGTGAGTTGTTTTCCCTTTATTTCATCTTCATTAACCTTATTCATGTATTGCAGCAAATACATGAATAAGTTTATCATTTAGAAGTAAGTGTAAGTTGTTGTTTTCGTTCAGATAAAACAAACACATAGGTGAAATAAGTGAAAAAAGACTGAAGCCTACAGTCTTGTATTTACATCATGTCCATGATATTACCTATCTGTCACATAAAATCCCATAATAATTTCAATTAGCAGTATTTTGTATTGTTAATTTTTGATCTAATCTCTTTTATGAGTTGATTGTTTCTCCTTATGATATGAATCATAGATCATGGAGGGTGGTGATGAACTAAATGCCTTGAGGCTTCAGTTTCAAGCTCTACAAAAACAGCAGGAGACCAAAAAACAGCACCGAAAGGGGGAGAAAAAAACGGATAAACCTGATGCCAGTGTTGTCCAGGATGATTTGGATCTATCTGAGCAAGGTGTTCAGGAAGACAGGTGAGTCTGACAAAGATTTAAATGAAATGAAATGTCAACTAAGCTATGTGACTATTATATTACTAAATTGCAATGAATCCCTCATCTATTTATTGTTCATTTTCATTACCCCCCCTATAGGCTGCTCCAAAACGAGAATCAAATTTTACTGGACCAGCTGAGGGAGCTAAAGGATGAAAATGGTCGACTCTTCAAACTTTTGAGTGAGAAAGCTTTTGAAATTAAACACTTGAAGAAGAAAAGAGAAGAAGAAAGACTGGCCTTGGCAGGTAAAATTACATAACTGCCACTTATTCTGATGTTACAGATACATCACATTTTTTTCATGATTATTTTTTTTTTCACTCATCCTTGTTTAGGCACATCGGGCTTGGCAGGGGATGTAGCAGCCACCAAGATTGTTGAGTTGTCCAAGAAGAATAGAGAGCTGACAGCTGAAATTGAGCGAGGAAAAATTAAATCCAAGCAAAACAGCAACAGAATCAAAGAGCTTGAGAAAGAGGTAACTGTATTTTGAGTTAGGAATGTCATTTAAGTGGATTTGTGTTAATTTATTACAAAAACAATAAATGAATGAAAATGTTTTTTGTTTTTTTCTATAGCTGCAGGCTGTTCTTGTACACTCTACATCAGGGCAAAACATTGATACAAAGCCACAGCACAGAAGGTCATCTGAAGACAGTGAGGTAATTTTTAATGTAAAAAATGTACCCAAATTATATTTTCATGTGGTCTTCCTAACATTAATAATGGCAACTCAATCAGAATAATTTCTAATTTGTTTACAAAAGCAGGAAAATCCTGTGGTGAAATCTCTACAGGAGAAATTAGCTGCTACCCAGCTGAAAGTGACCGAGTATCGCAACCAGGTTCAGTCTCTCAAACAAGAGTTGAAAGTTGCTCAGAAGGTAGTAGTGCAATCTGTTTTTTACCTGCTCAAATGACATATCCTCAATTCAAATGCTTCATATAAAGGTCACTTTCTGATGCAGGTTTTGATCTGTGAGGTTGGGGAGGAGGTCAACCTTCAGCAATTATTAAGCTGTCCAGGGAGCTTTAGAGGTCGCTCTCAGCAGATACTGGCTCTTCAGACAAGGGTAAATTGAAATTACTGAATTACTTACAGACATAAAACACATATCTTAATAGAATCAAGGATAAGAGAAGAAGAAGAAAAAAACCAAAATCTTTTGAAGCAGAATAAACTTGTGCAACAGGTACGGGACCTTGAGCATCAGCTGAACCAGTCAGCTCAGCAGAGACAGTCAAGTGTCCTGAGTGTAGAGGAAGAGTTTCTGGGCCTTCAGAAAACTCCGTCTCAAGACAGGAACCTCAGCTACATTCGCACCATTGAGAAGGAGAAGAGAAAAACGTTTGAGGTGTGTATACGTTTATTATTATTATTACTATTTATTTGAAATATGAACTTGTTACTGTACAAAGACACTGCTCTCTTTCCACAACTGCACAGAGGATCTCAGCGGACTATGAAGCCCTCCTGAAAGACCATGAGGATTTGAAGAAAAAGCTGGAAGCATCTAAAGCCAGAAACAAATCTCTGTCTGCTGAAATGAAAACTCTGAAGGTCCAGATCTCGACTTTACTGAAGAAGGGTAAACATGATGATGAGCTTGTGGATGCTTTGCTGGTAAGGCAATAGACTACTGAAACATATTTTTGCAGTTATAGTTATATGCGTGGTGTATCTGCTATTATGTTCACACAGAAAACCTGTAGTATATATACATTTACAAAAGGTCGTATACAATATATTTGATATGTGACAATATATTTGACTACATTTTTTCAAGTGTTAAAACCTGTAAATCATTTCTTCAGCAACTAGAAAAGCATACACGTATGATGACCACCCTGCCAACTCTCTGGGTGTATAACAGGTGTTTAGAAGGACTATTAATCATGCCACAGTCAAGCATTTAAATCGCTGAAATTGGTGTTTTATATAACAGCAGGAATATATTGAGTATTGTAGCTCTGCTAATGAGCTAAACATGGTTGAATGCATAACATGATTAAAACCCATCTGACAATTTGTGGTTTTAGAGCTAAATGCTCCATGAAAGGCATGAAGAGTCTTTAACCAAATAACCACGGATTTCACATCAAATTTACAAGTTGAAATAAGCCACAGATATACATACTACAAAAAGAAGAATCATCTAGGATGAGCCTATGCTTTACCACATTATTCTCAACAATTCCTGCTCCTTACTTCATTTGCCTCTGGCAGAAGCAGCAGACCCAGATGCAGGAAGTGATCACACGGCTCAGCCAACAGCAGAATGTACAGAGCAAGAAGACCCCGCCGAGCCGGGGACAGCAGCTGAGCAATGAGCCTTCAGTGCACAACGATCTCATCCAGAAGCTTAACCAGATGGTTGCTGACAAGGAGGCCAAGATCAAAGAACTAGAGGTGGAAATCCAGCAACTGTCAGTCAAGGTAAAATAAATAAAGGGGGATGTTTTACTTATTGGAAAAGTTTAGTTTGGAGATTCCAAAAATATTAGTGTAAAAATCTGCCAAACCATTGAAAGTGTATTTACAACTTTTGCAGGAACAGGGCATGGAAAGACAGTCCAGCAGCAACACAACAATTTGCAGTTCAGTTTTGTCCCCTAAAGAGGGAGACATTACCGAAAGAATAACATCTTCAGGGTATGTGTACCACTACTTATAATAAAGAATTATACCTAGTTTATTGATATTACTCGTTAAAATGTCTGATCCTCTGTTTGCATTTAAAACTAATATCCTGGGTCAACCGTTACAGTGTGGTTGAGTTCTATGGCAAAATAAGGGTTAATAATTCACTCTGGCTAATGGGGGTCTTTCTGCAATCAGGTTATTGATTTTGTTTGATGTCTGTTTTGTCAGTGTATTCTGTTGGGATTTTGTGTTAATATGACTGTCAACTCTTTTCTAGTTCTGTTTCTAAATGTGGCCATAAACTGGTGATTACTGCTGCGAGAAATAGTATAGAATTCAAGTAAGTGGACGTAAAGCTTTCTTTATTTATTTATTTATTACTGTTCCTGTGTTATACATATCCATTATGTGCCAAGAAATTATCAACTAAAATGTTCATGTTTTATGTTTCTGTTCCCAGAGGTCCGAGTTCTTCAAAATGTCCACAATGTTTAGCGGATGTGAGCTCGCTGATGACCCAGTGTTATGAATATAAAATCCTCTGCATGGAGAAGGACAGACTCCTCGAACAAGTTAAAACCCTACAGACAAAGTAATTCCTTCCTTCCAATTTTACATTATTTCCCCAATTTATTTCTCTCCATTTTCTGCTGTCAGTGGATTGTGCTGTTTTGTAATGAAAACAGCTAAACACAGAGGCTGACATTACGAAACATAGAGTACCTTTGCCATCGTAAACACGTATGCTATGCTAATATAATGAAATGCCAGCTGCTTTTGAAAGACTGCATAACAAAAGCATTACAGCATGATCACTTGTCTATCCACTGACAGTTTGTTTTGGTTCTGTAAGTACACAACAGTTAAATAATTCACGTGATGAAACAAGTACTGGAATCAAATGGTATTTTTCATATTTTATTTTCATTTTATTATTTTATATTTTTCAACATGACCTTTTCCTAGTATGACACGAGGGAATGTTACAACACTACGCAGCTATACAAAGTAACAAGGAACAAGTAAATGTATCTATTCATATATCTGTGTCCTTCATCAGCTTCACTGAAGCTTCATCAGTCCATCTCTACAATGGCATTATGTTGAACTAATTTCTAACCATCAGATACCTTTTTTGTGTCAATCTTTCAGAGAGAAAGAGATGAACCAAAGGTGTTTGGAGGCAGAACAGAAGTACCAGGAGGAGAGCTGCAGGGCAGTGATCCTGGAGCAGCAGCTGGAGAGGACAAAATTAGACGGAGAATAGGTACTGTGCAAGCAGCAACAGTACTGAGAACTGGTATGCTAAGGCTCAGTGACAGCATGATGTGACATTGTCAAGTAGTTTTCATTTTTTGTTTTTCCTTATCGCTCTGACTCGCCAATTTCTACCTTTTTTGTTTTGCTTTTGGCTATCACGACTCTGTCCCTCAGGAGCAGTGTCCCTTAGCAACTGCAGGTGTGTGTAGACAAACTACATGCTCCAGCAACTCTGTTGCCAATTGTACTAATAGTGAAGACACTGTTAATACCTTGACCTGGTCCTAAAACAAGCAAGATTTACTATTTAAAATAGTAAATTTACACCTGACAACAAAAATAATGATGCAAGATAATGTACACACTGCCAAAGGGACAATGTGTGTTCTACTCCTCATGTTTGGGCTGTGCAGAGATGTTAGCGTTGCTCTTGTATGTTGTCTCCTGGCTGGTCATTCAGTTGGAGGAAACGGAGGCGCTCAGAGCATCGCTAAAAAGCACTCTCCACCATGACCTGCAGCTCTATAGTGACATGATGAGGCAAGTCAAGCATGTTTTCCTGCAGGGTCTGTGACAGCCCAGACAAGACACTAACCAGGGGAACAGGCTGGTCCCTGCTCAACCTCACATCCAGCTGAGCCCTACCTCGTCCTGTCACACAACAAACAGCAACCTGCAGGAAATAGGCTCTTCTCTTCTGCCACACAAACATGATATTTACCGTACTCCATTTTGAACCCTCAAAGACGGTTTGTGATGTTTCCTTTGTGCGTTCAGTGACCTCAGTTTAACCACTTGAGTGTACCTTGAGTAGCAGAGCTTTTAACTTAATCCTGATGGCAACAGACAAGTGTTCCTACTGATTGCAGAAATGTTTGATGCTGATAGGACGTCTCCCCGTGGTTTCATATCTTGTCTGCTTGCTGTTTTATAAATGTCACTGTCACATTTTATTAAATCAATGTGTGTCTTTTTCACCACTGGCGACCTTAAGTGCATTACATGCATAGAGAGCAACAATGTCTGTTTTTTTTAAGCATCTGTGTAAGCAAATGAAACATCCAATTTAATCAACGAAAGGAAGCCAAACCTTCACCGAATGTCACATTGTTTACCTTCATGGCTATGACCTTCCTAGTTTTTTTTTTTTTGTTTGTTTGTTTTGGCCCGAGAAGGTTGTACATAAATGTGTGACAGGCCAATCCAAATATTAAACACCCCAGCTAAGTTCCCAAAAGCTTTAATATTCCTTTTAAATATCATTGCTAATCATTTATGACTTAAAACCAGCTGTGTGGGAATAGTGGTTGAAAATGAATGCGGACTCAAGCTGCACAAACTCCCACTGTAGTCGTCCATGCATTCCCCAGAGCATGTCACATGTATGTACAGTATGTGATCTTAGCTCCTTAATCTAAAGGTTGTCTGGTTATGCGTAGCCTGGTGGGAGTGGCTCCCACATTCATACTAACATCCGAATTATTTTCTTCCAATGTAGCCAAAAGGATTTCAACAGACCCCCCACCCCCGCCCTGCCCCCCACCCCCACCACATCACGCTTAATTTAAAACCATGGCTGAGTTAGTGTGCTGCTTCAAACACCGCACTATTTCTTCCAGGACCCTGTGGGAGATTGGCAGGTCCCCATTGGACTGAGCGAGAAAGTGCCACAAGACAAAAATATCAGAGTTTGGACATGATGAAGAAATCCTTTATGCGTAGAGAAACAAAAAACTGCCTGTGTTGAATACCTCCTGGATAGAAGGTGAGGCAGCCTTTAATGTAATAGAGGTTACCTCTCACTGTTAAGATGTGTTATTGGAGGAACAGAAGAGATACCATATGCCTTATGACCACATGCCCTGCAGGGCACTGTCAAATATGTATCAAATGTAGAAAAGTGCGTCAGAAAAGGTGTTGATCGAGCTAATACTTGTCATGGTCCCCAACTGCATTCGAGTCCAGAGAAAATGTTTAACTTAATACTTTTTTTTTTTTTTTTTTTAAATTCATTCAAAAGCTTTCATTTAATTTGTACTTGTGGTTCGTGATAGGAATGAGGCCAATATTACCAGTTCATGGCTTTTAAATAAAGCTTTTTTTTGCTGGATACTTATTCCACTGTTTCACTGCAGTTACAAACCTATGTCGCTGCAGATTAATATCACTACGCCTGTTGACTTCAGTCATTAAAGAGTGTCATCACTTTCACATAAATTACATTTCACTAAACAATTTTAATATTGTTTTATGAAGCTGTATTACGCAGAAAGGTGTAGATTTATTCCAAAATGCCCAATAACCCACCAAACCAAACACAAACTTATGTAAACACAGCATACGTAAACAGCCTCACCTATTTGTCATTCCAGGTTTGAATGACTCCTTTCTCCATCCTTCTCCTCAGAGGTATTCCCTCGTTCTGGACCGATGCTTCCTGCAGACCATTGACTGCATCCAGAAACTAAAGTAAATAGTGGAGCTGTGAACGCAGAGGTTAAAGTTAGCCATCAGTATATGAGGGATCTGTGAACTTTACTCAGGCCAGAAAACGGTTTGTGCCTCTATGAGTCCATTCATCTCCTAGTGCCTCTCATTTACATTTAATGGAAAGAAAATAAACAGCTGAGCCCTAATGTGTTCATTTACAGTAACTAGAAATAAAGTAATGAGCTGTTATCTTTACTAAGACAGTGGTGAAGCAATGATAAGCACTTTTAATGAGAGTGAAATGTTCATCAAAGTCTCCGGGATGAATAAAATTGTTTCTGGCAACGATATCCTAAATATCACAGTATGGTGTTTTTTTACTACAGTCACACAGAATTCATTGTGATGTGTTGACAAGACAATCTCTATCAAGATATTATTTCTCTTGATCTGTACAGTTTGCTTGTTTTTTTAATTTTGTTTTTTTTTCTCCAAAACTTAGCAAAAGTTATGCTTGCTTGTTTTCAAACTTTGGCTTTAACTGCTTGCAACACACACACAGTGCGGTGCGGTAACATATCATGTCAATACTTATAATTTACTACTTATTATTAATTAACTTACTCATACTTATATTTTTGTTAATTTCACCAAGTTTAGATACATGTGTGTCCAGATAGAGGAAGCATCACTAGATGGCAGTGTGGTTTGTCATGTGCTGTATATCAGCCACTTTTGATGTATTTTTCTGATAGCCATGTGATTCCCAATTAAACATAATTGCTGTTCTATAGATTTTTCATTACTATTATAATGACCTAGTAGTAATTAAATCAGTGGACTGTAAAAGAGAGTAATCTTGCCTCTGAAAGATAAAAAAAAAATATCCTAAATATGAAATTATGATAAATACAATAATGGCACTATAGCATTGTCCATGTCAATGTCTATATTTAACAAATATAGACAAATATTGGTGGTGACACTCAATATTGCTCTTTGTGTCCTGTCAAAACTATTGCTTTCCTAAACGCTTCACCTAACATTTGATGTCCTGACTGAAAAAGAAACCTTTCATGTCAGAGAAGAAAGATATATAATATATAATGTATTTATTGTGTTTTATAGACATACGTGTTTATTTAGCCAAACTCTAGAGGAGAATGTGTCAGAGCTGGAAGTTTGAATCATTGGCTGTGTCATGTGTGTCCATTGTCATTGGTGCAGATATCCTCAATGTTCCAGGCAGCTGACACATGAAGACTCGAAAAATTACTGTAACTGACCGCAGCTGCAACACAGGAGGAGCAATAATGTCCATTAATAATCAAAGTTGTTGAAAAACATAGTGACACAATAACATTGATTATTTTGTTTTGCCAGTGGGATCTGCTGTTTTCTGGAGATGCAGATGCTGGAGATGCTGAAGATGCATGAGCACCACTGATCACAGGCTGCTTATTGTTGTAGTTTTACCTTTATCTGATAGTCCACAGTCGTGATAGACAGAACTAATTGGGAAAGACAAAACGGGATGACATGCCGGCTGAGCCACCACAAAGGCGCAGGAGGCTCGTTATTGCTCAGAGAAATACAGTCTGCTTATGCTTAATGAATACAAATGTGTTTTGATTGTGTCAAAACAGTCACATCCACTGATTGATGCTTAATGAATCCTTGTGTCTGCACAAGCCTTTATCCTGTAGCTCTTTATGTAGTGCTCTATGTAAAGGTTGCATGTCAGAGCACATTAAGGAAAAGACACAATGCTCCAAAATTTAAAAATAAAAAAATCATAAATGAGTTACATTATTAAAACTGCTGCACCCTGAACAAGCTGCTATCTGTTTCTTCATTTTTATTCTCAATTATATATATATACATATATATACATATATATATAGCCAGGCAAGGCACTAAACAATATTAAGCCAGGATAGCCACATGACAGAAATGTCATGTTATGATGGATACACTTTAACACTTTAATTTAATTATCAATAACTATGATTGGCTTGCTTAATTTCTTCAGCTAAGTCATTTAAATAAAGGACACATAATGTAGGGGAAAGTGCATCTCCCTGCTTCACTCCTAATGGAGTAGGAAAATAGCCAATCCTAAATTTATTTAACTGTAAACATGAAACTGGGGCTTTGTACAAGGACTTGATGCCATTTTAAAAATGTACCATTGATATCAGACCTTATTAATGTATTCTCTAAAAGGTCTTTATTATTCCAATCATAGGCTTTCTTAAAATCAATGAAACAAGCAAATGTGTTTTTTTTCCCTTCTTGTAGTCTTGCTCTCACCACTGAGGATATAACATCAATATGTCAATACATGCCCTGCTTTTCCTAAAGCCATTCTGCTCATCCATCAATAATCCATCGGTTTCTAAGTATTTCTTAAGTCTATTATTGAGGACACCTGAATATATATTTTATACACTGTAATGATCAAGCTAATACCTCTGTAACTGCTTTCTGACTTTAGTAGAAATAGTCATATTTGGTAAATATATAGCAGGCTCTAAGTGGAAGCTCTGCCACCTTACTTACTCCTCTACCCCCTGACAACAGGCATTAATGGCTCCAAGTGCATTTCTTCCATCACAAAGAATCTAGTTCAGCAGCAGGCCATAGGACAAAAATGTCACTCAGTTTGTCCCGCTGGAGGAGGCCTTTTGACTCCATGTATTACAATCAGACAAGTTGTTTGACCTTCAGTGTTTGAGGTAGGTGGACGCAACATGTTGCTTTTAGCCCATTTTTGACTAACACATAATAACATAATAGTGAGAGACATATACCCATAGAAAAACAAGTACATCTATCGAATAAATCAAGTCCACAGTATGAATCATATAATATCACACTGTAATATATCAGAGACAGTGCTTTAATGCTATTTTACGTTTCTTGTAATAACCCCCCCAAGACTGAAGATGAAGATTTTGACACAATATAATAATAATAATAATAATATAACAAGCTTTCAAAATACAACGCATAGTTAAGGATTAAAACTGTGGTTTCCAACCTCATA
Source organism: Pampus argenteus (assembly GCA_036937835.1). NCBI lineage: Eukaryota > Metazoa > Chordata > Actinopteri > Scombriformes > Stromateidae > Pampus > Pampus argenteus. The sequence goes on from CM072875.1 coordinate 15,483,029, forward strand.
TTAGTTCTTAACATCACCACCAAATGGTGATTTTTCCTAAACATCTCACATGGTTTAATTCCAATAAATATTCAAATGATCCAATATTTCATGAAAAATCAAAGATAAGAGAAAAAGTCCAAAAAAATGAAAACACAGATTTGTATATTAAAACTTTGTTTTCATTTATTCAAGACCCTTCAGATTAATCTGCTGATCCTTTCGATGCGCCCTGACATTATTAATAATATAATGATGTCATATATAATAAAAAATATCAGTCAGAGGGACAAAATGCGTACTTTTAACCTAAATAATTTTTAAAAAGTACATTTTGCATCCAACACCTCTATCTATTGCTATTTCTGACTAAGGCTGAGGACAATGGTTTTCATTATCACCAGAAACCTTTAGGATGTGGCTGCAGTGCAGTAACATATGTTTGCTTATTAATCATCATCAGGGCAGCACGATTCAAATGTGCCCCAGTTTCTATGATGATTAATAGGTGATTTTTTTTTTCCTGGAAAGAAACTCTTCAGTGAAAAGCTATGTTCTTGTCACATGTAATAAAAATTACCAAGTGAAAGGTTGGCAAGTGTAACTATAATGACAAGGAATGCACTTTGACTAATGGAATTTCTTATTAAAGAGCCTGAAGATGCACAAACAAAATGTAGGACAAGACATAAGACAAGGCATTGCAAATATAAGTAAAACAAGGTAAGGAAGAGAATATTTTAAAAGAGAGGAGCATTAAAGGAAGCTCGACCGCCTAAACATTTTTACAATCTCTGGCAATCTCTGTAGTTTTGTAGAGGATTAGAGCCACATGCAAAAAACGTATTTGAGTTCGGAGTATAAAGTCAGAATGTTTTTAAAAAAGTCAGAATTCAGATGTGGAAATGATTATTCTGAGATTAAAGACATAATTCTAATCATAAAATTAATGTGCACTTTAAATAAACTGAAGTTGAAGGTGAGGTAGAAGAGGAAAAGTATTGAAATTGATTTTGTTTGCTGATGACCTTTTGTTGTATCTAACTGATGTTGAGACATATATCCCTACTTAATAATTTCTCCAAATTACTATCAAATAATTTGGAGAATTTGGAGAAGTTATATCATTGGTAGGATAAATCTTATTATAATTGCGTGTTTGCCAATATATTTGATTATCTTTTCAATGTTACCCACAGTTGCTTTAATTCTATTTCTTTCCTTTTACATCAGTGAGCGAGTTATGAATGAGTATTTCTTTTCCAGTGTAACATTGATTCCTCCACAGAAAAAGAATACTTTTTCCATCACTGTAAACATAACAGAAAAAAAAAGATCATGTGGCTTAAGAGCAACCAGAAACCTAAAATTATTTCTGAATTGAAGACACATGACTGCAGACAAACTCATTTAATTCCAACTTTTCTGCCCTTTCTTCAGACAGAGACATAAAGAAAACACTGGATTCTGACACAGTTTGGCCAAAAAATGTCACTGAGGAGATAAAGCTGTGAGGTCTCTAGACTTCTGAGGCAATAAAAGTGATGACGCTCACAGCCATTTGCTTCCCTGTTCTGCGCTAACTATACAGCCCATCCCCCCCCTCACACTGTTAACTGCCAGTCCCCAGCAGGATGAGCAGGTTGTAAACCACACCAGGTCTATTAATTAATTAATGTACCCTAACTGCAGGCTGGCTCCCTCCATTGTTGTGGGGCAGTTTTGAACTGCATGCAGCAGTGACCGCCGGTGTGTCTTTAGGTTCCTGCAGTGTTGTGGGAAAGGAGACAAGAGACAGAAGAGAAGAGCAGCAGACTACTGTGGATGGGAGGATACCGTCAGCACCATAGTCACCATTAATCACCCAGGGCCATTGTGGTCCTGTCCTATATACGTCGCCAGTGAAGGCAGACAGAGAGGAAGAGAGGAAGTGGAAGAGGGAGAAAAGGGGGGAAGGGTGGCTGCAGGGAGAAGAAGGAAGGGGAGAGAATGGTTGGGGATCAGCCTGTATGCCCACCTCAGCTCTTACTCCGGGGCTGGGGAGCAGTGCTGTTGTCTCAGTGCTTGTCCTCTGTGTTCTCCCAGATCCCGGATCCTGAGGTAAGAGAGTCTGATACATCACTATGTCCTCCAGTTTCCTCTGAGGAATAACCTGAGGTGTATTTTTGATGGGAGGGAGGCAGGTGTTCTGTTGTTTTATGTAATTCATGTTTATTGTTCGGTTGCCAGACTTGTATGTAACAAGGTGTGAGTGAACATATGTTAAAACCTGATACATTATATTGTATTACACGGAGCAGCAAAGCCACACATGTGTTTATACAGTATACGTGCAAACAGAAGGATGAATATAATATGTTGTGGCACAAAGTTGTTTTGGCTTTTTTGGCTGAGATGTAGTTGGCTGTGTTTTGCAGGAAAGGACTACTGTGGTAATCTGATAAAAACACCAACTGAGATCCATTTTGTTTACTGAGTATAGTATTGACTACACAGAGTTAAAAAAATCTTTAAATTAATATCGGTTGCAATCCTAGAAGCCAAACTGTAGAAACAAACTGAACCATGTCATTGCAATAAACTGAGTCTTGAAATAATATATAGGGATATAATATTAAGGGAAATATGACTCAGAAACTGGGGAAATATTGATTGTCAGTAATCCAAAAGATTATGTTCCAGATACAATTTTAATAAAGCTACAAAAAATGGATTATATCAATTTCTAAGATCGAATACACAACGTGACTTCCACGTCCACAACAGTTTATTATAGATGGTCAGAGGAAGTACAAGAAACTTCTAGTGATAGCCTCCATCTGGCCAGATCTGATCTATAGTATAGTTTCAGCATCTGCAGGTGTCAGACGAGAGAATATCCAAAACATGCCATTGAATATGTTATCAGCAAACTAACAAACCATACAACAAGCAAACTCATAAGCAAACGCAAATACAGCATATCACATTTTCATGTATTTAACAATCGATATGAGGTAACTTGAGGTCAGTATGCATCTGAATCGTGTGTGTTGTTGCCCTGGTGCTAATTCACTCACATGCACAGAGGAGAAAACACAAGCTTTTGGTCTCTGATTTATTTAATTCCCACCGCCTCAAATAAAAGATGTATTCTCCTATGACATTTACTTAACTTATATGAACAAAAACACCTGCACATATGTTATTTGACAAACGTATTTTATTTCATCCTCGCCTAAGCCAAAGCAAACTTATTCCATTTCATTTCTTATCTTCTGTAGAGCCTCCGTCCTTGGTGTCTATTATCCGTTTTATTCTTAGAACATTTTTTCTGTTTTTCCACCTAATGGGTTTACCAGTATAGGCAGCAAATGTAATAAGTGTCCATTTTCCGATCCATCACTTGTTGCTTTACGGATCTAAGTATAGAGTTTCCGAAACAACCTTGTATCATCCAATCGAGCGATCGATGTACTTTAGACAGCGACAAATCCGCACAATGATTTCATCAAGGAACTGCTGCTTGGCTGGCTCCTCCAAAATACCGATCCAAGCCATTGATCTAACACAAAGACACATGCAAAAATACACGTGTCTTTGTAATTACTGTTCCCTTATCCCCCTAGTTCTGGAGAGATGTCTTTAGGAAAAGTTTTTGTTATAGAAGTTATCGACTGATTGTGAAAGTACAGAGAAAATGAAGTCTGGATATTCTGCACTGAAAAAGACACCGAAATTGTCACTGGAACATTTTTAAGGACCTCAAACGCTTCTTAATATATTTTAATTATGTTAATCTATGACTGTAATTTATATATTATATTCAAAAAGGGTTCATTATTACCTAAAATACTTCAAGTCAGTTATTTACACCATAAGGTTTGCTTTCCACTGTATACCCTATTTCTGCAGGTTTATTTGTGTTGTGTCTTTTTTTCCACAGCTGTTACCCACAGATCCCCCAAAGAAGCCCGACCCTGTCACCTCAGAGACTGTTGTTTTCTGGGGGCTGCGGCTATGGCAGGTCATCGGCATCTTTTCGGTGTTCGTTTTAGCAGTTGGTCAGTATACCTATTGAATACATACGGTTGTCATTTTCACAAAATGTGTTCACTGTGTGATTATTAAGCAACAGTGTGTAAGTAGTAAGTAGCAGTACTAATATTATGGCAGGAGAGACATGCATCACTTCAGTGTTTCCGGGAAGTGAGTCACCCGAGGAGCTGTACCTCTTGTTAACACTGAAGTTGGAAAAAGTGGTTTCAACTACGATGCTGCATTCAAATGGAATGAGCAGCAAACCGCTTTTAAAGTAACTCTCTAATAACTGACGTATGGATCTTTTGCTGAACATTTAAACACATACCTCAGTTCTTTAGACACCTTTGACTATTGTATATGCTGTCTAATGTCCAAACACAGTGTGTTAAAAAGTGACCACTAATGTTTATATGCAACGTCATTATCTTGTAAAAGGAATTTACAATGCATAACGTGTCTGTTTAAAAACTCTCTTTAAACTGTCTCTCTAGTTATCACGTTGTGCTGTATATTCAAATGTCGAATCCCAAGAACCAAAAAGGAAATAGAGGCGCGGCACGCACAGAGACAGGCCGCCAAGAAATACGCCAACACATTAGAGACAGTGCCACCTCTGAACGAACTGACTGAGATCCCAGGATGTAAGTACCTCTTGTTGATATCGTCCCAATATTTGTATCACTATATAAAATGGGTAATATCAACTACTGTACACAATGGCTTCTAATCTGATGTTGACTGTGGTGGTTTTTGTCTTGTGCCACTGCTTCTTTAATTACTCTGCACAGATCAATTTCAAACACCGGTGGCTCCAAATGAGAAAACAGGAGATCATTTTTCTTTGAACTTTCACATAGGGAAGTTTCTTTGACATTAATAAACTGTACAGAATACATTTAGCTTCCCTGAACCAGTCTTGAGATGGCTTTATACAAAAGCACACCCGAGAGATCTCAAAGTTAGGAGGAATAACTTTCCAGTCCAGCTTTCTGCAGCACTGCAGTCCATTTATGGTCAGAGAAGTGTATTTAATACCAGAATTTCATTCTTCTCATAAGACTGTTGTGGTCCCACTTTATTTAGGCCAAGAGGACAGTTGCCTTTTTTACATAATATATTTTCTAGGGCAGCTTTAATTTCTTAGATTGTTACTGCTGCACTGTTTAATTCTTCTGCTCTGTTTTATGTGCTGTTATACTTATCTACAAATCCTTCTCTTCTCTTCTCTTCTCTTCTCTTTCTCTTTCTCTTCTCCCTTTTCTTCCAGCTACCCCAGATGCCTCTTCAGTACAGACAGTCTCTGAGCAGGTCCAAACTCAAAGTGCTAACAACAGCCTTTCAGTAGTTAGGGTTAGCGAGGAACAGCCCAGCTCCCTCACTTTGCCAGAGACGGGATGACTTTTTTTTCTCTCTTTTCTTCTGCGCTTATCTTCCTTCGGACACTCCTCCTGACTTTACATAAACTCAACATAATGTATTCATTGGTAGCCATTCTAAAAGTTAGCTTCACTCACCATCTATCCTGCACTTTGTGAGGCATAACAAACATACATCCCTCATGCAACTGCTGAGCACAAAGAACATAATTTTGAATTGACCCAAACAATTTGCCCGGTAGTCTAGCTGTAATGCAACAGAAAATCGAACTTTTACTGCGGCTACAAAATACAGATTGTACCATTTTCGCACATCTGATTTCTTTGGGGCAGCTAGACGTTTGTATCTTGTGATGCTTTTCTTCTTCTTCTTCTTCTTAAAGCCTGGATGTGTTTAAGATGCTGCCGATGCTAATGTGTATTTGGATGAAAATGTTCAAATGTTTGCGCTATGTGTTTGTCTCTTTCTCTACCTGAATGTTTGCCTTGCTAAGATCAGCTTTGAATAATGCAAACCATTTACAATGTCCCCTGCTAGTGTAAATGGAATATGATCATTGATGTCAACACTGGTCTCATCTGTGATTAAATATTCTTGTTTCTACCTATCTTCTTTCTCTCAGGAGTTTGGTGTGTTCAGCCATGTGTGTATCTTAGCCATTGCATCTACTTCTTTTTCTAATAATAGTGACACATATAGAAACTGACATCTGTCTTGTTCTGTTCTTGCCTGTTGAGGATATATTATCCATCCGTGCGCACAAATAGAGTCATTGGTTATTATAAAAGAAAAGGCATTGATCTGTCAATACATTATGATCCAGTATGATAATTGTGCCAGATTACATCTGTGTTAGAGGGGGGGGGGAACACATTACATTACAAATTAACCTACTGTGGCAAGAGCATCCACATCTCAAGTGTCATCATGGAGAGTTGATCTAATATGATTTGGAGTAAATCCTCATCCGCGACAATAGAACTAACTAATCAACCGCATGGCCGCAAGAGTGGCTGAAGGTGAGGTACGCTGACTGCAGCATTATAAAGACTGAGGATGAGCTGTACTGTAATGATTGCTTCTAGATTACCTCAGAGATGGGCAACAAATGTACGTGCAAATATGGAAATTGCATTTGCAGCCTTTCTGCAATGCAATATCTGGAAATTCAAGTGACTACACAGAGAGAATAGGGATTGAATTTAGTGTCATAGAACTTAAAGTATAGTAAAATATTTTGTCAGGACTAAGATATGAAATGAAATTCACAATCAGAACTAGAATGAACTAGAATCCTTTGGATGTGTGCATAAATATATTCTATTTTATTATATATTTATATTATATATTTTTTCACACGTAATAGAGGCTTGCCAAATGTGTTTACTTTTGCAGAAATGGAGAAACATGTATGTGTTGTGCATAAGTAAAGAGTCTGACAACACGCTAGGCAAATTGACTATGAATGGAAGCTAATACTGTAAGCTGATCCCAGTTAGTTTATATCTGACATTTTCCATTCAGAATTTCTGTTTCCATTTGCACATACTTACTGAGCTCTTAAAAGCATCCGGGACAACATATGAGAAAAAGAAAGTGGTGAGCGTTTCCAGTTTTATATCTGTTGCAAACACACTGAGAGAAAACAGAAGGAACAAAAAGCTTTTACTCTGTTAGTCTCTATCATCCCTTCCTCTTCATCTCCCTCACAAGCACTCATACACACATTAAACAAAAATACAGGGACTGAAAAGGCAGAGTTGTGAATCAAATCAGATACGTGTATCTATCATCAACTCTTACCAGACCTGCTGCTTCTACAGTAACGTCCAAATAGCTGAAAAACAAGTTCTCAGTGCTGCCAAACAGTTGCAGCTGTTGTCGTTAACAACTCGCACACGTTTTCACACATCTGCCGCCTATAGCTCTGAATGGGCACTGAGGAAAAAGGTTGTTTAAGGTTCAGAGCACGCCGACTGATGAGTGACAAACTTGCGAAAAGGAATTTGGTCTAGTTACAAGTCCTGCTCTGTTCCTCAGGATAAAAACAACAAAACAAAACAAAACAAAAAAAAACCCCAAAACAAAATAATTCCAAAAAACAGGCTTTATTTGGAATATACAATGAAATATACTACCCCAGTCACATTGAACTGTGTTTTTTTTTTAAGTCACAAAAAATACCTCAGGTTTTATTAAAAAAAAAAAAAAATGTACCAGCTTTGTCTGAGCTGATTTTTTTGACATTTAGGGATGGTGTCAGGGCTTTTGTAGAAGGTCATGTTAACCTTTCATAAGTCCACTGCCATACACAATATTATATAGTACAGTGGTAGATAAATCTGCTCCAAAAAACTGTATTCATTTTTTGAACTTTTCTCTAGGCTTTCTTTTTTAGCAAAATAGTGGATAATACAATAATACCTCTTATGTCTTGGACGTTTTTGAACCTACTCTTACTAATAAATCATAGAAAACATAATTAAAACAGCATAAAGCATTCGAAACATAATACTTAGCTACAGTTGGACACTGTTTTTTTTGTAAACCAAAAGCTGGTTTAATTTCCAACAATGCACTGTGTTTTCTAAATTAGTCATAGTAATTACTGTGGCTGTCAAATAAATGTAGTGGAGTACAAAAGTATAATGTTTTCTACTGAAATCTAGTGAAGCAGAAGTATAAAGTCGCATAAAATGGAAATACTTTAAGCATGCATCAAGTACTGATGCATCATGTCTCCAAGTTTTGTCAAAAGCAGCCGGGTGTGTGACGTAGCGAGAAGAAAAGAGGTAAGAGAAAAGGATCAGAGAGCAACAATACAGCTGAAATACAAAGAAATCAATTCACAAACATGTTGATTGTTGGTTGATTAGTGTTAAACCCAGTAGGATTTATCTACCATGATAAAAAAAACACACAGGACCAAAATAATTCCAGGTTTATTTTGACCCCCTGTGGCAACATTTGACATTTGGTGTGAGTTTGTCATTTGGTTTCTTGGCCTTTGTTTGTGTATTCAGTGTCTCTGCAGCATTTGTAGAGCACTGGGAATGTTTGCTTTGCTACTGGAAAAACATACAAGAAAGAAAGCAAAAGCTATGAAGCTCCATTTGGCCTCAACTGCAGCCTTTTCCTTTGAGCAGCTTTCACAGTCTATATCACAGTCAGGTGTGATTTCGTCCCCTTTATAAGGTTCTAGCTACATTCCAAGTGGTTTTGAGTTATTCAGGTTCAAAGTTTTCATACCCTAGTTTGCAAAACTGATATGCAGTGCAGTTTACTTTTATTTCTCAAAATAACAGACAGCCTTGATGTATAAAATATAATATTAAAATCCTATCACATGTTTTTTTTTATGATCAGGTGATTTTTAGATAAAACATTTTCCAATCATTTGCTGTTTGAGATTATAAGGTTGCCGAGACTTCACAGAAAGTCATTCGTTCTGTTTTATTTTTTGCTGCTGTTGTTGTTTTTTGCTGTTCAGTCCCCTTCATTTCAGACTCTTTTATTCTCCTTTACATCAGGTTTGTCTTCTGGGTTTTACCTCTTGAATAACAATGAGAAAAACATTGTCTCTATCAACTCTCAAAGCTGACTGTTAATATTTCTTCTTCTCCATTTCTCTCCCAGAACGCACATTAAAAAAAAAAATCCCATTAAAAGAATAAAAGACCAGGCCTATTAGGACAGATAGAAACAGATGTCCCTTCATTATATGCAACCTACTTAACACAGCGTTCTGTTGGATTCATTTCTGCCTTCTAATTACCATTAGATGCAGGACCCTGATGATACCTGATGATGTGATGCCTTTAGCCTTTTTCGTTTTGTTTTACTGCAGCTGCCAAAGTGGAAGAAAATGAAGAGGTGACAACAGTCTCCGGGAAAGTGGATGCTGATAAAGGGGAGAAGAAGACCAAGGAGGGAAAGAAAGAGGGCAAGGGTGCCAAAGACGGGAAAGGAGATGAAAAGGATGCAACAACAAAGAAGAAGGGTGAAAAGGGAGCATCCAATAAAGAAGGTGGTGAAGGAAAAGGGAAGAGATCTGGAGAGAAGGGAGAAAAAGGTGAAAAAGGAGGCAATGGAGGATCTAAGGGGGGAGCCAAGAAGGCTCAAAAGTGAACTCTGTCTTCCATGGACAAAAACTGAAAACATTTTTTTTTTTTTTTTCATTTTGACATTTGTATGACATTATATTGAAAATGAATAAAACTCTTACATAAAAGAAAATGCATTATTGATATCGTGTCTAGTACACAAAATGTTTGAAAGAATAGACTGCAAACACAGTTCGTCTAACAACACTATACAGTAAAATTATAGGTTTATTGTCTAATTCACAATTCACCGATGAACATGAGAGACCAGAAACATATTTTCTATTTGATTCAAAGTTTACACTCATATCTACAACATGCCTAAATCACTATGGAGAGATGAAAAGGTGGGATGTATTTTAGCAAACACTGCCCACATACCGTATCTAAAGCATGAAGACCGATGTCGACTCCACCGAGTACATTTTGGCATGAGATAAATAAAGACAATTAAACACATTTTTTATACTTCCATGAGAGGTATTCGAAAACAGCGAAATACAACATTTGCTCTATGATTATTGGCCTTATTTTACACTTAATTCCAAAACACAATCATTTTACATGATACAATCAGAACAAAATACTGTATTATAAGGGTATTAAAGTGCTCAAATATAATTTTTTGTTTTGTGTTTTTTTTTTTTTTTTTAAACAACAGATTAACAGATATGCTCCAATAACCCCCCCCCCCCCCCCCCCCCCCGTCCTTTTAATTAAAATGTCCAGAAAGTATCTGATTACACAACACTAACATAATGTTTACTTGGCAATTAGTGGAAAGCCAGTTTGGATTTGAAGAACCACCTCAACTGCAGTTTTTTTTTAAAATGTTTTACATAATACAACAGCACTCCTGATTGGGCTGAATACCTGCTCAAAGAAACCAGTTAAATATGAGAAATCAGTCGTTCATGACAGTGACATACTGTATTATCAAGTGTCAAAGGTTTCTCTTAACCTCACCCTTTTCCTTTCTCCCTCAATGTGGCCTGAAGCCAAATGTAATGAGTGTTGTGTTGAATCCATGCAACCTGAAGTTACAATCATGACCAATTTTCATGAAAATGTTCAAGTTTGGTCCAATTTGAGTCCTTTAAGGGCCAAAATGCATTTCTCAGAATGACACTGCTAATTAGTCAAAACTGGCATCTGACCAACCGTTCATAAACAGTTTGAAGCTATCTAGCTCAATTTTCATATTCTCAAAAAATGCCATTAAAAGATGTGTTAGTATTTCTCAATACTTTATTATGTATCTATCCTGTCTTTGTCTCTTAGCTAAATATTTGTAAAGAAAATGAGTCACAAATGTATAGTTTCATTAAAAAATTAAAACGGAAAACTCCATTGTGCAATAAATTGTGCATTTGTTGGTGATTAATGTTCAAATGTGGATTACCACACACACAACATATTTTGTGTACTAGTGAGTAGTATTCACTAGTATTTGTGATTGACTTAACATAAACTACACTTCCCATGTTCCTATTATTGAAAGAGCATGTCATCTAGTGCAATGGCGTGGCTCCTATGCAGTTTTTAATAGTTATTGGACAACAATGGAGGTCTATGAGGAATGAGGAGACTCTGGCTACAAAGGCAATATTTGTTAATCAGTACATTACTGTTTTTTTTCGTCTTTTGTTTACAATATTATTAACACAGAATATTACCTAAATTACCCTTTAAACATCTGCGCAATGAATAATGTTTATGATGTTTGATTTATCAAAATGCAATCTACATTACATGCAGAGTAAATCTGCTGGATGGACTTTGAGGCAGTACAAAGTGCTGCAGACCAAGCTTTAACCTTTCTTTAAAACTCAGTCAAAGCACAGATCTTAATGGATCTATCAATAGGTGGAGCAAATCTGGGAATCAGTTCATTAGGAACATAATTCAGTCAGTTTGAAGTCACGAAAAAAAAAAAAAAAAGATGACGAGCGAAAAGGACAAGAGAGCTTGACCACAAATGGCGGTCACCAAAGCTAAACTGTGAGGTAACACTATATTTAGGCAAGGAGCTCAATCTGATCCGAGTCACAAGTCGGTCAAATCCTTTAGTCCAAACAAAATAGAGACTATTTCCACAATAAGTCAGAAGAAAACCAAGTGCAGGAATTGAAAAACAACAAAATTAAACTGCCTTTAATATTAATGGTCTTAATAGTCAATTGCTGCTAAGCTACAGTCACTGTTGTGAACGGTTTTCTCATTCCTCACTGCTGTGCACATGAAACTGAATAGTTTAAAGGAAACTTAAATCTGTGTGGGCGGGGGTATTTCAGCACTTCTATATTGACATTTCCCTACATTAAACTACCAGTGGCAATTTTTTTTTTTTTTTTTTTTCCGGAGGGGTAATTTTACTGCACCTTTAAGACTTTTTGGTCACTGTAAACAGAACGGTAGATCAAAATACAAATAAATCCTGCAAAATAACCTTTTTCTCTCTTTTCTCTTTGGTATAATAACACAATGTGACTTAACCTTCTGTGAACCATGCTGGTTGAGTGTGGTAAAGTTATAGGTTACAGAGTTTCAAACATCTTGTGGAATGCATTGTTAAATCTTTGTCTGAATGCCCTCTAAACAAAGTTAAGTTTTGGACTATATACATAATCAAATAATGCAAACATTCTGTAAACGAACACATGAAAAACAAAAAAAAAAAAAAAATACACTGAAAAATAGCTTTTGAACATTTTCATACACATGAACACTATTAGCTCATAATTAGAATGTATTTCTGATCTTTGTAAACATTGTGACTTCTATATATATCAAAAAGCAGCATAACACTGGACCATCTGAAAAAAAAAAAAAGCCTGTGTTATTCATTTCTGGGTTTTCCTTCATATCCAACACAAATGTCACTCTTGGAAATTAGAATTTGAGATTTCCATTAATTAACATTAATTAACAATTAACAGCGTTCTGTGTTTTTTGAGTGGGGTCATTTCCTTTAAAAACTTTAAAGAACATATGATACCATAGAGCTCTTCTTTACCTCAACTAACACTGAATCCAAAGAGTGAGACAGTCTTCAAAGAAATATTCTTACTTTGGCATCATGTTGTGTGTATGTGTGTGTGAGTATGTTTGGAGAAAATCTGAATATGAAACATTCATTTGAACTCTATGAGATCCGTTGTAATTAAGAGAGATGAATACTGGGTCATTTTAAAACAGCAGAAACTGTACATTTTGAGAAAAAAAGAAAAATGAACACAGCCTTATATAAACACATCAGCATCCCCTCTAGAGAAATGCTGATCATGCTAAAACACCATTTTAAAAGTATACAAATAGGTGTGCAACAACAGAGGACTTCAATTACCTGAGTACCTTCCCTTTTTACACTGAAGTGGATTACAGTCTATGCAGAACAAATGCCAGAAAGGATGAACAGATTCCTCAAAAAAAGCTAGGTTTAAAATGTTTTTGAGCCTAGCCTACACTTAAGTTTACTCACACTGCTTTTTACCGACTTAATTTGTTTCAATCTGTTGTAATTACCCACAAATGTGCCACTAAGGGCACACAAGATCCACCTGGATTTAAATAGGTGATTAAGGCTGTTCCTGGCTAACCCCCAGTTTGATTTATGCACAAAAACTGAGCACAAGACAAAAAAAAAAAAAAAAGATAACACTTATGGCAGTGGAAATAAGAAATAAGAAACGGCAGTCAGTTTTCAGTCTTTTACACATTCACTATGGCAGGTGCTCGGTGAAAGGGTTGAGAGTATTTTGCCACAACAATAAGGGCCATCATCCCCAACAAAAGGCGGTCCAGCTCACAAAAAGTGATACACCCTTTTTTGCCTTGAGCCTCATCAGTCAGCAATGTTCCAGCTCGATTCACAGGAGAAAAAAAACTGGCAGTGTTGGTGCATGCAGACGTCCCCTTCATACCATCCTGAGACTGTGTTTCATGATTTGTTTTTTTTCCCCAGTTTGTTTTATCCCTATACAAAGTGAACTGGAGGTCACATGACTGTCTCCCTCTCCTCCTCCACCACTGGTGAGGGTTTCTCGTCCTCGCAGGGCCGCGTATGAGCAGAATGCTCTTCTTCGGGAATGTGGAGCTCTTGTCCTGATGAAGGTATAGAGTTCTCCGAGACGGAGCCATTCTTCACGTAACCGGGGAGGTTCCGGTGCCCGTTCACAGGCACCGGGCCCAGCCTCGTGGTGAGGTGGAGAGCCAGCGGTCCTCTGGCAGTGACGTTGGTAACACTGGTGTGTGATACCATAGGTCCATAGCTGTAGGTGTTACTGCCACTCCGAGCTTTTCTCTTGAAGTCCAGAGCCAGAGTCCTCCTGCTCCAGGACTTTTTGATCTCAGCTTGCACCTTGAAAAGGGGCAAAGTTATTTAATGTAAGAGCTTGAATATTACGCAATCGTTTTTTCTTTAATATTCTAATTTTGAGTGAGTTCTTACCTCCCCATTGCAAAAGCAGTAGATAATTGCTACTAGGAATCCCTAGAAAACAGATGAGAATCATTTTACAAATTTCCATCGGAGGGATCTTCATTTTAGGTAAATAATTGGATATATAATATATTTTTAAACACAAGCCGCCACTCTCTTTCTATCCACCTATTACAAAACAGATCTTTTCCAGTGTCCTCTTGAGCTGTTGACATGTGAAATCCTGATCAGGTCAATCCGAGGTGTTTAACTTGAAAGGACACATTAATATTAATGTGGGACCCATGAGCTACATTTGCATTCCTCACATTTTACCACAGTGGCCTTACCTGGAAGGAGTTGAACAGCATCTCGTAGTGCATCTGGATCTGCCAGGGAATTTCAGTCACTTCTGTGTAAGGCATGGCGTTGAATATGGTGTAGTGGACACCAAACAGTGGCATCAGCACCAATGTGGACTTTAGCAGTTTTCTGTAATACAGAAACGTAACATTTTATAATCTCAAAAAAACACTTTTTTTCACACCCTCTGTACACTTTAGAGCTAAAAATAATCCTCACCTATTGTAGACCTCTTTACCTATAGCCTCACTTTTGGGGCCACTATGCACCTTTATGAACAAATTTCATTTTGATGAACATCTTTTCCTAAATACAGGTAGTGAGGAAACAATTAGTTGATGAATCAATTAACTGATTAACAGAAAAAGTATGCAAGCCAAATATTCTCAGTTTCAAAATACTGATATGTGGAGATATTTTGCTTTTCTTGGACAAAACAAACAATTTTCCTAATTTTCTGACATTTAATAAACTCAAAGATCTCTTAGTAGAGTAGAAAGAATAACCCACTAAATAATTTGTAATATAACAATCATCATTTGCAGCCTTACTCTGGTTCATAACAGTAAAAGGTACATTGTCATCTTGTTATTTTCCACTTTTTCAGAGCCTCACGATGCAAACACAGTCAGTGTAAAATACTGGATGTGATGTGGGTTACAAATAATCCATTTGATGAATGAATCAAGAGTACCAGCTGCTCTAGTAAGGTCTAGTAAATAATAATAATTTGGCACGATCCTCAGTACCTGTACTGTTGCCTTGTGTCGCACCTTCCAGCATTTGTCTCTCGTAGTTTAGTTGCCAAAACTCTGATGATGTTCAGAAATAAGATAAAATTAACCTGGAAGAGGAAATAGAAACATAATGATAGAATTAAGCGTCATTGCAAGGTGTGTTATCCAGCAGCTGTAAAGCCACAGGTGCTGTGAAATGCCATTATTTCCTACACAGCAGGGGGAAAGGTGCAAGCAGTGAGCATGTACTCACCACTACAGCTGCCAGGATAGGGACTTGATATATCCATTTCAAATTGCCTGCACTTAAGTCCCAACACCTGTAGATAAACAGCAAGGAAATAGGGATCAGCAAGAGATAAGTAAGCATCAAGCTGCTCAGTGTGATGATCCAGGATCCTTCTGCTCCTTTTCTGCTTTCTGTAATGATCACTGTCATCTTTTCACAAAATGACAGGATTTAGATTGAGATTTAAAAGGACATTTATTCTCTCCCTCGCTCTCAGATTGATTTGAAGGCTGCAGTCACAAGGATCATATGAGACTATTCAGAAATGAATATGACAGATATTTTCAACCTTTATTCCTTGTGAATTCGTAAGGTCCTATTCATGCTCAAGGGCTTTTACAATTTGATAATACTCAGTATGTGGCAAGGCATTGGAATAACAAAATATGTGTCTTTTTAGTTGGAATTAAAACAATTCAGCTGACCTAAATTGTCAATTGTGTTATTAACTAGGACTGTAGCTTCAAATGAGGAATTCGGGGTCACGTCTGTGTTTTGTTTTTGTTTTTTTCTGGGGGTTTATGGCTTTTAGCGACAAGAAAGATTCATAGATCTGTAGGCAAAAAAAAAACAAAAAAAAAAACATTTATAGTGCTTGATAATATCTACTGTAAATAGCCTTGAACGCCTACCATTACTGCTTACTACATACTACATGTAGCACTTTGAGTTGACTGTATGCCCAAACTGTGGTTATAATCATGCTTGTTTTGTTTTCTTGCCCAAAAAGGCCAAGAAGGGAGGCAGAAATGTCCTGCAGCTCTCCTGCTGATTAAGAAGTGAAATGTGAAGTTTAGTTCCACCGGACAGCTGCTGGATACCAGCTTAGCTGTAAGCTCTCAGCTCCAAAGTCTTCAATGTTTAACAAAACCAATGTGGAGGAAGCAGATAGTGCCAGTCAGAGGGTGTTGAGGGCCTGTTAAGTTGGTTTTAGGCAGTTTTGCCTGTCATGATCTGCTCATTCACAAATGGAAGGTGAATCCACTCATTTTATTATTTTTTTTAAACGCAGCTTTCTCAGTCTTTAATAACTAATTACATGGCATGTTCATTATATCTAAAACATTTCACCATTTAAGTCTTTGAAATTCAGACTTGTGTGAAATACTGCTGTTTTTATGTGTTGTGTTTGTTAAATAAAACATGTCACATACAACACATCTAATCAATAAATAAAATTATTGATGCAAAATGTATTCCCATCATTAACTTTGTCTGCACCTGCCGTCCTTGCTTCAAGGAACTCATGACCTTAGTAGTGCAGTATTAAAGTCTGATTATGCAGATCACTTACTCTGTGTCTGCAAATGTGGCTCTCACAGTTGCCCAAACTGTCACAAACATAGCTGGTACTCCTGAAAAAATAATAGATAAAAATTAAATATTTATGATAAAGTCGCCATCACTTTGGCAAACTACTTTCCATAAGAAAAAAATCTGTAATTTGCTCATATGGGTAGAACGTGGGTAGCACAGCATCCACATTGTATGCGCTGTGCTTATGTAATTAATACGCACAGTGTGTACAATGCAGGAACTGTAAAGCCCATATTCATGCTGTGTCATTCTTATCTGTTTGGATACTTATTAATACAATATTAACAAGGGATTTGACAGTATCTCCCATTGTTTTATTTCACTTCAATGCATACTAATTTGTCCATCATAAAATGAAATACCCTACATAAGATTTAATTTGCACGGTATTAAATCAGATTGTAATTACATGTATACAAACAGAATGAGAATGAAGTGGAACTCACCCCATCCAATCAGAGTAAATCCCCAAAGATACTTCCTGTCTGAGAAGAAGGTCATAAAGATGAGGCTGTGGAGATAAAGACCCTCAACAAGGATCCAGTAGTAATTGGTCGCCAGAAAGTACATGAACAAGGTCACAGCCGCCTTGCAGCCAATCTATGCACAAACAACAAGGAGAACACATCCAATTAATATCCACACTGACAAAAAAAAACAACAACACTGTTAAGTATATAATTGAGGCTTGGAAATGGTTAATTATGTATTCAGGTTTTCGAGGTGGAGTATATAATCAAGGTCTGGAAAATAAGTATTTATTCAAGGTTGAAAAGTTTGGAAGTGGAACATGTATGTAGATAATACACACAGGACACAAACCGGACTAGTCACAAGTCTACTGTGCCCAAACCCTGACCATTCACCGTACTGCATAAATAACACTTTATTTTCTTAATTATCACTGAATGTTGCCGTTGGATGTACTGGATGGATTTTGTACTGCAGAATCATCCAATATCAATCTAATCCTAGGGATACTTCTTTGATTTTTTAATAAATGTAAAGGCTATGACATTTAACAAAAGAAAAAAAAAAGACTTGAGGTTGTGTTTATACATAAAGTGCTATACAGTGATCCCTCGCCACTTCGCGGTTCACTTATCGCGGATTCGCTATTTCGCGGATTTTCATAATGCATTTTTTTTTTTTTTTTGGTGCATTGTGCTCTGCATTCTGATTCGCTAAAAACTCACTCCCGCTTCTTGTATCAAAACATAACATAACGTAATCGATGGTGGCATGTCGGTGTACAAGGATCTTTTTGCAAAGAAGAAAAAAGAGCGACAACAGCTGCCTATCACTATGTTCTTCTCCCGAACAAACACACCTGCACCGCGGGCTTCAGAAGAAGAGAACACTGCAGAGCGCAGTCAGGATGCAGCGGCCCAGTCTGAAGAGCAGTGAAACGGCCTACACATGAGTCACTGTATTTGTATACATGTAATAGTTGCTAATTGTAAAAAAAAAAAAAAAGTTTTCTATTTCGCGGATTTCACTTATCGCGGGTCATTTTCGGAACGTAACCCCCGCGATAAACGAGGGATTACTGTATAGGATATTATACTGAAGTGCATTTACTGCAAATATACCACATATGAAGCAAGAGCATATAGTGAATGGACATAATGCAGTTCATTTCCTCTTCGCTCTCCCATCCTAAAGCATGTGTGAGAATTCAGCTTACATTATACGCCCCCTAAAATTCACATATTGTGATTCACATTCATGCTCGTGTCATTCACAGCCCGTTCTTTCTCTCTGATGCAGTGTCTCGACTCATTATCTACGCTGTGGAAGACCGAGTTTTATTCTGATCTAATTGTTTGACAACATATAATCATTTTCATTGTTACACAAGTGAAAGTAGTCGAACTTTAGCGTTTCTGACATTTCAAAAGAAAAGAAAAAAAAGGATGTTTTGTCCCAGTTGACAGGCTGACATGAATGCAGAGAACAAATAAGCTTAATGACTGTTAAAACAATAATACAATCATCACAGCACTCGATAGTTCAGGCAGAGATTATTGGAAAACCAGATGTGCCACAGAGGTGATCGGCTTTAGTGTGTAAGTCACATATTGCTATTTGGACCGTGTGAATTTCCCCTGGGCCCAGCTGGTTTGTATAGAACAGGAGTTAAAAAAAAAAAAAAAAACAGGAGACGTAAGTTATTGATTTAATTAAATCAAGAACAATAAAACAAAACACAATAACATTCAGGTTCACAACCAGAATCATAAAACAGTGCCTTTATTATTATTATTATTATTATTATAATACGATAGCCAAAGTGACATTTTATCTTCTTAAGGATTACTTGTGTTTGAACAAAGGTTAATAACAATCTAGTTAGTATTATGTGCTGTTGTACAATATTGACAGAATGTGTGGGAGTCCCAGGAGCTTACACTGATTTAGACAGTCATTGATTCAGCTCCAGTTAAAGCCAACCTCCACACTGTTATCCAGCCTGTTGCTGCTGTATTGTCATGCAGTGATTATAAGAAGCCAATTCCTCTCAGAGCTCCTTTCTTTCTGTCACAAGCACTGTTATACTTTATAATTAGTGGTTATATAAAGCCGGTTTTATCTAGATTTACACAGACGTTATGTTATAGATTTCATTATGTATAGCATTTTGTTAAAATAATAAAAAAAAAAAAATAGGCCTGTTAAAGCTTCATGACAGTGCGGTTAGACATAAGAGAATTGTATGAACCCACAAATTAACATTTAATCGTTCAATTTAAATCAATTAAAATAAAAAAAAATCCCCAAATTTGGAGATACATGATTTGTACCGGACAACAACAATAAATAAAGTTATTCTATAACAAGGCAGTTTTAATGCTACAATATAGTCCCGGATACTGAATTTGGAGAGCCACTAGATTAAGTAACTACTATATTGCACAAATTGTTTGTTTGCATATTAAAGCATGCATGAAAAAAATATCCAGTTTACCCATTTTTTTTTATAAAAACTTGACTCTGAAAGGGAAAGCCAAGTACTGGCCTAGTAAGACTGGCATGGTGACAAACAGTACAGTTTATTTGCTCCAGCACTGGAAAGGCAGGTGAGACTTTGCAAAAGACCACTTCCTCTTAGGAAGCGAAACGTTTTAACGCCCAACTACACCTCGAGTCAAATTCTTTGGACATGTACTGCAATCAGAGAATAATGATTTCTATTCTCATTTTGTTAGGAGAAATCAGGAAAAGCTTAAAGAAATCTTGCCAAATGTTATAGCATACAGCAATTGAAAGGATCCCTATTTAGCAATGTGTTCATGTAGCTTATCATCAACTGTAATTCATTATTATTCATTGTGAGTGTACAATATGTGTGTGTTGATTGTTCTGTACATGTGACATCATTGCACGTCTGTCCGTCCTGGGAGAGGGATCCCTCCTTTGTGGCTCTTCCTGAGGTTTCTTCCACCTTTTTCCCTGTTAAAAGGTTTTTTGGTGGGCAAGTTTTTCCTCACTCGAATCGAGGGTCTAAGGACAGAGGGTGTCACTCCCTGTACAGATTGTAAAGCCCTCTGAGACAAATGTATTTTGTGATTTTGGGCTATATAAATAAAATTTGATTTGATTTGATTTGATTTGTTCAGTACATGTTTACTTTCTGTGTTTATATCTTTCCTGGTATTTCTCCAAGGAGTGTTTTGTATCTATAAGTGTGGATTAGCTGTGTTGATGTACTTACAAACTGTGTTTTGTTGGCTGGCGGAGCCTCAGTGATGGACTTGAGATCTTCAACTGTGACTCTTTCCATGTCCTCTAAGGCTGATCCAGAGTAGAGCACAACATCTTTCACAAAGATACTTATAGCTCTTAGCATGTAGGACACAAATAGGTGCATGTGGATGTAGTTCCTGGTGCAGTGTAATCGTCTAGGGAGAAAACAAACAAGAGAGGTAAGGTCAAAAGACAAATCTGTGAAAATTGTGTGTGTGTGGGTATGTGCATGTGTGTGTGTGTGTGTGTAGGCTGGCACACCTTCATGTGAGAGTGTGTATTTTCACACACACATACACGCATACGCATGAACAATACTCATTCTAATTAGAGCCAGCTGAATTCCACGCTGACTATAACACATTCTTGAGATTTAGGGGCTTGAAACACACAAATATTGAATTGCTAGGCTCAAAGTGAGCTGTAAAAACAAAATTGCAAGCATGTGTTGAGAAGTTCCAAAAAGCATGTGAATTTCCTTCTAGACAAGCATAAGTTTATCTGTTAAAGACTCTTCCAAAACATCCTGTCTGAGTGTTTACTCTGGAGTGGACCTTGCAGGCCATGCACATTGGAATCAAGTTACTAGATCAATGGCCATAAAGGTTACGTAATTACACAGTCAAGTAAAAACAGTCGATGATCATTTTTACTGAATATTTATTAGTTTTAATAAATCTAATGAGCCAACTTGAACAAAAATATTCCAAAGTCCCATAAAAAAAAAAAAATCTATCCATTATTGACAATTTCTTTCCCTTTAGCCTTATTAATGAGCTGAATATTTGACAAGCTATCCTTAGAGAACTATTGATCTGAAGTGGTGGGCGAAAACTAATATAGCGTACATTTTCCTGGTGAAAAAAAATAATGTGAAAATGTGCTAATGTGAAATATCTCTTTTCTCTCCCTGGAAAACATTTATGAGCTGTCCTGTCTGAACGCTGACATGTTGAAGGTGAGACATGGCTAGAGTCCTCTGGAGCACAGAGCCAGAATGTCAGATAGACCCCTGGGATAACTTATTAAACTCATTTGGCCCGTAGATTTCCTGGTGCCAGTTGGGAGCGTTCCTAAAGCTTTCTGACTACCTGCCTGTACAGCAAGTCACGCCGGTGGGTACATTAGGTAAACTTGCCTTCACATCAATTTCTTATACTCCTTATGCTTTAACACATTTAGCAAATAAAAATAAGACTGTTGCTACACAAAAAAATATATATATTCAAATTTATTTTAGGGTTTTTCTTCACTGCCACTGAGGCGAGAGAGATGGAAGAGCAGGCTGATGTTTATCTATACCATTTATCTCTTTCATTTCTAGGAGAAGCAAAGCAGTTCAAAAAAGTAATTTACTATTTTACACACAATTATTTACATCTTTTAATACAATTTCAATCTACTTTATATGTTTCAGTAGGGAAAATGGGGGGAAAAGGCAGCACTCACACACATTGTGTCTTAAGAAATGTAATCTTTGTATGCTTGGTGGAATTACAAAATCAATATCTGAGCTTTGGTTATTTGTCACTGAAACCTGAAATCAGCATGGAAATAACAAAGAACCTAAATGTCAACTATGGAGCATGCATTGCTGGAGGCCTGGATGCAGACTCCTCTACAAAGATGGACCTATCATAGTCTGTTAAAAGTCAAAGTAAAAGTCAAAGGTTATGTTAGATACACTGTCCATGCTTCGTATTCTTGCCATGGCACAAAATGTATTGCATGCTCATACATCCAGACATGAGTTCATGATGAAGCCTCTGTTATGCATCAATTCATCATGAAAATAATATGCTCTCTGCTGTAAATTGTCATCATCAATCATCAATCATCATGCCATCGTGCCATTAAACATTTCGAGTCCCTGTTTTGATCTCTTCTGCAATTGCTTTAACCTTAATTTCTGACCCTGTATCCGAATACCTCTTTTGGGAACGTTTGTGGTCGAAAAGGCTAATTGAAAAAATTCCAGTGACAGCATCGGCTCACCGGAAATATCCCAAGATAACCACAGCCACCATGAGTGATCCCAGAGAGATGGAGTACCCCACTGTGTAGATGAGATACAGACGGTGGAAGACCTCCTGTTGAAAGACCATAATTTGTTAGTATGTCGACAGGGCAGTTAAATAGATAAAAACACGTAGCCTGAGAAGACTATAGCATAGCTTCACTTTAATTTAGTGCCACTGTAGATGTACTGTAGATTTTACTCAGATTATTTGATTACTGTATTTGTTCTTTTATAAAACAACTATAACTATATTCCTTTTTAGCCAACATGATACAGTAGAAAAAAATATATTAAAAAAAATTTAAAAATGTAATCACATGAAACATATGTTATATTAATTGTATTACCATATGTATGTTAATAGTGTTTAATGCTATAAATAGGATGGCAGAGAGCAACACATACTTAGTATTTTTATTTTTCACAATATCTTATTAGTATGTAGAACTTACTTCTATGCTCACGTACAGTAAAAAAGGTCTTCATAAAAAAAAAGAAAAAAACAGTGTGACAAATGTCTGTTTATCTCTTATTGTTATAGGCTTCATTCAGCTTTAGTGATCCAGGCAATTTGGGAAACCATTTGGAAAACATTTGGTTTACGACTTTAAGTTTACTCTTTGTGCTTCAAATTATAGTGACAGCATTACTTGAGGCAAGTGATTTTATTTGTTTTCACCAAGAGCAGCATAAATATAGAAAGAAACCAAAGATTCGCACTATGTTAGATTTTTTTTTTTTCCTACAGACTAGGCTTCAAAATGTGTTAGTTTCCATGTGTTTAAAAATGCATTGCCACCTGGTGACAGAATAGTCACAAGTAACCAAAAGTTACTGATGGAAACAACATTTGACGGAGCTGAAAGAGGCTGGGTGGGGCAGTTTGATCTTCCAGCAGTGAATTGGCAGCCAGAGGACACTGTAAGGAGGGCCAAACAGACCCTCTGTGCGTCAACATGCTGAAGGGGCTGAGAGCCTCGTATGATGTAACCAGATACTCCACTGCTGTTATCATTTAGCATCGGGCTTCTGTGCCAAACAAATGTGTATCTAAGTAGTGATGGTGGTCCGCAGTATGGCGGTTCTGCAGTGAGGGGCTTTCATTCGTGCACATGTATTTGTCATTAACTGTTGCAACCGCTCCCATGGGACGGGAGCCCATCAACATAAACATGTGAAGTCAGAAAGAAACTGAAGTGCGTCATGATGAGGTTATGCCCACATCCTCTACACCCCATTCAAAGAGGGGAGAGGGGAGAGGAAAATGTATGTGGGACAGCTGATGTATTGATGTATATTGTTTCATGGAAAAAATACACTATGAATTAAAATCAAACCAAAGCCTTCTACCAAACGTTTTGAGTGAGCTTCGAATGTTTTTACCAGTGAGGTACTAATTATTCCATACCCTCTATTCACTGGCAAATTCCAAGAGTATTTGTAACCAGTAGCAACCCTACAAACTGGATTGCCGCTTAACACTGAATCATGAAAATTTATTTTTAACATTTAAAAGTTCAAAAAGCTTCAAATAATGCATTGCAGTCACGTCAGCATAATAAAGGTAGATCATTTAATGTTATTTATACAAAAAAAAAAAAACTTGCATACAGTACACAAACACAGTAATGGCTGTGTAAATGCTATTTTGTCCATTTACAGCCAGGCTCCAGCTGTTCTTACAATACCCACTAGTCCTTTTCACTGCCAGTGTTATGTTCTGACATCTAAGCCCCCACGCAACGATAGAGAAACACTACTGGAGCAACTGAGATCAGGGTCACGTTTACCTTTGTCAGTCACATGGGGATGAAGATAGTAAAAAAGGCTGTATTTGGTTTATGAAACAATGCACCTCGGTGATGGTGATGTCAGTATTTGTGGTATTTATGATCCCAGGCTTGATTCTCACGTGATGATCATGTTTGGGTTGTACAGATGGCTAAGCTTAATGATTATGTTTAGTTAATATATTAATAAGTAATGTTTTGGTGAAAGATCAGACAGGCAGCAGTTTAACAAAAATTGCATGATGGGTGTAAAGATGCAGACCTGAGCAGTCTCTCCCACCACGATGTTGACCAGTTTTACATTCTCACTTACAAAACAACTGTGGCTCTGGATTTTATCTTACCATGCTATTACCATGTTATTGTTTTTTGATGTGTAAAAATGACCAACCATAGTGTTCTGTTGCAATATAAAAACAGAGAAACACAGGGTACTAATGCTATGAAACAAATATGAAACATCATCCCCATATTAGCTCTAACTATTGCAATGCAATAGCTATTTAGTTCAACCATAACAGCTAAACCACAAATTAGATAGAATTAAATCCCTTTAAATATTTACCATAATGAACCTAAGACGGTTCAAGAACGTTCTAAAAGAGCGGAGACCGTTCTAGTGTTCCAGTGTTTTTTTTTGGTCAAAGACCACATATGGGTGTAATACAATTAGACTATTTGACTTTGTTGAAGAAGAGAAACAGTAACAGCAATAAAAAAAAAAAAGTATTTCTAAGACTGGAACCGGTAGCCTCAAATGGTAGTGAGACAAGACTACTATTTTGAGATCGCCATTACCGGGAAAGCAACATGACGTCAGTAAACTGCAGACTTCTTGAGTCTTTATTTTGTTTTATTTCTGTCTACTAACAAGAACGCCGACTACGAGGTTTATAATTGAAGAGTTCTTTTGTGAATGGGATGCTCTCCGGCAGGTTTTGTAATTTGCAATTAAGGCTAATGTGACACTGTTTTCAGTTTATTTCTGAATGGTCATTTAGCTAATTGAAGCTTTCTACTCTTTCACATAAGAACTACATTACATTAGCATCCTGTCATTACCTCCCCATCATCATCTAGACATTTCATTAAATATGATTAAAATTTATTCACACTGTACATTACTGAGGAGACATGTTGAAAATGTGTTACGGATTTTAAAAGGGGGTTGTAATTGCAGGGTGAAACGGCGCCCGAGTTGCCTGAAAGGCTGTAATATCTTAAGTGTGACAATTTCCACAATGCATTCACAAATGCGATTGCTCTTAATCATTGCTGAGGAAAGCACTGCAACTGTGTCAATAAGCATGGAAATGAGAGGGTTCTTACCTTTTCATGGCTCTGGCTGTAATGGTAGAGGAATTTTGCACATTCGGTGTAATTGGCCCATGTCTTGTTGTTGGATGTGGCCAGCTCCCATGTCCCGTTGTTGTCACACCGACGGTATGCTAGTCCTAGACATCAAGTAGAAAGTCTATTTAGAATTCTAGATTTGGTTGTTGATTGCCAACACAGTCAACTGCACATCCTTAATTCATTTCTAAATTAAACCTTCATAATTGTATAAAATTGGTATATATATTTTTTTTAAATTTCACAGTATATAAACTTCTGACTGTATTTAAGGCCACACTTACCTTTATGGTTGAAGTCATAGATATACTCTGGACATGCAGTGGATACAAGTTTTCCCGGAGCCCCTTCGGGCCAACACACTACGCCGTCCCATTCTGGTGAGCAGAAACCATCTGTGGATACAAAAGCAGTGCTGACTTTTGGAAATAGAGCCACAAAGCGTTCTCCCTTGATTCCAACATTACATGGATATAGGCTTCAGGCCATGTTTTCAAGGATTCTGCTGTCCTTTAAAAAGTAGAGCAAATGCACGAGCTTACATATTATGAACATAGTATGTAAATTAGAACTGCAGAGTAGCCTCGTAATTTATGGTCTTACTGTATAGTTAAATATGACTTTTTTTTCTTTTTTTTTTTTTAGGGAAGCATGGGTCACCCAGAGAACACACACATACTTGTCCACTCCACCATCTATTGTAATATAATTAAGACCCACAATCATGGAATTCCCTGACAACAAGCTTCCATTGAATCTGGTGTTCATTAACATTGTTTGTTAGCTGCAGCGATCTCTTCGGCCCGATTTCCCTAACTGTTAAATTGTATATACGATCATACTGTTTTCATGTTGTATGGAATTAGCTTTAGTATGGATCTCATTTAAAAAGATTACATGTAACAGTAGCAGCATTGTAGTATCACGGGAAGCCTACTGTGTCTAAATAAAAGTGCTAAGCTGTTTTTCTTCTGTTAGCAGAAGGATGTCTTCAACATGCATCAAATTCAATGTGTCTTCTGAGAAAAAAAAATCCTTTAAAAAATATTGTAATATACATAAGACATGCATTGTTGATTCAATGACAGGATTGTTTGATTCAACGTATTGGGAGTTTTTAAGATGGTGGTGAGGAACATTCAGCATGTAAAACATCGTCAAGGAATCATGATGAAGTGAACCTCTCAACTTCTTCCCGACTTCCATGATATTGCTACAAAAACACTGACAATGAACTATTAAATATTTTCAGTGAAGAATTCCCTGCATGAGACTTACGTGAGACTTATGGTACAGCTATACTTCAGACAAAGGGCTGCAGGTTCAAAGGGAAAAAACATTCCCATTTCGGAGCAAGCAAGCTTCTTAATTGTCAGCTAAACTGTGGACCTCAGTCCTCCGATAGTGGGAGCAAAGTCCCTTTCCCCACAGATTCCTGGCAAAAGCCTCCCTTATGGCTTGGCATTTATGTTGTATTATTGAAAACATCTGCCTCCACTTTGACCACTAATAAGTAGCTAAGGATAAAACTAAAACTATCCTCTCTTTGCAGTAGATCCATTATTTTCTCATTCCTGTAATCAAACTTACAAAGAAACATCTGATGCAATGACGACATGCTTTTTTATTTGCCTGTCACTTGGAGCGCAAAATTAAACAGCAGACTGAGTGGAGCTGACTGATTCCTGTAGATCACTGGTGGGAGAAAAACAGCATTTCGTTTTTGAAAATCACACCGACCACATATTCTGGGAGCAAAAGTAGAATTGCTGTTCACTTTTGCCATAGGTTTTTATCACCGTAGGACCACCTACTAACAGGCTTAGATTAAAGCACCGAACACTCACATATATATATAATTACCCATAAAATAATTGACCACGATTTAAATATAAATGTGACTATGGGGGGACTTTGGTATTAGTGATGTAACTGGGGTTTTTAATGAGCTTCCCACCCGTACCTCATCTGATTCTGACCTGCAGATGTCAAAACACATATTGCACTTTTTCCTGATACATGCAACCTTTTATAATGATTGCTGATGTTATTCTACACCCAGACCACAAGTTTGAAGGCTGAGCTATTTTCACACTGCAAGGTCTGGGGCATTGAACCCACATCCCTCCACTGTCCTCTCCAGGCAAACCTCAGTGTTTCCCTCAATGAAAACCTTGTCTCAGTCACGTAATGGAGACTTTTGTGTATTTTAAGCACAAATCAGAAATAAAAACAAATAGATCGAATGTTGAAAATACAAGCAAAACTGAGGTTTCAGCCTTTACACGGAACCTAATCGTCTCTCAATGAACTTGCAACAATCAATTCATTACTCTCAACAAATTCTACATTACAGACTGCTAGCTTTTAAAAAAAAAAAAAATAGTCATCACTCCACCTCTCCTATAATAGCTCAGAAAACCACAAGTTTACAGTGCCAGAAAAAAAATAACCTCTGGGGGTGGTCAGGCAGGACACAGGCAAGACAAATACAGATGAAAGTCCTAAAAAATGCACACTAGCTGCTATTCTCTGGGTTTTCCTCAACCCACTTATTCAAGGTCACACCACAATACAGGGGAAAAAAAATGAATATGTTAAAAAAAAAAAAGGGCCAAAGCCATTAAAATTACAAGAAGAAAATCGGCCCAAATCCTTATGACCATTTCAAGGAAAACACTTACACGGGTCATCGGAAAGTACAAGTAATGCTTTCCTTAAACTTTATCTCAAATCCACATTACATAATTACAAACAAACATCCAGATTCAAATTACATCCAAATGAAGTGAAGTCAAAACAACTAAAAAAAAAAAAAAAAAAACTACCTCAAATCGAGCACATTAAATGAGCACATATGTGCTTATCCAGGCATATAGAGCAACCACTCTGGGGACTCTTTTATTTATTTCTTTAATAAGGTAATATGGTAATAATAATTCCTTCAGCTGTGATTGAACGGACATGTGCAATCTTCCAAAAGAGGTCAGCAAACAGCCACCACATACCGGCTGAGTCACATCCGGTGTGTGGCAGCATCATCAGGTATGCAGGTCAGCACCCCCAAAACAGCACCTCAAGCATTTCACAGAATCCCAATCAGACATTCCTGACGGGATTGTTAGAGTCTAGATTTAGCGTTCCTACAGCACCTTAAGCACAAATAAAAAATAAAAAAAACATGTTCATCTACCAACGGGAGTTTATGTAATACAGTGCATTTTAGCTGCAGTTAATACTTAGATTAATCTTGTCAGTTATTCCTCCAATTAATTATTTAGTCTATAAAATGGCTCCAAATGCCCAAACCTGAACATATTTAATTTTATTACTTTTTCTTTCTTTTTATAAGCGGAGATCAGTAGAACATATTTGAGAAAGTGGTAAACAACTTACAAGATCAATCAATCACTAATCGACTCTCATATAATCTACTAATCAACTGAACATTTCAGTTCAACATTAAGGAATTACACTAACTCACATCCGCAATTAATTAATTAAGCAATGTGACGTAAGTGTCAGTTTCTAATATCAACATCCAGTCAGGATCCCTTGAAATCTCCAATTTGGTTTAATGTGAGGCTTTTTTTTTTTTGGTTGTACATTAAGCTGCTGCTGCTTAATTTAGAAAACGCCCATCACAGTTTCCCAGTTGCTTGTTTTGTCCAACCAACAGTATAAACTCAAAAGAAAATAATTTTACTATCACAGAATAATAAGAACAACAACATTTGAGACATTTTTTTTGTTTAAATAAATCAAATCAAAGTAGCTGCAGATTCATTTTCTGTCAACTGACTCATTGATGCAGCTCTAATTAAATACCATTAAGTGCTAAACTATTACAGGAAGTTTAACTAAAAGAAATTATGTAAATGAAATAATTCAGGTGCAAATGTGCTTGGAGGTGACTGGCGGAGTGTGAGACTAGGCTGGCCAGTCACTCTGACATGTCAGGATGGATTAAGCATGATGGTGGTCAGATGAGCAACATAGACTCTCATCTAAGAGAGGCCTGATGTTTGACTGACTGCTCTGCTCTGCATTAGCATCTATGGCCATCCCATTAAATATGCTTTGAGAAAGAGCACGGCGTCATTATATAAGCCCTGGACATCTTACACAAGCTCCTGTTCGGCGCCTGTAATTCTCGAAAGTAGCAAATCTGTCATATTTTTTTTTTTTAACCTAATATGATATTTGTGGATGTTTATCAAAACCATGAAAAGTTGGGAAATACCACGCAGGGAAATGTAACTACTGGGAAGGGTCAACAAAAGCTTTTGTGTTCGTAGCGTGGAAGTAAACATTTTTTAATTATGTGTTTCATTTACAAGAGGGTATCATTTGGAGGGTTCAGGAATCCAATGCGACCACAATGCACTGGGGTTAAAGAGAAAGTAATACGATTGGTTTGGCTCTGGAATCCAAAATCCCTTCCTGAACAATCAACTGGGAAAATGACAGTAACCACAATCAGATACAGTAGATGCTGGAAAATGATGCTATTCAGACACCCATAAATACACAAATACACTGGAGGATCAGCTTCGCCCTCAGTTCCAGCCTTCAAAAAGCCACAAGGATGACAAAGGAAACAGCATGTTTCAATGCAACTCACGGCACACATTCAAGTGGATATGAAACTGGGTGACTGCACTAAAATAAGCATTTATTTTAAACATATCAGCAAAAACTAGGTAAAAACTGTCTCAAAGCTGTTTAAAAGGAGTGTAAAGATCATTGCAGAGCCCTGAAGTGTGCACAGCATCAGCTGATTGGTATAGGCGCTTACAATCAACAATCACATTCAAACAAGTCACCAATCATGTTCAATCAAGACAACAGATCGGTCTTTGCAGTCTTTCTTTCTCTGACTTGTGTGATCAACATGCTGCTGCTGGTGATGCTGTATGTTTCCACAGAAACTGCTGAACCTTACTGTTTGTGCTGACTGATTTCTTCATCCATAACTGCAGCTTCCTCCCGTTACTCCTCCTACCTCTGAAAGCATACCCGGCCTCATCCATGATGTGTATTTATTATATGTATCCATGAGGGCGTGTTCTGTGCAGCCTGCGGGTTGATTTATTGTACTCTCCTTTTGAATCCATCGCTCCAGATGGAATTTATCAGCTCCCTCAATAGCTGAGCCTATTCTGACATAAACATCTGAAAATCTTTTCAGAGCAACCCATTGCAGGTAGTGGAAAATCACACCATTGGAAACCTAATCAAGGGTAATAAGGTGGGACCTTGCTGGCACATGAACTCATTGGAATCTTCCATTGAATTCTGCATAATTAGTCTCCTTCAATTTTAATCTTTCAATAAACCACTCAGTGGTATTTACCTATTGCGATATATATATATACACACACAACTCATGATGTGTAGATTCATTTCATTCTATTGATGGATTACTACATACATCCTTGCAACAAAAAAGGATCTTTAGTATTTTCCCATATCCCTGTCTTTTTTTGCCGGATTGTCATTAAATTTAAGTACTAATCACCCTGATAAAGGCTTTGTCCCATCAGGTTAGTCTGTAGTAAGTTCTTTTTTTCACATTAAATTTAGTATAATTATTCATATACCCCAATCCTAGATTATTTTGTATACAGACATTCATGTCTCCCACATGATTAATTGTAATGACTTCAGTGATCATCCATCAAATGCATGCAAAACAAATACATACAATAATCTACATTGTGTTTAAGCACATTTAAGATAACATGGTTTACATGGCAAAACATTATACTTGCGAAACATCATCATGGTATCATTTTCGTGTTATCATGCTGATGTTATCAGTTAAGCAAAGCACTGTGTTTATAGTATATATATGTATAAGTATGGCCTCATAAAGCTGCTTGCATGGCTGTAGACTCTTAAACCTGTTTCTTTACTCACCGGGGACCTTGTGCTTTGACTTGATGTTCCCCTCACACTTCCGTTTAGCTTTGAACAACAGGCCTATTTGTTCTTCTTTCGTGAGCACATCGTCTGCGTAAACCTGCAAAAAAACCAAAACAGAAAATAACGTGGAGTTAATAAAGAGAAATGCTGAAGTCTAAATGGCATTTTTTTGATTTAATATTTAACTGTACATTTGTGGTCCCATCTGGATCTGAAGCAAAGGTTCTGGGTTTGCTCCGAAGAGTAAAAATCAGCATGAAATGCATCAGTTGACATAATTTCCTCTTCACAGCTGCTTCACAACCCTCTAACCACTGTTCTCTGCATCCCTATTCATAGTGCTGCGGATTGCAGCTAAATCCAGTTTCCTTCTCAAAAATATACACAACTGACATTTTCTCAAATGGAATATGAGTGAAAGTACTGAGGGACTGCAACAGGGTGGCCTGGATGTTAGACAGCCCGTTCTGTGACTGAAAGATCAGATTAGATTTGACTCCAACAGTCCTTGTCAAAGTGTTCATGAGCAAAGCGGTGCCTTAACTGTCATGGGGCATAAAAAGGTTAAAAAAAAAAAAAAGACGTGTTTCTCCTTTACTGGTATAACAGTATAAATTTCACTTATTATTTATAGTCCCAGCTTGTATTCCTGTGGGCATATATCCACTATGTGGGCACTAATCAGACATGACAAAGTTATTAGAAGGACAAAAAGCGACATTTTATTTCCAACGTTTTCTTACATGATATAGTTTTTACTTCAGCTTTTGAACATTGTTTTAAAGCGGCGTGGTACCTCAGGTGTGGTTTTCCAGTCAGAGGAAACATTTTCCATTCTAATAAGTCACACTGACTGGCTCACTGTTTGCCCCGTGGATCACTTTCAGGCAATGACAGACTGTATTAAAAGACTGTATTAAAAATGACCACATTAATTTCTAACAAGAATGACAAGGAAAGTAAAAATAAAAACACAGACATTCAAGCCACGCACTAACACTAAAGCATAGATCAGTGGACAAGTCATGAGGATTTTCTACACCGTCATATGAGCCAGACAGCAAAATGAAATAACTAATATGTATGTCATACAGTGTGCCTGGAGGTACTGCTAAAAAAAACAGTCTTGTTTTTTTGGTTCAGTTTCGCAGACATTTACTGAGAACAGCTGATTCCCTGGCTACAGTTATATCTGTCAGTTTCAAAAAAACAAATTACATCAAGAAGCAGCAAGAAGGAAAAATAAATACAAAGTGAGGGATGCCCCAAATATGTATTGCAGTACAACCGTTTTCAGTACAAACTGGATCTTTTAAAAACAAATTAAAGATCACAATGTAACCATAGCTTCTGCTCCTGCTGATAAAAAGCAGTATTCTTATTATGATATATACATTTTTAATCTGTCCTGTCTGTAAATACATTTTGCTGCCACTGATTTGTCCAGGTCTCCCTTAAAATGAGATTTTAATCCGGCCAACATGATTTTAATTTATTAACTATACATGTGTTGCAACTACTTTTTTATACATTTGTGCAATTAAATCTATAACAATGCATCATATTTACTAAAGCAACCAAATGCTTTATATATGAAACCGCTGCAAATTAACTAGTACTATAGCTTCTCCATAAATTCTTACTCCACTCCCGTTATTTGACAGGCAGTGGAGTAAAATGTGAAAAAAATTAAGTAGTTTGACATAACACAAAATAGAAATACTGAGTAAATAAATTCTTTTGAATTTGTACTTGCACAGTACTTGAATGTACTTAGTTACATTCCGCCAGTGGTATGTTTGCGCAGAAATATTGCACACTAAGCAGTAGCTCTGCAGTTGGCTGCTATGAATGACGATGAGAACCAACTATTACAGTAAAACAAACTTTGGACATGTTCCTAACTTTTCTTAGTCTTCTTCGATGCCCGTTTATAATCTCAAAATAAAAAGCAGATGAGGAGCTTCTAAATCTGCACGCTAAGACGAGTCATTTGGGAACGAAGACGTGTATACATTGTCTCCGATGCGAGTGCCTGATTTTGTGAGTTTAAAATAAAACTGTAAATACTGAGCTGTCATGGGGTTTGCTTCACACAAAACCATAATACCTCAATCCATCAATATTTTCACTACTTTCAGCCCTGAAATAAGGATGTCCAGTCTGAGAGCTGAATGAGGTTACAGAATGAAGACGTTTATGGCTTTGCACGGTAAACAACCACAGATGGAACAACATTTGACCACAGGCGAACAAGGATAGATGCTACCTGTTTACTGTGCTAACTATGCCAATATAGAATATTCCACTGACAGCTCCTGAGACGTTCATGCTATTTTCATCTAAATAGGCGACTGGGTTATTTTAGTTGAGAGCTTAACCAAGAGGAAACTAGAAACAGAGTATGGACACTAATTTCTCTGAAAGAAACAAGCACCATTATCACCACAATATGTTACATGTTTTTTGTCATAAAGGATCATTCCTACATGTGTTAATTACTTAGTCAGCCAGTTTACTACACTTTGAAATCATCGGTTCCATTTTGCTTTTTTTTTTTTTTTTACTTTTCCAAACATGTTAGGTGAGACTGCTGCTGTTCCAACACATGAAGAATAATTATCTTAACCTTTACGGCACAGTTTGAGCCTCCGTGAAACATTAAACTAAAATGAGCCATGGATCTTTGGTGGTTTATTTTCCCTTCTAAAAACTAGAGGAATTTGTCCTTCATCTGCAGACCCCTGCTCACGGGGACATAGAAGAGTATCATTTACCATTTTAAGAAGAGAATCCTGGGTAATAAGTGTGCCCCCTGATTATTTCTGAAAACTATTCCTCCTCCACTGGCCAGAGTCCAAACCGCCAAAGTAAACACGACTCTCACAGGGAGAAACATGGGACATTCTTATTTACTGTATTTCACTTAAAACACAGTATTCTTTTTGTTGAATGCTTTTGAGCGTGTGCCAAAAACGAAAATTAGAAAAATACACACCATATAAATATGTGCGTTTTCATCACTGGTCGCCAGAATACAAACTCCACTTGAATAAACCACAGGTTTCTATTTGTCTGCGCAAACTGCAGCTCGATGACTTAGACTGCAGTTCTCTGCAAGGATATAAGACCGATATTGAGAGAACTGTATTTAAGCTGATGTGTCAAGACAGTGTGGAACCACAAGGACTGGGACAGTAAGTATTACTGTGTATACTATTCACACTATGGCAGTGAAGCTACGTGTGCACATGTGCAGTTTGGGTTACTTTGCTAATTATAGCATTTGGTTCCTAAATTTTTGAATATTTTGTGGCAAAAGTGTAAAAAATAAAATAAAATCATCCATTAAAAATGGAGTCACGAGGACAGACGCCATGCATACATTGAGCGGAGACACTGGGTTTCCGTTAGATTACCAACAGTCTTGATTGTGGACAGCCTCGCGCTTTCTTTCTTATTTTTTCAAGAAAGTTGTGGTTGACCAAAGTCATTTCCTGAAATGCCCTGCAGTGAATAAGAGAGTCAAACGCTGGAGCTTGGGAGGTAGATTTTCATTAGAAAGCACAAAACAAAGAACCTTGAGGATCCAAAACGAACCACAAAGGCAACAATATCATTAGTAGTATCTCAGACCATGAAAGTGCTCTAAATTGGTAAAAAAATAAATAAAATTGAGACTTCGAAAATAAGTTGAGAGAATTAAAGCAGACATCGCAGCAACCATGATGACAGCCAGACGTGTATGTCTGAGCAACACATCAGAGCTGAACTTGAACTTTGGCCTGGACTGTAATTCTCATAGCTAGTGTTAAAGGAGGGCCAAATAGTTGAAAATAATTTACAATTATCCCACTAAACAATAAAACAATTACTATGTTTATCGAAGTATGTTTGCAGTATAAATTATAGGAGGTTGAGCCCAACCAGCATCGCCATCTTTACCTCCAACGTGAACACAATAGATGAGTTTTAACAACAGGAGAAATTCAGAGATGAAAAAAATAGTGTAACCGAACAGAAATAAAAGAAAACTGATGTTTTTATTTGCTTCAATATCAAAGATAGATTTTGATTTAATGATATCCCTGATATCATAGATGTTTTTTTTTATAGATGTGAGATACAGTATGGGAATGTTTTCGTAAAAGGCAAACGGTGTGCTATAGATACTACTACTATCACCTCAGAGTCATCCAATAATGCTCCTCTCTGTTAGCTGATCCGTCAGTGGAGGATGAGATTTTTTTTGGTAAATGGTCATTTGAAGTGAGACTTTCCTTTCCAGATCACACTTCGTCACATGGATGATAAATAATTTACAGATAATATTTACTCTGGTCGCTGTAAAGCGCCTCTATTATGGGAATACAGTTGAATGTTTGTTTTATGTACTTGTTTTGGTCATTTGCCATTCTTTACACCATAGGCTAACATTCACTTCCTTGTTGTTGGCATATATTCAAAATTTGATCCCGAGGGCTTTTTCGACTTTCCTGTATGTTTTTTTTTTTTTTTTTTCTCTCCACAAAATAGGGGGGTCTAGAAAATTATAACTCCGCTGAATCTTGTTTTTAATGGCCTGTCCACTATCTGGAAAAAACATGAATATGTTACTTTTGACATATTGCACCGCATGAATGTTTTAGCGGATGAGGTTGCTGGATATTATAAACTCTATGAGTCAGTGCCACTCCTCTTCAACTGTGCAATTTGCATTTGATGATAAAAACCACAAACCACAAGACTGGTTGTCCTTTGGAAATGCTTGCAGACCACATTCTGACTTAAAGCAGCATTTAGTTCCTAATTATACCCTGCTCTGGTCGTAAGCCTGAAGAACAGCACTTTTGTCCTTGATGGAAACATTGTGTGTGTGCTCTGAGAGGCAGCATGCATCTCATGGAGCCCAGATAGCCATGATCATGTTGTTCTCTCAAATTAAAAAAAGGACGACTCATACGTTACATAAATGATTTAATACACAAAGTATGGGCCAATCCTCCGATAAAGGAATGCAAATGCAGCATTTTAATTTTCATCAAAAGCTTAAAAAACTACTAATGGTTATGTAACGATGAAATATACTAGATATTTCGTAATATCTTAATGGATATAAGTGTGAACCAATAACATCTGTGCCAGACCACAAGCAAGTCAATGGGTCACAATAAAAATGTAAATATAGTCATACTTGAATGGATGATTATGTTCTTATATGGATTATAAAGATTATAGTTTAAAAACATCACAGAGAAGAGCTCTTTTTTTTCAGATGTACACAC
This sequence comes from Pampus argenteus, assembly GCA_036937835.1. Lineage (NCBI taxonomy): Eukaryota > Metazoa > Chordata > Actinopteri > Scombriformes > Stromateidae > Pampus > Pampus argenteus. The sequence goes on from CM072875.1 coordinate 15,519,760, forward strand.
TGTGACATTAATCGCATATAATACCTTCCCAGTCACAGCTTGGCAGAAATCCACTAAAGCACAGCGATTAATGATACCAAAAAGCTTAATTCATTTGTATTTATACTCATCAGATGAATATTCACTACTTTGCTTTACAGTTACACGTTAGCGTTGGGCCGATGAACGATGCCATTACCCAGTTCCAATGGCTTGCACTCATCGGCCATTGAGCCTCTACCATTGTAACACCGTGATTTGAAACCGCCACCACTGTCATTGTCGTCTGTCCATGTTTTTTGCAGATTAAATTACTCTTATTGGCTTTTTTTTACTTGCAAAGTAAAAAGTAATTGCAGTAAATGTAGTTGTAGTTGTGTAGTACTTCACCTGCTTCACTGTCTCTCCTCTGCTGCACTGTGTGCAGCACTCACATACGCATCAAATGCTCAGCCCTCGCTCACTGAGAAAGAGGCGAGGAGAGGAGAGAAACTAGCATGACAGTGACGATAAATGACAGTAAAATGCAGTTATTTATCAGTCTCTCATAATCACAGCTGTGATAAAACAAGTGCACATAATTTAGATAAATAACAAATAAACATGGTCTTGTGGATGGTTTCTCTGCTCTCCTCTGTTTTGTGGTTCAAGGAGGACGGGACCCTATTACACTTTATATATTGAGAAAGCCACTAAAAATGGATTATTTAGATTTTAGTATCAACTACTATAATGAATGAATTGTCGAATTTATGGGTCAATCTAAATACATACCTGTGAATCGCCTTGACCTAGTTATGAAAACGAAATAGGTGAGGTAGCAGAAAGTGGGGCTCTACAATATTTATTAAGATGAACAGCAGGTGTGTTCTAATGGACTCATCCATTTTTAAATGAGACTTTCACCCCAAAAATACTTACTGCTGCAAGAGAAAACAGGATGAGCTTTGAAATGTCTGAAAGCTCTCCGAAGGAAATTCTTGTATACAATAGGTTGCATGAATGAATGATGTCAGTGAATTGACTGTCAGGTCATCTGTTTTTTTTTTGAGGTTCAGGTACAATGTTTCGTGCGCTAAGGTTTGTTTCAGCATCAGCATCTCCATCAATGCACTCAATGTCACTGTTAACATTATAATAGTTACCTATAGGGAGTTCTTTAATTCATACTTCATGAAAGTCGTCACAGACAACACTTTCAGAAGTCTAAATGGACGTGAGCGTCGACCACCATTCTCAAGAAAGGACATTACTATTGTTGAGGATTACACGATATGACAATACGTACTGTGAGAGAATAGAGATGTTGCTAATGTATACCATTAATATAAGCTATCACTTGATTACCTGTGTTTGTTTGATCCCCCTATGATCGAGGCTAGCATAAAAAAAACAATAAAAGAATAATTAAAAAAAAAAAACATCTGGTGTCATCTTGTGTTATAAGTTATATAAAAAGTCATTTTCACCACAAGATTGTTTTATGTATTGTTACAAGTGTGTTGTGTGCCATTATCAGTGCAAGTAGAGCACAACACAGCAATCAGTGCTCTAGACGCAGTAACATTTGAGTGAAGAAGGAGATGAGTACAAAAAGGTGACACACACATGTAGAGGGCAACACTCCATGCAATCAGCCCGTTTTCCACTGTTAACCAAAGGGGCACTGAGCAGCCTGTAGGACAAGGGCACTGTTTGTATAAGATCCCTAATTGTAAATGCCTTCCCATAAAGCCTCTAAATTGTAGACTAATTAGGCACCTAATCACCCAAGGTGTCTTTCATTGCCTGCTAATATTCCTCTCTTTTGACTTGCTTGTTGAAGAGGCTGCTGAAAGTCAAACTTGTGCAGACTGTCACCTTTGATTGAAGTGCTTTTCAGTGGAGCCATTCTCAACACAAGCCAAATTTAAAATCATAAAGCAGGGGCTAAGCTCTTTAATTAAACACAATAGAAAAAGAGTATTTAATTATTTAAATCACAATTATCATCAAGTCTATGTTTCAAAGTGTAATTATTGTGTTGAAATGCGTCTGAACTAGTAAAATGTGTTTCAAGGTATTCATATTTTAATTGAACCACAGTCTGTCCTTCTGCCTTTTTTAATAAAACGTGACTTATCATTGTAAGGGTTAACATAAATCACATACTATAATTCCCAGCATGGCTTTCAGGAAAGGTCCACTTGCACACATTATAGTAAGAAATATTAAATAAAAATCTAATTGTAGTTTATCCACAATCAACAATTCAAACCAGATTTTGTACATAGTTTGTGTCAGTAATTTTAATTGCTGAATCAATAAAAAAAACTGTTGTTCTGCAAATCTGATTCTATAAAGCCACTAAATGATGTGCTGACCCATTATTAAATTATATATACATTATAGCTGCATTTGAGGGGTTTAATACATGAGACACAAATGGTAATGCATGAAGTTGAGGATGATGATGCTCAGACTGTCTGGCGAACGAAGAAAATCTTCACTCACATGGGCTACACTGTTCACAGTGTATTTTAACTGAGAGGCCTGTAACTGGCCTGTCAGCATGAGCTTTCCACTTTCCACTTATTACAAGGTCACCAGTGCTGAGACCGTTGAACCGTGTTTTTATTTGACTGAATATGACTTGAACTCACAACTAAACAAGAAAAGGCAGCGTCTGTTGCAAAAGTCAAATAGTGTGCACAGATAAGAACGGTACAAATCAATTAATCACTGAAAATACAACAAAGTAATTTGAGTTTGAACTGCAGCTCAATCACTATAAAGGAGTACCAACACATAATACCTTCTTTATTGACTGAATATGATGTTTTTTAATAAGAAAATCAACCATCTTAAAGCTGATGGTTTGCTCTGGGTTTCTGGTTTAAAACTAAATAAATCTGTACAGCCATGCTGATCCTTGTCACATCAAAAGATCATACAGTACCGAGGTTTCTGACCTTTTTCTTCATCTACAGAATGGTTAGAAATGTTCAAATATGCCCAAAACTGCATACAGAATCTGACTGAAATCAAACTGTTGTACATTGCTGATCGAAATAAGCCTCTTAACCACAAATCTCATATTGTATTATTGTGAGTGAGTAACCAACACAATGCACTGTGATTGGTGCAATCCAATAATATGTTTTTGATGTCCGTCAAATCTTTTTTTTTTTTTTTTTTTAATTGCTTAGAGCAAGCAAATCCCCCCAAAATAACCTTAAAATAGAATTCGACAGACTGCTGACTATATAAACAAACAACATTTTAATTAGTTAATTATTTCACTCTATTTATTTCTTACTATTTAAGGCCATGGGGTTGCCTGGAATATGTTCTAGTACTCACATCGCCATTAGGTTGAACTTTGACCGATGAGCAATATCTTTAAATGTTGGAGGAGGTACTCATGCAAAACAGGTTTAGCAATAATACTTGGAATTAATCATCTGACCTCGACTACACATTAACATCACACTGGTAAATGTCAGTTCCAAACCTTGATTAAAAGTATATTCACTCGAAGCTCTTCAGACCTGCAGTGACTTTCAACCAGTTTGTGCTCTTGTTGGTTTGAGTGTTAAATGCCACAGAGCTAACACAGGAACGTTCAGTCAAACTTTGCACAGTTATCTGAATTTAAATTGGCCGACGTCTCTCCTGCACCGAAGTGAGAGGATTTCCTACTTATTTGCTGGAAAAATCTGGATCTGTGAACTGCATACTTACAAACTCATAAGCTCCAGAGTTTTGCAATGAAACTAATAAAGGTCCTTTCAAGAAACCCAGCCTCCTCTCAGCACATAAGACATGTGCCAGGGGAGTATTCCTGCCCAGGATTTGAGCTGCATCCAAACAACTGGATGTGTGAAATCCTACTTGTCCTGGTGTTGATTATTTGGGGAATTGACTAAAAAACTGTCTACAAACTCAAGTTCAAGATCAAATTCATGCCGCATTTAAGAGAGTAGAATGGGACTGGGAGCTTCTGTACTTTTGAAACTCAATCCCTTCAGCAACAGTGGGGGTAGGGCTCAGCGGATACCTTCAGTCAATGGCGAAGGCATCTGCATAGCTGAGAATTTTCACATGTCAACTCGACTGGGGTACACTGGGATTCCAAGCACATTGCCTGCAAGGATTCTGCACCACAATATTGATACAGCAGGTAACTGATGAAAAAAAAAAAAAGACCACATAGGACATAAACTCATCACGGCACATGCAATCAATCAGTGTGTCCCTGACATTTTGAATTGTTATTGTTATAATATACTGTTATTTCTCTGCCCACCAATTTATTAGTGCAATGCTTGAGTGACAAAAACGTTGATATTGCACATTTTAAACCACCGAGTAGAAGAAAAGAAACCAGACTGCCGTATCAAAGACTGACACAGGAGAGACGGGCCCACACTCCGACGTCAAATGTTTGACACATGGCCGTACTTTCAACTTCCCTGAGATAACCATCACCGCTACGGCGTGTCTCAGGTATTCAGCTGAAACATGGGAACTGTCTGCAGGAAATCATTTCATCACAATGTCCACAATGAGGAAAAGAAATAGAAAGATGTACAGTTTGTGAGTGAAACTGTCAAGATTTAATTTACCAAAAGCATCTTTGGCATCAATAAATACTGCAGCTGTGATCTTTTGTCAAACTGCGTTTCCACAATCTTCACACAAAGTTCACAGGGCAGAGACACACTATTAAAATATCTGTTAGAAGTGTGACTTTTTCAGTGAGGTGTAAAAGTGGCGTTGAGTTACACATAACTCTAGCGTTTCTCAAATGGAAAAGTTAAGAAAAAAAAAAAAAGCAGAGGTCACAGTAAGTCATGAAAACAAGCCCTTTCCTGAGCCAAACAGCCATGGTATAACCTTACCATGCTGGTGAAATTGAAGACTCTCCTATTAACACACACGTTATGAGTCTGAGTCTCAAGCCCTATAAAAACTAAGCAAAGTGTCAGTCAACTGAAGAAAAAAAAAAGACAACCATGGCACGGATATGTATGCATTTCTGAGAGAAAGTTCAATAAATTAGATTATGTTGCAGTTATCTCAGGAATCCTCTCAGCTACAGTAAAGCATATGCTCTGCTGTGAGTATAATGATATGGTTTGTGAAGGGTATTTTTCTCACTACAAGTTGCCTCTGTGAGCTGAATCCCATGATGATCCCAGGGAAAATTTGGGCAAACATGACCAGTGACGACAGCCAGTGACTCACAATCTACAGCGACAAGCTGATACAGAGTTTACACCTCCGTGCTGCCTAAATCCACACTGCGTGCTGTAAAAGTAAATTACAAAACTGTCTCAAATCTGCCAACCACATAATCTCATTTGGATGGAGAAAGTACATCTTAACCAAGGTGGGTATAAATACCATCTGTGCACAAAAATACGCCCTCTCAAATCCGTCCGCTTTATATACTGCTGTTGATTTCCATTTCTTCACACTCCATCGCACATAATTACACAATACTCTTGAAGCTGAGAGTGTAAACATGTTATTTTTGGTGTGTTTCAGTGACTCGATGATGTGACATTTCACTCAAGAGGAGAGTGCAGTATCCTTGGACAGTTGCTTCAGATGCTGCATGGTCCCTGCGGTTAAAGCACTATCTATAACTACACCTCAAACACAACTTTAAAAGCTTTTCCTGACCCACTGTCACCCCTTATGACTGTTAATTCACTGTAAAGTGAGACTTCAGGGTAATTTTGCAAACCAAGTGTGACAACACAGCAAAAAAAAAAAAAAAAAAAAGGAAGAAAAATAAATCAATAATTTGCATGGAAACCATTTTATCACCCGTTCATGTTTTGTGCATTTTAACCTACAGGAAGGATTATAATGAACGTAAACTAGGGTTGTGATTTCAAGTGTTTGTACAGCATTAACTGGTCATAAAAGATGGTAGTACTGACATTGTACAATCTTATCCGATTCATCAGTGCTATGATGTGAACCCACTGTTTTCACTAAGAGCGGTCCAAACTGGCATCAGCATGAGCAGCAGGCACGCTGCCTACTGTAGCATGAGAGTAGAAATAAGAAGTGGCATCAAATGGTTTTGTTGAGACCATCATTAGGAATTTAATATGACTAATTTAATGTGATTTTTACTTTTTTTTTGTCATTGGTTCTTAAAACTTTTAATAAAATAATGTCAGAAAAAGTTATTTCTCTATGGAGTTTGTGGACATCACGGCAGAGCTAAAAAAAGAGAGAAACACGACTCCAAATGAATGTTAATTAGACCTGTGCAATCTAATGAAATCCAACATCCGTTTCCTGACAATGTCAACAAAAACTAAAAAGGTATAAACTGTATGAAAGTAGAATTTATGGCCAAACTGTTGTATTGGATTGCATTGGATTGTAATACAGAGATGCCACACTGGGTCTGAGGTCATTTAGAAACAGTGTCTCCATTACATTGTTAGTTTATTTATCTTGGTCACAATAAAAAGATAAAAATCAAAAATCTACTCGGCCCTACTCAAGATTATGTTATATGTTAAAAATAGACTAATCAGATTTTTTTCATTGACAATATCAGTATCAGTACTAGCCTCAAATATCCATCAGTCAGGCACTAATATATGGCCATTATGGTAATATTGCTGGTGTCTGATGACTGTGACTGTGCTAAAATGTGTTTTTCTTTTCTTCCTCATTCCGATTTTTCAATCTTTTATTTGACTTTGTCCAAGTGTTCTGAATGTGTCACTTGTCGCTGTAATCTTTGTATGAAATGTGCTATACAAATAAAGTTCTTCTTATTATTATTATTAGTATCATATCAACTGTTGATATGATATGGCAAGGTTGTGTTTATAGCTTGTCCCACTGTCCCAAGTGAACACAAAATCAATTACTGGAGATTGAATTTTGTAAAACAATAACATGAAAAAGTCATATCAGCCACAATATTGCGGCTCAAATAGAATTATTGTTAATCCGTGCTATTTTGTTAAATTTTGAAAAATAGTAATAGTTTAAATAGCTGTCAGTTTTCCAAAAAATATTTCTGTTAAAATATGTTACTGTATAGCAAACTTGTTGATTACAGCACTTCTTCGGGTTCCATTTTCAAGAGTCAGTGGTAAAACATGTGTGCTCACAGGGCTTGGTGACTTACGTTTGGTGATTTTGTGGCCAGGGGCCTGCAATACACCTGCAGAGCATCAGGGATAACCAATCAGACTGTCTCTTTGATCTTCCCTTTTGAATGCAGTTGTTGTCTGCACAACAGTGTTTTGTAATTTCGGGATGGAGAGGAAGAGTTTGGAGTGGATCTAACATAAAAGCTCTGGTTGTCCTAGTTTGCACTGCACCGGAAATTAAATTAGTTTGGAGGAGATAACACATTTGATTGCTATGTTGCTCTTATCCTATGAACGCTATTGCATGTGGAAAATGGTTCGGCGATATTTGGTGATGATGCAAAGAGAGGCTGGGAATGGCTCAATGAAATACACACAAAAAAATATTATTAAAATCTCCGAGACAGTGGGAGTGAACTGAATGAGTTATTCATTAACTGTGAACTATAATTTAGGTTATTATGAAAATGGATCATTTTCCTGCCTGAAGGATTAGCATGTAAAAGTCAAATTATGTAATATACAAATTAGTGACAATTACCTTTAGGCAAGTTTCAAGCTCACCGCTGTTTTGTCTGTGAAGTTGACCAATATCATGAAGTAGTATCAAGAAAACGCATGTTAAAGATTACCAACAGAACCACTGGCGCAAAGCTAATCACAATGTCATATAAGAACTATACAAATGGCACCTAAGGAGCCTGATCCCATCTGGGCATGAATAAAACGCTCCCAAAAAAATATCATTCAAGTAGTGTTGTTCTCTGCTCTGATTGGTCAATTAATGGACAATTTACTGCAAAAGCGACCATTCTGAATATGGTCTGAAGGCAGGCAAGAAATCCTGGTAATTCTTGACACCAAAATTGCACTTGGCTCCTTAATCATTGCTGACACCCCCCCGCCCCTGCTGCTTCTCTTGTCCCTCTTGAAAACAATAAAGGTTACGATATATAGCCTGGCCGTGCATTTTATAAAAATTAATATATAAATAAATCTGAGCCTTTTATCATATAATAACCTGACACAAATTGATGATACCTGCTGTGTGTAGTATATCTGAGAGAGGTTGATGTGTTGAGTGCAGTTTTGCTAAGTGAGCCATCGCAAATAGGGATGCCTGCAATCCCCTCCTAAGCTTCTGCCTACTGGTCACCTGAGATAGGGTCCTGGAAACAGAGTGCGTAAGTCTGTCATGGTCAGTACATACGGGCCTCTCGTTCACAAAGACTCTTATCATACCCCCTCGTGGTAACCCATGGTAACTGGGGTTTCTGTGAACCCAGGCAGAACTGGCAGGGGATCTTGGAGTTGCAACGGCCCCCAGATGTGTTTTGCAAGCCACTGCCCCGACTACAACGGGTGGCTTAAGGGGATAAGGGAGTAAACCGCAATCACAAATCAGCAAATAGGGACATGCATAGATGGAGCCCAACAGACTGGTGGACCAGCAGTCCTCTGCATCTCTAGCTTAGATGGAGGTGCTCATGCCACTGGAGTCTGCCTAAGAGAGCAAAGATAATGGGAGCGTGGACTGCGCACCCAACCCCCTCCCCCACGCATGGCATTGTATCATCGGTCAAAGGGAACCTATTTTATAACATGTAAGGGTCTATTATAATAAGTGTGCTACTTTTTATTTCACCTGTAATTTTGTGAAGAGGTGCAATTTTGTTTTTTCAAATGGAAATGAATCAGTGATGCATGTTAAATGTTTGTGTGCTAGGTGCAGAAAACGTGGACAAATACTAATAGTGCTAATTATCACAATTCTATTGGGTAATATATTAAAATATAGCACAAAAAGTCCAATTTAAGTCACGTACATCTCATTGAATAACATGTTTTTTTAAGTATAAACAAAATCCTGACAGGGATATGTTTTCAGTAAAATCTAATTTCCGAGATGATGAGAGATGATTAATGATAATATTGAATATAATATATTATCTTCAAGTTCTACATTGCAGCGCTGCATCGTCTCTTATTAGGGGATGTTCATCTTAAACCACTCTCTGCATGAAGCTGCAGACTAAGTATAATTAAAAGAGGCAATCAGAAATTATTACTCAGCGAAAAGCACATTTGTGGAATACATTTGAGGAGAGATTTTTCATTTCAGAGTCCCTCAGACACACACACAAACCCCAGACAACAGTAGAAAACAATTCAGTCAAAAGGTGCATGCAAAAATGAATTTCAATATTAAAGCCTATTTCAAAAATCCACCAGCAGTTCATATGAATTAAGTGAGAAGTTATCTGCTGCCCCTAATTACTAGGGACAGATTGAGATGAGATTATCCTGGAACATAATCTGGGTTATGAAATTCCTTTGAGGATAATTTGGAAGAGATGAATAAGGCTACTCTAATAGGTTATGCTGAGGAACATGCAGGTTGTGTTTTTAGTACCATTAAATGCTTTTAAATGAAAAAGTTATTTACTATAAAAATCCATCTCTTATGTCCACTTTTCAAGCTCATTTCTCGTTTGTCAGGTTTCACCAGATTCGAGATTTTGAATATATTAAATTTTATGTCTGAACATCAAATGGAATAATTCTTTTCAGAGGAAAAAAAAATATACAAAAATCATCCACCCATGTGTATTTTTACTGGCCTGAACAATTCTGTATCTATCAGAGCATATTTAATTATTCACATGATAATGTCATTTCAGTTCAGTATCACTTTGACAAATACTCTGTGTGTGAAATTAAAGGTTACAGATATTCAGGTCAAACACTGCACTGATTTAAATAATACTTAATCCAGCACCAGAGGAAAGAAAACCCAGTTTCTCTGGTAACAAAAAAAAAAAAAAAGGTTGTGATTGTGAATATTCAACAACAGATATTTTTTCACATTTCAAAACTAGTCAAAACTGCCTTATGCAGTACAAAACATGACAGCCCTTAAAGTCATTTTGTCCAGAGCTGACATAATGCTTGGCTATGGCAGACAAATAGAGAAACAGTTTGAGTCCCTCCAGTGAGAATCCAGACACATGCGAGTCATCACGGAGGGAAACAGAGTCATGAGGTCGAAATTAAATCCTCACTGAGGTTCCTAAAAGCAGTGCTTCCGCTTAATAAATGTAATAAGTAAGTGAGGAAGCCGGTCACACTGAACAAAGGCACTGTGAGGTAAAGCTTTGTCTGTGCACTGTGTCTCTGCAGCAAACCCGCTGGGGTGTAAAACACAATGGAGAGATTACTCATTTTCCTTCAGATAAAAACACAGAATAAAACGAACTTCACATTATTGCACTTTACAACATTTCTTATTTGTGATGTCAGGATATTATCATTTATATGATGACTGAGGCTGTGGCACAGTCAATCCTGTCATTTGACAACTGTATGTTTCAATTTTTTAAAAGCTTTGTATTATTTCTATAAACAGAGACACAGACTTTCCACTCTTAGCTTTGGCATTCAGCAAAATTGACGTCCCTTTTGGTCGCAGTTTGGAAAAAAAAAAAAAAATGCACTTTTTTGTGGAGAGGAAGACTAAGCAAACACCAAACTAAAAAACGGGTAAACATCATTCACAGACAGAGCCTTTACCGACTGAATGTTGAATCAGCTATAAATACACGGCTATGTTATAATTGTTTTCCTCTGCCATCTAAACCAATGAGCCTAGAGGTCCACTGCGGTACATTGACGGACCACATCACTGGGAAAATGCACTGTACCTCAGAGCCTGGGCGAACTGCCTGTTGAATGCACAACAGTCTCAGCCAAAACACACAGAAACCAACTTGGTGCGCTGCTCTGCCTGCACAGCGTATGTGTGCGTGCAGCAGGCCCTTCTGGATGCAGCTATGGCAATATTTGAGAGTGCAATTATAAATCACAATGTTGGGCAAAAAGTAAATCAGGATCCGCAGCTATGACTCAGAGAGGTGGGATTGTTCAGGTGCTGCAGGAGTTGTGAATGAAATACTTACTCCCATTCTGACTGGCTGGGATTGCTTCAGTCAAAGCAGGTTAGAGTGCAAAGCTGCAAAGCAATGTAACAATCCGTAGTAAACACGAAGCCCTGCCTATCATAGGAGCTAGGTTACACAAACACAAACACTGGTTTACTGTGTTGTAACTGTGAGAAGCTGATTTAATGGAACAAGAGTGTAATCACTAATCACAGCATGTCGTTAGGAAAGCGTATCAACCTCTTCAGTCCAGTTCTATGTATAACCGTGTCTTTGGCAAATTTAAGCACATGATTGGCAACACATACCAAACACAGAAGAAGTGGTACATGCACACTCCGAAAGGACTATTAAAAAGGTATTCAGGTGAATGTGAGTATAAAGCGTCGGTCTATTATTCAGGATGTCAGCTTTAACATTTTAAAACACATCACTATCGTTCCATATATCTGACCATACATACCGTAGTAAGCAGATATAGTGTGAATCAAAAGCGTGCAAATGTCACTAATCTGAATGTTTTCAATGCAATAAAAATCCAGTTGGTATTACTACTTTTTTTTTTTTTTTTTTTACATTTGATGATGCAAAACTGTTACATATGAACGGCTGCAATAGTGGCTGCTCTTCTGTCTGCTCTCTGACATGCTGATGTGCAACACAGCGCAGAAGGTGCCACTAACCCTTTAGTAGGCTACAGTTCATAGTCAGTGATTACACAGAATACATGATTACATGTGTAAAAAAAAATGTTAAAAAACAAACTGTACTTACCAGGCATAAAGTGCTAAGTAGTGAGATGAGAAGAAAGTCCAGATTGTGGAGCAGCAGAGAGGATCCCATCCCTGACTTGAGGCAGCTCTACCTTCAGGAGTCCTTGCAGGGCTCAAACAGATGCTGATGCTGCTCAGTCGATATTACCTAATCTACTTAACCGTCTTCAAACTGGAGCGAGTTGTATTATTTTCACTCCATCTGGCCTCTTGATGCTTATGGGATGCTCGTGAAATCATAACTCTATAATCGCCTCGCTCTGCCCTCGATTTTAATTTCCTATAATCTACTATATGCTCAGCCTCAGCCCGCTGTCTTTATTTCTCTGCATCTGTCTTTTTTTTTCTTTTTTTTTCTCCCTTCTTCTGAAATTACATCCACATGTCAGAACTATTTATGTCGCTCTCGCTCTGCGGTGGGAAGTTCAAATGATTCTTTGTAGGGGAAAGAAACCAACACTGTATTTTTAGGTCTTTTAAATTTCCCCCCTCAGACTTAAACTTAAACACTTCAGTATGGAGCTGTGCGCCTTATAGCATATTCCAGTCTTCTCTTCCAAAAAGTGTTAGATCAGTGCTGGACTGAAAATAAGCCCTGAAATGTATCACTCCATCATCACCAGTCTCTGTTGAATTTCACAATTTAACTCCCTGTGACTCATGTCACCATCAACGCAGTCATTTACCACCGTGCAGGCGACAGTAAACCAGCAGGGTTTCAGACAGGGTTTAATCATAGCATTTAACAACAAATAGCAACTCTTGACAAATCTGAGGGTGAAATTTACTAACTTTTTCATAGATTTAAATACCTCATTTGCGTGAGTCAATGCATTGCTGTGCTTCTTATTCTTTGGTTACGCTTATTTTCTTCTTTTTTTTTTCACAAACATGAACATGTGTCATTTAATCTTATCAACAGAAAACAGTGTTGAAGTAAAAACACAGTAAAGCGTGGCAGTTACACACACGCAACTGAATGTATGAAACTCCCGAGCGATTTAGTGTTTCACCAACGGTGATGTAGAAAAGCTCAGAGAAAGACAGACGCCAACTTGGCTTCGAGAAGCTCTACTTACTATCAAGAGAAAGCCAAATTCACCCTGACGGACATGTACATCGCAAAACGAGCCAGTTTTTATCTGCGCAGAGTAAACGCAAAAGTTAGAAGTTTCTCGTGTTGTGTGTGTAGCGTCTCCAGATGTGGCAGGCGGCAGGTCGTGTTCAGTAGTGAGTATGTGGATGGAAAAGGGGAGGAGAGGAGGGGAGGAGGAGGAGGGGAGGGCGGAAAGGAGGCAGGTAGGGTGGAGTAAAAAACGCTCTGATTGGTGCGCGCTCTCTTACGTTGGAATAAACCACGACTCTGAAATGACATATTTTCTCACCCCTAAAACAAACTGTACATTCAACAGATCTCAGGGTCTTTGCCAAACCACTTTTTCACCCTGCAGTCTCTCAAAAGTTGCATCTAGTAGGATCAGATTACCGAGACATAATGCAGGAGATGTCCGTTTTTTTTTTTTATATATTAGGCACAGTCAGCTGCTTTAGTGTAATTTATATTTTTGAGTTTTAGGAGCATCTATTCAACACGTTTCTCTAAAATATTTGATTTATTTCTTTTTTTTTTTCTATGTTTGGAAATTAAACACTGGGTGATTTGGCATAGAGTAAATGTATCAACATTATATTTTCTATATTTAGTTTGACAGACCCTATGATTATGACCTTATTAAAACTCAATATGTAGAAAAAATATTCAAATTTCAACCTAACACCGAATAAAAGAAACATCCTGTTTAATGAGCTAATGTGAAAGTGATGTTACTTATGTGTTTGGGGTCAGTTATTTCCCTTCTCTGCATCTCTTCCTGAGGTTAATTCCATGTTTGTTTCCCCGTTAAAGAGCTTTGTTTTTGTTTCTTTGTTTTTTTTCTTATACGAATCAAGGGTTTAATGATAGAGAATGACGCACTGTTGCACACACTGTAAAGCCCCTTCGGGCAAATTTGTGATTTGTGATATTGGGCTATACAAATAAAATGATTTAACTTGACTTGACTTTATCCCCAGATAGGTCTAACTCGCTGTTAGGATGCCCATGACCCTAAACAGGACATTAGAGTTAAATCCAGATTATCATGGGCTCTGTCTTTCTCTTGGGGTAAATTGTTCATGCGTTTATTCAGCAAATAGTATTGATGTTGATGTTCCCATTTAAAAGGTATCTAATCTGATTGTGCATCCTCTACTACCTGCTGCTCTGTTGCCAGCACTCAGTGTGATGTCTTTAACTAAATCAAGTGTGAAGATGTCCAACTGTTTGAATACGAAAAACTGCATCCTCTCAAAAGATTTGCAGGTTATGATCAGAAATGTTTAGTGGGAAATGTCCCTGAAATAGCATTGTGAATCAGTGCAGTTCTAATAGCTGAGAATACCATAAAAAAGTTGCATGTGTGGTCTCAATAGTAAAAGAGCTCTTGACTGTGGCAATACGAGTGAAATGTTCCACCTATTAAACAGTGCAGGGCCACAGCTATGATAGCAGAATAATTGTGTAATTCGGTAATCGCCACCCAGGCTGTACTGTTATGTTTTAACACAGCATATATGCTGAGCAGCAAACAAACACAAACTAAAAATAGCTTTGGTAAAAAAAAGCTCTCACCGCTGACACACAGTGATGGGCTGTCAGTGTGGACAAAGACATTTTGCATTATCTAACAGAGTAATTCACTGCCATATGTCACACATAGAGTTGAGATTTGGTACAAAAGTAGCTCCACTTAAGTGTAATTTATCCCCCATGTTGTCTCGTGACAGTATGATCATATAACATGACAATCAAATCAAATTTTAACAGGACTGCACTCATCATAAGTGCAGTTAGACATGAAAATGCACATCAGGACAGATGGGAGCCTTATAATGTATGCTCAAATACGCAAAAAGTGCACGCACTTAAATGGATCGGTTTTATTGTGAAATTTTGGATACTGTAGTTTTCAGCAAACATTACTCAAACGAGAGTAATCGTTATGGAGAAATAGCTGTGGATGCAGTACGTTTGTGAGTGTGTCTGGTAACAGGACAATGAATGAAGGATAATTTCAAAACACACTGTACATTAAGTACTGCTGGAAGCGCAAACCATTCCCATTTGGAATGATAATAAAGTTAATCTTGATCTAGTAAGTATATGTCACCCAGTGCAACAACGTGTTACATTGATGTTTTAAACAGACTTTGGACAAAAATTGAGGTCTATGGCACAGAGGAATATGCTATATCAGGTAAATCAGAGAAAAAAGCAAAATGGAAAAGTACATTTTAAAAAAGGCACATTTTATTTGTATAGCACTCAAAATATTAATACATTTTCCACTTGTTTCACTTCCTCTTTTCTTTCCTTAAATAAAAAAGAACTCTATGTATTCATCTTTCCATGGTCATGGTGTGACAGTATCAGTATCCTCAGCCTTAAACAGCTCAGGCTTCAATTCCTATCATGAATAGGTTATTCCTGGGGTGAGAGATAATGAACAATATGAAAGCTGTCATAAACAAACAGCCAGCAATGAGACTTGTGACCATAAATTTGCTCATATGCCACGCAGCAGATTGCACCCTACTGCTTCTCCATGGGAAACCCAAAATACTGCAAACTGCAGAAGATTAACAGGGGAGACTGTGTTCATGACATACGCATAATCCCCACTCCATTTTCAATCTGGCAGTGTCTCCCTTTTCTCTTTCTCCTCTCTTAAAAATAGAAAAAATAGAACAGACTTTTCTCTCTTAAAGGTTAAATGTGCCTTACTGTTACTGTTACTGTGTCTCTATGCCTTTTTATGCCTGGTTATGGTACTCATCTCTGCAATGAAAATCTTCATTTTTCACCTTGTGACCCTGTCCTGCAGCTTCCAACATCATATTCATCATTGATGCATGCTGCTTCTGATCCTTGACATCCATCTGGAATGATTAATATCCACCTCCTGTAAGTATCCCAGGTGCTCTGGCAAATGCCATCCATTATTCGCAACAAAACAGACAATGGATTGTTAACATGGGACAAATATCAAGCATCCTTAGAGGTATACGAAGTGTTCATTTACTGATTTTGCAATTTTCTTCGAAGATGCGAGCTACCACGTAGTGTGAATCCCACTTAATAGTAATGACATTTGTAGATGCTTGTGAATGATGGGTGTCAGACATCATTGTCTATGTCTCCAAGAAATCAATTTGAAATCTCATCTTATCATCACCTGTTGATTTTATCCTACTATAGATGTCAGATATCGTCCTGAATCACCCCCTGGCTTTAAATTAGAAGGTTAATACCCTATTTATTTATTTATTTATTTATTTATTTATTTATTTATTTATTTATTTATTTATTTATTTATTTATTTATTTATTTATTTATTATTTGGCACCAGTTTAGTTTTACATATTCACTGAAAGGAATCAAGCAATATACCCCCCAAAAAACAACCTGCTGCTATTATATGTGAGTCAATCTAAGAATGGGGGACACTGTAATTCTATATCCGTGTGACGCATTTCCCAAAAGTCAAGTGAAAAACCACATATAAAGTCAAAGCACATGTATGTTTTGGACACATGATGGTTTTCATGTGTGATTTTTATTTTTTTTATTTTTTTTGGACTATACTTATGGTTTTATGTAGCATGTACGACTTCAGATGTTTCTATTTCTATTTTCAGTTTAATTTTTTCCATATGAACATTTATTTTCATGTTTCCACCCACTGTTTCACTTTTCTACATAAACCCCTAAAAAAGGATTCCCTAATTTCATTTACCTGTGATTTTATACATGCAAAAATACCATTAATGGGTGAAAAATATCATGTTCATGGGAAACAGGAAATATCACACAAAACCGCCAGTCTAGCATCAAAATACACTTGAGCGTTTGCAAAAGGGGCTTTTGTTTCATTTTTAATCATTTCCATTTACTGTAGCTGCGATTTCAAGACAATAAATGCCATGCACACAACAACTATTACTCTTTTTTGTCTCAAAACAATTGGTGAAATACCCCAGAGGAAGCTATTTCCAGTTGGACCGGGGGTCAGCTCATCCTCTCTGAAGCAACTCTTGTTGCCTTGACAGCTCACCCACTCAGGTCTCCCAAAGGTATACCCCAGAAATAGAGTAAAGGAACAAATGTGGTTAAAGAAGGTTCTTCCTGTTCACCCTGAACATGGGTTACACATGCACACTGCTGAGGTCCGAGGTCTTTACAATTACAATCCTCATTCGTCTATATTAGGGTCTATAGCTTTTGAGACCACCTTGATCACACATAAGGCAGCATGGAAGATAAGGCAGCATGAGAAAACCAATGACTCTTACTAACCTCTATACAGAACTGAGGGATTGCCAGAACATCAATAGATCTTTGATACATTAGACTGTGACCTTGAATTGACACATATATAAATAATGACTTTTTTTCTAGCACAAGGGTTTTGAAAGCCACACATTTCACTACCTGGTAAACATTATCAATATAGACATTAACATTATAAATGTTGTAATTGACAAGGACCGTTGAAAAAGGATTTACAGTAAGAACTTTACTCAAGATTCACGTTGCAAATTATTCTGAAATTCAATATTACAATTAAAACACAAATACATGTAATCACAAAAACACACACAAACAAGCTGACAAAAAACCCAAAAACCTTGACAGTGGTGCTGTAATGTTTCACGGTCAACAATATCCTACAGTGTCAACAGATTCCTTTGTAAGTGTTTTGCAATAAGACAGTGGTAGGAAACCAAAGACAACAACAGAGCCAGGAGTGTGTGTGTTACTAATGTCAAAGTCCAGCAAGTAGTTTGTAGTGACCATGCTTGAGAAGAGCGTTGAAATAATGTTAGATGTGTCCTCAGAATTTCACACTTTATCCCCAAGCTCTCATTCTGGACTCTCAACACCCCCTCTTATGGACCTCTGTCATCCATGTTCCAAAGTGTACCATTTGTTCCAGCCTGCATCAAGCTGCTGGAATCTAGTGCTAAATATTGATCTTAGTGCAATAGAGCAATGTGCAAAAAAAAAAAAAAACAAAAAAAAAAAAACTTGCACTTTTGCACTTCAATTCTTACAGTTTCTTAGGCTGTCGTGGTGTCAGGGTCAAATGTTTAGCCAAATTTTTTTAAGATGTTTTCTATGTGATGCAGCGAACCATAGCACAGTGCCCAACTTTACTCTATTACTCTAGAATACTTTAGTCCAGCTGACCCATCCAGGTAGATCAGAAGTATTTGAATATCAGCCATGATTATCGGAGTAAACAATCTTAATCTCAAAGCAGAAAAAAAAATCTACCTCAAATTATGTATGCAGAAAAATATACACAGTACACACAGAAACACCTTTTAATGGAATAAACTATTAGTATTTTTTTCTATAGTATTTTTATGCAAGTCTTTTTATATTACATTATACAAATTAGAGTTAGACACTATCTGCTCAGTCATATACTGACCTTTTTAAGAAAGGCTTTGTATAATTTAGATAAATCCACACCAGAATCATTACATTTTACAGCCAAAATATAATGTAAACATTGGGCACCTCCAGTTTAACTTTACTCTACTGCCCTGAACACAGAGATCTGGCTGATGAACAATTATGATGTGGACAGAGCAGAAAGTAGGCCATTTAACTAATCAATAACAAACAGCAGGACTGAGGCTGAAGGAGTGAAGAGCAGCTGCGACACACACAGTTGTTTGTAAGTTTAATTCTGTTGCTGCACTGTGAGGAGAGATCACAACCCAGAATGCAATTTTAAAATAAATGACCACTTCTCACAGTGGCTGGGTGGCTAGCACTGTCGCCTTGCAGCAAGGGCATTCTGGCATTGGTCACAGTGTGCCGCAAAAAGGCTGCCTACTGCTCTGCTGAGTCAAATCAGAGAAATGATGTACCCATGAGAATCAATACACATAAGGTACACTCAATAAATATCTCTTGCTTGCCCTTGGCTAAAGAAGGTAAGTGAGCTGTCCAGTTCTTTAGGTGTAAGGAGATACAGACAGCTGCAGATCTAATTTGAGCATACATATAGAAAACTGAAAATGATAAAGCTGAGACTCAAGCATACTGCTCAGCAGGATCCAGTATCTAAATGTCTAAATCACCTCCTTGTTTCTGTCTGTAAATTCGTGCAGACTGAGGTCAAAAGATCCAGGATGAAAGAGGAGGGAAAAGTTGAAATGAGGCAATTAAAAGAGGCAATTAAACTGGGTGTTTAATTATGCAATTGAAGGTTCAAACCAATGAATGATAGGTTAGTCACATTGTGGCCAAAGGAGGGCGCTGTGGCTCAACTGATGGCTAACCCTAACCCTAACTTATAACTTGAGCTTCTAGACTGACATACTGTCCCTGAATAAATGATACAACTTCCTAATTGATTGAGTGTAATCTTTGATGAACACTAAAGATGCAGCTTCAATACAAGTTGATGTTGATGGATTATAAAAGAATGGAACCAAGAATAGTTAAAACTAGGACTTGTTATTTGTATGTATGTACACACACACACACACACACACACAGACACACACACGAACAGGAAAACATTATTCATTAAAGCTAAAATATTGTTTATATACGGAAATCCTGCTGTGTCCTCTAAAAATCAGTGTTTATAATATCATTACTAAATAAGATCTTTTGCCAAATAACATGGCAACAGTCTATGTTGGAGTGAAGCCCGCACAGACTGGCAGCGTCACCACTTCTGCACACTAAACTGGATACCGCATTGGGTCCGAGTTGGACATGGGGGCACAGTTTAATTACATGCTCACACACTTCACTGACGGCCTTGTGGATTTGATAATGAACACGTCACATCTACCGGGAATCCAGCTGGTATATAAACTACCTTACCAAGCATTATTAGCATTGGCATGAACACACTGTATCCTGAGTGCTGGTAAATGATTGCATTGGAGCAGTGTCGCCACAGCTCCACAGAGAGGTAATACAAAGCCCCTAGGGGAGTTTCTGTCTGTTAGTGCAGTTACAGAGTGCAGAGTGCACTTGATACTGTTGTTAATAATAATAACATAATTAAAATAGACCGGTGTGTGTATATACACATATATACATTGACACATCTATATAAATAAATACGGAAACACTGAATACATTCATACACATACATATATCATATATATACTGTATTTAAGAACAGCAGTACTAAGGCTCAGGTAAATTCCTCTTAGAGAATAAAGACTGTGTAAATAAGTCTTAAGTTTACTTTTTTTTACCAAGGCATAAATAATATCTCACTGGACTTATGATTGACACCTTATGACCTGACCTGTTGGTTTTGCATACTGACAGCATACCTGACACACACACAATTACGCCTACACGAAATGATTTTCAGATGACTAATGCAAATAAGAGAGTTGAATCAAAGCTCAAAATTGTGATTTGTCAAAACGATTGCCCGAATTATTTAACTTTCCTATCGTGATGTTTCCTCTAGGGGGTGGTGGGCACTGGTCATCCACCTCCTCTTTCTGAAAATAGAGATCTCTTTCTTTCCTAACTGGATTTCACACTTAGCTACCATTACAGCACATAAAGCAGGGTGAGATATATCACCTCAAAATTGAGCTGCATGGCAGAGACACTTTGGACAGTTGACTAATGGTTTCAACTTGTGGTTTTGTGCCTTTCAGCTGCAAGATTTCCTCTCGATAAATGACAGTATTGCTAGTGTTACATCTAAATTGTGCTACCGCTTTTGAGGTAATTATATAACGGACCTGTTTTTATCCAGGCTTTTTAAACCACCATACAGCAAAAGGCCACAGCTGCACTGAAGGTCGTCTGATGTGTCCAAGTAACAATTGGCATAGTGCATAGATTGGAGGCTTTCCAAGGTACATGCCAGCCAGACAACAGACTCACTCCAAAATAGCAAACTGCACAGGTCTTGGATGTTTTAAGAGCTTGCCTCAATGCGGTTGGTCATGTCGTGAATTGTTGCTACAGCCTGTCAATGGCAATCACCTGGTGGGATCTGAAGGGCGGTTAGCACAGAGCTATGCAGGGCTGGACTGACATACACAGTTTCTGTCTGTGTTTCTATGTAGGTTAGTTTTAGCCTGCCTCTGACAACTTCAGTCATGTGCTATTTGAAAATAATGAGGAACCAATTGCAGCAATGACTTATTATTTCTACAGTACAGTCAATTGGGGAACATTTTATGCTCTGATGTCCCATCTCTTCCACAGCTGCTCAGGCCACAGAAAAAGAGAGTAAGAGAAGCAGAACAAGGCTAATTCTTTTTTTCTCGTAATTGTATTTAAAGGATGAGATTCTCTTGATTGAGAAAGAGAGATTGCGTTTTATTACATTCTCATGCATCAGTGAAGAATTTTAACCTGCACTGATATGTTAAATATCTGCAACAATCACAAAACAATCAGTGCAATTCCTTCCTACAAATTGTTCCTGACAGGTTATTCTAATGTGAGCTGCCGTCTTGGTCTGAACCCAATACTGTCTGTGTGTTTTTAATCCTCCAGTTAGTTCATTAGGACACAAAAATAGCAGGTCCCCAACAATCCCTGGCACTAAAAGTACAAGGAACCTGCTGGGTTTTTTTGCAGATTACATTTATTCTTCTACGTCATTGCATTTTTTAAGGGCTTTGGGTGCTTGAAAAAAACTCTCGAAAATTGGCACACATGTCAAAACTGGCGAAAACTGCAAAGTTCTGTAGTGAATGGGCTAAGTCGTAGCTAGCGGGCTCCATAGACCCCCAAACACAGCCAATGTTGGGATAAAGTGTGACCATTACTCATTATAGACATACTTTTTTTTTCCTGACAGGATGTCATCCAATGTATATCTGATATGGACCTTGTGCATTTTTTTTGTCATTTACAGGCATCATAATTTAATTAACTCCTCTAGTTGGTAACATCTAAAGACCTTTGTGATTATAAATTGAGTTTTCATGGAAGGCCCTTGATGTAGCACCAGTTCATTTGCATGTTTTAGGCCATGAAACAGGAAGTTGCAACTTGAAGGTACATTGTCCAATCTGCCCCAAATTTCCTATGCTTGATAAGGGTAAAGTCCTGAACACACCTGAATGTCAATATCGAGTCATAGTCATAGCATAACCTACTGACAACAGGAAGTGAGCCTTAGGTGACAAACATCATCCAATTTACATGTAATTTGTAGATCATGTGCAGTCTACACATGATATACACAAGCAACACCAAATATTCATAAAAATGCATATGCATGTCATGTGTCATGTGACTTGTGTAGCACTAATGGCAAATATGTTGATGTCAGTCGTGCTCCAGTAACAATACCACGACTGCCACTCCCTCTGATGCTTGCAGCTTTAATCATAGTTTTTTGTGTTTGATTGACATTGGTAATTTTTTTTAAATAATGTGTGACTGGATTATCATCATCACAGTGAAATTGTCCTGTTGAGCTCCTACAATTTCTCATTGCAAAGTTAGCAGTGCAAAGCAGTCCTTTAAAACTCAGGAGCTTGCTCTGGACCACTGTGAGTGTGTGCCAAAGGATTTCGTGCCAAAACCCACCATTTGCCACTATTGACTTGATTGGTTGCCATATTTGTCATGTGAGAAGAGTGGCAGGCCCGTGCTTTAAATACAAGCTGAGAGAACAGCTGTCGAGTATCTTTTAGAGCAAAGACAAAGGGATGTAATGATGTCTGTACAGTTATATATGCATTATCAAACTATATAGTGAAAATAAATCATTTATTGGGCACATCGATTCAAAATATGCCTTTACAAGCCTTTAAAGGTGCACAAGAAACAGTTTCTTTTTCTTTTTTCTTTTTTTGTTTTATTTATGATCAGCTCATATTTCATCCTCCATAAGAGATACAAAATCAAAATAGATCACAACACCTGCACACAAATGCCCTTTTTAATCCCTACTCCCCACCCTGAGAATAAAAATACCAATCACACAAACTGACTCGTATATAAACCATTTTAGTCCTGCAGGAGTGTAGGCTGTCAGCTAAATGACTCATCCCTCATGATAATGATGATTATGATTATTGTTTATGACCTCAGTTAATTGAATGCTTGCTTATGTTATTTACACTCATATGATTTTGATTTTACTCCACTGCTTACACTAAAATACATCACCCACTGCTGCCACTCTGTGTACAATGACTATCTTCATTTGAGTGCGGATGGCAGCTTTACAAAATGGCACTCAGTGGCATACCAGAAGAGAGGCTTGTACTCGAAAGTCAGAGATCAGACAGACACCAAATTTCTTGTATCCTATTTTTGGGTGGATTGGAGTTTAATGCTCTGCAAAGCCCCCTGATCAGACCAGATAAACGATCATCATGAAGGCTTGTCCCGGCATGTCAACAGTGAATAAAGCTTTTTCATTGGTTCCAATAATGAACAAGGATAATTACTGACAATTGCACTTCATTATATAACATTGTGACATTGTAGTTTTAACGCTTTCACCCCCTCTTGTCCAGCAATCATAATTTTCTACATCCCCTCCTCACTAATAACTGCCACACTTCAACAAACAAGGTCAACAGTCCAAGATAAGGGAGGTTACACAAGGCCTCACTTGTGTTGATGGAAATAGCCCGATTAACAGACAGTTACTACGCCTAGTATTTCAGCCAATATAATTTTATATCATCCATATCTTGATGATGTACACGCACAACAGCCTTTGTCTTAAATAGAAGCACAAAGGCATATCCTTTTATAGTCCTTCCCTATTGTTGGCAGTGTGTTGGGACGCAGAGGGGGGAGGAGATGACACCTGAGGACAGTGGATAAAGGGATCTGGCCTCTAATGGGTCACCTCCATCCACCCAACTGGATCCCTCTGCTGTGTCAGTCGTTCCCCTTTGTCTCCTGAGAGCTTCTTACAATGGCCCCTAAGAAGAAGGAAGAGCCTGCACCTGCTCCAGCACCCAAACCTCCAGAGCCTGAGCGCCCTAAGACCCCGGAGTTTAATCCTGCTACAGTCACGGTAAAAACAAAAGACAAATAACATTTGGTAATACAGAGACTGAAAATAACCTGTAGCTTGTTTTTTTTTTAAATGAATTTTGAAATCACTTAGATTAGAGTACTACTAATAAGGATGAAAATGAGATTTCATAGAAATTGTTCCATGGTTACAAGCCAAACATGTCTCTAAAGAGCATCAGAGACACCATGTGACATAAACCTGGCAGTGCAAGCAAAACAGGACTGTGCAGTCATTTGAATGGGTTCTAGTTATGCTGGTCATACAGTATGCATTATAGCTATTTTACAGCTTTACAGAGTATGTATTAAACTACAAACATGCATAACAAATTGTACTGTACAGTTAAACAAGCTGTAACCTTCTGTTAAGTTCAAACTAGCTGATACCACACATCATGGAGACACTGTCTTCTGCTGACTTGGCCCCTTCTCAATGGATAAATGTTTTCCTGGTTGAGCAAGCCACCACGTTACAATGAAAAGCCACAAAAATATGATTTTCATTATGTATGTGAATAACAGACCACCCGCGCCATCCCTCCAAGGACAAAAGGGCGGAAAGACCAGTAAAAAGAAAAATAGAGATAATTATATCCATTACCATTCATCTGTAAACATGCTTAGATAAGTATTTGAATAATATTTTTACAAAGTCTCGGGGCAGGGTGGGTCTCGTAGATGTCTAGACACCAGACAAAAAACTGAGAGCTCTGTTTGATGGCAGTCCAAAATATACATTGAGTATAAATAGTCAACATTTGTCATGGATGTTTTAGAACAATGGTTTATTTTTAGACCTCACAATGACAGATTGAACTCGAGTGCAATATAGATTTTTTAATGCGAATTGTCATGTAGATACAGTAGCTGATTGAGCATTTATCTCTTTCTCTGCTACAGTTGACTTTACCCTAAATATCTACAAAACTTTATATATCATTGGTATTTATTCATAATAATTTAGTTGTTCGTGTAAATCCTCTTTGTTGTTTCAAAGAACATAAAAAAATGAGAGATATTTCTCAATAGAGTTCCCTTTTAAAGTTGTTTCACTCAACTGGTGGTCGATGAATTTGATGCATTTCACTTGAATCTAAAGATAATTGTGCAGGACTTAATTTTATCCTTTTTTTTTTGTCAACATACTAATAAGTAATCATTGCATTGGAGATTCCCAACCTTTTTAAAAAAAAAAATAAATAAATAAATAAAAAAATAAAAAAGGTGTTTATGCTGCCAAAGATTCTTTGCCAAATATTGCATCTAAAAATAAACTCAAATGAAGCTCACAGTAGCTGACAGTTTACACGCTGTAAGAAGCGAGTGTTAGATTCAAGGTCACTGATAAACAATGCTCTATAAGACCAGAACAGATGCAGACTGTAATTCGATATGTTGGAATGATGAATGATGAAAGCACCGGCAATGTCAGCAATCCTTGCTAACACTTCATTCTCTCTCATTCACTCATTCTTGCTTGTATTTTTACTATCAATTTACTTGTTTTTTTAAACTGTCCTAATTCCTGAGTGATTGGCAGCACCTAACCGCCTTGTTTGCTTTGTCTTTTTTTTTCAGATGGAATTCACCCCTGAGCAAATCGAGGGTAAGATTGAGGTTGTTGTTACAGTTGTCATTTGTTTTGCACGGACTGCCAGCTATTCATAGAGGGAATGAATGGATTCAGCGGCTTGACTTATCCGTCTAAGTCGATCCCTTTAAGAGGAGCTGAAGGCTCATGCGAATCAAAGTAGAGCCTTTATTAGGCTGTCTTTAGCAAAGGACCCTTTTTGTCCAAAGCATCATTACTTTGCAGCATCTCCAAATCTCCTTCTTGTATCACAATGAAATGAGTAGAATTCAAAAGAAATGTTTTTGTGTTTACAGACTTCAAAGATGCTTTCCAGCTGTTCGACAGGACACCAGCCAATGAGATGAAAATCACTTACGCCCAGTGCGGTGACCTTATTAGAGCTTTGGGACAGAATCCTACCAACACAGAGATCATGTACGTCCTTGGAAAGCCCAAGGCTGAAGGTGGGTAGTACGCACAATCAGTATGCTGCGTGATTCCCTTGTTGTCTATGCATGCTGTCAGATTGGTGTTAATAGTCTGCGCTGAATCTGGTTCAAAGGCAGAGTACAAGGAAAGCCTGTCTAGTGTTTTTCTTTTTCTTTTCATAAAAAAACACCATTCATATTGCTTTGTCATTACCTTCCACAGATATGCAGGTCAAGATGCTCGACTTTGACCAGTTTCTGCCCATACACCAACACATCTGCAAGGCCAAGGATCGTGGAACATTTGAGGACTTTGTGGAAGGTCTGAGGGTGTTTGACAAAGAGGGCAATGGCACAGTTATGGGTGCTGAGCTCAGACACGTCCTGGCAACACTGGGTGAGTTGAATAGTCTTAATGATTTCTGATTTCATAAGCATATCTGTCAATATGAGGATAAATATCAAGCTGACACACAATCTTGTTGTTTTTCCTTGTGGGCAAACAACAGGTGAGAAGATGCGGGAGGATGAGGTGGAGCAGCTGATGCAAAACCAAGAGGATGCTAATGGATGCATAAATTATGAAGCTTTTGTAAAATACATTATGGCATCTTAAAAAGGGCACATGTCTATTTTAACCTCATAGTCATGCTGGTGCTTTATTACTCTGCATTATAAAATCAATATGAGTGAGTAATGAGGTTTTTTTTTTCTCACTAGAAAACAAAGACCCTGAATTTTTGATACAGATATTTCTGTAAATCCCACCTTGTATATTTATTTCTGTGTCTCAGATGGGTCAACAACTAAGCAATAATTCATCTTGTTTTTTTTCTAAGATCCCTTGCGTTGCTGCTGTGTACACATTGCACATTGCCCGTGTTCATATTGTACATCATGGTGAATAAATAATTTCATTTTGATTGTGTTCTCTTTTCCAATACATTGCTCCTTAGCTGTGGTAGCTGTGCATTAAATAATCCATTCACCCATGTGGCAGTAGTAGTAATTCCTATAGTTTGCCAGCAGAGAGAGATATCGCACAAATAATCTCTTCATTCTAAATTTAGGTAGTCAGTAAATCCTGTCGGGGGAAAAAAAAAATCGTTTGACATTTCTTTGCTGAATGAACATTAATAATCCTGGAAACTTGGCAGTGGTTTTTGACTCTGCCTCCGCCCTGTTTTCAACATACCAATGAGAAATAATATATTAAACCTCTAAAACCCACCTGTCATAGCCCAGCCATTCCACTGGTGCCACAAAATTAAACGTAATTTAAATTTAAATTTCTACTTGATCCAACCAATGGCAGGACTCCATGTACATTGCATTGAATCTTCATATTTCAATACGTCAATTAAAAACTCATTATCATACTAATTAACATACCTGCTAGAAGCTTTTTCACCTCAAAAGTGCGAGACACACAATCAATTTATTTCTGGGCTTTGAAATAAATAACACCTGTTTTTTTTATCTCTCTTTCAAATGCATGAGTCCAAACAAACAGAATATCATCTTTCTCACAAACTGCTGCACTGATGAATGCTTGAACACGTTCTTCGTGCTTACAGATCTTTATGCTGGATTATAACTTTATAACTACTGACAGTACGATATATGTTATGCACGAGCTTGTTTAAACTTAAGTTATGTGATGTTGTCACTGAGTGAATTAGTTTTATGGCTGCTTGATGTATTGTGCACACATTTCCCTTTAAAATCCATCCAATGCATTTGGTATTCATTTTGGAAACTTTGGGATCTCTACTAGAATTACACTTCAAGTATTATAGGTTGGAAAAATATTGCTGTATATATGCTTAACTTATTTTCATTACAACATTAATATGCCCCTCACCTTTACCTAAAATAGCTTTTTCAAGCACATCCCCTCCTTTTTTTTGCTGCCCTTCATTCCAATACATAATCTTTGTCCGTCAGTAATCCTCTCCCAGCCTTAGCGTCAGGTCATATTTTTAGCCATTATTCGTGCACAGCCAATTTTCCACTGGACCTCCAGGATTGCACCAGTTTATGGTTGCTGGGATATTTCAATCAAATTGCGCTGCTTCAGTAATTCAGTAAACCAACTGTATCATAAAGGAATTTCCTTAATACGCTTTCTGGTAAAGAGCAATACTGTTCCTGTTTAAGTGCACTTAACTCATCCTCAACATCTGGTCCCAAAGGCTTACACTTAGTGAAATGTAATACTGAAGTGAAACAGTCTCATTTGACCTTTTTTGCTTTGGCTCAATCAGTGCGATTAATTAGATATATTCAGCCTTCACTGTGCTAATCCTTTGGCAAAAAAAAGTTTGAGCTACAGTATATAATTCTGTTGGCATGCCCTTGATTTTTAGTCTTAGTGTCACAGACATGTATAAAGCACTAATGCAGTTCACCATCCACCTATTACATGCATCAATATATTAATGTGTCTCATGAATGGGATATGATTTGTTGGCAACAGCTTCTTCTGTCATGTGGCTTTGATGTAGCCAATGGAATAAATTATGGTTGAAAATAAGGTAATATAAAATGGACAATGCAATATTGTAAAACAAAAACACATGCTTGAGGATATGATGGCTTTGCATTACTTTGCATTGCATTATTTGACTTTTCTTGCTCCAAAACTCCAGGATCCAATATCTCCCGTAATGTAAAAAATAGCATATTTTCCTTAGACCTTCCTTGCCTGACAAAGAGTCTTTCAAAACACCATACTTTGTGATACAGGCTTCCTCTCACAAATTAGTACTCTCTGAGCTAAAACCCAGATAATCCTGACAACGGCATGGGGTCATTATCTCAGACTTGACAAAGCTCCTCCAAAGCCACAGAAGACATTAAATTGTTTTCACATGCTGACTATTAGTTTTCCATATGACAAGTAAACAGATCTTTATGTGTTAAATCAGCAGGGTGCCCCTTTAAAGATGACACCCAGACATCATCTCAATACATCATCCCTACTGTTCGAAGCAAGAGTCCATTAGGTGATAAGTAATTTTAGCTAATTAACATAAAGTAATGTTTTTTCTTTTACAAGTTAGCCGGTATAGTGGCAGCCTCAGGGTGTCATGACGATCATTTATTTTTAGTTCAGGTAATCACTGGTGAAATGCAGTTTAATATAGAGACAAGGGAGAAGCTTTGGGGCAAACAATCCACAATGAAGTTAAGATGTACTGCTCGCCTCTGGCAATGGTAGGCTGCATCACATCCAGTCCGCCTTTCATATTGTCGTCAACCATCAAAAGCATAAATTGTCATTATTGGGATGCATCAGAGTCCCAGCTAATTGTTAGGGGAAGTATAACTCATCGAGTCCTGAGGGTTCAAGGCGAAGGCAGTAGTTTCTGCTCCACTTCACCCAGCCTGAAATGTATGAAACCGGATCTGCATTCAGATTACGTAACCTAGCAGGCGTTCTCTCAGGGCATCTTCCCATCAGTAAAAAAAAGATATATATATATATATATTTACAAGTAAGACAATCACATGCCACAGTGCCAGTGAAGCTGCAGTATTCTGCTCATAAACATAAACTGATTGAGTCATTATATTACGGCTGCATTTATCTCATATAATGTGATACTATAGTATCTAAAATGCAAATGAATCAACTAAAAAGATCCCATTAGTACAATCTGCAGTTAATGTCAGATAGTCCAGTGCAACTGAATAGACATAATGCATCGTGTACTCCGTCAACACTGATTACTGTTGTTTACAGCTAAAATTCTCCTTTAATATGAAGAACAAAAATAACAGTATACTTTAAGTTGAAATCAATATGTTTTTTTCTTTTACATGTGCATGTACAAATGTGTATCAGTAACACAATGACATATTATTAACAGAAACATGAGCTTCCTTTTCACAAAAACATTTTCTTTTGTTTATAAGGCAACATGGGTGGTTCAACAAGGAGTTTGTTTTTGTTTTTTGTTTTTGTTTTTTCATAAACTCAGTAGGCCAAATGTATTTATGTACAATAATAAGTTACCAAATCTGACATCACACTTCATTAAATACATTACAGTCATGTACAGGAAATGGTGTACAAAATAATGATTTGGTCTACAAAGTGCAGTGGCAACAATAGAAATATGAAGACAATAAAAAATCTCTCTGTTGGTAAACATGATTTGTCTCTTTGGCGAGTTTAAACAGATTACTGTTTTAATTTTTATTTATGTATGAAATATTTCACCACTATTAGATAACATGGCAAATGTTGTGATGCTGGACACAGAAACAAAGGTTAATGTAAAAAAAAAATATTTGTATCTAAATCACTTTGGATGATCAACAATTAATATAGTAGCATCCATCCAGTTGAGCCAGTTGTCTGCTGTAATATAACAAAAATGTACAAAATACATGAAATATACATTTTAGAGAAATATGATTTGAGAAATATGGTATCTTCTTTAACAGTTCAACACCCTCAAAACACATTTTTGATCATAAAAAGAAATTATATAAATATTGTCTTTATATTTTTTTAAATCCACAACAATATATATAAAAAAAAGTAAACAGATAAATGAACAAATAAATAAACACAAACTAAAATGAAACTAGATGAATCACTAAAGCAATAAATATCCTTATTTGCTTACCTGCCGGTGAGTTAGATACCACTTTCATAAATTGGACCCAGGAGATGGTTAGCTTATCTTAGCATCATAACTGGAAGCTGGTGTTAAAATTAGCCTGGCTCTGTAAAATGATAAAAACCTCAAAAGCTTACTAATTAACACGTCATATCTTGTTTGTTTACTTATTAAACTGAAGTCTGTTTTGAGAGGGATTATGTGTCAAACTCTTTCTTGGCTGGAAGCAGTGACTTTCTAGAGTGACGTTGCCAGGCAACCAACAGAGATTACCTCAGACAGAGCCTGGCTAGCTGTATCCCCTGTTTCCAATCATCATGATAAATAAGGCTACTGGCCGTGGCTTCATATTCAGCTGATGTGACAGCAGTATGGAGCTCCTCATCTAACTCTTGGCAAGAAAGCAACTTAAGGAATCCCCCCCTTACATGTCAAGCTATCCTTTTAAACATTCTTTATCTTACCACCGGATCAACCAAAAATACTCTTCGGATGATATTTAGCAAATTTAGAGACACGAAAGCACACATCTGCATCAAAACATATAAGCTTGCAACATAATTCAAACTTTTCCATTGCTCGTAATCCTTTTGAAAACTCATATTACTCGTGTCCTCGTTTATCCTCCTGCAGAGTACAACAGTACTGTAGTTTGGAGTGGCTGCAAAGAGATGCTTCCCGTTATTATTATTGTCTGTCAGCTGGAGCAGATGTAAGCGCTGGTGTTAGAGGAAGGCAGTATGTTGACCTGACCAGGGCAAGCGGTCATCGAGCTCATCTTCTCTCGAACCAGCGGCTTAGTTGTGACACTGATTATGAGAAAGCCACAAGGATTTCATAAAGCCAAAAAGAATTTAAGCTGCTTTCCACTGGGCATGTATGATAAATCCATGCATGGCACTTAGCATGCATATACATTACATAAAACATTAGAATCACTGTTCCAACTCCATAATATAATATAATATATACAATCTAATCTTCAGCCTTGGCGAGTTCAAACACATAAAATGTTAAATTGCCATTTAAGTTCACACCGTCCGCCTTAGTAGAGAAAGAAAAAAGAGAAGCAACTATCGTGGTGGAAGCAAAAAGCTGAAACGAAGCCTTTAGAGACGCTTTAGTCTGTGAACATGAATTTTTACAGTGTTTTTAACAACATTACAGACTGGAAATCCATCATTGTAGAGAAGAACGGCTTATCTGTGTAAAATAGTCTAGCTCACATTTACTAAAGAAGTATCACAGCATGTTGTAATTGTGTTTTGGCGAGTACCAATTGTTCACTTTAATTATTTTTAATCCGCTTTTCTGCGAGTGAAAGCAGGTGCCTTGTTTGAATCCACTGCCTTTTATACCATTGAGTTTTTGATATTCACTATAATTCAGGTGAACCCACATCTCCCCCGCAGTCTCTTTTCTACCTGTCAAAAGAAGCTGCTGATGTCAAAGAACTGCTTCACGCAAAGAGCATTTCTGTGTTATGATATTCACTGGACTAAATACAGATGCTTGTTTGGGCAATAATTTGAATGCATCATGTTCTGTATATCTAAATTAAATGCACTGAGTAACGATGGAGCAGCAAACCTTCGGGTGTGTGAGCTACAAACCTTGTATGATTATCTTGTCCCTCTAACAACCACTGAGCATTAAGATGACAACGATAAGAACATGGTAAGATCAGACAATAAGACAGAACTTTGTCGACGTTTTGATGTGACAGTTTTTAAATACTCCAAACTCCAGAAAAATCAAACCCGCGTTCCTCATATACAGAATGCCACGCGCCGTGTCCATTTCACTCCTTTAGATGCTAACTGTTCTCAGCAGGCAACAGAAATTTCCCCCCCATGATTGTTCTGTTGCACTGTGGCCTTGTTAGCGGTATGTAGAATATTAGAGTCTTCTGTGAATCCATTGATTGTTTTGTTTGTACTGGACGAAAAGATCAAGTCTGATCCCTTAGTACAGCAGAGATTATGTGACTTGTCCCCCTCTCCCAGTCACACAGCTGTGGTCTGTTTGATGCTGTGGAAGCTGACCCTGGTTGGAGACGTTGGGATGGACATGGCTCGAGCCACTCGCACTCGGAGGGCATGGTTGTCTTGCCAGCGGTGCCACCGTTTCCTCACTGCAGAACGTACCTTAAATGTCGGGGATAAATAAAGTTATTATTTATGTTTACTGTCGTACAAAACTAATGTGTAGAAAACAATGCTACAACATTAAACTCTGGACTTGTTTTTTTGTATTAAAGAAATATACTTAACTTAGCTGGAAGCACCTCTAACTAATTTAAGTTCACTAATTAGCATGTTAATTGCTAGTTTGTTTTGTTTTTTGTACTGATTAAAGAAGGCGAGCTATAGAGAGAAATTGAATATATAATTTTTTAATTACTAAGCTTTAGAGTTGCTGTCAGTTAGGTCATTCCCCTGTTTCCGACTTTACAGTTATTACTTTTTTTATTATTACGTTTTTGCTATTGACAATTTTGAATTTGTATTGAACAATTGTATAGGAGGCCTGACTGAAACTCTTCACAATTAAATGAACTGTCTCTCCATCCTTGAGTTTCAGTCATTCAAGGGACGGGAAGAGTGCAGTAAGAGGGTGCTTCATGTTTTACAAATACTGACAAATTAATTCTTATAATGACACTAATGACTTCCAAACAGCTGGAATTCCAGTAATTGGTTTTGTTTTAATTAGAGCAGAGAGACAGAAGTCAATTAAGTTATGTTGTGATATTTAGGCATCATCAAAGTCATCCAAGTGCTGCATATTCGCTGATGGAGCAGAAAATATATTTAAGCTGTTTTTTGTTTTTCTTTATTAAAGCTCCCTGAACCTTCCCTTATGACATTATGGGTTCTATTGAGATCATATTTCAAGAAACATGTTGAGAATTTAATTAAATTCATAAATACTCTCCGTGTTTTACAAATCTCCAGTGACTTACCTCTCCATTTAGAAAGCAGTAAAACACTGACACAAAGAACCCCTGCAGAAAAAAAGCCACAGTGCTATTAGAAGAGGAGAGATAATGAGATGAAAAGACAAACGTAGGGAGGCGATCTTATAATGTCAGACATAAAAAAAAAAAAAAAAAGAAATGGCCACAGAGTAGAAATCATGCCCACATGGCACTGTTAATCCTGACAGCTCAGAGTCCTGAACATGGGGCCACGAGAGCCATGTTGTGTGGAAGCACAGCCAGGATGCTACTTCAGATCATCTTCCCACAACAAGGCTCGCAACCTGAAAGGTTATCCTCAAAGAAATTATATTTCTCCGCGATGAGGCGCGTTACAAAATCAGTACGAATCACATTGCCAACTCTGCATGTACGTCGTTATCTTTCCTCTCACCTGAAAAGACTGTAAAAAGGAGTTGAAATAGATGAAAACTATTTGTGAGATGTCATCTTCCCCTGGATTCACAAAGAAGAGCATGTAGGTGATGCCCAGCAGAGGTAGCAAGACCAGTGTCGCTTTCACAGCTTTTCTGTGAAGACGGAGAAAGAACATCAGAAGCCTCATTTTTAAAACAACTGTCATTATTATTACTATTAATAAACATCGCATACAATCCCATTGGTTTGTGCAACGTCACTTTATTGGTACTGTAGATGAGGTTGCACTTTATTACGTTTTGCACTGTTTTTCTTTAAATTGCACTGTACTGTGTTATGTTATATTCTATGTTGTGTTTTTCTTTTGTAATATTATTATTATTATTTTCTTGATGACACTGCAGGAGCATCCCTCAATTTTACAAAATACAATGACAATAAAAAGATGACTCTGATTCTGATTCTGAATATATTGAAGGAACCATTACTTTCTAGTTTCTAGTTCAACAATTTCCACCTGACACCTCTGTCCTGCATGGCTCGTGTCAGCATATGTGAATCCGTCTCTGATCACTCTGCTAATAACCTGTACGCTCCAAATAATCCCCCGCAGCAGAAAAGCACACTTGACACAGTAATAAAAGGTGAGAAAACTATCTCACAATTTTAGTGGTCAAATGCACAGTGGCACACAGCATCACCTCTCTCAAACATACACACACACACACACACACACACCAAATATCTGCCAATACTCATTAAGGGATTTTTTTTTTTTTTTTTTTACAAAATTCAGTCTAAATTAATGTTTATGATAGAAATCATGTCTGCCAAGGGCTCCCAGAGAGATTACTGAAACACAAGAAATCAAATTTCCCCCTTTTATGTTCAAAGAAACTGCCATGCATGCATTGTTAAACATCTACACTATATCTATATATACACTATATATCTACTATATAGTGCTATAATGTGGAAATGTTCTTGAAAAACATTGAGAAACCTGTAAAAGAAATAGTTTTTAGGTGTTGATGTGATTTTTATTAGTCTGCCTTCAAAAGTTACTTTGATACTAAAAAAATGCATTTCTGCTCGGCCATAAAATGCTCCACGTCAGTTTTTGGAGCCTCATTTCTGTTTTTGCAACACATTCATGCACAGAATCGTTTCTCACCTGTACTGTATCGTCTCAGATGTGGTAGAAGCTCTCAGTTTGGTCATGAGAATTCTTACAATGTTGAAGAGGAAAACAAAGTTGATCTTGACGGAGACAAACAAAACAATTAGCTTTGAACTCTGGATGCTAATGGCTTACACTGAAATAGACTGAGAGCAATTTTCTGCTGGGACCAGACTCTGCTCATTAAATGCTGAGTAGGAGGAGTAAGTAGCAGGAAAGTAGAGGGCAACACGGTGTTAGAGGAGCATACAAATCAGAGCTAGTCACCACATTACTACATTGCTGGTAACAGCTCGTACATAACTACGTGTACATTAGCGGATACATTCTTACAGCATGAAAACAAAGTTCTTATTTCCAGTATTCGTATGTGTGAAAATACCTTCATGCATCAGGAAGATTAATTCTGCCTCAACACAAGCTAGATGCTGCACGGATATGGCTCCCATTATAAAAGCATTTTCCATCTTTCATTTCATTTTTTCACCTACAATTACAGTAGGCATGAGTGATGAATCTTAGCTTAGTGTAAAACGTGTTGTTTTAAAAAAAAAAAAAAAAACAATAATGTAAAAATAACGATACTGAATAGAGTACAGTACAGTAGAACACATTTAATGTGCTGTGGCTTACCAGAAGCACAAGAATAACTGGTCCCTGGTAAATATAGTCCATATATTTCCCCGGTTCTTTACCGAACCAGCATCTGTTGAAATAACAAAAGATGTAAATCAACGTTATTTCAGTAACAGAAAATTATATGCATATTGAATTTTTTTATTGAATACCTACTGTTCATTTTCATAATACAACTTTCCGATAGCCCAGGCTATTATTATAGGACATGGAATACCTGAAGAAAATGAGAAAGGGAAAAAAAAAAAAAAAAAAAGCTTTTACAGCAAATATAGACAATTTTTAGATGGCAGTAAAGTAGCGTTGAATGATGAAGGGGAAATTACAGAATGTACCCAAACACGGAACCATATTCTCCATCTCACAAGAAAGGTTTAAAAGCTCATGCTGCTTGTTTTCAAACCTTTGTGCAACATTGTCAAAGTAGACAAAAGTAACAAGACTGCAAGCTCCAGCTACAAAGCAAAAACTTGAAAAAAGGATGAAATATGTTCCCATTTTCCTCTTCTGAAAGACAAATGGAGCATCCATTATGGTAATAACATTTTCGGCTCCAGACTCAAAGATCTGTTTTTAGCATATTTAGAAGTGACTTCATAAATATAAAGCACATGTTGTGTGTATGAAAATCTATTTAAATCATCTCAAAAAAACAAACACTCCATGTTAAATTTTCCATCTTTCATGTAGGCTTCCCACGGCTCTGTCTGCTAAACACAGACCACATTTTAGCAGCATTTGCACTGAATCAGCATGAGTTGTCCAATGAATGCACACCATTCACTGTGCTGGTGCTGGTCATGGCAGTGACATGTTTTGCAGAGAGAAAAAGGGGAAATCTGCTCCTCCGAAACAAGTAGTTGATTTTAGGCAGGTGAGCTGAGAAGCTAGTTCAACAAACTGTTGCCCAGGTTAGATGTGTTAAAAACAGAAAGCTGTTCAGATATGGTTTAGTTTTGTAACAAAAATAGATCAGCCGTTTGTAAAGGTTAAATGATCAGTGTAATAACCTTTAATGGAGCTGCGCCAGGTCTAAACCTATTTTGATCCCAACACGTCTCTGATGGAAGACATATTTAATTTGCCCTACTTCCATTACACTGTGTAATAATGAATTATAATTAATAGTCTCTGAAGAATAATAGCAGCGACACAACGGGAAATCTCTTCTTCTTTACCCGCTCACGGTTTCCACAATGCAGCGGTTGTAGAAATGAAAGAACAAGAGATATTTGTACCTATTTCACTGTATTTACTATAACATTATAAACTATAGCTATTTGTTTCAAATCGCTGCTGGAATAGTTATATTTGCACAAATATGTTCATGTATGGTCTAAAGTAATGTAATAATGTATTTCTTATTCTATTTATTCTACTATTCTAGCTTACTCCCACTTTAGCCTATCTTTTATGCTGCTGTAACATGTAAAAGTCTCATATTTTGTAACAAGAAAACAATACTTTAATTATGTTTAAATTAAAATAATATTTTTCAAGGTATTAGATTCAATGAAAATGCATCCTATAAGTTATATGACCGCGCAGAATGGATTAAAACAAAAATCTGCACCTACTTTGCTTCGTGAATCTCAAGCGCTAATGAGCAGACCTTCCTCACAGAGGAAGTTGTGCAGACAGTCTCATCATTATGTGACTTTACATTTTAATCACACTAGATTATTAAAATTAGACTGATATGTGTGATGTCGCCCTTTTGGTTATTTCTATTTTAAAGCATAATATTGGCTTCCCAATCATGTTATTACTAATAATATGCCAACTGCTCATTTGCGATGTGTATGTTGTGAGTCACTTTAGCATGGCCTAGATGCAGTAAAGTATCTGTTTCTATTTGTCCGTGCAAGAACAAACATTGTCCATTACATAAAGCGAAGACGGAAATGTCAGACTGTCCCAGGGAAGCATACAAGCATGTTTCCATGTGCATTTTTGTGCCTTGAGATATAGAATATTCTGACACTGGTCTTGGGTCTGTCCATCTCACAATGTGCTTCTCCTAATAGTTGAAGTCAAGGTGAGCGTAGATAATTCATGTGGTCATGACAAGGCATCTGCCACATGTTCAAAACTCATTGTATCACTGTAGGTCAACCACAAAAAAATGACATTTTCCACACATCACTGCAGCTCTGTTCTATTATGAAATCAGTCTGAAGCACTAAAGGGTCTCTATCCACTTCATCGCTGACCAGATCTATAAAATGCATTGTAAGTGACAAAATATAAGGTTAAACTGGATGTTTAATTTTTTATTTTTTTCATCACAGTTTGCATTGAAATCTATAAAAAAATGTTTTACTTATATGTTTTTTTTGCACATTTTATGGATAATTCAGGGAAAATATCTAAATACTTATCGCCATTTACTGCTGTTTACTGTCATTCTACCTTTTTTTTAGAAACGTTAGTGGCTCAAACCGTGAACCCTGGTGTATCGTAGGGAAACACAAACTGTAGAGCGTAGCACTTTACATGTCAACATGAACATACTTACACCAACCGATGAAAAGGAAAACCCACTTCCTGAGCTTGTCGGTTGAATAAGTCATTACGATGGCTGTGTGAAGGTAACATCCTTCAACGAACATCCAGAAAAAGTTCGTAACCACAAAGTAGTTGTATATTGTTGTAATTAATCGACACCATGGCTGAAAAAAAAAAAAAAAAAGACAAGACAAGACAAGACGCAAAGTCACTCAGGAGAAAAACACACACTATTTAAATGGATTTATATACTATGTGTGTGCTGTATATTACTGCAACAAATCAATTACGTTACTTCATTGCTCTCGTGGATATTGTGGTCGATCAACTGAAGCAAAAACCACATAACGTTCCTCAATATGAAGGTGGTGATCAAATTCCAGTGGATGATGTTTCGAAGACATCGTATGCTCCTACGCAACAAGCCAAACAAGGGTGAGAGAGATGTTTAATAATGATGCTTTTATTACAACAGTAAAGAATATTCAAAGTCAAGTGGGAGTCAAGATCAGGAAATAAAAAATGCCAGACCTGTGTTGTCTGTAGTAGGGTTAGACCTTTATATGAGTATTTTCATTTATGTAATAAATTTATTTCTCATCTCACTTTTTAAAAAAAAGGTTAAAGGACTCATATTGTAACAATGAAAACTGGAAACTACTAATAAGGTTGGTCACCCTTCATTAAAGCAGCTGCCCCCAACTTGTTTTGCGTGTGACCCCCCTTCAGATAAAGCTTTCATCACAGATTATGACGTTGGTGTGGACATGAATTTTAAGCAATTCAAACGGCAGCAGCGTCAAATCTCCCATCAATAACAATATCTCTGTGGGAAAAAAAAAACACTAACTTCATATAACATATTTAATCTTAGAATCAAATATCAACTATTTTGGTCTTTAATCTAAAGAAATCAATATTTGGTCTTCAGGAACCCACATCGATCAAAACCCAGGTGTACAACACAGCTCAACAGGCTGTTTAGTATCAGTCCTGTTCAGTCATAGACATAGGTGCACGTGTGTGTGTGTGTGTGTGTATGTGTGTGTGTGTGTTTAAATCAGGACATGAAAGGAAGTACGACTGCTTAGAAGAAAGAAGTATTATGAAGTGCACTACACATAATACCTTTTGTAGCCTGTGTGTGAGTGCTGAGCTAGGGATCTATTCATTTGACATAAGCAAGTTAATGATAAGTAGTCTGAGGATAACAGATGAATTTCCATGACTGTCCTCTGTGAGGTTGCATGCATACAGGACACATTTAAATGGGCACTATTTTTGTACTTGCCTTAAGCATAAGAAGAGAATGAAGGCCACGACTAGAGCTCCCACAGATATACAGTGGCCTAGGTAGTTGATGATCAGGGCGATTTTATAATGCATTGGATATTTTCTCTGGAAAGACAAGACGTGAATTACTACTGTTCTACTTCAGATGTGTTGGTTTAAACAACAAACAGAACAAGACCCCAAAAACATATATCAGTAGACATGATGTAAGGTAATCAGGCCCAAAACTCATTACGTACAAAACATCAGTCTTACAGTTTGCCCTCAGGCTGTGCTTATAGATTTTTGTTAAGTCACCTGGAAACAAATTTTTAAAAAAGGTTTATGTGTACTACATACAAAAAGGAAATGCAATAAAAAAACACACATACATTTACATCTGATTGGTTTTCCCCTCTGCTGCTATTAGCGTAGTGATGAGAAACTGTGATGTGCATTTATGTGAGATGGTTAACAGATTGCTTAGAGAATGAAGGACATAGCAGGATTGCTCCTGCATCACCACACTAACCTTCTCCTCTAAAATGGGTTCACAGTTGGAGTAATTGCTCTTCAATGCCCACGTCCCATTATCCATGCATTCCCTGTAAGCACTCCCTGCAAGAAAAGAGTTGTGAGCACCAGTTGAGATAACAACGAAATTGTTAGTTAGATTCGTTTTTTGAAGATGTATACATCCGTTCAGATATAAAAAAATCTTTATCCAACATCAGACAATGCATGCAGCTGAGACAAGCTGGTTAATTGTTGCGTCGAGGTGATAGTGAAACGTTTGCCAAGTAGGTTAGAGCTCAGTTCATAGTTTAGCACTTACTATCTGACTCTTACACAGAATACTAATTCAGCAAAACAAATTTCTATTCATGGCAGGGAATGCAAAGCCTCTTACTAAGTTTATTTGCATATCTTTTTAAACCCACTTTCCATAATACACTTTGAATGGAATTTTTTTTCATGTTTTCATTTCCTCGCCGTGCATTCAGCGGTTGCCTTTATCTCTTTAACGCTGACAAAATGCAGTTGGGGCGGAAACAAAGCAGCAATAAATGTGTAAAAGGGAATTTTGTTCTGTTCTATTATGAACGACCACTTAAAGTGATAACTCTAACCACTCCGCTGCCAAGATGCACATCATTTGTTTAGGGTTTGTTTTTGTTTTTTGTTTTTTCTATTGCACATCAATTATGATCTTGCTGTTGTCACAAGCTACGGCTGTGTGATATATAATGTAATATATAATATATATAAAAAAAAAGCTTTTGTATAATTTACTAGACGATATTTTCACAGGTCAAGGCGTACTCGGTTATAAATAAATTGCTGTCAGATTAGCTTCTGCTCAATTTATGATCTGAACTGCTGAACTGATCCTATATCCTGTGAGTAAAATTAGTCCTGTGGCAACCTTGATATTTCCCTAAATCAATGAACAGTTTGGAAAGTTACATATTAGTTATTTTTCCCCCCCTTGGTTCTGAAAATAAGCTGTAACTAATAGCTTAATAAAGTTAAATAAAGTTAATGAAAAAAAAAAACTAATGCTTCATAGTCATAAGCCATTAATCAGAGCGACCTTTTTGGTTGCCAGGTTTTATCAATTTATCATTGGATGGACCAACATTAATTCATGCGACTGCATCATTACAAAACAAAGGATTAAAATCAGGCAGCATTTTACAAACTGGAAACACCAAGTAG
Organism: Pampus argenteus; assembly: GCA_036937835.1. Taxonomy (NCBI): domain Eukaryota; kingdom Metazoa; phylum Chordata; class Actinopteri; order Scombriformes; family Stromateidae; genus Pampus; species Pampus argenteus. The sequence goes on from CM072875.1 coordinate 15,560,976, forward strand.
ACTTTATTAATAGCTTATAATAGATGTGGAGAGCATTAGTCACTGATTCATTTACATTTATTAAAAGCCATTTGTTACAATTTAAAACCCTTTTAACACACACACACACTAATAAAGCACGCTTTATGAAGCCAGAACAGACAGAAGTGAATTTTAGATGTGATACCAGTTTGCATAGGCAGACATGAATTGATGTGAAGACGTGTGTCTGCGAGTTTAATAACTTAAACATGCATCATTGGCCTTTATAAGCATACATAGATGAGAGGGAAAAGCTAAACAGACACAGTGCGACCGGATTTGTTTGAAGATGGGGAGTCAGGGGGGAGTTGCAGTATATGTTTTGGGGTTACTTGGACCATATGGAAGAATGTTTGGCCTCTTTTTTGGTCCCTACCAGCTGCCCTCCATTCTGCCACTGCTTCATGGCAGGAGCACAACCCTGTGACTTGTGATGAGGAGGAGGAGGTCTTCAATGGTGGACTATGCAGGCTTAAGTCTCCCTGCATTCTCTTTATGGTTGAGAACTGCCGATCTACCTAAGAGGTAGAGACAGGGAACACTAAGGTGATTCTAATAGGATGTAGCAGGTACGCCCCTTCTCTATCAGAAACCTCGACAACAGAGGGAGGAAAGTTTGGCTCATTTGGTGGCGATGTCAGCTTTATATGATCTGTTATTTTATCAAACTTTCTTACCTCAGCAGATAACATGGCTCATCAGAATGAGTTTGATTAAGTCTCCTGGTTGGCCGGTGTTTCAAACGATGTGTGTCAAACTATTGTCATAAATAGTCTTTTTCAACCGCACATTTAACTTGTCTCAGGTAATAATGCAGTAGCAACACAAGGTGCTTTTTCCAGCTTCTCCAGGCAAATATCACACTGCGCTTGTGAAACCAGCAGTGAGGATGCAGAAATAGGGGAAAGGGAGCAGGTTGTGAGGTTTGTCCCTGTGAGCTATTCCACTGACACAAGACTAATTTAAATTCACTGGTGCAGGAAGAACACATCTCTGACTAACCATCTGTGCATTACATATGGTAAAGTCATCGTATTCCTGTTTTTTTTTTATATATATATAAAATGCATTATATTCACACAGTTAAAATAAAAATGAATTTGAATGACTCAATCTCTCTCTGTCGGGGGGTTTGCTTTGGGGATAAGGCTGCCATGTGTAGGTGTTAACAGCGCTTTAAGCTACCCAACACTGACCACAGTCCCCTGGTGTAAACATTTATCAAAAGATAAAAGATAAAAGAAATGCAGTGTACTCCCTGCCAACAATGGCCACCTCCTCCGCCCTGCCGTCTTTCTTGCCTTTCTTGGATTCGCAAATACGTGCATGCAAATAAACATTATATGATTGCTCAAAGGAGTGAGATTATTAGAAGCTTGTTTGTTGAGACAAATTGAGGAAAGGTTAAATTTAGGTTGGATTGATTGTTCACGGGTGATTGGAGCTTCAGTTAGGGGTGTAAAATAAAATATATTCACAGCTTGACCTGTTTCTTTCAGCCCATTGTTGCTGCGCTATGAACCGTGGGAGCTGTAACAATGCTGAACATTACAGTACAACATTTCTCACTTAAAGGCAAGCCTTCCTTTCTCTGGGTTTGGTTGCTCTGTGCTTTAGTTTGTCATCTGTCTCTTAGGTTATGTGTTAATTCTGTGCCAGGATGTTGATTTTTTTCTGGGATGCCACATCTTTTAGCATTTGTCTGGAATTGTTGTATAATAATAATAATGTGTGTTATTTTAGAGTATGTATGCTTTTTTGCGTGCGTCAGTGACTGTCCTTGCCCTTTTGTCTTAGATGCATTTGTCCTTTTCAAAGGGCAAATAAACTTTTTATTTTTTCTCCTCACATGTTTCTGGTATTCATCATCTGGCTGGAGAAGGAATACCCCGAATGAACCCAGAAGACAGACTTATGTGTAATTCAGTTGCATATAAAAGCCCTCTGCACAATATAATGGAAAACACAAACTGTTTTTTATCTTGAGAGAAGCTATCACAATATTATATTTATAACCCAGACGACCTGTGGTTCTGATCATAACACGTTAGTTTCCAGCAACTCTAACCTGTCAGCACTAACATGCCAACATCACTGCACTAAAATGCTCCAAAGCCCTTGATTGACCCAAGTTTGATCAAACACAACATGACAGCTAAACCACTTCACAAAAAAAAAGAAAAATACTGTCCCGTCCTTGTCACAATCACTCTGGTACACATTTTGTTAGAGGTTTTTTCAAAGAAAAACAGAAAGTCTTTGGCTCTCCGTGGCATCATCAGCACATGTTCCAAAAACTGAGCTGATTATGTGAGCAGGTACTAAAAACCCAGAGTATATTCAATCTCAAGTCAGACATACATCACAAAGTATCCAAGCTCATCCCACCAGGCAAGAACTTTCTGACACTATAGCTGCAATATTACTGCTCTGCACCTCAGAAATATGCACTGACTACAGAGTATTGTGCACATCATTCCTGTCTTATTATATACATTTTCTTTTAGCCAGGAAATACTCATAAATCTAATGATGTCCTTTTAATTGGTCCAGGAAAATAAGTTATTGCACTAAAGAGGTGCATATGAAATGAATAATATTGTTTAAAAGTTTAGAAATCAAATACACAGCTCTAAAGAAAAGCTTTCAAGCTCTTTATGTGCAACATATTTGTCATTTTTGCAGATTGTGACATATTTTTTTTGCTGACAAAATTGTAGGTGGGTTTTTAGTACCTGCTCACATAATCAGCTCCGTTTTTTTACACCTTGCAAACATAACTAACAAAGGTGTAGATTTTAGTTTGATAGTAAAAAAGATCATTTGTATGAACGCCAACAAGATGGAAGGTAGAACTGCGGCCAGAGTAGAAATCACACTGCTTTATTGTTTGCTTGCAGTGACTGGTAAGACTGCAGCTGACAACTGAGATGGCAATTGGAGATGTGGTTGTAGAAATGCTGCACTGGTTTAAAAGAGACATTTCTCAGGGTGACAGGGTCCTGGTGCACCATCATGGAAAAGACATATGGGGTTTGTCTAAAAGTGTTGACTGCTTGCCTGCTGAAGGACTATAGTCACATGTATTGCGGTGTCTCTATCTACATCAATGCTTCATATGCTTCTTGTCAACTTGGAAAAAAATAAAAAAAATCTCATTCACAAAAAAAGAAGATTCACCAGTAACCTCCAGTGGCCAGTCCGCTTTTAATAATGCAAAGAGCTTTCCTGCTTTTGGATGAACATTTTCCTTCTTTGCTTAAATGTCTCACAGTGCACAAGGCCAAGAAATCAAGGACAAGGACCAAGTCATTGATAAACTGATCATGCAGCACAGGAAAGCTGCCAGTGCAACTACTGGAAGAAGCGGCCGAACAACAAAAACAGGACAATCACGGGACAATCAACAATCACGGACACCCTGTGTGTTTTCAGTTGTGTACAATAATCAAAACCCCAACCTGCACGTCAGGGTGTCTTGATTAAACAATGTTCTCATGAGCTAAGCGTGTAATTATTAGTGATGATCCATTTGTAGATTTAACATATATTATCATTAGTTAGGCATGTGCATTTTTCACTGGCTAAAGACACAAGTCCAGCCTCCTTTCCCTCGATTTGACCTCAGCAGTCATTTATTATGTGTCTTACTATAATGCCATCTCTCAGACAGCCTTTCCTCCTAGACCATGGAAAGTATAAATAGGCATTATTCTCATTTTGCAAATGTACCATCTGTTGCTTAATGCCTGTCATTTAAAAACCAGCATCTCGTTTAATAAATCTATCAAACAAATTTTGGTAATGACGATTTTCAGTCACTGTGGTGGTGGGAGTGATGTGTATTCTTTTTTTTCTCAAAAACACAAAAGAGGTTGAGCAACCTTGTGGAAATTATGCCACTTTACAAAGAATAGCTTGTTCAGTTTTGGGGCCAAATTTCGAAGACATCCTGAAATATGATGACAGTCGACAATTGGATGTTTCTGAACACATACTACATTTTTGAGGATATTTGATGTCTTTTACCATATCAATTTAACAAGACAAATTATAAATTCCCCCCGAGAAGGGAGAGAGGGAAGAGCCTTGACTGGCACTGAGATGGTTCATTGACTTTCATAATGAACTTATGGGAAGGAGCATGATGTACATACAGTACGTGACAGAAGTTTTAATGTCTTTCTATTTTATGCCTTATGGCAAGGTTGTATAGCCACCAGAGACATCCACCAATCTAAATAACCTCTCTGGTGAAACACTGATGATCCTGAAATAAATATGTTCTCTTAGAACTGGATCAGTTTTTACTCAGGCGTCAGACTGCAGGAAAAAAAAGTGCCATTTAACTCAGATCTGTTTTTTTCATAACAGTATGAACAGCAACAGATCACATGGAAACTGATTTGTTTTCAATTCTGTTTCGGCCCACTTTCATAATGTGCTCGTAAAATTAACTGTTTAATGCTGGATTAACACAAAGCAATGGGGTTACAAAAACAAACAAATCTACACTATAGTCCATTTATTATCTCAATGGGAGCAGAGCTGGTGATACAAATAGTACTGCAACTGCTGATTATTTTCTCTTTAGTTAATGAGTTTTGCTTATAAAATGCCAGAAAATAAGCCGACATATTCAACCTAAAACAATTTAATATCATAAGAAACCCAGGAAAACATTCACATTTGAGATGCTAGCAGATAATTTTTTTTTTTTTTTTTGAAACAATAAATTATCTTGCTAAAGGTTAATTTCTGTCTATTGAATAATTGATTAAATCTTGTTAATATCCAGTTTGAGCTACTTCAGATCAAAATAATTTGATGTAAACAAACATTGTACAACATTATGCAGGTTTGGGTACAAGTAGCTTCTTATAAGCATCAAACTCTGAGCTACTGCAGTGAAAGGGATTTAGGAAACTGTCAACCATCTCCTCTTGTTTAGCAGGGAACACTGGATCTTTCTTAGCATTGTGCCTTGAGTGATGACCACTGAAGCAGACATGCCAACAGACCCTTAGGAAGAGGCGCTGGGTAATCTTTTACTCCCAGCTGTGTGTGTCTTAAACTGTCCCATTTTATCCTCATGCCTTCATGACACATTAGGAATAACTCCAATTGTAGGTCACAGATTCAAACATTTGCCTGCATGTTTGCTGTCAAACTCTCACACCTCACAGCTGCAAACTGAAACCAGTTGTTGAGAGGAAAATGAGCAAAAGGCGGCGTGAGCTACAAGTCTCTGGCCCTAAAGGGAAATCAACAAGCCAAACGTGGAGGATGGTGTGTCTAGATAATGAGAACATATTAGACTACATTACACAACTTAACAAGTAAGCAAGCAAGTCATTTATAACAGGTCACTGCCATAAGAATAAACACTTTTCAGTCTGACCGTTATCTATCTTGCTTGCCTTCCTTTTCCATGACCTGGATAGCTGAGGCCTTCACTGACAATGGTTTTTTTTTGTTATCAGAACGATGATAAATTTTTGCTCAGTTGTAGTGAGGACATCAGAGATATGAAATATGAAATGTAAATTAGTTGTAAATGAATCAGAGTTGCTGTGATGCTATATGACATAAACTTGTAGGCAGGGGGATTTACTATATACCTACCTAAAAATAGCTAGAGATGCATATCAGTATCTATCTTGCAAAGAAAAGGCTGGAGCTAATCATGATGAAATCCTAAATGTGACTTTAGACTTTAGGGCACTTCCTCCTGCAGACGGGTTTCACTGAGGAATATGAAAAAGACAAAGCGAGTTGAAACCCTATTAGCTACCTAATCATATGTAATCTACAAATGTAAAAGGAAGACACAGAAGCACATTATGAAAGTAGAGAGAGAAATATATCCAGACGCGACACTGCAGGAGTTCACATTTGTTGATCAATACCAGTGAGACCGCTGTTACCTCAACAGGTGTTGGGATCTTAGGCTCTATTAACAAGCAAACAGGTCTGTCCTCTGAGTTTTGATGTGTGAAAAAGTCAGTTTGGAGTAGGCTAGGTGGGGTATAAGACACATTTTACTAGCAAGGACCACACCAACAAAAAGATGTGTGAAGATTATATGGGCATGACGTTTCAGATTTGACAGATGCATTGTGGGGAGGCTTGTAGGTTATCTGCCGCAGCACTCAGGCAACGATGGTGATTTATATATCCTTGATTCTGGTACCACACAATTATAACACACCTGTCCATAGTCATGATTACAGGATTGGTAATTCAGCATCATGTTCTAAATGTGACCAACTGCTATATAAGACAACCGTGCATTTATGATGAGGAACAATTTATTTATTTATTTTTTTTGCAAGGGAAAGAATTAAAGATTGGTTCTTGACTAAATCTTTCTGACTGCTATTGTGTAAATAACACAAGCTAAAAGGGAGACCTTCCTCTACTATTTGGATGCAAGTATTGCATGGATCTGGCTTTTAAATTGGATGTCCAGCTCTCCTGCACTGTATGTAGTGGTGATGATGAGCCAATCCTGATTGCAGGGGAAGGCTGTTGCTGAATAAATCCCATGTGGAATATGATGTGCAATGGCCAGTGAAATGTTTGCCACACACACATAGACCTGAATTTGTTGACTGACAAACCTCTTACCCAGTTTCACCACTGAGAAGTGGATCAAAGTTTTCAAGGGGGGCACATACACCACAGGAGAGGTACTTTACAGAAGACTTTGGTCCAATCATTGGATTGCGAAAAGAAAAACAGAATGAGTTGTAACAGCTAGAAGTGCGTGATTACCAGCATGAGATACTGCACACAGGAAGTCAATTGCATCAGTTAGGGTGAGTGTCTACAATAAAATGTTCTGTGGTTTGGAGATTTCTAAACCTATAAATACAATTCAACTGTTCACCGTCTGTATACAAGCCTTTGCATGACTTTTCACGGCTAATGTGGTAGAAATGTGTTCATATCAGTCCTCCACAAAGGAAAAAAAGAGCCAAAGCGGTATTATGTTCCTTTAGACTGTCATCAAACTTTATAGTGGTAAACAATAGTGAGTCATTACATTATGCAGACATTATGTACAGTATATTGAGTAAGCGTTTGACAAGTGGAAGGATTTCTGTCACACTGCTCGAGTAGATGTCCTACATTTCTTTAATTGGTTGAAGAATCATCACCTTCTGACAGTATCTACTTTACATCTTCATACACATTTAAATGATTTGTGCCCAGAATCTACTGCTACAATATCACCAGTTTTTTTTTCTCACTTTTCCTATTATCATTACAGATAAAAATGTGTCGTCGTACACAGAAGAAAAATCTGATACACAGTAAAGCAATGAGGTGTACATCAAGGCTCAACTCTAGGAGCATTTCTTTTTTTTTCCATTTCTATTAATGACATCCCCTCGATTTGTTTTGATTTTTGGGTTCAGTTTTAAGCGGATGATACGGTATATCATCAATCAAGTTATTACAGATTTAAACAGCTTTGCAGTCTGACTTCAATACACTATAACACTGGCTTGCAGGTATTAAATTACTTCTTAATAAAACTAAATCTCACACTATAATTTGTGATGCTCACATTAAATCCAAATCTAAAGCTTGTTCATGTCTTAATACCCGTTTTGATAAACCACTATATTGGTGTTCTTTAGAAACTGCTTTTCATTTACTATTTGAAAGAAGCTTGTGTTACAACTCATCTTATCAATAACTAATCTTCTTCCTCTAAATATATGTTTATAATAGACTATACATTTTATCATTTTACAATGTATGAAACTCTCTCCATTATTTGGATGCAAGTATTGCATTGATCTGGCTTTAAAATGGCTGTCCAGCTCTCCTGCATTGTATGTAGTGGTGATGAAGAGCCAATGACGAGTGCAGCCAGGGGAAGGCTGTTGCAACAAAAATGCACATATATGCGTCAATCTCACACCAATCTCACATTTGATTGATAACACGTACCTCAATAAATTCAACGCTCTATTTCGATTTCATGTTTGCCTTTGGAAAGACTGAGGTATGTTGCATACAGTCATCTCTGATTTAAAATAAAGCGTCACGCTGTATTCCCAACATGCTATGCTGCAGCAGCTCTGCTCCTTTTCTCTAAACCGGACATGACTCAGACTTTATTAATCCAGATAAGAAAATCAATAATGTCCCATTGTAGGAGCAGCAATCATCACTTCGACCTGTGTTGACTAGAAAGGTACATTATGTGCTAACAGGATGTGTCCTCAGTGACAATGAACAGAGGGATAGGGGGATGCGGTGTGCTTACCAAATGAAGAAAATACGAATTACTGAAAAATTACAGTTACACATCTCTGAACAGAGAAAGCGCCACCGAGATATGGCTTGAATTTGCAAAACCGACACTTCGCTGTTGATATCGTTCATCTATACTGTTGTAAACATCTTGTCTTGCCTGAGGCATGACAGAAAGCACATCACATGATAGTGACAAAGCAGAGACAATGAGTCATTTTAAAACCACATCTAACAATTCTGCCTCAACAGCGATGATGTGCGTTTCATGTAAACCAGAGAAAAGGTGGATGGGACAGGAAGATTTAAAAATGTATAAACCTCTTAAGCCACTCTGCACAGACATTAATATTTATATATATATATATGCCTGAAGAAATGGAAAGGAATTTATAGCCTTTTACCTGAGCGGGCCTGTTAAGTCTGTGAAAACTCAGATTTTTGTAGGAAATTGCACCATTTTGCTGACATTAAACTCACTCAGCCAGACAGTAAACAGAAAACCCAGCAGGTTCCACAGAGGATTCAGCATTTGAAATCCCCCAGTGTCCTCAAAATGAAGCAGTGGTCCATCCTGGGTCCATCCTTTTCTAATATACAGGCCATTAAATGTTTAGCTCTGACACAAATCAAGAAAGCAAATGGAAGAGAATCAATCTATTATTAGTCCTACCAGTCAGATCCTGTATGTGAAGAGAGTGAAATGAAAAATAAATAAATAAATAAAAGCGTGCATCCATTTAGGCCTTAGTTTGCAAACAACAACATCAAATTAATTTTCTAATTATACTTTTAGGATCTCTGTGTAACTGCACTGTCTTAATTAACACCTGCTTTGTGTGATGTTCGAGCCTCTATATACCTCTATTCTTAGCCTGACCCATTTAGTGGTTTAAAATTTGTATTTATCCACGGTTGCAGATGGGTGCTACTAATGTGACCCAGCAGGTTCCAGATAATCACCCCCATTGTCTCATGTCACAGTGTAAATCTAAATCTAAAGTACACAACAACTAGAATCAGCTTTATACAATGATCTACTTGCACTAATGCAGTAACCCTGATACAGTTTGTCCTTAAAATTAAACATCCACATGATTTCCTTTGTGGAAATAACTTAAATCAGTTGATACTATTTGTCCATATTTGTTCTATCTTCTTGTAATGTATTAGTGAGTTGATTGTTTCTATGATGTACCGTACATGTGGAGACCTACAGTACTGGGACCTTACGGAGTTTCACGCTTAATTAAATGATATGACTGGCAATTTTCTATATTTTTCTTACTGTCAACAGATTTCATGTGCAGAATCAAACCAACAATGAACTCATTCTACTTGCAAGTGTTGTATGTGTATCTGAAAGCATGAAATATCTTGGTCCTCTGTGCCTTGGACCTCTGGTGTTGTCCAAAAACTATTAAAAACATGTCAATGCGTCACACTGCTGCACTGGGTGACATGTTCCTTGATCCCCCAAGAGTATGCACAGCAGTTTGTTTAGAGATATGTCCAAAGACTAAAATCATAGTTCCATGTAATGCAGACACGGCTGCACAGAGAGCTTCGCTAGCTTGTTGTGTTACATATTATAACCTCTTGAATTTGTATTACATTGTAAATGTATTTATCAAATAATTTTAGTACAAAGTCAAGATGCTGTGATATTATTTTTAAGCTACTGTAAATGCATTAGTGTCTGCTTTACATACACAATACGTGTAAGTAGCATTGTTGGTTTGGTTTTACAGAAATATTCAATCACTAAAAATCCCAACGCAATATTTTAAACCTCAGCCTATCGAAAATATTATATCAATCCATGAGGGTGTCAGCTAATGAAGATATTGTATGTCAGAGACAGTGTAGCACATGTTGTCATGGCAAATGACCGACCTTTTCACACCAGGTTGATCAAACCACCAGGCATGTCCAACTAATATTGAGCACCAGCAGGGCAAAGGGTTAATCAATGCAGTAAGAGGTGACTAGGTAGATAGCAGGGTGTGTGTGTGAGTGTGTGTGTGGTGTGGGGTAAGTGGGCACCGATACTGCACTTGAGCGTATTACTCAGATGACAACCGCGTTGAATGAAAAATCCAGCCTCGGACAGTGTCGCACTGAACCGTTGTGCTCCGTGCATTACAGGAATTATGAATGCTGTAATTTGCTTTTTTTTAAGTGTTTCAAAGACTTCATCTGTCTGATGATTAATAAATAACACAACAGTGTTGTTGCGGTTGAGAGCTGTGATACATGTTTCTCAGTTCTTGAAAAAAAAAAAAAAACGGTTGGCTGACAAGAGTGTGATTTTGGAAATGCTCACCCTGTCAAGTCAGCAGATAAAAGCATCCCTTCTTCACCTCGCTGTTGTTGATATTATCAGCAGGTTGACAGTCTTAACTGACTGTTGTTGGGACGTACAGGTGACTCAGGTGACTCTGACTGCAGCTTTAAGTTAAGATTTGGTCTAAATAAAGATGGTTTCAAATCTGAAATGTATTAAAAGTGTTTTGGTTTCAGTTGGATTTGTATCACGTCACAGTGTTTAAAAATAGTTACCATGCATTATATATCAACGTATGGGGTAAATAATGGCAGAGGTGATTGAGGAGCAGCTGAAATGCCATAAATCAGTCTCTCCAGGAAATTGCAAATTTTGAGTTTAACAATAATCAAAACAAGACCTTGCAATTTTGCTAAATTACCACGTTTATTTTTCCACATGAAACAGCTAATCAACTGACTGTGATTTGGATCAACTGTCGCATTTTGTGCCATGGTAACTTACTTCACTGCAGCACACAGGAAGTGATTACATAATTATGACTCTTCATTCATAGTAGTTTTTTAAAATCACAACATTTTCCCTTTTGGTTTCAATTGTTCCCAATTCCCACAAGTTTTATTGCAAACAGAGCACCTAAAACACAAAAAAAATTGTATCGCAATTTTGAAGAAAAGCTGCTGCAACGTCAAGCATTTTGGAAAGATTGATAAATCCAGCCTTCTGAAATTGCTTTCGCCTAAAGGACCACATGAAGTCAACTAGGTGGTATGAAAACGGTGCTGCCATGCCGTGTGCTCTAACATATGTCCTGTATGTTACAGCACGCAGCGCAGCAGCCTTATACACAGCTATAAGGCTGCTGCAAATGAAAAAATATGCATCTTTGATTGTTGAGCATGAATGCAAAGCTACACACGATGGTGGATTTTCTATATGTAAAAGTCTACTGTACCACAAATATATCAACACATTGTCACATTGTCCAAGTTCTCCAAAATTACTGGACGCTTATCCAAAATTCACAAAACGGACCAAGAACTGACCACGACATCACAAGTAGCTCTGATTTCTGTGGATTAGTCCTTTAACATTGTGTAAACAGGACATGCTCATTGTGATGCACTTGTTCCTGTCATGGGAGTTGAAATTCACTGGCATCACTTCATATGAGAACAGAGGGGGGGGGTACAACAGACTGAGAATAGGGAATAGACTCATGCAATTTAAGATGAAAATTAATATTTGAGTTGCTGAATTTGTTTGGTGTCTGTGTGTTCTTATACTTAAGGAGCAGTTATTACACCTGCCCTGAAAATCTGTCTTTCTTTCTTTCTTTTAGCACATCTCTACCTCCAAATATCTCTTTTTATTGATTTGACAAACCAGTTCTAAACACCATATTAAACAAATCTCACCGGTTCTCCAACCAAATGCACGGTGAGGAACTTTTGCCTTGACAGTTAAATAGCTTACTCGTTGTGTTGTACTTCACCCCATTGATGTACTCAGGGCAGGGTCTCTCTACAATCCTCCCGATACTGCTCCGTGGCCAGCAGGTTCCAATCTCATCGGTTGTGGCATTGCAATATAAACCTTGGGTAAAAAAAAATAAAGTAAAAGAAGAAAAAAAATGCTTAAGATATAATTCCCATTTTTCTCAAGAAGCAACAAAAACTATAAAATTAAATAACATAAAAAAAATCCATCTTACCATCAGTGCTCAGCAATGACAATGAAGCGTTTTCCAAAAAAGTATCTTGAAAAGCATCAATCAAACTACAGTTTAGGTCCCCGAGCTCTCCAAATATGATCTGATAGATGGTTGCATCCATGGTGCGAACCGCCGCTTTAAATAACGTGAGAATTAATTCCAAGTCCGAGCAGTGGAGGCGGACACACGGAGCCCAGCGGTGTTCATGGGCTTGTGAATCGGAGCAACAGTAATGACAAGTAGAGAGCCCAGTCCTCCTGCTGGGAAACCGCGTCTCTGGCCAATCAGAGTCGCGGAGGCGCTCATCCATCCACGTGCTGCAGCAATGACGAAAGACAGCCGACCAGATCATTTGTTTTGTCACTCACACCTGCCACCCACTTATCATGATTATTTATGTTGGGAAAAAAAAAAGTCCTTCTGCATTCAGATGAAAAACTGTGGGAGAGGTATAGACTACCTGTTGATGACTGTTGATGTAGCCTGAATATGCAAAGACTATACTTAAAAAATACTTTTAAAAAAATAAAATAAAAAAAGCAGATCATTTGCAAGATACAAAAAAAAAAAAAAAGTTATTGTTGTTATTGTTTCAGCTCAGTTATCACCTTTAAATTGAACATTTACATAAATAGTTATCTCTATTTTCTGGTTCAAGTTACATAATACATAATAGTGTATTAGGCTCATGTATTTACCTTTTAATGTCATGTACCTCTGTGCACTAAAAGCCAAAAACTGAAGACCTGAATGACACTGAAAAGTAAAAAGGTAATGATTGGGTAATTGGCTTTAATGGAGTCCTTATACTTAAAGGATAAAATACATGATACAGATACTGTTGTTGTCTGTGAGGACGTGTCTCTTGATGACTAATGCAATTATTGTATGAGTCCTCAATGCTGGAATACAAACAAAATAATTTAGTGTGACCGCTCAAGTGACTCCACACAGGCGGTGGTCCACGGAGCAGAGCCGGATTTTACACTTCAGTGATTGTAGGTTCAGAAAAAGTGAGATGGCTTTGGTCAAAGAGGCCTATTAGAATTACAATGAAAATGAGTATCCAGTTCAATACTGGTTTCGAGTTATGAGCCTAAAAAAACCTTTCATACTTGCAGCACATTAGATGGTAAATCATTCAGATAAATCCTTGTCATTACAGCCAGACATTTGCAGTCTAAAGTAGAACTTAAGTTCAGCCATTGAGTTTAGCAACATTAACAAACTGACCTTTCCTAAGCACCCTGGACCTCCCGTTTCCAGCTGTTCCTGCAAAGAAGCAACACTAAATAAAAAAATAAATCAAAACAAAAATAGCGTTAAATCTCAGTGAGCACCAATAAAAAGTATACTCCTTTCTACCAGTTCACTTACATTTTTGTTTAAATGTCATAAATTAAAATATTCAAACTAAAGGTCCAAAAATCTTAAATCTGTCCAATCAAAAGTGTCTAGACTAGACATGTTGCCTCATAACTGAGTCTAATATCTTGGCTGTTGACCTGTTAAATTTGAGACATGACCTTTTCGCCACTCACTCTAAGCTTCCACATGCAGCACTCCATCTCATTTTTTACCTTGTTGTGCTTTTCAGATCACTTCCTCGTAGGTCTGTAACACACAGTGGTAAGTTCAGCATCTGAAGGTTGACTTGGCCGTGCAATGAACCATATTCTAATTGACCCCCACTCGGCTATTAATAGTACACCAAAAAGTTAACGGACTCTCTCACAGCACCTGTTTGTATTCGTCACGACTGATAAGGTCACGACAAAGTGATGGAAAAAAGCATATTCTAACATAAAAAAGAAAAAAACCTATTAAATGATATGATGTTGAAGCTGGACAAAATGGTACATACATTTAAATTAGTTTCCTGAGTTTTCAACTACAAACATCAACATGTAAATTTCAAAGATTTGAGCTACTTTTCCGCTTACTTAATTTAGACACGAACAGTCTTGTACTGATTAATCCATACGTTATGCAAAACTTCTTCTTCGCTGGAGGTAAGGGAATTGTAAATCACAATAATGAGGTTCTGCTTGAAGCAGCACCTTTGTTAGATAATGTGCAATCTGTCATGTTGTCAAGATTTGTATCTTCAGCAGAAAGGGACTAGTATAAGATACTTTAGTCTTTGTTTCAACAAGTGACTACAACAAATAAGACTCAAATGAAGGACATTTCATCAAGGTTGCATGAACCCAAAGCTTGTATCTTAGAGTCTGGAGACCCAAAGGCATTTAAAACTAATCCCAACTAAATTATCTCAACCACAGATTCCATGCTGATTTATCAAAGCGTGTTGATTTGTGTGGGATTCCTCTGGTGAGTCCGGGCCTTAGGGTGTTCGATGATGCAGAGTTTTATTTGGTAATGTAAGTATAGGCTGTGGATAAGAAGCCAGTTTCATCTGGCTGGGGATGACTAATCAGATGTACTGTGGACTGTTGAACGATGTTACTTGTGATTATTACTGGTTCTTACAAGTGCATTTTGAGACTGTTAATATGGTTACAAGGCACATAAATCACTCCAGATTAAAGGGACACCTCAGTTGCTCTCTGGCTGTTTTGTTGCCACTGGGATTCACTTTGAATGAAATACTTCACCCTTTGAGTCTACTTTACCTGATTCAAATGAATATATTTTCAGCAAGTGCGCCTTTTTTGCTCAATAAAAAGGCACATTTTTAGTTCCCAAAAGAATGAGAGAATCGTCAGGCTGACTATATATTGAAGGGGTTATGGAGATGTGGCTGTGAGCAAGGGCACAGCACAGAGAAACCCGAATGTGGAAAGACAACAGGAGGGGAGGCAACACAAAGTGCACCAAGGAGCACCTGAAGAACCCACCGGGTTCACAACAATTGCATCAATGAGACACAAAATAATATATTATGTGTAAAATATAAATCTATATATGATCGTGCACACTGGCAGGATTTGATTGAGCTTCAACATGACTCCCTACAGTATAGAAGGGCAAAAATGATGCCATGACTCAGCCCGAACATCTTTGCATGACTGCAGGCTTTAAGTATGAGCTACTTACTGTACTCAATGAAATGACAGCTGCCGAATAAATATCCTCATGCACAAACCTCAAGTTGACTTATTCGCTGCTTAAAGCCGTTTGACAGTGCAGCTCAGCAGTCATATACTGAGCCTAGCTCAGGTGGCACAAGTGATAAGCCGTGCTCATCGTAGCCATTTGACTCCCAGTTAATTTGGCTAAGGATCAGAGCAGTTTGAGTCCAGTTATGTCCTGCTGCTGCTGCTGCTGCCAGCCATGACCTACTCATCTGAGTCATTGTGCCACAAAGCACTAGGACATCATGTTGAACACATGTCTCATAGAGGAAGACCTTTGATCACTCTGCTTCATCTGAACTGTGTGACAGTGGAGACATAAAGCAGTAGTTAAATCCTCGAGTTCATTGCAATGTTTAAAAACACCCCCATGTTAAAACACCATAAATTACCTCCCTGAGGGGGGCGAGGGGCTGTGTCAGGCAACTGTACTGCAATTAATGTGCTAAGCTAAATGAACTGTTGTCACTGGGATCTTTGTAAATATCTGCTTATGTTGCACTGCTGACTATGTCTCCAAGCTGCGCCATGACAAGTGCGTTAAAAGTGTTATCACAACTCTCCATGCATTATGATTAGTGAGTGGAAATTGCTCAACATTGCAAAAGCACATCACTATAGCGGGCTGAGCTCAAAAGAGATGCTGCAACATGGTATAATCCTGCTGTTGCATTGTAGATAAATACACAGCTTCGTCCTATTGATCCTGGCTTTGTGTCTCGCATCACTTTGTTGTGCATCAACTTCTTATTTGGCCACACTGAGTTCGAAAACAACTGTGAATACTGATTTATGTTATTAACATATAGAATATACAATCCAGAATAAATATTCATCTGAATTGTATAAAAAGGAGGTGTTTTATGATTAACTGCAGGTGTTTAACCATCAGTCCCTAAAGACAAAAAATGTGTTTAAGAGGAACAAGCCTGAGGATGTTCTGTTTGGAAAAAGAGTGGGGACAAGAGAAAAAAACAAACACCTGCTCAAGGAGGAAAATGTGTCTGCAGGTATATACGAGGCGACTCTATAATGAGACCAGCCCAACTTTGTTGACGGCTTGCTCTTGTTCTCACACTCACACACTCACCAAAGTTCAAGCCCGAGCTTGGACTCTTTATCCCATCTGATGCATTTGCGCTGTTTATTTGTGTCTCTTTGTGAGGATGCAGGTGTGCTGTTGCATGTATTTTGTTTCTTTGTCACTGTGAGGATAATCCAAGTGGGTGTTTTTGCAAAGTGGGGCTCAAGTGGATGATCTGAAATTACTTTTCGTAGTTTGTGCTATTACCAGGACTCTTGGCACTCTGAAGTGCGAGTTATTAGGGTGAAGATAGGAAAAAGGCTTGTCAGCTGTTGTCTCTGTTTTTCTAAAACATTTGTCTCAGAGCGTATACTCGTTCCTCTTTGAGTTGTACAAAGAATATAGAGTATAATATAGAGATCTATGGTGAATGCAACGTTAATGTTTTATTTATCAGTAAAGACTCCTAACTGACAACACAGATTGCTATTTGCAATCAGTTTCTTTTTCAAACAGACAACTCCATGGTTTTAAGTGGAGTAGTATCCATGTGCACGCTGCATATAATCACATCTGTTCTGAAAACAATTGGCAATTAGGCATTTCTGCACAGAAAAAAGTCACACCATAAACTGTGCGGGAATATTCCCCCATGGAGTTGAGAAACTGGACAGCTGATTCTGATGAAACACATTGATCTGGCGCTGAAATGACAGTAGCAGAGACAGGGACAGTTATCAAGCTTGACTGTTAGAAGATGATTAAATCTTTCAAGAGATTTTGGTGACACTTTAATTGGTAGAAGTGAAAAATGTGAACTCAGTCAGTCAGGGGAGGATAACACAAATCGAAAGAAGTAAACATTAAAGAGAATATATATTGTGCTTTTTGTTATTTTCTATCATTTTTATACTGTTATGATGTTGGATGTCTATGTTAAACATGGTCAAAGTTTCAAAATACCCCCTGCAAGTCAAAAGCCAGGGCTACAAATACACAAATGTGCACAGTTTCCTCTTGATGTGAACTTAAGTGATGAAATTCCCTGGTTTACTGTGGTTAAATTGAATGTCTTTTTTTTTTTTGTATTCTACTTCAAACACAAATGCTTTTGTTTGTATAAAAACAATACCTGCAGGCGACATATCCCACTCCAAGTCTTATTTTTAGAAGACCTATCTGACTTCCTCACAAATTCTTCCCACATGGCACCGTAACATCGCTAAAGCAAGCGTGCTTAGCTTCAGCATTAATTTAAATGGGATTTCTGAAAGAACAGCTCGCCTCGGTTCGGCTCTTATGGTTTTAAACGACCCGTGATCATCATCGCTTTGTTGATTCGCCCTGCAACGTCGAGGACACATCCAATATAACAGAACATTAAAATAAAAAACAGTGTCTCAGAGACTGCTCTGCCTTGAAGGGAAAAACAAAATTAATTTTGGGCATGAAATTATCATTCAAACAAGGTTTGAAAAAAACATAGCTAGCATTGCAAATTAAGCTGTGTTACATTTACAGAGTGCAACTCTTAATTTAATGGCAATTTGGTGTTGTTTCACAGACTCCATTTGTGGTTAGGAGGTGTAGCGCACAAAAAATATGTCTTCATTTATCTAAAGCTATGTAACTCAACAACCAGAACCTCCCAGGCAGGAGATGATTCTGTTGTGTGTGTGAGAATTGCTCATACAGCAGTATGATAAGAAAAACTGACACTCTGCGAGGCAGCGTGTGTGAGTCGACACGTCAGACACTGCATACACTCACTGATGATGAAGAGGTATGTTGTACACAGCCACTTTATTTCCCAGAGGCTGATTTCTTCCATAAAACTTGATAATAATATTGCATGCTAGACTGACACGCCCTGGGTGTCCTTGTGAAATCGCCTGACAAAGAGCAACACCTTACGGGATGTCACTCCCACTGCCTCAGATTAACCTTGTGTGTTTGTTTTTTTTCAGTAACGGTAACAGTAACTATACACGTCACAATGTTCGAAACTATTCTGAGGCGCTGCATTAGATTTTCGACACTCGTCTCAGGAACAGATTGTGGTGGCGAAGACGCTTATTACACAAGTTCAAAATTCAGCTGTAAAGATATCATGTTGTGCCTTTTGCTGTACAAAACTGGGCAGATAAAGCTGAGACGTGTTGACTGTCCGAGCTCTCATTCAGACCTCTGGAGACTTGAGACATCTGCTGCTTCTCATCCAGTCAGGTGAGAGATGATAACATAATTTGAGGTGAAATTATGTTACCATGGTCCTATCAATAGTTAACCTTATCTGCTCTGTAGCTGGGGTACCTTGTCCATGTGGTGTTCCCAGGCGCACAGCTAACATAACTGTAGCAATATATGAGTAGAAAACAGTAGCAGAAACAGCACGATGGAAACGGAGAGAAATCTCAGTATATCTTTTCTGTCTAAAAGTCTTTGCAAGAAGCTTCATTAAAAACTAAATACGATCTGCAGAGCTGGTTTGCTGAAAATATAAGCAGCTTGACTTTGGCTCCACAATCTCCACAACAATGTTTTGTCCTTGTCAGACATCTGGTTATCTGTTCCTCAATTTTGTTCTAAAGCCCTGCTTTACTTTTAAGGAATATTTGCACAGTTGATTGCGCATGCACGATCAGTGAAGAATGAATGACAAACATCAGATACCAGGAGGATCAGGCTATTCTGAGCCTTATAGCAATTAATTGCTGCCACTTGGGGACAGTGCAACAAGGTGAAAGCACAACATTGACATATTGTTGTCACCTTACAAAGGTGATACAAGTAGATTCATTTTAATAAAAGAGTCAAATGAGAAGGAATGAGTGTGTAGTAATGTGAAAACGATTTTAGCGAAGGTTTTAGGGAAGGGGAGACCACTGTGGACTAACTGCTACTCTGGCCTATCATTATTATTATTACTTCTATTTTTATGATGTTAAAGTGTTAAAATAAGTGTTATTCAATAAACAATTATAATAACTATGTTCACTTACACTAACCCCCCTCTACCAAAGAGTATATACAAATAAGACGACGATTGTCTCCTGTGCATGCATCGGTGCTAGCAAGGACACACAAACAAGATAACACACACACACACACACGCACATATGGTTTCACACAAATCAAGCAGGTGGATCCTCTCCTCAACATGAATGTGAAGGAAATAACAAGCCAATAACCCTAACTCTAACCCTCACAGAGAAGCACAAGCTATTTATATTAAAGATTAAAATGTCACATCATAGGCATAGGCGAAATCTATCCAGGTTATGTGAGCTTTGTGAATGTCATCTGCTCTTACACCGTTCGGACATGTTAAATAGGTTCCGGCTGACAGAGAAAAAAATAACAATAAAAAAAACGTTTTAACACAATCTCCAACACAGGTATTTGTATGCCACACTGTATCCAATAAAATATATATATATATATATATCATATCAATATCTTATATTGAGAGACTGTCACAAGGGCCATTCACACAATTGTCTGGATTTACAGCAGCAGTACCTTAATGAAGAACTGGCTGAATGAAGCTGAGCTCTTCACCATCTAAATCGTGGATAATAGAGGTGGATAGGGGACAGGGGACATGCATGCAGAGGTGTCAAGGAAATCTAAAGAGGATTTTTGATGAAGACCTGCTGCTGAGTGTCTGAGACACTGAACAAGTGGAGGAAAGTGTTAATAACATAGCAGTTTAAGATGCTACGTCTCCTCACTGCTTCTTCTTTCACCAGAAGTATGAAATCAAAATTAGTGCGTGTGTAAATGATTCACATTGTGCTCAGTCAAATTCTTCCCAGTTGAGGCCTTTTTGTTCCTAATCCCTTTGTGTCGAGGCTGTTGGACCTTTTAATAACCAGGTTTCCTCACTGAGCATTCCCTAGATTACGGTGCAGTGAAATACGCTCGCAGAAAAGGCTTCATAGTTACTCTTCCATCCTCAGACTATACCTTTCAACCTCTCAATACTCTGTCCTTGATCCGCTACTGTATAAGTTTAATTTATTTAAAAGCTACATGACTGCCAGGAAGCTCTTCAATCACCCTCTCTGCCTTTGAAATGTTCATTTAGATAGTTTAGCAAACAATGTGATTAAACTGGTTTGACTGGACAGATATTTCATTTACAGTGATGTAACATAGTCAATACATCATCTTCGGATTACTGTACTGCATTTCTCTAAATAAAACAGACATAGCACTCAAAAACATGTGTTATCTCAGCTATTTAATAATACAGTATGACCTTAGATTAAAAACAATCTATCAATGTCGCAATTTAGTAGTATTCAGCATATTATTTAATTCATATGAATCTGGTTGTATGACATATAACATCATCTTTAGAGTGTTTGTTTTGACAGACACCTCTGAGAAGATCTGACAGCCCGCAAGTTAGCAAAGCTGTTTTCACATCTCAACTAGGAAATAATCTGCAGCACAGTTCACGGAGGGGGTGTGGATGGCATTTGCAGTGAAAATCCTCATCTCTTTAAAAGCATAGAATAAAAGCCGTTTTTGTTATCTATTTTCCAACTTGTATCCAAGGATGTGAATTTTGATGAGAGCATAGTTCAAGATGAAAGAAAAAAAAAAATGTCATCACCGAAGCAGCATAAGATTGGGGTCTAAGATGACAGCGAAACAATCTTACCCGGCTCTATCTTCAGCTATAAAACCGTTTAGGACTCATCAGTTGAGTTTTACAATGTCACGAAATGAAGCCTAAATACAATTTATACCCTGAAATGTAGCATATTGGATTGTGATCCCTGTGCCATCCTCTGCTGTTTTCAATGTACTTGTATGGTACCACAAGGTACGACAAGGACAGAAACTCTCTGCCTTCAGGTTTCGGAGATGTGCGACATGAACCTATGTGAACAAAATGCAGCAAAACACATTTAGTACTGAACTGCTTTCCTCAGGATGTGCAACATGCTCGACACAGACATATTCCTACTCTTAACTAATGTCTCTTCCAACACTGTTCACAACTCTTTCTTCTTTTTATCATAATCTTTGGCACATTTCAGCATGTATATTGTGCTCTAAATCAGGTGCTAATTAACCAATTCATAACCTAAATGTATATATTACATAGAGTCACCAATTTTGTGTTGCATCATACCAAAATGTAACTGGGAATACATCATCACATTACTCAAGTCATGTGACTGTCAGTGTTTCCTAACTGACAAACAGTTTTTACTGTGTTATTAGTTTAGTGTGAATGACACAAGCGAGAGACAGCAGCTCCACATTTCCCTCTCCCATAAATACATATACTGTATATATATATATATATAAATATATACCTCTCCTTCCATAGACCCACACTTATAATACCTGGCTCCAGTAACTAAGAAACCCCAGGAGTGTAGTATATATATATATATATATATATATACAGAGCACATTCAGTTTCACATCCATATTTACGTACATACTGTATGTCATATTGTATTATTCCACTGTAGCTGTCCTACATACAATACAATCTGATACCATGATGTGACATGACATACAACTACAAATGAGGAGTCTTGTTTCTCATAAGTCATCTGATTTTCATAAATAAGTGATACAACAGAAGAAAGCACACAGTTCTTGTAAACATTAGGTTCAAGAGCCAACAAAACCTTTATCACAGAAGACATTTTGACATGTCACGGTAGGAAAACACAGGTGTAAATAATAGAATTAATGGTGGCTGAATTCGATTTAGCTGTTCCCGTTTCAGGCTCCTGGTACTGTGCATGCCGGCTCACTGCCATCATTAATGGCAGTCAAACTTGCTGCTGTGAAAAAGGAATCATGTTGGAGCCAAGTGGCGACTTCTGAGACTGAAAAATGAAGCCAACGTGGAGGTGTGAAAAGCTGCAGTTCCTTGAATGGCCACTTAGTGCTTGCTCCAAGCTCCAATGTTGGTCTCTATAGCTAATTTACCAGTTCATGACAATGGGGGGTGATTTATATATATATATATATATATATATATATATATGTCTGAATGCACAGCAGCACTTCATCGGGGAGCCGACTGAAGAATGAATTGACTGAATTTTTGCATCAATGTTTTATTTTTTTATTTTTCAGGCTTTTGTGAGGTCTTAATTTTTCAATTAGGAGAGCTAGATTGATTGAGCTAGTGCATTGGGATATACTGCGATGTGTAGTCCGTTCACAGCCCAGTAACACTACACACAGATCAGGCAGCAGTTTGTAGTGTGTTGTATTAAAAAAAAACAAAAACATCTATATCTGTAAGCCTTAAAACATCAACAGCTGGGGTAGGACAAAAACATTACACTGCCTCTAAAAAACCACTTATGCATGACTATGGGATGAATTCAAATCAATTCCTCAAGGAAAAAGGATGCAATATTGGGCAGTGTTGGGCACCTTTACTTGTATTGTGTGTTTTAATTAAAACATACTACATGGGGAAATCTGGCAGGATTTGAACAAGGTTTTGTTTGTTGTTCACTTGTATCTTTCATTTCTTAAATGAGGCAAAAAACATGAGCTCGGACTTCTAAATTGTTTTTGGTATTTAAAAGAAAGTTTTATAGTATAAAACTCCAGGCGTATATGTGCACTGAATGAAAATAGAACAAAATACATTTTCCCCCTACTAAAAGATTTCAGAAAAGAAAAGCAACTAGGTCTGCAGTGATGGGTGTATACAATGTGGACAGAAGTGAAACACTACACTCTTGGGGTTTCTTAGTTACTGGAGCCAGGTATTTTTAAGTGTGGGTGTATGGAAG
The DNA here is from genome assembly GCA_036937835.1 of Pampus argenteus. NCBI lineage: Eukaryota > Metazoa > Chordata > Actinopteri > Scombriformes > Stromateidae > Pampus > Pampus argenteus. The sequence goes on from CM072875.1 coordinate 15,584,182, forward strand.
GAGAGGTAGACTCAACCTGTCATGCTGAGCTACCACGACTGTGAAAGGCCTGTTAGGACTGGATTCAAGCTGACATTTTAGGAAATATAGTTATTTTCTTTCTTTCCGAGAGTTAACACATAACTCATATTTGTCATTAAATATAAGATGCTTGAGATGGTTAGCTTAGCTTAGCATAAAAACTGGAAACAGCAGCACTTGAAACTGTACAGTGAAATACAGTGTGTAGATTAGTGATGATAATTACTCCTTTAATTTTGATGCAGACATATCTTAAAGCTTTTCTGTTTTGACTGTGCTTTGGCACTTATTATTCTGTTATTAAGATTATTCCACTTTCATTATTTTGTTTTCTTCCTGTTTACAGGCAGTGTTGTGTCTGGTAAAACAGCAGGAGGCAATATTACCTGGCATGACTGATACAACCCAGAATCCTCTTTGTCCTCCTCCTGTCTATCTTCCCGCCTCTTACCTCTCATAATAATAATGCCATTGATTCATCTCCAAGACAGGAAATATACCTTTGGTCATCTGCTCTGATCCATCCAACTGGTAATTTTAACATTTTAATTTCAGACTGCAGAGCTTTCCAATTCAACTGGAGAGATTTCATATTTTTACTGTTGTTGATGTTTGTTTGGTTTTTTTTATATATATAGACCTGCTTTAACTGCATCTATTGGGTCATAACATGAACTGATATGGTGTGTTTTTTACAACCAATATATCTCAGCTATGTTTCAGATTTGGATCATTGTGATGAATGTATGTGTGTTGATGCCAACTACACGGTGCACTTCTGTGTAGGGTTAGCTTTACACTTTAATTTCCTGTTCTCTCTTGTTTATGAGATGCAATCGCAAAGCTTCTCCCTCATATGTTTTTTTAAATAGTGTGTAGTATATAATACATCCTTATCTAAACACCCACAAAAACAACGTGAGATGGGACCACTGATAATAAACGATGTACATTTCAGTTCGGCACTTTGTTACTAATATGAAAAGAACAGTGTATTAATCATTTCATAATCATTCTCCCTCCCCCTTTTATGCAGTAAGACGGTTATCTCCCAGGCCTTTACCTAACCTATGAACTGTCACATTTTAATGGTTATTTGCCATAAATCCTCCATTAACCTGCAGTTGCACACTCTTTTTTTTTATTCTGAACTAAATTTAATCTGTAATATAACTCTAATAATATTCAACAAGCATGAAACAGTGTTTCTTTATTGATTTAATTGGTATAAATTAGTTTAAACGTTTGCATGTGTGTTTGCGCCAATAATGAATGATGAAGATTTATTATTATAATTGAAATTTAATTTGGGCATATGGACTCTTTTTCACAGAGATTAATCTCCATGATATCATGGACCTCATTATGCCATATATGCCATGTTCATGTTTGAGTCACAAAGAGATTAGTGTGTAATGCTTCTTTTGACCTAAATTACTCATAAATGTTTTGAAATGCATCTCTAGTATGGTATAGTATTATACAGTGGGTTATATTGCAATCCAGACAAGTTACACATGATAATAAGATGGGATGTAATGGCTAAAGCTTAAAAATTACAAAGATGATATGAGTCTATTATGGTATAAACAATTCATCAACAATGACAATTGACAAAAAAAAAAAAGGCTGGACAATCCATCTACAGGGACTAAATCAGAAATAATCCCATCTAAAGTTCACTCAGTTCACTGTATTCACCATTGCATTTGTATTATGTTGCCTCTAGAGCATCTAAAGTAAGCGTTTAAAGTTATCAACTGTTAAGGTATTTTACTTTCTTTACTGGTTCACTCTCACCACTCACATTAATCTCGTTTTCCACACACATTTAACAGCTAAAAAACCACATATATATATATACCTCAGGAGTTACGGGACTTACATTATCCAGGTGGAAGGAAACATGACTTTAAATAAATGCTAACGTCTGCTGCTCCACTCAGTAGTCAATTTTGTCTGTAGTGGGAGCAAGATACAAATGCATCATTTCCTTGTTGTGCTAGTCTAGGTCAGACCTCATTCTTTTCTAGCAACTGTTGATGTTGCCAAGTATGTAAAGCACACCTGTTTATGTGGGTAGTTTAATTCAAACTTGCACAGCACACCTAGTAGAGGTCCAATTACATTTCCACTGCAAACAAACCACTTCATAATGTCTTTTATAACCAGACTGGGATCAAATCCTCAAAGGGTCCAGTTGTTTTTGCCCACACCCAGTTACAATTGCTGTGTTCAGATCTGCCTAAACAAACTGCACCAAGAGAGGAAACATACCAGGGTTTAGTTCAACTGAACTAAACAAGACACCTGTCTGAAAACCCCCTTAGGGGTGGCAGCTCATATTGCAGTGTGCCTCAATACCCCTACAGCACAGTAGGCAGCTAAGGAGCACATGTACTGCATAAATAAATGTGCAAAAAAAAAAAAAAAAAACCCAATGTGATTTCAGGTTGTCCAAACTGTTAATCACCTATTTTACACCATAGTTGAACAACATTACCAGACACATAACCATTATTTACATAACTGTGTATATTGCATATTATGGTGGTCTTTCACCTTACAAAGGTCACCTACTGCAATCTATAATTAAGTATATTTTTTAATTTCCCTCGTCTACCTTGTCTGCAAGAATTAGATGTTACGTTGCTTTTGGTCATAGTTTAAATGAGATGGGGCCCTTAATTCCCGCCCCTCCTTTGCAACGCCTCAACTTGGCTTTGACATCAATGAAATTCCCTCAACATCCATTGTATGTCACTCTAACACTTAAAGTTGTCCATCGTCCTGCCTTTCTCCCTACCCGGATGATCTAAGACAGAGTTCCATTAACACTCAGCCGTCATCTCTCTAATCTAGTCTATCAGACACCAGTTCTCCTTGATTTAAGCTTGAACAAGAGATTCAAAAGGGTTTTTAATTGAATGTCACTTAGAGATAAACAGTTTGATAATTCACAAATGCACTTGTGCGTTTTGTCTTGTGCGTCAGCAGGTGTTATTCTAACGACTTTCCCACTGAGAGTTTAGGGGAGCAGCAATAAGAAAGGTGGTCAGTTTGCACTCTACAGCTCTGATTCAGCCAGTTTAAATTCATTTAAGACCTTTATATAAAGCATACAAAGACCATCCTCAAAGGGAGAAGGAAAAGATTTTTAATTGAAATTTTATCATGCAGCCTTTTTAATTTTCTTTTCGTCATATTGATAATCCTCTATCCCTCACCGTGAAGTTTGTCTTTGTGTTAATCGGCTTCAGTGTGGATCCTTAATTTATGTAATACACTGCCACCTCCTCTCATTTCAACGGCTTATACTACGTGTCTCACTAAAACCCCTCGCTCCTGCAATTCAAACATGCATGCATACACATACATTACATACAGACTAATGCAGGCCCTGATTATGACTGCTATATACAGTAACTGTACATACAGTAAACACAGTGACTACAACAACAACGTATGGCTAAAATTAGTGTTTGCACATTCAACTCACTGCATTATTAATGTTCCTTGTGGGGACATTGGATTGATGCAGCTATAAGGTACTGGAACAAATATAATAAAGAAAAGAATATGAGATGTGTATGAGCATATATTGTATGTGTATAAATGTAATCTAAACAGAAACATGTAATAATTAAGTGCCTCTTTTAGCATAATCAGCAATGTATGAAGTCTGGCTCATGCACAGAACCAGATGTAGTGTTTCAATACACAATAAGAGAAAAAAAAATAGATTTTTGATGTGAAAAATTCTACAAGAGCACTAACAATTCAGAAAGATCCCTGCAGAAAATTAAGAGAGCAACTTTGATGTTTCCAGTAGGAAAAGTTTAAATGGCTCTTTGCTGAATGACTGTGACCTTGTGCGTTTTAAGAGAATGAGATGAAAGGAAAAACATTTCTTAGTCGCTTAGCTTCAGATTCATCTGCATACATTACCAGTGGTGCAAAGTAAAACATTCTCAAGTACAGATTTTGAAGTCTTTGTACTTAACATTTTATTTATACTTCTACTCCACTACCTGCATTTATCTGACAGCTACGGTCACTATTTGCTTTGCAGGTTAAGACTGAATATAAATAAACATAGACTTATACATATTTTTACACTGTTATATTTCCACTAATGAATACGACCTGAGGCCTAGTGTGTAGGCTACATTATTGTATATCATGTGTTGTTCAGGACTGATTGGTGTATAATGTCTCTTATGAGGCTATGCAGACATTACATTCAGTTCAGCTACAGGTACTAAAAGTAAACTAAACAACTAAAATTTAATTTAAACATTTTACAGAGAGTTTTACACATTTTCCATTGACAGTGTTTTGTTCTTCTTGACTGTTTACCATATGATGCAGTATAAGACAGGCGAGAAAAGCTACCAATAGCCTACTAATGCCTTCAACTGTCTCCATTAGTCAGGTCATAGTTGTCCATCACAAGTTTCCCATCAGCAGAGCGCTGAAGGCTTAAGTACTCCACCACGATTAAAAGGGTATGTTGGATACATGTTGCAGTGGTAGGATTATGCCATGTGAGTGACGGGCGTCTCAAGTCGTGCTGCTTGAACTGGCTTGCAGGCGCTTCGCTTCATTTGTGAACATTTTCTGTTTACTGAGGCAAGTGTCATACTGTATCTGACTCAAAGGACCTTAGACCTAACATCATATTGCCCAGGAATAAAATATGGCACAAGTGGCACTGATGCAGCCTGGTTTCCAGATTCCATGAATTGCAAGCAACATGTTATGTTTTGATTCATGGGATCTGGCACTGCACTTCTCCTGTCAGATATGATTTATCGTCGGTGTTAAACCAATCACAGCATTAAAAATCAGCTGGAAACAAATACATTCTTTAAAATATGATTTTCACTAATCTAAATATATCTATTTTTTTAAAGCCAGGGCCGTAAATGTCCAGACCTGCTCTCTTTTGATATATAAAAAAAGAAGTCACATAAGCAAGTTTGACTTGCTAAATACAGTGTGTCCTCAGTTTCGTTACTGACTCAGTTTTGACTCTGTCTTATTATATTTCAGAAAATGAGCAAATTTGAGAACTTTTTTTTTTTATTTGATTAAATTTCGTAATAGAGACACTTAACCTGTAATGGACATGGACTTGAAGGAAGGCGCCACAGTTCTGTTTAATTCTGTCTCCTCTAATTTACTTTTCTCTTCTGGGATTTCCTGACAGTGGTAGTAAAGTAAAAGAAGAAAAACGTATATATATGATGCTCACATTATGATGCTAATTATATTATGAAGTAATCACAAGAAAAAAAAATAATCTGGAGACAACAGAATAAGATCAACACAAACACAATAAACACCAGTAAAGGGAAAAGTGGCTCACTGCAAAAATCGAATTGTATCGTTGATCTAATTATTTTCAGTAATCATGTTGCATTGTGCATGTAAATGAACTATATAATATATTTTGTATTGAGCTACTTTAATTCATTTAGTTTTACCTTTTTTTTCTCTGATGGTTTTGCTGAATGGAGAGTGCTTTTTGTGTGCCACTTCCTACTGGACAATAGATACGCTGCTTGATTTACATAAAGGATATTTGTACGATTGGACTAGGAAGGCAGGTTTCCACTGTAGACAATGCTGCAATATGCGTCCTGTCTAGCAGGTGCGGAGCCGCTCCCTGCTGCCGTTCTTTACCAATAAAGCCATTGTGATGTTTTTAATGATTACCTCCATCATCTCCATTAAGGTTGACTGTGCACCCTGCCGTTTTAACAGTTTAGAGGAAGTCAATTCCTACCTAAGAGATATCTCTTACGACATGTTGCACAGTGCAGCTTTAACAGGGTTCACATATGATCGGTTTGCCCCACATGGATTGGATGGATATCGATTGATATTTGTTAGCTGTTTAGTAATACGTGTAACAGCGTGGTTAATTTGTATTCAGTTGATGCTTTCCTGAGCATTACCCTTGAAATCTCCAGACAATAATTTGCATGCGGATATTCCGTTACAGATGAGGAATTTAATTAAGAGCATGTACTTATATATGCTAAATCCATAATTGTGGCATATAGCAGTCACAAGTGATTTACTAATCAGATTAGGTGTTTTCTGAAAGACAACATGTGAATCAGATTTTTTTTTCTTAATTAAATCACGCTGAGGTTTAGTGATGTGGGATAAACCTGAGACAGACACAGGAGCAGCGGACATTACTTTATACCACTAATTTGATGCAGCACTTTGGGTATTTGCCAGGAGGTTATTATACATGTTCAGTACATGATAAACAAACTCGGAGCAAGATAAAAACTTTCAGAAACTGACTGCTTCTGTAATACGTCCAGTTTTCTGAGCGAATAAAGGATGTAGCTCATTTTCTTTGATTTGAATCACAGGAAAATACTGCAAATTAAAGATTATTTTTGCATTCGGTTTGTGAACAGAACTCACAAGTAGCTGAGAGAGTAACTCACTCTGCTGTCAGGTTAGAGACTTCAGTAGCAGAAAGTTCTCACTCCAAACACACTGGACAATAGTTCAAGACTGTCAGCACTGAGACTCGCACAGTCAATCAACTTGATGGAGTTTGTTTGGTACGGAGTCGACTTTGATTGGCATTGATCTCTCCAGCCACCCAAAATAAAAAGAAAATGGGAAAGGATAAACACGCAAAGGGTGGAATAAACCACATTGAATAGACTTGTTTTACATGTACCCTCAGATAAACTTTTCCTTTGGCCTCTGTTTGGATGCTTGGTGACAGCACAATGGATTCAGAGAGAGAGGTGCTGCCACAGAAGTTTCAGCATTTTCATCTTTTGTTTCCAAACTGTTTGTGATGGTCAGTATGTCATTCAGCAGGACCTGCATATTAAAATAGATGGTTTTGACATACCGTATATGTATTCTATAGACATTACATCCGAGCAGATGGTGAGATATATCCGAAGGGGGGAAAAAAAAGTGAAAAAGCATTCAAACCCCAGAGGAAACAGCTCAGAAAGTGGGCTTTTCACTTTCCTATAAACCTTATCTCTAATCAGTATGCTAACAAGCTTTAATAAGACTGTCTAATCACTTTATGGGTTGCAGTGATAGTGGTAATGATCCAGAATCAGGTCATTTAAGATTTATTGATGCACTGTGTCACAGGGACAGCGATTTATGTACGGTTAATCTCTTTTAGATTATTCTATGCTCTACGAGTTGAAATGTAAACATTTTGATCAGGGCAGAAAGACTACAGACTTATTATTAACACTGTATCATATATCCTCATTTAAATATGAGAGATTTAAAGTTCTTGGATTTAATGATTTAATGTTGTGTGTTTTTTTAAATACAGAACTGTTGTTTTTGGTCCCAGTCTTGCTATTATTATTATTATTTTTCTCTCCTTTGAATTGATATCACTGAAACATGTTTGATTCAATTTAAAATCTGCAGGATCTGAAAAGACACTTTTGAATTTCTGAATTTCTGAATGAAAGATCAGCTTGTGAGAAGCAATTACAAATCCTTTGTCATTATAATCTGCGGAGAGATTGCTGCTCGTATTAGATGCTTACGATCCATTTAATTATCTTCCTTTCAAATGAGATCACTGACGGGCAATCACCTCTGACCGCATATAATCACAATGCATGTTTCCATTCTGTGATCATAATCATAACTCTGTCTGTCGAGCAATCAACATTTTGACAATCGTCTGAGGAGAACGCTCGACAATACCCATGAGGCTGAGGTCCACTGATCCGGCCCCAGACTCTCTGACTCCATAACATCACCATAGTTTTCATCTTTCATTTAATGCAGCTTTATAGAAGTCTTCATTAGCTGCAGTTCAGTTTTTAAAGCATTTTTATACTCTGGATGTTTATATCTGGGGCAGAAATGACTGGCTGAGGCGGGAGATGATAGAGCACTGGGTGCAGCTCACTTCAGGAAACAATAAGTTGATTAGCTGTGCTTGGCGGTTGCATGCATTCCACTTGAGATACACAACAAGGACATTGTGACAATGTGAGTGAGTAAGTAGATTTAGTAATTTATCGTATTACGTCATTGTCGCTGTTGTACTTTTTGGAATTATGCATGAGCTGTTTGGAAAGAAATTATTGATAGTGTTATTCATATTCATTCAGTACTTTTAATCATAATGCTGCCACTCATTCTTTTTTTTTTTATGCATATTTGTGTTGAACATGTTCTAATATTTAAATAAACTGTTGTTATTCTGTTCAGATTTTTTTTCCTCTACCTCCTCCTGAACAGCGACTGAATGAGTTTATTCTCAGCTACTGGAGGGGGAATTGCTTCAGTGCCCAGAATGATGAAGCTGTTACACTGTAAACTGTGTAATATGCTGCATGTATGCTCTCTGAATGTGATGATTATTCAGTGCTGAAAGGCCACTACAGCCAATACAATAATTAAAAAAAAAAAAAGTCTTTTTTTTTTTTTTTTTTTTTTTAATAATTATCCTTTCGGAAAAAAACCTGATAGATAAGACGTAATTGTTTTTTAAAAAATTTTAAGACTAAAAATGGTATCTTTGTGAGCAGCTGAAAGTAATAATTACAAAATTGTCCCAAAGCAAATAAGAAAACAGAAAAATGATGCAGTTTGAGTGAGAGTATTATTTCGTAATCCAGTTCATCCAGGTTTCAGTGCAAATTCACAGCAAAAGTAGAGTGATGTTTGCCCTCAATCAACTCCAACTGTCTGCAGAAAGTTTCCAAACATATAGTGGTAAGAGTGAGCCAGTCAAATTGATTATTGGTAGATCTTTATTTCTGTGTTGATACAGTCACACCTGAGAATTTGTATTCTTGCAAAATCTGGCATTGTTGAGTGTCTGTTGTGAATTGCATTTAGTCATTTTTCTGACTAAATGATTTGTGCATATTTTGGTGGAAATGGGTCATTATGTGCAGAGACATTGTGTCTTTTTAATAAATGTCCTGTCAGCTTTTCTGTCACTGTACACTTTTACGTGTATATCAGTGTTTGACCCTTTTACAAGTCCAATTACCGACCAAAGGACCCGACTGAATCGCTCATAAACAACAGCTGGAGTTTTACATAACAATAACACTGTCTATCCTGCTACAATCATGCCTGCCACTTGTATTTTCTGATGCCAATTTCCCCAATGTTGTAAGTGAAGATCCACTCGTGCATCTATTTACCGCCACTAGATTCATCCTCAGTGTCTGTGAAGTGCCTCTTTAAAGCTTTTAAATGCATTACGAATAATGTCCAAAGAGAAATGGCAACCACAAAGCTCATAGTATGACTTGAAACATATGAAACAAGTGGTGCAGTTTGGTTCAGAAGACTTCATTTAAGTCATTATTCTGATATTCTGTGATATGTTATTTAGATAGTAGCTATTCTGTATATCTGTATATCTGTATATCTTCGAGTAAGAGTCTTGTTTGTTACGTTCAGGTACATTACCATTATCTATAGACACAAGCAGGTTAAATGGTCTCCCTGAAGAGAAAAGACTCTCCTCTGTTGTCTATGTGATTTAGGTGAGACTCAAGACCACTTTCATTGTTTCAAAAGCTACAATATTTAGTAAAATGCCCTTAATTTCTGATTTTTTAATTTTTTTTAATGAATGAATGATTATGAGAAACTTGAGCTGTGTTTTCACAAAGTGAAGTCCATCAGGACCGTAAAGAACAAAATTGCCTTTGCTGCTAAACAGCCTGTGATGTCTTTGTTTGTACCAATATCTCATATGTGTCTGTTTTGTAATCGCAGCAAATTGCTGGATGGTGAATCAGGGTCCCCAGTGAGAGCAGATTTATCCCCTACAGTTTCATCAAGAAAATTGCTGTGCATCTATTTTTCCTCCACATCCTCCAGACACTGTGAAGAGCATCCCTGCTGCACATCAGAGGAGTCGCCGCTTTTGTATTTGACTGTGCATGTCCGGTGTACTTGTGCATGCATGCATGAACATGCAGACATGTGTCTAATTGTTGTAATCCTCCACGTGTGGAATAAGTGTGTTTGCTCAGATGTACTGTACAATTCTTTAGGTATAGCAACAAATTGGATTAGCATATGATGTGGATTATCCAGTCATCACTGAAGGCAGATTGGCGTAAAAATGGTTGAAACAGACAGAAGCCGACGAGGCCTTGATGGAGTCAGACATATTTCTATAACTGATGAAGTGCAATAAACCAGATCTGAACTGCAAACCTCAAACCTCAAGCTCAGTGTGGGATTGAATTCTATATTTCAGCTAAAACCTAGAAACACTGAGAGAATAAGAGAAGGGGAAACTTGGATTAGCATGTGCTACAGATAATCTCGCACCACAACAGAATTGTTTCATGTTATCACTCAGATATGTGATACTGTAATCCAGCCTATGCATCACAACATGCAGGCATGTAGCAATTAACCAGATGCACCATTTGACATTTTGAAAGGTTTCTGAATCTATTCTAAACAAATGGAAACCTTAATTACAATAACATACACTGATAGGGGCATTATGACACTTTTGTTGCAGGAATACAACATGGATGGATTATATACCAGTCTCATAATGCACTCACAGATACAGATATATGCACGAGCAAACATTCAGATGAAAAAGTGTCCGTTGAACTGCTTCTTCCGACTTCTGGAAGTCATGGTGAGATTATAAAGGTGCATCAAGGTCAATTTCATTTTAAAGATCAGCTGAGGAGAGCATGCTAGAGTTGGGCTATACTATATGTGCAAAGGCATATTTAATTGCCCAGAGGACAGGAGTCCCTGCTTCAATTTGACACGTTATGATAGGCACAGAAAGGCAGACCCTTCCTCTTAAACCTTAAATTAATCATTCACCAAGTTCAAATACATTTTTGATGGGTTTTGGAATAGTTGTACCTGTGCACTTTATAAAGATCTGTTCTCACACAGGTTTTTATACCTCTACTTCCCTCTAGGAGATGTACACTTGTTAATCTAGCCTCTATTTCAAACAGGCAAGTCAATTAAAAACTGAATTTATTCCTGCTTAAGGTCCAGAAATAGAAGATTTTTTTTTTAAATTGAGAGGAATATTAAGAGGAAAATGTTCCTTTATTGCCCTCTGCTGGACATCGTTCTCCCCCTCAGTGAAACGCACACAACACACTCATACACCAGACTATTGTTGCTGAATATTTGATTTCTGCAGTCAAATAATGGCAGATGAATGTAAAGTGAAATATCTTCTCAAAGTCTGTCTAAACATATACATTTGAAGATTTGAAAGACATTTCGTGATGCCTGAAATGTCCGGTATATCCCAAAAAGTGTAGCTGATTTTTACAGTCAAATCATAAATGAAAAAAAATCATACAGTTTTGTGAACCTTCATAATGCAAAACACTAAACAACCCTAGAATAGCACTTCACGGCTTATGTAATGAGGGTAAAGGGGCTTATATAAAGACCACTGTACTACAACAGCATCCCAATTTAAACAAGGACACGCGAGATGACACGTCACTCTAACACATCCTCTCTCATTTTCTGTTGGCGGGTGTGTGAACCCAGGGTTAGGAGTGAGTGGATGTCTGCTGTGCGGTGCATATGAAAAGAAGCTTTTCTGTAATCAGAGCATCAGCGGGCGGATAGACATTCTGTTACCTTCATTGATCTTGCTTCAGTGTTTCATGTTCCTCTGTTTTCCAGCTTCCAGACAGACTTTCCGTCTCATTACAGTTCAGTGACTTGAAAGCCAGGTGACCTAAAACCTCCACAGACAAACAGAAGAGAGTCTAGTGAAATCAATGTCAGAGTAGAATAATAAAAATAAAAAATATCTCTGTTTTTACTGAAACAATTTTGAAATGATTTTTAAGTCCAGTAATGTTATAGGAGTGCAGTTTTATGTTTTTAAAGAAAAATCTATCTTAAAACAATATGCAGGTGCCCATGTGAACACCAAAAGAGGTTTTTCTCAGTGTAATCATTCCTCCTTGCTAATACTATCCATTAGATCAGGTTTATCTTAACCTAATATGAGGCTTCAGCAGTCTGAGTTTCTCAGATCAATTGGATATCTACCAAAGTCTCAGTGTAAAATCCCCTGTTTCCACAGACAGTGCTTCGATGTTCCCTGTGGCAATTTGTCACTGAAAAGACACTAATAGAAAGATAGTGGATATCTTTCTATCATTTCATTAATGTGTATGGCTGTAGCTTTATATTCCCTTCAGATAAACTTTCAAATATTTTTTTTGTATGGAAAATACAATGAATGTATTGTTACTAACACATGTTTAAAAAAAACTGATATTTTAAAATATGTGTTTAAAATGTTGGAGTTCAGTCTTCAAGGCAGCACAAGTGACAGACTCTTCTGGCCTAGTTATGAAATCAATTACACTTTTTTGTAAGCAGTCTTTGTGCATCATTTCATTAAATATTTTGTATTTTACTTTTACTTTTGATAATTTAGTTGTTTTGTTATATTTAGACCATAAGTAGAAAACCAACGCTGTTCACAATCTGTTCAATGAATCTTTTAAAGTTCGATGGCCAAACCAAACTGTGTGGAGCACCTTAACTCATAGCCTGTAAACTGATCATCTAGTGTTCACTAGAGGGCAATGGCGAGGTTAGGAAATGAGATTCAGAGCAGTGACCTATGAGTTCAAGTGCTGATCCTTAATCTCAAATTGCCGGAGCGTACTGTAGTGCATATTTTTATATCGGACTGCATCAGGAATGATTGGAATTTGGATGGAAATCAGATCTTTTCTTTTTTTTATTGCGATGTTGTCCATGTTGAAGAAAACCCTCTTTGGAAATATCCATGGATGTTTTGAAGTCAGATACAATCACAAAGCATAATGCAAAGGAAGTTTAGGTTCTCTGCTATTCAAAAGTTTTTGTACCATGGTAAACAATGTGATTTATTCAGGCCAAGTTGTTTTGAGCATTATGTTGATTTCAGTGGTGATAGAAGACCTGTCTGACCTGTATCACGTGGAGTGAGCGTATGACTTCAGCAGTATTGTATCCCGTCTCAGTCGCACGTCAGACCGCACCTTGTTGCTATAAATGCCTCCATTGACTCCAATGGGTACACCATCTGGTGGAGGGGAGACAAATCCCTCCGGCTTGTTCCCCTGTGTGCTATTCCAGGAGGTCAAGGAACTGTACGTTTCCTGCGGGCTCAGAAAAGAAACAAATCAAGTACAGAGTATTTATGCGTCACCCCCTAATAATTAGACATACTGTGTGTGTGTGTGTGTGTGTGTGTGTGTGTGTGTGTTTTAACCAAACCAAGAACAGATACATGGACAGCGGGATAAGAAAGTCAGGACAGAATATACTGCACACAGCAACTCCCACAAGATAGCAATCGAACACAGTTTGAGGCTTCTCGCGGCGCTTTTCTCTGCATTATCTGCATTAGCAGAGAAAACCTTGGGAAAGGTCTTACATGTCAGCAATTTCATAGATAGAAATGCAGCATTTTCCCGTTTTTGGAGGCATAAATAACCAACTCTAAGAATATCTGACTTGTTTCATTAGTGTGATGGACTGATACTCCCACAAGACCTATCTTGCCATGTTTGATGAAGCATACCCAACAATGTTTGGAATTAAAGGAGGTCCACTGAGGTTTAACAACAATGTAAACACATGAAATCTATGTCGTTTGTCACAATGACCACGGATGTTTTCTGCCAGCTTGCGATTTCAGTCTCGCTTGCATAATCCTTTTTCTCTTTTCAGTGTGGTCTAATTTTCATCAACACTTTTTGTCTGTTTGTTTTCCCCTTGTCTGCTATCACTGGCATAACCCACTCCATTTGCTGCAGACATGTTAATAGCCTTGTCATTCAAAAAACAGGCCCACCTCAGTGGTAGGGAAGTAGCAGACAACTACAAGAATGTCTTCTTTGTATTTCTTTTTTAAACGCCTGAATCTGCTCTTTCACTTCAGATGCAAAATTCAAGCTTATTATAGGATGAAAATAACAAGAGGTCAATGACTGAACTTTTCCATTGTTATTTAACGGAGAAATAATAAACATTGTTAAAAAGATACAGCTTCTTCTTGCACATTAAAATTAAAAATTTAAAAAAAAACTCCATTAATGTGAACTGTGTGGGTGGCCTAACGGGCCTCTGGTGAATTCAAGGTATGCCCTGATTCCAGCAAAGATAAGGTCATGTCTATATGCACCTCCCGACCTCTGAAGCAACCTATAAAGGTTCTCCAGAATGTCATAGTTGATATGCGACGGTATATATTTACACTTAATGACTCTAAAGATCACTAGGGCTGATATTGGGGGATGAAGGCTGGATATACAAGAATGTCTTTTTGCGCTCAAATGATCACAGGTTTATGTATCTTCTTTTGTCCTTATTGTAGGTGACATGTACATGAATGAAAATCCAATAATAAAGTATTAGAGAAAAGATTTTTTTTTAGTAGTCAAATCATAAAAATCTTAATGGTTCCTTTTTCCCCCCCATCCCATTTTACAATGGCAGGATACTGCGTTGAAATAACATGCAGCCCATACCTTCCTTATTTTGAGTTCAGCACAGAGTTATCCTAATATTTGTACAAGTGCATTGTCAATAGTGATGTTTCCTGTCCTCCCAGTTTACTTTCTACAAATAATCTTTATCGAAAGTAATTTGTAGCCAAATCTCAACTGCAATTTCTACTATTTCAGTCACTCCGTGCCGCTCTAAGTGGAGTGTGTATAAGAAGCAGCGCTTAATGTATTACACAAGGGGAAAAAGGGTTAGTTAATTTTTTACAAATATCTTGACAGAAGAAGGAAAAAGGCAAAAGAGTGAGACAGCAATTGAGTACCAACAGCTGACTTGACACAGGTTGATAAAAATGGCTCTAGGTGGCCAAAAATGAACCTTTGCGAGGCAGAACTGACTTGTCATTATTAGATAAGTCTATAATTGCCAATTCCATTTCAGTCACAGCAGGGCACTTTAAACAATTTAAAAAATGATCCTTTCTGAGTTGATGTGGTTACTCTTGCGCCTGAGATGCTCGTGTATATTCTTCGAGAAGCAGAAATATCAGGACCAGCGCACTACGGATAGAGATCAGTTCTGTCGTGTGAAAAAAGGCCTTATAACATGATGTGAAAGGATTGTTTTGAGTTTGTTATAGTTGGCCTGGGGCAATAGCGTTGTGTAAGAAAACTTAGATGCATTTTTTATCTGCATCTGTCACGTGGATACAAAACAATGAAATCAGTTCCACAAGGCGAGTTTGTGAGTAGTAACTAAAGTAACTAAAAACAGTGAATTCTGCATAGGCATTAATGTTTATCTGTAAAATATACACAAGTAACAAATAAACATGTACGCCATGTAGCATCATAAGCATCACAAGGGAGCTCAGAAAGAGACCCATATTGACATGATGCAATGAACATATCAGACTTTCCGAGGAAAACAAACCACCCAGTCTAGATTTCAACTTGGCAAAAAAAAAACTGCCACAATGACTGATAGGCTATGATTTGTAGATATCATCTGCTGTGTTGCTACTTGTGTACAAAATGCTGTGTGGTAAACAAAACTTATGTCACTACACATGCATGCACACATGTGTGCTTCATTAGATTAAAGACATTCTTGCAGCCTGCTGCTTGATCTACGGGTCCCTCTGTTTATCAGTAAGTAATCTGAACCTCCCTGTAGTGGAGTGACTGACTGGGATGCTGCTCCAATCAAAGTAGTCTAATTTCTTCTGTGCACGCAGAGTAAATGGGAATGTCCTCCCAGCATGCTCTGAGTCAGATTGACCTACTCCGCTTCCATCTTGAAATTCAAGCCCCCAACTTCACATCCTGAGCCTGAGCTGCAAGCAGCAACAACAGCCCCCTTTGGCAGTGCTCTCTCATTAACATATGGGTCTGAAACAAGCCTCTGCTCGCACATTTGATCCCTTTTTTTGACTATGGGGCCTTACACCCAGTTGCCTCAATAGCTTTTTATCCGTCACTACAGGGGGGTTGGTAGGTAACTTTTCATTGCAGTGGCTCAAAAGAAAGAGCCAGCATCCCATCAGCGGCTTCAACAACAACAAAAAAAAAAGAGAGTCGAACTGACCTTTTCAAATACCAGGGAATTTTTTGTAATTACGCTTTGTGATATTTATATTCTGACCTGCTCTTATTCAAAGGGGTAAAGAACAAAGGTGGACTGGAGCGGTCAGAGTATTTTTATGTCCTCAGGTCCATGCCAATTGCAGTTTTGTAACCTTGTTCTCCGCAACTTATAATAAGCGTATATCAATTTTTCAAATTTGTGCTGTGATTACATGAGAGGTTTTATATCTTATAGAGGGTTGATCTGCATCAAGTGACGTGACATTCAAAGTAATGGCTCGAACAGTGGACCCCTATCACCTCATTAAGTCAATGGACAGAGACAGAGCTGTGAATATGTTTATTTTTCTTGATAGGGATGTGCGGCATGAGGCTCTCTTGCTTTTTTGGTTAGAACAATGTGCACATTTGTTGTAGATTGATTTGCTTGCTGACAGATCAGTGGATAGTAATAAGAGGGAACCAGATACCTGACCAGCTGATATGTATATCAGCAGTTGGTAAAAAACCCGCGGCCATGAGGAAGGTGTGGAGTTTTCAGTTGGACAAATCTTCATCCTTCTCAAGAGAGGAGACCGCTGAAAGCCTTGTGGCTGATAGACTGGGTTTGTGTAAACTGTCAGGTCAGATTACTGTAGTGTAACAAATTCTTGGACCGGCCATCTGAACTGTTAGCCCAGGATGTCATTAAGCAGAGAAGCTTTGTACCATTCAACCATTTAACAGCCCCGGCATGGCTGTGTGTGGTGTGTGTGTAGTATATATCTTGAGAGATAAGTGCGAGCTAAACGTGTCAGTGTTGTGATAATGCGGGCCGCTTATAGTGCTGCCATCTGTCCAAGAAATAAATAGTAAAAAGACATCCTCTGTTCTTCTACCAAGTTGGCATAGTGTGTTTTCTGGAACAACTGTTTGCCAGTGGAAGTGAATGAATGGGTAAGGCTCTTGCTATGCAGCGACACAACTCAGCTGTTAAATGGTGGATTTCAGGTGGAGGGAGACTCATTTAAAGTTAAAAAAAAATGCACAGAGGGATTTTTTCAGAGCACCAAATGTGGCAACTTTGTTTCAAGAAGCATTTAGGAAGATTTCTGTGAGATGCACCACTAAAATGCGTATCCACTCATTTCTTATTCCTGGAGAGTATGCTGCCTCTTTTATCATATATTATATATTATATTTTCAACCCATTAGCTAGTTCATACTTTCTCAGTTTGTTTGATTGCAAAATAAGTGAAATTCTTCGAAAGAGTAGACAAATATGCCTTGAGCCACCCCCAAGTATTATCTTCCTCCTGCTGACTAATGCAGCCTCCTCTCACTAGGGGGAACAATAACACACAATGAAGGGAAACAGCTCCCAGATTATTTCCTTCCCTTGATAAGGCAGTGGCTACTACAGAATAGGAGACAGGAGAGTCCTTTCACACCCTTGGGAGCAGCACTGTGTGAGAAGATCCTGTACTTTTGGAGCCAACACCTGCCCTGTTGCCACCCATGAACTCCCGCTTCAGTTCACAGTGGACCTCCCACTGATTATCAGCACTTGCCGGTTTCCACCGCTGCTCACACAGTGCTTTTCTATGTTAAGATTTAATGTTGACACAAGGGCATCTCGGAAATGCGTACAATGTGATATAATTGTCTGTCTGTGGTTTTGGGAGGAGTGCACAAACATTTTAATTGCCTGTTTTATTTTTTTATTTTTATTTTTTTACACAATCAAGAACGGTCATTTGGTAATCCCCACAGTTACATAAGAGTTAAAAGAACAAAAATAATCAAACTGAAAGGTACATGGACTAAGTCAGACTGCCTGCCATTACATTTTGAGATATTTTATTTATATTCTATTTATACCTTTTTTACAATGAATATGAATATTGACAAGAAGAATAGAATATCTAAATGTCATAAAAGCAAACAGCAGTGCTCAATGTTTTGCGTGCACTCGACTATTTTGGTGTAGTTCCACCAAAATATGACTAAGCATTTCCACCAGTTCTTGAGAATTGTAGGGAGCGTGTATTTTTAACGATCGAAAAATAAAACAGAGCTATTGTAAATATAGCTTACTGTAATATTTTAGGAATCCCTTTGATATAATTTAATTTCCACTTAAATAGACCACGAGCTGCAAGGGATGCGGTGCGATGTCCTTTTTTTTATAGCCACACAAATGCTCCAACCATAGTCCTCACATGGTTAAAGGGCAGTTCCGCTCATGACAAGGCCATTCGGAGGAATCCTCAATGCGACTGTCATCAGAATTTAGGAGCTTTTTCTCAGAATACTGTCATTAATCATTACTGGGTAAACAACGTGGTATTTTGTCCAACACACCAGTCAGTCAGTTTCCCTCCTTATTGTTCTAGTCACTGATTTTAAACACATCAAAGCCTTAAAGTCCATCACCAAGGACACTCACAGAGACAGGATTTCTGAGAAGCTGGTAGGCATGGGAAGGGAAATAGGGCCGTTTTCTCATTTCACAGCAGGTAGAACTGTCATGTGTAGATAGGACGAAGTAAGTGGAGTCATGCAGACAAACACTGATTTTTATCTCAGTTAACATAGATATAATTATGGAAAATGTTGCAAAATCTCTCATATTTCACATAAAGTAAAGAAATACAGTTCATTTTTATGTACTTTTTACCACATGTTCTACAAATTTACAAACAGGAAACGCAAGAGAGTCAACCTGTGGTGAGCCTCATTGTTAATTGACATGCATTACCATAAATCATAAGTTAATCTGCATCCTGTCTGACAATTCTGTGTGTTTCCATCTAGTTCTAGTTTTGTCTGTTCAGTGTATTTGTTCTGGATAAGGGTTTTTCCTGTAATGTTGAAATTTAAGGCTCATATACCTATAAATCATCAAGGATACAAACTAATACACATACACTCCTCGGCAACCCATTCTAGGAAAAAGATGAACCACTCATGGGATGCACCTTTCCCAGTAGCATTCTATTGTACAATATGACCTTTTTCTGGCACAAAGACCAGATCACGCACATCTACATCCCAATTCCTCACATTGTTTTTGATCAAAAGGTGAAGTCTCTTCCATACTCCTCCTTAAAGCGTGCCTTAGCAACAAATTACCAACTTCCCCTTCCAGTCCCAAAAGCATTAGGATGCTGGTTTATTAATAAATGTATTTGGTCTTTGTGTACTTTGTGTCAATGAAAACAGAGATGTAGAAAAGTTGCAATTATGCGCACAACAGTAAAAGAAAGAGAATCCATTAAAAAAAAAAATGAAAACAGACTAGTTCAGGGGTATACATTGTAAATGTTTGATTATGGTGCACAGGACTGTAAAATATTCACAGTTGCAGATGAAGGTATGGAGAACTAGACTAACACTTAAAAATCAGAAAAAAATATAATTCAATCACGAATACTAATAAAACTCAATTTTGAAACTGGGAAAAATATTAATATCTTTAGAGGCACCTGTCATAAATCTGATCAACTATCTGATCTGATCACCATAAATTACAGTATTATGGTTTAATTAAGTCACTTATGCAAAAGACCACTGAGTATATCCAATTAACAGAGAGTTTGTCCCATAGTGAAATCTTTCTGTCTATAGAGAAGGAAATTCAGTCATGAAATCTGCTGAGGCATGTCAGCAGTATTGCAGCAAACACATTCATTTATTTTCTATTTGTTTGTTACATTACTAGTGTTATATTTCATTCTACGTCCATCAGGCTAGTTGCTCCTCTGTCAGCTTAATTATTTATCCTTATCTATCCTTGAACAAACTGCGACTTCCTCTGCTTCTGCTGCCAAGCACTCGTGAATTTTGGCTTTGAATTTCACCTCCCTGTAGGCTGGTATATACTCTGCTTTTGCCAACACTGTCACTGCTCTTTCCTGTCTGTTAGTTTAAGAGCTTCCTTTCTCTTTTGTTGCACCTTGTACGCAACGCATGTTGATAGATAAAACCTGCTTTTACATCCTGCCAGAGGACATCAAGGTGGTCCTCCTCATTATTCTGACGTAGTTGGAATATGTTGCTCTGCGCCAATCTGTGTAATCTGACTTGATTTGCCCTTACTGTCAAGTTCAGAAGTTTCATTCAATTCAAAGTTTATTCAAAGTTTATTGTCATGTGCACAGTATAGAAACAAGTTTCTCTGTCCGTGCTTGGTGTGATGATGTGTCTGCTGCAACATCTTTTGTTTAACCCCATTAGTTTTTTCCACACACGAAGACGAAAACTGCCATTTGTGTTTAATGGAGTAAAGCCAGAAGCTGCAACCCAAACATGTATGACATTTACCAACTTTACTTTTTGCTTAGATTGTACCTTATTGGGAGAAATGATGAAAGGGTATATTTCGGGAACGTCAGTACAAACATTTACTTCTCTGGAACATCCTTTTTTTGAGTTTCTATAAAGATATGATAGAAAAGGTTAGACATTAAAAGATTGAGAAATCTCATAAAGATATCAAAGAAATCTGACCTTAAACATTTAAAATATGCACAAAAAAAAATAAATCACAGCTGTCAAGTTCCTGGGAGAGGTAATCCATAGCACTTTGTAGATAAAGATTGGAGATTTGGACCAGAAGATGACAGGCCAACAAAGACATAATGAAACACTAGACATAATTATGAAAAGTTATTGAGGTAGAATTAGTCTTCATGTATAAATCAAGTAGATTTTAATACATGTACATGGTAAAAAGCCTGTTGGTATGCAAAACACTAAAGTATGACATGTAGTTAGCTGGCTGGACTTTCCAGGTTAAAGGCTACATCAGACAGTGCTGTTATCATTTCTACTCATTATTGATAGCATCATTAAAACAATAACTACAGGGGGGGCGGGGTCCAGACAACACTGTGGACTCAACACTTGGACTTCACACTTTCTCAATGTCATCAACAGATGAAGGAGAAAATAAACAAAGATACTCTTAATCAGTATCAGCAGCATGGAGCCAGTCATTTGACTGAGTGCATCACTTTCTAGTAAGGCAGCATTCATAAGGGGTTCATTAGTTGTAACTAATGGCTAGTGTGAAAGTTGACACTTGACATTGAAATTTTTCAGATTGACAAACCAAAATTTTAACTATTAATGTCTTATGGTAAAGACATTAATCCGAAAAAAATTCCAGTATTTCTCAATCTGGGCTTTTTTTATTGTTTTCATGATGACTGTTGGTGATGATTAACATCTTATTCACCGCCTCCATACTGCAGACATTTAGGAAATTGGGCAAGAACAATATGCAAAAAGCATATGCAGCAAAATCCTTAATTTCTACTCCACAGCATTTATTTTACAGCTTGTGTTACTTTTCAGATGAATATTTGACATAATGGATAATAAAATACAACACATTTTTGGGAGATGAAAGTGGTGGTTTCTAAGTGTTTTTGGCTTTTAATGTCTTAGAAAAAGCAGTGTTGCTGTAACACTGGAATCTGGCTTGTTTCCACTGTGGTCCTCTAGTACAACACTCAACACCACAACATGCAAAGACATATAAATCAACATATAATTAGCATGTTAGCGAGGTAGCTATGTCAACATGCTGGTTTTTTTGGTCAAAAGATTTTATGAATAAATAAATTCATAAAGCCGTTTTTTTTTTTTTTTTATATTCTGTATCGGGACAGATGAACTGTTTTGTTCGTGTCGACTTCATTAGACAGAAAGACGCAAGAATCTACATGAGAACATTTTGTTTATAAATAAGGGAACCACAAGAGAAGAAGATTTATGGACTCTTTGTGTTGGGTGGGACTCCAGACACTAACTGAATCATAAATTATCATCCAACCATATTTTCAACATTATTGTCCTCCAACTACTCTTGTGAAATATTGGTATGAGGTACGTGTACACGTAGAGTCAGTTGTCTTCCTTTTTCAACAGAACTGACACAACCCCCCTCGTCCACAGTGGTTTCATTGTTTCTCTTTTCAGTATGAAAACAGATGTCCTTACACACCCATACACACACCCACACCTACTCTCTTGTGCATCCACATAGGCGACAGAACATATGTACTGAACATACAGTGACGTCAGACTTAGTGACCCCTCTAATCAGAAAGGGCTTGAACTTTGTCTCATGTCAGAACTGCTCAGTTGTGATGAATATATATATATATATATATATATATATATATATATATATATATATATATATATATCTGTTTGCTTTTTCCATTCCGGTCTACTGTAGAAACATTATACATTAATTAAAACATATTTAATTTAGATATAATATTCAATTTCGGCCAAGTCCGTTCCACTAGATGTCACTAAATTTTGCACACTGCACCTTTAAAATGCTTATATTGTGAGTGTAAGGAGGTGGACTAATGAATATGAAGAAAAATATTCAATCAGACAACCTTTACAAATTGGATAATACTGAATATATGTAATAAAAATCATTGCAGCTAACCAGAAATCATTTGTGCAGATATCATTGAGATACTACTTACTTTTATTTTATCTTAAATGTCACTAATCTATTTTTTTACAGCTGCAGCAACAAATTCAGCATCAATATTGTTACGCCAAACTGTTCGATGTGATTAAATGTTTTTGGATTCTCCATAATTGCTCAGGCATCATGATTGGGTTTTTTTTATTATTATTTATTAAAAAGCATTATAGGATATATCTTATCTCAGTGGGTATGCCCAGACTGAAGAGTAACAGATGATTATTTGAGTAGTTCTGACTTAATATATATTTCTTATCTCAAGCACTGTAGAATTGCTAAGATATTTGAGTTTGAATGTTTTAATAATATATTTTGTATTACTGCCAGGATTTACTGCCCAATGGTATATGGAGTACTCCACTCTGTCTGAGATGCCTTTCCACAATTTACAATGTAAGAACTTATATACACACATCAAGCGAAGCAGGTCTCTGCCAAGGAAACATCCTGCGGTAGGTTTCAGGATTTGTCATAAATAACTGTAAGTGCTGTTCTGACTCTGTTTGAAATAAAAAAGATCACCCTGATACCACCACTTAATTTCAAGAAAACTTCACCAGATGACATACACCAGGGTTCATATGCAAAGAGTCGGTGTTTCAAAATGTACTTTTCCTTAGGAGGGATTTGTGTGTGTGTGTGTGTGTGTGTGTACAGAATGCACATCACACAAGACTTTCTTTTAATTTATATATATATATATAATTTTAACAATAGATTAAATGACTGTGTGTGACGTGACAGGGATAAATTGTAGTTACAAACCCACAGATAATTATCACCTGTTTTACAGCCCATAACTTTTAACTGCCTTAGTTTAAACAAAACACTCTCCTTTTTTTACCAGTTTGCAGGATGCAGGTGTTTTCACCAAAGAAAAAGCTCTTCTAAACTGATTGAATGTTACCTGCTCAGCACCAAACTGCAGACAAAGTAGTACAAACTAGTACGCTAAAGAGCCAGATATGTTCCTTAGGAGTTGGTGGAGACCAAAAAAATGACAATGTTGTGTAGCCAAAAACTAATGACTGCTGCTTCAAGTAAAATATACATATTTAAAGTATTGAAGTGTGATGTTAAAGTTTCAGAGATGTGCAGACAGATATGCACCATATACCATATAAATCAACAAAAAAAATCAACTATTTCTCCTCTCCCTCAGCACCTTGTGTTCCAGCTGTTATCTGGCAAGGAATATAAATAAACACAAACACAAGGAGTTTGAGACTAATAATGTCGGCTCATCCGTATACGATGATAAAGCCAGAGATGAGCTTGCTAGCAGTACAAAGTCCATCCTTATCATTTTGCACACTGCTTTTTTTTATTATTTTATAAACTTGTTTTTATGCCTGAGAAGTTAATGTTATCCCAAAGCATTGAGGATTGCAGCTGGCCATAAAGACACGATAAAGTCTAGTGTTGTCTTAAAATAATTAACAGCTTTATCATCCCTTCATGTAGAGGTGACCACACCACATTGGGACATATGATTCTACGACATGTGATGGTATAATGAAATGATCCTGTGTTTTGTTCATCACACTGCGTGGATAGCAAATATTATTTCATTTGTTTTTCAGACATATGTCAGCTTTCATGATGTGAATTCTGTGCTTTAAGAAATCACATTACATCTTTTTTTTTTTTTTTCCTGTTCACAACGACCAGTGTTCATTATTGAGCCTCCGCGTGCCAAAGTCCTACTGTGGTTGGTCAGAAAGGTCTCCTTGGTGATCTTGCCACAGAGATGCGTAAAACATGATATGGTCTCTGAAGCGGGAAGAAGTCTATAATGTTAAGACTGTTGTCATGGCATTACCGACCCCTCGCTAAGCCTTTCAGAAATGTTTTTGTGTAGGTTTTTTTTTAGAGGTGGGAGACACAAGCAAGGGGCTTTACAATGGTAATAAATAGGCAAAGAGCCAGGATCCGCATGTAACAATTGAGGGGAACTGATCCTGCTAATAAAAGTCTCTCTCTGTGCAGTTGTGACACTGCTGGTTTTCTGGAGAAAACACAGACTGCAAATATAAATCTTTTCAGGGATGGGCACATGTGAGCGTCAGAACATCACAAACAACTGAGATCAATTTTTGACAATTCACCACAGTTGCCTAAAGGTGCTTTTTATCTGGCGAGTACAACATTTTTTTTGAGGACTAACTTGTTAATGTTTAAGATTATATGAACCCACCACAGATAAGAAGCCTTGATGCTGTTACAACTATTGTAAAACAATTTTAAGGGTGCTAGGAAAACCATTTGTTCAGAGATTAAGTAAAAGATAATTACATAGCCGGAGTTATGATACATTTATTTATTTATGTTTTATGAACAAACAGCAGATCTGTACAGTTTCACATGGACTGAAACCCTGGTGTCATCTGGACTAGAGAGATACATACAGAATAAGAGGATATCCTATTATGGCGCTTTTAAAAATAAGCATGCTTTTCCATATAACTCACTAATTACGTTTCCTCTATGGAAGTCAGATAAGCAAAAAAAAAACCATTAAAGCAACATTAGAAGTCGTAATGCTTCCTATCCTGAAACAACCACTCCAAACATTACAGGTTGGATATTACAGAAACAAATACAAAGTGACCTAGAGGCTGCAGGAAATTTTCTGGGATGTCATAATTCACCTGTCCCCCTAACAATATGTTGACGCAAGGCAAAGTCGTCACATTGGTGTTGTTGAGAGAAAACCGAATCAATCACGAAGTTAAACCTTGGATGTAAACCTCAGATCTTAAAAATAGCCCATGAATGCAACATGGTCTCTAACATTCTTTATGTTTTTGTATCCTTTTCTGATATTTAAAAAGCTAACAATGGTGTGTCCTGGTCGCCGAAGAGTTACAACACATGCTTCATAACCGCAACTTCCCTCGTTTGAATCCGCTTAGTGACGTTTGTTCCGTGTAATATCTCTTTCTACCCTTGTTTCCTGTCTGCTTCTGCACTGCCAACTGCCAAATGAAAATGAAAATGAAAAAAAGACAGAAGTCATGTTGGCACCTCTGGGCTTCTGCTAGCTAAAATTAAACCAGTCCTTCAAAATAAACAATTTTGAGACAGTAATCCACGCCTTTGTGACCACTCGGCTGGATTACTGCAATGCACTTTATTTGGGGGTCAGTGGGTCCTCCATCACTCATCTTCAACTGGTTCAAAATGCTGCTGCACATCTAGCGTTAACTGGCACAAACAAATATGGGCACATTTCACTGATTTTAGCTTCACTCCACTGGCTGCCTGTCCATTTTAGGATTCATTTTAAACTTCTTTTATTTGCTTTCAAAGCCTTGAATGGCCTTGCTCCACCTTATCTCTCTGAGCTGCTGCACCCCTACACTCCCAGCCGTTCTCGCAGGTCAGCTGACCAGCTGCTCCTGAGGGTGCCTAAAGCTAGGCTTAAGATCAGAGGGGATCGAGCCTTCGCTGTTGGTTTTTAACTCCTTGTAAGAGTGTTGTTTCTATTTGACTTCATTTGATTTTATTCTTAATTTCTTTTTTTTTCTTTTTTTTACTCTTAATCTGATTTTATTATATTTCATGTTTTCTTTTTACGTGTATATTTCCATATTTTATCTTGTGCAGACAGTGCTTCTTATTTTATCTATTTATTTTATTTGGTCTTTATGCTACATATTCATTGTACAAATAAAGTGGATTGGATTGGATTGAAATAAAGGCAAAAAAAAGCTCAAAAACACATCTTTAAAAAAAACTAAAACTAACAATGAGAATAATGTGAGGATAACAGGCTAATTTGGGTCATTATTATGGGTTATTTTGAGATGGTTCGTGTTAGTTATGTAACTGACAGTCAGGTCTGGGGCAGCTCACCGGTGCACTGACCCGAACCTGCTAAGTAGCAGCAGTCTAAGCTAATGCTACTGTCTCAAAGCGTTGAATAGGAACCTTTGAAAGAAGCGGTGATGATTTCGGTGCGCGCACAGGTGTGTACAAGTGGTTTTTTTGAGTGTTTTCTGTGGATGGAAACTGAGCCGTGTCATATAATAATCATTTGAATGATTCAAATGTCATTTGGCTCTTTTGTCTGTGTCCACTTTAACACGCTTGTAACTCACTGTGAGGTCAGCGTGGAGAATGACCTTTCCTTGTCCTGGCAATCAAAACATCTGTTTAGGAACAAATATATCAACCTCGTACCAGAGATTTCTGTTTTCTATTGTAACCTTCTATTGTAGAAAGTTGAATCCCGTTTTGTTTTTTTTACTTCAGAGAAAATATTACAATGTCATATTTGTTTTGCTGTGAAGATCCCCCCCCTTCCCCCCTTGGATACTAAATACCTCACGATCAAACAGTAATTAGATAAGTTTGAGCAATTAGTAAAATGAGTTTCTAACTGTCAAAGGCAGTTTTGCGGGTCACTGGATTTCTGTGCCGTCCCTGCTCCTCAACCTTTAACCCATCAGTCTGTTTGTTCAACCACAAATCCACAGTATGCCCAACAAACACTCAAAAAGCACGCTCAGGGTTTGATTCCATCTTTTCCCTTTTTTCAGCGCATTGTACCACGTTGTATTGTTGTGGGACAAACAGTGTGGCAAGAAATGAAAAGGGAGATTGACATCTGTTTAAGGAAACTGATAAAGTGGACCAAACTATGATGACTCTGCGGCGTAGTCAAGCTTTCAAAAATGTCAAATTTTTGTAGTTTACTCTAGTCTGACATTTGCATATGACTTTAGGGGGTATATGCACATTTCATGATTTGCCTTTTACCTTCTTATCTATCTTATACTCACTCTTTATGCAGACCCTCTGTCTGAAACAAGCCATTTTAAATTGCATTTTTAGCAAGAAACAGTTCTACTTCAATACAGTTCACCTATCTGAAAGGATCTTTTTTTTTCTTACTGACATCACTGTGCAGTTTTTTGTTTTTTTTTTACTTTTTACAGACTTTTACTGCAGTTTGTTCAATTATTTATGGCTGTATGAACAAGCTGCATGCATATATGGATTACTATGGCGTAAGAGTGGCAACCTCTGTCTATACTTTGTGTCACCTTTGACCCTTAAATACCAAAGCAACTCATGTGATAATCAAGCCCACCATGACCTTGACCTCCCCTTGACGTTTACTTTCCGCTGTTATTATAGCAGTCACTTCCATTAGCTCGAAATTTTAATGGTTTTCTAGAACATTTATTTCAACTCGTACATAAATCACTCACGCAAAACGTCTCGCTGTGTTTATGCTTTGGGTGTTTTTAAGCATTCTCTGCATTTCTCTGGCGGTATGAGCGCCTCACTATTCAGTCTGATGTCACATCCCTCGGAGAGCTCTAAGCAAAGTTAGAGTGGTCTGAAAATATGATAAGATACAGAGATACTTTATCTCTCATGCCGTAAACTGTGAAGGATTTGTAGAATCACTACTGTTGTGCAAAGTTTTGTATTTTCTTTAATGTTCCATTGTGTATGTGCATGTTCCTATTGAAGGAAAAATGGGTTTTATTGTCCCTCACATTCATTTCTATAAAACAGTTCATTATTCAACTGGTTACAGTCGACCACAAATTAAGATGATAATAATGTATATTAGTTTTTTTTTTTTAAAGAGTTGCGAGATAGAACACAATTAGTTAGCAATGCACAGTTCTTCTGCACATGTACATATATGTTGTTGTATGTATGTATGTTCTAAATTCTGAGGGATGAGTTCCTTCCTCAAAGGAAATATGTTTTGTGTTTGTAGCACTTTTAGAGCATATGGGTTATCTCGGTATCCATGCATTTCCATTTTCTAGAGGAACCAACCGGTTTACACATACACAGCTTGAAATGTAAGTCTTGATAATGCTTTACTGTAGGTCCTCCCAAGCAGCACTATATAAACATTGATCAGAACGGCGTCCATAGCAGAAAATAACAGTCCATAGAATGCTGTAACTGACCAATCAGAATGAAGTATTCAACAAAGCTGTGTAATAACTACTGAAATCCACTTACAACTATTTTATAAAATGTATTAAATGTTTCTATATTACTTGCTAATTATTATTAATTACTAATTATATACCACAATGATTACAAAATTCTGTTTTATATGACAAAAATACGCTTTGCAGAAACGTATATATATAATATATAAAACCTATATTAGTGCTTCCCCTCACAGATGTGAAATATTATAGAGATAGTCCATAACAGCATAAATGTAGGTTACATATTACATGCAACACTTTTTTAGATTTTTCATCTGATGTCTGACTCTTATTAATCACTGGTAGATTAATTTTGTCCTTTTCTACTCTCATACGGGAGAAGACTGATGTAACACAGGTACGCATACATATAAGGGTTCATAAGATGTGACTAATGAGATGTGACAAATGACAGCGAATTAATCATTTATTAGTTATTAGTTATTATAACAGTCATTAAGTATTCTCTTTTAAAAGTTAGTAAGTGATTACTAGTCATTAAGTGAGTACATCCTGGCAGGGAGTACAGTGCTTTTAAAGGGACTGCAACTTTCCCCTTATTTTCAGCTGTTCTGCTTGTGCACTGCATGCCCCTGGCCATGACCATACCAAACTTTCACCACTTCTGCATGCGCACAGTTTATTTAGTGTTTCCTGTGTTAATAATATAACCCTCAGGCCACACCTGTCCTGGAACTTTTTGCTCCAACACTGGTCTTGTAGATCATATACAGTTAAGAAGTCATGAACACATAATTGCATCAGTTAAGAGCAGGAACAAAATGTGCAGAACAAGTATGGTTTGAAAACTTACTTGAGAAATGCTTCTCTAGCCAACCACACCACAACTTTGTCCATTTGTCATGTCCACTCTGAAAATTTCCCTTCATCTATTTTGCAGCGCTCATAAAATGCTTCCTGTAGGCAACCACACATCCTTGTCAACTTGCGGATGTTGTTAGTTAATTTGTAGATAGATATTTAAAAGGACATCCAATGAGTTTATAAAATATGATGCATTATTACAAATAAAACTGCCCAGATAAAACAGTATATGCAATTTTAGCTGCATAAAAATGTGTTTTTTTAATACTATAATGTGGATTAGCAATGGATCAAATGACTACATGTGAAAGGGGTTGATGTTAGTACTCAGATAAAAATTATCCTTGTCCACTTTCTCTCTCTTCTCTATGGAGCATTTTAGCTCATTTGTTTTGGTTTCACAACGTGCAACTTTACTGGTTTGGTTCACTTGCATATTATATTTAATGTCTCTAAATGAATACAAATGTTACTCCTTATCTGTTTTACGTGTCAATAAGCAACTGTTTGCTAACACATTTGCCAAATCAACTATATAAAGTGATCGTTATAACTATTTTAGTGCTCTGTTTACAGCCTAATGTGCTGCCCCCATGTGGCCAATAATGTACTTCAGTTTCTTGCAGTATAACTCACACAGTATTTTGTGCAGGACAACAGAAGATATGTCATCATCTTGCTTACCAGCAGTCCTTATCTATACCCTGTTACTGGGAAGCAAAGTACACCACAGGAACATAGAAAAACTGAGCTTGAGTTGTGCCCCTGTTAAAACATTTAATGTGATACCATGTGGAAGTGAAACTATCCTTTAATCTAAAGAACAAATTGTATGTCTGCTCAAACTGTTAGCTCATATTCAGTTATTGAGCAGGTGGTTGTATGGTTGATTTGATATGAATCAGACACTTGAGAAATAAAAAGAAAAAAAAACTCTCACACAAAAGCACAGCAGCAGCAAAGTCAAATCCATGAAATATGTTGCAGCGGTCTCGCTGTTGTTTGTTGTCACGCCCCTTTGAGTCGGGGGGCCAGGTGCAACAGGCGGCTCATTTCTCAAAGTTGATGTTTTACCCTGTTCCAACTTTTTTGTCTCTAAAACACATGGAATAATTATTTATCAAACATGCAAGTAAGTTTATGTTAGTTATTGTTGCTCCATTTATACAAGACGCTACACAAGCTACACATTGCAATTTATTTGTATTTTGTGCTAATAAAAAGAGAATGTCTACAATGAATGTATTTTTATTCAGACTGATTTTGATTTTCTCCAACAGTTTGTGTAGGATCCCCCCTGAAATAACTACTAGGGAGTTGTCTGGCTTCTCTCTCATGCTCTCTTATGCGCTACCAGTGAGCCATAGTATGATTAAGACCACGTGAAACGTTGTACATTTTCACTGCTGAAGCACAAAATGAGTAAGACTAATTGAGGTTAAACTGGATATCATTTACTTGGATTGTAAGCAAAAATGTTGTCTAAAACACTAGAAGTACAAAATCTAAGCAGTAAAGCTGGAAATGCCTGGATAGATGGAAAATGTATCTATGGTTACAATTATTTCTAGGACTCAATTCTATTACTCACAAAAGTCCAAAGACTAGAAAGTGGTGCACTGGGAGGTACTGGGCTGGAGGACACAGAGGGAGGGAGAGGGAGAGAAAGGGAGCAGAGGGAGGGAGGGCGGCAAGTGAGACACCAGTCTTTGGGATTTCTCATTAATTCAGTGTGGCCCTCTCTTTCAGTTTTTTTAAAGCCCGCCCCCTGACCATTATCAGTCTCAGCCTTATATATGCAGCCTATTGCTGTTGTTTGTGAGTACACATACTTCACAGAGGACCAGCTCAAGCCCACAGCTGCACAGCCACCATGAGAGAGTTCAAAAGCAAGGAATTCTGGAGGGCCGTTCTGGCCGAACTGGTTGGCATGACCCTTTTCATTTTCCTCAGCATCACCAGTGCCATTGGGAACCCGAATAACAACAACCCAGACCAGGAGGTGAAGGTGTCACTGGCCTTCGGACTGTCGATAGCCACACTGGCCCAGAGTTTGGGTCACATCAGTGGAGCCCACCTGAACCCTGCAGTTACCCTTGGGATGCTTGCCAGCTGCCAGATCAGCGTGTTTAAGGCAGTCATGTACATTGTGGCCCAGATGCTGGGCTCAGCTCTGGCCAGTGGCATTGTGTATGGGGCACGACCAAGTACCTCTGTTGCACTGGGGCTCAACTCTGTAAGTAAAAACATCACTGTTGTAAGCAGAATATATGAATATATGTCACAGGTTGTTTAACATCCTTCACTTGAATGTGATCCATTGCAGTATGTGATATATGTGATATAACATGTATGTATTAAGTGTTTAACTGAGTGAAAACTTGGCACTGTTTGTTTATTGTTCTTTGGACTTTCTGACATTGCTTATTATTGGATAGTGATGACACGTGATTAAAGCACACCACACTGCAACGGCTGAAAGAATTTGCAAATAAAAAAATATGCAATGTCAAGCCTTTACTCAGCTATTTTATAATATAATGGGGTTTTGCATTCAAGAGGTTAAGAGTTCCTCCTAACACTTTTACTTCAGCCTGTGATCTGTAGTGGGGAACATTAGCTGTCTTGACTGGTAAGGCATAATATCTGTGATGCCTCATACACGGCATACCCAAGTTTAAGTTTCAAATGAAAAATGAATAAGCAATGTGTCACTTCAGAGTTTGTTTGGTTTTTTTTTGCCAAATCATGTCTTCCATGGTGATACCAGCAGCTGCTAAAAGGGAAATGCTTGTAAATGTGAAACTACCTATCTAACTGACACAGACCGACAAACTGCTGTTGTTTTTGGATTCCTCCCTAACTCTTGCAGCTCAATGGTGTCACTCCCAGCCAAGGCGTGGGCATAGAGCTCCTGGCAACTTTCCAGCTGGTGCTGTGTGTTATTGCAGTCACTGATAAAAGGCGACGTGATGTCACCGGCTCAGCACCCTTAGCCATCGGCCTCTCGGTCTGCCTGGGACACTTGGCAGCAGTAAGTCGCACCTTACAACCATCCTAAAAGCAGTATAATGTTTATCTAGGGTAAGACAAAGTTGAACATTTGAACAATGTAACCCATCTTCACCCCTACCAGACAATGTAGCTGAACATACCCTCTTATGTTGTTTCTTTGTTGCTGCTTATAGATCAGCTACACAGGCTGTGGCATCAATCCTGCTCGCTCATTCGGCCCGGCTTTGATCCTGAATGATTTCACAAACCACTGGGTAAGTCAAGAGAGGGAAGCACATAAGCACTTTACGCATGCCTTACATTTTTCGCCATGCACATTATATATCAAGCTTAAATAATTCAATGACTCCATAACAGGCAGATGATTCCATTACATGTGAATTCTTTAGAAGTTAATCAGTAATAGGTTCCTATTGTGTTACATTTAGCTCAGCTGAGATATTGAATAAACCTTCTGAACGTTTAATTTGTGTGATAACGATGGTTTGAGATTGATCAGTAGTTATCCTTTGCAGGTGTACTGGGTGGGGCCAATGTGTGGTGGCGTGGCGGCAGCTCTCATATATGATTTCCTGCTGTCGCCCAAATTTGACGATTTCCCCGAACGTATGAAGATCCTGGTCAGCGGCCCGGTGGGAGACTATGACATTAATGGAGGCAACGACGCTACAGCAGTGGAAATGACGTCAAAGTAGTGCAATCACAACCACTTAGCGTCATTGTACATGTCTAATCTCTTGTAAAAAAAAAAAAAAATCTCGAATTTAGCAAAGCGATATCAGTATTTGTTTTTTCTATTTTTTGAGGATATATCAATGAGGATTATGGTAACGGGTCAATCAGTGTCTCTTTTCTAACTCACTCCTGGTTTGACCCCACTCACTGCCACTCAAGCATAAAAGGTCAAGGTTGTGAGAATCTTGACAGAGCAGTGCGTTGAAATTATTCATATCAGTATTCAATGATGAGCCATTTTTTTGTATACATATTTCTATGTGCCTGTATCACTTTTTATCTCTGATGAATAATGTATTGTGTGTACACCCTTGAAATGTCTTTCACTTTTTTAAGTAAATAAAACACTTGTTGTTACACTTGCTACTCATGCTTTCTGGAAGAATTTCTGAAAGGCCAAAATCATTTTCTTTTGATCATATATTGGCTGACATGACAGTCTTTGTCTCTCTCAACACCATCCACAATGTGTTTAAATACAGGCTATTCTCAGCAGCTGGTCAATGAGTTGCTGAGATACATACCATGCATTCACAAAGTTTGAAGTCTGTTTGACTCCAGCAACCTTTGTTGCATGTCATCCCCCGATCCTCACTACTTACTCGCTATCTATCCCAAAAAAAAAAAAAAATTTTAAATGACTGTCTTCTGTGTCACAACTGGCTTGATTTACTAAGGAAAAATTAACAAAATAAAGTTGTAATTTAGTTTAGTATTATACAGAGTCAGGGGTGGTAAATGTTATGACAGCACACATCAAGGGCTGGTTACTACTAGACAGAATAATCTGTAATCCAAATGTAAACAAAAGGGTCATTCAACTAAAAAGGGAAAACATAGAACTGCAACCTGCTATCACTCCCAGACTGACAGATCTTTACACGTTCGAGATTAGACAAGAGCTAAATCTGCATTATTACGGTAACTTAAATTGATGTTGTCAAGGGTTGATTATATCAGTGTGTGTGTGTGTGTGTGTTAAAATACAGCAGTATGTAGTAGTAGTATTTTCAGCTATGTATAACGTAAAAAAACATGAATGCTGAAAGTTCTTCAGCTGTAAAAAAGAATATACTTGATACCCGATCAGAATGATCCTTCTCATCAACTTTAAGGCCCAGATCAATCCCAACGTCTCAATGCAATCGAATTTAGTGACAATTTCAGTTGTGAGCAAAGAGACAGAAAACGTGCTCAACTCAGCGACACCATGACAGTATGAATTTATTCGTAGTGTCGAATATACACATCTAAGAAATCGGCTGCTGCACAGTATCCTATCCACATAGAGGAGATTTCTCTGACTCATCCTTTCTCTAGCACTCTCCCATTGGTTAGTTGGACAGTACATGTCATCTTGCCATTGGAGAAGGACATAGATTGAATAGCTTATTTATAGCTTTGACTCTGAAGCTTTAACAGTAGTAAGCCGGTACAAAGCTTCCGTTCTGTTCGCCAACACAGGAGCCGAGTGTACTCCCCAGTGAAATTTGGGAATTGGTGTTCAGTGGTGTGCATACTCCCGAAGGGGCAGGGGTAGTGATGAAAAGGGGCTCCTCCACCACATGCAGGTTATTGTTTACATCTAGAGTTGAGATTCATTTTTGCTTAGATTGCTTGAGCTACCAAGAAGAACAGAGGGGCTCTTTGGACCACAGGGGAATTAGTGAGGCACTTGGGCTTAACAGAGCCACACTTAGGCTACTAATACTGTAACAACATTATGGCAAAAGGGATGGTGGATGAAGTGTCCCATTAAGACACAGACACATACTGACTGAATAGAGGTTTTGGAATGTAAGGGAAAAAGACCAGGGGCAGTTGGCCATTGAAAACTTTACAAAAACACCTTTTGGATGCACGCTCTGGCACAGCTATTGAAGTTAGCTGAGCCGAGTGACTAGCTCCCCACTATAATGTGCTGGTCCAGCAGGTCACCCACTGGTTCCAATGGGGTTCCTGTACACCACATATATATTGGTTCAAGTGGCTGGGCTTTGATTTGATTTCTGCTGCTCTAAACACTGTGTTTGCAATTTTACCTGTATTTACTCCACATGATGGAGTCAGATTGTCTGCAAATGCCCACAAATGGCTGTCCAGTAGCCTTTGTTACTAAGTTTGTTGCTGAGTCAGCTCTATGGGTTGTTGTCCACTCACATATTTGGATTGGAGGCTTGGACATGTGTCTATTTTAGAAGTTTCCATTTAAGGTAAGGAACAAGAAAAATAAGTGAAATACTACTACTACTGTTTGTTTACGTAGTCTCTGGTACTTGTGGAAGTCTGCTGAGGGGTGGCTTTCAGGAACTGGCCAATCATAACTAAGTTGGCTCACCTGGAGTAGGGCGTTAAAGAAATAAGAGCTTAAACGGCCTGTTTCAGACCTAACCCTGAGGTAAGGGGCTGCATAAAGGACCAGTATAAGATAAATAAGGAGGTTTTGTAACTGTAAATCATGCAAAGGTTTTCCAGTAGAGCCCCAGCAGCACGTCTCTAGTCTCAATTTAATGGGGCCTTTAAAGGTTTGCATTTGTGAACAGCCTGTTTTCAGGGAAGCAACAAGTTTTCTCAAGTACTTCATGTCCACATTTCACAGAGTCCTCTTTGCTTCATCTCTCCCTCTCTGTAATGTATATTATTACTACTATTATTAGTAGATATCCCTTTAATAAAAAAAATATTAGTTGTTGTAGCTGTCTAATCTGTCTTTGTTTATAGAATGTACATATTGTCCTTTACAAAAACAGTATGATTGTGGGAGGTGACAGACCATGAAGTCTACACATGATGGAAGATTCGTAATGTGATTAAGAGCCTTATTTAAGGGAAACCAACAAGGCTCAGCTCAGTCCAGCAGGAGTCTTCTCCCCCAACAAAGGGGATGGACTCTAATCTCTGGAGTCAACTCACCGCTGGGAATGAACAACCAAATACAACCTGCAGTCACTGAATAGTTACTCATTAATCACCATCTATTTTTATAATCAATTTTTGGTGTTTTTCCAAGGTTACACTTGATGTTTATTCACTATATCTTGCATTTATGTTTTTCGCTTATTTTAAGCAACTGGGAGGGGGAAACCTTTGAAGTTGTAACGACCATTTTACTCTGCTTAACAGACCAGCATACATGTTGATTATATACTTGACTTGTTTCCATTTCTGCTTGATTAAATTCTCCGTGTTCAGCCTGTAATCTCTGAGTTAGGCTGACGTCCAACCCTCATGACACACCACAATAACAAATCATCTCTGGGGTTCTTCAGAACACCTGCATCTTGATGTTATTTATTCTTCTGGCTGGTGAGTGTCTAGATTTAGAGGACTATTTGAGTCATATTTTCATCAGAAAGCCAGGGGGGGGTGTGAACATCACGGTAAGCGTAGGGAACACCGGAGACCTTCCTAGATAGGATATGACTAATGGCACAGAATCCAAACAGGTTTTGGTGGGCTCAAAATATCCTTTAACACCTAAATACCAGATGTTAGAATTATTGACAATCTAGTTAAAAGCTGCATGTGATGTTATTTGTGTCAAATAGGCCTAATTATAAAATTCTAAACATGTGGAAGTAACGGTTGACATCTACATCTTTAAAATATTTAAAGAGATTGGAGATTAAACCCTTAAACTCAGATTTATTGTTTATATATTTTTTGCATCATTTTGCATTTTAGTAAAACTGCATTGATTGAACTGAATTGATTTAGTATTCCCCACTGCATGACAAAAAAAATGATGTATGTTGAGGCCGCTCTTATCATAGCTAGCCACAGGCATAGTTGTAATAGTTTAGATCAAGTTATGTGGAAAGACAGGAACATTTGACAGCAGAGAAAGCCATTTCCTTATTTATGGATGTAACATGGCAACATATGAATAATAAGGTATAACCAAGAGAGAAAAAAATATATATTTTCTTTTTTTTGCTTTTGTGATTACTTACTGTAAGAAGGACATTTTCATTCTATAATAAAATTCTATTATTTTCAACCAATTCAATATTTGTTGAGAGGAGACAGAAGTATATCGACAAACTGCAGTCGGTTTTTCCATCTTGATTAAATAAGTGCATATGAAATATAAAGAGTCAACGTGCCCATATGCGGCTCCTGCTCCATATGGTCGTAAATCATAACTGTTGTTCTTGCTGTCAGGTCTCCATGATTTTTCTGCTTCTCTGACATAATACATCAAACATCCTTCCAGTTATGCTGTTGTCTCCACCCAGGCTGTGAATACGGTGTAGTCAAAATTGCAGCATATTTATAGTGCGGTTTTAATTGTTTGAAAACAGGCTCAAACAGCATATGGAAACAATTATGTGACTTGAGAATAGATAGAAGTCAACTTAGATGACTAACTTGAGAAACATTCATCAAAATGCACATTTGTTTGATAAAGAAAATAGCGAGATATTAGTAGTAATTTATGGACGGAGCATTCTTGCCTAAGTCAAAAGGAGGTTTCTCTTTCTTACTCCTGACGAGAAGACGTGGACCAGCGTGACCCTTTAACCCGTCTGTTCTTTCACACAGAAAAGAGAATGGGAGGCTGGTTTCCTTGTCACAGATATCAAAAGGTCCCATCTTCTTCACAGCGGCATATGACTGATGTTAACTTCAATGCAGCCAACCCTGCGAGACACATCCTCAGAATAGAATAAGATGATGAAAAGATAGGGATGCTATTCACAAAGACTATGTTTAGGTAATGAGCACTGAATGTCCTTCACACACACCCCATCAACGTCATTCACACATTTAATATCTTTAACATATTTTGTAAAATATGGATCAAATTGTGCATGTAAGCTACTTTTTACTGAATGTTTTATTCTGTACTAATGCTGTACATAAAACCTCATTTTTATTCCAATAAAGCACTTATATAATTTAATATATTCTTAAGTAAATAAGTGCTTTTTCTAAATCATTCTGTTAACACGTATACGCATATCCGTGAATAACAGACAAAAAGCAGCATTGCCTCCTGTTCAACTGGAAAAGTACTGAACAGCACAGGAGAGACATAGAGGTCATTCTCACTGGTAGAAAACGCATATCTCTCAGCTGTTTCTAATTAGGCCTGATTCTTTACAGCCACGCACTTGATGAATGCTGGTGAACGTGAACTCTCATGATGTTTTCAATTGGGTTGCTGGTGGAACCAAACATTTCTGCCTGTTTCGCAGTCTTGGTTAAAAATCTGTCTTTTAGTATGGTGCTGACGTTATCCGAGTAGCCAGAAAATGTTAGAAATTAAAACGTTGCCATTTTGGAAGGCGGTTCTGGCTGAGTTTCTGGGAATGATCATTTTCATCTTCATCGGCCTCTCTGCTGCAATAGGGGATCGAAATAACTCCTACCCTGACCAGGAGATAAAAGTGGCATTTGCCTTTGGCCTGGCCATCGCCACGTTAGCCCAGTGTATAGGCCACATTAGCGGTGCCCACCTTAATCCTGCCATCACCCTGGGCCTCCTCGCAAGCTGCCAGATGAGTGTCCTCAAAGCTTTTTTCTACATAATAGCTCAAGTGTTGGGTGGAGTTGCTGGTAGTGCCATTGTGTATGGCATAAGGCCAAAAACCACAGACTCACTGGGTGTTAACAAGGTAAGGAAGAATCTGTGTGCTTCCAGTTTCCATGAGTAATGCTCCCCTTTATGAATGAGATTTACTGCTTAGATTGTCATTTGGAGAATTGCTTTCATCCTTATTTAGTTTTCCTGTGAAACCTGACGCTCATTGTCTAATGTGGTGCTGGTGATATGTTGTTTTTTTATATATAACTCCAGATTTGTAGCAGTCATGCAACAAAGGCAAGCCTTCTCCCATCAGGGGAGTGTTTGGGATGAGCGCTTCTGCTGTTCTGTGCAGTAATTTCAGTACTAAGTCAATCAAGCAGCTTAATACATCATGGGGTTTTTTTTTTCCAGTTGAAGCAGGAGTTTCAGGCATGGAGGCTTATTTTCCCTCTAACCATAATTAACAATTGTGTTTTTTTTTCTTTATTGAAGCTTAATGGAATCACCCCAAGTCAAGGCTTTGCTGTAGAGTTCCTGCTCACCCTCCAGCTGGTCCTGTGTGTGATCACAGTCACTGACAAAAGACGTGATGTTGGTGGATTTGCACCTCTGGCTATTGGACTGTCTGTAGGGCTAGGACACCTTGCTGGGGTAAAACCTTTAACACACCCCCCCTTATTAATTTAGAAGATGGTTTATCCATCTTGCTCTAGCCAGATAACAATGATCTGGCCGTACATCAAGCTTACATGATGTACAGCCAAAGAGACAAGTGGTGTTTTCCTCTGACATGGTTTACAGATCAGCTACACAGGATGCGGCATCAACCCAGCTCGATCCTTTGGTCCTGCAATTATACAGATGTCTTTTGATGATCATTGGGTATGTACTGCGGAGCTGCAAATCAAATATATAGTGCAAGTGTTAAATTCATTCCTATTGAAATGGGAATGTGTATTGCTTGTTTTTCAGGTGTACTGGGCAGGACCTTTGAGTGGCGGTGTAGTGGCAGCTCTTCTGTATAACTACCTACTGGCACCAAGAGATGAGCCTTTGAGTGAAAAGACAAGAGTTCTGTTCAGCTGTGGTTCAACGTTGGAAACTGAAATTCGTGAGCCCCTTCTGGAGGATGTTAAAGATCAATGGTCA
Organism: Pampus argenteus; assembly: GCA_036937835.1. Taxonomy (NCBI): domain Eukaryota; kingdom Metazoa; phylum Chordata; class Actinopteri; order Scombriformes; family Stromateidae; genus Pampus; species Pampus argenteus. The sequence continues at coordinate 15,624,043 of CM072875.1, forward strand.
AAGGAGCCTGTCTGAGTACAAATAACGGCTGCATAACGTGTAGCTGTATCAAATAAAAGTTTTTCAAGACAAGGAGTTTAATTCCTTTTGCTCTAGACATCTTTTCCTGTTTCATCTCATTTCCTATTTTATTTATTTATTTATTTTTTTTAAACACTGGTGCATATAGCAGGTTGGTTAATATTAATATTTTGGTACTGGTCATATTAGTTGGAAAAGATGAAATTATTTACTGCTAAAGTAAGTGGTGCAAGAATGGACATGAGTTTAAATATCAGAGGTTGGACAAAACAAAGCGCACTATTCAATTAAAATGGATCTGCAGTAAACTGCATTTAGTTTTTTCATGTTGGGTTTTTGTTAAGGCTGCTGGCGTGTACCGGTAGGTAAATATCTTAAGTCAGTGTTGGTGATTGTTTTCTTGAGACCACTGTTTGTTTGCTAGGTGTTGCCATGATTAAAGACTTTTCCTTTCCTTTGCTGATGTGCCAGCAGGTCAGGAAGCAAGCACATCAGTTCACAATTGTAAAGGCAGCAACACATGTTGAACATAAATCTGTGACATACATCAACTTTTGATTTAGATTTTTGTTTTTTGTAAACATCTCAACAAAAACATTGAATATCACCAGATTCATTGCAGTTGCTGTATTTTCCCTCACTCTCAGTATATAGTTTAAAAATTGATCGTGTAAGAACAGCCCTGTGTTGCCATTTACAGATACATTTCACTGGATGTATCAGTGCGCTCGCTCTTTGGACCAGCTTTGAAACGTAGTGACATGGAGGTCCACTGGATAGTATCGTTCTAAAATCCTTTTTTTTAATCCATTTTACCTCGTCACATACAAATGCAATTGATCTCTACTTTTATAACAGTAGCTCTTATCAAGGATTTCTGTATCCTTGAACGCAAGGTCCTTCTTAATGGCCCAGAGGATGTAAACATCTGAAATAAATAAAAAAACACAGCCCAATGTCAAGTCTGTGACCTAAACACTAAATATGCATCATAATCTAGCACATTAGTAAACTGATCTGATATACAACCACTACTCATCCAGTTTCTGTGTTTTCATCTCAAACTATTTTCTCTTTTTTTTAACAATATATTTATTGAAATCTTCCTTTTGTTCTCACAATAAAGACACAATACAATCAAATCAATTCTTCCCATTCACCCATCCTTTGGGTGTTTTACAGAACCATACAAAAGCCCTTATAGGTGCCCTCCGGGGCCACCACCTAGATAGATCAAATTAGGCGGAGAATGCAACCGTGATAGCCATGGAGCTCCCACGTCAATCTATATTCTATATGTCAAAGTCCAGAAGTCCAGAGGAGTTACCAGACTAACTCAATGTATATTTAGATCCGAATGACCTTGACGAGAGTTGTTTTACAATGTTTCGGCTACTATTCATTTCAAGGTGTTTGGCAACAGTCCCGAAAATCTCTCTGTAGCAAAACAACACAAGGATGTGGATCAGGTGATTGCACATAAAAGCACTTTACATTCTTTATAATAAAAAAAAGCATGATTAGACAAGATGTGGATATCACAAAGATTTCCTGTTTGGCTGTGACACAAGAATGTCCTTTTTCCCCATCTACGCAAACGGCCTCTGTCACATCCCATTTTATGGCTTATGAGTATTTGATGGTCCCCACACCCTGGGCTAATCATTGAATAACCATCAAATGACTTTTAAACTCCACAACCAAACGTTTCTCAACACAAACTACCCGGTTAGTGGCCAATCCAGCCAAGGTTGTTTAAATAGAGGCAAGTTATTGTTACTTTTACGCTCCAGTGGAGGGGGGGCAGGATAACCGTTGCGGTTGGATGCACATCTCCTTTAAGATCATTCCCATTATTCTGATCTGCATGAGATGATCATTGACAAAAATGTTCCAATTAATTTTACAATGCCCTGTGAGGGCATAAAGGTGTGCATTTGGTCCTATAGTCAAGTCCAAGTTCCACTTGTTGCATCACAGCTAAGCAAGTGAAATCCATGATGGAAAATCACTCTGATATATATAGGCTAACACAAATTCAGTGCCACATTAAGCACACATGCAAGTGATAGATGTACCGTAATGCTGATGGTGACAGCACGGAAAGCTTACATAACACACAAATCAATGCAATATTTTAAATGTATCAATGAAGGGTAGCTCTTCTTTTGGGTTTATTTCACTTATATGACATGACACTTCTTCACATGATTTTTTTACGGTGGAATCTCAGAGGCCAGCCATGCGACGGCAGCCAATCTGAAAATCTCCTTCCTTTGTGTGCTTAACCTCGGAGGTCACAGCATTGTGTTTAGCCTCTTGTTTTGAAGTTTTTTCCTCAACAACATGGACAATGCTCTTTTTGTTGTCCCTCAATCATTTTGTCTGAGGGTGTCGTTCATAAAATGATTTTGGCTCTCGTGTTGAGCTTGATTATTCCGTTATTTGGCGTGGGAGAACGTCCTAGTGGTCCTCCCATTATGTTTATTTAGACAACAAACAAACAAACAACTGGGGATAGAGGCCTTACTTGGTTTAAATTGATTTCAAAGCGACGAGTTATCTAACTCACATCCTGAATATTCATCATCGGATTCTTTGCACCTGCTTCCTCACCAACTAACAGACAGCTAGACGACAGACATCATAACTTTAAACTAGCCCTCTTCACCCCATCTCCCCATACTGACTGATGCACGGGCCTTATCTCCAACCCGAGAGTTGCTTACTGTGCTCACTCCCTTTCTGCTTTTCATCAGTTTTTGGCAATGGTTCAGTAAACACCATGTCAGAGTTGTGTGGGGGGTGGGGCACAGCTAGATATCTGGTGAACTGTGTGCAGAACTCAGCATTACAAGAAACAAGCTGCCAATCATAACTGCCGAGTACAAACAATTCTTACTTCCTTTTTATGGCCATTGTAACCACACATATACAAAGACAAGTCATCCCTCAGTGTTTTTCACCAACATCAGCCCTCCAACGTCAGCATGTTCAGCTACTCTTTGCTGTAAACTGTAAACCCTTGACAGAGTGTACAGATTCAGGGATTCGGGGAAACACAAATCAAAACATATCCACAGTGAATGTTAACTATTCTGTCAAAGTTAAAGAACAGTAGTTCGTTCATATGTAAACCAAAAAAGGTCATCCCACCGCCAAAATATGCACTCAGATTGATTAACAGGCATTTTAAAGCACATTAATACTTGGCAACAAGCTAAATCCGGGTTATTAAAGGTTTTCTGGTATAAAAATTAATGACTGACATCACGGTGTGAAGCTCCACTGGTTCTAATGTGCTGTGTGACATTGTTGAGCAGTAGATCCTGTCAAAGAATTCAGGCCTTGCAGCTGAACAGTTTGGCAACAGCACACTAAAATGAGCACAGTCACAGACACACATGCAGCATATGAACGCATTAATGTTACTGTGGTGACAATGACAATTCCAATGACAACCTTGGCCCTATCCCAAACCTCTAACTTTAAGTTAAGGATGCATGCAACATATCCGTCTGACCACCAATTACTTTTGGAGACAGGATCCATCCAAATTAACCAATATGGAAAGGGAACAACTGTAATGAACATAAATCAGAGAGTCCTTTGAATTCAATATAATATATATATGGACTGAGGCCAATAAAGAGGAACACGTGTTATGTCAGGGAGGTACTCAGTAGCTGCATGTTCATATAATGTAAAATATTACAGGGATCATCATTAAACAAAGGGTGGATTTCAGGTCCATCATACTACATCCTACCACACAATCATTTGTATTTTATGTGTGCAAACAGAGCAGTAAGATCTCACAGCATCAACGACTGTGGACATAAATAGTGTACAACACTGCCCCCCTTTGGCGTATATTGGATTTAGTCCTGCTTAGACTGAATGCCTCAATGATACATCAGATAGTCTGGCCTATTTTTTCTGTGACTTGTATAGATTTGGTTACTTTTTGAAACTAGTTAACTCAAGAGGAATCCAAGAATCATGTCTGTTTAATTTCAGCAAAAATGGACCATTATCTGTATTTGTCTCTGGAGCAGATCAGTGTCATACCAAATGCTGACTGTTGCTTGCGTCTATGTTACTGCACTGGTTAAAAGATTTAAAAGACTGGGGCTGGAGCTGAATGTGTAGTTTTATTTCTGAGATAAATGCTGTAATTTAGATTTAGTTAAGTGGGAGGAAGTCGTTGATCTTTCTGAAGGAATGGGAGATACCAACCCCATCAAGCAAGCTGCATCTGGCAGAGATTGCAGAATCATTTCATGTGCAATACTGACTGATAGTAAGTGCAATGCTATCTAACTTGTTTAATTGGATTTCTAATTTATGGACACTGCTTCGTTTGCACACCTGGTTTTATTGTGTTTAGTTATTTTACTGACCAAACTCCAGGAATAGTGTATACTAAGTACTAGTAGTAAGGGATAATGCCGTATTGAATTAATGGACACCCTGCAGCCAGTCTGGAACAAGGAATCAGTGTTCAGTGTGGTCCAGATGTCAACAGAAAAAGCAAACTTTGGTTTTACTAAAGAGATCAAACAGTACATTGATTTTCCTCTAATCCAAAAAACAATTAATACCATTTTTTTTATATTTGTGTGATATGTAACTCCTCCTAGCACAGTTTATTTGTTTGTTTTGTTGTTGTTGTTTCTTCTGCAAACCGGAAAGACAAATGTTTTGATATTTTAGACATGATCGTTTTGTGGTAAAATACATTTCTAATTGTTTATATGTCAATAAAGAAAGAAAGAAAAAAAAACAACAACAACAACGAAGAAGAAGAAAACCGGAAGACGTGTGGCGTCAGTTCCGGTCACGGAGGTGTAAAGATGTCTCCTTCTTTATTTAATTTTGTCGACGCTAAAGATAAATTTACGGTGAGAAATGAATGAATTACTCCTTTTAACTGACTGCCATGTTGCTGGATACTGTATGCCGTAGTTACAGTCCTGCTAAGACAGCAGCCATGTTTCTGAATGTTACTGTTCTCGTTCTGTTATTACAACTGCTAGCAGCGGCTAGCTAACATTAACGGTTAATTAACGATGTCTTCTCTCTCAACATTAATGTTTTCTTCCTCCCTCAGGCATCTACCAGACAAGCCCTGACTGGTAGAAACAGCAAACCTATAATAACTGCTTTCAATCAGATCCTTGGGAAGTAAGTAGCACTATTTTATGAGAACAGAGGCTATGTTAGCATAACAAAACGTGTAACTTACGATAGCTTGGACTGGTGTGTGTTTCAGTGAGACGGAGAAGAAGACCACACTTGACCAGGCTCTGAGGGGGGTCCTTGGTGATCAGATTGTGAGTTAATTAAAACGCTGAAGTTAACTTCCGATCCGGGTGTTTACGGAAACATAAATATTACTATTTACGAACTGATTCACCGTTTTTTCCCCCCCACTACTTACACTTACGAAAAAGTGTTAGACGTCGTAAGAAAACTATTTACGTTTCCTTTAACCTGAATCGGAAACAACTTCAGCGTCGTCTCCAGGACTTGGTTCATCAAACATCAGTAAATTCACAAGACTGTTGCTGGTTTCTGAAAGACTGATATTAATGTTTGTGTCTGCAGGTTGCGCAGAAGGCGAGCTGTGATGACTATCTGTCTCTCATCTACCTGAGTATAGATGCTGTTACGGAGGGTATGTTCACTTAAATCAATGAATCGGCTGATCAATGAATTAATGATTTGCAACATTGAGGGCAGTGAAATGTGGCGTCTTCTAGTTTCCAATCAGCATATGTAATAAAATCTGGCCAACCTTGTATTGTTGCAAGGAAATAAGGTTAGGAACTTTATATAGCTCGACATATACTGACACATGTAGGGAAAACGGACAAACAACAATGAGGATTTTTATGATTCATCAGATATTTATGGCTAATAACGTTAATGTGGTTATCAAGCCTTTGCTGTTGTGTTTCCCTCTCTCTCTCTATGCAGGTATCTGCTCTGCAACAACTCCTTTCCTTCTGCTGGGAGATGTACTGGACAGCCTTCCTCTTGACCAGTGTGACAAAATATTCTCCTTCGTTGAGGAGAATGTCTCCACCTGGAAGTCGGTAAATAAGCTGCAGCCTCTCAGTAAAGTCAATTGAAGTCTTTGTCCAGTGTAATCTATTCTAGATCATTTGATCGCCATTCCTGTACTCTCCCTTTCCTCCCAGAACTCCTTTTACACTGCCGGGAAGAACTATTTGTTGAGGATGTGTAATGGTAAGGATAAAATCTCTTTCTTGTTTTTGATGTATAAGACACGTTTTTATGTTTTGAAAAGGCGAAGCTGTTTGTGACACACATTTTCACCTTGTAGATCTTTTAAGGAGGCTTTCAAAGTCCCAGAATACTGTATTCTGCGGGCGAATTCAGCTTTTTCTGGCACGTCTTTTCCCTCTGTCTGAAAAATCAGGTAAGAGCAGCAATAAGACAATAGAAACCTATCAAGGATGCAGTGTACAGTGTTCCTCGGTTCCTCTGATGACCCCTTTTTGCACGGTTTTATGTTTATTCCAGGTCTCAATCTACAGAGCCAGTTCAATCTGGACAACATCACGGTATTCAACAAAAATGAACATGAAAGTACTCTTGGACAAAAGGTAAAGTGTTGAAACATGCTAAAGTTCGCATCATTTGGGGATTTAATCCTTAATTTTCAGTTACGTTGTAATTGAAGGTTCCGTGTTTTCTAGCACACAGAAGAAAAGGAAGAAGGTATGGAAGTAGAGGAAGGTGAAATGGGAGAAGAGGATTCACCTGCACCATGGTAGGTAGCTCTAAAATACACCCTATGAGAGTTTCTTTAGTCAGTTCTGAGCTTTTAAGTTTATTTAAAATGAAATTTTACTTTCAGTTCTATCCCGATTGACTACAACTTATACAGAAAGTTCTGGACACTGCAGGACTACTTCAGAAACCCTGTGCAGTGTTACGATAAATTCTCATGGATGACATTCCTCAAGGTAATGCACCTCAGAAAAGTTAGCATTTTGCCCTGTTACTGTTAAATCATAGAAAAATACCAAAGTAGATCGTTGTCAATGTGAATTACGTTCTGTCTTGTACAGTACTCAGATGAGACCTTGGCAGTATTCAAGAGCTTCAAGTTGGATGACATGCAGGCCTCTAAAAGAAAGCTGGAGGAGCTGAGAGCATCTAGTGGAGAACATGTCTACTTTGCCAAATTCCTGACAAGCGAGAAGGTGAGGAAGCTTTTTTAAATAAAGGGTTAAAGGCTGGACAAGGTATTCAAACCCGCTCTGTAGTGATTGAGAATATGATGTTGTCAAGACGATACGCCATTTTCTGAGCCATTTAAAAATCACATATGGTCTTTGATGACCTCCTGAAGATGCAGGTTGGACATTACTTTACTTCCTTTTCTTTTGCTCTTCATCTCCAGCTGATGGACTTGCAGCTCAGCGACAGCAACTTCAGGCGCCACATCCTACTTCAGTACCTCATCCACTTCCAGTACCTGAAGGGTCAGGTGAAATTCAAAAGGTTAGCTTTGTCTTTGACCTTAATAATAAAAAAACACCAAAGTAATCAGAATTGAAAAATTCCATTGATATTAAAAAACAAAGTGTGTGTACATACAGTGAGAAGGTGTGTGAGAGTTTACAGTACATTTCGTATGTATTTGTCTTCCTACAGCTCCAGCTGCATTCTGAATGATGACCAAACTACGTGGATTGAAGAGACAACTAAACTGGTTTACCAGGTCAGTCAGTTGAACCCTTATAGACACATTTGTGTTACATCCACACTAATATGTTTTCATTTTAAAAAAGCTTAACTTTTGCTACATTTATGCCTAGCGTCCACACTACCAGCTTTATCAACCCCTAAACCGGAGACTTTTGAAGATGCTGCTGACCCAGTTTTAGTTTGAAAAGGGAGACTTTTTAATATGACGAAGAAACCTATGTAATATCAGCCTGTTTCAACATGTAACTGTTGTCTTGCAGCTACTGAGAGAGATCCCACCCGATGGAGATAAGTTTGCCACTATGGTTGAGGTAAGTTCAGTTTGTGCTATTATTAAAGACACACTTGCATTGTTTTTTTGTTGAGTTTTATACTACTCATGTCCAACAAGATGTATACACAATAATGAAAGCTTTTCATCCCCATCTTCACTAGTTACCTACAAGACTTCTCTCTGTCTCTTAAATTTGTTTTTTGACAGCATATCCTCAACACTGAGGAGAACTGGAATGGTTGGAAAAACGAGGGATGTCCGAGCTTTGTGAAAGAACGGTACTTAATCGTGATGGCAGAACATTTTTGATTTTGTCGATCAGGCTATCAATCCAGAGCTGGCTTTAGGTGACATTTTGCCCTACGTATTTTACAGGCCAGTCGATGATAAACCCAAAAGGCCCACCAGGAAAAGACAAGCTCCAGAAGACTTCCTTGGAAAAGGACCAGACCGCAAGATCTTCATGGGAAAGTAAGGAATCTAATAGTAGGGCGGGTCTTCTAAATAGAAAATCCCAGGTTTGAATCCGGTAATAGTTATCTTCCTGCTAAAATGTTTTTGAACGTTTAGTAGTGAAACTCTGCCAGCATTGTTCTGTGCAGACCCTGTGTTTTGACCACAACACAGGGAGGAAAATGAAAACACAGGTCTGTGAATCAATAATAGAGTGTGATGAAAACTATAAGAATACACCACCACCAGATATTTATATCGTTTAACCTCCTCTGTATTTTTATTAGCGACGAGTTAACTCGACTGTGGAACCTGAACCACGACAACATGGAGGCCTGCAAGTCAGACATCAGGTAAGTTGTTCAGAACATGAATAATAACATCGCTTTTAGTTTAGTTTTTTTTTTTTTTTACATTTGTTGTCTTCCTTTCAGGGAGTTTATGCCATCTCTGGACGAATTCTTCACGGAGGCCATTGAACAAGCCGACCCTGCCAACATGGTGGAGGATGAATACAAGTAAGTTTACTTAAATATGTTCTGTTACCTAAGTGGCTTCATTTCAAGTCCGTTTGAGTTTTTAGTATCTTTCTGTAAATCTGTGCAGGGTTGTGCGGAACCCAAACTACGGTTGGCGCGCTCTGAGGCTGCTGTCCAGGAGGAGTCCGCACTTCTTCCAACCAACTAACCAGAAGTTCAAGAGCCTGGCGGACTATTTAGACAGCATGGTTAGCAAACTGGCCAAAGAACTACCGGTGAGGGTTTATTAATATAGTTTGTAAGTTTTAAAAAAAAACAGTATTCATAATGACTAAACAGACTGCATGAATGCATGCAAACACTGATGTTGGTAATTTCGTTCCCTACATGCAGAAGGATATCCCCTCTGAAGAGATCAAGACAGGTGAAGAAGATGATGACAATGGAGACAATCTTCTCAAAGATAGCAATGACAGTGAGTTAAAATAGTTTCTTATTTGACACACACCACATATCCTTGTGTTTAACACAAAGAATAGATAGAATAAAGGAATATAGAGACCATTTATTTATCGTAGTTTAGATGATGTAATCAAATCCTCCACATTACCACTAATTTTCTCCCTGTTGTGTCTTTCTTCAAGGTCCGGGCATACAGAGCAAGCTGGTGACAAACCAGCAGATGGATGACATAGCAGCCAAACTTGGTGCCCAGTGGAAGACGCTAGCCTCTCATCTGGAGATGAAAGCAGCAGAGTTGCGGGAGATCGAAACGGACAGCGAAGATATCGACATGCAGGCCAAACTGCTGCTGGTTGCCTGGCAGGACAGAGAGGGAACACAAGCTACTGTGGAGAACCTGGTCTCGGCTCTCAATTCTGCCGGATTCTCACAGATTGCAGACGGCCTCAGTGAGGCTTAAATTAGATCCTTCACTCTTAAATACTCAGTACCTTCATTACACTGTTGCTGCGTTCTTTTCATACCAAAAACACTTTGAGACTTAGTTTTTGTGTATGTAGTAAAGGCTAAAATCTGTGTTTTTTTTTCACTGTAGAAAAGTCAATAAATGGTTTTTTTCTAATAAGATATTTGAAAGACTATCTGTTTTAACCACATACTCACATTAAAGAATCTCACATTTTGGTATACAGTTTATTTTCACCACCTATGAAAAGTGATCAGTCAATAACTTATTACAGAGTGATGGTTAAGTGTTACACATTGTGGTAGGGTGATCAAGAAACCTGCGCAGAGAAACAAAGTGAAGCATAGCATTTAAACGTATTGATGTCATATTTTGAAATCAAATGTGAACAGAGAGAACGTTCAAGGCTTGTCGAGTAAACCGTCACGGTTGAATCTCAAGTCTTTATTTAACTGCACACAGTTCACCACAAGGGTAACCTGTTCTTACCCCACACACTTCCGTCAAAAGAGCATTAGTGAAGATTTCTCATGTCAATACATTAGAGAACAATTCCAGGAGATGATGCGTGCCAAGCACTTAAAAGACCTGAGATTGAACCCAATTTTCCCAGAGTTCCAATAGGTGAACAAGGGCAAGTCTTTACAGTGTTGAGTGAAAATCTCCATAATACATCTGAGAAGATACAAGCCAGAATGTCGAGGACAACAGCTTGGCATTTTCATAAGTTGAATACATGACTTAAGAGAAATATTTTTGCTTTAATGATATGAGCACCTTATCAAAGGCTTTAAAAAATATACAATGTGTATAAAACATTTAATGAAACTGCAGAGCCAGACTTGAAAACCTCTTTTCAAGGATCCAGTCCGGAGATTGCCTCTCGTCATATCTCCATTTTCAAAGCCCACTATTGTTGAATATTTAACATCATTTGACAGATTTTGTTTTACAAGCATCCATGTTGGTTACAAAAAATAAACAGAAAAAAAAAATTAAGGTCATCAAATTTTTTAAAGACACCAGTTTTATTGCACATCTATGCAGACAGTGCTTGGAAATGGCAATTTGTACGTGTGTTGGATGACATCTTTGTCTTGTATGAAATCTTCCACAGCTACTGATCCTCTTCAAGTATTTCCAGCCGCCGGGGGCCATACAGTAAAACGTATGCTATATGCCAGTCTCCACCGCCAGACAGTCGCAGGATATCGTCTGGAGACACCACACTCACCTTGTCGTCATCAAACTTGACCCACTCATCTGTCAATGAGAGATCAAAAGAGAAGAGAGGAAACATTTAAGTGCCTGAACATCTGTGTTCCTGAACTTTTAGGATGCCTAAACAAAAATATCTTCCAGATTCTCAAAGCCTTGATCATCACATCTATAAATGCAATTACAAAAATAAAGTTTATAGAATTCCTTAATAAAGCAATTAATATATATTGTCACTTTCTTTATTTTACCAACTGTTCAAATTAACTGATTGTATGTTTCAACTATTTAATGTGTCATGAATAAAGGATTGTTTCATTTAAAAAAAAAAAAAAAAAAAAGTGTTGCTCAAACACCAGATTATGTCAAAATCAAGCATATATCTAGGAGTATATTTGAATTCAAGCATATTCATAACCTTAAAAACATATTAAAAATTAAAATTAAGCATTTTCCAATATTTCAAGACTAGTGTGGACCCTGTAAATATGTCATTATGTGAGACAACTGTACTTACCTTCTTTTCTTTTGACCCACCCCACATAATGACCTGATGAGCTAGAGCGGCCTTGATGTGTCAGCACGCCCTGCAGGTCGTAGTAGCCGCTGTTGTTGGAACCAAGATCTACAGGAAAAAGAAGTCTGTTACAATTCCCTCATTATATTTTTAAATTCAAAAAATGTTCAACACTAAATGCCCATTATATTTGTTTTCTTGCCCAAGGTGATTTCTTAATCTTTCATAATCCAAAAATAATCTGTTTACTATATTAAACAGAAAATCTTCAACTCTGCACATTTGAGGACCTGTAATCAGCAAAAAGTGACCATCAGCCTTCTCTTAAACATCAAGTTACAAATAGTAGGTAATTATGCAAAATTATATCTTTGGCTGTTGGTCTATTGAGGCGACTCTGACATGAGACATTTGTTATGTGACGTTTCTATCTGTCACTGAATGAGTGCAAGACATTGGTTCTGAAGTGTCTGGTGGATGTCAGTGACATGTCACAACATACCGTCTGGGAACGAGAAAGGCTCGTGCTTCACCCCTTTCACTGCGCCTGGCTTTTTCACCTGCTATATAATTAAAATAAAAAAATAAATGGAAAAAAGTGAGAACAGAATTGTACATCATAGTAAATATCCACATGTGAGCTCATATACTGCAGCTCTCGATCTGTATTACCTTCTGCTGCTGTTTCTCTAGCTTCTTGTCCTCGACCTCCTTAAACTTTGACCTGACGGGCAGCATTTTCTCCTGGAGCTCTGTGGTGCACAGCTCATAGACATCCAGCATGAGTGGGAACTTGACATCCTATAATACAAAAATGTTGTTTCTGACTAAGCATTCAGTGACCACTTTAAATCCATTTTTTATACAAGTGAGAAATGGTGGTGGCGTAAGACAAACCTTAAGGACTTTTGCATTGACAGACTCTTTCTCTTTGTAGAAAAAACGGACCATTTGAACAGTCAAGTAGGCAGGGAGACGACTGAGTTTTGACTAGCAGGAAGTAAAGAAGAAAAAAATTTTTTTAAAAACAGAAGTTTGCAATTTTAGCAGTACATAGACCATTTATTTTACCTGTACAAGAGGAGTAAAAAAAAAAACTTACAGATTTTATGTACAGGGCATTTCTTTCCAAGGTTGTAGACATTTTTGTTATTTCTTCCTGCAGTCTCTGGAGAGATTAAAACAAGGCAGAGACATGATTAGATTCCTGTTACTATGGAGACAAACTAATGTGCCAGTTGTTCATATGTTCACTCAGACTAGATTGGACAAACATTCAAATATCATGTGGGAATCACACCCTGCCTGAAGAAAAGACTCTTTTTGTCTAGATACATACCAGCCTTAGTCCTGTTGCAAGGTATTTGACTTCTTGGTTGATGAAGCAGCTGAGCTGGAGCTGGCTTTCTTTGCCCTTGATTGGCTCCTCTTCCTCAGACTCTGTGCATTTCATGCTTAACAGAAGGAGTTAAGAAAAACTTGGAAACATGATGCCAGACTGCTGGGAGACCTTCACTGGGTCATTTGAACACAACTATGGCACTACAAACCTTTCATTAGTCAATCCCTACTACTGAAACCAAAAATAATAAGTATAAAGATGCGATTAACAAACACATGCTGCAAGGATACGTAGTTTCAAATTCTACACCGAAATACTGGTCGATGAAATTCTTTTTCGCAGAGGCGGAGGCAGCCCCGCTCTCAGAGTCGGTCTAAACAAAAACAAAAAGGCAAAAATGAAAGATATTATTTTCCTCACCTTATCAATTAGCAATCATCCTTTCATAATAAGAAACAAGACAAAAAAACAAAACAACCCCACAACATTAGGGGTTACCTCCATGGGAGTCTCTGGCTCTAGTGGCTCCAACTTTTGCTGAAGAACTCTCATCATCTGCAGCCAGCACTCATTGGCATCCTGAGAGAACAAGAAAATAAGCAAAACAAGATGTGAGATCTTGAGTTGACATTTCATTCAAAGTCATAGTTAAATTTGTAGTACTTGCATTGTAGTGAAGAATTTCTTACCTGCTGGAGGTACTGTCCCTGATCTCCCTTCTCAGCAAACTGTGGAAAGGCCATGTGAAGGAACTGCAGCAAAATAATGGGTGGGAGGCTGGACGAGGTCTTGTCCATGGTCTCATATAAGTCACGAAGGGCTGAAGGTAAGAGAATAAATGCACATTAGCGTTTCATGCAATAATAATCGCAATTGTAAGACATATAATTTAAGACTATATGGTTTCAGTTGTATTCCACTATGCCTCATACCTGCTGTGATGTACTGTGATGGTGCATTTGCCCCTGAAGATCGCAGAGCACCTGAATACCTGTAGAGGGAGCCACAAAAACAATGTAATACAAGAAGCAGGGTAAGTAATAGCTAATAAAAAAGTATAGCCCATCATAATGCATATGTATTATATACTGAGCCAAATAGTAGCAGAAAAATCCACCTTCTGAGAGCAGTTTTGAGCTCTGGCACAGAGCGCAGACACTGCACTGTCGCATTCATGTAACAGGTGTTGCCCAGGTTTGTCAGCCCACAAGGCAGCTCCATCTGAATGACAAAGAGTTGGGTAAATTCCAAGTTGCAAATGACAAGGTAAAATACAGATTAAAGTGCTTCCATGAAGAAGCTGGAATCATCGCTTGCAATCCAATCACCTACGCTCATCCCCACTCTCATTCTCTTTAAAACAACTCTGCAATGAGGAGCTGACAATTTCCTAACTGGGATAAATCTGTAGGCCAAACATCAGCACAGTATCAAGTGACACAGCAGTTTGTAATTGATATTGCACCTTGTGTTTGGTGCACTCTTCCTCCTCTATAAAAAATGTAAACACTTTTTATGACAATAAAAACACCTTGCTGAGTGCAGCCTAATTTATAATGAGTACATTTCTCACTGAGCCACACAAATGCTTGTAAAAACTTAAGAGGGGAGATACTATGTATATTTAGCTTCTTAGGTTTTCTACTTGGTAAACTGGTAATTTTCAGGCTTACTCACCGCTGAGGCCAGCTGCTCCTCAGTCATGTCCTCTACAAACATGGGCCTGACAGCAGGCTCCTCAGGCAGGGCATCTGCTGAACCCATCATCAGCAGAGTCATTCCCTTAAAAAACACACAAAAATACACAGAAAATCACAAACATGTTCGCTATAACATTAAGTATATCTCTCTAAACAAAAAAAAATCTTCCTATGACTGCAAACACAGATTAGCACTCACATTTTTCAGTTTAATGTTGCCCCATTCATCATCCTAAAATGGAGAGGAGACATTGATTAGCAAGGCAAGAGTGTTTCTGCATGTCACATAACAAATCATAAAATCATCATGAAATGACCAAAGCCAAAAATGCATTAAGCTATCTCTCAGCAACAAACTATTTTATTCCGACATAAAAAACGTTATTAGCAAACACAAGTAAACAGTGCACTTGTCTGGGAATATTCCCTCTGTACATCCTGATAAAGGAAAATATTACATGGTGCATCAGCGTGATTCACTGAAATGTTTTAAATTTATTTTTGTAACAGAAAAACCAGATGTATTAAGCTACATAGATGATACACGTTAGTAAAACAATTCAGAACAGTTTCTGCTTTTTGCATTAGATTTGTTGATAATCCCATGAAGAAGTAGCAAGTCATGAACCACAACCTTCAATAAAAACAGAACCTAAAAAGTACAATTGCTTGTTCACACGCATTTGTTTACATGAGTACCTTCAGAGTGCCTCCCTTCACCATGACCTTCTGTCTGTCTGGCTGGACTCCTGTCAGGGCGAAGAGCTGAGCCTTGAAAACCATGGGTGGCTCCTCAGTGTTCAGCTCTACAGCATCAAACTTCTCTTTGCCCCATTTCACATTTACTGAAAACAGTATAGGATCATATGTTATTCTCCCAACCGGTGACAAACATTGCTACCTTGTATGACACAGCATCTAGTTATCGACAATAACTTTAGGCAGCTACCAGTGTAGCTGACTGTTGAGCCAAAGTGAAAGATAATAACATAAAGCCTATCCAGTTGTTTGACTGCCGATTTAAGCGTTAAATGGCTGATTAGTCACAGTACTATCATGTCAAAACACAAACCCGTGTCTTATAAACATCATTGGTGGCAATGTTAAAGAAAAGCTTAGTAAGTGTACTATCATGTTTAAGCTAGCTTTGTTAGCTGTGCTGGTAAAGGAGTGATTCAGTGTTTTTTACCCTAAAACATATTTAGACATGTAAATAGTTCAAAGTGACACGAATACGACTATATTGAATGCATTTAGTTCATAAACAGTGGCTTTAAATAAGCAGTTAAACTGTCTTTGCTACGAACTGTTACTCGGCTAACGCAGCTAGCTGACAGTTAGCGACAGTAAGTTAGCCGCTTTCTGGTTTGTATCAGGCGCCAGTTAGCGTTAAATAGCCAGCTAAAAAAAATACACTTTAAAATCTTATAGCCAACAGGGACACATTTGAAGTAGTGTATCGGTTTTGCGTGTTTCCTTGTCCCTAAATACTATGTTTTTGCAATAACGCATACAGTGGCCTAACAAGGCTGAGAGAGCTAACTGCATCTTATGCTAAAGCTAACACGCTAAAATGTAATTGTTGCGACTGCACTAAAACACGTGTAAAGCTTCGCGTTTTGTCATATTTTCCATGGCAGTGAATGTGTTGTATTAAATATAACCATACCTGTATACACCGGCATAGTTGGTAACCTTTTATTTCCTCAACTCCTTTGTTTTTTCCTGTTTCAGTCCACCGGGGCGCGAATGAAGAGTTGGCTAGTTCTCAGTCTGAACTTCATTCAAACAGAATGACGCTGCAACAACACGCTGGGAACTTATCGATGCGCTCCGACATCTGCTAGTCTTCCTGATGCAGCCAGACCATACACACCCTGCTGATCTGTGCTCACATCATATGAGTAAGAGATTTTTTATTTTTTTTAACTTTGTCCACAATACCCCGGACAATATAATAAAAAAAACCTCACCTGAGCATGTTTATTGCCGTTACAGGTAGTCCATGGATGTATTAACCGGCTTTTACACACAAATATATTTAGAAAAATATGCAACATATATGAAGAAATTTACAATAAACATTTTGACCCAGAGTCCAGTTTTCAGATAGAAAAACAGAACCCTCCCTGATATTGAATTGCATATTCACATAAAAATAAAATTAGCACAGAAAAGCCCACACTAAGTAAGTCTGGTGCCCATGAACATCTGGGATATTTTGCAATATTAAGCCTTGAGATGGGATACACCCATGTTTAGCCCAATTAAAACATAAGTCAATGATGGAGCTGTAGTAAAAACTGAGCAAACAGTGAATGATAAAGATATGTTTATTGACATATCTATCAGTGCGGACTCCAATGCAATTAACCATGCAAATTATCCAAGACAAGAGTAGATCATAGTTCCAGTGCTTTTTTTAACTGAACAAAAAAGGTACAAATAAAAAGATTGCGGAGGTATTCCATAACCCTTATGTCTTTCTCATTATATACACTGTAGGGGGGTTTGCATTAACGGGACATTACTGTGTTAGAGAAACAACTTGTAATTGTTAACAGAGACAATCATTGACATAGGTAGGCCTTGCTTTAGGTACACCATCCCGAAATTTGTCATATGATATGAACCGAGTCTGGGGACTTTGTTTTTACATACTAACTCTATTGCAATGTGTCCATAAAGAGGTAATCTAATATATATATATTTTATATACTCAAACCAAAAAAAGTAAGTTTCAATAAAACCACAAATGTGTGGCGATTTCTTAAAAAATAAATGATGGAAGAGTTAAGATTTGTCTTGTTTTGGAGAAAGAAAGAAAAATCAGATATGGCAGTAAAATCAATATCCAAACGTTAAGGCACTAGGTGGGCCAAATGCTACACCTGTTTAGTCTTCTACAAATAATTTATAATTCAAACAGTGCAGTTTACATTTGTTAACTTAATGTTTTCCTTTTGAACCATTTATCTATGAATCAATGTAAGGCAATACATTACAAAAAAAAAAAAAAAAAAAACAAGAAAAAAATATTACAGACAATGTACCAAATAAACAGAAAAAAAGTCAATTAAGTTTTAGGACTCCTATATGCCATTACAATGACGTTTCCACATGGCTTAGAGCAATAAAAATAATTATAATAATAAAAATAATGCATAGATTTAAATGATGATCTTGCATGCTCCTCACTCAATACTCAAAACTACTAATACTTATGTCCCAAATACTCTGTCCCAAACCTGATAACTGACTTGTAGAATAATAAGAAAAAAAAGGCAAAAAAGGCCAGACATTAGATGAAGGCATCAGTCATTTTTGTAAGCTGAAAACAGAAGTATGCTTACATTTAACTCGAGTATCTGTCAGGTGGGGAAAGAAATTACAAAATAGATATTCATTTTCCACTCATTGCAGATCTACAATCCCTGTATGACAGTACCTTTAACTAAACGCATACTTGCAGAAGTCCCAGCAAAACCCCCTTTTACCTTCCGATTTCCATCAGAACTGTCATATGATATGAAACACAGAATGCCTTCTTGACGCGAGTCCCTCCATTCCTCCTCTGTCCATCTTTTAGGTTTCAAGACAAGTCCACCATCTTCTGGTAGAAATGGAGAGCTGCAAGTTTGTGTAACTGGATGATATTTCTTTCTCGGGGATGTGAGAGGGCAGAGGAGTGGGGGTAGGGGGGTATCAGGCCTTTTTATGTCCATGATGCCTTGTTTCTAACATGCTTTGCAATTTTCCAGCCCTGGTTATTTACCAATCTTTTTCTTTAACTGATTTTTTTTATGTAATACAGGTTTCTCCATTTTTGAGTATGAAGAAGGGGGGGAGGAGTGAAAGTATAGAGTCCAGAAAAGAATCCAATGGTTCAGACGGTTAGCTGAAAGAAAGAACAGAGACAGGTGTCCAGTAAAAGACAGACAATATAGTTTTACTTTGGTTAGTAAACCCTTCTAAGTCAACATACAACAGAAAAGCTGGTTTACAGACAATGTATCATGTTTGACAGGTGATATAAAAATCCTTAAAGTGGACTAAATTTTTAGGCGGGTTGTATAGTAAGTCGGTAAGTTAGTTCTCGAACCCAACAACATATTAGTGCCAATTAGAGAGAAAAAAAACAAGAATCCCAAGTGTCAACTGGAAAAGAGCCCAGGAGTCAACAAACCAACCAACCAAGTGTCTCGTGTTAGAAACACCCAAGAACACAATTAATAAATAGACAAGTTTAAAGTTGTAGACAAAGTCTAAAAAACATCAACACTTTCTGAAGAAGTTCCTGTCAACAAGTGCTGGATGTTGTGTCTGCTGCTTGGAGGCTGGACTGCGCTCTGCTACAACACAGGAAACAAACAGCAGGTCATGTGACTGACTTGACCACATCTCAGCCCACCACATGGGATAAAAATAAGACTTCTGACTGCAGCACACCCTCACTTACTCCCTAAAACAGTATTCTAAACAGTGCCTTATTATATGCCACACAGTTATCTATAGTTATTTGGACATTGTAGTGTCTGGGAAAAAATATAAATATATATTAATACACCAACACTGTTACAGAAAATGCTTAAAATCCAGAGTCCCAAATTGTCAAGTTACCTCAGCTTGCCTGTATTGCTTTTAGGGTTCTTGCGGAAGGACTGGTTTGGCCCAGAGCGGGTGGACATAGTACGAGGTGAGGCTCTTGAAAATGTGGATGGTGGGGTCTTAGGAATCTTCTTTCCAAGATGGCCAATCCATTTCTTCTGCTCATCTTGGGTCAGAGCCAGCAGGAGCATGTCCCGGGCAGAGGTCACATCGTAGTTCACTGTAGGGGAACGTGGCATAACGTGTTGCAGATGGAGAATGAACTCTTGACGACCTCAAACTAAAATTAGCATTTCAAATAAGGCTGCAACTAACCATCTGAGGACTATTTTCTTGATTAGATTTCTAGGAAATGTTGGAAAAAAAAATATGAAACAATTGCAAATTCTTAGAGGGCCACAGAGACGGTTTCATTTTGGTTGTTTTGTTTGACTAACACTCGAAAAAGATTAAATCATCACTTTTGAGAATCTGGAACCGGGAAAAGGTTTGTTACTTTTGCTTAAAAATGACTCAATTGATTATTCAATTATCAAAATAGCTGCAAATAAATTTTTCTATCGATCAACTACTCGATTAATCAATGGAGCTTTATTTTAAGGTTGCACACCTTCATCAGGACTACAGTCTTTATATAGCAGGGCTGCAACTGTTTGGACCCAGTGCCCAAGTTGATATATTTTACTTGTTCATCCAAAAGCTAAAAGTTAAGTTTACCCTGATAATACACTGAAACTATCTTCCTTAAAACATTCACTGATTGAATTACTGGCAGCTATGCACCTACCAACTTTAAATGTCTAATTTATTACCTTAATATTTCATAACGTTAAAATGATAAGTTATACAGTAAATACTAGACTTCGAGACTCAATATCTACTGCAAACAGCCTTGAAATATTTTCTTTCATTTTCATATTTCTCACATATGATAGCTCACTTTCTGAGAGCAGGGTTGTTTACACATTACCTTTGCAAGGAGCAATAACATCCTCCTTTTTGTCGAGGTGGTCCTTGTGGCACTTGACGTGGCAGCGGCGACACTCCAGAGCTGGAGGCGGCTTGAAGACGTGCCACAGAGGCTTGGCACAGGCCTCACAGTTGGAAGGGAAGTGATATAGCGTGGGGATGAACTCGTGGCCTTTGTGTGGGAGACAGTTGGTCTTGTCACCCTGAGGAACCGTCTCCATGTCCGCCTCCTTCCTGCACTCTCCCTCGTTGGCATACAGGATCTGAATATGGACAGAAAGAGAGAACACCTCGTCAGAACATCTACCATTAAAAGACGTGTTACTGACGCTGAGCAGAAATGTTTATTCACAGAATACGACTTGACATTTTGACATTATTAAGTCCAGGCTGGATACAAATATGTCAATCTAGAGAAAAATCCAGGACAGGAAGGAACCTCCTACCTGGAATATCCGTGGAATCTCTTCTGTCTCAGCTCGGTACACATCTCCTTGCGTGACTGGTCTGACGTGAAACAGTTTGCTGCACAAGACGGCACAAAATTTGCAATTACATGTCAGTTAGCATACTGGCACTACTAACCTGTAAACATAACCCCTGAAATATGACCTCTGTGGTATTTTTTTTTCTTCTAGTAGACATTTTGACCATAAGAAAAAAATAAAATAAAATAAATAAATACTTACTCAATATCTAGTACCATTGAAGGGTTGGACTGTTCCTTATCCTGCTCGTCATTGTAGAACAGAATCTTCTTACTGCTCACCACCACATACTGCAAATATGGAAGACAATGAAAGGAAGGCTCATACTGCCCACAAGGGGTTTGGCTGCATGTGTTATGGCAGCATAACAAAGCTGACCAAAATACAGGCAAACAGAGGAAACACAAACACACATTACCTGCTTCTTCCATCCGTATCGCTTGATATTGGCACGATTAGGAATGGACAGCCAACCCTCCAGTCTGGATTCTGAAAAGCAGCCCGGATGTGAAAAATAATTACAAATCCATGCCGTGCATTAAAAGGCACTGTGGGGGAAAAAGGCCATGCAGTGATTAAATCCAAACTCAACTGGGGGGAAAAAAATACAAAAAGCAAGTGACAAAGGTCATATCTGTTTCATAACACATAGTGAATCCCTTTGAGGGGCCCGTCAGCATTAAGGTAACTGCACCGGAGTAGGTGACAAGAGATGAGTTCAGATTTTCCATGCAGGAGGACAATATTAGACATGGGTAAGTCCTTACTTCAGCATGTTAACAGCGAATGTACGATTTTATCATTTCAAAGCTTAAAGCGCTACAGTAATAGTTTTGTAGTCAAATTAGTATTCATTTTCTTTCAATTAAAGCTTGATCACTCACTCCTTTTAATAGAAACAAAGCTGTGCAGTAGAGTGTAGACATTATTTAGTGTTAAAATTATATTTCAAGTGCATGCAGCTGAAACAGCACAGGCTAAATGGGAACGGTGAACTAAGAAAGAGCTTATCTACTAAATGTGACATTCCCAGGGAGGTCTTCGCGCCCAAACGAGCAGTAGTTCTGGGTGTAGGTGTACATGCCAACAAAACGGTAACAGTGTTAAAGTGTTTGAAGCACGCAGTAGTGCGGTGATTTAAAAAAACAGCCTTTACACTTTCAAAACACATTTTGAAAGGTGCTGAGAGTGCTGTGGTAGACCTGTTACAGGGCATATCCTGTCACACTATGGTAACCTTTTATCTAATGTAGTTATTTTACCATTGGGGACTGACATCCTGACATTAAGCATCATCACATAACATCATATTCATGTTATGTCTATAAATTTTGTTGGTCAGATTTTGAAAGATACTTGCTCCCCCCCACTCTTATCAGACGTCTTTCAAAAGTGTTGCATTTCCCCCGACAGAGGTGGCCTTCTCGCCTCTGGCAAAAGAATACTTAAAAATAAATAAATAATAATCAGGGGCAAAAAACAAAAGACACAAAACACACAACAGCTGCAGCACAGGCCAGGCAAACGGGGCTCGCTCACTTAGTTACTCACAGAGGGAAAGGAATAGAAGTTACAAAGATAAGAAGAGCAAGGAGAACCGACTGGACAAGAGGGAAATAAAGAGAGAATGATTTAACTACAGACACTAGCATTCATGAAAACATGAAAACCTAGAACAAAGAATATTCATATTTGTGTTAGATCTTGTTTAGAGAAAAATAGGAGTTTAAAAATCTAGATTTTTTGGGGGGGTTGCCTCAATTTTCTACTTATTCAAAACCAAAAACGCAGCTTTTTAATACTGTTAATTAAAGCTAGGCTGGGCATCATTATCTTTGGCATCATTGGGCAAACGTTCCATAATAACATTTCAAATACACAGTTCAAGTGTGTGTTGGAGAGCTGCATATCAATATATCTAGAAATTGTGTTTAACAACCAACAATACTTCTAAGAACTCTAAAATATTTTGGTACATTTCCTCTAACTCAACTTCCTGATTATTTATGTTACTAAATTTGATTAGTAGACTTGCTGTGACTCTTGTGTCTATACATAGCAAAGGTAACGACAGCAGCGTCCAGTTTGCCCCTGTGAAGACCCTACCTGCGATGTTGCTGTCTGTCTCATCTGTCTGCAGGCTGGTGACACTAGAGTTATCCATGCGCAGTTGCAGGTCGTTCAGTTTCTCCCGAAGCTGCTCAATGTCACTCTCCTTACTGTCCAGCTGCATCTGCAGCTCGTTGCGATATGTGCACTCCTCTGCCAGTTGCTGTGGAAAGCCACAAGATTAGAGTTAAAAATCAAGGAAGACTCTAGATCATTATATTGGGCTCTAGTATCGCAGAGATGTTTACTCACCGCTTGCATCTCACTCAACTCCTTCTGATTCTTGATGGCCATGTGGTTAAATTTCTCCTTCTCCTGGTTGAGTTCCAGCTGAAGCTTGCGGTTCTCCTTCTCCTTCTTCCGTAGGTCAGCGGTATTGCCCTTCTTCTTCTGGTCCAGCTTCATGTCCTTGCGTTTCATGATCTCTTCCAGCTTGTTCACCGCCTGAGAGTGAGGTTGGTAAACAGGTGGAAAGCATCAACCACCATTCTCCCCTTGCATTACGAGCGTTTCAATTAATGTCTTAACTAAATGATGCATCTTTACCTGAGTCTTCAGTGTGCGCTCTGTGTTGAGGGTCTTCTCATAGTTGGCCTTGATTGTATTTGCAATGTCTTCCTTCTGAGCTGCATACTCTGAAAGGGATAAAAGAGAGTTAGCTTGTACAACAACAAAATTATATAAAGATGGGACACAAAGGTAAAAAAAAACAAAAAACAGGAAGTACCTTCTTCCTGAGTATGAAGCTTCTCGTTTAACTCGGCCTTCTCTTTGCTGAGGTTCTCCACATCTTTGGTCAGAGTTTTATTGGATTCCTCAAGCTGTAGTGAAATTTGAATACCATTACTTTTTCCACTTAAAGTTCATTCAATAAATTATATCAAGTAAGGTTATCATACTGATGTACACATGTACAAAACTAGCTTGAGAGAGATATTTTAGGTTTGCTTACTCGTGCGATAGTAGACTCCTTCTCCCCAATCTCCTGCTTATGTCTCGTTATTGCCTTCTTGTTCTCTTGGCTGAGCTCAAAGTACTGCTCCTCCTGAAGTGCCCGGGCGAGCTGCTCTGACTCGGCCTTAGTCACAGTCAGATCCAGCTGGGCAGACAGGGAGTCCCTTTGTACAGGACAGAACAAATTTGACAGGTAAGTTTAGAAAAAACCTGTAATCTTGTTAATTCAGCTTTTTGGGCAGTGTTTATATCATCACACCATGATAAAAAACCTCAATAATAGGGCATAAAATGTTTAGCTGGTTAATAAATATTTGTATGGTTAAATTATGAGTGGATTCTACAGAGCTGCGGTGAGTGTGAATAATATTTAAACCCTTACCTTTCACTGCACAATTCCTGCACCTTTTTATGAGCCTCTTGTAACTGCCGGTTCCTTTCCTCAAACTCCTCTTTTAGTTCCTTGACCTGAGTTTTGTAAAGTGTCTGAAGGAGGAAAAACCAATAGTTTTGTCAGTGGCTTTCACGTTGATCAAGGAGGGCTGAGATATAAAAGGGAACTGAGACTTTTACTTACAGAAAAATACTGTTCGGCCTCAAGCTGGTCCTGAAGTTCCCTCATCTGTCCCTCGTTGCCTCTGTATTGTCTGGTAAAAAATAAATAGATAGATGGATAAAAATCAATCAAATGCATCAGGTATCATGCTAATTTTATAAATTTGAGCATTTTCAAAACAACACATTTCAGCCAGGCCTCTGATTAAGCTCCTGTAGAATGCAACTAGCATCACAACCAGCAGCACTGGCTGCAGAGCTAGCCAGGAGATTAACATGGGAGTGGACGGAGACTAAGCCTGTGGTGTAAACACAGTCGCAGAACGGCTTTGGCATAGTCAGCCTATAATCTGGAATAATAGCACTTATTTGAAAATAGTAGGCAATTGTAGAGCAATTGACGCTTTGACTTCCAAAGAGCATTATCGGCCTGTAAAGCAATAACAAAAAATAAGAACTGCCAGTTTGCTTCAGAGTCAAGTTAATTTGGCAGAATGGTAACTTCCAACTTTTCCTAGTCTCTTAAACATAACACAGGTGTTTATTCTATTTATTTTTCATTTCTATTCTGGATATTTTATTCAATTTATTGTAAAACTCTAGCACAGGAAGACAACTCACTTGGTCAGCTGTGCCAGCTGGAACTCCAGGGAGCGTTTACTCTCTAGTGCTGTGTTGATCTCCTGTTTGAGCTGCTTCTCTGAACACCTAAGACGGTCGACCTCCTGCATGCGGCCCTTCAGTTCATTCTGGGCCTGGACACGCTTGCTTGAATCCTGTTCTAGCTGTATCCGCAGATTCTTCACCTGGCGAAGGAAGGTGTAGTTTTAGGAACTGCACGGGTAAAGTAATTGAGAACATCAAATCTCATGTGCCTGGAAGCCATTTTACTT
This sequence comes from Pampus argenteus, assembly GCA_036937835.1. Lineage (NCBI taxonomy): Eukaryota > Metazoa > Chordata > Actinopteri > Scombriformes > Stromateidae > Pampus > Pampus argenteus. Next base: position 15,649,297 of record CM072875.1, read on the forward strand.
ACGTCATCTTCCAGTCTTTCCTTTTGCTTCATCAGCTGCTCCATCTTCTGCACAGACTGCTTGAGGTCAAACTCTAACATCGAGCACTGCTTCTCAACCTCCACTACCCGGCTCTCCGCTCGCATCCTCGCTCCATTCTCCTCCGACATCTTCTGTTGAACAGCTAAGAGAGGACAAATAGACGATAAAACTTTTTTTTTTGTTCTAACACAAAATGACAAGATACCAAGCAAAATGAACACATCAAATGAGACTGTGAATGTACTGATCACTTGTTATTCAGTAACTTGTCTCAATACATAATATACAAAGAATATAAGTGTGGATGGAGTAAGAGAAACAAGGAGATATGTTGTGATAATGTATAAATATCTCAGTAAAAGTTGGTATAAGACAGTATTTTTAAGCTTAAAAAAACTAAAGATGGAGAAGCAATGAAAATTAACATAGTGAGAAAGCAAAGTACAATATACCTAGAAAAAAACTATATAGAAAAAGCAGAGTAAATAACAGGGGAGTAGGGCATGCTCTGACATAGGACTGGCATACCATTCATGGCAGCTGACTTGGCTTCTTCAATAGACTCATATTTGTCGGTGAGCTGTGCCCGCGTCACCCTGTGCTCAGTCTGTTCCTGTTCCAGACGCTGCTGCAGGGTCTTCAGTTTGTAGTTCAGGTCTATCTCCAAGTTATTCTTTTCCTGCATGGACGGGTGACAACCACAAAAACAACATGAGGCAAACTGAACACACAACTGTCCATATAACCAAATAGAAATACACCCCACATTGGACCTGCCATTGTTTATATTACAGGCTCATAGCGCATAGTTTAAGAAACTATTCCACTGGTAGGACTTTCACATTCACACACAGTAGGTAAATAACTATGACTACTGGAACTGATGGTATACCTTCTCCAGGTTATTGCTTCTCTCCTGGGCCTGTTTGCGCTCGGCCTCCACTTTGGAGTGACTGAGCTTCAAGCTTTTGTTGTCTTCTTGCAGCCCTGCCATCCTCGCTGAGAACAGAAGATGAAGACAAAACGTCAGGATACAGATTAAGGACATGGTATCAATATCCAACAATATCCAACTTCTCATCTGTTGCAACTATAACTTCTCATCTGTTTCAGAAAATGACTTCAATGTTCCTCCTATTCTGAAACTCCCTGAGAGATGAATCAGAAACAGCTGTGGATGTTGTCAGTGCTTATAGATGCCAGACATTGATGGGAGAGTAAAGTATCTTAGAGAGGATTATTATTTTGAACCTATATTCTAATGTAAACCGTGATTTAGTCATGCCATTATGGATTTTAGCCATCATTTTTCTGAAGTGCATTTAAAATCTGATCTTTAGCTTCATGTTGCATTGGGGTCACCTTGCAGCTCCCTGATCTCCTCAGAGCCTAGGCTGTAGTTTCTCCTCTCTGAGTCCAGAGTGCTCTGAATAAGCAGGAGCTCCTTGTCCAGCTGGGCTTTCTCTCCGTCTACTGCGCGGCTCCTCTCCTGCAGCTCACGGTTCAAACTCTCCAACTGGCTCATTGACTTTGCCATCTCTGTGTGGCTCTTCCTCAGTCTCGCTGCTGTGTCCGACTCTGCCCGCAGGAGGTCATTGGCCTCTTCCAGCTGTCGATCAAAACAGGAGAGGATCAGAGGAAAAAATAACATTTAATGTTTTCTACAGGGCTACATCCACATTAAACAACTGCCTATTGATGTAGAGAGGCATCTGTGATTTTGTATTCCCATCCAATAAATCCAGATTTTTTCGATGATGCACCACTCATTTTTTTATTTGATGCGAGCTGACAAATCATATCAGTCACTGAATCTTCTCGAGCCTCGACTGTGTGTGTGTGTGTGTATTTCAACTGCATACCTGATTCTGCAGCTGGGCAATCTTGTCATTTGAGGCCTGAGAGTTCTGGCTTAACTTTCTCATATCTTCAAGCTGCTCCTTTAAAGTCGACACTACAAAAAAAATCAGATAGGAAATGGGTTAGACCAGACCATACATGACTAAAACAAAATCCCATCTTCAAATTACTGATTAAAACCTTTTTACGTTAGCATTGCATATGTTTGGTTGTACCATATTTAGTTTTCTATTCTAAACAGCCTAACAGAGTTGTCTTCTGTTGCAAATCAATGGGAAAGTCAGTTGGACATGTGCATGCTTTAACAGTTAACTAAATCTGTAGTTAGCAGTGAGCAAGACCAGACCAGGATACGAGGTAATCTACCTGGAACATGTGTCTTAGCCAGATCAAATGATAATGAGAGGATGAGATCATCACCGTGTTCAAATACTGACTGTATCACAGCTTCACTGTGCAATTATATCTTAATTGAAAAGTGCCTGAATCACACGCCAGCAGCACCTTGTTATCTTTACCTTCATTCTCCAAGTTGCGTCTCTTCTCTGCTTCCTGGTCAGCTTTTCTTTGGTACTCTGTGAATCTGTGCTGCAACATCATCTTGTCTTTCTCCAGCAGAGACATGTTGGTCTCTGTACTTTTCCGCAGGTTTGCCTGTGGCAACAAGAGAGCGACTATGATGTGGCAGGAAGAAAACAACCCTCGACGTATCTAATTATGATCCAAGCAGTGAATATTGTGATTTCATTATGTGTCGGTGAAAATGTTGAGAGAAAAAGTAGCAACATTTAACCTCTTCATCCAGCTCTTTCATGATCTTCTCGATCTTGGTGTTCGAAGTCCTAGGGAGATGAGAATTTGAGAAACCTACTTAAATACTGGGAAGGTTTCTTGTGGTCAGATGTTAAATAATGAAGAATATAAGATATGTTGCTGCATGCAACTCAGATTTCCTGGTTACAAGCAACTCAACTCCTCTTCATGTAGCTTTCTCCAATGCTATTATTTATTTTCTGTCATACATGTCAAAACGCAAGACAGTCTGTTATACCAAACATCAATGCATCTTATCTTTAATTTGAATGACTAAGCAGCAGACTTTGTGTGTTTGAATATATGTCCTGTTACATACCTGCATTTCTGCTCCAATTCATCCTTCAGCTGCATCTCACTGTGGAGCTGTTCCTCCAGCTGGTAGATTCTTTTCTGCAGGTTCTCAAGCTAAACAGAAACATTCAATAAACAAACTCACACATACATATATCACACATTCCTCCATTAAGGGAATCAGAAGTCTTAAGAGGGAATGGATAATTGGTAGATATTCTACAACTAAAACCTTAAAAATTGTAGTTGTTTACTCACATGACTCTTATCTTCCTTTGTCGAGCTGCTACGTTTGTCACTGGCTTTTGTGGTGGCGGAGGAGCTGCGCGAAAGGCTTTAAAAGACATCAAAGTGAAAACCAACAAAACCTACCATTTCTTTCCCAAAATGAACAAATGACATATGCTCTAAAATAAGCTACTTAAACAATGGACTTCGTGAATTGTTATGGAAGTTTTAAGAAGCATACATTTCGATAGATGTGCTATTATGTGCGCAATTTTGTGTCATATGGAGTAAAATTGACACTTCTGAATCCATGCACCAAAGTCTGGCAGACTTACTGCTGATTGCTGTAGTAAGTGAAGCCTACAAAGGGGAGCTGGTTGCCCACAAAGGCCTTTGGTACTGGAAAGGTCTCCTCCTCTCCCCGATCTTCCTCGATGTCATCAAAGTTACTGGTGTCAATGTCACTGCTCAGTTCAGGCACTACTGGGGCAGCCGCTGCACATGGAGATGAAAGATTCATGAGGATGTTGGAAAATTTGAGCCAGTTCATTACCTATATAGGTCCCAGTGTATTAAAGGCCCAGTCCTTCATGCTAATGCACACAATTCAAAACAAAGGTTTCACAGGTTTCCACTCTCAAAAAATGACTGGTCTTTGAATATAGGCACTAAAGCTTAGCAAAACATTAATCTTAGTTATAAATGTTCTATAAGGATGTTTTTATCAATAAAAACACTGCAGTAAAATAGGTCTATAATAAGACATATTTTTCTATTTTGTTTCTATCATTTTTAGTAAATGTTTTTTTTTTTATTCTGTCATAACTACTGGAGGCATTAGATAAAAAGATATAGAAAACAGTGTTTCAGTTTTCTCTGTAACCTGCAAGAACTGCCCAGAGTTTTTCTGGATCAGAGATCTCTTTTGAAACCCTCTTTTAAAAGAGGGAAACCAGCCAGCTAGCAGAGCTGATCAGCCATTGGAACGACAGGGGTGGGTGGCCAACACCAAAGTGCTGACTTCAGCCTCATTAAGTATTAAATATATAAACCCACTAAAGAACTGACTATAGCGCCTGGATTTAGCCCTACATTTCTAATCTCTCCTTGCTCGAGTGTCGATCTCAGCGTATTACCATGGACGATGGACTGCTTCCCCTATTGTTGGCCTCAAAAAATGCTGTGCTGCCAATTATTACTCTGAGCAGGAATCACGTTCGGTCTTGGAGAGGATACTGAATGAATGGCTCGTCTACAAGAATTTCCTGCAACTGTCTGTAGTAGGTCAAATGGAAAACATGATGGCTGGCTTATTGCAGTGTGCACACTGTCAAATAAAATCGGAGGTGAAAATATTCTTACTTTCTCTGATGGTCTCCCATATCCACTGATCATTCTTGAAGAAAGGATGCCTCTTGATCTCATCTACACCATTACGGCCAAGACGAACCTCCCTGCAGGGGTAGGAAAGGACATATTTAGTTTAAGTCTTGATCATTTTCAGAATACTGGTAGTACAAAGCAGTTCTAAAATATTGTCTATATTTCTACCAAGATTCCTTCCACAGAGTGTCTTATAATCCAGAGAGGAATCAATGTTCAGACAAGGAAATGGTTTTAGGATATGAACCCTCTTTGTGATTCAGTGCTTGGTCTGCCACTATCTAACCTGTCAGTCAGAAAAGCACAGATGAGATTCTTGGCATCATTGGAGATGTCGCTGTCATCGGGGAAGGTCAGGGCATTCTTGTGGTTCATAATTTTGCTGTAGGTCCCAACCAGTGAGTCTGCATAGAAAGGTGTGTCACCTAAGAAAAATGAGAGCCATGGGTTACTGATACAGCCACAGTAAGATGAAATTTCAGAAAACATACACAAAGAAAACAGGGAAAGCTGTAGAATATCAAAAGCATTTTTCTTAAAAAAAACCAAAAAAAAAAAACCATTATGCAACCCTTTTTTGTTGTTACGATTCATAAAAAATACACACAACTTCATATTACTTGTAAAATATTTAATGGTATAATAAAATTAAAGTCTAATAGCTGACTTTTCCAGCAAACTTTTAAAAACTCACCAACTAGCATTTCGTACAGGAACACACCCACCGACCACCAGTCGCACTCTCTGCCGTAATAGCCATCTCCTCCTTGGGATTTCAGTACCTCAGGCGAAATGTAATCTGGAGTTCCCACTGCTGTGTCACATCGTACCATACCATCCTGAAGGGGAAAATATACATTTTAAATCCCTCCCCTTTTCATTACTTTGGAGGAGAGTCTAAGATGTTTATTATAAAAACATCAAAACTGCTTGGAGCTTGAAATATCTTTATCTATGTGCTGCAAGTTATTTGTGAGGGAAACTGAACTGATACCTTATTCATTTTCATGCAGGTCCCAAAGTCTGCCAGTTTTAAATGGCCTGCTTTGTCTAGCAACATGTTATCAGGCTTCACATCCCTGAGAAGAAAAAAATAAAGTGATATCAACACACAAACTATACATTAAACCCAAGCATATAACAAGAAAATACAGTTATGGTTTGAAGGGCTTGGAGGGTGTCAATTATTAAAGTAGCTACAGTATGTAAATAAGAATTTAAATCTCAAATAATTGCTAGAAGAACACAACAGAGAAAAGTGAGAACCTAGATATACTAAAACAACAGCATACAAAAGAATACGACATGGATTCAAGATAGATTTGTTTTTAAAGGATCATAATTGTTACAGCAAAACCAGAGACATTGTGTTTCTGAAGTCTCAGTTTTGAACACAATGAAGTATGCAGAAGCTAGAACACCCACATGCAACTAGCATTAATGCTAAAAACAGTGCCTCTGACCCTGGACAATTTCCTGCTCATTACAATGCCCCCTTAGATCATCGGTTGCTACCGTACATAGTAGAACTTTTCACAGTTTTCAAGAACCATTAAAGATAACATATCTTATATGTTCATTTCAGAGGTTTTCACAAGCACTTCAAATCAACGTTTAAACCCCAAAAGAATTTCCTCACAGAGGTAATATATAGCATCTTATCAACCTGCATGTCTGACCGCAGCTCAATCTGAAAACCAACCCATGAAACAATAAGGAGATGAAGAGGCAGAAGTTTCATTTCTACCTGTGAATGAAGCCCATAGAATGGATACCGTCCAGAGCCAGCACCACCTCGGCCGTGTAAAAGCGGGCCCACTTCTCTGGGACGTCATAGTTACTCATCAAGTTAACCAAGTCGCCACCGGGCATGTATTCCATCACCATGTAGAGGTAGCGGTCATCCTGGAAGGCAAAAAAGAGCTGTGGGGTGGAAGAGGGGGAGAAATTATTAGCCAGTGCTATTCAAGAATGATGATAGTTTATGTATGTGACCTGTATATAATAATGGTTAATTAGTTTTAGATGTTTTTTTTTTACCTGCACCACCCATGAACTGTTGGCAAAAGCCATGATGTCCCTCTCCTCCCAAAAGAAAGCAGAGTCTGACCTTTTGATCATCTCAAACTTGCTGAGCAGCTTCATGGCATAAACCTTGCATGTGGCTTTGTGTCTTACCTGGAAAAGATGACACTCAAGAGGTGACACTCAAATACTGACTATGTTAATATAGTGTTATTCAAAAAAAACACAAGATGGCATATTTACCAATTGCACCTCTCCAAATGCACCCCTCCCGATAACTTTAACCACCTCATAGTCCTCCGCTTTCATACGGAGGTCACGAATTTTACTAATGGTTTCCTTATCTGGGGGAAAAAAAACAAGCAAAGACAAACAATATAAAAAAAGAAACTATACTCAGCAACTTATTGCATCATATGTGGAGACTTTTCCTCAGCCTTGTAAACTGAGGTGTCACACTCAATCTACAGGTGACATCAATAACTGCCGATATGCCTGTATTGTGTTTTCTGATCCTGTGCTGGTCTCTGTGCACTGTTATCCTATTTGTTTACCTCGTTTAGGCTTTTCTAAAGTAGACAGCGCCTCTGCATAGCTGAGGGATGCTGTTTAGGGAAAGTTTGTTGCTTACTGATTTGGCCTCTCCTTGATGTAACAATGCTAACTCCCTTAGGGGAGATAGCAGAAACTGTTCAGCCAAATTTGGTCATAGTTGAACTAGAGGGATAATTTTCAATTCACAAGGGTCAAAACTGGCACGGAATGCATGGAAAAGAGGGGGTGTGGGGGCATCAGAGTTCAATTGATCTAAAAATAAAAACCAAGGCCTGTGCTATTAGATTAAGAACATTTTAGCATGACTCATTTCCACTTTGAGGAGAGGTTTCCAAAGTCATGATTCCTACTTGAAAAAAAAACCAAAACACAGGAACCATGTTTAATAATGGTACAAATAGGATTTAATGTTGCCATTACAGAGAGTGTATGTGTGTGTGTGTGGATGGGGGGGTAGAGAAGGTTATTTCTAGTAGACTTACGCATGCATAGATAGAGTAAAGCAATCAGCTGATATGATCGGTGTGCAAAGCACAATGCAAGGAGAGAGTAAAGAGCCCTTCAGGCAACGCATGCCATTGAGGACCAGTGTCTCACAAGACAGCTAATCCATTAGTCCATATCCATCAATGCATTTCCAACACTCAGCTGGTATAAACACAAGTACTATACCAAGAGTAGAGGGAAGAGTTGAGGAGATGCCTAATGGCAGTTTTTGCCGAAGGGGTTTCCAGAAGGATGGGTTGATATTCAAATATGAAACATTTAACATTTTCTGATAACGTGTTTAAAAGCCCAGTTAAAGCTACATGAAATACCATTACATGGACAAAAATAAACCCTCAACTCATCAACATGGAGTCAAGAGACTGTAACATTTCCTCCAAGCCATGTTAAGATGCCCTAACCCTGCTGGTTAAGCCACCACCTCAACTGTTGACTATTGACAAATAAGCACTGATTATTAATCACTGCACTATATTTGTGCTTCTGTGAACATAGTGAGAGAGATGTTTATATATGCAACAATCTGTAATGTCTATCACAACGAGCACGCAATGCATGTGGAGCACCAATCATTTCTCCATAATAGCAATCCCTACCCGACTCATTGCGCATGTACAATTCGTATGCCCTGCGCATGGGTTTCTTTAAAAGGAGAACTATGAAGAGTTTCTGTGAGGAAAAAACAAAATACAGAAGGCTACAAAACATGCTCCAAAGGGACGGAGAATATGTTGGGTGATGATAGAGATGAAGGCAGAGGAGGCAGGGAGAGTAAGCATATGTTTGGTTATAGGTGTTTTGTTAAATGATATGTTTGCCTATACGTAATCCAGGAAATTAAAGACGTATATTCCCAAGAAACAACACTGATGCCCTGCCCCCACCGTAGCCCTTGCTGGCTTTACAAAAACAAGTTCTACGATAAACACTGTAACATGATAGATGCCAGTTCCTAGAAATGTAAATGCTTGTGCAGTTGTACCGAGGTAGTTTCGAAAAGCCGATTCAGCCTCATTATGACCCTTGGTTTGGTATGTTCTGGTTTGTCTAATACATAGTTATGGGGGTTCCCCAGTGTAAGGGCACCACAAAAAAGAGGAGCCATCCCGACAAGCATCATGTGGGTCACCAGCTATTTATGAAAGCCCCTTTGTTGGGGACACTAAGCAGCAGACACCTATTGTGTCCAAGCCTGCATAGAGGCAGTGACCCAAAAGCCTTCTTTTCTGGGCATGGGATTAAATCAATATGTAACAGGAGTCTGCAAAGCACAAATGGTTAAAGTGATAGACACGGGGGGATCATTAAAGGAGGGCATCAGGGAGAAAAAGCATGTCGAGGGCTACTTACATCTATTCAAAAAGTTGTCAATGCTCTTGTTTTTCCTCAGGGCAGGGAAGTCGAGGTCGTACACCAGTGCATCCAAGCCATCCTGAGGAGAGAAGAGAAGGGTTAACAAGCAGAGGAAAACAACCCTACACAGTCTCTACTACTGCAACATCACAGGCGACATGTAAAAGGCAAACACTGTGTCCCGTCAGGCTGTTGGACAACTTTGAGCAGTGACTTCTGCACAAAGCTTCAAAGCTGGATTACATTAATAATGTCTAGGAGGTTTTTAGCTTACTACAATTAGCTGGATTTCACTGCTACTGTAAACATTCACAGTGTGTTATGGGGATTAATAACGGATCTACTGGTTGTATGTAGGCTGGAAACATCTATGTAAAGTCACTCAATTACTGTTGTAAACCCTGTTTAATGCTAGAAGGCAATCTTTAAAAAGGCATGCCAGCTAAATATACCTGAGGAATTACAAAAAGAAATCTGCTTTTCTGAGTTTTTAGAGGAGGCTGAATCATTATTTGAGTTTTGTTAATACAATAACACGCATATTATAGATCAAGCCAACCAAACAGGTCTGGTTTTAATGTAGTCAAAGTTATATGATGGCTAGTCACGCAGCTGAAGTATTGTGAAATAAGCATGCTGCGAACGGTTGTGATGTATGGACGCAAGAGTCAGCTGCTAAGCGGAATTGGATTTATGAATTATGTTACTGGAAAATCTAATTTGGAACCAACATGCTAACACAAACATTGAGAAAAGGATTTTAATTTGAATAACTGGCTAAAAGCCATTCCCCCCCCTACCGCAGTGACAAAGTTTCTAATAAAAGCAACTGAAGGAACTAAGTACCTTTTGATGACAAGGAAACAGGGTGGTGCCTAACAATAACCATACAGTGAGGTCAACTGTGTGAATTTATAATACAGAGCTGAAAGTACAGAAGCTACTCCAGCCTCTGCAGTCGGCATCAGGAACTCATTGCAAGATATCTTGAATAGCATCATTCCTGTTAGTTGTAAAGACAGGGCTGATAAAATTCAAACATTTCAATACATAGATATAGACGTATTGGAATTCCGCGAGTTGTAAACATGCAGTACAGGCTATCTTGCCTCAGGCATGGTAGGAGTGATACTGGCAGGATTTATTCTAATCTTCCGTAATCCAAGAGAGACAAGAGAGGCGCACAAACACCTGAACACTACACACTGTTACGCATTCCCACTAGCAAGTGTGAGCCAGATGTTGAAACTGAGCATCTTCTGACACTCTGTTACAAGTCAACTAGCCTACATTTTCATAGTCAGAGGGAAAAAAGAGACAGCTAAATTGGTATTTAAGAAAAAAAAAAATCTATATTTAAACCACTTGAAGATGTTAAAATGCATAATCTCTGAACTCACTATGAAAACAAGAATCTCGTCATTCTTGTCCAATGAATGATCTTCTGTTAAATAATGGCATTTGTTTTTGCAACTCTGAGCAAAACGATGACACATGGTGAATCAGCAGCTCAGACAAGTAGAGGAATCCTCTTAAGTAACTGCTGCTTCTGCTCAGCATAGGAGGTCAGACCATACAACCCCCCCCTTATGAGGCATAGAGCAATCAGGAGAAAAGGCAGGTGGGAGGGAAAAGGGGAAATGGGAGCTGAGGAATGGCTGGTGGGAAGATAAAAGCAAGAGAGGCGTTCATGGGGACAGAATGTGGGAAATTAATGAGAGGGCAGGTTGTGATCAACACACATGGCAAAGCTCATAGCCATCATCTGAGATTTAAACTTTCAGGAAGGAGAATTCACACAAGATGGACCATTGGTTGGGAGAAAAAGGGGCCTCGTTGGCCATTCAGTATCCAGCCAGCATGCACTGGGAAAAGAGAGCTAAAGAACTGAGTCCTTCAGGACCATAATCACAAGGCTCTGTGCTAAGCAATGCACGTTTGCATAACTTCCTGCCGCAGAGAACTCTGGACAGCCACAGTAACATTCCTTAACAGGACTGTACACGTCAGAGAGCTATTTTAGGTATGTGGCCAAACAAGTTCTCAACAAAAAGGAAGGGAAGAAAAAAAAAATTCATCCCAAGTACAAAGTGACATAGTGAGCCTTATTTTCAATCAACACTAGTGCTTTAACGCTATGACGGAAAAGAGGAGGGAGTGGAGGGTTGTGCATGTGGAGCTGGCTAGTCCAATGGGAGAACAAATGAAGGAAAAAACAAAAGAAAAATCAGAAGACAGCCAAGGTTAAGGATCCTCTACCGAAACACCAGAGTGACAAAAGAACCGCGTATAGTGGGTTGAAAAATCACGCTGTAGCGTCAAATTTAGAGTTTAATTGTTACACCTAGCTGATTTTAAGGAACAAACTGTATTAAAATCAGCAAGCTGAAGCAATAAGTGTGAATAGCAATGGGTGTGTGAGCAGTTTGAATCTCAGCATTTGCATCTATGCTGTGGCTTCTACTGGTTATCCCTGTGGGAAAAAAAGGGTCTATGTCAAAGTATTTGTGGCAGATTGTATTCAGACATACAAAGGTGTGGGCAATATAGATAAAGTCCTCTAACGTCGTATAGAGTCAGTTCCAAAGGTCTGAGCATGTTTTCCGAATGAGAACTGTATGTAATTTTCTACCTATATCATGACAGAGGACATTTTCTATATGCTAACCCAGCATATCTAATAAGTGACACTGAAACAAACCTCAGGGATAAAACTTAAATCTCTCACATCAATATAGCAATATCGATTTGTCTGCAATATTAAACAGGCTCTGTGTTTGTTTATTAACACTTTATACACACACACACACACGCTCTGAATTTTTTTAAGATCTCAGAGGTTTCTGTTTACAGTCAAACAGAAATAAATAAAGATATAAAGAACAAAAATAAATATGTGAGCAAAATGGGAACAAAATGATACAGCGCTGCAAATAAATAAATAAATGATAATACCACAGGGACTTAAATGATAAATGTACATGGATGTAGCCAATAACCAACAAAAGATATCATAATACTTTGTAGGGACAGCCAGAATCAACCAGACAAGAGCATATGACAATATTGATCAAATTAAAATAAAAACTGAGACTCTATGGCTAGATATTAAAAGCTTAATATTCCAACAATCTACCCCTAATAGAAACAGAGCAAAACCATGCATCAAAGTCACTGAGTGCAGCAGGCATTGAGCAGCAGCAGGCCACAGGCTATGTTTCATTATGTGGCAGTGTTGGGGGAAAAAAAAGTCACTGAGAAAACAAACTGGAGCTTGCAGGGCTCCATGTTATCCTATTTCTGCTGATGCTGCTTCAGGCAGAGGGCGACACATCTTTGGGATTACTAAATAATAATGTGAAAAAAACCATCTCATCGCACTATTAATGGAATGTGGCAATTATGCAAGTTTTAAAAAATGTGATTAGTAATACAGAATATACAAGCCAGTGGTTGACATTACATATGGCTATTATTTCTTTAAGGCTTTAGGGGAAGAGAAATCCACACAAAAAAAAAACACACAAGCTCTTTTCCAGACTTTTTAAGTCTGAGTTAAAATTTCCATGGGAGATTCATCCACATCATCCCTTTCTGCATGCCAGAACAAGGCATGTGGACTGGTCTGAGCTGAGCACTATACTCCTCACTTCCTTTTCTGCCACCTCTTTAAGACAATATGTTTTCCACATGCGAACAATTGTGCAGACAGCCTTTCGGTTTAACCATGCAAATAAAAGGCAGTTCCAGTGTAGGCTGTGCCCGTGTAAACACGAATGTGATCACACAAACCAATGAAGCCATTCAAAGCATGAAAATACTATGGATTGTTATGCGAATGTAGAATGCATACAGACTTGATATTTGGCCTCAATAAAGAAAGCTCTGACATTGTCACTTCCCACAAAGATAAACTATATTGCTTCCTCGCTGCAAACTTTCAGGTAAGGGGATGCGTATCATCTGCTCTGGGATATATCAATTTTGAAAAACTTTGGAACTCACTCAAGTTTTGTTATACCAAGCACTTAGTCCGCACTCCTTTTGCGTAGTCCTGCTGTATTTAATATCTACTGACAGGAAATCCCACTTACCTAGAAAGCCTGCATATCTAACAACTCCACTGGATAAACGGCAGTGACAGTGAACCCAGGGGTGGCAAAACAGGGGCATTCCATCTCCTTATGAGGACCCAGTGAGCGAGAATCACTGTCACAAATGCTTTCATGTCAAAATATAATTGAGTTATATCAACAGTGAAGAGCACTCACATGTTTCCACTGACTGATTCTCAAGCAAAACTCTTGTCTTCTTTCCTGCACTGCCCAGGATTTCTGACCTTACCCAAACAAATCACCATCTTATTAAACATTGACTCAGTTCACTTGGACCGTCTTTTACTGGATAGGGATCGCAGAGTCCTTTGTAAGCGGGACAAAGTAACTGGATTATTAGCCCTTACAAATAAGATACAAAAAGCATGAGGCTCTTTAGTTCAATGGGTAAATTAAAGGAAAAAGCGGTCCATTATTAAAAAAAAAAAAAAAAAAAAAAAAAGTGGATCATTTCAGTATGCATTCCTGCACATAATCAGTCAGTTGACAGAATGCAGAGCTACAAATAGCTCAGCCAATTGTTTTTTTCCCATAGCCGAATAGCTGAGGAGAGCAGTTTACAACCGACAGCCCTGAACCTTTCTGACAATAGGGATGGATCAAACGCTGACTATAACCGGGGCTACAAATATGTGTTTTTCAACTTGAGATGGAATTCATTATCATAGACCAGGCTTGTTGGTTTTCCAAGTGTTTTAAGCCAATAACCAACAATTACATATAGTTTACAAAATGTATGTCCATTTTCCAAAGTCTACCAAACTTTATTAGACTGATTCTGCTGCTTCGAGGCAGCAAGCTATAAAAAAAAAAAAAAAATCAACTTGCAGAGACTTGACACACACTTGAAGTAATCCACCACCATGAACCTTTAGTCACTTTTTTTTTTAATCAAAGCCCTGCAAGGTATAAATGTAGCTCTGAGGACCATTTGCAAAAAACATTAATTAAATGAATATTACACATTTGCCTCAGTTTGCCACATTAAAGGGTTGCTTTGTTAAATAGTCACAAAGTAACGTAGAGTAAAGTAAAAGCAACTTGTAAGCAACTTCACAGGTTTAAATATAAAAACCACCAGTATGGTCATTTACAACATGATAATGAGTCATCCTGTGCTTTGGTCTAACTAAATAAGTAAAGAAAATGACGTTGAATAATTTAATTTCCTAGATGTAGGAAGGTTATACGTTAAGTAAATGGTACAGCCTGCATAAATTATCTTGACTTCATATTCAGTCAATTTCAGCTGAATCAACTCATATTCTAAATCAATTTAAAAGCATCCAACTAAACATGTACATTACAGCATTCACACAGTCAATCACTGTCTACAAATCTGGTTCACTGGCCCTGCTGTTTCCTGTAATTACTCTTATTACAGATTTAGAGTCCAAATAACAGATGAAAGAAGGCTCAAATCACAGAGAAGCTAATGCACCTCGAGTGTCAAAGTAAGAACCACCACGTAACACCCTATTTCCTATATGCTAAGGTTCAAAGACTAATGGAAGGATGTCCAATTGAGGTATATATGCTTTGGAATAATGATTTGATGTAAGCTATCAGTTGACAGCCAACAGAAAAACATGGACAATTCTTGCACCCCTTATGTCAGCGAGCTTTCACATCACAATGTCAGGAATTCTGTCTGTTCAGATTGGCTCTTCAGAAGCCTGCCCAGAGCACAATGACTGGGGAGGGGGCAGCCCGACCAGATAAGAACACTCTTCTCTTCAAGCAGGTTTTATTTAGGGGAGTAAAGATAAAGGCGACAAGGTTTGAACACAAGGCTTGATAGGCTGGCCCAGAGCTGAGTGGTAAGGTGCAGGCCAAATGTCACCATCACACAACACAACACAGGCTTCTATGGGAAGAAAAGTAGAACCATAAACAGTGCTATACTTGCAGTGCCAGCTCAGGACTCAGGTACAGAAACACGGCCAGTAAAAGGCTTGCATTGTGCATTCTGATGGAACCTATTACTCATAGCCAAGCATGTTGGCTGCTTTATGAGTTAAATGTCCCGATTCACAGCCTTAAGAAACATGAGTCTTCAGTCCGCATAATTTTGGTTTATGGGTAGAGAGCAGAGCCCACACCCAGCTACCTCAGAGCAGCCTGCCTGGTCTCAACTCTCTCCAGACGTGCAGAATGGCTTTGGGACACACAGGGAACTCCAGGCCAGTCAAAGACAAGAGGTTATTTGATTAGCATGGAATTTTATTAAGCTGTGGGTGGAGTTGCATGGTGGCAGAGAGAGTCTCGGCAAAAGGCCTCCATTCATTGATCAAGGGAGATTGCAAAGAGGGGAAAAGAGGAACAACACCCTTGTGTGTGTGGCTGCCAGCAGGAACAGTCCCCACAGCTTTTTGCCATTAAAAATGCAGAGCGTGTGCACTTTTAGGTAAGTTTAATTGGCTCTTTCTGCAAGAGGATGGGAGGTCACAGAGACTAAGCAAGTTTTCTTTTCAAAAGAAAGCTATTTACAGAAGCCTATACACAAATACTCCATGTTGGGTGTGTGGGTGGGATTTAATGGCTAGCACCCTTCTCAAAAAATTGTTTCTATGATGTCCCGAAGATAATGTAAAATTGCTAAAAACACCCATGTCATACAATCAAGATACAGGAGTCATTAGTCAAAGAATGTAACTGTATGTGCACAACACCTGAATGAGCTGATAATGAAACTATTGTATATAGAGATCCATAACTACCAGTCATTACTTGCTTGTTAAAAAAAGGGAACCCTAAGTGAAACCTGCAAACACAAAAGATAAGTACCAAGGTCAATCCCTCGAAATTCAGGCCTAGAATTTTCCTTCCAATTACCCACATGAATGTGGCTTAGTCACACTATACACTGCTCCTGTGACTCACCAAGGGTCAAATCCTTGTGAAAACATTCAGTGCCACTGTCACCCAAGCTGAAACACTCCTGATATCAACAAACACTTGACACAAAAACATTCCCTTGGCATCCACTCCATGGCGTGTCAGCTTGTGAGATTGCAACATGTAGTTAAAACCTACGAAGGTGTTGCTTTAGGGTTTTCGCACGTGGCAGCAGCCACCTTCTTCCCTCTGTACTCAGGAGTCACTTCGTGAGTTGTCGCCCATAGACAGGAAGCAGCCAGAGCAAACTCCAGCAAACAGGTGTACAGATGCAGCTGGAGGCCTGCAGGTTGGAACAGGCTTGGAGGCAGCCTATCACTTCAAATGAAGCTTAGATAAGTAAATCTAGACAAAACAGCACACCCACTTGTAACTGATCTAAAAGAAACACCAGTGGCATCACATACTATTATCAGATTGCAATGGGTGCAAAGGACTTGATCAGATTTAAAAACATGGTATATTACTAATGACATAAGTTAAAACAAAAAACAACCTGAAAATGTGTCTGTTGTCATCTGCCAGTCCAATTAAGAGACTTCTTAATTAGTCTACTTTAAGGAAACCAAGTCATTGAGTGGTTGAAAGCGCACTGCTGTGGAAATTTAAACACAAATCCTGCTGCGAGCAATTACAGACTCCTTGTTTTTAGCTGCAAGTTCACATTATATTTGGATACAAAAATAACAGGGTTCAAAATGCTGGTTGTTTGTTTTTTTTCGTTAATATTTAAGACATATACGCCCACATGCAGATATTTGAACTTGGCCAAGCGTGTGAGACAAACTGACCAGTCAGCGTCAATATCAAAATCTGCGACAATCGAGACGACTTGTTGGTCTCGGAAAGAATTTCTGCTCCAAGGAGTAGTCTGACACCGAATGGCTGACTCGCTAGCTACCTAGCCAGCTAAAAAAGCTACAAACTTACCAGAAGACAATCCGTGTTTATTTCTGACTTTGGGTCCTTCAGCATGGCATCGATTTTTTCAAATCGAGCCCCAAGACTTTCTCCAGCAGACATGTTTTGCTGGTGAACTCCGGTGTTGGGTTATGAACAAAAAAAAAAAAGCTCACTGGTGAGGCAGAAGGCTGGCTAGCTAGCTTTAGCAGCCAGCGGTAGCTAGCTAGCCAAATGTTCCTTTCTTCGTGTGAACTTTCTGCCGCACTTCAAAGAAAACACATCGTTCTCCTCGAGCTTTCACAGACGATGAAACGTTTCAGGTTGCGTTGAATATACAAAAGCCACATTTCCAGTGTCGAAAGATGTTTCCCAGTATGAGTGGCAAATAACTTTAGTGGCAGAAGATAAATGCGGCGACAGATTAGTCAGCCTCCACAGGATGCCGCAGAGGATAAGGGCTTAAAAATGTTGGTGCATCCAAACAAAAGACAACTTAAACTTGAATGTGCTGTCTATTTAGAAAGCACCGTTTGTATGAAGGTTAGTCCGGGCCCGTTCCCATATCTGTGCCTGACACACTTGCGGAAAACGACAAACGAATTTGACAGCTCAAAAGTAGAAGTGGTGGGAAAAAAAACTTCTGCTTCTTCCGAAAAATCGATCAGTTGAAACACGGAGTCGTTAAGCGTTTAACTGCAGTCCTTCCGCCGCAGCCCGTGCACTGTCACTGACTGTCAACTGCTCGCCGTCCAAACGGCTTTATCTCTCAGATCGACGGCAAACAAACTGGGTTTTGATGTATGTTAGTTCTTTGGAGGAAAAACCAGCAGACGATGCCCGATTTTCTCCCACAGCCTGGCCAACATGTCCGCCTTCCTGTTCAAACCCTGGAGAAGCAACTTCAAAATGTCAAGTAATGCGCATGCGCTGAGGCGCATTCAAAGAGTTCGCAGACTGATTGGTAGCAACATGTTAGTCCTAAATGTAACAAAGTATACATTTATATCACTGAAAAGCTCCTCTGAGAGGTGAGCAAAATAACAACGAACCATAATTACTCGTCTTGTCATTTCCAAGATATACCAGGGATCCACTCTTCACGTCTTTGTATCAGTGTTTGTATCCTGTTTACAGTTCACAGAAATGGTTTCAGCTGTTTAAAGTCATCCCTTGTGTATACGTCTGCAGATTGTTGTGTCGTTATTCTTGTGTAAGTACATTAAGAGCCAGTATACCAGAGTCAATTTCCTTGTATCCATTAACGCTTGGCAAATTAAAAATGATCATATGTTATTCTGTTCAATTATAACATCATCATATCTATCTATCTATCTATCTATCTATCTATCTATCTATCTATCTATCTATCTATCTATCTATCTATCTATCTATCTATATGTCTTTTTCTGTTGTGTCCTGCTGTTTATTTAGCACCCAGCAGAGGGCGATGTTCTACAATTTAAGGTGAAAAGTCACTCTTGTCCGGAAACTTGAATAGGGCCCATGATCTTGACTTTTACAGGGTTTACTGAGCCCATATAAACTCAGATCAGTTTATATGGGCTGAAGATGTACTTTTAGTAAAAACTGCAACCATAATGGTTTGTGCAACATACTCAATACTTGAAGCCTGTTGAAGTCAGTGCATCGATTCTGTATTTCTGCCAATAGAGGGAGATATTTGAACGAACGAAAGAAATCACCTATAGGCCTATATGCTTTAATCTAAAATAATGCAAATAATAACAACAATAATAATACATGTATGCATCTATATACATGCTATGCGTGTATATAACTACGTATTAGATACATGTATGAACGTATAAACAAAGGAATGCTTAATTCATCAGTTTTTTAACATACAAAAAAAAAAAACCTGCAAAACTGCACTTTAAACGTTTTACGTTTGTTATATATTATTTCCGGCCGTGTGTTTATTAGCCTCCCAATCGAACAACAACGAATAAAAATTAACTTTTTTATTTTATTTTTTTTTTCCGTTGAAGTGAACCAAACGGTACGTACAGTAGTTTCCTGACGTCACTTGGCGGCTCCGTCACTGAGCAGATCTGCTGTGGACGAGCAGAGAGTCGCAGAGCAGAGCAGCGGCGGCGTTGCTGTTACAGCCGGGGACGCAAATTTACCCACCGACCCCGATTCTGCGTAGACATGACCCTGTAACGCATTTCCGCGGTGGTGGAGGAAAACAAAAAAAAAGGTAGGCACTCGTGCAACTTTGTGTTTCTGTATCCTCACGTCTACACACCTGTTAAATATCACGTCATACGGATGTACGGTGGAGGTCATAAAAACAGATTAGTTTGACTGGGTTAACGCTCTCCAGGTCACTCAGGCTGCTGCTGCCTGGTGACGGACCGTCAGGCTCAAACATATGTTTTAAAGTTTGGTTTCAACGTTGAATTTGGCTCGGAAAATGCAAACCGCTGGTGGAGAAAGTTGTACTCGCTTTATAAGAAGGTGTCTGTGACGTGAGACAATTGGGTTTTTTTTATCAATTAATAGCTAAGCAAACTCTTGTTGTTTGAATGCTCTGATATAGTGGTTTAATGCTGATTTGAATGCATATTGCTGCGTTACATTTGTGCAGGTAATACGCCTTTCTTTTAATGTCGTGGCTGTCAGTGATGCTCTGTCGCAAATGTGTACGTAACCGTCCTACATCTGGTCATTTGCTGTAATTAACGTATTTTTTTAACGTAAAGCAGACCAAAGAGATTTCACTTTAGATAACCAATCAATTAATTTATCTCACGAGTAATTAAGGAAATCATAGTTATGCCTCTAAAGTGCAGTTAACACTAGGCTCATCTGGTGTTTTATTTCACACTACCGCTGTTTAATCATTGTTAACAAAGTCATGTCAAGTATATCTGAAACCAGGCTACACATTTACATGTTTGTCTGTTGAATACAGTTACAATTGCCTAAGGCTCAATGTTGAAAACAGGCTTCAGCAGCTTAGATAAACTCACATCAGATAAGAGTGACCGGGAGATATAGTTGGTGGTTTGTCATTGTAATTACAGGCAAACCAGTCTGTCTTGACCACATCTAATCTGTCATTCCTCATGTTTCATGTCCCAAAGGTTGCATTCCTCATGTCTCCCCCAACCCCCTTCTTGTACTTTCAGAATGTCATTAGAGTTAATGACAATTACATGCACATTACAAGATCCTACAAAAACTTACGTCAGAGATTGTTCGTTTTAGCAGATGCAGAAGGGCGTCATTTCCTGTCGTGCTGCTTCGTGCATTCTCTCAAACACTGTCACTTTTAAATTAAGTAGCATTTATGGAGCAATTTCTAATCCAGGAGCCTAAACAGTTAACTTTTCTCACTTTCTTTGACTACATAATATATGCATGATTAGAAATATTGCCTAAAAGCCTGATTTATGATTTGTGACCATCACGGTAGTCTTTCTGCATCTTTTGAAACCACGGAGAAACATCCTTTAAAGTCAGTCAGGTAGACTAAAAGTACCTGTACAGTATCGTCAGAGTACACACTCTGTACGAGCCGTGCAGATTGTGAATTTGTTGGGTGGCCTAGAGCTGCACGCGCAGCCCTGTCAGAGAGGGCAAGGGCTGGAGGGGTCAGGGGCTCTGAACGCTGACCATCTGGCCCTTTGGGGGGCTGGTTTCCTCACTGGCAGCCTTTGTTCCCTGTGAACAATTGGGACTTAATCTGGGAGGAGATAAGTAAGGCCCTAGTGACACCGCTCCTGCACCCGGACAGGTTTCTCTCTTTAGCCTTGAATGAGACATCTCCTTTCCATGATGCTTGTAATAAAACTCTCAAGCCAGGTCAGCGTTTGGCGTTGGGCATTGTCTTGGCCTCTTAACTTTTTATTTTTCTAATTGGCTCTGGAAATACTGTTAGTGAGTTGGATATAGTTGTAGGAGGGAAAAAAAAGGAAAACCTGATCATTAATATGTAGCCAAAACCTAAAAATATTGCACGTGTCAAATAACAACTATATGTCACTGTAGCTCCTTGAAGAGCAATAAGCACAAGCAAAAAAAAAAAAATTGCACATATAGCAAGATCCAAGATGAGATACACCAAACTACCAAACTACAAATTAAATAAATTACAGTTCTAACTCATTTTTGTCCAACCTCAAAAGATGCCCCATTTAATATAATAACACACCTTTTCAGCATTCTCAAAATACTGTTTTGTAAACCTTTTATCTTGTTGTGATAATGGCTCCTCTCTATTTTTTGCCAAGGCTCTCATGCCCTGTTTTTTTTTATTATGAAGAAGACCTGCTGTGAAGCAGAAGGTCTTTCCAAAAAATGCAGCATGACATTTCTCACATGGAAAGCTAGAAGAGGCTGTGGATAGATGACTCTTTCACGTCCATTTGTACACGGGGCAATTGTCACCAGGGTAACAGATTGATTTATTTTCTCACATTATTCTCTCAGCTATCGTGTAAGGACTCTCCTTTTGCTGTTTATGCCGCGTGTTTGCTCAGTTTGCCCTCGGCGTATCTGCTTATCTTACAGGGGAAAATAAAATATGTTTGTTTTCTAGCCGACATGTTATTCACTCCACTTATTGCTCTCTGTTATGACAAACCGGTGTGTGATGTATCATTTGGATGTGTATTCGGTGTCATAACAAAAAGGCATACATAGCAATTGATTACCAATCCAGTCAGTTACAAAGAGGTTTCAGTTTCCGTCTTTAGCCTCAGCCAGCTCTAGGAACATATCATTTTTTTTTAATATTGATCTATGAGGCAAAATCTTTAACATGGAACACCTTTGAAGATCATTTGCATTTGATCACGAGCCAGGCAGATGCTTCTCCTGATCCTTTCAGAGGTACTTCTCACTGATGGGCTTTTCTGAATCCGAGTACAGATGGTACAAGGGACAAAATCCCAAACAGAGGGATCAGTGCTATTGTTTCACACTTTTTTCACCGTGATGCGGCAGGACTGAGAAAACAGGTGGTCCTCAAAATAATTGTCGTTCATCAAACTGTCGGGACCAAATTTTTTTTCAAGTTTTCCCTGCATTTGTTTCAGTGAATTCATGCAGGCTGCTCAGAATTCAAATAAAATAGATAAAATTTTGCTGCAATGTCTTGGTACTGTATATATATATATATATATATATATGTATATCAGCCAAACTATTCAATGTCTACTTGTGAGAAACATCAGAAGTTAAAAGCATCTCGCTGCTGATCTGCAGTGCTACGTGTGTTGTGTGTGGACCCTTGTAGACTTTTATCCTGTCCTTCTTACTCGAACGTCCCTTAAAAAATGCACCATGGAAGAAGAGGGAGGCAAAGCATAGATAAGGAGAGGAGTAGTGGAGGCTGAGGAGATGGGAGAAGAGGTTAAAACAGATGTGGGAGTGATGAAGAATGCAACAAGGCAGCTGGATGCAGGCGGTATGTCAGACTCACTGCTGGCCGGTTTTAGGGAACAAACAGAAGGGACTGTGGACAAGGTGCAGCGAAATACGAGACTAACTGTATGTACTGTATGAAGGTGTATGACACAGCCGACAATTGGATCATTAAAGCCAATCTCACAAAGGCCGGCGCCCCTCCCCCGGCTGAAAGGAGATGTCAAAGGTCTGTGACCTCTTCCATTTATGTGCATTGATCCCTCTGGTGGGGGTGGGGCCTCCTCCTCAAAGCCCTCTACCATCAGCTGTTATATCTTAGTTTCACCTGCAGGAAGCAAGGCAATTATTAAATAAGTCATTAAAGAAAGTGAATTGACAACAATTTTAATAATGGAGAAATCATATTTTATTTTGTTATTTTAAACAAATGCACTGGTTCCAGCACATGCAAATATTCACTTTCTTAATCTTTTATGATAGCAAAGTGAATATTTGAAATTTATTTTTATTGACCAAACAGAATAATCGATAACGGAGATAAATATTTAGTTGCTGCTCTACTATTGACCCATAATCCAGTACACAAAGTAAATGGAGGAGAAACAGAATTGCAGATGTGAAACAGGTCAGGAAACAAAAATGAGTACTAAGGATTAATCATCTGCTTTGTTAAGCTTAACAATGGCAGTAAAGTTGCAGTTTGGTTTCGGTTCTATACACATCTTGTGTCAGCATCATTTTTTTTTCTTTATCTAGGATTCATTTCAAAAACTGAGACATACATTATTTGTCCCATAGACCCATTCATTTTTGTTCTTGCTGGATATGCGATAGACGGACACACTGTCTGAGGATGCTGTAGCAGTTTACTGACGTCATTCTGTGTAAATAACAGTCATTCCTAAATGTCTGACCGTGAATTTGTGCTGTTGGGTGTGAGTCTCCTTCACGCCCCGGTGTTTATGGCCTGTTCAGCAGTGAAGGGGAAACTGAAAGGTTGTGTAGACAAACTTCCACTAAGCTAAAATGTGCCTCTCTTTCTCACCGCCCTGGAATGAGGCCTTTTAATGACAAATGAAAGGAACTTACAGTCAGGAAGGTAGGACATGCAATACTTAGGAATACAGCCAAAAAAGACTGGCCTGAACATCCTGCTCTTTGTTAAAAAGGGAGGCTTTGGATGTTAATCGTGTGTGTGTGTGTGCGCGCGTGTGTGTGTGTGTGTGTGTGTGTGTATGCACATTTATGCATGACTGGAAAATGACCCTTGTAGATGGCACTTCCTGTCGTCCTGTTAGTTATCTCAGATTAAGACATGCAGGACAGGTTCTTATCTGTCACCACATCCAGACAGACCAACCCACTGACTCAACAGACTTCAGTTAAAACCTCAATTTGTACCTCCATTGCCATCTTTTTCTCTGTACTCTCACCCCGCGAGATCAAAGTTGAAATAGCTCCCCGACAGAAATGAATGGAACTTAACTGGACATGCCTCCAAGTCGTCCATCAGGAATCGTGTCCACAGCAAAGTCAAAGGGTCACCATTAAGCGCGTGTGTGTGCATGTGTGTGCGTTCGCGGGCGGAGGAGGAGGAGGGGGGGGGTGATGGCATGTCAAGGTGAAGGAGGAATTTCAGTCTTTTGTTCCCTGAGTTAAACTATTGAATTAACAGCAGCAATAAACAAATGAGGTCAATAACCCTGACACCCGAGTCCTTGCATCTCGCATCGCATCACAGTAGGGTTATGGCATGAAGTACTTATCTCATGTCTGCAGTGTTTTTTTTTTTTGTTTTTTTTTATTTTTTTATTAGATCAATCTCTTGGGTTTTTGTGAGCTCCATTACACCAATGTAAGCTTGTGAAGAGAAAAGTGTGCATGCAGCTCTGTGGAGAGCACTTAGTAATAATATCTTCATTCTTGCCATTGAAATCTGGAAAGTATCCAGCTGAGAATCCTGTCTCACACAGTACTGTTATGGAACAGTGTGTTCTCACATAGTGTTCTGCATTACCCCACCCCACCCCACCCACCCCAACCACACACACACACACACATCCACACACACCTCTCTCTCTCTCTCTCTCTCTCTCTCTCTCTCTCTGCGTACTGATGCCAACCCCAGTGGAACAGTACCTGCTGCAAGACATTACTGATTGCCTCTTATGTGTTCTTTTTAAAGAGTACAGTGTGTGCTGTGTAACTGGCTAGTACAATAATTTGAAGGAAAGTTCATAGTTTTTCGGTTGAATTTCATTCTTTTGGCCTTTTTTTTCCCCTTTGCGATAATAAACATTTGAATCATTTATCACAGCATCGGGGTTTCTATCTATTGATTATTGTGTCAGTTAGACACAGCAGTGATCATCCTTAGTGAAATATATTACTTTATTTTTGCGCTTTTAACACATTTTGAGTTGAGTTGAGACACAAAGTTGTCTTTGTGTTTAAAAAAAAAAAAAAAAAGAAGATAAACACAAATACAGACTCTTAGTAGCAAAAGCAAATATTGGAAGATAATTAAGTAAACACATGATGTGATTCATTGTGACAAATGTATAATTTGGGGTTAGTCAGTGGTGAAAGTCTGAAACATCCTGCAGTGTTGTGTTTGTGCTATTGTTGATGTGAACAGGCAGGACGTGTGCTATAACAACAGCTGGAAACACTCAGGCGTGTAGCCAGATTTCTCCACTTAGCCAGGAACATATATTGTCCCAAAATCTCCATGTTCACAAACACACAAACACACACAGTAGATACTCTCTCTCTCTCTCTCCCCCTTCATATTGAAACACAAGGTCACTGTGTGTTGATGCTGCCAGGGTTTTGTGGGGGAGATGGCTGTCAGCAGAAGGCTTTTCCATAGGCTGTCACAGGTTGTCCAAGGCTACGGTGACCAAGACCCAGCCCTCTGCTGTGAGGACTCAACGTTCTTCTGTAGCAGGGGGAGGTCATTCTCTCTCTCTCTCTCTTTCTCTTTCTATCTGGCTCTCCCTCGCTCCCTATCTTTCTCTTTTCATTCTCTCTGTGTGAACTTGTGCAATTGCAACTCGAGCACAAACAGAAGGAAAATCAGATAGAAAAAAAATGTTTGACACAGAAAAGCATGCTGTAGAATATAAAGAATTCTTACTTATTGATTTTCTAAGTAGATCTGTCGCATTAAAAACAAACATTAGCATTTTCACAATGATTTCAATATGATTTCATTGAAGGCCAAGAAGAAAACAGAGAGCTGTTTGTAAGTGAACTTTCTAAGACGTCAACCCACATGGGGTTGTTTGTTTCATTCATTTTTCAAGCACAAATGCCAAATATTTGATGTTTCCAGTTGCTCAAACTTTTGAGGAGGATTGGACATTTTAGACTGTTACTCAGACAAAACAAGCAATTTGACCATGGAGAAACTGTGATTGCCATTTTATAGTCTAAACTGACTGACTAGTTGAGAAAATATTTAGTCAGATTAATCTATAATTTAAAAAAAAAGATTTGTTAGTTGCTAGATCAGCGACAGAATGAGATCTCCGTGTTGTGACCGTATAGTTGTGATATCACAACCTTACGGATGATTTAAAGGCACAGTTTCTGAATATAGGATGTATGCATTTCTCCATGGACTTTTGATACTTTCACAGTATTTATATAGCACCTTGACCTGCTTTATAATCAAAAAAAGAAATGGAAATCTCCCTTTTTTTACAATATGGGACATTTCACATATTTACAATGGATCTCTCTGTCTCTCTCTCTCTTTCTTTCTTTCTTTCTTTCTTACTTCTTTCCTTCTCACTTTTAAGGTTCATTCATTCATGTTCCCTTGCCTCAGGGTAACTTTAGTCCCTACCTACTGTTGTTTTATTGTTGTGAATGTAACAGTATGTATGCATGTAACAGAGTTGGGACTCTGTGTGATGTGAAGCCAGAGAAAGTGAAATTGGGCGTGTTTACTATCTTGCACATTGGTGTTGATTAAAGATTATTCAAAGGGCAACAATGTTTTTTCCCTGCAGAGTGTTGTGTGAACATCAAATTATACAAGGTACAAAATTATCTGCTTGGCCAAATTAGCTCTGCCAAGGTACATCGAATATTGGTAAATAAAAACAACCCATGTTTTGGTGCAACAACAACAATTAGGAGGTACATGTTGTAATTCACTTTCAAAGGCCCTCATTAACTCCACCTCCTAGGCTGTTTCTAGGAACATAGAAACCTGAAAAAAGGAATACATTTGAAGTTAAAACTTTTTCTTTTCTTTTTTTTTTTGCCTGGATCATCATCATGTTGTCCAAGCAGCCCTGTCTAACTGTCACATCTGCCATGTGGTAAAATATCCCATCTCTCACAGGGATCAGTGCAGGATGAAGTGGCACCAGCCCTGAATAGGTGAATAGGTTTACTGTCACTTTTTCTCATCAGCGAGGTTTGTGTGTGGGGTCAAACCCTCAACAAAGGATGGCTCTGCGTCCATTGTGCCATTAAGACAAAAAAAAAAGAGTCTGATGGGACTGATGGGATTTAAGTGTGGGTCTTGTCACCGAGGGCAACATGGTGCTTATTAATCAGGAGGGTGGGGGGTAATGAAGAAGATGTTACAAGGGTGTGTGTGTGTGTGTGTGTGTGTGTGTGTGTGTGTGGAGGGGTGTAACGGGGGTGGGGTGCTGCTGATGCAGCAGTGCCGCCTGGGGTCAGGAAGAGGCACATGATGGATACAGCTGATCGCCCGGTAAGGAAGTTTAGAGGGAAGGGGAGGAGGCTCCTTCGTCAGGACATTGAGAAGCCTCTTTGTCGCGGTGTCACTCAAATGGATTCAAGGTGGCTGAGACTTTTTTTTCAGGGAGGAAAAGAAAGGAGAGGTCCTATTGTGAAAGGTGGATCTCACTCTGGACGCATGATAGACACAACAGACCTCTTTCTTCTGTTCTCTCCATGAGTGCTCACTGCTCCTGCGTGACTAAATAGAGTTAGTGTGTCAGTTGTGTGAACATTTCAGAGAAAAAGGTTGAGTGGATCGGCTGTTTTTTCTTTTATATCACTCTTTTATATTCCTTTATTTATAAAAAAAAGTGAAGATCATTATGAAGACAGTGTATGTCTTTGTCTTTTAAATGTCTTTAACATCTAATATATATAATTTAATGGCTTGAGTTTGGTGAACTATCCAGTACAGCTGGCATTGAATCTGAGTCAGCCTATTTAGATTGATTTTTATATATATATATATATTGTTATAAAGACATTTCCTAATAGTTTCTTGGAACATGTAATGTAATATTTACTTACAAGAAACCTGCTAAGCAAATATTAGTAAAGTATGTTGAGGAAGTATTTATAAAAATAGTCTTTTTTTTTATCATGTGACTGACATCCCACACTTATGTCACGCAATGACACCCGAGCCTGGGGCCAGGGACCTGACCCTTTTGCTAGTTCTGTCATCTGATAAGAGCCAATGTTTTGATAGTGTTGTCCCTCTCAATGTGATCCATGGCTCTCCATTTACACCCCATTAATAGGGCTGTCTAAACAACAGTTTATGGCCAGGACAAGGCCTGGTCAAGCATCATCAAAGATCTACTGTGGGATGAGCCATTAAGTGTGTGCCAGATGTTAGAAGAAGCTGAAGAAACTATTTCCATCTTAACGGAGGATGAAATAGAAGTCAGAATTGGGAACATGATAAATAAACAACATGAGATGAAGGATGATTTTTTTTTTCTAGACTTAGAATAAAAATGTAAATTATAAGAAAATGCATTGTGACCAGTGCAGCTCCTCATGTTTTTTTTGTTGTTGTTCTTCCCTCATCTTGCTCTTTACCATTGACCGGTGTTTGACCGCTGTCAGTGACAGGTTTACAGTATGAAATAAAACTCATAGTTGTCTTATACAATATGGCTTCTCTGAATAAGTCCATAAATGCATTAGGGTCCTGTGTCTCTCTCTGTTGTTCAGACTTAGGTGAACTGGCGTTCAACCCGGCAGTGTTGTAAAATGCAGATTGGGTTCACTGACAGGCCTTCCATTTTATTACACAGTCATGAACTGCATTGTAAACTGTCACTCGTCCCTCACTTTCATTCATATCTATCAGTGATAACAGCCGCAAGAGCAGATTCCTCTGCTGGTCGCAAAGTGTAAACATGTAAAAAATATGAGTTTTTGATGAGATCCATGACTGCGATGACCAAAATAAGACCACCAGTCTAGATTTGGCATTAAAAAAAAAGGTTTATTTTAAATTTTCCATCTTTACAAAAATTTCATCTAATATATTATATATAATATAATCTAGAAAAATGATAATAGCTAGAGAAAGATAACCTTCATTAGCAGCACCATAATGACACAAAATGTTTTAAGTCACTATTGCTCAATTGCATCATTATGGTCAGTGTTGCCAGAAACTGTTGGAAAGTTAGGAAGCATTATTTTATTCTTCTCTGTTTTCCTTTGATGAAACTAAACTGATGGAACGAGTGGGATTTATTTGACTGCCCCCATATTGATTAAAATTAAAAAATTATCACATTGTTTTCAGTTTACTATCTCTAATATCAACATTGTATCTTTTAAGTAATATGCAGGAATATTAGTTTACAATATTTACTGAATTTGACCGTAGTGGTGTGATTCTACCATGTTATTCAGGACTTGGCTGCTTTTAACAAGGCTTGTTTTACATTTGTGCTGCATCAGTTATCTGTTTGGTAGGCCTTGGCCATTAAACGATGCTGGCCTTTGTCCGTGGCTGAGATTTAGTTTAAGGTTAAATGCCTTGCCCTTAAACTCATCCACTGGGCCAGAGTGTGTGGCAAGGTCACCACTCCAATCAACCTAGTGTTAACACAAAGGCTGCTTGTCCCTTAATGAATTGGCTCCACAGTTCCTCAGCGAGTCCCTCCAGCCCCGCTGCCCTTTCACACGCACCCCCTAGCCTCTAATTTTGAAATGAGTTTTATAACTAGACAGTAAACTTCCAGTGGCTTAATGATGATGACTTCTTCATCTGCCCAAATGCTCCTTTTGTCCGCCCCTCCTCATGCCTAAGACCCTGCCCCCGTTCCTTCTGGTCACACCAGGCCTTAAACCCTGGTTCACCCCACTTTATAGTTCCGCAGATAATCCTCTAGAACACACACACAAACGCACGTGGATGCATGCACACTCACACACCACACACACACACCCTCAGGCTATTATCTCCCCTGAGCCCTGCTCTGTCTCTTTCTCCCTCTCTTTCTCTCTGTTGCTGCCGACTTCAGCAATGGCATTCAGCTGGAATGTTTGCCTTTGTTTGTGTGGCCCACTGGAAAGGCATGAATGACCTTAGCTCATCTGCTATCCTCACTAGCACCGATTTGCACTTCAGGGCCCAGCAGGTAGTCCTGAGGAGCGGGAGGATGGGGGGTTTTTTCGAAGAAGGTTGTGGGGCTTTTATAAGGAAATTAGAGCTGTGGACTGCCACCCGGATAGTAAACAACAGTGTGAGTCCTCACACCCTTGGCGTCAGGTAGCCCATGTGAAGCGGGTAGAGAAGGGGATTCTGGTTGTGGGAATTTTCACATGGTAGCCGTTTTGTGTCCTCGTTTTGTTTTTTTGACAGCTGAGCTGCAGGATTGTTTTCTTATTATATGAAGTCAGACTTGCTAATTAGCACCTTGGTCATTCCTTGTACTTCCTACCCACCTCGATTTGTCAGTTGAACCTCATCTTCTCCTTCATTTTTCGTGTTAGAGCCTCGACAGCAACCGTCATGTTTTGGGCAGCTGCTGAGTCAGCTAAGGCAAAGCTCTTCTCTGGAAATCCTAAAGAGGAAAAACCCCTCTCCCCTACTTTGAATTTAAGCCCATGATCTCCCACAGCCCCCCAGATGGTCACATGACTTGTCTTTCCTCAGGTGGTGGCGGTAGAGATACTTCCCCTTTGTCAAGGACTTTAGCAGGAGCTCAATGCAGTGGTGAAGGATGGGTTCGGGGGCGGGCAAGCATTCAATCTACACTCCTTTGTTTTGTTTTGTTTTTTGTTTTTTTGCACAGTGTCTTTTGAGGCCAAAGATAATGCTGGGTTTACTCATTATCTCCATTTCAAATGGGCTGTTTAAGACCAGCCATGTCAAAGTCAGGGGCTTGGACATAAATCACACTGACAGCTCTTTTCCACCGGTTGAACTTGTGGCTGCGCTCGTATCGCTGTAGATGGATCATTTGTATAGATTTCACTTTTGCTACACAGTTAGTTATCACTTCAAAATGTCAAATGCAATCTAAGGCTCCGCTCGATACTCACCGATATTTGCCACGGTGTGGCCTAAATTCGCAATAGCCGGATAAATTTCACAGTCAATCTCAAGCCCAATGTTTAGACAAATGTGGTTGATTGAGAGAAATGAGTGCATGAAAGTGCAGTGAGGACTAATGGAGGCCCTGATTGGCTCGTGTTGAGGTTTACAGCTGTCCCTCACACTGACTTTGCCCTAATATAACCATTGGAGAGGAGGTGAGAAGAGCTGCACACGACTCGATTAAAACAACTGTTGACTGTGTCTGTGGTAATGAACTGGAACATCAGTCACACGGCTCAGTGAAGCAAGAACCCGGGGGCCAGTAAGACGAGGTGTTGATAATGAGTCTTTAATACAGCAGATTTAGCAACCGATGTCACAGTTTATTTCAAACACTCCTCGTCTATTTTGCATTTTTTTCTATACAACATTTGGCCATTTTAGTCATCATTTCTGTTCTAATTCTTAATCTAATCAACTTCCTGAGAAGAAATATTTGAATTAAAAGTCAAAGTTGGAAACTATGTCATGATGAGTGTTGAGTATATCTTCCCCGCCATCAAGTAGATGTGAGTCAGACCTAATATTTACCTGACAAATTCTTGACTTGACATGAACTAGTTGACTGGGAAACACACACATAGAAGCCATACATGAGCTGTACAATTCATATTGTAACATATGGTTTATGGTTAAGGCCACATTAAATGATACACTTACAATATTAGTATTAGAATCACAGAATTGTACTCAAAATGATGTCCTGGGAGTACGGTTAGATTTGCCAATCTGATAGTTGATTGTGTTTATAGTCGGGTGATTTAAAATGTATTTGTGATATTGTATTGTATACATTGTATATTTAATAGAATGGAGTTTTTCTACGATGTCTTACATTTTTAAGGTAAGTGAAGTAAATGCGACATATTATCCCCAACATCTGCCAGCGCCTGTTGATTTGTGGTGCATTTCCGTTTATTTATTTTGACCAGATGAGCCCCTGGTATTTATAGCAGGAGTAAAAGCCCAGTGTGGGGTCAATCCCGGGCAAGGCTACGAGGACAAAATGCTCAAGCTGACCTGACATTCTTGTTCCCATTTTGTCGGCGATGGATTCTCCTGTCTCTGAATTGGCCCCAATAAAAGTCGGGTGTGGCAACGAGGGACCCGAAATGAGCTTGAGCATTAGAGCAAAAGTTTGATTCACAGATCCGGCGTCCTCACAACCACCCACCTCCTCCCCTTTTTCGGAAAAAAAAAGAAAAAAAAGAAAAGTTGACACAGTGACCATGGCGGATGTTTTGGCGTACGGGGGGTCACACGTGGCAGGGCGCTGTGGATGTGTGGCAGCGGGGAGATGCGGGCCTTTCTCTTTGTTTCCCCCCACAGCTCTGCAGGCCTCCAAGAGCATCTGTCACCACAGGGGGTTAGCAGGGCCAAGATGAATGAGCCCCCGGT
Source organism: Pampus argenteus (assembly GCA_036937835.1). NCBI lineage: Eukaryota > Metazoa > Chordata > Actinopteri > Scombriformes > Stromateidae > Pampus > Pampus argenteus. The sequence goes on from CM072875.1 coordinate 15,681,400, forward strand.
GGATTCCCTCCCTCCTTGGCAAATGGCACACTACAGAGGAGGGCATAGGGGACTAGGGGGAGGGGTCTATCTATGTGTGTGTGTGTGTTTGTTTGCATGTGAGAGAGAGAGACAGAGAGAGAGAGAGAGAGAGAGAGAGAGGGAGGGCTTCTGCTGTACTGAGGGAAAGAGTGGGAATCCTCCTTTTCATAGACTATCATGACAAAGGTGACTTGAGACATACCAGAGAACACTGAAACTCCATATGCTGCCCGGATATCAACTCTCTCTTTCCACAAGGATTTATCATCTAACATGGACTACCTTTGAAGGAAAACAAACTGCCTTCATTTCACATTTGGGATTTATTACATCCGATTTGGATTTTAAGGGTTCATCCACTGGTCGAGGAGTCATGGAAGGTACAGGAGAAGCTTTTGAAACTGCTTGCTGTGTGTCACGTGGTATTCAGCCTGATGTTTAGCATTAATGAGATGGGCTTTTAGCACCTAATTTAGAGGACACGAGAGATGTTTGTCTTTTTTTTACCCCTCATTTTACCCCATCCCCCTTTCCCAGGTCTGATGGGCAGTGTCTTTTCACCACCAGCTTTTCTAATGTAAAGAGTGTGCTGAGCTCTTTCCCGCATTTCAAGTATTGCATGTTAAGGCATAACAATGAGTTGAAAAACGGTTTAGATATTTATAAAATTTTCATTAACATTTAATCTGCAGTTGATGACTTGGGTAAAAAAAAAGGACTTATCGGTGAATTGGTAATTTGATAACACTTTAAAGTAATTCCTGGTTTAATTAATGTTAGTTATTTGTGCTTTCTGAATTAAAAAAAACAACAATAAACAATGACCTAATGTCAAGTTTAACTGTATGAACAGTATAGATATTTTCCTACCTCCTTTTTCCCTGATGTTTACTGTAATATAGAAAACACTAGATTGTCCTTTTGCACATTTCTGTAAAAAAATGTGTTGGCTTTTAATTTGAAGGATAAAGTTTGAATGTGAGGTTAAGCAAGTTTAATCCTCCTTCTCTCCCTCTATTGTAAACACTGTAATGTAATTAGGGTGAAACAAAAGAAAGGCTGCATGGAGAGAGAAAAAGAAAGGATAGAAATAATAAATAAGTTAAGCTCAGTTGGTCAGTTAAAAATCTAATATTTACTAGGATACACTGTATGCCTGATATCTCCTTGAATTTTTTAGTTTTCGTGTGATTTTTGTGAAGGAATATTTTCAGCTGAAGTTGTGACCATTTGCACTTCGCATGGCAAAGTTGCAGAAAATGATTAAACAGGAACATGAATTAAACAGAAAAAATATTATTGATACCTCAATTTTAGTTAAACAAATCAGTTCATAATGTTAGAGGTGATCAATTATTGTAGTTTTTTTTCTTTACATAAATCAGAAAACATGATAACAATACAACAAATAATACCAACATAGATAACACAGATGACTGTGATGACTGTACATGTAGTCTTATGGTTGTATTTATGTTGACATGATATACTGATCAAACTTCAGTATATATACATAATATTCACTCTAATAGCTGAAGTGTTTTCTGCAATTAAATAAGTCTTTCGCTGTGTTGTATGATATAAAACAAACAGTCAAACGTTTGGACACACTTTCTCACTGAAGTGAATGGGAAGGTGTGTCCAAACGTTTGGCTGGTACTGCACATATGATGGGTGTGTGTGTGTGTGTGTGTTTGTGTGTGTGCACATGCAGTTTGCATTTGTAACAAAGTAATTATGTGACAAATGTATGTGTATTTAACCTAACCATCACTTTGTATGTGTAAAGACCTAAACCAGCATCTCAGCCTAAACATTCCCTCAAATGTCATTACTGGAAAAGCACCTCCAGCCGGACTTGTATTGGTGTGTAGATTTACGGCTCCTTCATCCTCATCTCAGGAGCCATCTACGTCTCCTGACTGGGTTTGTCTATACCTTTCACAACAAGATAAGCATCAAAATATTTCAAGACTCCTCTCCTTCGGGTAATTAGCAGAGTCTCAGAGCTTTGGTTGAGCTTCATATCCTTTGGAAACACCCAATGAAGGATAAAGCATGTGTTAAGATACTGTAGATAGAACAGTACATTTTTACATTATCAATACTACATTAAATTCGGATATAATTTTCTTCTATTTTTAATCAACACTTGAGCGAGTCAGTTGCCCAAGAGGTAAAATAGTACAGGTTTCTGTCTGACACATTGACGTTTTTAACTTTAGTTTGATTACCTGTATCAAGCTGGCTAATCATTTACGAAATAAGTTCCAGTGTGGTCAGTAAATGCAAGTTGAACTGCCTTGTGTACACTTGCTATTTGTAGGACTTGGACCCCAGACCAGCCACCCCTCTTACAGAATAGCAGCACACAGTCAGAAGTGATGACTGGATAGATTGTGACAGTCAGTCAGTGTTTTGAAGGGAACTTTGCTTCTGTTATATCAGAGCCATCAGAGTGGCTAAACAATACTTTGTCAAAGGGTCAAAGTAACTGGCAGAACCATTCAGAATACTGTGACTGTGTGTAGTGCGTGCGCAAGCTACAAACTAAAACACCCAATTGTGTTTTATGAAAATAGCCCCAGGGCCATGGTATCATATTGCGCCTTTTTTAGCCTCAGAATAGCGAGTACCTATGTGACTGTTTGAGCCCTACTCAGTGTTTTGAGTGGCCATAAGTGCACCCATTCATTTTGTGAATGGGCATGCTCTTTGGACCATGGTGAGTATCTGTAGCATACATGTTTCAGAAAGTAGAGTCAATGAGCTCAGTACTTGTACAACATTGCTTTATTGTAATTTTCTTGACGTGAAAATAACTTTAACATCTTCGAGGAACCTCTTGTAGTCTTTTTTTTTTTCTCCACTGCTTTTATAAACTGTTTCATTCGTGTTGTGTTTGACAGACTGTGAGCTAATCAGAGATCTTCCTGCTCTCCCTCAGGTCTCAAAGCACTGAGAGAAATGTCTTTCCTGAAAGTTTCCGCTGAGTGGTTGTGACCCAGCATGTAGCAGAGGTGAACAAGTCCCTTCACGCCTGGGAACAATCCAACAATGTAAGTCACCTTGTTTTTTTAATGCTCTGCTAATGTTATCTGTTTGTTTTTTTGTTTTTTTGCAAAACAGCACTGGCTGAGACTGCATTTGGAAATTCATCCCATATTTGCTTGTCTTGTGTTCTCATATTTTCTACTTAATTGTCTTATCAAATGCACTGAGAGAAGATTAGACTAGCTTGTTTTGACCTCGGGTCACATTCATGCAATCTGTTGATGCCACCCAGGAGCTGGTGAATGGCCTTGACTGACTGACTGACCATCTGACTGCCTGAGAGACAGTTTTAAAGTCACCACTCATGGACATGAACACCCCAATTTAGCCATTAGTCTTTGAACACTGAACTGCTTCTTCGCAGTAGAGTCTCACTCATTATGTTTGACCATCCATCAAGCGGACTGCACCCGCTGACTTACCTGAAATACCCCCCCCCCCCCCCCCCCCCTCCCCTTTGCACACTACAACTGACCTTAGCGACCACCTGAGTCACACCTCAGAAACATCCGTTAAGCGACCTCTGCCACAGTTACGCTTTGTTTTAAGTTGTGCAGGTGATAAAAGGTCATTCTCTGTCTTCACCTCCGGCCTGTGCGAGGTTAATGACAAATCTGTCCGCTGAAGCTCGAGGGTCAGCCAGCCAAAGAGGCCTCCGGAGGCTCTTTTGACTTCTCAATCGAACAGGCAGCGACTGCTTAAAAACGCCCTTAGGCACTCGTTTCTTTTCTTTCTTTTTTTTTTAACCCACTCTGTCTTTGTTTCTCTGCGCAGCCACCTTCCTCCCATCAGTTAAGCAAGAAATACTGTAGCTTCATTCTGTTAAGCTGCTTATCTCTTTGACAGCAAAGCCAGACACTGTTAATCTTGTCTTTTGTCTGGATTGGTCAGATTCTTCCCAGGAAGGTTGTTAGGTAAACACAGTGTCTGGAACCTATCCAGGCGTGGGCAAAATGTGACCTGCGGGGTGACAATCAGCTCCAACCTGATTCCCATCCTGCCTCTTATTGACAAAATAAAAAATGTTCAGGGTTTCTGTGTAGCTGGTAACTACAGACATGTTGTATCTATGAGATATTGACTCGTGGACTAATATATTCACAGTGAAAACTAACAGGAATCACAGATTTGAATGCTAAATTTATCCGTGAACAGCTTCGCATGACCTTAGTTAGACGTGAATGAGGAGTCTGGGCTTTTTAATGACAGCTGAAGTCTACAACTTGGCCTCCACTTGGCTGCTTTAGTGTTGATGAATCATAACACTGGTCTGTAGTCTAATGTAGTCCAAGGACAAACATGGAAGGCATTTCAGGTAATTCTCATATGTCAGGAAATCAGCCAAAACCTCCTTTATTTTTTTTTCTGCTTCACATTTCAAACGCTACTCTTGACTATTATAAAATAATCCAGTGACATGTTTTGACAAACAGAAAAAAATGGGAGTTTGAGTAGTTTGATTTTGTAGCAGCTCCACTGTATTGTTTACAAGAAGGGAACATTATTGTAACATAGCTGTTAGTCAGTTCTTTTAGTCTCTCTTTAAGCTTCTGTCTTCCTCCCCCGGTCTACATTTTTTCTGTCTCTCTTTTTATTTCACTCCTCGGGTCTCTTTCTCTTGCTCTCGTCTTTGATTCCGCACGCTTTTAGCCTTCTGTCCAGCTGCCACCTGCCACCAGAGAGCCGGCCGACGTCAGGCCCACACAGCCGACCCCAGCAGATGTCCCACAGAGTGGACACTTGGGGTGGAGGGGGCGCTGGGGCAGAGCAGTCAGAGTGACATGACAGACAGAAGGAGAAAAGGCCAAAGAAATAGGGGGGGGGGAGCCTTTGGCCTTGGCCATTATGTTTGGGCTGACATAGAGAAAATAGGTGTGTGTGTGGTACTGCAAGCGTACATATGTTGATAGCATGTGTGTGTTATTATTCGCATTAGCTTTTGTGGTAAACTTTTGATAGAACAGGACAGATAATACCAGTTAATCAACGTTAACTAATCAAACATCAGAAAACAGTGAAGGATGCCATCACAATTTCCTGATTCAAACTGTGTTTTTTTTTGTCTGAGCAACAGGCTAAAACCTAAATATATTATCATATAATCAAAAAATGGCAGCCATTTGAGAAGCTTGAACTAGCAAATGTAAACGTTTTTGGTTGAAAACTTTTAATTAAATGTCATTTTTGGTCTTCACACTTCAGTAGAGTCGGATACAACAAGAGTTTTGGTCATTTTATGAAAAAGATCCGCTGGTATATATCTATACTGTTTATTAGATACCATTAGCCTTTTTTTTCTTGCAGGTCTCTAGTGCTTGTAATGTTGGTTGATTTAGTTGGACATGTAGCAGCTTGCTTACAAAGCTCAGTAATGTTTTCCTTTACAGTAATTTTGGACAGGTTTGTATTTTGTGATCAAGCAAAGACATTTATTTTTTTTTAACATCTGTAGCCTGTTATTCATATATAAATAACTAATCAATGAATGGAGATGGACAGTACTGTGAGTGTTCATCTTTTGATTATCATTCTGCTCTTTTCTTCCCACAGATAATGGGGAATTCATACGCCGGGCAACTGAAATCTGCTCGATTTGAAGAGGCTCTCCATAACTCCATTGAGGCATCTCTGCGATCTAGCAGTGGAGATCCACAGCCTATCTTCACACAGCTCTATCTAGAGCCGGAGCCGTATCCTGGTAACATGGACGGTAGGATCTTGAAAAAAACAGAAAAATAGCACCGCTCACTGCAGTAGGATTATAGGGAAGACTTTTTTTTTTCACAAATACTGCAAATACACAAAACAATTTAGTATCAGTCAATAAAATGTTACATGTTGTTTTTTGTGATCTTATAGGCTGCAGTAAAAGTGAAAGCTTTTTTGCCATGCAAATTTTGATTTTGTAGTAAAACATCAATATTCATACTTATAACTAGATGATATTGAATTGAAGCTGTAAACATAATTCAGCTATGATTCATTTTACTATGTAATTTTCCATAAATCAGAAAGTTTAACATTGCATTGATTGTGTGTTTTTATTTGTGGATAAATATTTACAGGAATCTTAGTAGTCATTATAAATGTACGTATAAATAAAAATCTGATATAATGTGTCTTCACTAGACATGAAGCCAAAAGCTGACCTCCATGGTGGTGAGCTGCCAGGCCACGAGCTGCTAAATGGCCACTCTTCCAACGATCTGGAGGAGCTGGATGATGACGATGACTCAGACAGCAGCAGCCCTCCACTTCCCTACCTGCAGGGTCCTGCACCAGACGGCTGCTGCACACTGGACGGTAATACCCAGACTAAAAACTTAACTCATATCTAACTAGTTGAGTCTTTTTCTCTTCTTCTTTTTATTAGTGGAAAAATGTAATTATTATAGAGTATATTGGTATTGTCATCTGCTTTTTTCACCACTTGGTAGATAAATTGTCAGCAGGACAAATCTATCCTAGTTCTGTTTTTTATTTCTTTAAATATGGCAACTATCTGAGAGAAAAAAAAAAAAAAATTTTTCATCCTCAGGGTTCTGTCAGGCCGGCAAGGACCTCCGCCTGGTCTCCATAGCAACAGAGCCCATCGAAGTCCCAGCAGGCTTTGAGCTGGTCGGTGCCAAGTCCCCCAGTGTCCACGAGCACATCCTGGTGTGCGCTGTGGACCGACGCTTTTTGCCTGATGAGAATGGGAAAAATGCACTTTTAGGTCAGTCTGAGATAAGAGACAGATAGCATCACTTTAAGTTTCTTGTGATAAGAACACACATTTTATATATTAGCAACAGCTTTTTCTTTTAACATATATCATTAGAAAGTATTAGGTGTCATCCTACCCTATTACCTTTTTTGTTGAGCAGCCTTTAGCGGTCATACAATCTACTGTGAAAAATAATCTATTCATTTCATTTTTCATTACTTTACTTCCAGGTTTTTCAGGAAACTGTGTGGGCTGTGGGGAAAAGGGTTTCAGATACTTCACAGAGTTTTCTAACCACATAAACCTGAAGTTATCCACCCAGCCCAAGAAGCAGAAGCACTTAAAATACCACCTGGTGAAAAATTCTCAGGGTGCTCTGTGCAAAGGACCCCTCATCTGCTGGAAAGGTAAAAACACTCTCGAGCATCTGGGCTTTTCCAAACCTGCATTCGTATTACACTTCTATCTTGCAGTGATTTTGTGCTGTTACTTATTGTATGTCACACTAATTACTCGATTCACTGTTGTTTATTTTATTATTATTATATTTTTTTTTTCATTTCTCAGACTGTAAAACCCGTCAGTTCTCCAGCAGTGCATCAACGTCCAAACCCAGCTCGTCCTCCTCTCTCAGCAGTAAAGAAAACGGAGGAACCAGCGGTCATAGCTCCTCTCCCTTTTCTCTCTCAGGTGAGCCTGCATGCAGCACAGATATCTGTATTGTGAGATTTAACGAATTGAGGCTGACACGAAATTACTTCTAAGAAACATACACTGTCTTAAATATACTAATATATATATATTTATTTATGTATTTTAATATTAATGTCAGGTGGTATATGTTGACAGGTTTATGTTGTTGCCATAGAGACAGGTTGTCTTTGCTTTGAAATCTGCATTTAGTTGTTCAGTTTGTGACGAAAGAGGCTGCTGTGTTGTTTGTGTTTCATCCCATTTTGTTGTGATGACGGACCGACATATATTTTGGTAGCCTACTGATATTTTATTAATATCAAAAAATGTGTGCATTTTATTTATGGATATTACACTTATTAGCAGCAGTTGTTGCAATATATATCAGATATCAGTTGTTTGTTTCTGTAGCAGTACGATTCAAGACTACTTCTTCACTTTCAGTTTAACAATAGTGAAATGTGTTGAGATAAACCAGTTTCTGAAATGTGATATGACTATGGGACAGGTTATGCTTCTCTTCAGGAGATGTTGTTCTTCTCTGACCTCTCACTGTTCCTTCTTTGATTGAAAGAAGGTCTGGGGCTTATGGTATTGATTTGTTCTGAACCTGGAAGCTGCCTGTCAGCAGCGATCTCACACATTAATGTGTTAGGCAGCTGAGCTGCTGGGTTTGTCATTGATGTAATTCTTACCGTATATCTCCTGACTGTGACCTTAAGGTTCATCCTGCCCCCAAAGAGGTCGGTGACACTTGCTTAGGAAGCCATGAGGTTAGACACTGTAGCGTGCACCTCTCCTGCTCTTTGCTAACTGAATGTTTGTCCATCAATGTTTCATGAAAAGGAGAGTTATGATCTGTTTGTTATTGTGCAATGGGTGTTGCATACAGACACAGCTGAGTCTGTTAGTATTTGACATTTGTTTGACATGAGGGCTACTGCTGGTGGGTATTGCAGTTTGAGTTTTAAGATATCCCAAAGATTTGGTGAAAAGGGGAACACTGTGTACCAGCATGCCACAGGGTTTGTGAGTCCTAGACAGACAGACAGATTAATAGATAGTTAGATGTTTTTTGTATATATATATATATATATATTCTTGCATGATAATCTTTTGTTTTCATCAGCAGATTCTCCACCCACTAGAACGACGCAAGTGTCCTCTGTCTTTTTCGGCAGTCAGGACCTCGGCAGAGACTGTAGTTTCCTTAAACCTCTGGCCTCCACACCTGGAAACAAGACTCTACCAATAGGTGAAGCTCTTTTTTTAATACATCTGTATCTTCATGTTGTTTTATCAGCTAATTACCTTGTTGATGTAATTCTGCATTATGCATATTGTATATTACTAAACTTTATTCATTTTATTAAGTATATTATTAACCTTCACAGATAGAAGATAACATACACTGCATGTATTTTGGTTACTAGTAGCAGCCAGGCTTTGAAAGTGGCATTTACAAGGAATTAGATGCTGATAAGTCTTTGCCTTTATGCGAGTGACGCTTGACTGGCCTTGCCCTTATGCTGAAAAAGGTTGCTTAGCTACAGTTTTTCTTTTACGTGGTTCAGCATAAGGCAGATGGAGCTGTGGTTGACCGTGGAGCCAAGATTAACCTCTGCTATGCCCTGCTTAGACACACACACAGGCACACGCACGCACACAACATGCACAAACACATGTATGTGTGCACTTGTATTTACACACCGATCAATACTGAAGGAAGGATTGCTGTAATGACTTTTTAAGGCCTTGCTATCCATTAGCCCCTTTACAAGGTTGTGATATTGACAAGCAAAGGCTACACATGCCAATCAATGTTTTACTGTATTTTGCATATGCAGTGAATATGAGATTGGAAAATGTCCATCATGCACATCTTTATGTATTGCTCAGTCTCTGCAGACACAGTTGGCTAAATATATTTGTAAGTTATTAATATTTTGATGTGTTTAATTTAATTATGTTTTCATAATCATCAAATAGCTATAGTTGGTGTACAGTATAGACAATATAGTTAAATATATATGTCTTGTATTTGAATTCAAAGGGCTCTATCTGCATGGACATACTCAGATATAGTATTGCCAAAGTACTGTATGAATATTGACATTAATTTGCATACAGTACATCGCAGAGGAGGAAAAAGTGAAAAGAAAGAAAATAAATTATATGTATGTACTGTATATGTATGTATCTTATCTTTGTAAATCTGTACATTTATGTGCATGTGTGTGTTTCCAGTGCCCACAGCTCTGAGGGTGAATGGACCAACTAATGGCCTGGGTGTTGACGGGCGTCCTCCCTTACTGAGCCCCTCCCAGGTCTCCTTAGGGCCTCAGAGTCAGGGGTATCGCACTGCTGACATAGGAGACAGTCCAGGTAATGGTCTGTCTTCTCCTTAAAAATTAATTCATTAATGATTAAGAAATTTACTGGAAGAGGCACAATATGTGTTATATGTTCATGATCTAAATGTTCAGTGCTCAAATTTTCTATTATGACATTTTCTGTTTCTGTTTTTAATATCCAGTGTCCTCTGTCATGAACTCTGGTCCTCCAAAGAAGCGCCACCGGAGCTGGCATCCCAGTTCACTGGTGCCTGTTCCACCAACAGCTGTCCCCGTGCCAGCCATACGGCCAATAGTTGGTTCTCCAGGTCAGTTCCTGAACCCTGTCAGGGTGGCTCTTAGAGGCCCTAATGAACTCAACATGAGTCAGTGTGAGCTGTGCTATAAATTGACCCTCCTATTTTGTTTCATTTTTAGCTAATTTTGCTGTCTGTGCATGTGTGTGTGTGTGCGTGTGTGTACGTGTCCTCTTATGACTATAGACTGTGTTGTTTATAACTCCCCCTCCCTCCACTTCCAGGATGAGAAAACCTCATCCCTGACGTTCTCCGGTTGTTAGGGATGATTCACTCTGTATCGCCATGGAGATGGAGCTAGAGAGTTTGTTGCAGAAATGATTTTAAGAATTGTATGATTAGGGAAGATTTATGCCACATCATGCAATTGTGGTTATATGTACTACCATCATTGGTAGTAGATTGCAAATAAATTCTCTGCCCTGTTATATTTTTATCCATTTGCAAAGTGGCCACAATACAGCAGCTACAGTCCTAGTCAATAGTTTTCTTTCAAACTTAAGCAAAGCTGCAATTTAACTGTAAGGTGACTTCTAAATAATCCCAGTATTGACATGCCTTTTTTTAATTTATTTATTTATGACCAGGTTCTGTATTGGGAGTGTCCTCTTCTCAGCCACCGGTAGCGGGGGTCATTCAGCCCCAACCTGTCACTGCTGGAGAGACTGTCATCATCCCTGACAACCTGCTTGGCTCTTCAGGAGTTCGCCCTGTCATCCTCATTGGTACAAGATTCTTTCAGTGATGTGTTACTCACAAAATAAGCATCATCCTGCAGGGGATATGTAAACACTGCCAATCCATGTCAGAAAAATAACTGAAAACAGACATTTTCTATGAGACTCGTAGAAACCTGTTTTACGTGTGTCCCAAAAGCCAAATGTATTAAATTTTTTAACTGTCACTAAAACTTAAAGTTAAGTAGTTGTAACTTGTTGTTGCATTTCTAGACACTATATTTCAGTTGTATCTAATGATGGGCTTTCTTTTCAGGGCATGGCACTTTACCTTATTTCTATGGGAATGTTGGAGATATAGTAGTGAGCCCCCTGCTGGTCAGCTGTTATAAAAGCAACCAGCTGACAGAGAAAACCCTGGAGATGTTGGGCCTCAACAGCAGCCAGCTACTCAGTGTGGAGACAATGATTCTGCTCACTTTGCAGTATCTTGCACGTTTGGGTAAGCAGTAAATACATGTTCTGTCATTTGTGTTTTTACTTGGCAAAATATATATCTAACTTTTTTTGTACATGATTTTTCTTGGAGGTTCGGAGCAGATTCCCCTGAGGGAGGAGCTGGAGCAGATTGTTTTGAAAGCCATGCTGTGCTGTCCCGGGGGTCCTGCCATCTCCCCGTCCCAGCTGCCCTGGTTGGCTCGGCTGGAAGCCAGCGTCTCCGGAGGCAGCGTCCAAGTCGTGGTTACCCATAACTCTTTGGGAGAGGGCATTTCTGAATCACTGCGTTCTCTCTGTGAATCCCCTCACCACCAGCAGTGCCTGCCCACGTATGTGGTCATCGTATGTGCCTCTAAAATGAGCGGCAACGAGTTCTGTGTGCTGGTTTTAGGTGAGTTTTTCAGCCTGGCTGTTCCATTTCAGTATCTGGATTTAATCTTATAAAATCTATGATGGCCTGGCTGTAATGTGATCTCAACATGTTGGTGTTGGACACAGGGAAGTATCAAGCGCGGGCCTTGGCAGAGGGCATGCTGACAACCAACGAGTTTCTGAAGGAAATCAGCTATGAGCTCATTACAGGGAAAGTCAGTATCTTGGCGTCTCACTTTAAAACCACATCACTAGGTAAGCTCCATTCTGCCTATTCTGTGTTTGTTGTCTGATGAAGGAAATTATCAGATAGGTCTTATGGAAGAGGAAGAAATTATATCTATATCATCAATATTCAACATTTAATTTTCCTAGATAGGTAATAAAAGTGGCAACTCTTTGCCACTTTAAATTAGCCTTCATCTGTTTCATTTTAGTTTTTTGAATCAATCCTGTGTTCGGGGTAAATTTTGCACAGACAGCAAAAGCATAGTTACTCAGCAACTGTAAAATAATATTTATACATCCCCATTTGACTTCTGTAATCTGTAATCACAACTTAATAACATCAAGATGTAAACTAAGTAAGTCATGATGCTGCTGTGTTTGGCATGCACATGTTATATTTGGCGAAAATACCAAAATAGAACATTGTAACGCGACTACTTTTTAAAGGATTTATTTAATAACTGTGTTTGTGTTTGAGAGAATAGCAAGGCTGTGTGTGACCATGGTGACGGCTTGTTTTTAGGGGACAATCTGGACAAGCAGCTGGTGCGATACCAGCGCAGACGGAAGGGCCAGGTCATCCAGCCCTTCCAGGGCGATGTCACTGACCACATCCACTCCCAGGAGGCTGCCAGCATGTCACCACCCTCAGAGAGAGGTTAGACTGCACCCTGGTGCTCACTGTGCTGAACTGAACTGCTTGGCTTCCATTACCAAGGGCTGCTTAAACAGTTTTTTTAACCAGCTAAAACAATATTTCACTTATAGACAAATTTGGTGATTTATCTAACCAATCATTTTACTGTTTTTACCATTCTTCCTCTACTATACTGGTAGGCAGAAAATGAGATGCCTTTTTTTTTAGTTGAAGAAATATTATCCATATTCAAACCAGATTATTGTAGTTTAAAATGTGTTTTCCATTATATTGGCAATCACTGTAAGTTGATGCTATGTTCTTGGTTTTCTCCTCTTTTGTTTTCCTGTAGCAGAGCTGCTAAGTAAGGTCTTCCAGATCTATCCCACCCAGCTGAGTGTGGCGCGGAGCCTCCTCTCTCAAGTGTGCTCTATTGCTGACTCAGGAACCCATAACCTCGACTTAGGGCGCTTTTGTAAAGTGGACTTCCTTGTTTTGGTCCCACCCTCTCACATTCTAGTACATCAGACAGCCCAGCGCATCCGACAATCAGGTATGTAACCCTAACCCAAAAAGTTTCTTCTACAACGCAGTACAAAACAATCTGCATGATTTAAGGACTAAAACTGAAGTTTTGTTTCAGTAAGTTGTGACTAAAAGATTGTATTAAACATTTGTTTTTTGTTTGTTTTTTATTTGCTCAGGAGTGCTCGTGGACCTGGGTATCGAAGAAGCATCATCAGCCCACCAGAAACCCGACAAGTACGTGGTGCGTCTGGATGGTGACGTACACGCCAAAATGGAAGCTTTCATGAGGAAAGTCAAGCAGAACCCGTACACCTTGTTTGTCCTTATCCACGATAACTCGCACGTCGACCTCACAAGGTAAGAAGAAACGCACAGAAACGCACATGCTCTGCTGATAATCTCTGGCCATGTGAAAAGATGAGTTGTTATGGCTGCCTAAAATTGAGAAGAGAACACAGCTGCAAGCAAGTGGGAGCAAACACAGAACATAATTTGAGATCTAATTTTTTTCTTGATACTTTTAAGACATAGTTGGCTCTCAGGAAGTTTTTTTTCCCTTTTGTATATATTTTGACATGTATCTTGTATCTATTCAGTAATAGTTGTTTATCATGCCAAGATCCTCTGTTTATTCCAAGTAGATGTTTTTCCTGCTAGAAACACATTATAGATCACTTCCTGCTTTCCAGAAGATCTTTCTTGGAAATGACCTACAGTGACTTATGTTGTGAATAACTATAATAAGATCTGCACATCTCAGACACTTTGCCCTGCTTCTTCTCCAGTGCTCTGTCAGGCTCTGTGTGCCACGGGGAGCTTCAGGGTCTGGCTGACCGGGTGGTGAACTGCCAGGAAGTCTTAAACGCTATGAACCTGCTGGTCCTGCAGGTCAGCTGCTTCCCCTACACCCTGCAGACCCACCAGTCCCGCATCAGCATCCACAACGAGGTTCACTGGCCCTCCAGTGTAAATCTGGTGAGTATTACTAGCCCAGTGGATTCTGTGGGTATATAAAGAGCCCTGGAGCATGCAGAGGCCAGTTGTGGTTTAGCTGCTCCATCTGGTGGACATAAAATGCATTTACATTAATAAACCAAATATTTTGCAGATATGATACATCTTTTACACTCTAACCATGTGATGTGACTAAGTCTTCAAAATATATTTGGTATGGCTTTAGGTTGGTGTATGTCTGGTGATAATTATGTCTATATTTAATGCATTAACAAGTTAAATTTGGCTTAGTAATACTATATATAAACTTGTTCACATGAAAACATCATCATGCATCATTGTAAGGGTCAATAGTAAATTAGCAGTAATAATAGTAAGGTACACTTGGTGTGTCAGTCCTTCTTTTCTGTATTTTGACACCCAGCCATGTTGCATGATTTTTTTTTCCAGCAGGGGGAGCAGTCTCCCAATGACTTGGTCTACTTTGGCCTGCGGGACTACAGCAGCTCCCTGCAGTGGGGTGTGGTCAGCCCCATTCTGCGTTGTGATGATGCATTTGAGAAGATGGTCCACGCTCTGCTGGAAAGGTGAGCATGGAGTCAACACTGATATATAATAATAATAAACTCTTTCTGTCTTTTTAAGTGGCTTTAAAGGAAAAATCCCAGATGTTACAACAAACTTTTATTTCTTTTCCCAGACATCCCCACCTTCACAGTATGGTGATCCGCACCTACCTGCTGATTCAGCAGTACACTGAGGCCATGATGGCCCTGACCTCCTCCCCATCCCTGAGAGACCACATAACCCCAGAGACCCTGGCAATGGTAGAGGATCTGATCAACGCCCCAAGCAGAGAAGGCTCTCAGGGCCGGGGCCACATGCTGCTGGTCCGCGTCCCCTCGCTACAGCTGGCCATGCTGGCCCGAGAGCGGCTAGAGGACGTGAGGGACAAGCTGGGCCTCCAGCTGTGCTTCGCCGTGCTGCTGGGAAGCCCTGCGTCTGAACTTAACCTGCCCAGAAACTTCACCAACCGTCTAAGGGTAAGAATGCGTGAAACCAGAGTTGCATGAGTCCTTTCTTTCGATTGTGTTTTCTCCTCAGCATTTTAAATATTTATACAAAGTTTCTGAGGCTTATTCAAGCAAGATGTGTTAAGAGAATCAGCTCCACATGTGAAACACTCAAGTCCATCAGTGTTTGAAGAGATATCAGGGTTTTGACTTCTCAGAATTCACTTATTCTTTCTCAAGTAATTGTGAGGTATGTTTTGCTTGCAGGCGTGGCGAGGCTGTGAGAACGAAGACTGGGTACCTCACACATATGAGGATCTGGAAGGACTGCCCTGCATCGTCATCCTCACAGGAAAAGATCCTCTTGGAGAGACTTTCCCCAGGTAATGTCTTACTTCAGATCCTTTCATGGAGAGTATAGAATGATTCAGTTTAGCTCATCTATAATTTCTCTTGATGTGCTGTTGTTTTGTCTTTGTTTATACTATTGTTTTACACATCATTACTGCATTCATACAGTTTGGTCCAATTACTTTTTGTCTTGCACCCACTGTTTTCAGTTCTGTGTCATGTGTCAGAATCAATTAACTGAATTAGACTTATAGCACAACCATCAAATTTGGTAATTTAAATTTAAATTTCCAACTAATTTTAGGCAATCTGATCATGATATGTAATTAGATTTACATTTTCTCAGCAACAATCTTCACATTTTCGCCCTTCTAGGTCTCTGAAATACAGTGACCTGCGTCTAATTGACTCCAGCTACTTAACTCGCACAGCCCTGGAGCAGGAGGTGGGTCTAGCCTGCACCTATGTGTCCATGGGTGTGGTCCAGGAGCCTAAGAAGGCTATGGCCCCTCGGGAATCAGACGGAGAGAAGGCCAGCACCAGCTTGAATGATGGAGATGAGCTGGAAAGACCTCAGAGCAACGGCAGCGCAGCAACCAGAACCTCTGGTGAGTCCCTGACCTCAGTAAGATACTTGATCTTAAGATTAAAGATGTAAACACCACAAGTGGCGAGACATTACATCTGTTCACATTAACTTGCTTCACTGGAAAGCAGATTAGTCAGGATGCAAAGCTGTTATACATGGGAGTGTGTGTGTAGAAGTAGCAAGTAGCAGCATCACACTTACAACATAAAAGAGTAGGTTTTATAAGGAATGTGGTCTTAGTTTAGAAAAAGGGTTAAATTAATCAAACCAAGTAATTAATACTTTTGTACCGCTAAGTAATATCATGCTAATTCACTTTATTTGTATTAATTATTCACATGTTTCTCTCTCCATGTGTTCCCTCAGGCTCTTTGGCAGAGAACGGTGTTAGTTCATCTGACGTTGCCGACTCTTTCCAGAAGCCATCCACCTCGACCTGCCCACACGAAGGTGCCGTCACGTCGGACGTGGGGACAGTGACACAAGACTTCAAGCAGGAGTGCGATTCCCTGGGAAGCCAGCTCTCCTCCAACCCTTCCAAAGCCTCCAAGGCCTCTTCATCCCTTTACTCGAGCTCCTCCTCTTCCTCCCCCTCCCCATCTTCCTCTTCCACCCAGAGGCCCAGCCAGTCCACACAGTGCGGTCGAGAGCCGAGGCCCACCCTAGTGTCACCACGGACAGTCATCATGTCACGGCCGGCGTACAACCTGCTGGCGGGCGAGTCGGGGAGCCAGCTGAGCTCCTTCTCCCTGCTGCCTCATGCAGATATGGCCTGGAGCAGCCCACTGAGGCCCCTGATCACTCACAACCTCCAGAGGGCAGAGCAGAGCGGGTACTACCGCCAGTGGACCATTGCCAGGCAGCATCACGCAGATCATGAAGCTCCACCTGTGCCGCATCCACGACGCCTACTCCTCAGTGGACCCCCACAGGTAACAAAACACAAGAACTATTTCTTTCATAGGTTTATATTCTGGATGATTGTATCCTGTATCACCATATATGTGGATTTAAAGAGAATGAAGAGAATATGAATATGAGAGTAAAAAGACAATGAATGTCAAACAAAAAGGAAAATTATATGGGATAAGTCAAGCTTTCATTTTTAAAATTAAAACCCATATTGCCTATTATAAACAGCTAGTAGAAGAACATAATACTTATTTGTGGCCTAAAATTACTATATTCAATTGCAGTTCATAAATGAATCTGAATATCATTGTGGAATATTATCGATTATTTGTCAAAACTCTGACATTTTATTTTTGTTCTTTGCTAGGTGGGAAAAACAGGTGCCTACTTGCAGTTTCTCCGTATCCTGTTTCGGATGCTCATCAAACTGTTGGAGGTAGATGTGTATGATGAGGAGGAGGAAGAAGAAGGTGAGGATTTTTGGACATGTTAAATGCATTAAATGATGAGCAACTAAATGTGAGATTGTCTTGTCTCATTTATTCATTTTTTTTCATGCTCCTCCAATCTCCAGAAACGTCAGAGGTTACAACTCCAGTAAACACCCAGTGGCCTGACATTGAGGACATCCGCAAGCTACCATTTGACCCCTACCCCAGAGACTCTAAATTTAGGAAGGCTAGCCCTGTTTACTCTGACAAGATGCCAAAATGCTTAAACGGTAGGCACAAATATACAGACACAGAGGCGCTCTTAAGAGTTGAACATTTGAGTCTGCTATTGCAGAATTTATGGTAATATAATACCATTTAAACAAGCTTATCTCAGAGTATGAGTTTAAATATGTTCGATTGTTGGTATCTGCAGATTTTAAACAAGAAGAGATCCAAGCAGCAGCCAAACGAGAGACCAAGTCCATACGTCTCAGCAGGTTTGCAGCTCACAATGCCTTTCATCACTGTGAAGAGTGTCACCACTACTGTGAAGCTGGTCCTGCCACACAGGTGAGTGAGGAAGGAGGCTTACATCGAACTTCTGAGGCAATCGTCTATTTCAGACGTATGCATACACATACATACGTATATCCTAACATGTCAAAATACTTTGACACTTAAAAAGCTTTTTACTTTGCAGTCATGCTTAATGGTGAGCTCTCTGTGTTAATAATGCATGCGTGTGTGTGTTGCAGCTGTCGGACTGCACCTTCCATGCTTTTACCTTCTGCTCCTCCATGCTGGGGGAGGAGGTCCAGCTCCAGTTTGTCATTCCCAAAGCAAAGGAGCAGCACTTTGTCTTCAGTCAGCAGGGCAGCCACCTGGAGAGTATGCGCCTGCCCCTGGTCTCCACCAAGGTTAGTTTAACTCACTATAGAGTGCATGCATGGTATGTGTTCGTATATAAATATGATATTTGATTTAGCTGAGTCTTATTTTTTTCTTTTCTCTCTATCTGCGCCTGTCTCTAGGACCCTGATCTTTTGAAGAGTCCAATCTTCACCCCAACTACAGGACGCCAAGAGCACGGCCTGCTCAACATTTTTCATGCCATGGAGGGTGCTACTCATCTGCACATCCTGGTAGTCAAGCAATTTGAGATGCCCCTCTATAGAAAGTACTGGCCCAACCACATCCTTCTCGTCCTACCAGCTATGTTCAACAACGCTGGAGTTGGTGAGTGATGTTTGGCATTGACTAGTAGTAGTAGTGCTGATAATAAAACACGTTTCTCAAGTGTTTTTACTGTTCTGGAATGAGGGTAACGTTCACCTCATACTTATCTGTTTGCTGATAATGAGGGATTTGTAAGCTGCTGTGGTCATATATTTATTACAGTTAGTCACGCTTTTTTTTACAGTAGGTAAAAGTTTAAATGTATGTAGTCTTAACCAATGGGAGAGAGCCATCATAGATTAAAACATTAGCAGCGCAATGGTCTGATTTGTGAGATGGCCAAACAAGTGTAGAGGCTTTCAGGAATGGGTGTAATTACCTTCATACCATACTTTAACCCATTTATCTCGTCCTACCATGAGTGTCAACGTGACTGTCTGCCAATGTTCTGATCAGGATAGACCCAGTCTACTTTGTACTGTATATGCAAACATAATTTATCTTACCACACATGACTTACTTAAGTGTTAAGAGTTCACTTGCAAATTTATAGTGAATACACACACCATGCAAAATTTAAAGCTCACCTTTTTAAATTTGGCTTGCAAAGTTTATTACAGGAATATGGTGGTCAAAAATTAAACATTGACAACAAGAGCTCTTTTCCGTTTAAGGTGCTGCTCGCTTCATGATTAAAGAACTGTCATACCATAACCTGGAGCTGGAGAGAAACCGCTTAGAGGAGCAAGGTGTCAAGAGGCAAGCTGTATGGCCTTTCATCGTCATGATGGACGACTCCTGTGTGCTGTGGAACGTCCACCAACCAGCAGACAGCAGGTAGTAATTGTTATTGATATGTAAAATTTGCAATTTTAGTTACCCCTGTTACTAGGTTGAAAGAGACTCCCTTTAAACAAAAAGTAAGGAAAATGTTGTCATATCTCCACATGTTTTCATAAATATGTAAAAACGGCTTCATCTATTTTCTAGTGAGACATGTGATGGGAGTTCAACCCTCACCAACGTATCTCTGAAAATGGTGCTGCAGCATATGGAGACCACACCGAAGATCTCCCTCTACGCAATGTGTGGCACGCGCAAGTGGAGCAGTAGCCTGGCTCGCAAGCCTCAGAGCAACCCCTTCTCTAGGTGTCATCTCCACGACTTCGCCATGCTTAATGTGGATCTGACGCAGAATGTTCAATATGACCTCAATCGGTAAGTTAGTGGAGGATTGTGGCAGTCATTTAGTCTGGTAGTGATGCGTGCTATCTTGATAGTTTAACCTTGCTTTTTGTGCCAATGTGCAGATATAGTTGTGAGGAGGTGGACTTTAATCTAAGGGTGAACAGTAGTGGGCTGCTGCTGTGTCGCTTCAACTACTTCAGTCTGATGAAGAAACACATAACAGTCGGGGGAAACAAAGAGTTCATGGTCAAACCTAAACTCATGGTGGGTGTCATTCATACAATCTCAGAGCTTTACAGTGGATCTGAAGTTTGACTTTGTCTTCTTGCGATATGAAACACCCTAACAATACTTTACTTTGCTTTGTTCTATCTCCAGGAAATAGAAAACCCTGCCCCAATCAGCCCCTTCCAGTATGTTTGTGCCCCAGACAGTGAGCAGACCCTCCTGGATGCCCCGGCCCAGTTCCTGCTGGAAAGGTTCCTGCAGAGCTGCAGCCACAGACTGTTTCCTAAGGCTGTTCAGAACAGAAATAACCCAGTTCTGTCCATCGACAGCTACCTCAACATAAGCCCGGAGGTAAGAACTCCCAAGGTGGTAAAGGATGAAGCAGACTATTAGCATCATCCCATCAACTTAAACCTACATGAAGACTGACAATATTGGAACATACAGTTTCACAGGAATCTCTAAAATGTTAACTGTTACAAAAATAAGGACAACCCGCTGACTGAGTTTTTTTCAAATGTTTTCATAAGTTTGCAGAATTTTGTAAAGGCACAGAGACCGTTGTAGATTTTCAGCGATGTTACCAACCATCTGTTTTGCTTAGAACACTCTGACCTGCATCCACACACACATGTGCAAAAAATACATGCTAACAATGCAAATTTGGACTGTGCAGTGTGCATATGAGGTAAAATGTGCATACCAAGGCACATTTTTGTGTTTTCTCCTGTAATGCAAATAAATCACGATGAATAATTGCACACAATGCAACCTATATATTTATATATGAGGACAACCCTATGGCTCGCCACAGGGATTATCAAGGTTGCATAATAATTATTTTATTCACTTTAACCTCAATAAATATACTTATATGTTTTCTCAATTGTCTTGATTAGTAAAGTTTCCACATCTTATTTTACGTCCTAGATTTCTGTGTGCTACATCAACTCTCGTCCACACTCCATCAACCTGAACTATCAGGGCCTGGTGTTCAGTGGCTTGCTGCTTTACCTCTGTGACTCCTTCGTCGTCTCTGGACTCCTCAAGAAATTTCGCTTCCTCAAAGGTGAAACTTCAGTGTAGTCTTGTTTTTTTGTGTGTGTGTGTGCTTATATCTTTTGTTGTTTCTGTCACACTCTTCTACTTCAAGTTGTTCTATTACACCACAATGGTACATGTGATTTTTGGAAGTAGCATTTCTGTGTATGTATGTGTCCCATGTGTGTTGACACATGACAGTATAAAAAAAACATTATATGTAGACACATATTGTACAGCCGGTGGGTTTAAGAAGCAACATCAGGACTAGAAGGGCTTTCAGACTAACTGTATAGTTTCGACTTACACTTTGCGATCTACCAGCTAAATTTTGACTCTGATCATGTCCACAGGTGCCACGCTCTGTGTGATCTGCCAGGACCGAAGTTCCCTGCGCCAGACCATCGTCAGACTGGAGCTGGAGGATGAGTGGCAGTTCCGCCTGCGGGACGAGTTTCAGACAGCCAACTGCAGTGAGGATCGTCCCCTCTACTTTCTGACTGGTCGCCACGTTTGAACCTGGTTGAAACGTCCAGGGTCCCCTACTTCACTGCAGATAACACAAATCTGAAATGAGGGGAATATTTGATTCCAAACCAGCCAGCAATCGCAGTTCTTGCCATTCCAATGGAAGGTCAGGGGGAGATATGCTGGAGCACGCAAGGACACGTGGTCACCTAACGTGGCTTTCCGTACACCTGTAATACCACAGTGCACTATGGCTGGCTCTGACAAGCGTCAGCACATGTAAACTCTTGCTTGTAGCTGAGTTTGTCTTCACTCAAGCTTTTGTTCTACAAAAAAAAGAAAAAAAGACTTTGCTGTGAAAGAAAAAAGCACAGGTGAAACTGAACTCTTTTGTTTTGTTGTTGTATTTCGCAAAAAATCGAACGCTCTCCTATCGATAATGTGACTATATGAAGATTGTATGTGTAAGTGGACTATGACTACAGTATGCCCTATCCTGGACATACATGTTTATCTCAGGGTTTTAAAGAGAGATAAAAGGGAGGTCGCTTTAAGGGGTACATTTTTCTCCCTGTTCACCGTGTATTTTTGGCATTAACTTATGTTCGCACCAAAGACATCCTCAGCTGCACCTTGCCTTTTTCTTATTCCTTGTCCCCTTCATGCCTGCTCTGCCTCTCAAACTCCATGAAGCTCATCGACTATAAAAAAGACAGTACACTGCATTAAAAGGATCATAACTACAGAGGTCGGTCTGTATTTACAGTATGCCAGTAAATTAAATCACGATTTAATGCCATTTGTGGCTATTTGAGCTAGCACACAACTTCAAATAGGGGGACTCCTTTTCCATAAGATATTTATGCGACATTGATAATCCTTCTGACAAGGAGGTGTGGTTTTATTTCTAAATTCACAGGAATTTATCCAAAGACTACAACTGAGTCTGTATATTTGAATATATACATTCACAACTGAAAAAAAGAAGTAAAATTTGTATCCTTTTAAAGAATGTAGATCATTAATGTTCTATTATTACTCGAATATACAACTATGACCAAGATCCGTTGTCCAAAACTAGACGACTCACCACACGGTTTTATTTTTACAACTCACATGTAAATGTTTAAACTTTTGGCCAATCAGTCAGAGCAATGTGCAAAGTAAAGACACGTTTACAGGTTTTTTCTTAATGACAAATATTTTGCATGTAGGCATTTGCTGTTTAAAATGCTAGGTATTGTAAGCATAATCACAATATGTCAGTGAATCCTACGAGCAAGCCTTCTCACTGCCAAATATCTTGCTACGGGTGGCGCGTGTCTCGGCTAACCATCCACATAGCCTAAAATCATTTTTCCCGCAACAATGCGTAATCAAAGAAAAGGTAACACGCTGCCGAAAAAAGCAGCTGACCAGGTCAGATCATATACTTGAAAGGAGAATGTTTTTATACGTTTCTGCACAGGGTTGTCCAAAGAATATGCCTTAAGTGACATTTGATACAGTCATTGCTCGAGTCACTAATTTTTCGGACCAATGAGAATGAAAAAAAAAAACAAAAAAACATATAACTGTGAGGTGAAGAAATGTTTGTTGTTTGTCTGAGTGAAGCAAGATGATATAATTGGTTTGTGGACTACTGTACTGTTTAAAGCTTTGTTTACATTATTAATATATTATATCACCCCCTTAACCACTGAGGGTTACTGATGTTTTTTTTGTTTTTTTTTTAAAGTCTTGTGTAACGTTCGCCAGTATATTTTGGTCATAATGTCTTTCTGCATTTTATGTTGTGTTGCAAAGGCAAGAAGAATCTACCTAGATGTGTCCTTAACCATATGTCTGTATTCCTTCCTGTTCTTGTGTTGGATTTTTATTGAGAATGAAAATCAGGTCCATGAGGGATTCTTATTTATTTGACAAGCATTTTGGACTGATAATCATATTGAAGTGTAATATTTGATTGCATGCTAAGCTCGCTTAAGCCAAGGGAGTGTGTCCTCTTCAAAACCATCCACGAAGGCTTTGCACAAGACCCAAAACGAATGATTGTTAAATCTACTGAATGTCATTGGGGGTAGG
Source organism: Pampus argenteus (assembly GCA_036937835.1). Taxonomy (NCBI): domain Eukaryota; kingdom Metazoa; phylum Chordata; class Actinopteri; order Scombriformes; family Stromateidae; genus Pampus; species Pampus argenteus. The sequence continues at coordinate 15,704,903 of CM072875.1, forward strand.
AAATGTGAACTTGCACTATACAAGTTGCCAGCAGAAGAAAATATTTCCCACTAAGCAAAACTGTTAAATTAACCCTCCCCCTCCCAAAAAAAAAAAATAAGACTGGTGATCGAAACTATTAAACTCCGACAGTCCACAGAATATGTCTTAACACTTAATATGCAACTTGCTCTCACAATCTTCACTGAAAGGTTTTATTAACCACGTGCAGCCCAGTGGTAGCTTTGGTGTCTGGGTGATCTACCTCATGTTTACCATTGTGGTTGCGGGCTGTGAACATAATGAACATTAGAGCCATGCTATTGTTGTTGAAAATGTATGAATGTAATAAAAAAAAAAAAAAAGACTTGTAAAATGATTTGTGTTTCTCACTTTTTATTAGGTTTTTGAATCTGGCGTGACAACATGTAGCATAACTACAATATAGAAACATAGAAACAATTTTTACCCATCAGGACATCATAGTACAGTTGTTTGGAAAGGCATATCCTATAATGTCTTTTGTGGATGAATTTACATTGTCTATTATTATTGAAATTATATAGTGGCACATCCAGAAAAAAAAACTGTTGTGTTGTTAAAGGGGTATTCCACTGATTTAGTATTGTACTTTCATAGAGCTTGGGGTAGAAATTAAAGCAGCAGAAGCTAGGTCAAGCTCTAAAAAATGCTTAATCCTACATCTTTGATTACAGCTCCCCTCCACCCCAAAAGCTGTTCACATTTTTTATTTTTGTCTCAAGCCCAAACCAAGAAATATGTTTTCATATTAATCTTCGGAAAGCTCCTCCCAAAGCCTCAGAAGACATTATACAACAGTTTCCACAGTCTGAGTAGCAATCTAGTTGTAGAGTTTAGTAGATTAATAGTAGATTAAGCAAGGCAAGTTCATTTCAACATCAAGGTGAACTTAAGTGTTTTATAAAAGAGAAACAAGACAATATAGAAAGACACTTGTCTTTTTGTATTTTCCCCATACATATTTAATGTGGAGCGCCCCTTTAATTTCCTGCCTTTGATCTTGGGTGTTATGTAGTATGTTGTCACGAGTTTAATTCTTCCATCTGAACTCTTGAGTTAGTACATTATATTACATACAGTATATCCTGTACCATTACAACCTTTTCTGTACCTCTCCCTTTCTCGTTTTTAAAAAAATAATTTCTGTGTCGTTTTGGTGTGCTTCTCATGCATTAAGTTGTGAGTATTTTAAGGTGTGGATTAACACAAAGCTGGAGCAGTATTGTTGAAATGCTTGTGCAGCCCTGTCTTTAGCCTGTGATTAATAAGCCTCTCACTCTCTCTCCTGCATCCATTCAATCCAAGATCTTTTTTATCCTGCTAAAGAATAAATCCCAGGACCTCGCTCACTTCCCAAAGACCACCTCTCTCGTCTCATCTCGACACCTCTGCAGCCACACTGTGGTGATTCAAAGTGACCCTCTCATTATCAAGAGCACATACGGCTTCATAATGGATGCTCGGATCATCTTTGGCTTCACTGTAAGGGCACAGGGGCATTGTCGGTCCGAGGACAGTACTATTTCAGTTCCTATAAGGTGATATTAGAGCAGACATTCCACCAACCTACAACCTCTGTGTGATATACCGCAAGGCTATTTTCAGCCTGCTGAAGTCAGGATATGATAAGGAAGAGAGAGAGCAGGAGTGGCTGAGTTGCTGATTCTTGCACCTCATAATTGCTCTTTTGGGAACAGAAGAAATATATATTGTGTCCAAAGCGTATGAGAGAACTTCCTCTAAAGATTTTAGCTGTCCCAAAGTGATTCATTTATGACAATACAGAGAATACTGATGCTTAATAAGATGGGATAGGGTAATTGACTTCATTTGGCTTCTCTTCTTGTATTGATATATATATACGACGTCATTTTAGTTATGGTGCACATTTACCTTGATTTACCTGATATTACAACAAATCATATGAAGAAAAAGGAGAAGATTTCTCCTAATGATTCCCTCTGACATATTTCTTTCAGAGTCCCTCAGGCAATGCAGTACTTAACATTAAACTACTTTGAAACACTGACATGATTAAACATATCACTGTGAAATAATTTCTCCTTTTATCCAAACATGAAGAACAGTGTTGGTTTATTCTGACCTATAAACATACATAATCGTGCTGTGCATATGTTCACATGAGAAGAGATATTAACATGTATAATAAGAGGGATTCCTGCAAAAATAATATCAGTTTTCATAAACGGTAGAGTAAATTACTCTTGGCAGTTTACTCTAATTACTTTCAGGCTTCCATAAACCATCTCACTAAAACCAAAGCTCATCTGTCTGTGGGTTTATTGGGGGGTTGGGGTAAAGGTAAGTGGAGTGCCGGGGGATTACAGTTTGCCTTCGGTGGATCACATCCACTACTATATCCTATCAGCTTCTAATCCTGTGAGTGTGCAGCGAGTCAATTCCAGGGAGCAAAACCCAATACTATAACGTGAGAGGGAGTGTGACCCTGCAGTGACACAGTGATCATGCAGTAAGCAGCTCCAGTAGTAGCCTGCCAAATGTCTTGTATTCAGAGGACAAGGACTGTGACCAAATGTCAAGTCCAGATGTTATCAGTGTTTAGCCGCAGATTGAAAACCACACAAGAAAGAAAGAATTTCAAAATAAAAGGCAACTGCAGTAAACAAATGCATTACAAACACAGAGAAAGCAGTGGACACTGTTTAATAATTTATTAAATACAGCATATTACACTCATGTTGATAATGTGTATATACTAGTACTTGTACTACACAGTAGAGACATTATTTTTAATTTAAAATCTTATTGCTGCACATGTTAAACATAATCTTTCTTTCTTTTTCTTTTTTTATATGCAGTGTACAAAATGCAGCATCCTATGACGAAACACAAACATGTCCTTTGTGCTACAGATTGTGTGATGTTAGTTGTAAGGGTTTCAGGACATGATGATGATGTTGATGAGACACATGCTACTCAATGGACACTTGGCAGAACAAACAGACACCGAAATTCCACAGGAACAGGAAGTCAAAATCTCTCATGCAGTGCATTACCGAAAGCCCGGGCCGACAGTCAGATCTGCTCGTTTCATCGATGCCAACTCATACACGGTAGCCAGCCCCTTGATCATTGTTGGCGAAACAGCGCAGAAAAGGACAACGGCCGGGTTCCATTAACGATACTATGCATCTCGTAAAGCAACACCCACCACTTCAAACCGCCAACACTGTACACTCTCTTGTCTTAACTATGCGCATTGCTTCATTCACATCACTGTATCTAGCACCCTCTCAGCACATACAGAACTAACCACCAACATTTTCACAAAAAAAACCAAACCCACCTCATGGAATTCAAATACTGCTCTGCCCATGCCTTTTGGAATATACTTTGCATTAAGGAATTAGAGGCATGGTAGTGTCAACTAAAATAGTGCAATTTCACATTCCTTGTCATTAATTCATTATTTTCAGTATTATACATTTGTAGAACTATTTGGTGTGCATAAAGGTAGAATGTGTGAAAAATAAAAGTGCATGCAGAAAACTGTATGTCAACGGGTAAATGACATCTACAGTTAAAGGTTCACTTACGGTTAGATAAGAAAATCAACATCAAACCTGAAGCTACAGCCAGGAGGCAATTATCTTGATTTATCTCGCAAAAAAACTGAACTGTAAAAAAACAACAAGTTGCAGTTTTATAAGTTATATTCCCGGCTGCAGCTTCAAGTTTAACGAACAATTATGAGAGTGGTACTGATCTTCTCATCTAACTCTCGGAAACAAAAAAAAATAAAAATGCTTTCCCAAAACTGTTGAACTATTCCTTTAAATGGCTGAGAAAAATACAAACTAAAGAAAAATGATTGACAAAACAAAAATCCACAGGAAAGATGAGTAAATAAAGAAGATCCCTGAGGGCTAAAATCCTACTGGTGTAAGTACTAAAGGATGCTACAAAGATGATTGAGTGTTTATGTACAGTACTTGTGTTAACTTTAAAAGAAAGCTCATTGCACAAGGTAATAGAATTGTTTTTATCAGCTAGCTAATGCAACTAAATAACACGGCCGCAGATTCAGCTTTTTAACATTGTCATGAACACCTACGTTTGCTTTTTAATAAGCATACCATTGAGAGCATGATAACATACAATGACGTTGTAATTGTATGGACAAATAAATAAACAGATGTTGAATGCAAGGCAAACGCTGCATTCAATTAGATGTGCCTTTCAAATGAGAAAGAATATTTGTGTTTGTTTTTTTTGTTTGTTTGTTTGTTTGTTTGTTTGGCAGGAGGAGGAATGGGACGGAAGGATGGAGGGCAAAGATAAAAAGAAAAGTCAATGGAAGGACGGAAAAAAAGGCAGAATGTGAAGGGAAAAGAGGAAGAGAAGGGATGAAGTAAGGAGTTAAAACCATCAGTTCTCTCATCAGGAGAGGTCACTGAGTCGACTGCCTTGTTCGATGACCGCCTTAGCAAACTGCTTGAAGACTCGGTCCATGTAGGTGCTCTGTCGAGGCCACAGGCCCTCCAGAAAACCGATATGGCCACCGTGACAGGTAATGAGCAGGGCCAGGTTGGGATTCTGCTTCACAGCCTCCACTGGAATGGCTGCAAACACAAAAAAAAAGCATTCGAGCTGTTTCCTCCTATTTTATCCCATTCCTAAAGCTAATCTATTAGAGCTACAATTTTATTTATTTATTTATTTATTTAACGGTACACGAAATGGTGTTTAGGACTCACCATGAGACGGGGAAAAGACATCATCGGCAGCATTCAGACACAGCATTGGCACCTGCACAGTTTTCAGCCTGTGGACAGGACTGGCATCATGGTAGTAGTCATCATTGGTAGGGTAACCAAACATTATAGAGGTGAACCTCTCGTCAAACTCACGAATAGTCTTTGCCTGTGTGGGGGGGTGGGGGTTGGGGGTGAGGGGCAGGTAAATTGATTCAGTTTTGGCTACATTGTTCTAATACGATTAGCAGTTATGGTTGCTGAAAATAATCCCTACCTTCATGACGTGATCTATGTCGTAACACTTTTCAAGCACTGGCCTGTGTCTGGAGAGGGAGATTAAAAATAAAACAGCCACCGCTGTTAGGTGAAAAGATCTGCATCTGAAAATGACCCTCAAATATAGTGAAAAAGTTGCAACAACAACAAAGAACAATCAAGCGCAACTTCTAAAGTAGTGCTACAAGATAATTAGTGTGGCCCGTGTTAATGGGAACAAATTGGAATATATTGTGAATATAGTAATAATATAATAGTTGTTCATCAGCTAACGTTTTAAAAAACCCCCCACCATATTAGCATATAAAATATATATATATAAACCCAGTTATCCAAGCTCCCACAGCACTAGCAGTGATTTAGCAGCCGTGTTAATCCCGCTCTGGCCCCAGCTGACCTGTGCACAGAAGCTTGTAGGCAGCTGGTGAGGTAGGAGTTGAAGAGGAAACGGTCCAGGGGTTTTTCTAGTGAAGCGGTGCACTCAAATACATCCCAGCCTGGTGAGAAGACGACAACCCCTTTCAGGCAAGTTTCCCTGCCCTTGCGCCCCAAGTAGTTGGCCAGCATCATCCTGAATGTGGAGAAAGAGAGAGAGAGAGAGGGTGCGAGGGAAGGACAGACAGGGTAAAAAAGAGAGGGATTGGGGGATGTTCCATTTCTGACAGATTAGCGCAGTATAGTAAAAAAACATCTTTGGCATGCTGCACTGAACGACTGTGACCATATTAAAGCTGAAAAAAATATGCACTTCTTTTTTTTATTCAATAGAGATTCTTAATTATTATTTTAAATCATAAAAAAAAAATGTTAGAATTCTGCTGCCTTGCATTTAGCAAAGACCAATCAGAAACCGGCTGGCGTTGTAGATATTAATGTTTATATTTTTAGTTCAGTTAACACTGAGCCACCAACAAATGTAGTTGTATAATTATGAAATGTGTTAGTGGCATCTGCACTAGTACAGAAATGTGCAGTCAGCTGGTAACGAGTGACTTCATTACCCGCCCATAGATACTCCAGCAGCCATGATCGGAGCAGCTTCATTGGTTCTCTGGATGTGCTCGATAACCATCTCCAGATCCTCTGTGTTGGCAGCGCAGTAGGTCCGCGGTGTCTGGGTGGGGCAGGACAATAATGCAGTCACTCTGTTTTTTTTAATCAGACAGACACTATGAAGCAAGACGCTACAAATGATTACATCGGGACATTTGTTATTTACAGTAAGAGCAGGCAAAAGAGGTGGCGGACTTATAGATTCCATCTATGTTCGGGCTGTTTTCAGCTGATGGTATTTTCCATCTTTAGGGAAGATCAATTACTGTTATCTGCTGTTGCCACACATGCTCTGGCAGCAATGTGACTCTATGACATATGAGGCAAATCAAACTATCTATAAAGCAAGACAGACGTGTTTGGAAACATGTGCGAGACTCTCAACACTATAGTGCCCTCAAAATAAGCAGTAATTATGTACTTGATCATTTCTGTTATTATGACTATGATGAATTAGAGTTTTTCAGAAAATAATACAAATAAAGTGCACCAAACCTGCGCTGGGGTACCACTATCCAGCTTATCCTGAGAAATGTTATGTTATCATAGTTTATCCAGGTATTTTTGCCTATAATAAAAAAAAAATGCTGTTCTAGGTCTTTTGGGGAGAAAAAGGGCAAATCGCTTGTCGGGCACAGCAGGTTACTTAACATTATAAAACAAACCAGCTCTAACTTGAGGGAGCCTATTTAACACATCCCATTTCTCAGGATGTTGTCGACTCTTTAGCTCTTCAAGGCCCTTCATTAAAATTCAAGCAGAAACTCGAGCAAAGTAACTTCCTTTTCTTTTACAGCTCCTCTAATGGCCTTGCGCAAAGTTCGAACTTTGCACTGAAACGGCGTCATTTACTGTTGAAGAATTGTAAAAGAAAACATAAAATTCTCAAACGTTTATGTGCTGCGAAGCTACTCCGCAGTCAAATGTAATGTGACAGGCACTTTATGAGGTCTTGAAATAGGGCACTAGCACTCAGGACAGTGTTTGAGGCAGTGGGCATCCTTTACACAGTGGGTCATTCTAAGGCACTGGCCTATTTAAACAATGGACGATATTCACACTTACTGACCACAGAGAAAACACTCACAGGAGCGTACAAATACTAAATCATTTGCATAGAATATAGCACAATTCCCCTTTGAAACGAGGGAGAAAATTTCCCTCTTTGCCACCACCACTTGACAAAAGTGCCAAGTACAAGTAAAGTGCAAATACTTAAAACTACTTTTTTTTTCAAACACAGTTCTGGATATGACCTCAAATGCAAATTTAAACTGAACTAAGTGACTCTGGATACTTTGCTACTTTACTTCAGTGTCACATTTTCAGCTGAGACCAAGCGACAGAATACAACAAAGACACAACACAGACTAGCCATTGATTCAGATTTACACCCACTAAGAGGAACATTAGATTGATTGTGGGCAATCCTCACTTCTAATGAAACACCATTTGTGCTCTGGAAATGAAATCTCTGTACGGTAGTGATGGCATGATTAGATCTGGGTGATGCAGTCGTCTTTAAAAGAACGCGCCTCTGTTCCGCGATCTTGTACGGACACGAGAAGGGAGACACATAAAGCGTAGGGGCGTACTTTGTGCTCGTGCCTATTTTGTTGGCTAAATACACCAGTGTGTGAGAGGACAGATTAAGCCAGGTGTCAGACCAGCACGTGTCCAGCAAGGTCATATTTCTGTGGATAGGCATTAAAATACCGTATCGGCCTGCAACTTAATCCACCGCTGTGCAACAACATTGTCTGTGCAGCGTCTGCTTAGGCTCCCGGTGGGCCCTGTGGCACGTGTGCAACAGACATACTTCATGCACCACTAGGGCGCTGTCATACTGACAGATGACAACTGCCTTAACACAATCCTACATCCTACATCCGTCTTGTCTTTCTAAATATGGAAACAACAAATGAGCAAATGTTAAGATTCTTACCAGTAGTGTTTCACCGGAAACCCCTCTATTGTTGAACACCGCGCATCTGAAATACACAAAAACATACACTTTAATGATTCATTTAAATACTTCAATTCATCAGTAGTAACTGGAAGTAGAGCCTGAACGAGAATATTAATCAGCAACAACTTTCACAATCGATTAATCATTTAAATGACTGTTCAAGCAAAGAGACAAAATGTGAGTGCTTTCTGTTCTGATTTATATCTTTGTAAACTGAGTATCTGTGGGGTTTGGGAGTGGTTTTTCACAATTATCTGTTATTTTATAGACAGAAACAACATTAGCACGTTCAAAGGAACAACAGTGGCCTAAATTATTTTTATAAAAATGTTCCTTGCTTTAAAAAAAAATGAACTGGGAATATGGTGAGACATGCAGAGAGGCACAGCTGTGTGACAAGCTTTCTGTTTTGTACTGTAGAGCCCCACATGCCCCACATCTCTCGCCAGTCATCTATTATCTGGTGGAGTCAGACCTGCTGTTTTTATCATAACTCAGCAGCAGAGTGGGGCTCAGTAGAGTGTTGGGCAGGAGGAAGGGGGGGAGGGAGGGGGTGTTTAAACACATACTGCAGCATAGACTCAGAAGCTGGTCTATGCTTAGCTGCAAAGCTTGTACCAGGATAAGCTGTAATTCATTAAGCTACACAGACAGGGGTGAGGGGTGGAAGATGCTGAGTTTGCCGGCTCCCTTCGCATGCCTTCCCAAATCTGGGTAAAAAAAAAAAAAAAGAGTGCAGCGAACACAGAAAGGGCCTATTGGTGAGGGAGAAAAGGGCGAGAGGAAAAAAAAACTGCCTCTCTCTGCAATTTTTACGAGCTTGTGCTACGTTTGGCTATTTACAAAAGCATCTCTTGACACAGAGCTTAGCTACCCACTTTATTTGTGCATTTCACCTAAAATAACCCCCCGAGCCCTCTGTCATTCATAGACCCATTATATAAAAGTTACAAAATCATTACAAAAGTAGTTTTACATCTCATTTAAAGTTAAGTATTCTGACTTTGATCAGACAAAAATTGGAACATAAGGCAAAGAGTGTCATTTTTGTGATTCAGTGCCCTGAATGTGTGCACAGCACTGGACCTCGGCCAAGGTATCTGGCCAAGACCACCCACCTATAGCCCAGATCCCGGCTCTGTTGGACCATGTGCAGGATGTAGGACTCTCGGCTGGTGCCAGTCAGACCAGGGAGAAGGAGGACTGTGGGCCTGGTGGCAGGGTCAGGATGAGAGAGGCTGTCGTCGTTGTCAAACCAGTCCAAAGAGATCTGTCCTCCATCTGCTGCCTTAATAAGCTCACTGCAGAGACAAACGGGACACGCAACGCAGCAATGAGGATCTTCATCTTTTGCCTGTATCTCCACGTGTCTATCTTTCCCCTTCAAACACATGTGTACACTAAAGCGCATACACAGCACAATACTGACAATGAAAAATACCTGGAATTAACATTAAATTTGGATTTAAATGCATATTTGCTTTTAAATACACTCACTAAATGGTGACATAGCATTATTAAAAAATACTTCTGGTTCCATTGTCTGCACAATTAATACTTTCTGTTCAGTTCCAGGTAAATTCAATCATTCATTGTATTTATTCATTCATTCCAGGGAATTAGATATAGATATATATATCTATATAGATAGATATAGATCATGAAAGTTGCCTCGTTTCCCTTTGAGACCACATTGTCAGCGTACTTTGCAACACACAGCAAGTTAAGAGAAGGAGGAGGGCACTGCACCAGTGGATTCTTATGGTCAATCAATTTCTGGCCTGGCAGATGAGGTCATCAATACTAGTGCTAGTGCATGTTAAAAACTGCAGTGCACACACACACACACACACACAGCCATTAGGCAACTTGGCCGGTCAGTGGCGAAGACAACAGAATGGAATTACAGAACCACCATGAAATATACACCTGAGGCTCGACTTTAAGGACAGAGACGACCAATCCAGAGTGACCAGCGCACTATGTGGGAGGGACCTGCTGCTAATGCTCCCCTGCTCAGACAGGATGAGTGGAATTTCACCCTGACAGCCTATGACAAATAGGATGGTTTTCACAGTGTACGTCTTTGGGTCAACCTTGGGTAACTTCATTAAGGGGGGGTGGGGGCGGCTGGTGGGTGTCCTGTCTTCCCCGCAGTAAATGTGATAATAACTTCAGTGAATGTCACTCTTACCAGGTCTGAGAACGGACAATGGCACTAGGATGGATACAGTCCCTGTGTATTATGGGAATATCTATCTCTTTGATGGAAGACACAGCAGACAGCCAAAGCTAGAGGCAATGTATACGTCCTTGGGAGACACATCACAAATGATGGATTTGAGAAAAAAAATTCAATTCTATTCAACAATTATTTTAAATTTTAAATCCTCCTGAATCCCAATAAACAGATCCAGAAAAAGATTAACTTCCTGCTATTATCAATATTGATACACACTGCTTTTGTACTGCTGTATGAATTAATTGTGATATCAGGTTTCTTTTTGACATATGAATTATGTTTATATGATGTGTATTATGATTAATGAAATGAATGACAATGAAGTAGTTATTGAAGCAGTTATGAAGTAGTTGGAGTAGTTATCTCATATGGAAGCAACTATGTAAGAGCGTGTGTGTGTGTGACAAATGACATGCTTGTATAGACAGCTTCCTGATGTGTGGTTATAAATAATCCTGTATGAAACAGCGCCTTTGTATTTGCTGTAGAGCCCTTATGCATATGTTTCTGTGATGATTTATTAAAGGCAGTTGGACTGTAATGATATTGTGTCTTTGAGATATTTTGACAATAGACAAGGTGATATTTCTGTTGCCACAACAGTACATTAACAGAAATGGATTTTTCTTTCAATCCAAGCACAAACAGTTTATATACATACGCACACACCTAACCAAAAAGGATGTGCATGAACATTAAGTCATGTTGGAATAAATGACACAAAAGTAAAAGTAAAATTTATAAATAAGTTCTAAATCAGTAATAATGAGAATTAAATCTTAAGTCTTGATTGATTTTAATCTGTTTTATGTATGCAGGGGGCCAATTAATCTTCAACAGAATGTACACTACTGAGGAGCTGCATCGTGGCACAAAGGATCTCTTTCTCTTCAAAAGCTTTTGAGTCTTGGTTAAGAATAAGACTGGGATTTGTTTCAAGTTGTGAAAGACAGAAATCAAGAAATATGCAACGACAGTTTCTCATTGATCCAAGCTAATTCTTCTAATTCTTAAGTTGCTTAATAAAGCTGTGCACAGTAGGCATGGAAGAATGTGTAATGTTTTCCATGGCATTCATTTGCTCTAAAATGGCACAGAAAAAGGTTTATGTACATTTATTCTACTATGGATATTGTAAATTAACTCTGCAACTCACATGCTTCACACTTACCTCTTCGACATAAAATTGTTTCTGTGAGTTCACAGCTGAAGCAGACTGAGCATATGCTTAAATATATAAATTCTCAGTTTTGTGGGAAAAAAAACTGTATGGGAGTCACAGTGAGGACTTACTTCCTGTAAACAACCCCTGGTTTGGCTGTGACAAAGGGTCTCAGCAATGTCTGGATGCGGCTCTCCCAGCACCAAAAGGTGGGGTAATAGGTCTCTGACACTACCGGACATTGCTCCCTCAGAAACTGGCAGAACTTCTTACCCCCCGAGATGAGCTGCGGCTTCTGCAAAACAGAAACGAATGAAGTGAGGTGCACGTTCAAGAATGGCACAGGCCTCAGGTAATATTTAATGTGATATTATTTAATGGTGATTGATCATCCATCACTGTAATGAAACATTTCTAACTCCTGGGGGGGTCATCTTCAGATGCTGATAATAAAAATTTGCTGATAATAAAAATGTGGGTATGCATCTGCATGGAAAGGTTGTCACTGAGGACACCCTACTGACCACCGACTGTAGAGACTATGAGATAAACACAGCACAGCTGCATTGATGGGCCTTCATTACACTTGTACAGACTGGTAATAAACACTATGCATGCATTAAGCCTGCATAATCAAAAACATTTTTTTTTATTTAACAATATACATGTGTTGCATAATTTGGACTATTAGCTAAGTCATTTTTATATTGTCTGATTGTTGAATGTATTATTCAATGCAGTTCGTTTAATTTGTTAAATTAGTTAATATTTCAATGTACATGATAAACTTACTCTGCGGGTACGTTGCATAATGTAAACACTGTTGAGTCTATCCTTACACATGCAGCAGACGATGGTAATTTGGCATGCATTACATAAAACCTACCGGCATTTCTAGCTAACAGTACAGTGACGTTGGCCTAGCTTAGCCAATGCAGACATCTAGATAACTATAACTGTCTTTCTATGGATTGCATTAATGCATTTACAGTTGTACTGCACATGGATGCAGATAATACTCATTTCGGGTATATTTGCCATATAAAATGCGTGTCTTGATGCCTGAGATCCGTCCCACATGTCATGTGCAGGCGCGTAATGTTAGAGATGCCACCTAATCGAAACCTCCATCAGCGAACGCACCGGTCGAGTATCATCACTCGCATGGAGGTGATGATGCTCCTCTATGAAAAGCACAAATTCAACGCACATAGTAGAAGCTAAAGACTCAAAGTCCCTTCAAAGAAGCCGGTCAGGTCATAACCCATGAAGTTAACGTTACCTTCGCTACTGAAAGCAAATAGTAGCAGGTGTACGCTGCGCTAAAGCCCAGCACCAGAGACAGTCCTACTCCCGAGCCGAACAGCCCAACTTTCACTTGATTTTCCAGATAATGTGACAGATCCCTTGTCAAAATGTTGAAATTGAAGTCCAGCGAGATCATTGCAGGTTCCCTGTTTTACCCCCCGTACTGCAAGGACAGCGGCCAGCTCGGTTTGATTTCAGCTGTGTGTGTGTCTGCCTGCGATCCCACTGTGAAGGAGACAGTCAAGGGGACCTGATGCAGGGAGATATATATATGTATCAGCGAGCGGTGGCGCTCTTTGACCAGCTATCAGTGCGGATAGCCACAGACAGTCAGTAAGTCGCCCCCTGCAGTCAACTGAGCCGATGTGCACCATTATATCTGTACTGGCAAAAATTAACCTACAAGCCTGCATCTAATGTATACTGGATAGGCACTATAATATCTGCAAAGTCAACATGAGGAACATCAAATACAGCTTTTGGAAGAAAATTATTTACTGGTGTGAAAGTCTACAGGAAAACTTGATTACCAACCAGGCAAAAGCAATCCAAGTGCCTTCTGGGGCTTTAAAATCCACAGGGACTCAGAGGCCCCAGGTTCACTGTGTGGCAATTAGATTGTGCTAATTAAATTAACTGAAATGTGTTTGTCTGTAGTGTGTGCACCACACAAGAGTTACGTCTTACAGCTAATGTTCAGAAAATAATCTGATGAATCCTATATTACTTCAATTCAGTTGAATGGTTGTCACAAATCGTGCTCACAGGCCTGTCCCTTAAGTACAGAAAAAACTTCCCACTTTCATCAGATGAATGTAAAAACAGCTTTCCAGTGTCAGACTTTGCACAAACATCATTCTGTACAGTTAAGATCAAATATCCAATTACAGGAACAAGAAGGAAAACATATTGTTGAGCGGAGGAGTGCTTTAAATGGTATAAAACATACATTAGGCTACTTTATATATATATATATATATATATATATATATATATATATATATATATATATATATATCCTTATATATACTTGCAAATTTAATAACATTTGTAAGAGTTGTTCTGTGTATGTAAAAGCATTTCATAGAAAAGTCTGTCTCTGCATCTCGATGAAAATGGAGATGGTTTTGCACGAAGCAGATGCGCATGCGCGCCACAGGCCAGACTCGTGCTTGTTTTTCCTGAGCCTCTCTTCTTCGTGCTTTGTCGTCTCCCTTCGTAGCTAGTTGTTGCTCGTCTGAGGTCTGGACGATGATTGACAATAATGGCGACGCGTTTATTCTGAGTTGACTCCTGGGAACCATCTCTGGCTAACAAAGAGAAACATCTTGGATGGATTTTGAGCACCGTGCACAACAACGAGGATAAACAACTCTCTAAAAGGACTACATTTGCCTCAACGAGAAGGACTTGCTAGCCAGGAGAGGTTTATCTGGCTAGCATTGTGTTAGCTAGCAACTCGGCTCGCTAGCTTGCTAAGTTGAAGAGGTGGCATTCTTGTGTGTGGGGAGGAGGAGAGGGGCAGTTAGCAATGTGGCCACTTAATAGGCTCTGAGGGTAATTAGTTTCTCATTCTCAGAGGCAACACTTGAGGATACTCACGGTTAGCTTGTGAGGATTGTTTTGGTAGCTCCTGAGGAAGCTAATTTAGCTTGCAGGCTATCTTTGTGGATTGTTCCAGTGTCTTTCCTGCTAGGACTTGATCGCACTTGCTGCCCACCAGTCCACAGATAGCTGGCTAGCATCGAGTGCTAGCTTGCTAACTTCTAAGGCTTTACTGTGGAATTTTGAGGTCTTCGTTTGTAAATGACCACCGGCAGGAATAACCGGGCGATGATGGAAGGAGTCGGAGCCAGAGTGGTCCGCGGACCCGACTGGAAGTGGGGGAAGCAGGATGGAGGAGAGGGACATGTTGGCACCGTCAGGAGTTTTGAAAGTCCAGAGGAGGTGGTGGTCGTCTGGGATAATGGGACGGCTGCTAACTACCGTTGTTCTGGAGCATACGACGTGAGGATATTAGACAGTGCTCCTACAGGTAACTTTACATCAGTTGATTTTGTTTGCCAACACTTTTAATACAAGTGTCTTACCTATATGCACAAAAGTTATACACGACAGCATAGACGACATCGGTATTTTGTGGATACAGGTATGAGTTTGATTAGACAACCACACAACAGGAATTAATCTTCCATTAAAAGCTGGGATCATGGTAATACATGTTAAAAATGGGGGATTAGAGGCTGTTAAGGGACTTGAGATCGTAAATTCTCGGAGGAACTTGGTTGTAGTTCATTTATTCTATTTCTGTTGAAGGCAGACAACGTCAACGTGTCTACCCAGACTTGTATTAGCACACGATGAGTATTTATATACATCATGTCTGAACAGAAATGTCATGGACATCTCTGTGTGTGCCAGACATAAAAATTAATTATGTACGATTTACAAGATACACATGCCATGTGTCAATAATGCCGCTACATAACTCTTGTGACTTGGTTGTCTGCATATTCAAAGAAAAAACATTTCTTCACCACAAGATGTTAAATATGATTTGTAAAAGTACCCCAATTTGGTGTATAGTACTGGCATATACAGAAATGTTAAAGGACTGTGTCTCCATTGCTTAGTTTAATTTCACTGTACCTGTTATAACAGGTTAGACCACCTTAGACCATACATCTCCACCTAATTATGCATTTATGTAGCAAGTAGCAGTTATCAAAATGTTCATAATTCTAAAGTATCAAATAAATCCTGAAAAGAGATGATGATTAAATCCAAAAGTAGTCTAGATGTGTGCTTACATTGTCAGTGGTGGAGTTTAGGTTGCATATAGAAAAAGTGGTCCATTGTCAACAACTTGCGAGCATTTGTTTCTGCACATATAGTATAAATATAGTTGACACTAAACTAACTAATACTGCCCTCTCTTAGGCATCAAGCATGATGGAACCATGTGTGACACCTGCCGTCAACAGCCCATCATTGGTATTCGCTGGAAATGTGCTGAGTGCACCAATTACGACCTCTGTACAACCTGTTACCATGGAGACAAGCATCACCTGAGACATCGGTTCTACAGGATCACCACCCCAGGCAGTGAGAGGTTAGTTTACCCAGCAGCATTTGCCAGTGTTGTGTTTCACCTTAGACCCACCTATTATGAGGAGAAACAAGGTAGCCAGGTAATCCCTAGCACTTCATTGTGAATGCTCGACCTACCTTGTTCCTCCTGTAGTTTGTAGGCTTTGTCTGTGTGTGTGTGTGTGACATTTGAGAAGTCTTTTGTGTGCCCTGCCTCTTGGGCAGTCAGAATCTATCTCAATGCTCCCAGCCCTCAGTTGCCAGGCAACAACTCAGTCTTGTTTTGGGATTCAGTCAGACCTTTTTAAAAATGATATTAAGACACCGTTTCCCATATAAGCAGATTTCCTGTGTTTTTAAAATACATTTTGGATGTCTTCAGAAGGCTGCACAGTAATAAAGAAGTCCAAATATAAGTCATTCTGTCAGTGTAAAAGCCCCATTGTTTTTCTCTTTTGCTCTTTATTTGCAGCTGTAAGCTAATGTTAACATTTAAATGAACTCAGTACTTCCTACATGTGACACATAATATATGATATTTAATGTAAAGGTGTTGTACTGTGATGGTAGTGTTAGTATTGTGACTCCACCTGAGGAAGAGGCAGCTAGTAGCTACTACCGAAAGTTGACTATATAAAGTGTACACAAATACATTTATCTGCACTTTTTGTCTATGCTTTGGAAGCTTGTGCAGAAGCTTTCACAGTTCATGCTAGAACATGATCAGTGGTAATCGGACCATGCAGTCTGTGCACAGTACAATAATGCATAATTAACCCTGCATTACAAACCGTGTGTTACATGTGAGAAATTGAATATGCTGTATGTCTATCCTCAAGTCAAGGTGTGGTGAAAATTGAAGTTCCACAGCAGGTGTTTATAGGTGGTCCTTCTTACATGTAGCAACTCCCCTTTTTTTGTCAAAACTTTAACTTGAGCTCATGAGTTGGAAAAACAAACAAGCAATCAAGCTAATTGCTTATTTGAGACATACATTTAGTATTGCAAATTTCTCAACTTCCATTAGATAGTGGTATCACATTTACTATCAGTACTGTGATGATGATTCATCTAGTTCAAGGCCATTTCAGACTAACACCATAGTTTAGTAGACAAACACATGGCTCAACAGCTGGCAGCCTTTTCAACTGAGTATGACTCCATTTCCCCTGAGACAGACGTTGCATAATGGACAATGGGTGATGGAGGTCTCCCCAACTCGCACGTCTCTGTCAGCATGATGGGATGTTTTGTTACACCACATTAGATTCTTTCACTAACTGCAGAAGGTTAGAGGCCAAAAGCTGTTTGCATTGGTTAGATCTACACTGTCCAGCTGCCATGTGTGCTATCAAGGTTCACAGTGTTGTTTGATGGTTATATTTTATTTGCTGTTGCCTTTTTTATTGCTTTGGGCTTGTAAGCTATGCTGGAGTTTAGACACTCACAAAATTATTGTAAATGAATGTCAAAAATCGCACTGGTTTTCCATTTGCAGGGCTGTTATTTGGTATGGGTGAAAAGGTGGGAATATCATGCTAGTACAAAAAATATTATTTGTAATTGTCAGTAATCAGTATCAGTAAGAGTGTGTTGCTTAGACACACATTTCTGGTTTAGATAGACGGACAGACAGACAGACTTTATTAATCCCAAAACTGTGAAATTACAGATTTGATTTAATTTGGCCTTTGTCTTTCTGATGCTATCATCAAACATAGGTGCCCTAACACTGAGACAGTTGTAAGAATTGCATGGTTGATTCAGCAAATTAGATACTGTTATGGCCAAACTCTTAAGAGTTTACATCTGAAGCCAAGTCCAATTAGCTGAATGTAATTTACACAATGATTCCACAGCACACAGAAAAAGGGTAGTTAAGGATGGTGAATAGCTAGAGGAAGGGTGACAAGGGGATATTTTTTTATGTGTTTAATTAAAAAGTTATTGTGAAGCAGGGCAGGCACCAGCATGTCCTCTGCAATCCATAGTTGATAATGGTGAAAAATAGAGAATAGTGAAATGCTCCATGTAAACAGGGCCCATATAAATACATGTTGTTGATACTGTGATTAAAGCTGAGACTAAAAGAAAATAATTGTGTGTGTGTGTTATTTTTTTTTTCTGTGCAGAGTACTTTTGGAGTCACGTCGCAAGTCAAAGAAAATCACAGCTAGAGGGATCTTCACTGGTGGACGAGTGGTGAGAGGAGTGGACTGGCAGTGGGAAGATCAGGACGGAGGCAATGGGAGGAGAGGGAAGGTAGTGTACCAGCCAGAAAAGTCTATAACTGTATGCAACTTTCTTTTCTCCTCAAGCCAAACCCTGTAGTTTTGACCTCTAAATATGTTTCCCATGCAGTAAAAAAATACATATGATCTTTGCCACTTTTTTCATTCTCTACATTACTGGAGAGATTGTCAGTGACCAAATCACTTAGTTTTCTAGAGTGGACAGCAAAAGATGCTGGATACAAATGGATCAAATCAATGGATGAACAAAAAATGGGGCTATACCCAAAGCTTCATTCGTTGCCATGGTATTAATGGCAAAATCAGTATTTGAGTAATCATATAAAGGGGTGAGGAGAGAGGGTGAGATGATGGAGTGCAGACGTCTCCTCTCTGCTCCGCTGGCCGCCTTGGTGTCACTCGTGCTCTTCGCTCTTCACTCTTCTCATCCCCCACCCAGCATAACAAAGTTAATTGCTACCGAAGCTTAGAAGCCCAAAATATGGCATTCGGTTTAGCCCTACTAAAAAGAGAACCAGTTTCGCAAGTGACCTTAAAGTCTTTAGATGCCCGTCTATTTTTTGCTGAATGACAAGGCTGCTTAGAGACACCGAGCCTGCCAGAGGCAATCTGAACCACATGTGTACCACTGAAGGGAGCAAGACCACCTGTAGGGCTTGCATATGAGAAACCTTTGTACAAAACAATCCCAGAGAGGAAAAAACAAACATGCATCCCAGGATATGATTTGATTTGAAATGTGCAGAAGCCTTAATGAAAACAGGAAAGACAAGGCCTGACTCAAGCATGGAAGTAAAATAGGCAAACAAGTGCACAAACAGTCCAGTCCTGTGGTGCCTTCCTAGGTGCAACATTATGGTGCTTTTGAAGTCACTGCTGCCCTGAAATGATCAGGATAACTAAAGTATTTATCATTTAGTCTTTTATACAATCAAATTCTATCACTCTTCTTCCATCGTAATGCATACTACAAGAGACAAAAATCAATATCCTGTCTTGTCTAACTGTGTCAAGATTATATTGACATCTCCCACCTGTAACCAGAGTGGTGACTCTCCAAGTGAAAATGTATTGTTCTGAATGAAAATTAGGTGATAGTGAATTTTCAGCATACTTTTCCATAGGTGAAAGAAATTAATAAAATATTAGCTGTGTTTATCAGCAGCTATAGCCAATAGTCTAGATTAAGTGGAAAACCTATGGTGATGTGTTGAATAATTTCTAAACTCATTTGAGTAGGTCGTTTTTAAGGATTTTTTTTTTAAAGTGGAAAATTATCAAAATTATAATAAATACTTGTTCATAGAAATAATAATAATAATAATAATAATAGCAACTAGTAGAATGTGCAAGATTGAAAAATTTGTATTCTTTAGTTTCCTATTCATCTTTACTGGGGCTATAAATAGATTTCCTTGCTGCAGGTTATCCCAGGCTTAAATACATCATTAGAAAGTAATACAATGTCAGATGAGGTTGCATTTGTTTAGCGCAGTCTATTTAGATTTATACTGTAACTGTGTTGTAAAGAGCTTGTATTTTGACTCTGGTCCAGACCCCAGAGGATTTAGTTTAAGCGCCCCTCCAGGCAATTTAAGACTTCATTTTGCTGTGTTATTTAATGGCATATCTCATTACTGTTTTATGATGCTGTAAGCAATATGCTCTCCAGAAAACTGCTATAACATGTCCTGCAGCTTAGATGTTCCGTTAGTTTAGCAGGAATATTACCTTCTAAGGCCCATTAATCAATTACCTCTGGAAGGGGCTGTAAATAATTTAACAATTTGATTTCTATATTTACTTAAGGCACAGCTTTTAATTTAAGAATTAATTTACTCCACTGGAGCTTTTCTCGTGAATCTTACGACAGCGTTGTGCTGCTTGTGATGGAGAGAGAGAGAGAGAGTGAAAATCCTAACCTTGTGCTCCAAAATTTGGATTGATTTTTGCATTCATCCATTCATAGCTCATTGCTTATTTATGCCTGTAACACACATAATTTTCCTTGGCATACAATGACACAGATATCAGAAATCAGGTATAGCACGAGTCATTAATGTAATACTCTAAATCAAGTAGAAATGTGGTGGCAGATGTGTTTGTTGTGGTTATTAATGGTAGTTGTGATCAACAAGATTGACTGACTCACCTACAGTGACTCATTTTGTAAATGTGCAGGCCAAAGTTGAGCTTTTTCTGTAGTATAAGATTATTATTCTATTACGGTATGTTGTTTGTATCTCAGTAGGAAGACGACTAATGACATTATCTGAACATCTTTGGGTTATTGTATATAGATGTTGATGTTTAGGAGCCGATGATGTAGCTGGCCATATTCTGACAGCTGGGGAGAAACAAGTAAATCTAATTTATTTTCAATAAGGAAGAAGAGTCTTCTGAAACCTACAATAAAAATATAATAGCATTGTTGGGTAGAAAGCCATATATCAAAAGTTCTTGGTTCTGATAAAGAATTATCGGCACCTGCAGCCAAACTGGTTTGTTTTTCTGTTTTCTTTGCAAACAAAAATACTAATGGTTGCAAAGTTTTAATTAAAAAATTCTTGGAGATTGCACAACTATTCCCAACTGGTGAAAGCAGTAAAATAAAATATTTAACATTGACTCGAAAATTGCAGTGTTGGGAGAATTAAAATGTAATTTAATTGTCACCTCAAGAATCAAGACCTAATCATATTTATTCTTAAGTCCCACTACTAATATTTCTCAGTAGTTGGGGAATTCAGCTTTCCTTGTGGTCAGCATTGCAGTCTGACAGCGCAGTGTATAGATTTGACAACAACTTGCCAACCACTTTTGTTCTCTGTGTCTGTTACCATGTTGGAAAAACACAGCAGATAAACCTGAAACTCTTCAGCCTGTGTGAGCGAATTGTGTCTGGACCCTTCAAGTCAGAAGAACCCAAGTTCAACTGGTGTCAGGAGACATCTCCCTCGTTAAGCTATATATATATATTTAAAGCTATGAATGCTTACTTGGCTCTAGGGCTGCAGTTCGACCTTCACTGTGACCTTACATTTGAAGCAAAAAGATAATTTCCCTCAAGGAAGGATCAAGGAAGTATCAGATTTGCTATCGTTTTAGAATTTAAAAAAAAAGCACAGGCTTGAAGCCTCTCACTGAGAAAACAGTCCCCTTCTAGATTCAGTTGTCACATACAAAAAAACTTTAAATGAAAGTTTGTAGTGATATTATAATTAAAATTCAAAACAATCTGCTGTGTCCTTTTCTGACTTTCTCATCCCTGCTTCTTCTCCACAGGTGACAGAGATCCAGGACTGGAGTGCAGCCAGCCCTCACAGTGCTGCCTACGTATTGTGGGACAATGGGGCCAAGAATCTGTACAGAGTTGGCTTTGAAGGAATGGTGAGCAAACTTCCAGTCTGACCCACATTCTCAGCCCCTCACACACACACACACGTATACACAAAAGATCAGCTGTCAGGTGGCTTTGTGTTTGACCGCAGGGCTGAGGCCCTTTCTTTTGCTGCCAGGCTTTTGTGAGAGCCACACAGCGAGCATGAGTAAGGCGCCATTGTACAGGCAGCTGGAAGGGGAAGGCATCTGCATGATAAAGGCAATCTGTTCTTTCTTCTTTTTAGGGGAAGAGAGTGAACATGGAGGTCAACTTTATAGGAGGGGGATATTCTCTTGGGGTTGTTGTGGGTGCAGCTACACACGCGTCTCAAATGAAAAGCATCTTCCTTATTGGTGGAGACTGGCCTTGCCTTTTTTTATGAAAGAGGCCAATCAGCTTTCTCCATTTCATAACAGATTTGTCCTTTGTCATTCTAATTGGTTGAAATGCTTTGGAGAGAAAGGTAGATGGCATCTGCCTGTGGATTGAATAAATCATAGATTAGACCCCCCATCTAGACAGTTTTAATTTGTCTGTTTAGGCGGTGGGCAAATCCTTTTAGAGGTACTACAGATTAGTGTTGCAAATGCAGTATTTGAGGCCGACACCTCTTCCTCTTTTGTAATGTCTGCTCTATGCACATAAGATCAGACATGTTGAATACAGTAAGATAGACTTGAGTTGTTAATTTGTTGAGACTTGTATTCAGGAGTTTAGTGCTCCATCGCAACTAATGAATGTTTGCTCTGCCTTAAAATCTTCTCTGCCCTCTAACTCTGCCACAGTGGCTGCGCATCTGAGTCATCACAAATGATATGATGCTTTCTCTCCATAGCAATGTAGTGTCTTATTGCCCTGTCTTACCCTTAGGGCATGGATATTGTTGGTATTCAATGCAACTCCACTGCCACTGCAGCTTGAAGTGTGTAAATTCTCTGCTTTATTATTCATTACTGTGCCCCTCATCTAATGGAATTACTCTGACTAATTATCTGACCCTTTCTTTTCTCTGACAGTCGGATCTGAAATGTGTCCAGGATGCCAAAGGAGGCTCATTTTACAGAGACCATTGTCCTGTTTTAGGTAAGTGAGCCAGTGATCTGTGTCCTCCGTCATTATTGCACCAATTCTCTCACCTATCGTTCTGGTGCAGTGAATTCAAGGGCATTAGGGGAGTTTCAGTTGCAGTTGGTGTTGACTGGCCACTAGGTGGCAGCACCACATTGTCACCTGTCTGCCAAAACCAAGTACAGGCTCAGGTCATTCAGATACAGTATTCCATGAATTCCAGGAATTAATTGTTTCTCTGGTACCTTATTAGCACAGGATATGAGACCCTAATTAAGTTTATTAGTACCATCATTCATATGTGGGAGGGATTTGTATGTGTGTTCAATGCAGTGAATCTTAACCTTTGTTTTATTGTTACCACAGTTGAATCTAATGTATTTATATAAATGTTTTCTC
This sequence comes from Pampus argenteus, assembly GCA_036937835.1. Lineage (NCBI taxonomy): Eukaryota > Metazoa > Chordata > Actinopteri > Scombriformes > Stromateidae > Pampus > Pampus argenteus. The sequence goes on from CM072875.1 coordinate 15,727,864, forward strand.
ACAGATTCTTCATGAATTCTGTCTCTAAAATGTCTTTCCCTTTTTAATATCACTATACTTCTGTTGCAAATCACTTGCAGACCATAAATCTTAATGAACAAAATCAATACCATTTCTGATACACTTTTGACACCACTATGAATAGACCTAACTCAGCCTTTATCTCTTAGGTGAGCAGAATGGCAACAGAAATCCTGGAGGTCTTCAGATTGGAGACTTGGTCAACATTGACCTGGATCTCGAGATTGTCCAGTCCCTCCAACACGGCCACGGCGGATGGACTGACGGCATGTTCGAGACCCTCACCACCACCGGCACAGTATGTGGCATCGACGAAGATCACGACATTGTGGTTCAGTACCCCAGTGGGAATAGGTGAGTCCATAGATGGATTGACTTAGATTTAATACCTCCCAGCAACTGGGACTGCAGCATAGTGCTCTCCTTAACATCTTAGCACAGCTTCACTGAAAGAGCTCATTATTATTTGTCAACACTTGAGAGAGGAAAAGTAGATGTAATTTTTTATGTAAATGTTTAATTGAAGTGGTTCTGAAAGGTAAACTTACCAAAGTCTGCTTCCAGTATTCATAAAAATGAACTTATTTCATCACACAGTAATGAAGGGTGCCCTTTGGATATTTTAAGCATGTTTTTGTACACACACATTCTTTTGCAGATATTGAAATATTTTATGTGACTGCTCAGAATCTGTACTTGGTAGATATCATGTTTTATGAATTGTGAGCGTCCGTGTTTCTTGAATGCATTAATTTTTGTATCCTCAGGTGGACATTCAATCCAGCAGTGCTGACAAAGGCCAATGTAGTACGCAGTGGTGAAGTGGCAGCTGGGGCAGAGGGAGGCAGTTCCCAGTTCCTAGTGGGAGACCTGGTCCAGATTTGCTACGACATCGACCGCATCAAACTCCTACAACGAGGCCATGGAGAGTGGGCTGAAGCAATGCTGCCTGTAAGAGTTTGGAAGTGCTTTCAGTGATTTGCGCAAAATTAAAAACCCTTGTAAATGGCAACATTTAAATATAGATTTGATGGTTTTTATGATTAATGACTTTTAGAATATTAGAATAACAGATATTAGAAATGTAGGTCTGCATGGATTCATCTCATGCATCCAGGTACTGCAACATACAAGGTTGAAAATGAAACTATCCACTGGACTGTAATTGTAAAGCTGAAGACCACTCATCTTGATGGAGCCTCTTGAATGATTAGAAAAACATCTTCAAATCTTCATTACACTCCTGTAGATTTCGTTTGATTCATTAGTTTCATTTCAACTTGATGAGAGAAGTTGTCCCTTGACACTTTTAAAGAAATTAAAGAATATTATCACTGTTGCAGTTGATATTGGCACAGTCTCAATTTGACTTTGACTTCATCAGACATAGATTTTTATGCAGCTCATAAATTTAGGCTCAATACATCTAACTGTATGTAATTTTCTGCTGTTCCCCTCACACAGTACCACTCCTTCATCTTCTCTGTGGAAAGTTGCATCCATCACCTCAAATCACTCTGTGGCCGCTTTGCTGCCTTTTTTATTTATCTTTTTTTTCTGTCTCAACAAGAATTTCTTCTTCCCTTATTATGAAGTTTATTCATTGCTGCCCAGCATGCCCAAGGATATGTAACACCAGTCTACTCCAATATGCCACTCGTCCCTGCCAAAATGCCCCCCTCAGCAGCTAATGAGCCTTAAAACCCTGAGATGGGTTGTAGCTTTGATCACTAACCACGGCTGTTTGCCGCCCGCTGCTGCTTCTACTGCAGCAGTCCCCGTTATTGATGGCATCCTTCAGGACAGTCCCAGACCTGGCTCGACAGACTCAAAGTGCCTCTTTCTCATACAGCCTGGATCGAGATGATATGATTCAAAATTGAAAAACATTTTACTCTGTCCTCTCTGTACAGGCTGTACAGATGAGTAATAGTCTAGCAAGTAATAGCAAGTAGAAGGGTCTCTCTTTCTCTCTCTCTCTCTCTCTTTTATAGTCATCTTCTTTCTCATACAAGTAAATGTATTTTGAATAATGAGAACTCAGTTTAAATCTGTAATATTATGTTATTTCTGTCAATTTATAAAAAAAGCGTTGTTTCTGCTGTGTGTAGAATTGTTTTGTTCTTCTCATTATCCTTTCCTCCCACCTCTCTTTAAAAGCTTTTTTTACTCTATCATTCTATTTGGTTTGCCTTTTACAACTTAGAGTCTGTTATATAGCACATAGCCCAAAGACAATAACCGTCCATATACTAATGAATTTGTCACAACATTTATCAACAGACCCTAGGCAAGGTGGGCCGTGTGCAGCAGATCTACTCTGACAGTGACCTGAAGGTTGAGGTGTGTGGAACGTCCTGGACATACAATCCAGCTGCTGTCACCAAGATTGCCCCCTCTGGGTCTGCTGTTAGCAACGCCTCTGGAGGTACGTATGAACATGCACTACTGACAGTGAGCAGAGTGTTATCTTAATTCCTTGTCCTCACTGCTCCCTGTTTTCTGACAACTATCATTTTCTGATGTTTTCCCCCTGTTTGGCCAGAGCGCCTGTCTCAGTTGCTGAAGAAACTATTTGAGACGCAGGAGTCGGGAGACATCAATGAAGAGCTGGTCAAGGCAGCAGCCAACGGAGACCTGGCCAAGGTGGAGGACATTCTAAAGAGACCTGATGTGGATGTAAGTGCTCTAATTGATTTTTATATCCACAGTTGCTGAATTTCTAAATAAAGTTTTGATGAAAATCAAATAAATCTGCCATTAAATGTATACAAATGATCTGAGTACACTGATAATTGGAGCTGGAATAACCCTGGCTGCGCTCTGCTCCGCTCTCAGTATACTGAGGAGGCTGAGTCTCTCCTAGGAAAGGGCTCTGAGAGACTCTCACTCCTGCACCTCTCTCTATCTGAAAAGCATTAAGGCAGGGCCCAGAGGAGGCACCAAAGAGCATTGGTGTGCACTGCAGCACAGACCTGATTTACTCTCAGGAACAAGTTAAGATCTGCAAACCTCTTGTGGTTGCAGATTGCGTCCTGACACAGGCTGCAGGCCAGGGAAACACCCGTTTGCCAGAGGAGAGAAGCCTGTGCCCTGTGTAGGTTATAAGTACTGGTTACGTCAAGTCTGCAATACTGTCTTCACTCAGAGCAAGAGTGAGTGAGTGAGTGACTGAATGTGTGTGGCTGTGTGTGTGTCTCTCTAGCTCTCCATCTCTATCTCTCTCTCTCTCTCTGTCTCTCTCTCTCAGTGGTGAAGACTGGCCAGATGCCCTACTCCCTTTCAGTGGAATTATTTACTTAAAGCTGAGCACACTGAGCCTGGCCAAGTGATCCGCCTGCCAGGACAAGAGACGTTTCAAGACTCCCAAAGGAGTCCACATTAATATTTATGCTCTTGAGTTTTTGCTGTGCTGCAGTTGGTGATGAAACATGCACACACAGCCGTGCATGCACAACACATCCTAACCCCTGGTGAACGGCTAATTCAGGAGATGCGCATCTAAACGCAAAACATGACATTGTCATATGCACTCATTCTTACTCTGAAACTTGATGTATTTGCAGGTGAACGGGCAGTGTGCAGGACACACTGCTATGCAAGCAGCCAGTCAGAATGGTCATGTGGATGTTCTAAAGCTGCTGCTTAAACACAATGTGGACCTGGAGGCTGAGGTTGGTATAATTCACAAATGCACCACAGCTCATTTTAGAGCATATCATAATATGAAAAAAAGGTGAAAATTCACTCTCAAACACAATATTACGTCTTTTAAACGGGTGTGTCACTTTACTCAGGACAAAGATGGAGACCGGGCGGTGCACCATGCAGCCTTTGGTGATGAGGGCTCTGTCATTGAGGTGCTGCAAAGAGGCGGTGCTGACTTGAATGCCAGGAACAAGCGAAGGCAGACTCCATTACACATAGCTGTCAACAAGGGCCACCTGCAGGTGGTGAAAACCCTGCTGGACTTTGGCTGTCACCCAAGCCTCCAGGTATCTGTCACTGTGACTTATTTACCTTTTGAGAAATGCTTCAACACATGGTTTGTGACATCATAGGAAAGCAATACCAAAACAATTATATACAACAGCCCTGTCAAATTTGAGTTGGGTTTACAATAATGTTCATATACTACATGGTTTGACAGTATGTTTGTTATATTTACCTTTGTAGAGAGTTTTGCATAAATAGTTAATATAAACGGGGAACAAGAAAGAAGTAACACATGGTTTCCCTTTTAGGATTCAGAGGGGGACACACCCCTGCACGATGCCATCAGCAAAAAGAGGGATGACATGCTGTCAGTGCTGCTGGAGGCTGGTGCTGATGTCACCATCACCAACAATAATGGATTCAATGCCTTGCATCACGCTGCCCTGAGAGGAAACCCCAGGTATGACACACTTATCTGCCACCACTTGCTGTCACACCTGCTTGGCATCAACTAGGGACCTGATCGTGTTTAAGTGTAATCTGTGGAAGCAGATCCCCTGAATCTCAATAAATGTTTGCTTTAAGCTTTCAGTAAAGCCAAGATTGGATACAGACATGCTGAATCTTAAACTCCTACCTCAAAAGCTTTGTACATTTCTGCTGTCTACACTAAATTGATAGATAATGAATAGATGTGGGGAAAATAATTGTTTTTGATTCTCTCGTGAATGATTCAGCACTGATGCACAAAACTCATTAAATGGATTTCAGAAGGTTTGCAGTGCAGGCTTATGGTAACAAAAAGTATGGAAATCAACACTCGAACAGCATCTGGAATCACATTAAGTCATAATCACATTTGAGGTAGTTAGAGGTTATCAGCCCCATTAATGAATGGACCCCAGACTACTTGTGTTACGCTGCAGTCATACCACAAATGTTTTCATTACTCATGTTGGTTGGCTTATTTAGCCATAAGTATTAAATAATATTTGAAGTGATATTTTCTTTGGCGCTGACACAGCACAACTGAAAACGTTTTGGCAAAAGGAAAAAGGTACATTTCAGAGCACCACAATTATCAAAGCTTATCAAACTTCTGAAGATATTGGTCAAAATTACAATCGTCATCTTTAGAGGTTTAGCAGTTAGAGGTAATCTGTTACCTAAACATCCTCTGTTTGTTTAAAAAATCACATATAGGCATAGTTTAATGTATTCTATAATACCAGTATCCTCTCAAAATCTTTAAATATCGATTTAAAATATTCAGAATTTATAAACCAAACTCACAGATCAATCATCTTTCACATAGCATCTCCCGATCTTGTTATACACTACTAAACTGGCCACATTATTTGAAAATCTTCCACAGATTTCACTTACATTTGAGGTTAGTTGTAAAGCTGTGAAAACCAAAGCAGGTTTGATGCCACTACTCCTTTCACATTTAATCCTACAATAAGATTTACTTTGGATAATCATTTTAGTTTGACATTGATTGAAGTTTGAAGCAGGCCTATAGGCTTCATCCATCTCCCCAACAGATGGCATGGTCTCAAATTGACATTAGACTACCTTTGCGGCCTTGAAAGCATCTGTCTTATGTAGATTTTTTATTAGTGTAGCTAATAGCCCTTGAAGTTCATTTGTTGTTTCTTTTTACTGTCTTGCTGGTCTATCACTGTGTGATGTGAGCAGAGGGTGGCCTGAAGCGTCTGGCCCGTGCAGCAGCAGTTCGCCTTGTCCTTGGTCATAGCTATTTCTGGCTCCAGCAGGTTGCTGCTCCACTCTTTGGCTGTTTTATTCTTGTCTCTCAACCATGAGCATATTAAAGATAGCTCATAGAGACGGCTGTCTGTATCAGGTTGATCATCCAGGGTCTCTTAAGGTGATGGACATTGACGTTACAGGATCAGTAGAAAAGTTAACAGTTGCTTCCCTTTACTGAGCGCTTTGGGTGTGTATGTTTGTTTGTGTATGAGTGTGGTTATCCCGGCCGCTGTGTCATTCCTTTGGCATGAGGACAAATAGAATTGAGGTCAGAGGGCTGTGGAACACCTGCCACCTGCCACAAGCCCTGCCGGGCCCAGTCGGAGCCGCACCTCCACCTCTGGCACACAGCAGAATAGATTGTTTAATGCCGGCTCCTGTTTCTGGTGTGGTCAACTGATCCATTGATCAACAGATTGGTTAAGACATAAAGAATAATCACATATAAACACGTAACATATTGCATATCAAGGCCAAAATTAGACGTCAAGAGATAAGTTTTGATTCAAATTATTGATTATTAAATTGATCCAAGTAACCTAAAGACAATGGGTAAATGTTCTTTTTTTTCATTTAATAAGCAAATGATGATGATGATAGTAATAACATGATAGTAATAACAACAATAATAGTAATTTATATGGGATTTTTCAAAAACAAATTATGCAGTGATTTACTGCTAAGAAAAGGTATAAACATGCAGGGAATAAAATATAAAATTAATGAATTATAAAAAAGTTTGAAAAACATTAATTAATGAGCAGAAAGAGTATAAAATGTATAATGTAAAGGTGAGTCTATAATTAGTGTATTTTTATTTTATTTATTTATTTTAAAATGCTACAGATCTAGCCTTTGTGATCCCCTTTGGCAGGTCCTGAAAATCTCTAATTAAATGTAATTATATAGATTTAGGTCTGTGCAATAAGCATTCACATTTTTAATCATTTTTAAACTATGTCCAATAAATGACAGAAACTAAAAAGGAGGAGGGGAAATATTACAAGGCCGCACCGTTTTTTTTTTATTGCACACTTAAATGGATAAAAATTAACTTATTTAAGCAAGGTGTGTGTGTGTGTGTGTGTGTGTGTGTGTGTGTGTGTGTGTGTGTGTGTGTGTGTGTGTGTGTGTGTGTGTGTGTGTGTGTGTGTGTGTGTGTGTGTGTGTGTGTGTGTGTGTGTGTGTGTGTGTGTGTGTGTGTGTGTGTGTGTGTGAAATGTATATAAAAACTAGGATTCAGAAAGGAGTAGGAAGCTTGTCCACTGTAGGACTCATTGACTTAGAGGCAAAAAGTGCTGGACTACAGTATTTTCTGTATCAGGGCCCCTGTCGTGTGTGTGTACGTGTGTGTTGCTTGCTTTACTACACACTCTGTCCTCTTGCCTTCAGAGAAACGAAGATATATGTCGCTTTCTCCAGTCTGCCCATTTACTTTTATTTCACGCTCGAGCTCCTGCAATATCAGGAAGACAGTCCACAAGTCCTAAAGCCCTCGAAAATCTCTCCCTAGGTTAAAGTAAAAGTACCTTGTCTGGCGTGTTTTTAGTGGAGAGGCAGTTGTTTTTCGATTGAGTGCTTAAAGGAATTCCTACCATAGTATCATATTTCTAAAAAGTACCGTCTAAGATTGTCATGAAGAAGTGCTGGTAGTTGGAAGCTGATCAGAAACCTTGTAGATAAAAGATATTAAAAAAAACTTTCTGGTGAATGATTGATTATTTCTTCTTGATAGTAACATTCAGTGGGGTCCGCTCTATCTCCTGTTTAGATTGAGTAACGGCACAGAATGTTCTGGCATACATGTAACATATCTAATATAATTTATCATCAACTTTATCACAATGTAACTCGATGTAAAACACACAAAAACTGGCTCTGTTGCGCTCTCTCTTTCTAAGTAGCACAAGTCATCAACATCAACAGTTCTTGTTTTTGGATTCAAGTGGAGAGTGCGTCAGTCCCTGGTGTGTGTTTGTGTGTTTGTTATGTGCCTGGGTGTTGGAAGAGTGTGGGTGGGTTTTCCAGAGGTAGAAAGAAGACTGAGGAAGACACAGAGGAAGAACCCTGTGGGTGACAGATGAATCTTTTGAGCTTGGAGTCCCAAATGCTGAAACAAATCAACTATACCAATAGGGGTGCAACAGGAACTGTGGTGTTTTTACTATATTTTACCTTGTTCTTTACTCTCACACACACACACAGCCATAGAGTGTAAATGCATTTCTTTATAAATTAGACCTGAGTGTTAAATTTTTACAATTGCTAATAAATTGAAACTGTCAGTATAACCAGTAATAACATGTTTGGGAAAGGATTTTCTCGGACATTCACATCGCGTGTTCTCCCCGTGTGTGTGTTTACCGCAGCCCTCAGCCTGCAAGGAGAGCCTGGCTCGTCTCTGTGTTTTTCCCCTCAGGCAGCTTGAAGCCAGTAGCTGCTACAATACTGTAAACAATACGATTAATAGCCCGTGACTCATAAACGGACTCTAAACAAGCGCTGCAGTGGCAGACTGTACCCTTTTACGTGTCACCTCCTTGTAACATTCGCCCTCTTGCCTCTCTCTTATAGTGCTTTTTTTTTTTAATATGGCGACATACACTTCATATGGTAATTGCCTCACCTGAAATTATTGGGGTGCTCTGCAAGCTTTCCCACTGTCCTCCAAAATGCAAGCAAGTATTGCTGATATAATAGGAACTAACAGACAGTGTGCCAGTACTAAAATGGTAGTATTGTAACAGGGATCACAATAGAGATAGTGTTGTGGGCCCATGGAGAGAAATCTGCAAAAGGTTTTTTTTTCTTTTTTTTGCAGTTATATAATGGATGTCATTGATTAGAATAATATTAGAATAGTTTTTTCACCCTCTGTTTTGCTCATTTGAGTAAACTGCTGCCTTACGTTACCTATCTAAATTTTAAGGGTTATTGGTCCAACGGAAACCACGTTCAACTCAAGAGAAAAGAAAAGTTATATATACATCCTACAACCATCCTCAAATCAGTTTCAGACAAATAACAGATTTTAAATCGATTTTGATATAAATCTTTTAGTGATTTATGTGTTCTGTGATTATCTTGAGCGAGAACAGGTCAGACATATCTTTAAGTATTATCCAAATTAGGAGGGCAAAAGAAATTGAACTGGAGAGAATAAAAAAAGAAGGGAGTGCAGTTACAGTGCAATTATTGTAATCTGCCCGCCTGCTCTGCAGTAACGGCAAGTAAATGTGTGCGCCTGTAACTGTTTGCAAATGGTATGCTCTTGTGATTTGTGCGTTCAGCTCCCGTCCTCTAGAGCATCTGGCTCTCATCTAGCTCGACTTGTCCAACATCACTGCACGAGGCTTCAGAGAAAGGAGGCCAAAGAGTTTGAGTGTGTGTGTGTGTGTGTTTGTGTGTATTGTACCACACATTCTCCAAACAGCAGTATTTAGCCCCTTCTTTTTTTCTTGCACTCTTATTTTTGTATTTCTTCTTTAGATCTCTTTACAGTGCAGTTTTACCCCTGCTGAGCTGCATTAGCTGTCGCCTTTATTTCTTTTCCTTTAGCCTGTTCCCACCCACAGTGTAATTGACTGTTAGCATTCAGTGACAGTCAGTTTAGGAGGTCTCTAAGCAAGACAGACGTACATTCTCAGACGCGCGAGTGTAGTGTTGTCTGCAATGGTGCACGCCCCACGTCTACCCCCCTGCTATTTTTGAAACAGCTACTGATAGTGTGGTCAGAATACCAATGTCTCTCTTGAGGTAGAAAGGCAACAGTCACACAGGAAAGGGGCCCATACCAAAGGTTTGAAGGTGGGATTGGTTGCTTTATTAGTCAAAAATAAAACAGGTTTAGCATTGAACATGACAATCACTAGACACTCGAGATGTTGTTGGTGGAGGAATGCCATTCATAAGTCATCATCAAGAAGTTACATGCTGTCATTACAGAGATTGTATTGAAGCCGTCACATCAAAAAGGGGAACTCCTGTAGTCATCAAAGCATAGCTACAGCTGGTTGAAGGGGACCAAATCCATTCAAGAGGTGATTTGGTTCCATTTTACCAGCTTTAGCAAAGCATTGTGGAATCTCTTGTTTCAGCGGCAGGCACGAGAAGTGCCGTGAAGTTGAACTGTTTGAAAAGCTCTGCTGCAGTCAAGTTTATCCAACAGAACCAGAGCAACACCACGAGCGGAGAAAGGCCATGTCGCATTTGAACATCTTATTAAAACCTGAGATGTGGCTCATCACACAGTGTCTACCCACTAGCTAGAATGGACTTTGCTACATTATGTCTCTCCCTCTTGTTTTCTCTCTCTTGCCTGTTCACCTTCACCCACTCTGTGCGATACAGGTACATTTAGCACACTACACCCCATTTACCACCACACCAATAACACATAGGTACAGTTGATCAACCTCACCTAACTTTCTCCTTTCCTGCCTCCCAGGCAGACTATTTATCCTCCTTGCTATCTTTTCAAGTTTTATGTTTGCCCCTACCCAGAGAGTGAAAAAAATTGTTCCGTGAGAAAAGGATAATAATAATCTGTGGCAGTGCACTTGAGTCAAATGTCCTGGAGTCATGAAGCAATTACAGTCTCTGACAGATGGGCCCTGCTGCAAGCGCACTGCCGCTCCGGTCACCGAGACGACCAACAGACAAATGCAGAGGCATAACCACATACACAAGCTCTCGCACTCCTACAGCAGCACTCTGGGGTGTTCAGTCACAACATTAATTTAAAGCAGTCATTTAAGTCCTAGAGAGTGATTTGTGGTATAGAGGGTTCTGTTTGAACAGTGACTGAGGGCAGATAATTTGATGTCTTTTTCAGGCCGCCCCCGTAGTACAATATTGTAACATTTCCTACTAAAACTCCATCCCTGTTCTAATTAAAAAAATGATCACAGTATCGCCCACATAAAGAACTTAGTCCTAGTGTTTTTGTGCATGTGCGCACTGTCCGTCTATTGTAAGTATGTTGTTGCTACCCAAGGCTTATTTATGGTTGTTGAGGATCAATCATGAAAACTAATAGAGAAACATCAAACAACATTTCCCATGTTATAGCATTTTTCCCCTTTCATTTTTTTTTTTTTGAACCTCTATGCTGTAATATTTTTTACATTTTTGCTACATCTGTTTTTTCACTTCTCTAGCATCTGTGCCACTTCCCAAAAAGTTGTGTAGCCCGGTCATATCTGACATTTATTTTGTTTTTAAGCTTCCATTTTTTTCCTCATTAATCATAATAAACATTTTTGACACTATTTTGTAAGAGGGATGTTAAACATAGTCAGCTGTTATAATTATTGACTATTTTTTTCTGCCAAGGTACAAATGAGTTTCTCAGAGTGGGCAGCGACAGCTGAGGGATATACTGCATGGCTTGTAAACAGGATGGAGGTCAGCATAGGGCCAGCTTGATATGGCACACCAGAGGCAGTTCTATTTGTAACATACACATGCACATTCATGCTTGCTCACTTACACACACACACACACACACACACACACACTTGCAGTCTCAAAGAGTCAGGTGGCCTGGCTGCTCACCTCGTCTAAGGGCCATAACAGGGCAAAAGCAGGGGGACGACAGGCACTGAGCATTTGATAATGTCAGCATCTGCTGTGTTTGTCACTCAGACAGCATGTTGTTCTATTGAGGGCCCGGGTGTAACACGTAGTGCAAGCCATGCACTCCTACAAGCCACTACGCCACTACTTGACAGAAAAGAGTGTTAAATAGACAGAGAATCATCATCACTGAATCATCAATTTTGATGTTCTCAAATTAAAAAAAGGGATTTATGCATTTTGGTGGACTGCTGTTACCTTTTCTCTTTTGTCTCTGTTCTGCTGTTTTTCAAGTTGAATAATTCTAAACTGATTTATAGTATTACCAACTGCTAAATAATCAATAATTAATCAATTAATGTCTAAATTATTAATTGAATGAATGTCCTGCCTTTCCCTTTAGAAATGTTGAGCAGGGCTTTTATTCTTCATACATCAAATATGATTTTATCTGAGTAAACTTTTGTTTGTTTAGAGCTTTCTATTTATATTTTATCATATTTGATTGTCATATTAACACACAATATGTTATTCATAAGAGATTGAGTTTGTCAGACCTGCACTCTGAATATTAATTAGTCTAGATTTAGGTATCTATGTTTCATTAGAATAAAGCTGTCGTATACAATCACCTTTTCACTCCAGCCTCTAACAACATTGTAGTTTAAGAAAATGAACCTGATTTGACCATGGTGCACTTTAGGTAGATTTAGGTTTTAGTTTTTCAGTTTCATAGACCTTTCCTATAAGGTTTAATTTTAGTATTGAACCTTTGTAAATTTATATTCCTTATTACTGAGGCATTAGTTTGATGATCAGGTCTTAACTAGTTCATCATATTGCATAGGCAGGTTGTTTAGTTGTATTAACAGTTTTATTTATTCCATTTATATTTTATTTATTATTATTTATATTTTTTCTTTCATGTGCTTTTTCAAACTGAGACAGAATGCAGTGGAAAAATGGCCTTTAACACACCAGCAGGTTTACATTAAAGATGTGTAAAGGAGAGGTAAACCTGTGCTAAAATTGTTTCCTATCATCCAAGCACAGGCCAGAGAGGGGGTCACAATAGGTGAGAGTGCTAGATATGAATAGCTCCCCCTGAAAACTGCTCCCCACCTCCCCCTTTCACTTCATTTCTCTCTGTGCCTCTGTCCATATTATGTTGCCTTTATTTGTTTGAAGCAGTTTACAATTGGAATCAGCTGACAGGCCAGAGCTGACCCTGATCCTGCATTGTCACTTTTTGATGGTCTAATCTGACTGCCATGCAGCCCAGCAAAGCATTTGGCAAGCATAGCAAACATGAACAATGAGAGCAGGAATCAGGGGGAGGGAGGGGAGCACAGGGCAGTCGGGTTGATGTGGGGTGGGGGTGCGGTAAGGGCAGCTGCATAAAGGGAAGGGCAGTCGTAGTTAAACACACAAAATTGTTAACACCGAAGCCATATGATACAGCAATAGGAGCAGCAGCAGCGTCAATCTGCTGCCTCAGCAACTATTCCCTGCTCTTTCAGTTGCATGTTTTAAACAACAACAAAAAGCCGGCGACAATGGCAGATTGGTCTGAGTTCACCTTGCTGTCTTTTCCCCTTGAGCCATGTGGGACCACGGGAAAAGATTATGGTATTAAGGAGCAGCTCCAGCATACCACTGACTGCTTGCTGAAGTTGCTGCTAAGTTGCAGCTGGCTGAATTTCAAGGGCTGTAATGCAGTAAAATCACCCAATGATAAAAGAAGGCCCTGTTCATATGCTGATGTCACAAGTTTGCCCTTAGTTGGTGTAGGTGGCTAAAGTACTGCGCTAAACTCACACTGCTGTCAGTGCACACACACAAAACATGATTGCTATCTATTAATGCTAACTTACATAATTGTCCAATGAACTGTTGGCGTATCCTGGATGAGAGATTTTTATTGGCCAAGTCAGCCAGTTTGAGAAAGCAGTGAGTTCCCTACAGCGATTATTGCTGCAGTGAGACTGCCCAGAGACAGTATAGCTGGTGTATGAGCCTTACCTCTCGCATTCAAACTCTACCCCTATCTCTCTCTCCCTCTCTTTATCTATACGTTGCTTTCTATTTTTTCTCACGGCCACATTGACAATTTGCAAAGCACAAGACATATTCTCAGACAGTTCTTCCCAACATCATTTTCCTAGAACGAGGACTTGCACCTCACCAAGAATACATACTTCTTTACATTCCATAGCTATCATATGTTCATATGGGTACATAAAGAAGTATGTACACCAAGGAGGTAATCTTAGGTATGAAATGTTCTCACCTTTTGCCAAGGTCAGGAAGTACTGAGCAGAACAGTTTTCCCTCACCGTTCTTTCTCCCAAGTATGGTAGTCTGCACTGTAAGGTGACTTTGAGTGTAAATTCAGTTCAACACTCAAGGCTTTCCTTTGGTTGCCATGTAAGGCTGAACAGACAGTCCCCCCGCCCCTGAACATAACAGAAGTTTTGCAGTCCATATCATAGTCCCCCCACTATCTTCCACACAACTGGAAGAAACCAGGAGGATCGGGGGGGGCAGAACATGGCTCCCGTTTTTTTTTTAACAGCAGTTAAAAGGTGGTCTTTTTCTCTTTCCAAGAAAAATGTTGTAGATTAAGGGGTTGAAAAAAAAACGCAGCAAAGAAGGGAAGAGTTGTCTCCTTGATAGAAAGTCCATGGTGTAAGGCGCCTGTGTGTGCACCTTGTCTTATATGACGATGTCCTGGGTGCAGGGTTGCACCTATAAGCTCAATGGCCACTGACATACTTAACATTTTCACTTCTCCCCTCCCACTTCTCTCTCAGCTGGTCTCCCTCCCCGCCATCTCGTTTTCCTCTAACATCACCCCCGCTTTCTGTATTGGCCACCCTTTTCTCACCTCTCACTTGCACCAGTAACGCACCCCCTTTCGCCTGTCCCTCGTCTCTCTTGTGTCAGAGAAGTCCACAGTGGCTAGCTGGAGCGCTTGCTGATGTTTGAAAACGAGGGTGATCCAAGTGGAACAGGAAGCTATTGTGAGCAGGATTTGGGCTTTAGGCGCAGAGGCAGGCCATAGGTCACATGAAGGCGCTAATGCCCACTCAGCACTTGTGGATTGGTCCCGGTTATACCCCCCACCCACCACCACCCCTCTCTCTCTCTATCTATGTCTCTCTATCTCTCTCTACCTCGGTCTCTCTCTCTCTCTTCCCACACATAGACCTCTATTTTTATGGTCATCTTTTCTCACGTTCTTTCTGCTCTAATCAAGCCTCACCTGTCTGTGTTTACAGTGAAACCAGCTGTTCTGTGGCAGAGGGGGGTGGAACAGATCAATAGCCATTTGCATGGTGGCGAGAATTGTTCAGCAGGTCTCTAATGAATCTTTGCCCCAGACCAACACATTCCACAAGTCAACACTGCCCCCAACCACGCTAAGCATGCAGCCAGCAGGCTGAATACTGAGGCAATGGGCGTAAAAACGCAAATGGATTAGGGGAAACCAGTTTAGGTTTGGACTTTGGAAACAAAACGAGTTTGGAGACTGGGTGGCAGAGAACTGAATAAATGAGAAAAGTGGTGCAATGCTTTTGCAGTGGAAGGGTTTGGAATAGCAATGAGCTCTAGTTGAACTGGAGGTGACAGTTGTTCTCAGCACAAAGACAGGGTTGGGCAGGTGGATGAGCCTGGTCCTAATGGTGTGACGTCCTGTTTAGGAAATGTCACAGCCACCCGAGAGGGTGAGCAAATAGGAGAGAGGGGGGTGAAATTCCTTCCTACACACAGCGGGATGGAGGTTGGGGAAAATGAACCAGCAAATTAGCCTTGTGGTTTTTGTGTCTATCCTGGTTTGGGCGATAGCACTGCAGTACTGTGTGCTCCGCATGCCCTGCCTATCCTATAGCAAACCATTACAGAGACAGAAGAAAGTGGGTTACTACCCTAAGTGCTGTGGGTTCAGCCAGTGACACACATCTACTCAGCCAACCACTGCTGCCCAATATCCCCTCCCACCCATCCTCACACATCCCCACCCCCCACATCTGTGTTAATACACTTCTCACAGCTGTGTGCCGTCAATCCGCTTTTCCCCCTGTTCAGAACTCCCGACCTGCCCGCTGTTCATTATTCTGATGCTTCGTCATCCCTCTGGTCGCCACGTTCCATCTTTCTGCCCCAATCAGCCACTTGACTTAAAAGTGCAATGTTTCCTCAAACTTACCTCCCATCTATTAAGAACAGCAGTGACCTCCCCCGCCCCTCTGTTTAATTAAAAAGTGGTCTGGTAAGACCACCAAGAAAGAACCAAAAATATATTTTAAAAAAGACAAAAATAACACAATAAAAGTCCCAGTAATTATAGTATCCTTGGTCACGGTGACGGAAGGTGTCGGTCGCAGAGGGCGAGTTGTGCATAAGGGGATGTCTCCACACCAGTGCAGGTCTGAGTTAACGAGTCCATCATTAGATAGCGGCAGGGCTGCAACCATGAAGCCTAATGAGCCAAAGAGCTCTGCTGCAGCAGCATGTCCGGCCAGTGCCAGGAACACAAGAGAAAGAGGGAGAGAGGAGAGACAGAGGGAGAGAGGGAGGGAGGGAGGGAGAAAGAACAAGATGAGAGCGATAGAGTGGAGAGTGCAAAAAAAGGACTAAAATCCATGTGGACTATAGCAACTCCCCATCCTCCCTTTTCCCTGTTTCACCTCCTCCTGCATCCTCTTCCTCTCCATACTTTTTCTTTTTACAAAGGCTTTATTTCTTCCTTTCTTTTAAGACAAAGGGAACAAGAAAAAGAGAAAAAACCCAAAGGTGTTCTCTGTTTAAGTTCTGTCCCAGCGCTGCTGCTGTTGCTGCTGCTGCTGCTGCTGCAGAACAGTACATTCCACTCCCCCTTACGACTACGCGACTCAGACAAACCAGCAAACCATGCGGTTAATAACTGATAGCATCCGAAGAAGAGAGAGGGAAGAGACAGGACAGGAGACATCAAGGCCCGTCAGGGGTAAACTCCGTCCGAAAGCGAAGGAAGAACATATATTACCTGTCAGATCAGTTTCTTATCTGAGCTACTCCTCCTCTCTTCCCCTCCTCTCCTGCTCTTCCCGTAGTGAAGAGAGCCATAATGACCTAGAGAGCGCTCCAGCTGCTGCAGCCATCATGTGTGCCGGGTGCACGCCTGACTCGCTGAATCAGCTTCTATGATTGGGGGGAGGGAGGGTGGTGGCGGGTGGGTTGAGTGCCAGAGTCAGGGAGGGGAGGAGGGGAAAGGAGAGGAAACGGGCATACACACATACATACACCAAACCCACATGCGCACACATTCCCACACAAACAAAAGTCATACCTTTTTAGAAGAGGAAGACATAGAGCTGACATGACGATCTGCCATTTAGGAAAAAATAGAGGCAGGGAGAGAAGAGGGAAAAGAAGGAGGGGTGAAAAAAAAAATCTGCAGCACTCTCTTCTCCATCATGTGCATTCTGAGGCAGAGAGCTGGGAGGATGCCCTGGTCGGTGGAGGAGGCAGAAAGTGTACCAACCGTCCTCCCACCCTGCCTTTTTCTTATTCTGTCGACACACACACACAGCCCCAGAGCTTTAGCCTGCTCCTAAAATGTGCTTTTATTATTCAGTGGAACTTTATACAGCAGCTTAGAAGAGGGAGTTTACTGAGTGTTTGAGAAGCAAATTGTGATAGAGGTAAAAAGGGCTGGCTGTGCCTCTGCGGTAGATGACAGCTGTACTTTTAATAGTCCCTTGCGATCAATGCAAATTTGATTAACAATGTCAGAGACTAGACATGGAGGATATTGCATCTTTTTTGATATTTTTGGTGTTAAAATTGGTGTACATTTTTTTGCCTTTGCAAATCTGCAATACGCAGCTTTTCTGTTCTTGACTGCATCTTAAGGGTCACCTTTTTACTAGGAAAAGAGCGGTTCAGAGGACAGACAGCACAGGAAGAACACATTTGCAGCAAATTAGGGACAGAGGCCAACCAGCTAGCAGCTTCCTACCCCACATTGCGGAGGGCTAAGCTAAACGGTTAGCACTTTATGGGAAGCCAAGCATTTGAAACATGCCTCAGCCCCTGTTGCCGGGCTGCTCCTGTGTCTTGTCTCACCACCTCCCTGACCATATTTAGTCAAGCAGTGCAAAAAATAGTTCCAGCTTCGCTCCACTCAACTCTGCTCCTCTTCTTGCCCCCCCCACTCCTCCCTTCTCTCACTCCTTCATATCCCCCCTCAGCAACTGTTGGCTGCAGGCTCCGGGAAGCTTCCCCTATGACTCCATGCCTATCGATTCCACTGGCCTGGAAGGAGAGAGGAGCGTTAGGCCAGCTAGCCACTGCTACCATTTGCTGCGCTATTTTTAGTAGCTCCAAATAAAGTGGTCTCTCATGCTTCC
Organism: Pampus argenteus; assembly: GCA_036937835.1. Classification (NCBI taxonomy): domain Eukaryota; kingdom Metazoa; phylum Chordata; class Actinopteri; order Scombriformes; family Stromateidae; genus Pampus; species Pampus argenteus. Next base: position 15,745,566 of record CM072875.1, read on the forward strand.
AGTATAGTGTTGATACCCCCCCCACCACCACCACCACCGACTCCCCTGTTTTACATCCTTCACCGCCAACTCCATTGCCTCCTCTGATACCACCCTCTCACTGTGTCCTTTTGACTCCCCCCGTCTCTATCATTCTTCTTTTTAAATAGAGCTGGAACACTCTGCTTATGGTTGAGCTTCCGTCTGCTCACCTCTATACTTAGAATAACTGCATATTTGAGAAATGGAGGAGAGAGTGAGGGTGAATGCGTAGCACAGACAAGCATGGAGGGTGTTAGACAGTGGGAAATATAATTGTGTTCTCCCATTTATTTATTTATTTATACTGCTTTTGGCAATGCAGGGAGACGAGTAGCAGCCTCTCTGAGGTACTGAAAAGTTTGGGCTGCTTTCTCTCTCTCTTTTTGAGCTCTCATTAATTTTCAAGTGTCTTTTTCAAGCTTTCCCAAGGCACGGCCACTGAAGAATCTGTTTAATTAGTTGGTCTCATCACGGGGCACATCTATATGATACGGAAGAAATGTCCTTGGTGCCCTCTTCTCTTTTTCACTCGCTCCTCTTTTCTCCTCTTACACCTCTATGGCAGCACACACGTCCCCTTACTTGCCCCACCTGCATTTAAACTGCAGAATGCACCGAGATGTGTAAGCCAATGTTTTTTTTTTCCCACCAATACACTCTTTAAGGTAATACTATGGAAGCCAGACTGTGACGTTTCAGTTGTAGTGAATACCAGTGTGAAAATCCACAAACAACCTAAATGCAGCAAGAATATTTATCAAAGTGTATTTACACGAGACAAAAAAAAACATGCAATTTTCTGGTCTTTGATTTGATAAGCCTTTTAAAAATCTCTCAGTCATTCTGTCGTCGCTGTTATATCTCAATCCTTTTTCATGGTGGAGATAATTCTGCATAGATTTAAGTGTGCAATTTAATTAATGTATTGTCACTGCAATTTATAGCTTTTCGATTACATTATCTTTACGGCTGTTAAAGGAATTGACAATTTTGCGAGGCAAAATGGATTCCAAGCTAATGTGTCTGCTCAAAACTTGACCTTACATGGCCAATCAAAGTGTAGAATTGCAGCTGCATAAATGGCAACTGTGAATGTCCACCTGTTAGTGCCCTGCAGTCTCAGCATTTGCACACCACTTAAACTTGAACCAGCAATAATTTTCCAGGCAGCTATAATTTCCTCATAGAAGGAATTTCCATGTCGGCACACACAGCACATGCACTTACTGCATCTAACTGTTTATGGACCCTTTTTATATATGTACGTGCATTAGAACTTCATGGCATGCATTCATTCTCTACACGGTGGACTTAGGCTTTTGTGGCCTATAACTATTTCTATTGATGATGCCCTTGTGTTTTGTGTATCCACTCCGCCTGTTTCAGACACCCAACCCACCAGTTTAATCTCAATTACATCCCGACATCCCATCTGCCCCTGAAACTCAGCAGCATGGCTTACATCTTCCATCCATGATGAATTGCGCAGGGCTGAATGTTTAGCTGAGCAGTTAATCGATCAATAAGAAAAGGGTCTACTAATGGATGTGCTTTGTTTCACGAGATGAGGGGGTGGGATGGGTTATTCTTCCTACGAGCACTGCTTAAGACACGACTCAAAATTAAAAAAAACAAAATGAATGAATGAAACGCATGTGGGAGATCAACCATTTAAAAAATGTATTAAAGATGCTTTATGTTCAGAAAATGCATTACGGGTGCAAACAGATAAAATAAAAAGGCAGCATTTAATGAGCTTATTGCAAGTTAGTTGTAGAAACTATTATTTAAAGCTTTTCTTTTTTTGTTGTTATCTAAGAATTATAGATTGATATTACAATATTTAATAATAAACAGAAAAGGGGGCAAAACAAATTAATCTCTACAAATGTATCTGAATTAATCATTTATCACATGAGAAATCCCACCAAATAATTTCTCAGTCTGTTTGAAACAATCAGGTACTGAAGCTGTTTTTTTTAAAAGTTACCTCAAATGGTAGATTGAAGATCACTGCATCAAGGTGTGACACGTTATCTCAGGTTGAATATGTCTACCTGACAGGCTCTCCACTGGTTAGTTAGTGTGAACACAAAGAATATTTATTACTATTTAAAATATTAAGTTATTTTAAAATACAAGCAAAGCCATGTGGGATGCTCTAAAACAATGTTAAAAAAAAGTTATATGGTCTTGGGAATTTGGAAAAAAATTCTGTCTCTCAGTCTCTGACGTATTGACGTGTTGGTGCCCTGAAGCCACTGGTCACTACTTTCACTGTGCAGGAAGGCCATGATCAGAGATTTGCTTCAAACAGAGCAACATATTTGCGAAGTCCTGCCAGCAAGCTGTTTGTGGCAAACACATTTTCCCAGGGACAATGGGTCTTGACCCCTAGACTCAAGGCTACCAGAGGTGCCTCTAATAAATATTGACTTGACAGTGAATACAATCAATTATAATAAAAAATTGATATATATATATATATATATATATATATATATATAATAGATATATTTATTAGTTTAGATTAATTTGTAGAGATTTGTCTCACTTTGACATTAAATGGCCTTCTTATGATCTGTGTCAAAAAGCCTGTTTGCATCCAGTGTGATTCAAGATGTAATATTATTTGACATTATTTGTATTCTTGTGGTTTATGTATTTCATATTAGACTCTCTGTGTTTAAAAACATAAGTTGGTAGATCTCAGATTGAAACTTTTGTTCAGCTGCTGTCTTTTTCTTTTTTCCTGCTAGTGAAGTCTCGGTCAGTCTCACAGCTTGTCTTAATTCTTCCTTTCCGTATGCCTGCTCGCCAGTCAACATCATGGAGGGATTATAGATGCTTCTAATGAGTCCAGTTTGTGCATTTTGAGTAAATCTCCATGCTCCTTTTCCATCAGCTTGGCTCTTTCTCATGCTTACTTTATCTCTCTCGTCAGTTCCTCTCTCCTTCCTCCTCCACTATCCCTCTTCTGTCCCCCGCCCCCCGCCCACCCTCCTCATGCCTTTACACAGTGCATCATTTGAAGAGGTGAGGCTGTTGAGCGCTTGGAGGAATAAAAGTGATTTATGAATGGGCCAACCTACCTGGGTGCTGGAGGGGGAAGCCAGTGGCAGGCAGGCTCTGATCCAGCAGCCCATTGTTCCCTCCAGCCTCACTGCAGGGGAAGCTCCTCTGCCTCTCCTGCCTCTGATCTTTTACCATGCTTTACTGGTGCCGCATCTAACTGTTAAGTGACTCACACACTACACAAATAACTATGTACTGCAGGACTGCATGTGTGCAAGCCCATTTACTCAGGGGCACACACATGTCTATGTTTATTTAAAGTAACATTCAAACGCAGGCACATTGTTATGCTTAACCTGTATTAGTCTTATAAGAGAGGAAGTTTTAATTTCTTCAGTTTTTGGAAGCTAATACGGGTAAGAACAGGCAGATGCACCAGTAAACAACCGTATCGATGAAATACAGGGAGGTGACGGGGAAGGTGCTGTAGCTGCTGAAGCCAATGTATGACTTCCTTTTTGGCACTATATGCTTGTATGCAGATATGCATCACACACACACATAATATTAGACTTAAGGTGGTTGTTAAGGTTGTGTATGGTAAAACCAAGTTGGGATAACACTTAGACATGTTAGTTTATATGTGTTTAGATGCCATGTATAGCTTTCCATGTTTATATATAATGTTTGATAATATATTTCATTTCCTGTGGCAATGGACTTGTCCAGAGAAAAAGACATGCACATGTGCTCAGCTGTAATTCATTAAAAGATTAATGATCGCACAGATATGTCAAAGTAAGCTTTTGAATATGGATGAACTGACCTGACTGAGCTCTTGAAGCCCACAATGGGAGGTACGGTCCTTACATTGGAGAACTATCGTAACATATTTTATATAGTGTATAGCGATTGCTCCATATACATATGTCTCCATATCTGAAATGTTATCTGTTATCGTCAGTTGTTGAAGTAGATTCTGCATTATGTTACTGTAGCTTATTCCAGTTAAATCATACACTGAAGAATGCACAGCGCAGTGAAGAGTTCATTCAGCGAGCTTGCATACCAGTTAGATGCAGCATGCACTGTGACTTAATTGAAAAGTCCCCAAATCCTAGAAGCCCTCCCAGTGTCCACCTCTCCATGAGCTGGGACCAGTCCAACAGATCAGCCAGAGGACAAGCTGATACAAGCCCCAATCCCCCTGTGACCAATCAGAACGCCCACGCTTCCTCCTAGGGCTGGGCCAACAGTGGCTCTGAGCCAATAGATAAGCTCAGCCATGCTGTAATGCTCTGTCTGTCCTGTGGCGTGCTGAAACATTGAGTCCTGGCTGCTATGTTGCTATAGCACATGTTGGGAGAGGGAGGGGTGGGGGTAGCAGAGGGAGGGAAGGATGGATGGATGGAGGGGAAAAGAGGTAACGATGGATGGGAGGGAGAGAGGGAGGGATACATCCCTTACTGAAGGGACTCAAGGACATAAAGAGCTTTTGGGAAAGTGACTATAGCATGCAAAGAGAAAAGCTTGCATTGTGAAGCCACTATAAGCACTGATGGTATGTATTTTGCCCATTTGCCAAACCTAGAAAGAGCAGGATTTATTTGTGGCACTTTAAGTGCCTCAGCAATGCAGGTAATAAATATGACAGAGCAAGGTGATATATTTCCACAGCACAGCTGTCAGACATATTTAATATTTTCTACCCCCCATTTAAAAACAAATGTAGTTTATCTATTTACTTGATGTATTGGGATAAGTAATATAATTTATTAGTGTGTTTGATGGGACTTCAACACCACTGATGTCACTTTGTTTTGTGTTTTTCTATAACAGTAAGAAGCATGCTGCGTATTTATTTCTTGGTGACTGAACGCATGTAAAGCATCAGTATAAACCTTGCAGGATACTAGATACAGTTTCACACCCCATAACACCCAAGAAAACATGTTACTATGTCTATTTTTAACCAGCAGGTTACCTGATGTGAATATTGCATTCAATTTCTTATAGTTCTTCCTGCTTTTTATATCAATATGAAACTGATAGCATTGATAGATGATATAAAACTCCAGATTTTAGTTAGGGATGCCTTAAACAATGTCTGGTAGCATCCCTTTTTAACAAGGTGAAACTGCTACAAACCTGTTTAGTAGTGGTATGTAGTGAACCAACTTTGCAGACCTGAGTCTTGTGTGAACGGCTTCTAACTGGTTTGTATGCGTGTGGTGGTCAAACGTGGACTAAAACCAGTCTCGGTTTTTCATGTCCAGTCATATATAATTTTTGTCAGCGAAAGGGGTATTAGTAACCGTAATGTACTCAGAGGGACACATCCAGGCCGATGTTCACATCTAAACCAAGCTAAGCTGTTGAATAATGCAGGCCATGTTACCTTGGTAACCCGTACGGACACCGAATTCAATGGCTCCCATGTAAATGCAGTATGACAGGTCGGAGAGGGAAAGGATTTATGTTTATTTGTGTCTTTTGGTGTGTTTTGTGCATGCGTAATGTCAAATTTGGGATGTAAAGCTTCAATGTACTATCTGTATAATAGTGAATCAGTGTGGAATGAGTTTAAATTTCTAAAGAGCCTTATCTATGCAATGTACAGTACGTTCATACTCCATTCCTCCGCCATTAACAAGTGGGCTGTTAGACATTTTGTGTGCTGCTCTGGGGCATATGGCCTGTTGTCTCAGTGTTTAGAAGAGGTAGTAGCTGATACAAGGCCCTTTGATCCCCATTATTTCCCCACTGCAAACAATATCTTTTAATTACCAAACCACTCGTTCAGCCTCTTCCTCTGCATGTGTGCCTAGAAATTGTAACTACTGAAGAAGTCAGACTCATCAGCTGCAGTAAGGCAGCTTGTTTGTGTCACTTTGGATCTGCTCTACCAATTACTGTAGCAGAGAATTAGATTTTAGTGTCTTATCCTTTTTTTTGTGTGTTTAAAGAGTCATACTGTTACTGCTGGATTTCTGTGTGTAAAGGAAAACTTGCAGCTTACAACATCCCAGAGATGAACGTTTCAGGAGTATGAGGGTGAGTGTAATGTATTTGTGGGTGTAGGAAGGTTGGAGGCAGGCCGGGGGAGTAAGGGGTGATTTAAAGTGCTAGATTTGCCGTGAGACTGTATATCACGGAGCCTCTCAGACTGTCTGCCCATATGGTGACAGTGTGGCAGGCTGCTGAGTGGCCGTCGATCGAAGGACCTTCAGAGCGTCTGAATTCTCCACCGCTCTGCAAACCCTCCAGTCAATCCCTCAGTTCTATTTACCGCTTTGTACCTCTGTGTAGAAACACTTGCAGTTAATTTCACCAGACAGGTAATGTCTGATTTTGTACCAAAGAAAGTCACAGAAACTTGGTAATCAGAAAACGGCCAATATCTCCGTCAGAAAAAAAATATTCCTTGTCGTTCATAAATGAACCATTGGCTTCACAGGTAAAAAGTCATGCTTGGATGCTGTTGGGTGGTTGAAATTATTTCTAAAAACCTGAAAACGATTCAAATGACAATAACATGCTGGCCCAACACAAAGAATACTGATGATTTCTACAGCTAAAAATCAAGCTAGAAAAAAATGTAGGTATTAAAGTTAAAATTCAAGGTTTTCTATTGTTCAAACTCTGGTTAAGAAAGTAAGGCTTTCACTGTGAAGTGGTTGCACAAAATATCAACTAACTACCTTCTACACCTTTTGACTGTAGAAAAACACAGATGGAGGATGTGCGATGGTACCCAAAGCTATCTGAAGGGGTGTTTTGAAGCCTGGATTTGTGCTCGAGCAACTGTGTTAACAATCGCCATAAAATCCAAGGATGGGCAAAATCCACAATTTCTTTCAGCACAGCATAATAATGAGCTCAGTTTCCACAACAGACGTATCAGAGTGCAAAGTTGTGCAGCTGTCAAGAAGGATTAATTTTCATGAATTGAGGTTCTTTGTTATAGTAAGAGAAATGCTTTATTTTAAACAGATTGTTTGAGCAGGCTGTAGCATCTACCAGATGGCTGCTTTGTAGAAAAGGTAGCGAGTGGGGAGAAGGGGTCAGAGATAATTTTCTTTGCTCTGTTAGCAGGTTGTGTGATGAGCAATGACTGTAATGATAGGAGAGAGTGGCCAGTAAGTTTTGATGCTCTGGTGACGGTGTACTCATGTCTGTTTTTATCTTTTGCTCAAAAATGCAGTTTCAAAATGTTCTTGAATGACAAGTCGCAGATTTGTTATGATTTTTTTCATTTCCTTTGTCTGGTTTTTGTCTTTTGTCAAGTCAACCATTTAAAATATCACCAAATACTGTTGTGTGCTTTCATCGCCTTTCAAGTTATTTGTTATTTGCACGTTGTCATTTTCATACAGCTGGTTAAACTCAATTCATTTTATTAATATGTATTCAACTGTCCCCAGATTTGCATTAGTAAAAGAGCCTATTATGTTATGGTCCAGGCCTATTCGAGACTGTGCGATTTAAGTAATGTTCAATAATGACATACTTGTTTAAAGGTAATGATGCTAATCAGCTGTTGCTCACTATAGTATGGATGATTAAGGTGTCTTCATTCTAATGTGATCTGCATGTCCTTGGTGCTTTTTTTTTATGTTGTTCTTTGCTTTTTGGGTGCACAGATGTATATTATGACTATTATGGCTGGTGCAGAAATGAGAATGAGGCTTTTTCAAGGTGCTGAGGAGAATAAAATGCAAAGGAAGAGTAGCATAGGAAAATAATTGGGTCATCTTGAAGCAATGGGACATTAACACGCTATTGGGCTTCTCTGACTGTCTTGCCGCCTCCTTCTTCATAAATGAATCAGGACACCCCATGATTTAAGGTAATTTAAGGCTAATTAAAGCTAAGCATTTACAGGCCCCCACCTACTTCACAAATGGACAGACAACTGAACCTGAGATGTTTTAAAAAGGAACCTGGTGTCTTCTAAACAACCTTCAAGGCATCAGCAGTGGCGATAGTGATAACCAAACCATCATAGAAACGCACCCCTGTCCCATCTTTTCCCCTTCCTAGTTTATGCAAATAGTCCTTAATAAAAACATGCTCACTCAGGGGCCTCAGGTACAGGCAGCCAGGGGAAGGTCACATTGTAGGGGAAATTATTCTCTTCACGGCATGGTAATGAAAGCTTTGATTTTTTTTTTTTTTATCGAGTGGAGCCAGTTATGTTCTTGTCCTCAGCTCTCTGCTGTACTGCTGCTGTCCTGGACGCTACCTGTTTATTTACTCTGTCCACAGCAGGACGGCCAATAGCTGTGAGATGTCTCTGACAAAGTGGACAGGTAGTTAATTGCTTCTAAGAGTAGAGCTATGGCCAGGATGAATTTGGGACTGATCTGAAATTTAACCACTTATAATTGTATTTATATTTTCATAAGGCTATTTGCATAATGTGCCACTTCCTATATCCGTTGTGTATTTAGTTATGTCCCATTTCTTTGAGATGGGATTGAGCCATTTTCAAAAATATGTTTAGACAGCATTCTCATTCAAAGTATCACGGCTACTAAAATCACTGAAATCCTCAACAGTTTTATTATTCTTACCTTCCCAGCTGCCACTGACTTAGAGACTTAATGCCTACCAAACCTCTCACTCATGATGAAGATGGCCTCCCTGCCCAGAGTAGGAAGGAGAGGGGGCGGTTCATTTTGAGTTGGTGTGTTGCATTTGTGAATGATTTGTAGGGAACAGGTTCACTATTTCAAAGGACCTGAAAGTATTGATCCCGATGAGCTGACACCTCATGTATCGTCAGAGGTCGTCTCAGTTCGAAAAAAAGAGGCAGTTTCAATTAGGACTTAGAATCAGAAGAAGGTATTGGGGATGAAATATATGGACAGACCACATTTAACCATGAGACAGCCAAGCTCCCTGAAGGCAGTATGGACATGGTTATACAGTTAAACGCTCTGGTAAAGGTAAGTGCTTTGCCAGAGTTATATTTCTGTGGTCAAGAATAAACTTTAATTGTTAAAATAATTTTGGTTTAGACTATCTTGATACCTTGCCTCACCTTTTAGTGACTAATCTGTGATGCAGAATTTGTATCTCCTTTGTTTAGCTTGAGGCCTTAGTTAATGGATGAAAGTATGCCAAACACGTCTCCTACATCAGAGTAACCATATGTTTGTGCGCAGCCATTAATCTCAGGCTGGATGTTGACTGTTCCTGTTTTGCCCTGTCCTACCCGAGTTATTGTCCCCCGACTCTCGCTTCCTGTTGTAATAACAGCTACTGACCACCACACAGATGGCTGTCATCCAGGTGAGGGCAGCAGAAGGGCCCTGTCGACCCCTATGGTCACACACACACACATTTATATACACATACACATTTAGTTCACTGTCTTACACACAACTATCAACACACACCAAGCTGAGGGCGTCAAAGATCGTCATGGTCAATGACAAATTGCAGACCAAGACAACAGGCCCCGGTGTAGCGCTCCTGAGGGACTCTTAAGATCTCTCACAGGATGACCCAGTTCCATCATGTCTACCCTTCTCCTTCTCTCCTCTACCATTCCCTTTTCTCACATCCCCCTGCAATCACAGCGAACATAGCTTTGGTTTTGAGATTCAGTTGTAAAAAGGACATCCTCGCGTTCCTGTAAATAACTGTCTCCTTCACCTAGCTGATAACCTCAGTGGGCTGGTCAAGTCAGTGCCTCCAACTGAGTGAAAGGTCTGCAGCCTGAGCTGGCCAGACTCACTCTCCTCCTTACTCTCCTTTCCTTCCACAGTTTCTCTCATCCCCCCTTCAGTCACCAGTAACATCACTTACCTAAGAGATAAAAAAACAACAACTAGGATTTATTTCTTAGTTCTTAATTCACTCCTTTTTTCTGCCTTTACAGCAAATAGCTTAACTGCAATGCAGCAGTGCCAGTATGGAGCATTAATATTAATGTCCACCCATTTCACCCAGCGTGGCAGGGAGCCTGTCAATCCAGACTTCTATTGGAGGGGCTCCCTACGCCAGCAAACACCTGCCCAACACTAAAGTGCCTTGTACTGACACTAGAAGGCGCCAGTCTGCCCCTATAGTGCAGCAAGCGTGGATTCATTGGCTAGTTGTTCTACATATAGGAGAGATATCTCCAGCCAATCCAGATCGCACAAATGTTGTGTATTGCACCAATAGGTGGAAGAAAATGGGCACAAAAGGGACAAAGGCTTTATGTGGGACAATTGCCCTTGATTCTGTTGGAAGAAGTTTAAAATGCATTTCTGTATTGTCTGTCCGCTTTAGGATAAAAGAGGGCTATGTTTAGCCACTGGGAATAAGTTTTATGTTATAGCTTCGGGCAAGAATCTGATGTGGCAAGGTCCTTTTTTGAATAATTTGTTTGTTTAAGGCTTCTGTCCAGTGGGAGTGCAAAGGATGAAATTACTCAAAAGTCTTCCATGAGTATGTAGATCTACAGTAGGCAAGCAAATAGTTCTTTGTAATAAAGGCGACACATTATGAATGTGAGATTAAGCAGAAGGGGTGCGGTTGCTATCACATTTAAGCAGTGCTCCTCTGCATTAAGTGGTTGAAGATGGCTGCAAGCAATGCAGGTGTGTGTGTGTGTGTGTGTGCCTGTGCGTGCGTGCATGTGCGTAAGCCTCCGTGCAATGAGAGGTAGAGAGAGAGCGAGGGAGCCTGGGATCAGTGTGCTGCGCTGTTCATCACTGCAGCAGTACACCAGCTCTCTGTCCGCCCAGCGGTGTTGAATGCCTGCCCCCCTGCCTCTCTGCCCCTCTTTCTCTGCTCTTCTCAAGAAGGTGTGCTGATGATGCTCTCTTTCATTACTCCAGAAGGAGTGAGACAAGCTGTCGATTTAGCAAAAACCCGCAGGGAACCAACCATCCTGATTACCTTCAACATGAAAGCCTGCCAGCATGTTCGTTTGCATTTCTTTCTTTGCTCTGTCTCAATAGTTAACACTTTTCATTGATTGTGCCGGCTGTGGCCCTTCTGCCCTGCGCTGGAGCCCATTTCCTCCCTACACTGCTCCAGAACCTATTTACCTCACTGTTGGACATAAACACTTCAGTGCTCACATTGAGGCTGCTCTGCCTTCATCCAAGTCAGAGTTAAATCGGCTGCCTCCTTTTGTCGCAGTTCAAAGATATGCCCTGCATCATTATTCAGGGTTAATCAAGGTCAGAAGTGTTCCCTCCAGTGCTGCTGCTTCAATGTTTATTGAAGATACATTGAGATACGAGAACTGTACAGGAATAAGACTTTTAAGTTTTAAGTGTCTTGTTTCATATCTATAGTATTTGCACACATTGAAGAGGTGTGTTTGCTGTCTTGTTTCTCATCACATATGCCTGCACTGTTCATATGCCACAATAGGTATGAGTATCATTTTAGTGTTCGGTACGCATGGATGTTTACATATGGGCTAAAACTAATAGAGTAGGAAGTGAGAGCAAAGAGAGAATGTATAAATGCAGAGATTTAAGTAAAGCTGCCATACAATAAAAACATAGTTGACGTAATGGGATGGAGGGTGTTAACTCACATCTATTTATTTCTAATTACAGTTTTGTTACAGTAAATCTGCCTCTTGTGTAGTTTGTTCTCATTTTTTTCCCTGCTGTCCTTTTTTTTGCCATCCTTGTACTTAACACGAAATGGAAATACTGTATGTGTGTGGCTTCCTTTTACCTTTGGATCCGAAGTGTCTTTTCTTCAATGACACTGTGAGGAGTGACAGTCAGCTTCTCTGCTCATCCCCACTGTGACACTGTGACTCTATCACAGCCTTCCTCTCGTACGGTTGTCTTTGCAGCCACATTTCTGTGGCACACATCCTCTAAATGACCTTCAATGGGACAGAAATTACTGGCTCTCTTCACCCACACTAAGCCATTTCTGTTGCAACAGCACTGTTTAAACAATATTTTATTTTGTTTTTTGTTTTGTTTTTTCTTCCCACGGCTGTTTCTTCCCCTAGGATGAGACCTGAGTGAATCCAGCTAAATCTTGTGTAATTACCATTTTACCTCCCAATGATAAGTGCTTTTGCACATCATCAAGGGAAAAGTGTTTTCCCTTTTTAACTGAAGAGATTGTAGGAGGACCATACTCTAAAATAACACGCAGCACTTGTACCGCTCAAAGCCTGATGTAAATAACACTGCTTGGGAAAGCTACTCCTCCCTAAGTTGATTTAGTATTCTTGTCCCCATGTGTGAAAACGGGATATGCTCTGCTGTAAAAAGGAAAAAAGTGTATTGGAATATTTTGTGTATCAGTAGTGTAGACCTGTGATATGTTTGCTTACAACAGCTTGTTTCTGGGCCCCAAGCTATCATCCAGTGCGTGACACATTTAGTCACCGATAGATGAAATTTAGCATTTTATATCACAAATTTAAACCTTTTGTCAAATTGAGTGTATTGTCTCAACCTCTTTTCTCATGTCCAGTCAAACCCTCACTTCTCTACTCTGTGTTTGCTCTATTCGCAGTGCCATGCGTGTGCTGCTATCCAAACTGCCGAGGCCCTGGATTGTAGATGAGAAAAAAGACGATGGTTACACCGCACTGCACCTGGCTGCCCTCAACAATCATGTGGAGGTGGCTGAGCTGTTGGTCCACCAGGTAACAACACAGGCAAACACTCCCAAGCATACGAACAGCTCATTTTAATGCATGTCTAATCACAAATACAGTTATTCATACTCTATGAGAACCCTATAGCAGAGCTGCTGCAGACTATTCTGCACTCCTGGCTCTTTCTGACTACAAACCATTAACCATCTACTACACTCCCTGCAGCCAGCAAGCTGTAGACCAGTTGAAGCTGCTATAACTGCCATTTTTTATTGAATCCATATGGTTCACAGGGCCTCCAGAGGTATTCTTTAGTGCTGCTGGGCCTTATATCCTCTTTCTCCTGCAATCATAGGTTCATTCTGCTCCCCCCCCCCTCTGAGATTGCAGTTTTAACTCCCTGAAGACTGACACATACAAGAGTATACAGCAAATGTCACCTGACCAAGCAGGAATTGGGTTAATTAGGATATGGTGCAAAGCAGCAATGTAGCTGCAATGTTTCAACGTGTGCATGTCTGCTGTACTAGCTACCTTTCAGAGGGGACGGCCTTTTTTCCAAAGTGTCTGCATTGGGCTGGTTCGCAGTGATGGCTCAGCTTTCTATTCAGAAATTGCGCCACACTACAGGGTGCACTGCAGATTCTCTTCCAGCTTCCCAGGCAGCCAGTCCGTCAGTCTTATTACTTGGGGATTTCACATACAGCCTGATCATAATGCTTATCTTCCCTCCACATCTCCTCAGCTGAGATGTTCGCAATTGGAAATGACAATCACTCGCAGCATTAATGTAGGATGCTTTTTTTTTTCCCCCAGCCCCCTAGGTGGTACTTTGTTGGTTGGCAGGGTTGAGGAAAAGAAGGCTCTGTCATGGCACATAAAACCAGAAAGGTTATTACAATCTTTCATGTGATGAACAATTTTAACATAATTCTTCCTTTTTTTATTTGTTCATATTTGCTTTGTGATACAGCAATGCTGAGCCCAAGAAGTATATTTTTATCTTATCTTATTTTTCTACATTTATCACTTGTCTGCCATATCTGTGTGTGCATATGTATGTGTGATTAATTATGTTTTTTTTGTTAATATAACCAACTATGCTCTTATTTTCATGGTGTGTGTTTGCTCCTCTCTTGTCTCTACCTCCCAGGGCAACGCCAGCTTAGACATCCAAAACGTCAACCAGCAGACCGCCTTACACCTGGCAGTTGAGCGTCAACACACCCAGATAGTCCGGGTTAGTAAGCGTTATTTCTTCTTATCATTTTTTCTCTTTTGTTTGCCTTCTTTCCACCTCTAACAGTCACTGAAGATCTTGTCTTTAGTTGTCTCTTTATCAGTCCTTCATTCTGCACTATACTCAAAAGGAAGTAGAACAAGAACAATGCAACATTTAATTTACAATACTGGATGTCCTGCAGTTGAATGAGATCTTGGTTAAAAACTGATGCTGTGTAAGGAAAATGCAGTTTGGTTTGAGTCATTTGGTGTAGTGTTGGATTGAGATTGCTACGTTGCCATCTTGTGGTCTCAAGAAAAAATGCAGTCCATACAACACTGAAGCAGTGCGTTGTAAGCAGCAGTGTTATAAATCAGCGCTGTGGCATTTGCATTGTAGCATAAAATTAAAGTTGTTTTATGGTTGTTGCAGGATTTTCTGGTTGACTGCCTGTTTGTGTGACTGATTTACTTGTGCTTCTTTTTGACAGCTGCTGGTGCGGGCAGAGGCCAAGCTTGATGTGCAGGACAAGGACGGGGACACACCACTTCACGAGGCACTGCGTCACCACACGCTGTCCCAATTGCGACAACTCCAAGATATGCAGGACGTCAGTAAAGTGGAGCCCTGGGAACCCTCCAAGAACACAGTAACTACATATTTATCATTTAAAACGCTGTTCCTCACCACATTTACTCGGGTCCAAGGGTATGAGGTTTTTGGGTAGAAGTGCAGTTAGCAACAAAGAAATATCAATAAACTGAGAAAATGTGACTGTAAATATGGCTATAACTGCACAGTCAAGAGCTAAGATAATGCCTTTTATACAAAAGGCTGATAATATTCAAGTAAATATTTCCAAATATAATTGGCTAGAAACACCAAGCTCACTAATACAGTACATAAGATGAAATGTAACCAAATCTAATGCAACTATCTGCCACCACTCATGGCCCTTTAAGATCTGTTACTCATTTCATCTGTATTTTGTGACTACTTTTTCCTATTTGCGGTCACAGCATCTCTAGAGTCTTACCCAGCATGCATTGGCCAGAATGCTTGAAACACTCGGCAGGATATTGCAGGGCTGGTGCACAGACAAACATATTCACACTTAGGGACCGTTTATGCCACTTTTGCACATAAATCCTGTGCGTGAGGTAGAATAATGCACCTGGTGCCACCTCACTGCAACATCTGTATACAAGAACAAAAATGGAGTCAGAATGTATGGTTGAGGAGGCTTGATGCCATCACTGATACTGTTCAGTTATAATAATCCTGTTACTGTCTTCTAACAGTATTATGGTTGTCAGTGGATAACAGCTTGACCCATTCTGACCATTTTTCTTATGTGACTAAATCAATATAATTTATTATATAATTATAATCCTATGCATTAGACTTATAAGACATTTTGAGCTGTATACCACCACCAGTGATTAATCACATTTGGCATTTAGCTTTCGTGTTTTGGCTGATTGTCTTCATAGTTGTCTTGTCAGTATTCTGCAGGAACTTTATACATACCTGTGTGAAGACTCGTATGTGGCCCACTGCCCGTTGTGTGAAAAATGATGACAGATCACACTTAGACAGCAAGCTCAGTGCTCCTCAGTCCCCCGTCGTCTGCATCACTGGACAGCCCAGTCTCCTCGGCCAATCATTCAGACAGCAGCCTGACACCAGCACAGAGCAGTCCACCAGCCTGCTACCACATCTTGACCAGCCTAAATGGCTTCATCCTTCTGTAATGGCCAAAGCGGACATGTCGAGCCACAACCCCTCGCTGTGTGTTAAAACCACATCACTAAATCCCTACAGGGATGAGTGTAAGGCTAGAGGGCCTGCAGTGACAGACTTACCTTACCTGTCACCTTCTGTCTTCTTCCCACTTCTTTCTTGTCTCTGCATCCGCCTCCTCTCTTCTATCCCCTTGGCTGCCTTCTCTGGTTCCAGTGGAGAAGCGGAACAGACAGACAGCGGGCCTAATTGAGATATGTGCAGTTGGGTCACTCTCCCATAGCTCTCCTCCCCTTCAAGATGAGAATTGAATTAGCCGGCTCGATGGCTCCATCAGCAGACATGTAAAAGCTACTGGTAGAAGACGATCAAACATGGAAGGTCCAAATTGCTAGAAAGAGAGCGGCTTTGAGTTGGGCCAGCCACAATGAGGGAGGGGAGGGAGAGAGACAGTTAATGGGATATTGGGTGGGGGTGAATGGGTTACACTGCCTATGAGACATCTTAAGGCATGTCTTTGATTGCCTAATTAGTGATGATCTGACAGTACTTTGACTTGGATCATCTGAATTTAACTGAATAATATTAAAATCAGTGAGTCCCCTCTGTATCACCATGTGTATTAGGGTTTTGAGTGCAAGTGTATGTATTCTCACTATTTTTGTGTGCTTCTCTGCAGTTAAT
Organism: Pampus argenteus; assembly: GCA_036937835.1. NCBI lineage: Eukaryota > Metazoa > Chordata > Actinopteri > Scombriformes > Stromateidae > Pampus > Pampus argenteus. Next base: position 15,761,834 of record CM072875.1, read on the forward strand.
CATGGGCTTGGGCACCCAGGGGGCAGAGAAAAAGAGTGCAGCGTCCATCGCCTGCTTCCTGGCTGCCAATGGAGCAGACCTGACCATACGTAACAAGAAGGGCCAGTCCCCTCTAGACCTGTGTCCTGACCCCAGCCTCTGCAAGGCTCTGGCCAAATGCCACAAAGAGAAAAGCAGGTAAACATATCATAAAGGAGTAGTTTGACAGTATGTGCTTTTTTCCAGGAGTTGGATGAGAATATTGATGTTGACTAATTATCTGCGTGTAACATATGTAACAGTACAAAAGTATTAAGATGACAAGTTGTGATTTTTATGACTAGATGTGCCAGACAAATGTTCGGAAAGACACTGCACCTGGTCAAGACATAGCGAGTTAATTCATAAGCTTTAGATGTGCTTCCCATCTTTATGCTAAACAAACTGGCTTCATATTTAGATGTTAAAGTTCATCCGTTTTGTCATCTAACTCATACAAACCCTTGTTACACAGAGGGATGAAAAGGGTGAACTTACAGGAGCAGGTGTTTGGTGTTTAAAAGTATACTCATACCCCCACAGACACTGTAACAACACCTGAAAGAGAAAACTCTTTAAAAATGTTTCATGTAGGGCTTTTGTTTCCTTTTCTTGCCTTTTATTCCCTCTGTTCTTACAGCTATTCTCCCATGTTCTCTCACACTCACTGGATTTATTCTCTTCTTCTGTGTACCAGCGGCCAGGTGGGCACCCGCAGTCCGTCTTTGAACAGCAACATCGAGTCGCTGGAGGAGTGTATGGTGTGTTCAGACATGAAGAGAGACACTCTGTTCGGGCCCTGCGGCCACATCGCCACCTGCTCCCTCTGCTCGCCACGTGTTAAGAAGTGTCTCATCTGCAAGGATCAGGTCCAGTCAAGAACCAAGGTATCAAACCTATCACCATCTATCCTACCCATAAATAAACACATGATGCAGAAATTTAATTCCCCTATATTTGTTGTTTAATTTGTCCTTCAACAGATTGAGGAGTGTGTAGTCTGCTCTGACAAAAAGGCAGCAGTGTTGTTCCAGCCCTGTGGTCACATGTGCGCTTGTGAGAGTAAGTTGCACACATTTGAACATCATAATCTTGACTTTAGCTGGACTGCTTCTATAAAATAACATACTGTGTGTGTGTTTGTGTGTGCAGACTTAGCATTCAGGTGTAAACTATATGTTTTGTTCTTGCCAGACTGTGCCAGCCTCATGAAGAAGTGCGTACAGTGCCGGGCTGTTGTGGAACGCCGCACCCCCTTCGTTCTTTGCTGTGGAGGGAAAGGTATGGAGGATGATGCCGCTGATGATGATGATGATGATGATGATGATGATGATGATGACCTTAGTGAGTGAATCTTCCACACGTTCCCTTTTAATTCCCTTTTTTTATTCTTTCTTTTTCTTCTTCTTTTTAGTCTCCACTATTAAAAAAAATCTGCTTTAGTCCTTTTCCATTTTCTTTGCTTTGTTGCTGCCTTGCTTATGCATTTTATTCTTATGTTTGCATCACTGATATGTTGTTTTATTGTCTGTTTTCCATCCATTAGAATAGTACAGATTTAGTCAGAGATTGAAATCAGCTATTCTTGCTTTTTTTTTAGAAATTATATATTTTTAAAAACTCTTCCGGCACATCTGACATGTTTTAATCATCCATTTTGTACTAGCTTCTTTTTAGATATTGATTATAGTAGACCATAGAACATCATATTATAATCTTTGTATAGGTGGGATCTCAGAAGCCATTTCAAGATGAGTTTTTCTGATCCGCGCTGAATAATGCAATAAGTATGAGCAAAAAGTATGCAGACACCCTAATTACGTTATTCATGTTTCTGTGGCCTCTTAAAGTTTGACTAATCACATTTGCATTAAATGGGGAAGTTTATGTGTCAGCATATGGTAAAGAACCTGTAGTCTTTATTATACATGCGTATTAACTAAACTGAATTATAATACCTTCCTAGTAAATGTAAATGTACTTTATTTATACAGCCTTTTACAACAATCCTTTCGGTGTGCCAAAGTGCTTTACAGTAAGAATGATGGGTAAAAAAACAAAAAAACAAAAATAAAAACAACAAAATCGAATAAGAAATTATAAAAGTGTCTACTGAAACTACTGAGAGTTAAAAGCCATGTAATGAAGTGTGTTAAAGTATTTACTTTTTGTTGCTTCCACAATCCATCTTCTTGTCTCCAAGTGAAACGGTGTTTTATTGTCCCTCTTTTAGTGGTGCATCTCACCACTTCTATCGTGTTTTCCACACTTTATGTTGAGTTAAAAGGGAAACTGTTGTAAATTCACTGATGTCATGTCTGCGCCCTCAATTATTCATTTAAATTTTACCTCGCGTGTTAGCTTGTTTGGCGTGCAAATTGTACTCACCGTCCACACATACACTCATGCAAGGGGCAGCATTTATTGTTTATCTCCTTTCCCTTAATCCCAGCTGTTGATGTCTTTATGCAAGAAAATCTAGTGCACGAAATTCATCTGTTGATTTTAATATCCCTCCAACTCCAAGTCATCGTAGGCTTTAGACTCGTAAGCATTGGCTGATTGCAAAAAGAGAAAGAAGCACTTGCCTATGCACTATGCCCTTTAACTATGACTTCTATATATATGAGACTCTATTCCCTATTCTTTGCCTGATCAATGTTTTCCAACTTGCTGGCTTCCTCTACAAATCCTTTTTCTGAACCTCCCTTAGAGGCTGTAGTGAGTAGATTTTGGTCCTCAGGCCAACTGTTGAGCTGGTGAGGATGGCTCCTGCTATAACAATGTGACTGGTTATTCCCAGCAGGGAGCTCTAACACTATGGCAGGAGGATCGCAGGATCTTCTCCAGCCCAACAATCTGGCACTAAGTTGGTGTAAGTATACCTCCATGATCCCCTCCCTTATCAAAGCCCTTTTTTCGAAGAGCCCCCCCGGAGTGCTGCCCTCGCCCCTCTCCCCTCCCCTTAAAACAACCATTTTCTTTCAGTGATACACACACACACACACACACACACCATAAACATTAGATGCTGATATATATATGATGCATATGCCAAGTGCTTGCTATTTCTGGCAGATGTTTAGCTGTGACAAGCAGCCAGTATAAGTCGGAGTCCCAGCAGGGCTTCAGTCCAGCTAATTCTTGTCAAGTGCTCAAATAATCCATTCAGGCACTTTTCCACTAGTATCATTATATATGCTGTGCGTAATCATAAGATGCTAAAAGTGTTGCATTGCATGAGTTTATATTTTAAATAATTACAACAACATATGCTTCTCTGAAAATTAAGTAATTTAAAAGTGAGTGCAATGCCAGCATAGGCTGCTAGAGTCCAAGTTCGATCTGCATAACATAATAAAACTGCATGTGGTACTCGCTCATGTTTAGAATATAATAGGACTCCGGCTTGTTTCATAATGGCAAAGTTAATGTGGCTGCATTTGTGTTTTATTGGCAACGAAGTGTGTCGTTATAAGAAGGTGAAGTTTGATGTGGCCACTAATGCAAACTGTTAATTTGTTTAGTCACTTAAACTGGTAACTGCATTCCTTTTGTTTTTGTATTGCTATATCGTTTTAAAACAGCTAGCGGAAACATTCCAGCCCTGCAGAGAGACAAAGACAACACCAACGTCAACGCCGATGTGCAGAAGCTACAGCAACAGCTTCAGGACATCAAGGAACAGGTATGCCCGAACTGAACTGTGGACCAGCTTTTGGACATCTGATAATCCCTCAGTATCTGATAATCCTCACCTGAGGTAGAGGGAATGTGAAAATGTTGTTGCATCCACCAACATTTGCAACAACCTTTGAGATACATTATGCTTTCTCCCATTTAGTGGATATGTGAAGGGCGAAAAGCAGTGAGCATTGACAGATACGAATATTAAAGCGTCATAAAAGCAGCAGCAATGTGTGTATTAGTAAACATATCATTAAACCTTTAATCTAAGAACTATGGCTGCAACTAAAATATATTTCTATTATTGAATTTGATTAATTGTTTAGTCAAGAAATGGCAGAATATGTTGAAAATCACAAGTACCCACAGCCCAAACAAGGTTGCCGAGAATTTCCTTGTTTTGTCCGACCAACAGTACAAAACCTTTAAGATAATACATTCTCAAGGGCATAGAAAGCAGGTCATGGTCATGCGATGCAGCACTCAATCACTCTTCTGGTCACATAGGCTTACAAAGGCTGCTGGTAAAGTACAGATTTCCACTGGTCTAATGTCCATTCCTTGTGTTTTTTTTGGCCCAAGCATTTCTCTTCCTCTTATTCGTCTCCCTTAGTGATTTCTCTGCGGCAGTTCGACCATGAAGGCCTGATTCATGCCGTTTCCTCTCAACAGTTGATATTAAGATGTGTCTGCTACTTGAAGAAACTTGAAATTTTCTGGATCGACTGACCTCCGTGTCTTCATGTCCTTGCCATAATACAGATCACTACAATAGTAAATAGGGCTACTTGCTGTATACCAACAACAACTCGGCACAACACAGCCATCTCAAACAGATTGAGGAGGCAAAAAATCCACCAATTAACTTATGACAAGTCACACCTGTTAATTGAAAAGCATGTCAGGTGATTACCTCATGAAGCTAGTTAAGATACCACCAATAGTAAGAAACCTGTCATCATCAAGGCAAACAGTGGCTACTTTGAGGTTTGTCACACATTTTTCTTGGATTACTCCATAATTGCATGTGTGTTATATCATAGTTTGGATGTCTTCAGTATTGTTCTGCAATGTAGAAAATACCGTATATGCACCACCAATTTTTCTGTTAAAAAATTGGCTGAGCTGCACACAACTATTGTTTTACATCGACACAAAGCAAGTGTGACTCATAAACTACCAAGAAGGAAATAACATTGACCAGAACTGGGAGGTGATAACTCCTGCTGTAAAATGTTGTGTAATCAAATAGACATCTCTGTAATAAATGTCTCATTCAGGGCTCGGCTCAGTTAGCTCAACAAAACATATGAACAGTGATATTTCTCTTTATCTGTCTCCAGACCATGTGTCCAGTGTGCCTGGACCGGCTGAAGAACATGATCTTCATGTGCGGCCATGGCACCTGCCAGCTGTGCGGGGACCGAATGAGCGAGTGCCCCATCTGCCGCAAGGCTATCGAGCGCCGCATCCTCCTCTACTAGAGCTCCCAAGACTCTCTTGTTCTCTTTAAGCCCACCCTAACAACACTCGCAACGCCACAACTACACCAGCTGCTGCTGCTGCTGCTGCTGCTGCTGCTCGACCATCCTCACAGCACCCAAGTCAGCCAAGGGCATCCTCAAATGTCTTATTCTACACAACAAATGCTCTCTTAATGGTTTGATTGTGCTCAGATGGAATTTCTGTTACAAAAAAAGGAAAAAAAATATGAATCACTTTGGCTGTTTTGTCATTGTGTGTCCTAACTGCAGCCGGAAAAGATGCTTGCTTTATGGGCGTCGCCTTTTTTTCTTGTTGTGTTACTCACTCTCTTACTGCCTCTTTTCCACCATCCCACCCTTGTCCTTCTCTCTGTACTGCTTACTTGTTTTTACTTGATATGTAAAGCTTTTTTCCTGTTGAGTCAGACGGTGGCTTGGATATGAACTTAAGGGCAAAATTCCATCTCTGGATGTCACCCTGGAATCAGTGAAAAAATTCATAAGTGTAGAGGAAGTGAGGTCAGATCTGTTCCCTTTGTTCATTTGTTTGTTCATAAAGTTCTCATGTATCTGCCGCAGGCCCTCTGATGCCATCTGCAGTCACATTTTATTGTAATTGTAAATCCTTATGCAAGTGTATTAGTGTCGGAAGCTCTTGATGTGAATTTTAATTTTTTTTTTTTTTAATGACAGTATGGCAAGATGGTGACACATTACTGTATGCACAATTTAAAGGTTGAGTGTTTTTAAGCTTCATGTCAGTGTTCAGCTTGGCTGTTGTGACACGCTATATGCCGACTGTTGTTACTGTAGAAGACCAGATGTTGGCAGTTTTGCACTAGCACATGTCCTGAGGTGGGATCAGAAAAAGCTGAGTCAGGGTAAAAGCGCTTTTCTGCACTGACTTTGAAGGTCCACTTCAGCTCAGCGATAAAACAAAGATAGAGTTGTCTAACTGCCAGGTAGCACACTACACCCATACTTTGTTTACCAAGCTGTACCGAGAACGACAGCGGTGTCGCAACACTCTTTCGGCTGTGGATACCAGAGCCGCCAGTCAAGCGTTCAACACAAACACACACACAAACTCATTCAGCTTCTGTCCAGTGAACTTGCCCCTATTTGACCTATTTGTTGTACACACAAACCCACACAATGCAAACATTTATGAATATCTTGTCACAACTTGATGTAAAACTGTCTCAAGACTTGGTGGTATTGTCTGACAAAAAAAAAACAAAACTGTACACTTCAATTAGCATTGCTAATTTACCATTAATGACTCTGTGCCATTTGCTTCCAAAAATCTACTTGTTAAATAACTTGTATGGGGATAAGGTGCTCTTTATCTTGTATTACTTTTTTTAATTTAAGTGTATTTCCTTTCTGAAAATCAACATTTATTGAGCTAGAGAGTACAATCTATTAGAATACTAAGATGAAAAATGTAGATTAAATTATTTTGTATTGCTGCCCCAAAAATAGGATTTATAGGTATCACTACCTTTCCTAATATGTAGCCTCAAAATCTCTCAAACATTCTGCTTTGATATTAATGTTGAAATATGTTTGTTTTGCTTTTTTGTTTTTTTTTGTTTTTTGTGGCAATAGCTTTCTAGCAGTCATCAGTAGACGTGTCGAGTATCTTTTCACCAGTGTTTCTTTGGGAAGAAAGCTATTGATTTTTAAGACAGAACTTGCCTTACCTGTTTTAAAAGGCAGTTGCCCATCATGTAAAGACTCAGCAAGGTGACCAGCTTGCTCTGCTATGTGGGAATTTGCACCCACATACAAGCATCTCTTTTTTTTTTCTTTTTTTTTTTTTTCTCTTTTCAGAACTGAAAGCAACTTTTTTTTTTTGCAAACAGTTTCGACTCTTTTCACTAATCATGATAACACTTAAAGCTAGAAGCACTAATACGCTTTATGGTAGTGTTGTCTTGTTATGGTTGTTATGAAAAAGCCTATTTTGTACTTAATTTTGTAACTGTCCTGTTGGAAATGTATTGGTAGTATTTTCTTTGGCATGAATCTTTGACATATGCAGTACAACATGTATCATGAAAACCATTCAGTCTGTATTGCTAATAAGTGCTTTTAAAACAACCATATAGCTGAAATAAAGTTCCAAATGAACCATGGGGTTTTACCAACTTCTTTTAATCATCTTATTTTTGTTTTGTTTTTCAAGTTAATCTCAGATGTAGTTTGCGTCTTAGAAGTGAAATTAGCATTTTGTTGCTTTTATCCTGCTGTTCAGCGTCTGCCTCACAGAGGAGACGGGGTGGCAGAGATGGGAGGTGTGGAGTAATTGAAAATGCTAACACCTAATAATGACTCAGCACCAGCGTGTGATAGGTCAGCTATGCTAATCAGAAAGTGAGAGAAGAGAAAAGGAGCAAGGATGAAGAAAACCACTCGAGAGGAATGAGAGAAACCCAAATAAAGTGATGCATCTTCTCCAGTGAGCTGCGTGACAGCGGGACATCTCACAAGGCATCTCCCTAGCACTAAGAAATTATGACCAAAGGTCATTTATGTTCTAGCTCATTGACTATAGTCCATTCATAACCTGGATGTCTCACATGCAGCAGCAGTTTGCAGCTCCTCATAACAAGACATTCATCATGCTGTCATCCTCTCACTCTCATCACTGCACACTGTAAAGGAGACTCTGACAACTTATTATACCCTCTCAGGTTTCTGTGACTTGGCACGAGGCCGAGACAGTTGCTGTATAGTCTGGTGTCATGTCTGTGACTCTTTGTCATTTTATACTCGGATACCTGTCTTTAAAACAATAGGCTCTCATGTGGTTTACCTGTTACAGTGTTGAATGGCACCTGTAGCCGAATGCTTTGTCACAACGGAGAATATAGTCATACATATTGTACATATTTATATTCGTATTTTGCTTAAAAGCTATTATTAAGATAAATAATAATATACTTTGAAATATAAGATAGTATATACATACTGTAGGATGGTGTTAGGCTATCATGAAATGTAGATACATGTACATTCACGTTTCCAACTATAACCTTGATCATTCATCTCCTACTTTCAGGGTCCTTCTGTCATTATAAAGCAGTAAAGTGTACCAAGTTACCCCTGTAGAAGCTGTCATCATGTTTTTACTTTATCCATGGCCTGAAAGTAGTCGTAACAAAGAGTAACCGGCCTTGAATATTTCAGGCAACAGTGTGTGGAAGACCAGTGCTTTTGGGATCCGTTAAGAATTGTTTTTTTCGACATTTGGCGAGGAAGAACTTGACTGGCCTGCACATAAACCGTGAGCCGACGCCTTAGCGCCCAGCATCAGAGCCCAACCCTCAGTAATGCTGAATGCCAGCAAATCCTTACTGCAGTGCTGCCAGGTTCCAAAAAACCAACCCAGAGGAATGCAGGCTGTGATAGCAACAGATTAATGCTCATAGTTTTGGAAGATGTTCATTAATAAAATATGAGTGTGATTGTTTTGTGTGTCTTCGTAGTAGCATACCAACTGTGACATTCAACCGTAAACTTTTCTGCAGACTGAATAGAGACACACTGAGGTGAATGACAGCTAGTAGTCCAGCCTGCTTGTCCGTCACTCTGACTGACTGCAGACCCACCCTGCCTCTCCAACTGACTGTCAGGGTGCCGGAGACGCCGCTATCTCTCCCCTGGCCCACAGCTTGATCCTGGAGAGGATCCCTGACCGCCACGCCTGACGGTTTCAGCTGCTTGAAGACTGCAGTGTTTGCTGACTGGACTGCAGGGGTTGTTACTCCCACACCATGGGGTCAGCTAATCCACAGGCCGCCCTGCAGAGCTTGACTGATGGTGACTCAGGCACTGCAGGCTTGACTGAGCAGCAGATAGAGATGAATTGAACCCCCGGAGAGGAGAGCAGGCGACACACGATGAGGAAAATGACTGTGACCCTGCTTCAAGTCTCTGCTGTGATCACTGAGAAGGGTCAGTGACATCCATCTGCCTGGTGGAGACAGCATGTGCCCACCCCCCCCCCCCCTCCTTTAGGCTTTGCCCTTGGCACTGGCTCTGACGTTATGATCTGTCAGAAATTAATATTTATATATACTCTCCACATTTACTGTGAAGTGATGATTTTCATGTGCAGGTTTCAGAGCACATCACAAGGTGGCAGTACATCCACTGACTAAATACTATACATCCCTCGTGTCATGTGGTGCAGAAGACAAATCAACTAAATCTACATTAATAAACTCATCTATGCATTCTGTTTTGGTGTGATAGCCCTTTATATTAACGCTAACATTCATCTAGAGGTGAACATCGCTGTGTTGCAAAGGTTGACTTTGGCTTGTTAATTCCCACCTTGGCTTTCTGCGAGATTCACAACATCTTAGATTTACCGCCTCATCCTGATACAGAACTTGAACTTAACATGTTGTGATCTCAGCTGTGCTTTGGTCTGGTCTGTGATACATTTCAACAGCAATAAACAGGGAAGAGACAGCGTTGTAGATCTTGAAATTTTTACCATCTGCAACACATTTCTTATGACACATTATTTGGAAAATGGCAGACATCACATTCTCACGTCAGTGTTAAAAAAACAACAAAAAAAAAAACACAGGAGAAAGACTTTGGGGTTTTCCTGCCATGTTGGAGGAATCGATCGCTGACTGTCTGAAGGTCCTTTCCCTTCTCTTTTGGTTTCATGTCATCCAGTTCAGAAGTATGCTTGCATTTATTGTCTTTCTTTATGGTCGGGCTGAGCAAAGTTCAATCGGAGAAGAAGGGAGGGCCTGACATAGAGCCTCAGTATTTGTCCGTGCCACATTTAGGGACCAATTTTTGTCCTTTAAGCCAGTTGATTGTCAAAGTTAATGTTTGTTTTCACTGCAGTTACATTCGGCAAAACATTTCTTTAAAGAAGCTAAAAAACTGTCCTCATTTTGTTTAGTTTACAGTAAGTAGAAGGCGTATGTATGTGTGTGTGTGTGTGTGTGTGTATGAGTGGGTGGGTTGTTGTACCTAAAAGCAGCAGCCCCACCTCCACAGTAAAGCCATAAAGTCAGTTATCCTCTCCCGCAGATCACTCCTCAAAACATATAGGCCCCTGACACGCTGATTGCTTTATTGATATTGATCAGGGCAAAGTGTCAAAGCACTCGTCCATCTCTCTCCCAGCGATGGGTAATTGTTATTTATGCATATAGAGGGAGAAGGTTAACAAAAACAACACCCAGTAAAGCTATATATGTGGCTATAAAATATCTTTATGTAAAACAAGCGAGAGCTAACTTTTTTCATTATTTTATAAATACTTATTTATGTATTGAGATTTATTTATTTGTATTTAAATATGTTTCTAATAATTTTTTTTAATTATTATACCAGGCTGAAATTGTGGGGTTTGATTTCAAACTGTCACATCCAGTATTCCTTATATTATAATAATAATAATTATTTCCACTTCTGTGTTAAAAATGGACAAATAGCATGCAAATGATTGCAATAGGTAGACGTCATTTATCATAGTTCATTTTGTTTTAGAGCTTTGATCCTCAGTTAATTTAATTATATTCATTTAAAAAGTAAAAAAAAAAAAAAAAAAAGTTGTCTTTCATCATACCCAAACCAAATATTCTGGCTTTTGACCTATTGGTCGTAGCCCACTAGGTGCTTTTCCTTATCATTGCAGCATGATTGGAGACTGAAGCCTGCGAGCCACATTTACAGTGCAAATGTTATCGTTCCAATGACACTTTAAACAGTCTTTATCAATATATAGTCATTCAAGGTTTATGAGCTTTGATAAAATGCCACTAGCCAGGCAGGGTCATTACAATGTGTATCTATGAGTTTTTTTTTAAAGATAATAATTATAACATACATACATACAATTTTCTACCAAACATCTCGAACATTTAATGCTCAACAGGTTAAAATAAACACTCGACACATTCGGGAGCACAAAGTGGCTTAAGATATTGATTTGCTCCCCGGGAAGAGCAGCTTGAGGGCAAACTACAGTGTGAGTTTGGCAGAACCTTATCATCCTATTATCTTTAAAACAGTGGGTTATCATAATTGCTTACTTAATAATTCTATAAAACTGTGGAGGTGCAACCTTTGCCTGGGCAGTAAACTGTCAAGCGCTTTTGATGCTGAGATTGAAAAGATTCCTGACGGGGTTAGAAATGCTGCAACGTATTAATTGCATTGAGTAGGTAGACAATAATTAGCAGTCGATTGGAAAAAAATAAAATAAAATAACAAACAACAAAAATATAAGTGCATAAATAATTTAGATTTATCATCTAGCATGCATAGTATGCACGTACATGTACTAGTATCTTTACATTTTTTTATTAATTTCTGTGAATATAATAATAATAACAACGCTAATTGCTAGTCTGTTAAATCAGGATAACTAGTATATTCTCCAAATGATTAACCAGTAGTGGCACTAAAGCTCTCTTTGGATGTGATTAGTTTCACGCCACTACAAGTATGCAGAACAATGGGGTAGACATACTTAATCAACAAGTGCAAACTTCATCACATTTAACTCTCAACTAAGCAAACAAAGCGGCGTTGATGACACTGTCCTCCTGCTGCTGCTGCATGGTGTCAGGTGAGGATTTCTAAACAAGGCTGGCTTTAGGTTCACTATTTAAGAGTTCAACCATTTGTAATCCTTGTGAACTCAGATAGGGAGACAACAAGGAAACTCCCCAAACCCAGAGTTGCTGAATTCCCCAGAGCAATCCCTCTTTGTTTCTTACAATTTCATACCATTACTGGAAAAAAAAAAGAAAAAAAAGGGGGGTGGTTCTATGGAGACAGTAAACGCTACAAAGACACATTGTATAACAAAACAAGCTACATCTGACAGGTGCTCGCCTCTGCCGACCAGGCAGTAACCTTGGAGGGAGTAGACAGGAATGTAGCAGCCCTATCTGAGCTCAGAGAGAAATACTGACTGCAAAGGCCGTTTTTTTTTGTTCAAAGAGAAAAATCAATATTCCAGAGTCCATCATGTTTTTTCTTCTTTTTTTTTCCAGGAGGGTTCCAGCTAGGCTATGTGAAACAGGCTCAGAGTGACCCCTGGAAAAAAATAGTTAATGCCTAACTTCTTTATCTTTGTTTTACAGCCAAGGGTTGTACCTCCAAATCAATACGCGATACACAAATATCCCAGGGCTCCATGTTCTAGACGGAGCAATGACGAGGGCTTGAGAGTCAGTCAGCTTCAAACCACCTGGCAAAGAGAGGGTCTTTTTCTTTAAAAGGCCAGAAAGTTTCTGGTAAGGTAGTAGATGTAGAGAGAATTAGGCTGGATTATTTAGCAGGGTTGCTATAGAACGTTTAAAAGAAATAATGTTCAAGTTTAACATCTGTTCACTTGTTGGAAACCAATACTGCTCGTGACCTTAGGATTACGAGGTTCTATTTGACATTTTGAGCAAACATTAGCTATTAGCTAACATGAAACTATTCTTTTGAAAAGTATTAAATATTTTGTACAGGTTTTTTTTTTTTTTTTTTTTTTTTGCATTATTGACCATACGTTTTGAGAAAAGAAAAGCTTTTATCCCAGAAATCAACCTCTAACTTGGTGCTATAAGGTTCCATCTGCAAAGAACCAATCAGTGCTTGGAATGTAGACAGAGGACCAATCAGGTTCCTACTTCTTTACCATGTGACCTCACTGCTCTGTGACTGTTTAAATGAGCCAAAAAAATATCAGAGACTGTTGCTCCACCTTAAGTTTTTACTCCTCCAATTTTATTATTTTATGAAAGTCAGCTGGCTTTCTAAGTTTACATTGTTAGAAGAGTTGTTAGTAATTGCTGTTATTATTAGTGACAGCAATATAAGCCAAAATTTTAATATTTTAAAAATATAAGATACAGTCAGGCAGCTAGCTGCTAGCTGCTGATGCTAACGCTACCTGCTGCTAAATGGGTTTGTATGTTTAATGTTGTAACTTAAATCCTGCAGCTGACACTAAGACCCAAGTTTGTAAAAAAAAAACCAAAAAAAACCAAACTACTTTTTCTTACTATAGCCTACTACAGCCAGCATTAGCTTAGCTTAGTTTAGTATGAACACAAACGCTAATAAAAGCACAATGTTTGTATGGGTTTAGCTTTGGTGGTGCTGGTCACAAAGCCAAGATAGCCATTTATATTCTTTATGTTAACCTAACATGCTGCTGGCTGTCGCTTTATATTTATTCATGATTATTAGTTTTGTTGTTATGATCTTCTTGTTTTACAACTCAAGGATTGATTATTGATTTTCATGGAATATTTTCAACCTCTTATTGGACGAATTTTCACACACACACACACACAAAAAAAAAAAAAAAAAAATCCCACCCTGTTAAATATTAGGGTTGAAGGTCTCAGCATGCAGCCTGGGAATGCACCATCTGGACCGTGATAGCGGACCAGCACTTTTCCGTGCTGTTATTCCAAAACCCTTGGACAGCCGAAACTAGCTAAATGTTTACAGCAAAGACCAACAAGCTTGAAATTTTCTCTCCTCTCTGTTTCCACACTGGCCGAGATAGTTTATATCTGTCACTGTCTGGTACGCTGTCCCTGCAGACCTTGTAGCGAATCAACAGAACAGCTCCCAGACAGATAAAATGCCGCATCAGAGTTTCAGAGGCCTAAATCAGGTTCCAGCCCCCAACCAGTGTTATGGTGAGAGAAAGGAGCATCCACTTAGGGAGCTCACCCCTCCTCCTCCTCCTCCTCTGATAGTAGCTGGTAATCTCTGAGGTCGACCTGTCAGTCAGGTTCTGGAGACAGATGACGTGAGGCCCCTGATAGGCTGTCTCCAACGGAGGAGACACCAGCCTGCCGCATGGACTGCTGGGACAGAGAGCAGGACCTGAGGCGACGGACGGACAGTGGGGCTGCCGGGGGGGGAGGGCAGGAGAGATGAAGACAAGGTGGGTCAGGGAGGTGGAGTGGTGGAGGAATGCTTAGGCACAGAGTTGGGAGGTCATGGAGAAGGTCTCCTGATGAGCAGAGAGACAGTTCTCTGCTGGAGATCGTTGCATGGCTGACAAAGTTTACTTAACACCAACCCCCTGGGAGCCCAGGTCACCGGGGAGGGGAGGAGGACCCTCAGAAAGAAAGAGCCGAAAGAAATCTGAAAAACAGTGAGGACTTCTCTAAAAGAGAAGAGTTTGCCAGTCCAATTTGTACGTCTTAGACTGATTTCCTAACCAGCCACTGGCCTACAGTCACATCAATACAGCATTCAAAACTTCAGATAGGTAATGCACCCCACTCAACATTTAGTCAGTTAGTTTTTGTTGCACACAGCGATAATAAGCTGCATTAATAATAAATAAGTAAAACCCCACCTGCATTTATATAATGTCATCCCAATTATCCTGACAACATGTAAATAAATGACCTGCTGACGTTCAAATCCGTAGACGTTGGAGTTGTTCTGCTTTAAAATGTAAAAATGGGTCAAGTTTTGTTTGAACAGTATGCAAGGGTTAAACATTTAGACTGGTGATTGCTGAAAGTCCACAAAATCCACATCCATTATGTATGAGTGTAATTATGTAAGCATTTGCAACTTTTTATTATCAAAAAAATCTTTTCTAAAAGGTCTCATATTTTAATGACTCTCAGTGTGTTGATAACACCTATTAAGACCATAATTCTTATGGTGTCCGGTCATTTTTACTCAAACGTGTAGCTATAAAACAGCTTGAAAAATGATAATTAGCAGTCGCATATTTTGAATGATATTCGGCCACCTTCCCCGCTCTGCCCCAGGTACACAGGATGTAATACAAATACCTGTTTTTACACTTTGTTTCACTTTTTGGCACCGTGTGCCGTAACAGATATACTGTCACCGTGCAACTGACAAAGGCTATCAGTATTACTTCAATATGTCAACAAATCCAAAGTAATCCTGAGTGAGTAGTGATAGTCATTTGTTGAATGTAAAGATGTTATCAATTTTTTTTACAAGCTGGTAACGTCTACCCCGTCTTTTTTTTTTTTATAAGAGTAAGTCTTTGCTTTAGCACAATGCAGCACACAGTATTCCCTCGATTGCAGCTACTGCCATGACTCTTATTAGATTACGGAGGAGATTTATCGAACCTGCTTCCGGTTTGCAGATAGGATAGTGACAACACTTATCTCCTGATATTCTCTTATCAAAAAACAATTTAGTGAGAGAAAAAGACATTAGCCCAGATTTTTTTACACTGCAGAGTGCTCCAGCTTAGCCGTCTATGTGCAAGGGTCTGTTTGCACTGTGCACACACACACCTCCGTCTGCCTGGATAGAGAAGCATTAACATTGCCTTAGTGTTCTCCATTACGTTTGCATCAAGCTCTTGGACTTTGACACTTGATCAATTCGATTTGGATGTGGAATACTGACAAAAGTGTAGTTGAAAGAGGAGAAGAGAACGGATGGCTGTAAAGTTTTTTGGATGCGCAGGTTGTGTGTGTGTGTGTGTGTGTGTGCCTTCATGAACAAGTGTTTGTGGCTACCTTGGCAGCAGGCTGGCTGGTGAGAAAGGTTACTACAGGAGATGGAGCGGGTGGGTCACCATGAGGTTATCCTGACTTGAGTTTTATTTTTTGCTGCTTTTATTTATCAAGAACCTGTTTGTGTGTGTGTATGTGTATGTGTGTGTGTGTGTGTGTGCGCGGTGCTTTTTTTGTACAAACGTGTCCGATGTATTAGAGAGAGAGAAAGAGAGAATCAGAAAAGCTGGGGATAATTTAGTTTTTGCCAAAACACCTGTTGGCATGTCAGGTGAGATGGTTCGTGTAAGGCTGATGTGCCCAACAAGCATTTAGAGTATTTGTTCTCCTGTAAAAGGGGCTGCAGGTGCTTGGGCCAGGGGCACAGTGTCTAGGGGCCACGTTAACTATTAACACAGCCATATAACACTGTTACTGATTACCGCCTCTCGTTCTTGAGACTCCCACTGACCTGAGTCACAGGTAAGAATCCTGCTAGGTGTGTATTTGTGTGTTTTTTTTGTGTGTGCACGCTCTGATAGCATGGTGTTGTCGCAGTAGCTTTTTTTACGCGCCGGCCTTCACCGTGCGTGTTGTTGGAAAGCAGCCGTCCTCGTGCTCATAATTCTTTTCTACTCCTTCTTCTTCTTCTTCTTCCTCTCCCTCCCTCCATTCATCCCCTCTTTGCTTCCTTCTCTCCCACACAGACTGCGCTCACACAGTTTGCTCTCTCTCTCTCTCCCCTGTCTCGATCTTTTCGACGACCTTCATGATGACCTTTATCCTTTCTGCCATAAAATGCCAAAGGCCGTTTTGTACAAAGGAGCCATGCATTGACATGTAGCACTTTACTCTGGGACAAGAGTCAAAGGTGTAGACAACACTGATGCATGAGTCACGGCACATGTACAGTGAGACTGTTCGATGAGGAAATGACAAGATGTTATACTGCAGCGTGAGCAGACTTTGTGATATGAACTCTGCTTATAATACATTGTGACATTGTAATACTTTAAACACATTACATCCTTTTTTTAAAGTGATACAGCTTTGAGATGACCCAAATGAGGACATTTGTGTGATTTGTAAAGTTTCTTTCTGTGATTTTGAAGAGAAGATTGATGCCAATTTCCATCTATTTTTATAAGAATGGAGCTGAAGTATATGAATATGAAATATATGTATCAGCACCTTGAAAGCTCATGTTTTATCTTGTTTGCTTAATGCGTACACAAAGAGATTTAAAAAAAAAAAAAAAAAAAAGACAATTTGTGGTTTAGGGGGAGTAACATGCTGGAACTACAGTATTTCTTGACAAACAACACTTCATCCCTCGGCCAAGAATTCCTGTGCAGAGCATTTATCAAAAAATAATTCATAGTCGTCTAAGTCATCTGTGACAAGAGAGGAGATTTTGTTCTGCATTTAACTCATATCAGATCATAAATAATAATAAAACATGGTTTCCCTTTCTATTGAAAATGAGGCAGAAATCTTTTTATTACAAAACATCAGTAAGTTAAACCACATCTACCTGCGTACTACTGGACAAATCTTTTGTTTTTGTAATTTTGGTGAACCCGACTACACTATCAGAAGTTGAAGTTATATATATATATATGAAAGACAAAAGCTCGGTGTCATCATGTTACGCTATCATCAAAATTTCCCCTCAAATTAGCTGAGTCGTATTGTGCCACTGAGTTGAGCTATGTCGACTGCTCCACCCTCGCTTTGATTCGCCTTTGATTATCATGTTGTGTTAATCTCGTCCCCGTGGATCCTATCAGCCAGTCCAGACCTCAGACCTCAGTGATGTCTACACGCCTGGATGCAGCATCTTGGAGCTACAAGGCTGCGTTCTAGCAGATCTGTAAACACTGGGCTTAGTGGAGCCTACGCTGCTGACCGACGTCTATCAAAACAAACCACACACTGGCCAGGGTTTGTCTTTGTGTTTCGATGGGGGGGATAATAGCAGGGGTCAAACTACCTTTTGCTTTTGAAGTTCAGAACAGAATTTATATGTGTGTGTGTCTTGGTCACTCTAAATGCTGTAATAAGGGTTAAATAAATTTTCCAGCTGAAGGTGTGCCGTACAGGCTTTCAAATATTTAAATTATTGTTATACGGCTTCAGTTATGATTGTGAAATAACTGGCGATGTGGACGTGACTTTGACATTGAATGGGGAGTCGGGACAATCGAAAACCGAGCCAGTCGTAAGTCAGATCAGCCGTGTCTTTCTTTGGCCTCTTTTGTTGAGGCATACAGTTCAAGTCACAATAAGGGATTTAACTGTACGTGCTGCAGATCACCCTGATATGGCTTCCTTTTTTTTTTTTTTTTTTTTTTTTAAATAGGAGACCCGACGGTGGCAGTTGGAGCTGAAACTGGAAGTGTTTGTCAGATATCAGTAGAAGGGCTCATGTTTAATTTTGCCGTAATATTCACACAAGGAAGTTCTGCATTTGAAACCAATCTATTACTGTGAAGAAGAAGGGATTATGACACATTGTTTTCCGACTAAGCCGTGTATTTTCCACCACAGGGACACAAACCAGTCTGAGATATATTATACTCCCACCATGGGCAAACATGCAAACACAGCGAGCCACTGCTCCGCATGGTACAGTACACACCGTTAGA
Source organism: Pampus argenteus (assembly GCA_036937835.1). Taxonomy (NCBI): domain Eukaryota; kingdom Metazoa; phylum Chordata; class Actinopteri; order Scombriformes; family Stromateidae; genus Pampus; species Pampus argenteus. The sequence goes on from CM072875.1 coordinate 15,780,173, forward strand.
GAGGGCACAAAGGAAGGTGCATGATTGGTGTGTTTGACAGCGATCTGATAAAACCATAATTGGAGTATGTAGAATGCATATGTTTTTTAATCAAACAAAAGCCCTGGTCACGCCATAGAAACTGCCTCTCAATGTTTTCATTGTCTGGCAACTGGCTAAAGTGAAGGAGAGGGCGACAGAAACCTCGAAGTCAGACTGAAAGTGTATTTAATGTGTGCGGAAGGGGAGCTTTGTGAGTCTGAGAGTGTGTTTGTCTGCGTGTGTGTATGCGTGTGTGTGTGTGCTGAGTGTGAGAAGCTGAGACAAGGCGAAGTTGTACGGTCATGGAAGGGCAAGCACTGTGCAAAGTCGGCCATTTGTGGTGGAGCTCCAGACCTCTTTGACTGAAGCTCAAATCTTATCAGATCTTCAGAAAACTTATTTGTTTTCCTGACTGAAAAGCTTTAGACACATTTGAACACATTTTCCCCTGGAAAGAAAGTTTAACTGTATTTACAGAAGGTCAAGGCCGAGATTTGGAAAGGCAGTTATATGGAAACATTGTTTAGCACCTTGTTGCAACATTTAACCAACCAAACAAAAATGGTCCCTATTTAGATGGCTTTAGATTCATTCATTATTGACATCTAAAGCTGGACTGCAATCCCAGCTCATGCCATTCCTCAACAGAGCATCATTTCTGTGCAAAAAGCAGGAGGTTTGCAGTAGAGATGGTGTAGCTGTAACGATAAGCGACAGCGGATCATGAAATTGAAGCAGCTACGAATTCAACCATCATTGATTTTTATTATATTTATGTACAAATATGCTTTTCCTACTGTGACATTTTTAAATGTCCTTCCTTAAAACAGACTGTTCCTCACTAAAGTCCAAAAACTGCTGGCACCTTCAATACCTTGTTTGTCCCCCAATTTGGATTTTAACAACTGGTGATTGTTTTCAGCTCCACAACACACTCCTCTCATATCTCTCTAACGAGCAGCTGAGACTCTGTAGACCTTGAGATCATGAGTGGGCCTGCAAGGTCTACCAGCTGCCCCGTCCACTGCGGTGCCAGGCCCAAATATCCCTCTGTGCCTCTCCGCACCACCACACCCACCTTTACACCAGCCTGGCCAGCCCTTCCCCCGCCATCTTCAAACTGTCTCTGTTTTGCTATCAGTGACGTCGCCTCTGCCCAAGGCTGTTTTCTCTCAGGCTGGGGCTCCAAAACAGCTGATTCAGGGAAAGTCACAACGTGTACTGGGGACCTGACCTTCTCTCCTGAGACAAAACACATAGAGAGGCGCTGGCTCCACAGGATGGAGACGTTAGTGTGGAAACAATAACACGGCCTCTGAATCTACACAAGAGATGAAACTCGGTTTTCTAGAGATGGACACAGGAAAAAAAAAGGCGACTTTGAGCATAGATGAAACGCGGCTTCCACGATTGGCCCCTGTTTGATCTTAAAGTCACTTGTGCTGGGCTGGTTTTGCTAAAAGGGTCCCAAATGTTTGTAGTTGAGACAGATTTTTTTTTTTTTAAATCAATGTCTACTTGGAACTGCTTGTAACAGATTGCAGAGTTTCGCTTTTTAGTGTATTTGATTCCAGACATTTAGTTTTAGAGGCCTGAAGAATTAAAACTATTTAAAATTCTTTAAAGGAGAAGTTCAATACTACTTTTATATCTAAACATATCTAAAGTTTATTAATTGACATTTGATATCTTGTTTTGTTTAATCTGTACAGATCCAGGCTGGCAGTTTTCCGATATTCTCATGTAACTTTAGGCAAGAAAATGACAATCTATTCCTTTAAATGCATCTCATGACCCCCGTGGTTTATCATGTGATCCATTGGAAGGGTCCCCACCCCCAGGTTTAGAACCGCTGCCAATTGAATATTAGTTATCAACACACACAATGAATAATTATGAACAGTGATGATGACGATCCAATGAATCCCAAAAATTAAAGAACATGAACTGAAATACACCAAATGTTTTATTTTTAATTATTGTTTTTTTTTTTTTTAAACTTTGAAACAGACCTATCATAAAATAGACGTCAAACAAAAATAAAATCATTCTAAAAGTGTTTTTTTTTTGTTTTATTTCCTGCATGTTTATGGACTGGAAATGTTGTCCTCGTGATCATTTCTTTGTTTTTACAGAATTCCCCTGTAATGGTCACAGTGTAAATGAAATGAGTTGCTAAGTGTTGTATTGTCCACCTCTGTCTTATCTTGATATGATGACTTTTTAAAACATTATGTTTTATACGTAATGGATGGTGGGCTTATCAGACTACTGGCTCTTTCCAGGCGGCTTTTGTTTTGACTCGGGACCCAGAGTTACAGTGAACTATTTCCCTGAAATCCCCAAAAACACAGGAACTTTCCTGCTCTGAGTCAGGGGCTTGCCGAGCTCTGTGTCCGAGAATTTACATTTGTACACTCATCAATTGCCTCTCATCCATCCACATCATAGGATATGTAAAAATAGTAAGTCGAAAACATATGGACGTAAGGCGTCATGCCTTGTGAAAGCTGAACAATTCAACAATCAATATAACGAGGCACAGTATAAAAACTGTACAAACTCATTTCAATATCCCTTGCAGCAAGCGATCCTTCTCCTTCATCCGCCATCCGATATGACTGAGCAAAACCTGAAAAATGTGCAACTTAATATTATAATTAACATATGCATGACTTTGCACCACTAATCCCCTTAATCCTTCATATTACAGAGAAAAGTGCTTAGCCTCAACTTGTCTTATCAGCTTTGTTTGAATTTAACTCTGTATGATACCAGGACAAAAAAAAGACAAGAGCAGCACAAATGATAAAAAAGAGTTCATAACATAATAACACATATATGGTTGATGCATGATTGGAGCCAAAGTTAAGACAATAGGTCAAATGAACCCCGAAGCCTGTGTCAGACTGATATGACATTATGACACTAAAATGATAAACTGGAGCTGCTGGAGACACAAATAACAGCCCGCATAACACAGATAAATGTACCTTCATCTTTCTCCAGACACAGTCCCTTTCCTAGGAGTGTGTGTGCATGTGTGTATGCGCGTGTGTGTACCTTCATTTGTGCCATTTTGCATTTCTTGTTCTTTACAAGTTTGCCAAGCGGCACCGAGCCAAAACCATAAATATACAGACAACAAGCTCTTAAATGAGGAGGAATGTATTTCTCATTCATCACATCACGCTGGAAAGGAGTGTAATGGTGCAGGATTGTTAGCAGCCTCCAATCCCTTCCAGATAATCCAACACACACACATGCACACACACACACACACACACACGCACACACACACTCAGTATAACCAGGCAGGTGAGCAGGGTGTTCCGTTGTGGGCGAGCCGAGGAAGCAAGGACGGTACATGTCCGACATGACAAAGGTTGCTTTTACACCTGTCATGGCCTCGTTTAATCATCTACCACTTCAAACAGGAGAGAATGACGCTCACGGTCTCCCTCCCAGAAGCCTTTGCTGCAGCAGCTCTGGACAGGCTGCCTTTCAGTGGAAGACTGAGCAAAACAGACATGTGCAGGTATAAAACTTAACTGCTGTCTTCCATAAAAAAAATGGAGTAAATAGGTCAGCAAGACATGGAGGTAATACATACAGGAAATGGCTTTCACAGGTGAAGTGACAAATTTAACTTCAAATTTTGAGCATTTCCTTTAAATTGGTTTGAATTGAATTGAACTGAGACACCCTGCATGGATTTACACATGGAGACAGAGAGCGAGCCTACTGCTTTATTCATCTGGGTTAAAATCTGATTCTCTGCAGATGATGCTGCATAGCGCTGGCTATGGATATATTACTTATCAAAATATACAATATTAAATGTAATATAATAATTAATATCTTATGGTAGGAGTTAACTTTAATTTTCACAACTCACATGTGTATAGTTTACATACGAGGCGTGCAAGATGTTTTTCTCTATTTATTTTATCTGGAAACAGTGTTTCATCGTCTCTTTTAGAAAATAATCATTTATCACCTGAAACTGATGTCATATCTGTAAAAATATACTTGATCCACCAAAGATATGCATCACTTACAATAACCACAAAATGAAAATAATTTTATATAAGAACTGTCATACTTTAGATGAACTAACCCTAACCCCACAGGGGTCTCTGGATTAATCAAAGGGGTCAGGAGATGATAGGACAGAATAAAATACAGAATTTAAAGATTTTTTTTTGGACACAAATTTTTTTGTCAAGCTTTCTTCTCTTTGTTGATTTCTGTGGTTGACCTCTTCAATCATCTAAAATTAACCAGCAACTATTTTGATAATTAAATTTTAGTCATTTTTAAACAAAAATGTAAAGAAAAAAAATATTTTTTTGACGAACATGAAGATAAACTGAATATCTTTGGGCTTTTAGTCAGACAAAATTGGATGACGGATATTTGTCTCTATTTTTGTCATTGACATTTTATGGACAAAACGATTAAGGATGAATCGAGATAATAATCGGTAACTTAATACTGCAACCTATGAGGAGGGGTCCCCGGTAGACTTTGCTTTATTTTAAAGGGTTACAGGCCAGGGAACTACTTCCTTAGTGGTGAGTATTAACATGGTATTTTATATCTAACAATTTTCTTTATGACAAAACAAAAAAAAAACCCCATTGATTTGTATGTTAAAAACCCACCAGGATCCTCTTATTGACTGAAAGGCTGCAGAAATATGTTTAATAATTAAATCCACGTGTAATTTAAATATAAGTAGAAAAATACAAGATATCATATGGTGAATTGAGTCTATTTCCGCCTCACATTAATCATAATAACGACATCAAATCCATTCTCATACTGTACATGTATATGAAGCGTGTTAACAGGTGACTCTGCACCAAATCAAAACTGCATTTCTTTACGGTGAGTCCATGTGCATCCACCATTCATGCAGTTTGAAACAGCTTCACGATCATCTGCAGATGATATCAAAATAATAACAATTAACTATGAAATAATGAAGAATTTCCAACCTCAGCGTCTTTCCTGCTCCTCGTTATCTCCATCATGCATATTGCAGCAGTATTGGCTAATCAGAGGCAGAGTGGCGGCCTGTAATAAGTGCTGGAGTGTTGGAGATAATCATTATCAAGTCGGTACATAAGACCCTGTCACCTGAAGAGCATCGACCATTACACCTCCTGAAAGAGACAAACATTATACCCAAATATGATTTTATAATAGGAATTATACCCAAATAACCTATATTTTAGATTATTATTATTATTAGTAATACTAATGTTATTGTTATTAATATTATTATTATGAGGCCATTATTTTTTTTCTATAATGAAACGAATACTTTTAAAATAATAATCATGTATTTTTTTTTTTGTATTAATATTTGTATTTGTCTCCAGTATTTGATGTATAATTTAGTCATTGGGTTTAGTTATTATTTGGGCCTTATTTACAAAGATCAAAAAGCGCTTTTCTGGTCAATTTGTTATTATAATTCGATTATGGGGCCTGTCTCTCGGTACCGTGTCTGACGTTAATAGCTCTCCATGCAGTGTTTGACCGTCTCTGGATAATGTGGAGACAGGGCGGCGTCCTGCCACTTCTCCTCTCAGGCTCCAGTGTGTCAGAGCAGCACACTTTGACATCACTGCAATAACACCTCATTCATCAACTTCGGGCCTCCGCAGCCAATATAAGTAAGAGGGGGAGAAAAGAGAAGAAAAGAAAAAAAAAACCCAAAAAAGAAACAGGATTTTGTATTCTCACACTTCCCTGACAATTACTCACTAGCTGGGACGACAAAGATGGGAGACAGTAGCTGCATGGTTTGGTTTACTCCCTCTGATAAAGTCACATCTTCAAAACCTCTCCGGTTACACTGAGTGTCAGAAGCTGCAGGTCGAGTTTGATCCTGCTTTAAAACTGAGCAGCACACACACACACACATCTGGAGACCTACAGCGAAGCTTAAAACGTAGCCTGTATGCTCCCCGAATATGATGCTTTTATAAGCAAAATTATACAAAGTCATGTGGGAATTTTTGGAGCTATCAGATGCAGATACAGGGATTAATCACCATCTTCAGCACACGAATATAACACACACACACACACACACACACACACACACACACACACACACACATATATATATCCTATCCTACAAGTAGTACATTAATTAGTAGAATTAATTCTTTAATAATTGTAATTGTAGAAGTTCTAGTATTGTAGTAGTTGTGACAATAACAATAATAATAATAATAATAATAACAACATTAAAGGTAGAAGCCACAATGATAAAAAATATATTTTGTAGTACTATAATACTACAGTAGTAAGCTAGTAGCAGAGATAGTAGTCATGTAATCAGTAGTGGTAGTATTGGCAATAATAGCATTAATACTACTACTACTACTAATATGAATAACTATTAGTAATAATAATAATAGAGGTAATGGTACTTGTAGTAATAATATTAGTAATTCGGAAATATAATATATTACCAATATTGCTGTTAAATTGTAGAGTCCAGCCTCCAGTTTAGACTGTAATGTAGTTGTGCTGGTAGTAGTACTAGTAGTACTAGTAGTATTATTATTATTAGCTGACATAGTAGTGATATTGGTAATTTAGTAATATATTAACAAAACACGTGCAGTCAGTATGAAGTCTTGTTATCTCTACAGCTTCCAGTACATACTGTATTACTGTACTGTGGTAGTACTGGAATACTGGTGGTGGTAGTAGTAGTAGTAGTAGTAGTAGTAGTAGTAGTAGTAGTAGTAGTAGTAGTAGTAGTAGTAGTAGTAAGGCAAGGCAGGGCAGGTTTATTTGTATAACACCATTCAAACACAGTGGCAAAGTAAAGGTTGTCCACATAGAAGACATGAAGTAGAATAACATTTTAAAACACAATATAAATAATAATAATAATAATAATAAGACAGTCTGCTAGCAGCAGCAGTAACATTAGTAGTACTACTAGTAGTAAACGTTGGAGCCTCAGTCTTCAGTTATCTCCCATCCAGACAAAATGTAAACAGACACAAATACCTGCTGAATGCTTTGTGAGTGTGATGAACCGAGAGAGAGAGCTGTTTGTTAACCTCTGTGAACACGCACGAGGGTTGACTCGTGAACGAGGCGATGATTCAATTGACACCTCGCTACTTTTGATCACTTCAACTCAGATGCCGATGTATATTCTGACTGAACGAATCATCGCGGTTCAAAGAAGAAGCGCACCGGCAGCAGAGACGTGCTGAGAGTTTGTGCTTCTACACAACTGAAGCCATTTAATCCTCAATGGAAGCGTCTGACCTAAATAAACTAATTAAGAGGGGATTTATTGATCACTGCTGGTGAGTATAGAGAATAAACAAAGAGGGAGGGGGGAGCCGTGATCAAGACATGGGTGAAGATTGTCATGGCACAGCAGTAAATAAGGCTTAAAATAATAAAAATAAAAAAAAGGTTCACATTAGAGACAAATGTATTATGTCGATTTATTAATATTCCTCCATACAATGATCCATCTAAAATCTCGGTATGTTTAATTATAGATTTAGTCTGCAGTTATACATCAAAGTGATTTCAATTCGTTTAATATACATAACATTTTATTCTAATAATTTAATATTAGGTGTAATAGTGAGTCAGTAGCGAAAGAAGTCTATTGTTATGATCGAAAAATGTCAATATTGTACTGTAAAAACAATATTTCAATAAAGTCCTACTTTCATAAATATGAAATATGCGGAAATGACAAATACTAAAAATATATATATTAATTGATTTTAAGAGAAACATGACCTGTAATTGTTATATTGTTGTGTATATGATATTATTGGATTACTGTTAATAATGCATTCGTGTGGAGGTATGTTTGTATTGTTGGAGTTGGTCCAGCTGGATTTCATTTTATATACAGTTTATATTCATATTTCATTAACTGATCACATGTTTGTTTTTTTGTTTTTTTAAATTAAGCAGCAAAGTGAATAACAACAGACGTCAGACAAATACAGGAGAATAAAACGTACCTCTGTCTGAAATGTCGTTTAGCAGGTATAAATAGGCTATAAAATAAACGTTAAGTAAGTTATTTTAAGTAATTGTATTTTTTTAATTTTTTTTTTTTAGTATTCCATCACTGTCACCAACACGTTTTCTATAAATGTTAACGACCTTTAAACCGACGTTATCAATCAAAACATGCATGATATAACCCTATAAAAAACGAGATAAACACATAAATCTAGACTTTTACACACACACAAAAAAATACTCACGACAATTAAATATTAGTTATTAATCAGGAATTACAACATTTGACAAAAATAATAATAATAAATAATAATTAATACATAAAGAGGGGGATCTCCATCTCTGTCCAAACTAAACTTTTGTCAAAAACCGCTGAAACATGATTGCATTTGCATATTGTTAAGTTTTCAGACGGGATCTTTTCTCTCCGCTCCTCTGTCAGTTGTGATTGATTGGAGGAGTTCATAGACTGGCACCCCCATCGTGTTTCCAGCGACTCAAGCTCCACATGATTGGTCCGCCTCCTGCAGGCGCAGCCAGCAGAAGCGCCTCCTCTGATAAACCTCGTCAGACCGCAGCTACGTTTCCCATTACTTCCAGGAGAAGCTGCGGCTCAGTGTTGCGGACTTTTTTTGCGAGCGACTTATGGCACACAGCTAACAGGTATGTAACGAAACGCGTCTAATGTCTCTTCTTTTTTCTTTTCTTTTTTTGTCCACCTCCTCACTGTCTTTTCTCTCTCTCTATAACCTGGCACACACACACACACACACACAGCTAGTATGAACATCTGGCTGTGTGCGCAGCAGGATCTTAATCATCATTTCGGGATATTGTTTTATCGCTCCAGCCTGCCTCTCGACTCTTATCTGTTTTTTGGGTCTTATCAAACAGTTATCTCTTTTGCTGTGAAGACATATTGCGTTTCGTTTCCTATCTGTTATGTGTGTGTGTGTGTGTGTGTGTGTGCGCGCGCGCTTGTGTGTATATATATATGTATGTATGTGTGTGTGTGTGTGTATGTGTGTGTGGGAGGACAGGGATTTGACACGGGTGGATCCAGTGTCTCTTAAGGGCGCTTGATGATAGTATGGCGGTCACTGTGGTTTGGATGTGTCTTATTGGCGTGATGATAGAGAGTCTGGGATTAAATAATCAGGTTAATAGTTTATTAGTTTTTGTATTGTAGAAATACCAGCTGTGTGTTAAAAGATGGAAACAGGAGCCACATCAGTGCTGGCTTTGCGTTTTTCTAGAAACTTGGTGAGTTTCTCTTGAGCTTTTTTTGACGTCTATAACTTTGCCACACACACACGGGGGAAAAAAATATATTCTTCCGGATATTTTATTAACTGTTTCAAATATTTTTTAATTCCAGGGTAGACGACTCCCTGACTATTTTTATTAACCCCTACGGTGTATGGAAAGTGCTCCTGGATGGACCTGGGCGAAAACAGCTGGTCCATGGTGAAGCAAGAAGTATCCAGCAGCCCAGGGTCACCGGCTGAACAGACCTACCTGCCCGGTGACAGCAGGAGGGACGGTCCCACCCCGAATGAGCTGAGGACACCGGTGCCTCCGAGCGACCTTGACTCACTGGGGCACCGCCGGCTTGACGGCAGATCACTACACTCCTACGTTCACTTCGGACACCATAACAACACCCTGACCCCCGAGGACATCCCGCTGTTTACGGACTTAGATCAGGGCAGCAAACTCGTCCTCTCCAGCGGAGCGCACAAAGCGAGCTTAGTGGTGGACCCGTCCGACATGTACCAAACACTGGCCATCGCCGCAGCCCAGAGCCAGACTGGATATGATTCCTCCTCTGGTGGTTATATGCACTCCAACACCAACTCTCCCGTGTATGTGCCCAGCTCCCGGGTGGGCCCCATGATACCCAGCCTCTCTTATCTGCAAGCCGGCGGCTCTGCGCAGCCCAGCCACGGCGTCTCCAGCCACTCTGTCTGGTCTCAGTCCACCCCGGAGAGCCCTTCGTACAGCACCGGGAGCCCACACGCCTCTAGCCGGTTCCACTACCCTCCAAGCCCCCCGATGAATAACGGGACGCCCAGGGACACCGGCTATAGTAACACGCTGAATGTGAGCAGCAGAGACCAGTACGGCCTCCCCCGGTCCCTCGGCGGGGCCTACTCGAGTCCATACTCTCCTTATGTGGCACCGCAGCTGTCCCAGCTGCCCTCGCCTTGGACCGGGGGACCTTTTGATAACACGATGCTGCACACCTTGCAGAGCAGAAGTGCGCCCTTGATTCGAGGACCAAATGGAGGTAAGAAAAACGTGGAAAAAACAGTGGTTGACATAGTGAGGAGGAGTAATGTTTTACAGAAAATAGTCCTTCAACCAAAGTCAGGCCAGTATCCACTGAAAGTCCAGTTTTAACAGACCAAGATGTCCCTGTTGAGGTCAGAGCTAAAACAGCTTTTTGAAAGTAATTTAAAATAAAGTAGGCTATAAATATATTATAACATGATGGTGGATTTCCTATAAAAACACTAACCATAAAAATAACCCTATAAATACAAATTAGAAACATTTTACAAAAGTATGAGGATACAGAAAGTGTTTATAATTCATGGATTTAATTTAGTCAGACTCTATTATTACTCTTTACTACATTCTGATTAATCAGCTTCACCTGACATCAATTTCCTGTATGTGGCTGTTTTATTTTATTTTTAAAAAGTTGTGCGTTTGGCTGATGTGTCACTGTTTTTTATTTATGTATTTTTTGTTTTTTTTCAGTTACAGATATTCTGGACGACATGGGAGAGAGCAGAGAGTGCGTCAACTGCGGCTCCATCTCCACGCCGCTGTGGAGGCGCGACGGCACAGGTCACTTTCTCTGCAACGCCTGCGGCCTTTACAGCAAAATGAATGGGCTGAGCCGGCCATTAATTAAACCACAGAAACGGACGGTAAGCAGGGGACCACTTAGCAGCTCTATTTCCTGCCTAATTATTTCAAACAACGCCTGGAGAGGTTATCGCTGGATATATTCATATTCCCTAAAAGAGAACATGTAGCAGTCTTTAAAAAAAATAAAAATAAAAAATGGATCAGTGATTATCGTGCAAAATGACGTCCAATCTTTAACACAATGACCAATAATAATAATAATAATAGATACATGTTTGGAAAGTGTTTTAAGTGCACTGATACCTCTGATTTAATTGGACCAAGACCATCACTTAATGGAGAGCATGCGCTATCAATGTAGTGTAGATCTCTTCCTGGTGCCATTAATGCGATCAACATTACGCACATTACGTTTGTTTTTAAACTGGGAATTTACCGTAATGACTCCAAGAAAATGAACACCGTGTTGTTGTTAGGAAACAGGGTGTGAATGGCCGGATTGTGGACGGTGTCTTTCACTTAAAAAAAAAAAAGAAAATTGATATTAAGGACAAATAGATCTGATAGTGATTAATTCATGTTGCATTTGTCACCAGTCGACGTCCAGAAGAATCGGCCTGTCCTGCGCAAACTGTCAAACCAGCACGACCACTTTGTGGCGCAGAAACGCGGAGGGAGAGCCGGTGTGCAACGCGTGTGGTCTCTACACAAAGTTACACGGGGTGAGTCCATTTATTTTTTAAATATTTTTTTCATATATTTCAATATTTTATTATTTATTTTTAACATGCACATTCAAATTTAAGTCGCATTTTTTATTTATTTATCGAAGCTCATCTCTAAAAAATAATTTTATGATCTGCAGGTACCTCGGCCGCTGGCCATGAAGAAAGAGGGAATCCAGACAAGAAAAAGAAAACCAAAAACCTTGAATAAAACCAAGGGGTCGTCTGGTGAGCCATTTAAAAAAAAATGATTATGATTATGCGTAAATATTATCAATACGTTTCTTCTTCTTATTATTTTTTTTTTTATGATCTCAACAACATATGTAATATTTTGCAGGAAATAACAACGCTGTCTCTATGACTCCCACATCCACCTCTTCATCCAACTCTGAGGACTGCTCGAAAACCAGCTCTCCCTCCGCACAGGTGTCAGGGGTAAGAAAACATTAACTGATTAACATAGCTGCTGTGAGGTAAAAAGCATCAGATGCATTCATCTTAGCCCATACAATATATACTAATAAAAATGTAAAACTTAATTTAATTAGAAAATCCCACCCAAACATTTTCCACAGTGTTTTCTTGTGGTATGAACCTTTCCTACAGCAGGTGTTTTGCTAAAAAATGGCTCATGACAGCTGACTGTTACTATGTGATGATGACTGTGTCTCTATAACACATCACCTTGTTTAGCTGCACAATGCAAGTGCCCCCCCCCCCCCCCCCCAGTCCCAGCACTATTAATACATCATAATTTTACATGAGCAGTGTCTTGGCTTTTCAAACACAGTTTTAGACTAATAATCTGTCCTCTGGCGCTGCAGGTCAGTTCATCTGTGCTGTCCAGCTCGGGGGAGGGAACAGGCTCCGGGTCAGCGGTGAAGTATCCGGGACAGGACGGCCTGTACACCAGCGTGGGTCTGTCCCAGCCATCAGATGTAGCTTCAGTAGCTTCAGTGAGGGGTGAAACCTGGTGCCCCATGGCTTTAGCTTGAACATCAAAAAATCCTTGAGTGGACAGCATTTCCCTGGACCCTCTGTCTGGATGTTATGTAGTGTGGAAGTATTTTCGGGAGCAATGTTTGTTTCCTTCCTCACTCAACTGATGTAAGAAGACAGAAGGGAAAAAGAAAAGGTGACCTTCAGTCACACTACAAGCTTGAACCGAGCATGGAATATCTGGGTTTCAGATTGGTGTGGGGGATCTTGCCTTTAAAAAAAAATAAAAAATAAAAATATATATATAAATAAAAAAAAATAAAAAAAAACACACACACAAAGGGAAACTCCTGGGACAAGGCCAGATGATCAACCAGGTGGCCGGGCTGTGGATGGTTTCTGGACCTGCCGTGCACTCAATATCTCTCCCATCCATGGCACAGAACCAGATGTTGGTTCTCAAAAGAAAGCCATCGTGTACATAATGGATTTCCTCTCTGAAGACAATGCTGTTGATTGGATCCCGGGCGCTTCATAAAGCGCTATATTCTTTTAAGGACATTTAGATTTTTTTTTTTTGTTTTTCTTTCCACAACTGGAATCATGCCAAGTGCCGAGACAACTTTTATCAATCAAAAGAAAGAAAAAAAAATATTTATAAATCTTCCATTGTTGAAAACATGGCTATGATTGTTAATAAAGATATCAATATAGAGTAGAAGTTAAACCATTCTGATGTCTTCTTTTCTAATTGTTTCTTTTAAGTTTTTTTTATTATTATTATTATTATTATTTGTAGTACAGCAGTGTTGAATCTGCACATGTTTTCCACTGAAAGCTCTTACTGTATTTGACTGAAACTAGTTTGGTTTAAACAGGGTATCAATGACTATGTCATCTAGTGTTTTTGTTTAATTATTTACCAAAAAAAAAAAAAGAAAAGAAAAAAATGCAAATAATCAACTTCTTCAGACTAATTTTAATATTGAAATGTTGTCAGCTGTTGGGTAACATTAAAGGAGAGGTTCGCAACTTTTTAAAGTCTGCCTTAAAACAACAGTCAACGTTGAAAGATCATCTTCTGTTCATGCTGACCACCATAAGATGTCTTCATAATGTGCTTACAGTGATTGGGGGGACAGTGAACAGTGTTTTCCTGTTGAAGTAGAGTGGAAGGATCATGACATGAAGAGGTAATTTGGTGCTAGTATGGATGAATTAGCTTCAAATAAACATACACTTAAAGTGCATTATGAAGGGGGATCTCTCAATGTGCCGGTTTGAACAGAAGTGATGTGTCCGTGTTCATTTGAGAACATGTTGTTGTTGTTTTAGGACAGACTTGAATAATCGTGAACACTCCTTTAAGGTACTATTCTAAAAGCAATGGTGGACTTTAAGCAGAGCTACAAAAAAAAACTCTTTTACATGTTCAATGGCTTGTTTGAACAAAGCACACCCAGTATATATATACTGACCTTTATGTTACAAGACATAAACTGCAAAAGAAGACTGCCCTACCTGACTGAATCTATAAATTGTATACCTTTCACACTACACATATTCTGTTTTACAATTAGAGCAAAGTGAAGAGTGAGGTCACCTCTGAGCAAATCCATGTTGCGTTGATGACTCGACTAATCCGTGTCAGCGTCAGAAGGGAGTGTAACGGCCACGATGAGTGGACAACTGAAACAAAACCATTTCCATTTTTCTTTTTTTTCCCTCATTATGGTAACAGTGTGAATTCATAGCTGAATGAGTGGCATAAACATTTGAGTTGATGTGTTTTGATTCTTCATGCTGGATGTCTCCATGTTTTGTCTGATTGCAAAAAAGCCTTTTTTTTTTTTTTTTTTTTTTGGACCACAAAATAATTCTGGGCTTCAGAGTTACATGTGAAACTTGGGAGGAAAAGGGTTAATGCTTATATTTAACATGCTCCATCAGAACAGGGCATGTCATTCATTCTTCTAGACTTATTTATTTGTTTTTGGAAATATCATGTTTATTTTAGCATTGTTTTTTTGTTTGAATACGTTTTTGTTTTTTTTCTCTCTTGAAACATTATAAGTAATTATTTTTTATTTAAAATCAGTCCAATAAATTGTCCTGGTGATGCAAATGAATTTACAGCTACCCTGTGTTTTAAAGGTAGAGCATCTAGTAGTAAGTTGTGGAAAGAACTGATATTTCGTGCATAGTGATGATATTACTCAGGCATATTTCTGTATGTGGCAATCACTGCCTATACTCCCTATCTCTCTGGCTGAAAAAAAAAACAAAAAAAAAACTGGATCACTTTGTGTCCTCAGATGTTTTCATGGCTGTGAGTGAAAAAAATCTAATCACTAAAATATTGCATCTCAAATCAAAAAAAAAAAAAAAAAAAAAGAAGCTTTTTCTGGGTGGTTTGCTTCCACACTCAACGTAATGTTTCATTAAAGCAAGCCTTTACTCTTTCTGACAGTTTTATTTTTTTTTTTAACTTAAGCATTTTTTTCTTCTCCGCTGGCCCCCAAACGCTTAAAGCACAATCCACTTTCCTGTGTCCTCTTGAACCAGCAGCTCAAAGTACCTGTCACAATGTTTACTGTACTTAAGGCCAATATGGCCTATGAGAAATACCACATGAAAAGATTTTGGAGATGGTTAAGATTTATGTCTGAACTTAGCGTTATCTATCTGCTCTTTGTCACATTGATTTTGCCGGGGTTTATTGAGTGTTGAGGAATGTGCTACGCTGCACGACAGCCACATCCACGATTTGGAGATGAACTTTGTTATTGTTACTTCTTTAGCTGAAAAAAAAAAAAAAAATCGTTATTTCTTTTTGACATTTGATTGAAAAGATACAGCCGCTGCCATTTTGTTTTGGCTCAAAGTTCATTTGTCACGTTTATTTTTCATTGTTAGTGTAGTTAAATGTTTGGTACGTGTTCATTTCGCTGCTGGGTGTTATATAAAAACCCAATTTGACACAGAGACCACCGGGCAGAAGTCCTTGAGCTTCCAAGCGGATTAATCACAAAAACCACCTTTAGATATGTAAATGCAAACTAGTGTTGAACTCAGAACACGAGTAAATATTTATAGCTTGTTGGATTTATGAGGTGGCCCTACCTTGGCACTGTCTGACTGGTATCCATGGTGCAGCGAAGGGAGGAAATATAAACACAACATCGCAGAAATCCTCCCTGTGCACTCATCTGGACAGATGTGCACTGAGCTGAGGGTCACATCAAAAAACCACATTTGCACAAAGGGATGCAAATGGAAAAAAAAAACAACTTACAGCTATTATCTATGAGAGTGATGGAGAGAGATGTTTAGGTAGTCATTGTTTGTCACAGAGTTGCAGCTTTGGGACAGAGTGGGAATGAAATCCAGATGTAAGTGATCAAAAGCTGGAAAGAGGACGAAAGAAAAGATAGAGACAGACTCAGACAGAGAAAGAGGGAGCATACAGATATCTTGATGGCTGCGCAGGGTTGAAAGTCCTCCGAAAGTAAACAACACAGACCTGCCCAGCAGCAGCAGCAGACTACAGGCCCCAGGGCTGTTTCACCATGGAGCAGTAGCATAGTAGCCCAGCGGTTCCCCCAGGAGATCCCGTCGATCTTTCCATGCCGCCTTTCACTGCTGACCCTGCCTCCGGAAGAGATGGGATCTCTGACTCAGCCCTTTTGGGTTTCCTCGACAGACATGGGGGCACATTCTGGGAGAGAAAAAAAAAAGAAAGAAGACTTTTTAGATTTGGAGCACCATCAAGAGATTTCTCTAATAGAAACTTAAGAGAGTCTGTGTGTGTAAACTTATTCTTTCTTTTATTCACTTTGTCAGTTTCATAGAAATCCAAACTGTGCTTTCAAAGCTTTGTTGACAAAGTGCTTCACCTTCTCAGTTTAGCAAACATATATTTATAACTGTCTAAGAAAGAATAAAGGCACCTCCTCCTCCACCCCTGCCATAAACTCTTAGTCTTACTCACAGGAAGTTACATGCAAGGGTAAAGTTCAGTTCAAAACAATATGTAGCAGTGTAACTACTCCTCTTTTCTAATAATAAAAGAGCAGAAAAGACACTGTCACTTAAACAGAAATCATATGAAATGCTCAACTCCGATGATATCATATCACTATGTATAGTCACGGTCAGTAATAACAGAAACTGTGGGAGTGTGTTCAGGGAAGGTTGGAGTGAATAACACTTTTCTGGTGGAGAAGAGAGAAAATCATTGGGCGGGACACAAGTCCTCAGCCTGACTTTGAGTGTATATGAGTGTGTATGACGTGTGTGTGTGTGTGTGTATGACGTCGTGTGTGTGTGTGTGTTTTAAGGAATGCCAGGAAGTTGTATGTGGAATGGGATGTGATGAGGGAGATGTGATTAAAGGTTAGGTAGAGGGAAAGGAAAACAAGGACTTGTTATGTGCAAAGAGAAAAAGTCCCGCGACAACTTACAACCCTTTAACCTGACAGTGAATCAGAGGCTGCACCAGGTTTATGGAAACAAGTGGTCAAGTTGAAAAGTTGTCGAGTACCACATTACTACTTAAGAAACTGCATCTCTCAGATAGCTGTGAAAATGAAACACATATCGATCAGTATCTATCAGTATACGGTAGCTGTCTCTTTAATATCTGTGGATGTATTAGGCTATGTCATCAGCTTGATAAGAAGGACTAAGCAGGCTGATTTGAGACTCACTGAGATTTTCTATTACAAGAAATTTAGAAAATGTCCCATATGTCCATGCTTGCTAAACCACAACACCAGACACGGTCCTGCAGAGAATTTATACATGTTGGTAAAAAAATAATATTTCTCGAAATTAATATTTTGGCATCTGGTACTGCAAGCATAGTAAATAAGGTTCGGCTTTACTCTGCAAATATTCAAGGCAAATAAAATGATGCTGTGATTAATTCCTGGCACGTCAATGAAAAAGGCTGCTGGCTACTGGGAACTTTCTGCATAGTGTAAACTTACAGAGACACAAAGTTGAAAAAGATGTGTAGAATTCATTTTACTTTTAGAGACAACCTGTTTGTACGTTTGTGTTGTTTCATGCATAACCACCAGCAGGATTATTCATCTACAGTATCATGAACGGATTGCAGAAGTCACATTTAAATCCATTTGCTTCCATAATGAAATTGAGGAAAGGACTCAAAACAAAGCTTGACACTGATGGGATTTTTTTTTAATAAAACTTGAATAGACAATGCCTGTGAATAAATACTCTGATGGGCATAAGGTAAATGCCAAACCTCTACTTCTGCCTTTAGTGCACTTCCCAGAAGCCTATTGACCTCTGATGTCATGTTTATGTGGTCAATAATCTGTGGGTGCTGCTCTTTTGCTTGTGTGTTCACTAAGGCTGCTCAAGCTAATGCTATTTCATAACAAGACTACGAGTTAAGAGCCATACTAGTGGCTGAAAGAGACTCTACTTTTAGTATTTGACATCTATGTCAAGATGTTAACATGCTTGCAATGACAATGTTTAGCTTGTTGGAATACACACGTTGCCCTGTCATTAGTTTTACAGGCAGTTGGTCATAAGACAAAAAAAAAGGCTACTGGACAAATTAAAATGATGTGAATTATACCAAATTCATGGCAATCCACCCAGTAGCTGTTGAGACATTTCTCTTAAACTAACACATTTAAACCTCAAGGTGGCGCTATATGAAACATCAGGGGATCACTAAAGTCATTAGGATTTATTGTCTGGGAACCACAAATGTCTGTAGAAAATGTCATTGCAACCCACTCAACCATTATTGAGATATTTCCAAAGTGGAAATGTTTAAATTAGTAAATAATACCTGAAATAATAATAATAGCCTACATGGATATTTAACATTACATTACCAAAATGGCAAAAGTTGCTGATAGCGTGATGATAAAACGATGTTGCTACTCTCCTCTGGTCTTGTCAGCTCTCCAGTAAACTCCCATCCAACGGCAGAAACGGTCCTTCTCACACAGTGGGAAGTATGTATATGATAGGGAAAGGCACAATTTGACTATCAAATCAATCCCTAATTTTAGACAATGCAATGCCAGATTTGTCAGGCCGAGCTCTGTTGCTCTTTAATGGAAAAGCTCTCTGCCGAAAAGGGGTTCAGTGCTTTGAAACCCGGCCACTAAATCATGTAACTCGCGTAAGTATTCTCTGCTGCCGCGATCCAAGCAGTACGCTGAGATTCTTGGGAGTTCAGAGCAAGGTTATGACTATCTCTTCTCTCTTACTAGGAGACAGTCAGCCTTGTGTCCAAGGCGTTTTGAATTAAGTTCAGCGCTCTTGTGTATGGGAACTTGAGCTCACCGCCAAATGCAATACTTCCCGCAGTATTTATGTCAGAACCCTGGCCTCTAAAAACAAAACACAGTGAAATCACAGCGGGCCTGTTTTAAATAATTAAACGTATGTCAACAAGCAAAATGCTGATCATTGACTCGACAAAGGAGGACAAAATTCTCCCCTGGTGATGTATGATCAAGCAGTCAATCACGATGGTGAGAGAAAATGTACCCATGTGAATTAAAATGTGTGAAAATAGTTGCCTCTTTCTCGATTGTTTCGTTCCGTCTTCTTTGCTTTTCGGATGTGTTCTGAAGGAGACAGAATAATAAAGTGAGTGTGAGAAGGGTGATTTCCATTTCTCCGTGGAACCGTTGGCGTCCATGGTTTGTGTTTATGTGTCTGTGTTTGATTTGGAGGAGAAGACCTGACTGGCATCAATTGTTTAGCTCTCCAGCCTTCTAGAGAATCTGCATTGAGTCATAGCTTTAACTCAGAGATATTAAAGTCTGGTGGGATTTTACCAGCCCTTCCTTGTTGGCTTGTTCCTACCCACAATGCAATGCGGCGCCTCAGACTTTAGGACACACACACACGCTCTCTCAGAAGGAAGTATGCTTGTGTAAACACCATTTTGGCCCACTGAAATCTTGAAATGTAATAAATTTTCATCGAGAGCTCAAGATAGCAGCAGAGCCGCTTACATTGGTGAGGAACGGGATAAATTGCAGGACGCTGAAGGCAGCCTGACAGAAGGCTCCTCTTGCCTGCTGATTGGATGGCGCCCCACCGAGACCTCTTATGAACGCTCCTGATAACCGAATGAGCATCGTAAATAAATAACACGCTGATGCAGGGCAGGCTCCCAAACAGAAGATACAGCTCATTAAAATTTCACCCTTTGCAGTCAATGTTTTTTTTTTTTTCAACTAAACACAAAAATGACTAGCTAGACAGGATACGTCGTTTCAACACTAAGTGCCCTAAAATGACGAAGCAAAGCTGATATTATAGAGCATGTCACTTTAACAGGCCGCTGTTAGTTTCCCAAACTAAAAATAAAAAGTTGTAATACGCTGTAGTCTTCCTTTTCCACAGCAGCACAGACTGTATAAAGTCTTATGTGAACCCAGTGACTGAGCTCAACAACAGAGCTGCTTCCTTGTGCTCCCCTGACCAGGCATACCCTTTGGCTGAGGCGACCAATTAATTATAGCCGTGACTTTAAAACTTCCTGTTTTTCCCTTCTTAATTAAGCCAATCTGCCCCGCTGCTCTAAAGAGAGGAAATACCTCAAAATAGTCCCCAGTTAGTTTCAGCACATTCAGTTATTTTGTGCCCAGTGCAGATTGCATCAGTCGTGTTAATGCACAGATCAACAATGTTTGATCGCGGGGAAATTATGTCTGTCATTTCTTCCTGCTTCGCCCCGAATAATGTGGGAATTGTGAGTGGAGTCGGTGCCCGAGGTGGGCACAGCCCGCTCATGGATTAGCAACTACGTGCCCTCAGTCAGGCCCATCCAACATCAATCTCTGCCTGAGATGTTTATTATTACTCATACGGTCACTTATTCTGAGGAGAGTGAAAAAAAAAAAAAAAAAAAACACAGCAATTTATGTCTCCACAGTTACCCTTTTCCTGTCATTTATGAAAACAAAATTCCAGTGAATTCCTGGCGTATTAACACGAAACAGTTATGAGGTCAAGCTTTCACTTGCGCTGCACAATTCAACCAAACGAGGACTCATAACATACTTCACAACACGTTCGTTTAGTGTGGCTTTGCTGTAGTATAGCTTTTTCTATTGCCACATGAGCCGAGTAAAAAAAAGAGCCTGCACATTAAACGTACAAACTGACCTTGACAGCAGACACACTCCATATCTCTTTTTCTGCTTTCTCTTTTCAGTTCCACTAAATCTACAGCCAGCGTTCGAGAGCAGCGAGTCAACTCGACTGTTATCATAAATGCACCACATTTGTTGAATACTTGCCAGTGTTTTTCAGCAGTGCCCTTTTCAACTTTGAACTGAAACTCACCTCCAGGCCTCACTCTGTGTTTTTTTGCCCTGGAAACAGGAAAAAGGAAGAGAAAGTGAAGACGTACGCAGACGCTAAAGCATGGATGGAACATTTTAAAAGGTTTTTTTTTTAACGTTGAGGTTTCTTTGGAAAAATCTGGAATTTTGTTTCGGAAGTGACACGTTTTTTTTTCATGAGGTATTTAAGATGAGTACCTTTGATTGTCCTTTGCTGTGGTAGTTTTGGAGGGAGCAATGATCACACATTGTTCTAACATTATCAAAGATAATCACATACAGTATCATCATTGATTTTCATTGTTTTACCCCCATTACCCTGTTGATTTGTGTAATTGATGTAAAATATCTGGATGTGAAGATCATTTTTTGGAAGTAGGATATTTGTTGATGATATTAGCGTGTCCACGGCACCTTTTAAATGACGCTCAGTCACAGCTTTGTTTCAAGCTCAAGCTCTTTTTTGAGCTACTTTTTGCACTCTACAATATGGTGACGAGTAGATGCAAAATTCTGACCAAAACCCAGGCTGAAGACAAAGTATTGTCCTTCCAATTTTGGATGCTGTATTAATGCAAGTGGACAGACACTATTGCAGCCAAAATGTGGTTTTCTTTTTTTTTTTTTTCTTTTTTTTTTTTTAATGTTTCATGTTGTTTCTCAAGTGGCTGCATTCCTTCCATTCTTCTGGGTCTGATGAGAACAAAAGCACACTAATTTATTAATTGAAACAGGGAGGAAACGGATCTGATGACTTATGACTTGTTTGGCAAGATTAAGAGGACTCTGACCCTCGAATTCAGAGTAAATCAAGTAATGAATTGTAGTCATTCTGGTGTGCTGGCAGTATGACATCATCAAAGAGGAAACCCAAGCAGGCCTACTAGATCTCCTGCTACAGGCCCCTCAATAAACAGACTGGTTATCACATCACTAACATTTATTTAACCCCTCTGCAGAAGGTGTTCTGTTAGAGAGTGTACAGGGGAGGGAGCTGTACCCAAATTTCTTTGGCTGACCTGTTACCAACCTTAACTGATATGCTAAATATGGGACATAGCACATACAAGCTCATACAACACAGCCTTTCGCAAATTCATATAATACTATAGACATAGTCGCTGTCTTCTTTTTTGCCATTAAGTGTTTCAGTCTGCTCTCAAGACATCCCCTTACTCCCTTGAACTCCAATACTCTCTCCGTCTCCCGCTTTATCCAGTCCTCCCAAGTTTTGGCTGTCTCTCTGCGACAGAGGACTGAAAACATGACTTCATCAGAGCGAAAGAGTTTTAGGGTCAAGAAATAGGGGAACGCTCCCATCCTTGGATACCTCATGCCCAGCCACCCCCAACTCCATTCCTTTCCCATTTGCAGTGAGACAGTGTGCACAGCTCTCTCCCACACATCTCCACATCCCAGAGCCAGAGCCTGTGTTTTCTTAATTCATTACTTAAAGGAAAGAAATGTAGCCCATACCAAAATAAATACGGCTCTCTTGGATCAGACCATGTGTCAGAGTGCGATAGCTCCTCAGAAAAGGCTGTTGTTTTAACCAGAGGAGGATGAAACTGGTTCTGCAGAGCGTCTGTCATTCTGCTCTCTGTCTCCGTCACACATCACACTCTCAGGGTGCAACTCTTATCACACGATTTAGGCCTAGATACATTATTTTTAAGTGGGCTTCCTGAAGCCCGCAACACTCAGTGGAAACAAACCTAGTGTCACCCTGCCGTTAAGTCTTTTGCAGTCATTTTTTATATTGTTGTTGGACGTACAGTTGGTCAGTTGCTGCAGCACTTTGGTCCACACTGAAATATCTCAACAACTACTGGGTGACATGAAATTTTGTACAGATATTCATGGTCCCCAGAAGGTGATTCAAGGCTTCTCTTCCTTTAGTGGCACCAAGTGAAAGTTTACACGTATTCTGAGAAAACTCTCACAATAGACAATTTTGTAGAGAAAATCATGGATAACGACTCTGTTGATCACCTGACCTTTTTGGTTTTTGGTGAATATCTCGATAACGTTTGAATAGATTGCCATGAAATTTGGTAAAAACATTCAATATATCAACTTTGGTGATTTCTTAAAGTCCTCCTCCATTTAAAAAAAAAAGTTTTGTTTTTTTTCTTCTTGCTACTTCACTTTGTTTGAGATGTTTGAGCTTCACTGTGCAGAATGATAAGTTTTCTTTCAACATTCATCTGCTGGTAAACCTGGAGTTTCAACACTTGTACCTATGAGCATGATTTGTGACATCACAAGTAGTCTGAAAGCCAATCGTTGTTCAACTACTACGTGTGATGTTAAAAGTACAACTGTTGTGTCCAGCAGTTGTACTTTTGAAATGAAGCGACAGCAACAGGTCACACATCGTAGGTGTTTGCCGGCAGTTTTTTTTTTTTTTTTTTTAACTGAAACGGTATTGGAGGTGTGGTCGGGTGCGAGGGATGCTGCAGTCTTTGGACTGGACAACATGTGAAAATCTAATGAACTAAACTACGATGGTTAATATGGTAAACACTGTAATTGCTTAGCGTTAGCATTTAGCTCAAAACACCAATATGCCTTGTAGCCTCGCTACAGAGACGTTAGCATGGCTGTAGACTAATGCTCAAGGCAGATATTCATATGATGTCTCATGTTACTTCTGGATATTATGTATAATTTATAGCTTCTAATTTTGATATTACTCGATGGGAATTTGCATATTCATGGATAATCGTCCCTGGTATTTGAGAAAGTTCATTATATTGTATTACTTACTACTGTGTGTGCATATGACACAAACTTTCTCTCATTCCTCAGTGACCTTTGTATACGGTGCGTTTAAATTCAAAATATTTGCTTTCACTTTACTTAAAAACTGACAAAATGTATGAAAATCTGGGCTTAGGCAATTATTGTATTGTTATTTATAGTTATTTGCTATTAATTTCAGATAAATCCAAGCACTTGTTATTAGGAGCCAGTTTGTCTTCATGGAGTATTCGCTTCGGGTGAGGTCTGTTAAATGGCCAATATAACGCTCTGTCAAGCAGAACCTTCCTGTGACCCTAACACACACACACACACACACACATTCACACACACACACACACAAACATTTACTGCACTGGCACAGTCTAGCACAATCCTTTGCTCGAACATCAATAGTTTGTTTATAATTAGCCCTGGCACCTCTTGACTACTTAGAGAGAGTGATTGTTTTTGAAAATGGCCCCTGGGGTCCTGTTGACTGATTGGCCTGAGGTTTGGGGGATTTCGGGGGGGGTTGAGGGTCTGCAGTTGCAGTAGAGGGTCTGTTGCTGGCCTGCAGTTACAAGCTGCATTCCGCTGAAGCCGCTCTGGACCCTCGTCTGACAGCCACTCCGATAATATCCAAGTCAGATAGTCGCAGGGGCGGCATGTCTGAGCTCTGTTCTGAATCACTCAATTAGTGCAGCGGCAGGAGGAGGAGGAGGAGGAGGAGAAGGAGGAGGAGGAGGAGGAGGGATCTGAAATCTCTTTGTTCAACAAAAGCCACACATGCAACACAGAGCAGTACACAAACAGCATGAGCTCAATTAATAGCAGCAGTGTTTATGCAGAGAAATGCAAGGTGTAAATACAGTTTGTGTGGTCTTGGGGGCGAAATCTCTGTTGGTGGGAAGAGGGTGTTTGTGTTTGTGTGCAGATTCTCCTACTGTTTATAACTGAGGAACATCTCTTCACAACGTCACCCCCACCAACAGGCACCAACACCTGTTAATAGCTCTATCACACAACCATACCTGCGACCTTCTTTGCATGTCAGGGACGCGTTTGGGAATATGCGTATTTAATTCTAGTGATGGAAAGTGAAGACGATTACACGGAAATAATATGTATAGCAGTTTATGGTAGTGTAGCAATGCCATTGCATGTACTGTACACTACATTCACATTTTTCTCTCTTTTTGGGTTACGAGAATAGTAATAGGAATGATGATAAATAATAAAGTATAATTTAGCAATAAAATTATCCCAAATATACAAAATAATAAAAAATAATAACCAGAATATTAAACCCCAAATCATTGTAATCTTCAATGTGTAATCTTCATTACAATTTCAGTATTATTTTTTGAGTTATGATAATTAACCAACCTAACTAACCAAAGTAACTGCTGAGATCTGGGAGTCAGATGGTCAGAGAAGCTGTAAACAAGTCAATGGTTTAGATTGATTATCTACTCCAATACAATACAGCAAGTATGAAGTTAAACCAGGAACCAGGAACTTGGTCTGTGATTGTGAGAGATGCTTAAATCTGACAACAATTTTAGAGTTCACCTTTGTTGACTGGAGCTTAGTTAAAAACTTGTAAGACGAACTTGTTTAAACTGTGAAAATACTGTAAGTGATGCCAAGCATGTGGAGCAGTTTTTAATTTCCTTATTATTCAATTCAAATTTCAATTAAATTGTATTTATATCGTGCCAAATCACAACAATTACTGTCTCATGACAACCTCAAGCAGAACCGGGCTCTAGGTAGGCGACCATCTGCCTTGACCTTTCTTTCTTTCATTTGCTTGTGTTTTGTCTATGTGCCGTATGTGTCATACACTATCTTAAGTTGCAGAGCACTGAACTCTCTTTACCACTATAAAGAAAAATAAGACTCAAGGTTTAATAAACCATAATAATCCTTTACAATCTACACTGAGGAAAACAGGATTTAATCGAGTCTGAAACAAAAGCGCTGAAATTAAAACGAGCCGTATGAAACCTGCAGGCGCGTTATGGGGAAACAAAACCATATGGAACACGTCTTGTTATGTTAGCCTGTTCATTATAGTATTGTCAACATTACAGGCGATTTATATTGATATTGGATAAGGTTTACATACTTTATAGTGTGTGTGTATATACATCTCAACATCACTGCCTCTCATCTCAGCCCCGCAAGATTACGCAGCCAATCCCATGATGAATATGTCTCGTCTACTTTACCTCATAATGAGCAGCGGCGGTGTTTGTTGGCTCATTTTTCATCAGCCACAATGGGAATATTTGGTTTTAAAGGGCAGTGGATTAATTTCAGCTGAGGCGGAGGGGGGGGAGGGGGTCAAAATAAAAACTCCCACCGCTGCTCATCTACTCAGCCAACCAGCTTTTCATCGCTGGATGTTTTCTTCATTCCTGCTCAGGTTTGGCTCTGCCAGCCTGCAGCTGACCCCTTACCTCCAGCTGACCTGTCACCTGCAGACACCCTCCATGACAGCCTTTGATGTAGTGTTTACTTATATGTACAGTAGGGTTAATCACACACCTTACATACAATGGGCCCGCTAGGCCGATGTTGTCAGAGGGCTAATAGAGGGATTAGAGATTAAAGAGCAGCCAGTGTGTGAAGCAAACAGCAGAAAACAATATTTTACCCACTCCACATTTAGTCAGCGGATGTAGATGTCAGTCGACTTTCTTCCTACTATATTTAGTTTTTATTGAAAGACCGGAGGTTGCCAGGGCTGTGTGTATTTATCTGGATGTAAAATAGTTAAGCTAATAACAATAAGACAGTTCATTCACATCACAATCACAAAACAAACATCACAGGAAAAAAAACTACTTAAAACAATAAGAGGATATTTGAGCTATTTTAGGTTATTTTAGACAATGTCCTCGGTCACACCTCACAGAATTAACATACTGCGAGTCATCACAGGCTCATAGTTTCAATGGCAGGGGATATCAATCATCTGTGTTTGATTTTGGGGGTTGTCAACCATTTATGGTAACCTTTTATACGAATGAAACAAAGACGTATTTCAGTGAAACCTTTTAGCTTTAGCCATAACTACAGCAAATATGCCACACGTAATGTTCCTTTCCAGGTCTCAGGAGAGTTTTGGGAAAAACAACATGTTTAAGATTGATTAGATTGATCTTCTAATCTGGGAAGTAGCCCAACATTTTTGTAATATTCATTCAATCTTTTAGCTTTGTTGCAAAAACTTGCTCGTGCTGAGAGACAAGTTCCTAAGAACATAAAAAAACATATTCCCTCGACCGTTGATCACTATGCTCAGGAATGGCACTGTTTAAATGTTAATTGTAACGAGACACTCCCTTAAGAACATGGTCATTCACATGCTAATTGAAAGTGAAGTACGTGAGTTATAGCGCAACAATAAAAAGTAAAAAGCAACATTAATTTATTATTTTTTTTTTTTTTGTGACAGCAGAAGATGAGATGATTAAAAAAGTCGCTGCTCAGTCCTCTTCTCAATGCAGACCACCAACAGTGGAGGAAGGATTACTCATATTCGTATCATGAAATTATACCAAAATGGAAAAATAGTTGATCACAAGCAGAAATCATCCAGTTAAAAAAAAAAAAACATTTAGTGGATTATTTTTTCATGTAAGCAACATTTTAATGCTGCAGCTGGTTGACACGAAGTTAATTCTGCCTTATAATCTCTACTGATGCATCATATTAATTATGGATAAAATCTTAACATGTAAAGCAAAGTCTCTTGTAACTATAGTTGTCAGACATATGCTATGGATTAAAACGTGAGATGTCCCCCCTAGTGGAAAATGGAAATACTCTACAAAGTAGGCTAAAGTTGGGAAATATGCATATTCGCTTTCTATCTAAAAGTGACATGTGAAGATCAATACCATATATCTATGCATTAATTGTGCAACCAAATCCCGGAGGCATTTAGCTGGCATTTAGCAAAGCTAGCCTGTTGGCATAGGTCGTGTCTAGATGGAGTTAGGGAACGAGGGGAGAGGCAACCACACCCACTTTGGAGTCAGGAAGTGTATTCACTGCATACCATTGGCGCAGCTTGTAATAGCGTGTGTTTGTTTGCTCTACTTCTAATGGTGTCAAGAAACAGGGGCCTTCTTCCACTGTAACAACACTATTTAAAAAACATCATCCAGATCATGACATCAGACTATAAAAAGCATTCATTTACACTCTGATTATGACCTTAAGAGGGAAAAAAAACTAATGTCTTCACCCAGTGTTACAGTGACAGCTGATGATGAAGCTTTTTAGCTACAACACATCTGAAGTTGAGGGTGAATCATGTAATGACAATATTTACCCTGGATCACAGCTTCTCACATGGGATGACAGTAGAGAGTGTCGCTGCACAACACCTGATGACATGAGAACATGATTTAAAATAAATGAATAAAATAGGTTCATTCAATCAAACAAACTACTTAAGTTTTTTGGTTTTTTTGGTTTGTTTTTTTTAAGTTGATTTGTTGTGGATCTTGCATAGAAAAAGATGCTGCTCATAAGTTGCCACATCAATAACAAGAAGAGGGATAGGAGTACCACCAAAAGACATGAAACCATCTGGTTTGAAAGGGAACTGCTGATGAGATTTCCTAGAAGAGGTGTCAGTAGGAGTCAGATCCCACCCTTCAGATCTCTCCAGGCCTAGCTGCTCTTTGCACAACATCTTCATCCCAACCCTCCCACTGGAATCTGATGACAAACTAGGTTTAACCTCTCAGCTATGAGGAGCTGGGTTCAGCTTCTTATTGCTTCATGTGGAGGAGTAGCTTGTCTGGTGAGAGATGGATTCTAGCGGTGGGTTATGATTCAGGGCAGAAGGAGGTATGGATCGCTGCTCTTTCTTGCATACTGTGATCTGAGTCACAAGCACCATTCGTTCGCTAATAGACAGGGTCATATGCGTGACGATGCAAATTAAAATGAGATTAGAATGGATAACTCCTGCTCCTATTTTAGCATTATTCAGTTGAATCTAAAAGTTGTATACCATAAATGTAAATCCTCACTTTGTGTTTGTTTGGCTATAAATTTTAAGTGGAGAGCAAAGAAAAAAAACGTCTCGTTTTTTTTTTTTCAGGCGTTTTTTTTGGCACTTGGATGCAAGATAAAACGCAACAATGACTATCACCATATAAAGCTGATTTGGCAAAAGAGTTGCTCATAACACATGCAGCCAACATAGAGCAAGATAAACATCCATTTAGAGTCATGTTTCTGGCCACTTAATGAATGTCTTTGTTTCATGAGGAAAATATCAGGCTCTTTAGATGATAAATGCACCATTATTTTCAACAGCTAGTTGCTAATGTCGTCCGTCTGCAGCTTTTTTTTTTTTTTTTTTACTGAAAACAGTTGCTGCTGTGTTTGGGAAACAAGTTTACAGTTACAATACGGACAGCAATTGGCTTCCACTCGTTTGTGTATGAGGAGTGTGAATGTATGAAAAACCAATTTGGGGATTCTGCATTGAATTTCTTCACAATAATGATGAATAATGTGACTTTT
Organism: Pampus argenteus; assembly: GCA_036937835.1. Taxonomy (NCBI): domain Eukaryota; kingdom Metazoa; phylum Chordata; class Actinopteri; order Scombriformes; family Stromateidae; genus Pampus; species Pampus argenteus. The sequence continues at coordinate 15,809,433 of CM072875.1, forward strand.
CAAAAAGAAAAGAAGAGAAAATGAGAAAATTAGCAAAATGACTATCTGAATAATATAAAGTATTAATAATATACAGTATATACTGATTCTGGTATATATACTGCAATGATGTGCACTATACATGATTTGTGTTTACAAAAAAACTAAATTACTCTGGTCAGTGAACGCTGGTTTAAATATAGTCTCTGGAGGAGATAAAAACAAGTGAAAGCTTAATTATCTTTACTTCAAAGCAGCCAAATTGTCAATACTTTCCCCATGACATTTCAAGCTGTGCCAGTTCTTTCATCTCTGCGTATGGTCCTTGAGGACCAGGCACTTAGATGGAGTCAGGAAGTCATTGGTACTGCTTGGCATTCTGGTAAGTGGGAGGACCAGCAAAGCGCTGTATAGTGTATAGTAACATCTCATCTCATATCATCAGACTTAGACATCTTTATAATTTAGTGCTGTCTTTTTCTCATAGGTATCTTTCTTCTCTGAATTAACCTAACACAAGAAGAAATCCTGTTGTATATTATCACTGCTGGGGAAATAATCCCGACTATTCAAAAACTTCAGCAGCTTTCTCTTATAGTCACTACTTGGTGCCACCAACTATACTTTCACATGACAAATCATTCACATTTCCAGCCTAGGTGTTTCCTCCGAAACCATTTCATGGACAAAAGGAACCAAAAAGTGCTGATGTAGCATGAAGGATGGTGTTTTCATAAGTGGTTCGGCGTCTCTGTCACAAAGCCTGTCACACACCGCTATCCATTATCTTTCTGTGGCACAGGGGAAGTTATCTTATGGACCTATTGTGTGCTTGGCGGAGTTTTGACTGTGTGTGTAAGAGTGTTTGTGGCACCTCTACTGTGCATACAGGAGGTGTTGGGGAGACCGGAGGCTGCTGTCTCGGATCCCAGAGGAAAGTCTTGGCTCCAGGGGGCCTGTCTTCCCCTCTTACCCCTGCTGGGCTGGGGAAGCCATGCATGGAGACAGTAGGATGGGGAAGAGAGGGGCGGGGGGTCAGCGTGGAAGCAAATGAGCAGAGGAGGTGCTGGGCTGGCTCTTGCCCTCTCACTGACAGGATCTGGTCAATGTCCTGCTGCCGAGGGTCGCGGCCCAGCTTACGCACACAAACTTATCTTCAGTGCAGCCGCCTGCGCAGTCAGGCTGTCTCCATTGCAGGCCACAAGCGTTTTCCTGCTGGGGGTGAGAGGAGGATGGTGGAAGGATAGAGGGAGGAAGAGAGAGAGGGTGGGGAGATGCAGGGGAGAGAAAGAGAGAGAGAGAGGAGTGTGAGGCAAGGAGGGGAGGGAGAGGGCGGATTCGATGTGAAAATGCCCCTGGAGAGGTCTGCCAAGTCGTTGAGCTATATGGAAAACACAAGCCGCCTCCAGGGTAACAGGACTACTTCTGAATTTCTACAAACAAAAATAGCTCTGATGTCTGGCTACAACCTCTCTGTTCTCTGGCCCTCATCGCTCTCTGCGTGTCTGTCACATGGAATTCCCACACAGAGACCAAGCTCATGTTCAAACCTAAACAGCCCTCAAGAACAACTTAATTTGCTGTAGAGCAGGGAAGAAAAGAAAAGAAAAGAAAAAAAAAAAAGCCGAAATTCAATAATTGTGTGGAGCCAAGTGTATTTATCATTCTTTCTCTTCTCTCGGTTGGAGATGACCTCTTGGTGACCAATTGTGTGGACCTCAATCTAGGTCCCTTTGGTGAGCCATTTCATCATTTAAACAGCACAAGTTCCAATTCTCATGACCTAATGCGTTGTAGAATGCCTGAAATCTGCTGCTTGTGTTTTCTCTGTGTTTTCTCTCCCTTAAACCCTTTCTCATCAACGGCAGCAGGGATCCATAACAGGAAGAGTTGGGTGACAACCGTCAGTTGTTGTGACATGGTGGTGAGTTTTGCAATTAAGTTTATCCATACAGGACTGAAATTTATATTCTCAGAAACACATATATAATGTTGGTAACACATAATGTGCTTTTTTTTTTAACCATTGTGTTTCTATTTTTTTTTCCCCTCTATTCAAGAAACAGGAAATGAAAGTAGAGACAGAGAGTGGTATGACATATAACCATGGAGGTTGGAGTTATATAACATGCTTCTTAACCACCATCATTTACATTTAAAATAGATACATTTCAGTTTATGTGAGATCTTGGGTCTTATTTCCTTACTTTTCTCCCTGTATTTGATTATGATAACATTGAACTATATACAATAAACGTAATTGTTGAATTCTAAGAACATGGCGGCAACATACAACAAAGTGCAACAGAGCAATAAAAGAGGGATCAGTCAATCAGGCAAGCTGGAAACAAGCCAGTTTAGTTAGTTTATTTGGAGACTAAACTGAAAGTGAACCCACCCAAAAAAAAGTCTAGCAGGTCAAAGTTTTACAAGGAAGTTAACTGGTATGAATGTTGTTGTTGTTGTTGTTGTTGTTGTTTTCTCTTTTTAAATAAGATTGACCAACCTGGAGATTTAGTTGAAAACTCAATCCAAGCGCCAGAGCAGAATATCGATGCATTACGTCCAGTGGTTCTGATTGTGGTTCTGCTACAGTTAATAAAAAGACAATTTAGGTCTTTTATGGGACACAATCTCCAGTCTTCTGCATAACAGTCAGAATCGCTGTACTCCAATCCACACCCTGACCACTTATTAACGGTGTAAACAGTGTAAATATGTAAAGTTGCACAACTTTGCAATGGCGCTGAATGTTGACATTGTAGGCCTAAATCGTGCACATAATTCAACAAGTCCTCCACATTAAACGACCGCACAGGTCTTTTGTACCTGCACTCCAGAACTATAACATATAAGATTGTAAGATGTTGTCGTTGAGGTCTGGTTTTGGTTTAGACAGAAAATATGTGAAAATGTCCAGTTTAACATCTGATTGTTTTTGGTGTGGATTCTACAATCGAGTGTCGGATAGAAACAGAAGTGACCTTTTTTGGCTTCCTTGGCTGCAGATTCCTTCTGCGCTCTCCCATACTAATCCTTAAGTCCCAGGACCTGCAATAAATCCCTCAGGTCCTACATGACAGCACACCTAAAACTGACACATGCACACCTATAAACCTTACACATCACAACTCCCCTCATCTGCTACTCATTGGGTCCGCTGTTAAAGCAGGACCTTTAACACAAAGGTAAAACCATGCTACGGGTATTTACAAGGCAGAGTTTAGCCATGTGACCTCCAACGCTAAAACCGTTTGACAGTGACTGAAGGAGGAAGGGAGCAGCAGGACGAGGGGTTGATTATGGCGTACTGCTCTTCAACCTTTAAACACTCTCGATGTTAAGAAACAAACACTGCAATAGAATAGCAGCAGAGTGAGCGGACCGACATTTTTGGGCATTTAAATTGTCTCTGTTTCACTAACAAATATGAAGCAAATAGGAAGTAATATAAATGAGAAAAAATACTGACTTTACCCACGTGGAAAACTTTATTTAACCATCACGGTGTAGTTTGAATGGAGGGTGCAGGGAGAGAAATAAAGGAGGAGAGGGGAGGAGAGACGACCTCCTTAATGTACATTCTGTTCTGCTTTGGCTGTGATTCCCAAGGTTGCCTGTCTAGTGTGTGTTTGTGCATGTGTGTGTGTTAGGTGGTGCCAGGCACAGCGTCTCTTCTGGCTCACTCAGTGTTGACCCTGCCCTGTACACTCCTCCTACTATGGCTTGGCGAGGCTTGGCGGTGCAGCACGTAGCAACACTGTGCTAATACTGATATGTGCATACACAGATAGGTGTGTACACTCACAGGCAAACTCGTACACCTACACACACACACACACACACACACATACACACACACGAAAAAAATAAAGACTAAAATGTTGCTGCTTTAAGCATTTAGCAAATAGCTCGGTCGCAGTCTTTCATCATGTAAACTGTTATCTATGAACTAGACAATGGCTCGCATGCTGCCAATTAAAACAGCATTGTGGATTTTGTTAATGACGAGGTGTAAAGCAGTCAGCACGGGTCACATTTCTCTTCTGCTCTACAGTCATTATATGGATTGACTTCTTCAGAAGAATAGAATTCAAATTGAAGTATTTCCCCCCACTTCATCTCACTCCTCCATTAACATCACCCAACACTCTCAACCACTGATTTTATAAGTGAGACAAATATTCCCACACTCTTAACCCGGATTAGTTGACTTTACTCGCAAATCGCGTGGAAACCCGTTGCCCTATACCACTTTAGTTTTTACACAAGCTGAAATTAAACATGTTGAGCTGTATTAACATGGAACTATAACTTTTTCACAAGCTGAAATTAAACATGTTGAGTTGTATTAACATGGAACTCTAACTTTTTCACAAGCTAAAACTAAACATGTTGAGTTGTATTAACATGGAACTATAACTTTTTCACAAGCTAAAACTAAACATGTTGAGTTGTATTAACATGGAACTATAACTTTTTCACAAGCTAAAACTAAACATGTTGAGCTGTATTAACAGCAGAACCTTAAGTTTATTATATATATTTATTAGTGTGCACTCAAAATCATTAGATAAAACTAGCTAATATGACTAGTTATTGCTACTCATCATCTATTACAATTACTGTATTTTCCTCTAATGGAAATAAAGATGGAAGATGGAAATAAAGAAATACCTCTAAATGCTCCAATGCATTTTATTTTTAAGAAAAATGGCAAAACACAGCCAAACTTGCTATGACAAACTTAACATCAGGTCAACCGCAACATGTTAAACCTAAAAGAATCTGAAAAAGGTTTTCTCAAATTAAATGAATTTTAAATCATTGAAACAATTATGTGTGGGTGTTGTACAAAAAAATATGGATGTCCCTTGAAATTAAAGTGGTAAATCCATTAAACCCAAATTCACAAGAAACCCGCACTCAAATGTGCAAGAAAAACACTTACAAAACTTCTCTTCTCTGTTTTCAACGTGAGCTCTCAAATAAGCTACAAAATGTTCCATTACAGCCTAGATTGATTGAGGAAATCACACTGTGGTTTCTTAACACAGAATATAACACCTGAGGGTCACTACTAAATTATCCCCATATCTGTATCCTGAAAGAGGGAAAATATAATTCAGCTGAAAAACTCAACAACTGAAACAATTATGTATTTCTGCTACAACTTTAACAACAATTTTAATTTTCACACAAGTCACATGCTTTAACACGCTTCCTACAGCATTGAAGTGTGTTTAGGTGTGTATGTGTGTCAGTGTTGTTTGTGAGTGTGTTGTTTGTGTGTGTGTGTCTGCGTTTTATGTGTGTCTGTTTGTCGGCTTGTTTTACAGAAAATAAAAAGGTTTATCCCACAGGTCAGAAAGTGTACATGTTGTTGTGGGAAAAAAAAAGTAGTCATGAGCTTCTTACAGTAGACCTGACATCTCTTTACACTGCAAGCTGATTTTTTAAAGTCTGTAGCTTTGGCTTTAGGACAGTGTGGCCCAACGAGAGCAATACCTGTTGGATGAACTGAAATGTGAGCTTCATAGTCTTGGGGTAGTTAAGATGGTGTGCATATGTGAGTCCAAACAGAATGCACATTGCTTTTGGCAGATCTTGAATGTTGTCCATCACAACTTCTCCCTCAATGATGATTTTCAACGAGGCTGGACTGAGATGCTGGGAAGATGTGAGCACAGTACCATCACGCTCAATGAGAAGTATCCCAATGTCAAGGTCATGAAAGGAATCATCGTCATCAGAGTCCTTTATAAAGAATAACAGAAGAGCACAATCATTATATTAGATTTGAAAAAAAAAACTATAATCAATATAAGAGTGTCATGGTGAAAAATAAATAATGGTGAAAACTATAAGAAAGCAAAAGCTTACTTACAAAATCTGCTTTAAAGAAGTTTGTGGGGTCGTCCCCAAGAATGATAGGAAGCCCCTTGAGCACCTTTGTCCGGATCGCAGTTGGATCTGTAGTCTTTTGGGAAACAAACACAATAACACAAGTTAGATAGCTAAAATTAAAAACAAATAACGATCTATAAGAAAGCTTAACCAACCAAGCAATGTTTGGATTGAATTAAACAACTTATAGAGTAGGACTGTGATGTGATTACATAACGTGTATGGACCAACCCTGGTCTGTTGTGAAATCTGTGTCAACAACTGCCCAACATTCCCTCTCTTGGATCCAAATATCTCGAGGAGACGAGCACTGTGCTGATCGATGCTCTCATAGAATTCCTGCTTGAGGTTCTTGCCCACGATCCTGCTGAACTCCATGAACACCTGAAAAAAACAGAGAACAAAAAAATGTTGAATGTGCACACACATTCTTGGTGTAAGCAGGGAAATGGGACAGTTCTACCATAGTTTCCGTGCTTTAACCTATAATGTTTTAAAAGGCATCCCCTTTTCTCACACATAAACTCACAATACTTACACTTCCACAGCATCTTCACACAAGGATCTGGAAAAATAGAGAACAAGAAAACTTTAAGCTCAACAACTCAGCTCAACAATGTCACTGTTAAATACAATAAGGTAATAGAACCGAACCAACGGCATGTAAACCAGCGCGTGTGTGAGAGAGTGAGCGAGCGGGAAAAAGAGAGCTACCAAGGAGTGGCCGAGTGCAGCCCAACATGAACACCTCCACAGCGCCTGCTACACTCCTTTGCCCTGACTGCGGTTGATCCGCTTTTCTACCACGCAAAATGACAGAAATATAAAAAAAATAAAATTACGTAAAAATAAACATTAAATGACAGAAATATTAATGATACAGTCGCACAAATTTGCCGGTATGTAATCAATCTTCAGACTGTTAACACTAAGCTAACATTTAGCTGACCCTTTTTTTTAATGGACATGAGCTAGCGTTAGCCTGCTATAAACATGTATTTATACCATGCACACTTTCAAACAGTAACATTTGACCTAAGCTGCGTCAACGGGTTATCTCAAAGCTTTTGGGTACCTATTAAAAGTTCCCACAAAGATAACTAGGTTACAATAGTTATTTTACATACTAACCGTTCCACTTGAAGTCAGGTTGTTTCCTGGTCTGCCATCAGTGCCTGTGCTCATCCCGCCAAGTGTAGAGCTCCGTGGACGCACAGTTACAAGACGCCTTGTTAGATGTCCAGGCAGGTTTTTGAATTAGGCCCCTCCCTTTTCTTATGAAACTAAACATACCAAGTTATCTCTGCTAAACATGATTAGTGCAATGAATTTTTTAGCCCGATTAGTACAAACAACTAATGTTGTTTAGTAATGTGGCAGGTTTTTACAAAACATAAAAGAATAAGTAATGATCACTCAGAAGTTTAATTGGAAACAAAATCTGGGTTTACAGTGCATGTGAAATGAATCGCGAGGCATGCGAAGGTACATTCCTGTGAATGTTTTACACTGATTTAAGGCTTTCTAGTCCAAGGTTTAGCTCCATGTTCATGTGAAAGAGCCCATGTCGCCCCCAGTTATAGCGTCTGATTGTATCTTGCCACCAGTCCACTTTTTTTTCTTTTTTTTTTTTTCAGTCTCACCCACTCAATTCCAAAATTAATATAAATGAGTGTTTTCATTGTGAGACAGAAATGAAAACAGCAAAGTATGTTACCAAAAACATACTTAAAAGGAAGAGAAGAAAAACAAATGTAGGGAACTCTTGCAAAAAAAAAAAAAAAGTTTGTGGCCAAATAGTCATTTATGTCTATATCTGACCTATATGCAAAACTATTAATGCAGAAGCTCATGAACTGGTAGACAAAAGAAAGATGGGGAAGGCAGTTTACATGAAATGAGACACATGGTTAATGGTTAATTTTTACTTTGTAGCCCAGATGAAATTCTATGTATTCATACTGTTTAGCTGTTGAGTTATCCAAAGCATCGTATTATAAGTGGAACAGTGAAACAAGCCCACATTCCTAAACTGAAAACATTACAAAGTGACTGATAGGAAAGAGTGCAAAGGTCAAAGCAACAGGAACAAGTCACTGGATGTGACTGCAAATTTGTACAAAAGCGGTTCAGATTTTCACATACATGATTAACAATAGATCCACGCTTACTATTGAAGAGGAAACATAAAAAAAAAAAAACGACCCTCATGTTTCTGAAAAGTTATTTCGTCGTCACTGTGGAATCCTGAAAGATGCCAGGAACATGTCAGAAATATAAAGGAGGTTTTGAATAATTTTTACCCTACCCTGCTTCAGAGTCTGACTCAAAGTATGTGCTAATAGCATTAGATGATATTGCTTACCAGTGCATACATACAGAGACTACAAAACCCATATTTATGTATTTATCAGTCATGGTATGTAACTGTCATAATGTAAGCATCAGGATTTTTTTTTTCTTATAGCTTTCAGATTTAAAAGGTCACAGAGCCTGAAAGTCATCTTCTGAATCTCCCAATGATCTGAAGATTGTCTCAGTGTAAATCTCTCAGGCCAGGACCCGAACTGACCCTTGGAGTTAGCCTTTGTTTAGCAGACGCCTTAGCCCCCTTTAATCTTGTGAAGAGATAAATCCTTTGATGGACCTGGCCTGACTCAGTTGAAAGTGCTGCCCGGCCATCTCCATAGATCAACATACTACGGCATGTTTGATGTTTGGGGGGCTGTGACGCGCGGGTGGGCTCTCTCTCCCCACGACCGGTAACAAAGTCATCAATCCCAGGGCCACAACCACAGACCTCACTGCCTCTCCACGCCTCCTGTCCCCTCCTCGTGTGCCCAGGCCACAACCCACCCTGCCCCCTTGACCACAAAGAGCTAACTCTAAAGGCAGGATAAGAATATCTGTCTGTGTCAGTCACAAATGAACGAAGACAGCAAGCTGTTGACACACAGACACCAATTCCTAATAATTGCCCCTTTAGAATAGTTTGAAATTTATATACATAAATACATAATCCCTGTAAAACTATGCATCCTTATTTTTGAAGGACTGCCCCTGACCAAAGATTCTCTCGACTAGTAGTTGTTAGTTCAAGCCATTAGTCGACTAGCCTTTGCACATTTTTATATTGATTTATTTATTTAAATACTTTACTTTTTTAGGAAAGTGCTGGAGCTAACAGATATTGCCAGGGGAATCAATGCTTCTGTTATCACAGTGGACCGGGCCACTGACTGAGTGATGAAGTTATGCTATTGGTCGGCCAAAGGCAACTGAAGGTCGACCTTCTATTATTATTTTACTGAATTGAATTTAGTGAATACTTTATAGTTCTATAATACTATATAGTTCATTCAATACATGGATGTTTACCAATGGCATAACTTCATTGGTTTTCTTAGCCAGGTGTCACCACGTGTTGGCACTTCCTGTATCCATTGTTTTGAATTAAAAGCCCTCTAGCATTTCATACATGTCCCAGCTATTAACTACAGCTCCCGAATGGAGTTAGATTTTTTTTTTTCTTCAATTAACCGACCAATGAAAACTTGGTTGAATAAGATTCCTCTCATTGACTACACATGGATTTTGTTACCTGTGGACAGAGCCAGGCTAACTGTTTCCCCTTGTTTACAGTCTTTGTGCTAAGCTACGCTAACCAGCTTCTTGCTGTAGCTCCATATTTACTGTAAAAACATGAGAATGGTATTGATATTTTCATTCTTAATAAATAATTGAGTCTTCACTCCTTCAGTAACAGAAAAAAACATGTTTCTTCATCTGTAAGTCACTAAACTTAATTCCCATGATTGTCACTCTAGCCTCCACTAAGCTATATAAGTGTCTTCCGAAAGCCTGCGATTAAATTGAGGTGAACTTCAGGGAGCGCTTTAGATTTCTCTGATAAGACCCCAGTCCCATTAAGACAAGCCGTCCCTGTGTGAGAGCTCAGCACTGGCCTAACACACTCACCCTTATCTAAATTCTACATCAACACACACCTAATCTGACCGCGGCTACTAATGTTGATAGATTCGATTCTCCGCTGGGGAATATGGGAGAATTCAGTGTCAAAAATCAAACGATAACAAGACCTTCTATTATCCCAACATAGATATGATTAAGTGTCATATGTCTGCACTCTATTATAGTATAGTTTTCTTGCTTCGGTGCAGTGACATCTAAGGCACTCTGTAGGTGATGCCATCATGCTGCAAAAGCTTTCTTCAGTCTGTGTGTTTGTGTGTGTGTGTGTGTGTGACGCATGTATTTGAGAGTGTGCCCCAGCAAGACCAACTAAGGCAAGTTGCGACATTAGCACCCCTGAAATAGCTTGGCAGGCATTTTAATTGCTTTACCCTGCAATGACTCAAAATGTTATTGGTATAAAAAACAAAACAAAGGGTGAAACCTTTTCCCAGGCGTAGGATTACCAAAAAACACTCTGAGATCTAAACTCCATGATTTTAATAGAACAATAAATACCTGGATAACAAAACTATTTCCCACTTATCATCACCGATCTGTTCCCTTTTCCTTACACATTATGTCCTCTCACCTTCATTTCCATTTGTCACTGAAAACTCCCCTTTCATTATTAGGGCCATAAGTATTGCACTACTGTACAACAAAAGACTAACAATATTGTTTTCTACTTCTCGGGACAGTAAGGGGAAAATGTATTCACGCTGGCGTGTTTGTCTTTAATCATGGTGAAAGTAATAGCAGAGTCATGTGCATGAAGACTCACAATGAGGTGCTGAAGTACTTCATGAGTAGGAAACTTCACACAAACACAGGAAGCTCAGTGTTTCTCACCGAGGGCAGGAGTCTTTGCTGAGGGGACTGATGGACTGCTCAGATTAACTGGGGCCAAAGAACCTGCAGTTCCTACTCTTTATTGTTGCCCAGACTGTCTACAGAAAGGCTTCAGTGCACATATTTGCAAGGTATAGTGTCGTTAACAAGAGATATTAATATTACAAGACATATTATTATGTTAAATGCAGATATATTGTATATTCTGTAAAAATGTTGAATGTTTGAATTTCTCAGCAAATTGTCAAACAATTAAAGACTTCTTTGGGTGAGAACAAGTTAAGTTTAGTTCATATAAAAACAAAGGAAAACCTGGATACGGTGTGAGTATACTGTATATATATATCATTGCCATAACCTTTCAGAATGAGTAATTACTACGCTTACAGAGTCAATATCATTAATTCCAGTGTGGGTTATAGTATTAAAAACAAGCACGTACACACTGCTAAGGGTTTTATAAACTCAGGTATTGATACTGTGATGTGCATGCACCTAAGGGCTTTATAAACATCAGTACCTGTGCACTCTTTTATGTAAATCAGTATGTAGGAAACATGCAGCATAGTGGCAGATTTGAGGTCCAACAGAGACATCCAGTGGTGAAGAAATACTACATAGTTGTAAATCTCTACAAATCACATGCAAATAATATATAATATAGCTATGTTTACCTGCAGAACAGTATAAAGTTCTCCGGTATGATTAAGTAGCTGTATGATTATCCTACATTAGAGGAGTATGGTTAAATAATTATTAACATGCCAGTTCATCACAAAGAAAAGGTTGGGCAAGCCAATCCTTTCTTTGTTGAACATAGCAGTTTCTGGAAGATGACTCAGAGTAAAACTGGTAAATTAATTGTACCAAAAGTCTGATCTTTTCTGTATGTCTGATATGTTTAGGAAGCGAGACTGACTACAGTATCAACGAAGGGAGTCTGCATTACAGTAGCCAGTATTCATGTACAAGGTTTAGTTTACTTTGTGCTCATGTGGTGCTTACTATCTAGATAAGGTTGTGAACTAATCACAAACTATTTGTCACACAGAATAACTGATCCAGGTAGCGTCGGTTGTTTTCTGGGCATACAGTGTAGCTGACATGTACTGAATGTTGTCCTGCATAAGGGCCCAGCAGCATTTTTCCTGCTGACAAAGACATAATTAATTTGAGAAGTGAGTGACATCATCCATAGACTTAAATATGCTACACATATGGATATAGTATATATATTAACTTAGATCCCCCCTTAGCCCCGCCTCTTTCCCTGCACTGACTGCGGCTGCAACACAAAAACCACTAGATGGCATATTTATTGGGGTTATACGGCCAAAAACAGCAAACGCAGTCCATGTCAAGCAGACAGATGGCGCAATTGCCACAGAGATGCTGACTTGCACAGTTCAAAACATCATCTATTTTCTCAAAACAAACGGAGACAGGCCCCATTCTGTCAGCACCCATTGGCCACTGTGCAAACAACTGCGCCTTGTACGGATTGAGGGAGCAGCAGGCCACATGTTCGCCATGATATACAGAGATATGAAAAATGGAAAGATGCTCATAAAATTTCTAATGTCTCTATGTATATTTAAAAAAAAAAAAAAAGTGATGTGCTGTGCAAACCAATGCCAAACAGTGGAGGTTGTGAGTTATTCCATGTAACAAATCTGCAGATTTTATGCTGAGATTACACTGTACGGTTTATGTAATTCTGCCATATCCTGTCAGAGAAGTGAGAGGAGGCTTCAGCAGTCAGGAAAAGGTAAAAAAAAAAACAAAAAAAAGAAAAACATGTATTCCTGACAGCCCATTGGTCCAAATTTTCCCTGTGCTGCCACAATACTGCACACACGTGACCTCCCTGTTTTCACCCAGTTTAACGCATGTACTTAAAAGACAGGCCACTACCATTCACCAACACAAGCACGATTAACACAATATTCATGTCAGCAAGGTAAGATCGCTGCAGCGGGGACTCGGATCACTGGAAGTGGACCATGGCGGCTGCCACGAGCAGCAACACATCCACAGCCACGCTACAGATAAAACACTCCGGTATCGAGCATACGCGGAAACGCATAGACCCGAGGAGGAGGCAAGCGGCGGTGTCTTTTCTCAGTAACATTTCTCTAGATGGGCGACCCGTGCAAGACGATGCAGACAATCAAAACAACGAGGATAACTCGCTTGAAGCTAGGACTAGACAGAGCCTGGTTTCTCCGGAGCGTTCGCCGTACGGAGCTGCTGCTGCTGCGGCGGCGGCGGCTGCAGCGGCGGCGGCAAACACGGCCGCCCAAGCTCTTGCTTTTGCAAACCAGGCTCTCCTCGCCAGCAGTCGGGCCAGTTTCGGGACGGGTCCCGCAGCTGCCCCGGCGAGTACAGACACGGAGGGCGACGCTTTCATGCCCGCGACGTTCAGCTCGCCTTTCTCCGCGGTCCCAGCCTCGGCTAGAGGGAGGCTGCAGACGTACACTCAGGGAATCCTACCTGCCTCTTACTCCAGACAAGCCTCCCAGAACTACTGCCTGGACGGCGGACAGATAGCCAACTCAGCGATAGAGCTGCAGAGATCAAGGTAACTGTGTGGACAACGGTTTTACTTTAACTGTGTGATATTAGAGAACATGCAGTACGGTGGAAATGGTGAAATGATCATGTTAAAGGAGGCAGAATCTGATCTGATGATTGCAAGCAAACTGAAGCTGCTCTCCTTCCCAAAGACCCCAGACAATCAGACCATCTGTCACTGCAAACATGCAAATGTGCAGTCAGCCCTCTCCAGCATGTCCAGTAAAGTCACTTAAGAGTCCTGAAGACAACAGCCAAGGTTTCAGTTGCTTTCAAAATCACATTTCATATCCACAGTTATTCTAATTACAATAAGATGCCACTGAGAAACCCCCCCTATTGCATCTTATTTTGTTGGCATTAAGATCTCATTTGTAAAATTTTAGTGAGTGTGTACCTTTCTGTGCTTTCCTTTAATAACATGGCAAATGCTGCACTTATTAACCAGTTACTAAATTAAGGTTAAAAAGACTGACTTTACAGAGCAAGGCCCTGAGTGAATGAAGTGGAGCAGTTTTCTTGCAGCTCTCTCGCAGTCAGCTGTTTTGTAAAGGTACTTTTACTCCGGTGCAGGTGTATGTAGCTTTAAGCCTGGTACACATACTTATAATCACAGGTCCAACAAGCAGTGGAGCTGTAACCTAGTTTCCTTGGCGAGTGAACTCGCCACACCTCATCAGTTTGTTTGTTGCCGTTTTGTTTTTTGCGTCTTACTTACTTACTTGCTCTTGTGGTCAAATTTGGCGAGCTCTCGAATTATTTTTAGCGAATGTCATTCCAAAAACCTGGCACACACCTGCTGCCTCCTTCCCCTGTGATGTAAACATCCTGTAACTCTACACCCTTGTTCAACTCTACATTCATCAGGGGCTTGCTCGTCTATGTGGATGCCTTTTTCTTTTTTTTTCTTTTTTTTTTTGCCCTCTTTGTCTTCACGTCTGAGGCGCGAGGTAAGCTTGGAGGGTCTCATCTCGCAGCAGGACAGCTGTCAGTAACAGTCGTCTCGTGGTTCTCTCACCGTCAGAACCTGCTGTCAAATCCTCTCTGCTCTGCTTTCCGTTCAGAGCCCTTCTTTTACCCAAATCCTCTCCTCCCTCTGATGTCGCTGCCAGATTTCTCAAGAAGTTCTTCTTCATAGTGAAACACTCAATGAGCATCTAGTTCCCCTTTACTGACCAAAAGGAAAGTGTGCTGCTTTTAACAGTTGTCTAAGACTCAAGACACCGTTAATCATTTGTGAATGCTCATAAAGCATCTAGTACAACAGAACAAACTACAGACTATAAACTGATTTGGCATAAATTTTGTTGACCTTGCATTGCTCAAAACATGATCTGCACTGAGGGAGATTATATAATAACATCAATAGATGCTAAATGGATATTGATGGTGTGAACTTTCTATCAACTTTCAGTCTCATGGTGAACATTGTTTGGTTTACAAAACAGCATTAGGGTTGAGTACCGGCTCTAACCACAGTTTTGGATGTTTGTCATCCTCTTTCTAGTCAACTGTTCTGTTCTGTCAGTAAATACAGCATGATGTTGTTAAACTCTGACTCTAGTCTACGTCTGGTATGTGCTCGGAGGTCGTCCTCCCAAAATGAATTCTAACATGGAGGAGAAAGCAACCTGTTGATGGAGCACGGCCATATTCCACCGGAGTGCAGACAGACAAGCTCCCTGCACAGTGCCTGGTTTGTTTTCTGAGGGCAGCTGGTGGAAACGTGTCCAGAGGTCCCTGGCTGGGAGAGGCAGGATGCCCAGGCTTTCTGAGAAGCAGCCTGGCTCTCTGCTCTGTATTTTCTGTCCTCCACTTCCTCTCCCTGGGGCATCAGAGACACACACACACACTCTCCCTTCCAGACTTTTTGGCCTTCAATTCAGCTCCAATTCAGGAAGTAGCAGAGCCTCTGATGTGTCGCCAGAATGGACTTTCTGAGGCCAAAGCTGCTCTAGACCATATCCTCATCAGAATCTAACGCATGAAAATGATGGATGATTTCATACTGAGCTTTTCCTCCACTCCCCAGCGTTCATCCATCATGAATCAGCACAGGAGCTATGCTTAAAATATAGCACGCCTGTCACCATCTGGCCTTGTCAGCCTTAGGTGTGCAGGGCGATCTTCAGTTTATCCTTTTCCCCCCCTAAAACATAGCCAGAATAAATCTTCTCACATCCTGTCACAGTTCGGTTTCCATCACACTATTACAGTACAGAAGCATGTACTGTATTTTAACAACATTTTTTTTTAGCATGAGGCAGCAGACGCTGTGGTTGGAAAACAAGCAGTGCAAGCCATTATAATGGTCCTCTTGAGTTTTTATGTGATTGGGTCACATTCTTCTGGTTATGAGGTTGATTGTTGTACGGTGAAGTCATGGTTAGCATAATCACAGGGTTATATAAGGATATTAAAAAAAAAAAAAAAAAAAAAAAGGTTATGACTGGAAATAAACTATGTGAATATTACATGACAGAATAATAGGGGTCAGCATGTGTTTTACTTCATGCTGATTGAAGATGGACCCGAGAGTTTTTTCTCAACCAGAAATGTTAACAGTGCAGCGCGGTTGTAATTGTTTCATCTGATACTATTCAGCCAAAACCGTTTATATATTTTTCAAATCTGCTGACTCACCACATTTGTAGTCCCAGTGCATATTAAGACAGAAGAAGCTGAAACTGCCCTGAACATTACATTTTTATTTTCAACTCAAGACAATTTTCCAGTTGCGAGCTGCCAACAAGGCGTACATGTGAAACAGATAATCTCCACATCTACAATAGTCCGCTTCAGTTTTCATAGCTTTTTATATTACAAGGCACCACTGGGCAGGATTATCAATAGCTTTTGAAAAGATTTTCATTGCAAGGGGATGGTATTGCATTTGCCGTGGAAATGGGTAATGCGGTATGGTTTTGTATTCGCTTGAACATTGTTACAGAGACGCTGAAGGATGCTTGTTGCTCTTTTACCACTGATATATATACTGAGTCAGACTCGTTAATGTCAAACTGGATAAAAAACCAGACTGTTCTGGTAGCTTTGTGTCTGAGGTGAATGAGTGGCTTGGCCCATGTTACTGTTTCCAGGATTTTTACTGACCTGGAAAACGTATCTTGCATTAAAAACACGTCCTGCCGCTGCTCATGTAAAGTGTCTAGATCAAAGTGCTCACGAGCACTTGTGTCCTCGTGAACTGCAATTATCATTTGGAATTAGTGGTTTTGGTCAGCCTGTGAATAAGAATATAAGCTGTCTCTTTAGCTGCTAAATGCGCCACTGTGTTGATCGGCAAGATGCTAACAATGTCTGACTGTAAAGAAGTTTCTTTTTTTACTTTTCTCGCTAGATGAAGACAGTGTTATAGTCCATGCCAGAATCCAATTTCAGTTAGAAATGATGATGTTTTTGTCCTCCTTGACTACCTGTAGTTGTAGTTGCTGATCCCTGTCCAGCCAATCCCTCTTTCAGCTTTTGTCACTGGAAGAGGATGATGTAAGACTGACCATAAATCACATGATCCCACACATTTGACCTTCAGGCAGAGGTCAGACCCTTCATAATGACCCTTTCATCTCGCACTAGCGGAGACGGTGGTGATGTCAGTTTGTTTACGCCCTCTCATTAGGGTCATAATATACAGTGCAGTGGGGGTTAGCCAATATAATGGCCCCTGGTTTTATTGTCTTCTTCAACAGTCTGTCTCCTCATGTAAACACTTATCCCGACCCATCTCCTCTGGTATACAGTGTTCACTCAGCTCATGTTGGTTTAAACCCGGGGAGATCCTCAAGGACAGAGTCATCTTTCGTTAATCTGTCCTCATGCTCTGTCGTTTATTAACCAGCCACTCTTTAGCGTTACGCTTCGCTGTCTCTCCCCTCGGCCGAAATGCTCAGTGAAGAGGGGTTGAGTCTGGTAGAGCGTCATCAGTTTGTCCTCGTGCTGCAGGGTCTACAGCAACAACACATGTTGCATTGTGGAAAGAGATGGTGCAATAATGTATAAAGTATGCATGGTGTGAACAAGGCAATCGTTTGCACATTTACTTTACTTTAGTAGTAAGACCGCTGCAGATTTATTTAGTACTCGATGACAGATGCGTCCTTTGGGAGAATGTGTCAGGTTTTTGTTATTTGACCACTAATGCATTCATTTCCACACACTTTTAAATGTGGCCACTTTTGTAAGGTCAACTAATGAGTGGGATTACGTTGCTATTGTTGTACTAAACATGCAATTACAACCTAATTTTGGAACAGCTCATGCATACTTAGCTATCACATGTGGGTTTGTTTCTGAAACTGGCAGCTGATCATATAAAAAGTAGTGCAGCAGAATTAGTCTGTTGAGTCGTGCAAACTAAAGTGTGAAAATAAAGGCCGTCTGTGACAAAATGTTTTCTACAAAGTGCTTGCAGAGCGAGCTCATTATCCTCTTACTAGCTCTGATCCTGGAAAATTCTCTGTGATCTACGCAAGATCGAGAAGTGATCCCTGAGAGCACGAGTACGCAGTGTTGCTGACGGATGACAGTCATAACTCGACCGTCCAAGACTCCGTGTTTTTTTGTAAATTAACCACAGAACAAACAGAAACAGGTGATCATTTAACAGAGGTGTTTGATTTTTGTTCCAAAGTACGAGTTGAACACATCCATACTTATTGTTAGAGCTGGATATTGAACCGCATACTGAAATGCATCTACAGCAGCGAGTATTGGTAAATGCCATATATCGAAATTTGGCATTGAATTCTTAGTGAGTCAAATATATTTTATTCAGACAAGGGTCTGGTGCATAGAACAGTTTGTCATACTTTTGTTCAATTTAAAAAAATTATTTTCCATTATTGATGTTTATACTCCTCAAACTGAAGTTTTAAAAATGGTATTGTAGGAACTCTGTTATCATATTGGTGCAAATATTATTGAGTGACACCCGATTGTCAACTGTTATTTACAGAAAAATGAGTGACATGCCATGTTCTTAGTTGTATAAAAGTCCAGTTTTACAACCCACACAGTGTTGGCAGAGGGCAGATTTATCAATTTATTGATCCTTCGCTTTGCACTAAGTAGGTAAATGGTAAAAAAAAAAAAAATTTAAATACTGTTTTTGAATGCTGATAACCTTGATTTATTCCAAAATTTGATCTGACCTCAATTTTCAGGAAATTTCCTCTTATAGATTTTCTGTGCCCACTCTTGCCATTTTAGATATTGCTTTGATATAGTGTTGTGCCTTTTAATGAAATTGCTTGTGTTTGCTGTGACAAAAAAAAACAAAAACTGATCATGACATTATTGTTATTGTTATCATTTTGCCAGAGTTAGTTATTCTAAGAGCTGTTTGTTTCTGGAAGGTTTTGTTGTGTCGCTGATGTTTCCTTTTTATCTAATCACTTCCAACTTGCTCTCTGTCTTTCTCTCTAGACGAAGACTCATCTCTCGCTCTTCGCTTGAAACACTAGAGGACATTGAGGAGAACGCTCCTCTGCGCAGGTATTGAACTGCACAGATAAACCATACATGTATACTTTGTCTGCTACATATATACCGTCTGTGTCTAAAAGTAGCCATTCAGCTTTGATGTGCTGATATTTAGTTTGTTTTACATTTTAGATGCCGAACCCTATCGGGTTCACCCCGACCAAAGAGCTTCAAGAAGATCCACTTCATAAAGAACATGAGGCAACACGATATGCGCAATGGAAGGTATGGAGGCAAACAACAGTGTCCTTTAGTCAATACAAATCCTCAGTGGATAATGGCAAGCTGCTCCCAGTCAATGAACTGCATCATGGATGTTTCTCACATTACACACCTCAGGCGAGCAGGCCTGGCCCATTCACAGCATGTCATTCAAAAAAATCGAGATAAAATTGAGAAACCTGTCTATATTTATATCACCGACTCCTAAAAGCTAAATGACATATCACTGACACAGTTTACATAAGCATGTAGCATCCCAAATCCCTCAATACAGACAGCAAGTAAATATTCTTGCAGTCCATGCCAGAGGATCTATGACGTGTTAAGACTGCTTTGGTAATTATTTATCATTATCATTGTCACATTCTTTGGATTTGAAAATATAATTTGCCAGGTCGCTTTTCTTCTGGCTGTTTTGTCATGCAGAGTCTAGTACCGGTGCTATTTTGAACATTGTTTTAAACGTAGATGTATTTGCCAGTCGTCAGTTCCATCATTCAGTATTTGTCTTTTGATATGGACAAGCATAAGAATATAGCACAATAACCTTGAAGCAGTCATCTCGTTATAGTTATTCAACTTGTGTTTTTGTAGGATTCACTTGTAAAAAATTAAGTCATTTGATAGTTTTTGCCTCTGACATTGTTTTTATATCTAGATTCACATCTGATGTGGAAGAACGGTGAGCTGGATTTTCCACCACATTAAGAACCGCTTGTTGATTAATTGGCATTTCGTGTCCTGGCGTGGATTTTGGCCGAGTAGTAAAATTCATTATGCGTCTGCGAGGTGCAGCTATTAAAATTTTGTGATTACTGTGGCGTTACTTAAAGTTAGAGCTATTCTGCCCTCTGCGCTGTCTGACATGTGGTTACCGAGAAACATCTCTGATTGGACGACGCATTCCTGTTTACATGAGCACAAGCTAATTTAATTTTAAAATAGCATATGTTTATTTTTAAGATCTTGTAACAAAAATGCATCATTTGTTTTCCCCCAAACCACTGACTACATGCTTTATGTACTACACAACAACACACTGAAGTCTCAGTTCATTCTCTTCATTCTGATTTTTTAAACTTTTTTTACTCTCTCCAACTTTAACCTGTGGATCTTGTCAGATAGATATTGATTAGCTTGTTTACCATTTTTTGTTTTTATAGGATAGTCCTTATCAGTGGCAGAAGATCCCTCTATAGTGTATTTTCTGTCCTGCCCTATCGAGATTGTAGCCAAGCAGGGTATGTATCCTACAGCATGCCGAACTTTATAACTTCCTCCAGCCTGTGCTCCCTCTTTCCCTTTGTTTTCTCATCCCTTTTTTCTCTGTGGATGTACTCTCCTTTGACTGGTGCATACATCGCTAAAGGGTTGGTTTTGGTGGATGCATTTTTCTCTTTTTTTTTTAAGGTTTAATAAATAAACAAACAGTGGGTTTGCAATGGGCTTTAAATGCTTCATTTCATATATATACTACACTGTAGCCTAATGCTTATTGCTTGTGTTGCTTTTTTCCATAATAGCTCTGGTGGCTTTTTTGGGCACTCATCCTTTTTATTTGTTCAAGTCAACCCATTTTTGTCTGATGCAACTGCGCTGGCTTTGCTGTGTAGCATTTAAGATTCACCTCTCCTAAAGGTGCATTTAAATTGTAGACCTGTACACCTCAGCAGGGATTCATCATTAATTTACTTTCGTGTGTAGTTCACTGGCAGCCTGGATTTTTCTGTTATGTGTCCACATCCATGTCATCAACCATTTTTGTTTGTTCTTTGCCTCAGTTCAGAGTTTACATTTCTTTTTTTTCTTTTTCTTTTTTTAATGCAACACAACACTGCTATGGGAACACACACAGTGACACCCAGAAACTCCCACCTGGGTTACCTGGGGGTATATCTGGTATAGCCTGACTCCTCATGGCCCCCAGTTACATGAAACGGTGTGTTTAGGAGGAAGTGAAAGAGAAAAGGGACAGATAAACACCAGATAATACAACGCACAGAAAGAAAAGCCATACTGGGGCTTAGTGAAGAGCAGAAAAAGGCTCAATCTGTTTGGGGAATTTCCTAAGCCAGACAATCAGTGCAAGGTCAAGGGTTAATAAACCCCCAGGGCTACACAATATGCACGTTTGACTGCACATTGCAGCTAATTGACAGTTTACAGTTAGACTGACTCAGTCAAGTGTTGTAACGACTTAAACGTTTTATCAGACCTAAGCGCTTGATTTCCTGCTGCTTCGTTCTTCCTGTTTTTCCTCATAGCTATCGTCCCATGAACAAACATTGCGACATTCTGCATAGCAGACAGGTGTAGCCCTAAATACTGTATGCTCAAATCTGGGGACAGTAAATATTCAAATTTTAAAGAAATGGTTTAGGAAATACACTTATTTACATCTTAGCCAAGAATCGATAGCTCTGCAAATGTAGTATCTGTATATGTGAAGCTACAGGCGGTTAGCTTAGTGCTGAAGTCTCAAAGTAAAAATGATAATTTGTGGTTGTACAGGCGAGACTATTTCTTGCGTTTAGTTCCGCGTGCAGTGACTTCCCTGACAGTGACAAGAAGATTCAAGGAAGTCAAAAAAAATCATTTTTATATACGAATTAAAGGTGATAACTGTTACTAAACTATGCTGAATGTTTAATTGGACATCTGTTAATGGAGCGGCACAGTTGCAGTCATAACTGGAAGGTCCCGGGATTGAACCCCGTTGTTGTTGTTTTTTTTTCTGTATGGACTTTGCATGTTGTCTCTTCTGTGTTGGCACGGGTTTCCTCTGTATACCGTAGTTTCTCAGATCATAAAAGACATGCATGTTAGGTAATACTTCTGGCAGCGGAGTAAAACTTGAAGTTGATCCAGGGACCAAAACATTTTTGGGTCTGGGTCAGTTGCAAAGGACGGCTTTCCTCACAGGAATTATTAAAGTATAATTTAGTAATTCTCATAATATTAGTGAGGCTTTGGGCACTCAACCCTTACTGGATGCTAGATTTAGATTTAACATTTGGAAGTGAGGAAGTGACTCATGTACTCATGAGTGCATAGATCATAACACTACTAACATCTAGACGTTTGAAGCCAGTGATTCCTATTCATGCATGTTACTAAGCAATATCAGCTTTCCTTTCATTCCCCCCCTTTTCTCAGCCGCCTGAAGCACAACATTTTTTTTTTTTATTGTCTGGATGGCTTAATATAAAAGCTCTTTCCCTAGAAATCTTTCCATCTCTTATGTTTTCCCCCTTTTTTATTTTTTTAATTTAATCTCCACTGTCCTATAAGATGTCTGCTGCCTGGGGATCTCAGTGTCTCTAATGCATCTGTCAACATTGTGTCCTGACGTGCCCGTCTGCCAGATAACACTGTTTTCATTACAACAGTTTGGCCCCGCATGTCATCAAAACACTGGTGGGAGTCATGTGAGGGCACACTGTGGTCATTTTTGTTTCTATTTATCTGGGCACCACTTTGAACAAGAAAACCAGACTGAACCAGGAAAAGATAAGCGCAGACTAGGAAAAACAAAACGGTGCAACGGTCATTTTAAAATATCAAGTCAAACGTTGCACTTTAAATAAGGCTGGAATTAATATTACATAAACGCAGGATATTTTTTTGTTGTTTTTTTTATGGCAAATTTCAGATTACCAAAAAAAAAAAACTAGGAGCATTCATCTCTTTGGTATCAGTTGCTCAGATTGGCAGAGTGTGAATAAAGTCGACTGCAGGCACATAATCTTTTCTGTCAGTACTCACAGTCCCCATTAGCCTTTACCGACTGTGACCTAAAAATATCAAGTGGAGTTATAATTATAGCAGTAACCAGTTTTTTAATAGTGCATTTTATTATTTGGATTACTGCTGACTTGTATTTTCTTCTCGTATACAAAGATTAAATCTGACTAAATATGACTCAGTTGGTACACCAGTCTTGTATGGTCCCAGCAGCAGATATTAAATGGAGAAATATTTGGCTCACGCAGAATTTGTTCAGCTGAGGGACTTTCTACTGTTGGCTCCACTGACACACTTTACTCTCCAGTCGTCTGTTTTCTACTCCAGCAGAACGCATTTGACCTCCTGCAAATCTCTCACAGCAGTATGGCATTTCAGGCGTTGGTGAGGCAGCAGCAGCAGCAGCAGAGTTTTGATGTGACTGGTCTGCGTGGAAGGAAACTGTACTCTCCTCCATCCTTCCTCCCAAGAGTGCACTTTATTTCTGATTGCCCTGAAATATGCACCCAAAGACACAGACAATTACAGAAACTAGGCCAGCTGATGAGCACAGATCGATAAGTAGGGCCTGCGAGGTAGAGCCGGGGAGATGAGCTTTAACAGGCCTCGGCAACAAGGTTCAGGAAAAGGTTGGTTTCTATGGTGAAAGCTCTTAAAGGTCTTGTGCTCATCAGGGATGTAAAGCTGGAAGGAGGGCGTCAGCGACACTCGTCAGGGGGCGTCAGTGCTAAGGAGATGGTGATTGGGCTGGAGGGAGTGGAATTAGGAGCTGATGGAAAGGTGAGAAACTCACAGAAATGTTTGTGTGTGAATTGTTTGTTTATCTTTATTATTGGTAAAAAAAAAAAAAGAAGATGATTATAAGACTATATACACTATTACTATAAAATAAAAAAATGTAATAGCTGCAATTATCTACACAAGCAACAGAAAAGTGCAGCAGAGGGGAAATAGATAACTCAACATATTTCTTTTGTAGCTAAAAAGCTGTCTGCATTTTGGCTACTTTGGCTAATGAAAAAAAAATCTATATTTTTAAACTCAGTTTTCAAAACATAAGCACGATAGCCAAGGTTGAACCTAACACTTTATAATGTTCAAGATCTCTTTAAAGTGTCCACAAAAACGTCTCATTCATGAGTGTTTGGATTATCTAATTCACACCTGCTGTGTAGGCTACAATGATATGTAAGCCATCTAGTCAGCCAAATTACTTTAAATACACAGTGACATAAAAAAAATAAAAAAAAATAAAACCACATTCTCCGAGCATGCTACACCTCCCTGTGTAATGTATTTGAATCTCACCGGCAATTGAGTCAGTTCACTTGCTAACTGGGGCAGTTTCAATAAATAATATTAGTTGCGCCTGTGCTTCTACTGCTATGATCTGCTGTGAAAGAGATCTGTTAACCTAACGGGTGTAATTTATAGAGCAAAGATTAAAACATGACATTACATCTGCACCTGTGTTTTCAGACTGTGTCCTACACCCAGTTCTTATATCCCACTTATGTGCTGGGCGGCCGGAGAAACACCATCGACTCCACATCGTCCTTCTCTCAGTCTCGCAACGCCAGCCACCGCAGCCTCAGTTTGGGCCGTGCCAACAGCAACCAGAGCAGCCTAGACACAGGTTAGTCAACAAAAGTTACACAATGCTGTGGTTTCTTCACCCCGCAGTTGTTGTTTTCGCCATTGTCGAGTACATTAATAGCAAAAAGAAATTGTGCAAAAAAAAAAAAAAAAAATGCACTTGGCTAATCCTTTGTTGCTGTGTCCGTTGCCATGGCAGGGAACGATTTGGTCGACTTCCGCGAATACGACCCCAATCTTCTGGATGACCCCCAGTGGCCTTGTGGAAAACACAAAAGAGTCCTCATCTTCCCCTCATACATGGTGAGAAAGTACTCTAGCTGCATCTAGCACGTATGTATGCAACCACAACAACAGCAGCAGTTGCATTCATGTCCTCTTGGGAGCAAAAAAAGGAAAGGTTGTTTTTGTCCAGGACATAACACACTGGAATAGATCTACCTCTGTTTTGATATGTTTTATTGAAATGTCCTACAACAACTTGTGTTGTTTTTTTGCAACAGTTATTTTTGTTATTATGAATCGTCTGTGCTCAGTTTTTCGCCAACACAACTAAGAACAATAACACACACACACACACACAAGACTTGTCTTCCTCCTGAATGTTTATCAGCTGCTTTTGAAACGCAGCCAGGAGGATGTTTCAGACAGTTTTAATCAGTAAGGTCATTGGATCCAGACTCTTTTCCCACCTTCACGAAAACCCAAATTATTACACATACTTTATCCTTGTGTAGTGGGCAGTAGCTTTTAAACAGCTACACCGCCAGAGCAGCAGCTCAGTGTTTGTGTCTCGGCGCTAATCACTCTTGCACTTTGCCGGAAAAGAAAGGATGTTTTATTGTGGTTGGCAGAAAAGAACAAAAAAACCCCGGACTAGACTCCCGCCTCATTCTTTCCTGGGCTCTGTTTTTGTTACGGAGACTGGCAGAATACACAACAACGACTGACATAGTTGAAATGTTCAGTCAAGGCCAGACTATGTTGTTTTTTTTGTTTTTTTTTCCTATTCTCTTCCTCCAATTGCAAAACTCCAGCTTCTCACAACAATTGCTATTGTGTTTACTACAGGAAATGGAACCAGTAAATTCTCAGTATTTCACAGGTTGAACACCGATTGCTCAGAAGACTCCCTAACTATACTTTATACCTTTTTTTTTTTTAAATGTGGTAACAGGCTTTTACTTCAAACGTTGTGGTGTTAACATATATGAAATATTGTCCTTAATGTGGGGACATGCAGTAAGTGTGAGGCTGGTCGTAGTAAACTAGTTTTTTATGTCGTGCAGGATCATTGCTCGTGTTCATTTCTCAGGGCTACAACCGTTGATAAGCGTGTTCGTTCTCCTGCGTGGTTCATAATCAGAAGCATGGTGTTTGGGGTGGATGCTATTATTCACACGTCATGCTGTCTGTCTGCAATCCTTGTAT
Source organism: Pampus argenteus (assembly GCA_036937835.1). Lineage (NCBI taxonomy): Eukaryota > Metazoa > Chordata > Actinopteri > Scombriformes > Stromateidae > Pampus > Pampus argenteus. The sequence goes on from CM072875.1 coordinate 15,835,209, forward strand.
TTTTAGCACCACTGCTTTGCTCACACCATGTGGACACTTAGCATTAATTTCATAACTTTTTCTTTTTGTACAACTTTGGTCTTATTTTTTATACTTTTGGCCATTATTTCTATCGGTTATGATATTATTATACTGTACACACTAATCTGGGGATTGCTACAACAAAAGCAGAAAGGGGAAAAACACACAAGTGGTCAGACAGGTTAACAAACCAACATATTATTCATATTATTTATTTATTTATTTATTTAGTGCAATTTTGACACAGGGGTGTCTAGAACAAGATAGCTCTCATTCATTGGGCAAAGGGTATGTGTGTGTGTTTGGTTAAGATAAAAAAAGTGGGTGTATGTGTGGCATGTGTGGATAGACTGTACAGGCTGACTCTGTGTTTTGATTGGTTGGTGTATAAGTGTGAGGGAGGAGAGAGAGAAAATAGAAAGAAGGCAGTACGAATGGAAGCAGGAAGAGTTTGAATGTACAAAAGGCAGTTAGGATAACGATTCTCCACTTCTCCAATATAAGATTCGCTCACCTGGAGTTTTTGTTTAAAGTTTAAAGTGTTTCTTGCCCTTTGCCTCTTTTTAATAGCAGTCTGATGAAGGCATGGAAAGTGCTTGTAATCGCCTCCTGTGTTGTGTCCTCTGGGTTTTTTTTAAGACACAGAGGTAACACCAGTGTCTCAGTAAAGCCTCATTGTGAATAGTAGAATAGTGGAATCCAACACCGGCGTGTGAGGATCCAGTCACCTTGCTCGGTGCTCCAATGCATGGCCATTTTGACACCACCTCTGGTTTTCCTTTTCAGACCACAGTCATTGAATACGTCAAACCCTCTGACCTCAAAAAGGACATGAACGAAACCTTCAAGGAGAAGTTCCCCCACATAAGGCTTACACTCAGCAAGATTAGGAGGTAAAGCATGCTCAAATGTATATATTATTTCACATTTATTAATAAAGCTAATCCTTGTGATTAAACTTAAATGTCTTTATTTTATTTTATTTCTTTTTCTTTTCTGTTTTCCCCCCCTTCTCTCATTCTCTTCCTTTTCTCTCCTTGTAGCTTGAAAAGGGAGATAAAGAAGCTGGCCCAGGATGAATGTGGCTACGAGGAACCGACAGTGGCCATGGCTTTTGTCTACTTTGAAAAACTCGTTCTTCAAGGCAAACTAAACAAGCAGAATCGTAAACTCTGTGCTGGAGCTTGTGTCCTACTGGCGGCCAAGATCGGTGGCGACCTCAAGAAACACGAAGTCAAGCTTCTGATAGATGTGAGTAAGATATGGATGTGCTGATTAAAGCACCAGATTTTGAGATTGCTTAAAATAAGCGGGGCGTGGTTATGAGTCACGGGGGAGCAATTCCACATTTTGTATATCTATAATTTAGTCCTAACTCAAATTTTCTTTTCTGGCAGAAACTGGAGGAGAGGTTCAGAGTGAACCGCAGGGAGCTGATAGCCTTCGAGTTCCCTGTCCTGGTGGCGCTAGAGTTCAACTTGCACCTTGCCGAACACGAGATCATGCCCCACTACAGACGCCTGCTGCAGACTTCCTAGCATTAGTGACCCATCAGGAGGACGACCACCAGGTTCTCCTCCTGATCTCCCCGATCCATCCTCCCACTTCTCTCTCCTCGCCCCCGTCCCCGTCTTGACAGCTTCAAGGTATACGGCTGGCTGCCGCTCCTCGTTACCGGTGACACTCTCCTTCTCAGAGAACTGAAATCAGCCAAAGGGACACACACGTTTCTAAAACTTTTCTCCATTGTTTGACTTTGTGATATTCATCACTATACGGACTTCTGAAAGAAAGGGTTCAACAGTCTGCAAACATGTTTTTTAATTTTTTTTCCAAGTTTGCATGTTTCCCATCTCTTCATCTTCACTTTGTATATTTTAGACCTCTCTTGTTGATTAAGGGAGCTTCTTTTGTTTGAATCTGATGGTGGACTTTTTTTTTTCTGTTAATGGCAAACAATGATTGTAACATTTTTTTTTTCATCATCTCTTTTCATTAATTGCCTTTGTGTAAACTTTGGTATGATTGGTTGCCTCCTGGCCTGCATACAATTTAAACAAAGCCTTTTTTTTTTTAAGTGGCTGGTTTTGGCTGGACTGTTATTCCACAGAGTGACTCATCTATTCGCAAGTCATCGTCTTAAAAAAGTGCACTTTTTTTTCCAATATTGCGAGACACGTAGGTGGGCGGACATTTTTTCAGACTTACTGAGCTGTGGGAAATAACACTGAAAAATAAGAACCATACACACGTCATGCAAAATGACTTTTTGATTTGTTTTGTCTTGATTTTTCTAGCCACAACTACCTGCATGAAAAGTAACTATTGTTTGCACACAGGTGCTTGCAAACAAGATGGGACTTCCTATTTTCATTGCAGTATTCCATTGATTTCTACTAGTTCATACGTTCTACTAGTCAAACGCTTGCTATGGACTGACAGCAACCAGACCCACTTTTATCAGTGTCGAATTCCCTGTGCTCTATGTTAGAGTGTATTGCTAGCACATTTACAGTGCTATAATGGGAACAGGAAGGTAGTTCTTGTTCATGGGTGCAGACATGCCATTATCCAGTGATCAGGATTTGATGTTTAGAACAGCAGAGTGCTCAAGTATTGAAAGAGAGAATGTCCTTCACCTGATGGATGTAGGATAAGATCCCGCACCAGTAATTATCCTCCCTGCTGAACTGTCCTAGACCAAGACACCGAGTCCCGACAGGATTCAGGGACTCGGCTGTTAAGATGATCCTGACCTCTGACCTGGAAAACAAAACTAGATCCCAAAAAGGGATTAAATGACAGATCGCTCATTTGCATACTTTAATCATCATTTGTTGATTTGAAATCTATTATAATAACATTGAAAATTGACAGCTTTAACAATGAGACCAATTTAAAAAAAAAAGTATTAATCCAATTATTTGGCATGTATGTATCTCAACTTGATTTATTTTTTTTGTTTGTTTTTTTGTATTGTACCTTGAAATGTTCTGGACTGAATTGGGCAGTCTCACACAGTACCGCAGAGTATTGAGAGACCACTGAATCAGGAGCACAGGCCTACTTGAAAAATAGTATTTAATGCTGCTCCAAGTATTGATGGTATTTGAGTTACAATGATGACAAAAACTAAATAAAATTGTAAAGAGAGCAGCATAGATTATGTTGATTTTTTTTTTTTTTTTTTTTTTTTTTTTAGGGTGAAGAAAACTGATCTTATTTCTGTTTGCAAGCCCAAAGATTTCGCTGTAAGATGCACACTAAAATCTCTGTGAGGAAATACTCTTGGGTGACACTTATTACCTGTGTATGTTTGTAAATAAATTGCTTTGCTTGTTCAATCAAGATGAGACTCTGACATGTTTTGTTTTTTTTTGCTTCACATGAATCTAGTCTCTATTATAGTTTAATAGAGACTAGATTAGCCCCCCAAAGGCTAGCCTGGTATGGGAGGCTAGTTTTCAGGCTCACTGTGGCTTCAGGCTGAATTAATCTGCCAAACTGAAACCGTGTTTTTTTTTTTTTCTCCAAAGATCCTCCCCAAAGCTTTCTTTAACTGTTGCACTGTGACCACAAGTCAGTTTAGTGTGAAAGTCAACTTGCAGCCATTTCACATTCATCACATTATGACATGGGCTGCACTTATTGCATAGTTGGAATCTGAGCTCCTATCTTTTTTTTTTTTTTCATTGCATCTTGCACATTAGTTGCCAGCATTTATGATACAAAGAAAATTCACATTATTTTACATGAGACTTGAAGCCACGGCACCCAGATTACAACAGAGCTCTGAGTTCATGTCTGTTTGTATCGGAGTCTTAGCTCACTGCTGATGTACAACATACTGCCAAAGGTCTCCATATAATATGTGTACAAGTCTGTGTTTCAAAAGCATGAGCTAAATGACAGGTTCACAGTTCATATCCCTTCATAATGCATTCTCAATGTAAGTGATGGGCGACAACATCCACTGTCCTCCTTTTATAAAGTTTATTTGAAGCTAATATGAATCTTCAGCTGTCCACAATAGTCAAATCGAGTGAATATCTTTGTGTGTTGTCAGTGCCAGATTCCCTCTTTTTCTTACAATCCGTCCACTGTGACTGAACAAGAAAACACTGTCCGTTGAGACACAAAGAATTTCATACTAAAACGACCAACTGTGGAGGAATATGTGGCTGAAGCCTCATTTTTATTGTAAGTGCATTTGGAGAGGATCTTCTCATAGTCTCATAGTCATAAACCGGTTTCATTGTTCAGCGTCCTTTCGAATCAAAGCTTTATTAAACGGCTTCATCACGGTTGATTTTGTTAAAAAAAAACAACAACAAAATAAAACACCCTGCTGGCTAATAGCTGTCAGGACCGATTATTTCAATACAGTAAACCAGGTGTGACTCCTGCAGCCTTGACTGGAAATGGATTACACCTGTGGCTCTGATGCAATCCGAGAGGTCGGTTTCACATCGGGTGGGAACTCTCCACCGCCTGACACACGTCCAACGTAAACAAGGCCCACAGTCACGCCAGTCTCGTGCTGCCATCAAAACAAACAGGCCAAGCCCCGAGTGTGGACACATATGTGGCATACGTGGCTTAGTCCCCTCCATTGACGGCCTAATTCCCCCCTCACCACGCTCATAAAGGGGTCTATTGACAGCCCTTCCTGAGCCCTGCTTGCACATAAGTGACCCTCATTGTGAAAATATGTGTACCATCGTTTGGGGCAAGCTGCGGTCTATTGCCCTTCCCTTTAAAATAACAACATTTGGCTGAAACGGCATTTTTGCCCCTTTCCTGTCATGATACTGTGACTCAGGGATTTTTTCACCTTTTATAGTGGTTTGTAAACAAGGAAGTAGTAAACACTGAGGTTGGAGGCGCATTAACTCAATATTACATGAATGACTATAGTTGCTCAATATTTATCTTAACAAATCGTGGATAAATCTCTAATGATAATAGAGGAGTCTTATCTGTTAAAATCCACTGACTCCTCTCTTCAGTTATTGCAATGTTGTGTGTCATCTACCACGAGGGGGCGAAGGGTGGGGGTGGGTGGGGGGGTGAAGCACTGCAGGGTGGACCTGAAAATCTGATCCTCTCTTCATGTTTGACATGGCTACCTAATCCCTTTTGTTCCACCCCAAGAGTCTATTTCAGAGACAACTGAACCCACTGTAACAGAAAACCGATGACGCAAAGTAGGACATTAAACGCTTCTTACACTTATTTATTGATGGGACTTTAAAGAAAAAAAACACTAAGATCATCTTTTAAAGCAGAGGTGGCTGAGGCTTCAATGTGAGTGCAAGGACAACAACTAATTGTAGGAGGAGGCACAGAGAGAGTCTGATGAGGGTTTACATGGGCCTGTTGGAGAAATGTTTATCAAAGTAAATGTCAGTAGTTTTAGTAGCAGATGAGATGATTTATATTACTGGAAAAACCGTTCTCTTCTACTGACATTGAGATTGTATCAGGAAGCATGCCTGTTTTATATCACTACATTTGAAAATGAGACCATAGTACGTCACTGATTATATTAAACAGTGCGTGTGAGTTGTTTCTCGGTATATGAAACCATATGTACACATAATTACATTTAACAACACGGTTGTTGTAATTACAGCTCCTGAGTTGTATTAGTTAAAAGATTATTGGCAGATTACTCTCTACATTAGTCCTGTTATCTAAGAGAGGCAAAAGATTAATTCCAGGGATTGATAATCCAAAGTCACCATTCATTTTATCAGAGCACATTATAAAATGAGAATTTATTTTGTAATAATTCATCCTGAATGACTTAGTGTAGAAATAGAATAGAAATAAACCTACTAGAAAACTAATCGTGTATAATAACTATTATTTCACTCATTTGAATCACAATTACTTTTCCTTTCTCACTCAGTTTTATTAGAAATATCTTTAAGTTCACTTTTCTCCAGGACTTCCTACTTTCACTTTGACTTTCTTAGCATATTTAGTTTTATCTTTGCATTCATAGATGGTTAAATATTTTAAAAAATCTCGCCCCAAATGTGAATGAATGCATAAACTCACAGTTTTCATAGCGGTTTAATCATTTTGCTGGGCTTTAGACAAAAAGGTGAAATCTTTCATTCTGTTGTCAGAAAGTGATTCTAGTGATCTTTTTTTTTCTTTCTTTATTTTATTTTCAGTTCTCAACATCTTTGCCTGCCTTTGTGAACTACATCACTCTTGCTGTGCGTGTGACTCTGGTGTGTCATAATAAAAGATGGGCTCAGGTCAGAGTCTAGCGAGAAACAAGCACTGCACATCTTACGTAACAGTACTCATACAACCTGTGTATTCTCCCCTTGCAGTCAGCACACCAGATCTGTAGAGGAAATTAATATTTTAATCTCTCAGCCAGATTCAAAGAACAGTAGCCGCTCTCACACAGGGCAGTGGATAAATAAGTCATGAGGTGGAGGTCTGTGTGACAACAGGGCTGAGCAGACAGTCACAACAACAACACACGCTGGGAGGAAGTGCACAAGGGTTTGGTGACGTCTTTCAGGATGTGAGTGACTGATGGCTTGTTCATTTTTTTTTGCATAAATATACCGAAATGTTCAGATTAAGATGCATAACAAGCAAGTATTTTAATTAATATGTTCCATTGTCATTTAAAAATATTGGAGCCCTGCAAAACATTTTAATTCACTGACCGCTATAAAAGCATTGCAAGGCTGCTTCTCTTCAAGACATAGAAATTAGGTCACTCCCACTTCACTACAGAGAGCAAGCATGATGCAGGCAAAGTTCCACCAAAGGATTCAGGCGCCACATTGTGGTCGCTATGAATAATCTCAACGACAGCATGCGTTTTTACTGCAGAGGTTTCCGCTGCAGTTACTGCATTTTCTTTTCTTTTTTTTTTTAAAGAACAAAACTACATCAGATTTTGTTCAAAAAGTTTTTTTTTCAGAAAGGAGCTAAAATAAAAATGCAACATGGGATTAAAGAGAAAACTTTTTACAGTGGCATTTTCCTTTTAAGCAGCAAAATCAAATGTACATCTGCAAAAACATTATTATAGCTCACATATTTAAGGACAAAAAAAAAAGAAAAAAGCCATTCATAGAGGAGTCTCCATAGTGAAATACAAAAGGGAATCAGGCTCCACTATATACTTTTCTTATAACTTTTTTAATGTGTGTTAAAATTAGTTAAAAACTAAAGCGTCAAGTATCTGAGGGTTGGTTTAGTCTCTCTACTATGATGTTCTTCAGAGTGACTGATGGTTCGTCTATATATCAATGCACAGCACTGTTAACAAGCACTATTGTCATTATAATGTTACAACTTTGTAAGTTGCTCATAAACAACACATCCAGGTTCAAACTTTCTTATTCTTTACATATTACACATTATTCAAAAACACATTACAGCATCACTGGAAAACAAAACATAAGTAATGTTATACACCTTGTGTAAAATGTTAACCTCTTCCAGTAATGTCCCAACCCTCTTGCTGCTAAACCTGTGGTTTTTCTTGAAACCCAAGCCTTTTCAATGAATTATTTGCAAGAACACTGGAGGGAAGTTTTCACACAGCAATGCATGTCAACAAAATGTCAATATAATAATAATAAAAAAAAAAAAACAGTACCTTAAAAGTTGTTGGAATGAAAAAGCTCAGGACTATTAACACACTATATGTCAAATAATATCTGTGTAAACTGTGTCCCGTGTAAACTATTTACTTATATGAAAAGCTTTGTCTTATCTCCAGATCCAACAAAACTTTTGTTTAATAATAACTGCTTTATGCTTCATTAAAACCTTTTTAGCATTATATCACCCTTTACACCTGGCATGAACATGTATCTTGACTCACACAGTGGTTTTTTGTTTTTTTTGCAACAACAACAACAATCTGATCACAAACACAAAGTGGCGACTAAGGACATTATTTAGCTCTAAAATTAAATGTGACACAGGATAATGTAAATAACAACCTGAGAGGAAATTAAAAAAAAAACAAAAACAAGACTGGATGTGATTTGCAGAGCAACATGCAACACCTACAGTACATTGCAGTGCACACACATATTTGGACTGCTCAGTATTGGCTTTGTTTTCCAAAACAATGAATATGAGGTTACAGTTCTGTGTCATTGAAGTGTTTCAACACGCAAAAAAAAACAAAAAAAAACAACTTGTGAGCTGGAACTCAGCACTCTGCCTTCATATATTGTAACATTTTAAATCCAGTTGGTTGGAGTAGAGTCAAAACATTAAAAAAAACACTAACACTAGTACTACTACCAGATTGCAAATAAAAATCAAACTGTCTTCATGTGCACAGGAAATGCATATTATTGCTAGTTGAAAATGCTACAACTGACTGTCCTGATTTATATAATACAGTATGTAGACAAATCCCAAATTCATGTAAATGCCAAGTATAATGAGGGTCAATGATATCAGTTCTGTTATCCGTTAGCTCAGGTGATACATGATTTGTACAATCACATAGTACTGCAAAAGTAAAGAATAAAGAGAATACAAAGAATTTCCTTTTATACATTGTTTTTTTTTCTCTCGTGTATATATATATCTATCTATTTTTTTTTAAAAACTGACCAGTTTTACCCTTTTGAGTTTTCCTAAATCAAAATAACTCATAGCATCTGTAACTGACAAACTGCGAGTTTGTCTGCAAACTCGTGGTGGGCACGACGTCTCTGTTACTTCCACACCTTTAAAAAGTTTTATATTGTGTTAGGCCTGTGTCACTCATGCTTTAAATGATGAAGTCAGGCCTGTTCTGTAGTGTGAGGAGGAGGATTGGTTGGGGGTCCACAGTCTTCTAAGGAAATGAAAAGGATGCAGTTTGAAAGGCCTCTGGTACTCCTACTCCCGGGTATATTCCTGAGTTAAATCCATGCGTAGTAGCGGCAATGATGATGAGTGTGTCAGTAATCACAGAAAACAGCTCACACCCACACAGTCCCTTCCAGACATACAGTTAGTTCATTGTTCATTGTCTTTGACAGCTTGCTAGTAGTTGAGGAGGCGCTCCCTTTCTGTACCAACATAACGCTGGTTAGCGGCCAACACCTTAGCTTTGTTCACTGAAGGACCTGTGAGTGAAAACAAAAGCATTACATTTAGTGTGAACTTTGTATTTGTACTTAAATCTTTTCCTTTTAAATGTGTGACATTACTGACCTATATAACTCAGCAGTACAGGGAGGAAGATGAGACCGTGCGTGGCCCCCAGTAGCACGATGGCCAGGTACATCCTAAAGTAGAAGACCTGAAAGATCTGGGACTTGGCAAGCGCTAGAATCAGGATACCTCCGAATTTTGTTAATGTGATCCCACTGAATACCTGCAAAAAAAGGTTAACTTAATATTCAGACAGTAGTGAGGACCAAAGTGATTTCATGACAGATTCTTTATCATATATTAACAAGACTATTTTTGCTCTAACTAAAAAAAAACTGCCTTTAGTGGATTTGGTGAGGACTTACAGAGCTTCCCATGTGAGCCAGGGCCTCCTCAGCCCGCTCCACTCTGTTCTTCTTCACACTGATGGAAAAAGCTCGAACAATATGACTGCAGAACTCCACAGAAATACCACAGCTCTGCAACAGACAGACAGGAAACAACTCAACACCAGAAACATGAAAATGTTGGGATGAAAGACAAAACTACTGAAGTTAGTCTTAGCTGGCTTGTGGTAAATATATAATGGGTAAAGTTAAGGAAACGTTGCATGTTACATTTTGCTAACGACATCATTTTCCTTGCGAAAATACTTGTGATATCTAGGGCCATGGTGACATTGCTAGAGCAGAGTCCATTAGGGTAAATTGCAGAAAGGGTCAAATGACCAGACAGATTGTAAACAAAGCAGCAGTTTTAAAATGGCACAAAAAACCCCAAAAACAAACAAAAAACAGAGAACAGGATTTTGACATGTTCTTAAGCAAGCTTGAACGAATCAGTTTCAGATAATATGATGACGACATCCACCAATAAACCGATCTTTAACTTTTAGCAGCACACAGCTAAGATTCATTAGTCATATAGCTAGCAACAGAACCTCAATGTGTCTTTAAGTCAGTTCTGCAAGTTCTGTAAGCCCCGCCCACTGTGTTAACAGCCCAATCAAATGCAAAGGATTTGATTCAAATCCCTTTTGTAACTGTACACCGCTCTTTTCATTGTGAAATACGTCACAGTGCAGAAGCTAAAGAAACTAACTAACAAATTATGATTAGTTGAAAAGCAAATATGTATTTTCAGTTTCAAATAACTGGTTCGGATAATGGTAAAACGGCAGATTAAATGACAACTGTCATGTTTGCTCCCTGTTATTCTCCTGCTGTGGATCATTGTGCTTGTATGTATTGTGTGTTCCATGCTGCTTCTCACCATGACCAGGTTCACAAGTGATACCGCATTGAGGCTGATGTCCCACAGCCACATGACGCCGAACATGTTGACCAGAATCATGGCGATCGTGATGGTGACGGTAACAGCTGACCACAGCTCAAAGCCCAACAGCACTGACGACACCACAAATATGGCCGCCAGGGACACACTCAAGTTCAGAGCCGTATCATACGCGATGGTCAGGTACTGCTCGTAAAACACATAGAAAACGCTGTAAAAGAAAAAGAAAAAAGTAAATATATTATTCATTAAGTTACAGAAAATTATCTGCTACCTCAGCTAGTCCTGCATTTTAAAAGGAGACTTACAAGCCAACTTAGTCTAACAATAAAAAAAGATGCAACAAATGTAATTTGTATCTGCAGACCATTTTTTTTTTTTTTAAATGTTGAGGTCAACCTTTGTATCTGAGGTTGTGATCTACATGACTTTTCTGTTATATGAGCTACATGGGACAGGAAGATAATTCAGTACTTAAGGTTAAACATCGGCTACATTTATAATGTTTTTCTTGCTGTGTGCTTATCTATGACCTGCCAGGCCCCCTCTCACCCTCCCAGTATCCTTGAACATTGAGTTCAAAACAAGCAAACCTTTAGCTACAAGTATTTCAACATAGAAAACTTGCAAGAAAAGAGCAGGTGAAACTCATTAATGTCAAACAGAAGCTTTACAAAGACAACAGTGATAATGCTGTGATTTATACAGCAGATAAAGCAAAGTCTTGAGGTACTTGAGGTACTATAGCAGGATTTACCTGTAGGCAAAAACTTTGTGGTTCATGGACTGACTGATATTGTTAGCCAGAGTTCGGGCCATTTTCAAAGCGTCTATGAAGTCTGGGGAGTCCTTCAGGATGGTGTGATATGTCATGAAGTAAGAGGCTCCGACCCCTGTTTTGTTGGCGTACAAGTCAACTGCTGTGGCGTAGGCTGCATGTCCGCTGGAGGAGCGAGAACAAAGAAGGACAAAATTATAAACCACAAAGGAACTGCTCTGAACATAGAAACAAAAGTTAAAGTATTTAATGGCATGACATGTTTTCAATAAAAAAACCCTCATTTTAACAGAGCTATAAAAATTACCCTTTTCCACACTTGACGTTGGGATTGTCTGACAGGAACATGGGTAGGAACTGCATGAAGTCATCTCCAACAGGCCTCTGCTTTCCTTCAGGGGTCATGGGTCGACAGTGAACACAGGATGTGTTCACCACTGAAAGACATATACAATAAGATTTTAAAAAAAAATAATTCAAAGTTTTGAACAGAGCTGCAGAACTGTTAGCCAACAAAGCAGTGCAGGCATAATACAACAAATTTAGTCTGCACGCATTTTTAAAACCGATGCCATGTGGTTTTAAAAGTGCATTTTACAGTTTTCTCATTTCCTCAAAATACACTGACCTTTGCTGAAATGTGACATTCAAGTCATTTTATGAACTAGGAATCTATTAATAATGGAATACTTTAGTTTCCTGCATTATTAACCTTATGATCCTGTTAAACCCGAGTTACTTTCAGTCGCTCATAGTTATTACAACTTCAATGCCTATTATTAGTATTTAAGCTAGTGAAAATGACAATACATAATATTTACACAACAATTACATTAAAATTTAGTATGTAATATGAAATATATAGATTTATAGTATTTAATATGAATACATGCATGGTAAACTGTTGAACTTAACAAATATTAGGGTCACAGGACAAGGCTTCAAAGTATGTTGACACTGGATAAAAAATTTACCCGAGGCATTGCAAAAGGCCCCAGTGTTGTTGTAGTATCGACAGCAGGAGGACTGAGGCTTCACCCAGTCAAAGTAGTCATCCAGCCAGGAGGACGGCGTGAAGGCAACGGTTGTGCTAGAAGCAAAAGCAAAAAAAAAAAAAGTCATCACAGGTTATGGATTATAGTAACTTTAATTATTTTATGATCTTTCTCTGAGCCAAACAGTAGAAAGTATGCTGCATGTTTAAAAATACGGCTTACAACTTACTAGTTACTGATGAGTGAGGCGGCATAAACTTGCTGGACCAGGGAGTCGTTGTTGCAGCCCACCCCCCCACAGACAAGATTCTGGCCCTCCAGGCTACTGTAGTTGAGACCATCCTCTACCACAAAGTACACTGGAGCTCCAGTGTGGAGATACTCGCTTATGTTCCCGAAGTAATCCAACATGTAAGAGTCCTTGATGAAGAGACAAACTGTCAGAATAGACATGTACATACCAGGGTATCATACGCCTCGTGTTGTTGTGTGTCAAAACACATGATAATTCACAGGAGTGAAAATCCCTCAAAGTAACTAAACCATTGAAAAGCATTTCTACATCTGATTAAGAAGCTCCAGTCCAAACAGTGTCTACTGGCAACCCATAAACACACACGATCATAACGGACAATGAGAAGACTTACATCAGGCATGGAGAGTTTCTGGTCCAGTCCAACCTCTACTTTATTCACCACAGCAATACTGAAGGAGAGTATTCCCACAAACACGGCCACCTAAACAAAGAGATGAAAAAACCTTTATGAAAATGAAAAAATAATGATCATATAGTAAATAAACGCTTCATTGTACTCAATGAAAAACACGTCTCTCAACACAGAATAATACAAGAGAGAGATAGCTGCCGTGGTGAACTCTCTAGTGGCAGATGTGTGTGGCAAAGTGTCAATGAGATACTTACTACAATCGGTCGGACCCACTCTTTGAGGATGAATGGAGCATAGAATTTCTTGAAAAAACGGAAAAGGAAGCCATCTGTTGTTGCTTCCTGACCTTCTGGCAGCTTCACACAGCAGATGATGTCAAGACGATTCCCCTTTTAAACACAACGGACAGACAACGCAGCATTTGATGAGTGAGCATATTCTATCAGGCCTAAGAAGACGTTTTTCACTCGAGTCACTGCACTGTTTAATTTCAACCAGCTAGTGCAGTGTTTGGTGGGATCTGTGCAGGATAAAACCGGAGCTCAAAGCTGTAGTCAGTGACCGTTTATAACCCCCCCCCCCCCCCCCGTGTCATCATGTATGTCACGTCTGATTTCCCCTCAGACTCACCTCCTGTCTTCTGGCGTCCAAACCGAGCAAGCTGACAAAGCAACTGATCTGCAACAGGAAATCAATAAAAACAGCCAAGCCGGCAAACAGAGAAAAAGTCCTCACTGCAGGCATGTTGGACAGGGCTCCTGCAGAAGAATAAGTCAACAGTTTTATCAGCATGTGACTCACTGGGAAACTATGGCACTTTATGAGGAAACGGTGTCGGTCTTGTAGACTAAAATGATTTTTCTAATTCAAGTTGGAATAATAGCATTAAGAATACATACTTAGTAGTTTAATTTACATTGTATGAGTACATATAACCGATTATATTTCATAAAATTTTACCCAGGAAGAAGGCCACTGTCTCAGAGAAGGAGGAGAGAAACATGCTGGGGGCTACATCTCCAAGAATACGACCAATCTGCTGGTGAATTTCTTCGTGAGGCATCCGCTCATCTCTCTGTTCACAAAGGGGGAAAAAAAAATCATGCTAAAATCATGTATCAAGTTAAAATAAGCAGCAAAACATTTTACAAATCAAACGAAATAAATACAAGCATCAATAATGAAGCTGTACATAAGCATTAAACCACATGACAAATAACTGGGTGATAAAATACTATTTTAAATGGGCTGGAAGATATGAAGGTACCTGGTATGTTTGCACTATAATAAAGATGTTGTCCACTCCAACAGCCAACACCAGGAACGGAATGACCTCAATCACAATGAGGGTGAGCGGGATACCAGCATAGCTGAAGATCCCCAGTGAGGCACCCACAGAACTCAGCACAATCAGGATACCTGCTATACCCAGAGAAATCTTAGAGTCCACCTGGGCAAGCAAAAAAGATAGCAGATCAGTCATGTTCCTTTAGCCGTTACATTTTACACTCAAATGGCAGGAAGTTGTCAAGCATGTTTTACAAGTTCTGTTAAATTAAAATCACTTGTCAAGAGGACTTCCACTGAGTAACGTGAGAAATTATGAAAACAATGATGATACATGTCTCTTACCATTAATCTCCTGAAGCTGTGGATGTGACCCAGAGCCAGGGAGATGTAGATAAACATAATAAGATAACTGATTAATATGGTTCTGATGTCACTGTGACTCCCTCTGTCAAGTTCATCTTCAATACTCCTCTCTGCATTAAAGGCTATGGTCAGGTTGGGGTTTTTGAAGTTTTTCATGAAGCGGATGAATCTGAAATGCACACACACCAAAAAAACAAAATAAATACAAAAAGAACAGTTCTTATGAGCAGTAACTTTTACTGGTGCTAGTTAAAAGAGCTCTGTGAATGAATTTTAGCCTCACTCTTTCTCCCATGCCAGAGCTTTGTCCAGCCTCATAGTGTTGTTCAGGTAGTTGTTGAGTGGAAAGGTGATTACTAGAGCAGTGGCATTGTTGTAGTTGGTGTCTGTAGTGTGAAAAAAAAACATTTTTTTTTAACAATTTTAACAAAAACTTGAACCAATGTCAGCATCAAACACAATAACAAACATTACGGACCTCGCAGTTAATTAAGATAAATGTCTTCAAAGAAGCATTGCTACCATGTAAGATTTAATTGGCAGGGATTGTTATAGCAGCCTGTATTAATAGTGTTAAACAGCATGTAACTGTTGCATAAAAGTAAACAGTACAGTTGCTAACATAACGTTAGACATACACAACCACAAAAGGTTAATGTCCAGGAGTTTAGAGACCAAAACAGTACAGGTTATTTCTCTTAGTGCAATAAAAAATAATCTAAAGACGTCGTAGATGAGCTATATAACCTCTGTAAATTAAAAACTATAGCCATTTATGTTTCTATGCAGTTCAGCAAATGTTTATCTAGCTCACCATCATAACCCCCAAGCGCCAGCCAAGGGAAGATAGGGCCTCCGAAAGTGCCGAGACAGGGATCATGGAGGAGAGTGGTGTCGTTGAGGGACGCTGGTGCACTTTAAGGCAAAAAAACAAAACAAAAATGGAGTCAAAAGCCTATAAAAAATTCTCAGTCATTATTAGAACAACTGTCATTAACCATTATCTGAAATTTGTTGTAGTACAGTTAGGAACAACAGATATAGAAGCTAATTATGACAACAAATAAGGAAGTAGGACTGTGCTATTTTAAGACACTGAAAAACGCAGTCTGTTCTGTCTGGAGAACACAGATTCTAGTGAGCTGCAGATGTTTCAAACTGATTTAGTTTTTTGACTTCTTTCTCGACTGCCAGTAGATGTTTGCTGCCAACAAAAACATTAGGAGGAAACAATAAATCTAAAGACTGCATGAATGACACAAATACAGCAAAAAAAAAAAAAAAAATCACCTGACACAGTAGAGGAAGTGGCTGTGAAAGTCAGCATAGACAAAGAAGTCATCACCAATGCTGTGATCCAGCACAGCATGGCTGTTCTGGAAATAGTTGAGGACACTCAAGATTGTGCAGTTGTTATTATACGGGGCCAATGGAGCCAAGCAAACATCCTTCAGAGTAATGTTTTCCCCCTCATGTGTGGCTACAAGGCCTTCAATGGCAAGCTGCAGATCTAGTACCTGGTTGGTTATGGTTGGAAAAAATGAGGAGAAAAAAAAAGAAAAGAAAGAAGAACCGATAAAGTTTCAGTTTCAGAAATGCACATGCTCTTCATGTCATATTTTTTTCTAATGTGTATCTCAACAGCTCATACACAAAACGCTCAGTGGCTCCAATAACAACAGGCTAATCAATATCACTCACAATCAATTTTCTCTGACTAAACCCACCTGATGCAGGACATCTTTGTCAAGGATGGCTCCAAATGGGACATCCGATCCTCCGAAGTAGGGGGAGTACATGTAAGTGTTGTTGAGAGGAGTGGTTATAATGAGCTGTGCAGTTCTAAAGAAGGGTCCAAAGTGGCTGTCAAAGTAGTCCTTTTCCTCTCGTGCCTGGCTGTTGGGAGACGACCACAACTCAACAGGGTTGGTGGTAATGCGCATATGGACCAGGCCCCCAGAGGAGGCTACCACCAGTATCAGACTTCCCAATATGACCAAAGAGGGATGCTGCACACAGAAGGAACCCCAGGAGGTAAAGAGAATCCGCAGCATATTCTCAAAGCGTTCGCCCAGCGTTTCACAGCAGGATGCATTTACTACGAAGAGAAAGAAACAAGAGAGTTAGTTTGTGTCATGTGGCAATAATGAAAGATTGTTATTACACCTACAGTACAATGCAATTATTGGTATGAAAAGCTGTTTATTTAAATCATGCATGAATTACCTTGGTCAGGACCATCATTGTTGAGAGACAGTGGGTTATTGCTGTCCAAAAAAGGGCCATACTCAGACATTATTGTCCTTTTCCTGTATGCACAACGAACCACACAAGCCAATTAGACGTTCACTTCAAAAAGGCAAGCATCAGAACCAAAATATTAACGTCACAGGTGTATGATACGGATCCCAACAGATTACACGACAAACGAAAAGTCCTTTACCTGTAACACCAAGCTGCCAGCACAGCCCCAGTGAAGATAAGCAGGAAGGCTATGTATGAGATCCACATGATGACAGTCATGGCATCCATACCAAAGATTGTCCAGGGAGGGGGGATAGGAGGAGGGACAGGTTTGGGACCACAGGCCTTTGTACAGTCCTGACAGGAGCAGGGACCTGAGCCGTCCTCCAGGCCCTCTGTGCAGTCATACGTCTTGTTGTTCATGGGAGTGTAACCAGAAACCGGGACATCTAGAAAGAGCAAAACACAGCATGCTGGATTAATCATCTAAAGAGTAGATATTAACAAAGGCATTATTAGACTGTTAAAAATGATGTATTTAACTTAAAGAAAGAAAATATACCTGAGAATATCGGTATGATAGGAAAGGGAGTCTGTCCATTGTTAATATCGAACATGTACTGAATCCAGTTGGTAGCGTTGCAGTCCTTTGAATCCTTGCCACACAGCAGTGATAAGGCCTTCACGTTGCTAGACGGAGCCTGGACGTCCTTACAGGCATTGTACATGGCTGTAAAATACCAATTTGGTTATTTTATAGCAAAAATTCAATTAATGTATCCATTCACATGACTTTTAGATACCAACAGAATTACCCAGCTAGCCAAATATGTTGCTTATTATTGTTTCTCTAAAAGAGACTGAGATTTGGGAAACCATGAAAAAAAAAGGTGTATTTTTTTTATTTAAAAGAAACATCTGGCTATTGCTGTGTGAACTCACCGTTGGTAAACGTCTGTCCAATGTAGTACTGCACCTCCAAAACATTGGACTCATTGAACTTGGTGCCATTCACAAACTGACTCTGGTGGGGGCTACATGTCAGCTCACAGAAGAGGTTCATCAGATTGAAGAAACAGGCAGGACACCTGTGCACAGATGCAGCGAGAGTCATACATACATCTGTTTCTAAACCATTATTTGGAACATGCAATGCCAAGGCTTTGTTAAGAGTTAGTTACAACATATAACTTTTGAGCACCACATGTACTTGAAGTTTTAGAAGAGAAGATACACCACTTTCTGTGTACAGACATTCAGAATATGAACGATAATGCTTCCAAGCATGTCATGCGCCTTATTAGTTAATGTTATAAACGCAGTGCATACCGAGAGAGGAACTGAAGGGGCAGTTGGAGACTCCCTTTGAGAGTGTGCAACTGGTCAACATTACAGCAGAGACTTCGGTTTCCATAGTCATATCCAGGACAAAGTTCCTGCATGTAAGCACAACAGTGGTGACATCACTACGATAGACTTTTTTTTTTTTTTTTCGCAGTGCAATAAATAAAACACAGCTGGAAAGCAGAAATATGATGCAGACGTTTGTTCAGTAATAACTAGACATAAGTATCAAGATATGTACCGTGAGAAGGTCATAACCCTCAGCTGGTAGCGGGAGAGGAGGACCAGTGTATCTGCAGTTGTACTTTTTTCCGGGCACTTTTTCAGACTCGCCGCACTCACCGTACCAAACACAGTGCTGGGCCTCTACCTGATAGAGAGACAATAAAAACATAATGATCATTTGTGCAGTGTGTTTGCAAAGCAAATTTATTTAGCCTTTCAAAATACAGCTCTATATATAGTCTGGTGAATCTTATGCAGCCTTTTCCTGATAGAAGTACTTTTTTTTTTAATCTTGTGAGGATGACAACAAGGTCATGGCAAAGAGACAGACAATCCAAACACACGTGGTTTAGTTTTGGTGACTCAAAAGGATCTTCTGACACCTGAAATCAGTCTGGTTTGAAAGTGCACCTTTTTACCTCGAGGTTTTATATTTGCAACGGTAAACCTCTGGTCATGTTTCATTTCCTGTATTTATAATATCTCGTGCTTTGGATATACGAAAATAAGAATTTCACTTCTGCAAAAATTGTTGAGTGAAAAGAAAAGAAGTAAAGACAGAGCAGAGCAGCCCTGAGTTTAGTCATATCGCGCAATGTTAACACGACTAACCTAACGTACACTGTGGTCAGATTGCTATAGTAACTGCAAACAACACTGAGACAGTTTTTGTTACAGTAACAATGACGTTTTTTTTGTGCACATGTAAGATAAAATACATTGAACTATTTATTTTTCCTTTTTTTTTTTTAAGTGTTCAATACACTGTATTTCCTTATAGCTTCTGCAGTTCAACTTTTCCATTATCTGTCTATTCAGCATCACAGTCCTCGTGTTTTTTTTTTTCTGTTGGAGTATGGAGTGACTTAAGGAAGTTAATTCACTTACTTTACAGACTGTTTTATGAGTAAGCCCAGTGTTACACTGTGTAAGAGTTCAAGGACAGCATTCAATGGCATTATGTCCTCAGCTGCAGCTTCAGACTGAGACAGTACTGCAACTGTACCAGCTGTTTGTCCAAAGTAATTTGCAAGACTCACAACTCAGAGTACCAGATGCGTTTATATTTAATGAATAAGATACAAAACAAAAAGGTTTGTTTAAAGTGTTTCATAAACATGACAGAAACCTGTTGATCCACCCCACCCCCCCCAAAAAAAAAACAAGCACATACACTCCACTCTCCAAGTAATCAGTACTTTTTACTCATCCCACATCCTTGTTTTCTATGAAAGCTGACGACTTATCTCAAAGCATTAATGATTAGTCAGATTCAAATGTGACGTAGCATAGTTTCTCAGCTGTGCATATGACAAACAACAAAGTACAGACAATGCAGTCAAAAGAGCTGTGAGGCAACTGATGACAAGTGAGCATTTTTTCCCAATCTGATTAAATCAAGCCAAATGGATCAATTTCCTAACACACAGACCATCTTGTTTTGACATTTAATCTTCACTAAAATGACCCTCAATTGATGATGACATGTGGAAAATACAAAATAAATAATACAAAAGTTGGATTTTATATGTGTATTACATATTTGTGTCCATTATTTGTTAAATGTGATTTTTTTTTATTTTGGTCACTGAATATCATCAAAGTTTACTCCAAGGTGCTTTCCAGGAACTTACCAAGTTTTGCTTTTTCACTATGCAGTTTAATTGTTATATATTTGTATTGTATTACTTGTTTTTCCCTTTTCTAGTGGATTTTTTTTACCTCATAAACACTCAGCTTCCTTGTGGCAATGACACTCATAAAGTTAATTCACACCCTGAAACGAATACAAACCATCTCTGCTTTAAATATAACCTGTGAGTCAGTTACCAGTTTTGGTTTGGGAGAATCACAACATGAAGATGTAGTAACACATTTAGTTTAGCTTTTTTTCTAGTTAAAGTATGTAGGGGAGAGTTTGATCTGTCAGTTTGGTCTAATCGAAACTTCTTCTGACCCCAGCTTCGAGTCCAGGATACATCATGTACCAGAAATACTGTCCGTCTCTAAGAAATGTCAAAGCTAACGTCTTAAGTTATGCATTTCAGCTTATCGCTTACTTTAACGTTTCCAGCTCACATTAGCTTACTAGTTCGAGCCACTATTAATCAAATTACTGTCTAAGGCAATATTTAACCTGCGAAACAGCGGTCGCCTAAACGGCTAACCTGAGTCTTAGTTTCGCTAGCCGCCCCACAATAACATCACACTAGCAACGGCCGGCCGAGCTGAGTCATGTTTTAGTCACGAGAACACGGTCGTTAAATAACACTTACCCATCGAAAATGTCCTTCTGACAGGAGTATAATGAGGAAAAGTACACATAGACTGCTCCTCTCTAATGAGAGCGCCATCCTTCTAACTGAAAAGACCGAATCGAAGTGACAGCTCAGGTAAAGTTTTGTATATTTTGTTGATGATTTCTTCTTCGTCGGATTTTTTGTTTGGGGCGGAGACAAACTGCAGATTCAGTGCTGCCACCAAGTGATTCTGATGACGCACTACACCCACATAGCGTCTCGAGCAATGTTTATTTTATTTTATTTTTTTATTTTATGTATTAATAACTATATCTAATATCTAATATAAAATACAAATATTTTATATTAGACTTTAACACATATTATGATAAATCATCATCAACCTACACCAAGACAGAGACCTGTATTCAGTGTTATGAAGGAATATTCATTTTTTTAAATAGGAAATAAAATTATTTTTTAATATGAGGGACTTGCACAAAAGAAATCACATTAAAAAACAATGATTGATACAAAAAACATTAATATACCAACACATACACACACACACATACACACACACACACACACACAAAAACATGTCCACAGTGCATTACTATTAGGTTAGGGTACATTTGCCTTAAAGGTAGACGTGTTCTTCCTTAATTAAAGGAGACAGTTTATTCCACTCCACAGGATCAGCATAGAGGAAGAAAATCTTGCCCAGTTTAGACTTGAATTTATTATGTTTGCTACACTGACTCTGTTGTTACGACTATGAACTTCCCCAACCTTGTTGAAATACTGTGGAGAAGCAGCTAGATCAGTCATGTAAAATTCTATAAACTATAGCCAATTTAACTTAATATTTTATTATATTTTTATGCCAAAGTTAGAAAAATATCTCTGTATTTGTGTTGTTTGTCTTTACTCTTATTTTTGATTTGAAGTGGACAGGGCTGCAATGGAAAAAGGGAATTTCATGAATTTCTGTGCATCAAAACTTCAATATTAATAATATAATATAACATTATCAAACATATTTTGTCATTGTTCCTATGTATAATCTTTATGGAATTGTATCACAAGATTCACAACTAATAACATTAGGAAATGTTTGAAAAATATACTGTTTGGTTTCAACAATTTTGCTAAAAATAATTTAAAAAAATGATTTAACTAATTCAGTAATAATATTGGGAAATAAAATATCAGTATTATTACTCATTAATAAACTGACTCTACCTGGTCTCTGTTATTAATAATGATATGTTGCTTTTTTATTTGGAAACTGTCAATAAAATTAGATCAAACCACATCCAAACTCCAAAAATTCCTTGGTTTAACCATAACCTACAATATTAACAGTTTTAAGTTAATTTCATGGATTTCATGTGAATATTTCGGTTTCAACAATGTTTCTGTCCCAAACACAGCAGACAGCAGGAATTAGAAACCCACTGCATAGTTGATTTAATGACTCAATTTCCTTCTACTGAAAAGGATCCTTAGTTAGGACATAAGCCCCTCAGTATAGTATGCTGTAAATCCAAGCCTGCCTTTGATTTATTAAGATAAAATGTAATTGATTTAATCTATACACGTCATATTATACATTACGTATACAATGAACTGTCTTTTTTGGTTCCTTTACGCTTAATCAAGCTTTCATTTTATCAGTCGCTCACCAAACAGATATGTGGATTCCAATCAGTTTTACTAATACAACGGAGCATTAGGGTGGATGCAGCTCTCATTCAGTTGCTTATCTGCTAAAGGCACTTCATCAAATTGCAATGCTGCAGGCATCCAGATGAAAGACTGAGTGGATGAGTGAATCATCCTCGTTTGAAGAGAACAGGGGCTTTGTGTCCCTCCTGTAAATGGCCCTTTACTTATCAAAGCTGTGGAAACAACAAAAACACACACCATTTATTTCCATAGTAAAAAAAGAAAAAAGATTTATTCATATTCACCTTTGAATGAAATAATCATAATTCAGGAATAAGTGCATGTTCATGTATGATGTGGCAAAACAAAGTATTGATAGTATAAATTATAGGTGACTATTTTTTGGGGGGTATATTACAACATAAATCACTATCTGTACATGTACCTGTCTAAAATATGCAAAAGTAGGCTTACAGGTTGCTACAATAGTATATTCCTTTAAAACTAGGAATAATATTAGCAAAGTTAATGCCCTTGCTGTACAAGAAGTTTAGATACGGTGTCAACAACCTGTGTCTATACAGTCTATACTTTGGTTTAAAAAAAAAAAAAAAAAGACAAGCATGGATATATTAGACCACACACACACATCAGAAAGATGTTATATTGAGTCATTCAAATAGTCTCTTAAAACACATCACGTTTACAGAGAAAGTACTACTTTTATTTATGAATTCAAACAAGTTACTCACATGGGCTAAGATGGGCTAAGGTTTTTTTTTGTTTTTTTGTTTTTTTAAAAAAAACGGTGACATAAAACATAAAGATAGTGAAAACTCTATGAGAACGCATATGGAAATGGTGGTTATTAAATTTGTTTTTGCTGTGAAGTCAATATGCTCCTTAGTAAAAACCTGATCAGCTCTTTGTGCAGACAGAAGATACCATCTGTGGGTAGGTATATAAGAAAAGGGCCAGAAACGAGCTTCCTGGATACACACACACTTATGTGCTACTTTGATATAGACCTCAGAGTTAAGCTATCTTTGTGGGTCCAAAAAAATGAACTCTGGGCTACAAGAGTGCTACAGGTTTCGAACAACAACAACAACAACAACAACAACAACAACAAAAATCCAGCAGCATCAATATGAGCACAATCACATTTGCCATATTTACCATTACATTACCCACGTACAGTATATAGGTAGTGTGACACATGTGGGGGGCAGCAAATCTAAACTGTTTTAGAGCATAAAGATAATCTATTTAAACCATGTATTCCCCTTTAAACTGGCTATACATTCTGCACATTGTAATATCTTGTTTCCTCGCTGACTCATCCTTCAGGAAAGAGTGCCGTCAGGCCGTCAAGCCGCCATTGTACCCTGAAGAACTCCTCTTTTATCTCCTTGACTTCACCATAGGACTTCACCACAGGATAATGTCCACATTGGCATTAGGTGCACCGCTCTGTGAACATCATAGCCGTCCAACCCTTTCAATTCCAACTTATCAATACTGTTTAGCCATTGTGTCTTGACTGTGTGATTCTATAACCCATGTACCTTAAGTTGTGTTTTCGGGTAAAGCTGCCAGTTTCTGTTCTTTGCTGTAGAGCTTTTGCCTCCTGCGAACATGGAGGCGTTTGTGTCCTTTCAATAGTGTTTCTCCTCGTTCAGATCGCAGCATTTTGTGCACAACATTTAGAGATATTTTCACTTTATGAACCATCTTTACTTTCTGTTACCACATTTGGATGAAGTTCATCTTGTCCAGCAACTCTCAGGTCAACTAAGTCATTTAGTAAAAGACAGTTTTGTCCCAATATTCATGAAATTATCTGTAGTTTGTAGTTTGGTTGTAAAGAAAAAAATCACTTTGGGATTGAGAGGAGTGTTGCGTGACA
Source organism: Pampus argenteus (assembly GCA_036937835.1). Classification (NCBI taxonomy): domain Eukaryota; kingdom Metazoa; phylum Chordata; class Actinopteri; order Scombriformes; family Stromateidae; genus Pampus; species Pampus argenteus. The sequence goes on from CM072875.1 coordinate 15,859,397, forward strand.
AGTATGACTGCATGCAAGCAACACGGAAAGCTGCACAAAGTGTCACCTGACTCCTTACAATAAGAATATGACATGATAATTGATGGTACCACTTAACTATATTGTCCCAGTCAAGATATCAATGTCCTTAATGGAACAGGAAACAGTCTCTTACGTACTGTCTGTTTGTAGGTCCACATAAAATAAAAAAAACCCCAAGTCCTCAGTCTGGGCCCAGATATTCTGTGTTCTCTGCCGCTGGGATGTGGCCGTTTGTATGGGTCTTGAAGGTGGGAGTGAAGTCTTGTTGGTAGTCGGGGTTGTCTATGCTGTTCTGGGGCTGGTATTTCTGAAAGCTGTGGACCATGCCGTTGGATGTGAGTGGGAGGGTGGCGTGCGATGAGACCTCGTTGAGATACTCGGGTCCATTAGCCTCTTTCTTAAAGCAGTTCAGGTACTCGGTCTCTGTGTCGTCTGAAGAGATGGTGGGAAGGAGGGTGCGAGGCGGACCAGGGTGCTGGTATATGGGATTCATCATGTCTGAGACTCCATTCTGGTTCATGTAGTCTGTGAGAAAGACAGTCACAGTATTATAATAGTAACATTTTTAAATCCATAAGTTTGGAGATTTAATTCCAACCTTGTACTCCACCAATTCTTCACATTAAAAAGTTCATATGCTTGTCTGTGTCTCTGGAGGAGATTTCTGAAGTCTACTGGTGATATCACCAGAGATATCTAGCCCTGGCTGCGGAGAAAAACTTTTTTTTTTTGGACAGTGGACAAGAAGTGGACATTTACTGGGAAAGTTTGAGCTATAAAACGCTTTCAGGATGCATTATAGTTGTAAAGAGGGACTGTTGAAAACTGCTTAAAACTTTTTCTTTGTGGCGCATTCAAGGAAGCTGTTTGCAGTCAAAAAGAGTTTTATAGAGATTTTAAAAAAAAAAATCTAAATCATCCGTAAAAAAGGAAACGGACAATTAAGATTTAGTAGTTTGTTGAACTAAAAGGTTGGCATTTATTCAGCAGCTGACTGATATTAAAGTTTCCATGAAGGATAAAAACCAAAAAAAAAACAGCTGTTATATACTTATATTTTTATATCCTCTATTAAAGAAACCTGGATTAAAGATTTATGCAGTTATTGTACCGTAAAAGGCATAATAACAATATACTTTTGCCCACTAGATGTCCCCCTTATTTGTTGAATCAAATAGAGGGACCAAGGCAGAGCTCTGTCAAGATTTACTTGAGTGACAGAAAAAAGTTTAAAAAAAAGTAGAGCCTCTGAAAGGTTTTAAGGTTGAAGGACACTTGCCTGGAGCTGGCTGGAAGGCATCGTCTAAAGATTTGTCTGTGGGGTCAGGAATATACCGAAGAACCATGCTTCCATCTCTGCTCGGGAATCCATTCTGTAAGAAATAACAGAGGCTTTTACGGCTGTTTGCTCTCTCTGAAACTATTTTCTGCGTGTGTTTATGAAAGGATTATGATTTTCTTACCAATAAGGCATTTCTGCCATGACACTTTCCAATACTACTGTTGAGGCTCTGCCAAGCACATAAAGCAAAGTTTGTTAATATCTCCACAGCGAATGCTATGCAGAAAATAGCGTTTTACAGAGCTGTAACACATTCGAATAGGTCTCTATTCACCATAATGCAAGCACTAAGAAATGGTTTAACACAGTCAAACAGGCTATTTCAGCAATGCATGACAGAAAGTTGGTCTGCTGTCCTCCATTTTTTGGATTTTGAAATCTTTTATTTTGTTATTTTTGTTATATTTCACTTTGGTTGTCTTTGATTCTGACTTCCTGCTTTTATTTATGTTTTTTTTTTTATATATAAGTGTGTATTTGTTTTAGTCATTGTGATTTATTCTAAAGCATCTCAGTGGACAATAGGTTCCTTTTGAATAGTGATAGTATGTGTTTTTAGCTATCATCACAGTACATGCTGATGAGGATCGAAATAAACGGCCACCGAGCGGATTCATATTCATTGAAGCAATCTGACAGGCTTTGTTGTGTCCGTCGGACTCACACAGTGTGAATGGTGTTAAACCATGGAAACCGAGCAAATAAAGAGAACAGAGTGACAGCTGCGGCGATGCAATTACTTTCAACAAGAAAAGGAAATTAAACATGCTGAAAGCGCAGCCATCTGTTAAAAATGCCCCAATGATGATATTACAAAAACAGGCTCGATCTGAGCTTTTTACTGGACAAAACATTTGAAAGTTTGCATGGTTGTCTGCAAAGTTAATCAAACTTTCATATGAGCTAAGCAGGCTGTCAGTGCCGATTCCAGGTAGAAGAAGGCCAGAAACACACATGGCCTTCATTGAACCTGTGGTTGAAGAGTTTTTCATCAATCAAAAGGCACCTGGGAGGAAACGTGGGAGAGGGGATGATGATGATGATGATGATGATGAGGCTGAGTGGGTAGGGATGAGAAAGACAAGAAATAGTCCCATTGGTGACCATTAAACATCATGCGGGCAACTGAGGTCAGAAGGGTTCAGACCAGGTATGACTTGACACTCAGATTCAAGTCAGTCTTCTGCTGTTTGAAGTGAAAGCTAATTACTTTAAGTTAAAAAAAATAGTTTTTATTTATTTCATTCTGATTCAGAAGATACTGATTTATGACTGATATCCCATTTCCACAGTGAAAACTGACTGCGTGTTGGTAAAGCGTGCACTGCCGGTGCGTGTGGTCTTATTTCTTTTTCAATTAATGCTATTTTTACAAGGAATCAGCTGTAATTCTTCTTTCGCTTGTTTGGATAAAGAAGATTTCCAGTGATGGGTGGTGGATCTGGTGTGTGCGTCTGCAGCTGGCTGTTGAGTAAAGTAGCACACAACATTGTGTATTGCTTTGCATTCATATAAATGAGCTTACTGTGGAGTGCAGCAGTGGGGTGTGAGAGGTGCTCGGGCTGCTGAAGAAGCTATGTTGTGGCACCAGGTATTCATCTGCATCAACAGCGTCCTCCATGTCCTCCCCGCTGATCAGGCTGCGGTAGAATTTAGTGTCTGTGGGACTTGGCAAGTGCATGCAGTCGTCACCCTGAAACAGAAATAGAATTAGCCTGGTCAGCTTTGCGGATCCAGTAGGTCGCCGCAAATCATTAAAACAAACTGCAGATTTATGGGATTTAGTCCGAATGTGTGGTACCTGAATGACAAGATAACGAGAAGGATCCCGAGCCATTTTCGTAAACTCAGCTATTAGTTCTCGGAAACGAGGACGGCTATCTGCATCAATCATCCAACCTGGGCACACACACACACACATCAGTAGATATCATCATAACACGAGAAGATAGAGGGACGTAACTATTATCTCTGGGGAAATGATTAGAAATTAGCCGCAGCAGCCTTAATAGTAAACTCAATGTCCTACCATGAAATTCACTTTAGAACAGCAAACACAGATTGTTATGATAATGATTGTGTTATAAAGCACAGCATTCCACCAAGCTTACATTTCACCATGATCATATAGACGTCGATGGTACAGATCGGCGGTTGCGGCAGACGCTCTCCTTTCTCCAGGACGCCAGCTATCTCACTGGCTGGAATCCCATCATATGGTTTAGTCCCGAATGTCATCAGCTCCCAAACCGTAACACCTAGAGAAAAGGTATATATATATATGTCAGTCTGATGAGCTGTCATTCACTTTGTTTTTTCTTCCCATGAAAAAGGGAGGAAATGAGAGTGACAGGATGCAAGCTTAGCAAATATCACTACAGTATCAAAATAGCTATGTTGACAAATTGGCTCCGCCCGCAGGAGTGGGAGTTAGCAGGATGCATCCTCCGAGTTGGAGGAACAGAGAAAAGGGGAAAAGGAGGAAAGGAAGCCTGTCACTTCTGCCAGGGTCTGCTGATAGTTTTGCCATATTGAGCGGAAGGCATAATCAAACCTCCAGGAAAAGAACATTTGGAAGCCGGCCCAGTCAAGAAAGCTGTTTGGTTTTTCTCTCTCTCTGTGTGTGTGTGTGTGTGTGTGTGTGTGTGTGTGTGTAGGCATCTGCGCATATGTGTGCTTCCCGAGCTGGAAGAAATGTTTATGTGGGTTGAGGCTACAAGCTCTCCTGACGTTATATTGTCCATCTGAGACTGCTGGTGTGTAGGTGTGTGCTACCTGTGTCCTGAAAAATCACAGATGCTAGCAAGATGTTCTCATTTTGTGTACTTACATTTTGACAACTACATCCCGATTACATCCAAAAACAACGCTCAAGTCTCTCCGCTTCACTTGCTGTTAAAACACTTTATCTAGCAATGAATAAATATTTCTACAGTGAGACTGTCACCAATATACTCTCGCAGGAGAGCAGAAACCCAGCTGTTTTACATATCTGAAGAAGGAAATCGAGCACAATCTGGGACACTACACGCAGGGTTCATGCATCACTGACTCATATACATACACAACAGGCATTCACAACATGAAGCACAAGACTTACCATAACTCCATACATCACTCTGGTGTGTGTACGTCCTGTTCAGAATAGATTCAAGAGCCATCCATTTTATTGGTACCTGTGAAATATAAGTTGAAAAGTCAAACAATGTAGCAATTTTTGCATCTCAGACAGTAAAACATTTTCTTTTTTTTTTTTTTATATATTTTCCTCTGAGCATCACGGAAAACCAAAGATATATATTTTTTTATTTTGAGAAGACAAACTTGATTGTAGACTTTCCATTGGACTCAGCTCTAAAAACACTGATAACTTAATTACATATAACATATGTTTAGAAATGTAAAATCTAAGCTATTTGTAGACTTGATGATATTTACAGTGGATGAAAAGCAATTCAGTGTCATCAGACAAGGTTCATTGTGATGTTTTCAGCACAAGTTTTAAGCCACAAGTGTCCTGTAATTTGAAACTGGCAGCACGTTCAAGTGTAGCAACTATAATGAATGAATGAAGGAAATCTGAAGCTGTAGCAGATGTTTTATCCAGATGTACTGGACAAAACAGACAATTGTATTGACAGTGTCAACATCTGTCTCTCTGGTGTGGTACAAAATACAATATAAATGGACTACAAATGATCAGTATCTTGATTATCAGTCAATATCATCAGTTTGGAAGAAATGGTAAACCTCAAAATTTAACAAATATATTACGTGTAGGTCACCCTGTAGTTTCTCACAAACACATTTTTCTCTGAGAAAAAAATAGAGCTTAAAATTACACAAAGTAACGTTGAACTTTGACATTTTTCTCAGAACTACGTTCACTGACAGGCACTATTTATACCGCATCATCTTATTTAAGATATGATCTAGAACAAAACTATGAATGCAAAAATAAAATCTTTCAGGACGTAATCTGTTAAACAAGCACTTTTTAAAAAAAAGATTACTAGGCTGGAAATACACAAATAAGAATGTGTATATTTAGGTCCCGAGCCGGTGAGGTGTGAGCTGTTTATTATTTTTATTAGTTATACTCTTCGGGAGGGGATTTCGATTTTGTGCCGAAAAAATATGTTTCACTTTTTGTCCTAGCAGCTTCAGGGCAATCAATGGCAATAAAACTAAAACACAAATTTTGTTGTGAGGTGATTATTAAACGTTAAACTTTCAACCACCATACCCACTGCAAAACATCAAACATGGAGAGAGGAATGTTTTAAATTACAAACATGACAACTACAAGTCTATATTAATCTCCAGCTAACCTTTCCTCCATCTGCATGGTACTCCTTCTCGTCTGCGTTCAGGAGCTTGGCCAGACCGAAGTCCGTGATCTTGACATGTTGAGGAGTCTTCACCAGGACGTTCCTGGCTGCTAAGTCACGGTGTACCAGGTGGCGCTCCTCCAGGTAATTCATACCCTTTTGTCAAACAAACAGGTTGTTACATAAGACCGGTGCTTTATTTCAGTAGCTGTCTGACATACAGTAGCTGGATTGAATTATGTCAAAACATGTAAACTTTGCTTGTTCAGACATGATAAAAGATCTCAAAATGCCAAAAAGTGTCATGAAAGCTACCGTAATGCATCTAATGTTAATGTTATAAGAAATAAACTACTATATATCTTTATTACTTAATTCTGCATACTGCAGATAAAAACAACAATTACATAAATGTCGGCATCTACTGAACAGACCCTACCATGTAACCCGATGCCTTCACGAGCTTTTCTCTCATACCTTTGCTATCTGCACACACCAGTTGAGCAGGTATTGGGAGCCGATATTGTCCTTGTTCTCTTTGACGTAGTCCAGCAGGCAGCCGTAGGGCATCAGCTGGGTGACGAGCTGCACCGTGGAGGTAAGGCAGATGCCCAGCAGACGACACACATGGGGATGTTCAACGCTGGCCATCACATAAGCCTCCTAAAGAGAGCATGTAGTGATAAAGAAAGTTTATTTTTTTTTGTATCCACTGTTGGATATAAGTTTATTAGTAGCAGACGTGAGCTTGAGTGGAAAATCTCTGCTGTCAGAAAAGAAAAGTGACGCAAGAGAACAAAAACAGCAGGATAATCCTCCACTGGCCACCAACAACAGGCTTCCAGTAAGGAGAACCATCACTTCAAACTAAGATTATGAGGAGTACATTATTGTATCCAAAATATCTATATGCGTATCACATTATATCAGTAAATATCCACCTAAATGCTAGAAGCTCTGTAATTCTGACAGTCGGATGAAAATAGGGTTTCAAAGCACATTCAATTTAGTTTTTTTCCTTCAGAAGAGAGCCTCTGGCCTTAAGCCATAAAGTTCAGTCTACCACAATTTCCACATGTACAGTGAGTGACTGAGTAACAGGCCACAAAAAAAAAATCACAGGATTTGGATGCACATTCAGCCGTTTGCATAACGCAGTATGAACAAGCTGCTTTCTCAGTGTTTCTACAGGCTGCATTCCTTTCCAGAGCGCCTCGGCTTTGCATTACACACCAACGCCCACATACAACCCTCCAATGAATTAATCCCATTTCCCACAGCCCCAGGACAGTGTCACCGTGTAGAAATATGACACATTCTCCATTACAAGAAGAAAAGAAAATAAGAAGTCATTACTTTCAAATAGTTGTTGCATGGGCTATGCATTACAGGATATATATTACAGCTAAATTGACATCTGGCAGGCAATAATTGTCATCACCTTACAAATAAAGTCAAATAAATACATAACACTATATGTGTGTTTAAATGTTTAATCTTTAATATTATGCTGTGCAGTCTTCATGCCAGCAGCACATACTTTACTGAAGAAATACTGGGGAAGTAACACTCCAAATGAATAGCTGTTTTACTCCTGACACAGTATTACTGTAAACCCAAAGTCCAAAAAATGTACCACATAAATCAACGAACTCACATCCAAGATCTCTTTGTTTGCTTTTGGCGATGTGGCCTCTCTTAAAACCTTGATGGCCACTGGGATCTTCACGTCCTCTCCCTCTGGAACCCACAGGCCCTGTATGGACACAAATACACCATTTCATAAGCTTTAATTACACCTGAATCACAACCCATACTTTTTAGATGCAAAATATATGACGGGCTTATAAAAAAAAATGATACTGTTATACTGTTCAACACTAAATAAAGTAGTTAAAATTGGCTCCAACCCAACAAGCTAAAACATTAAAATGCGGCTTATACCTTAATGCATCAGTACAAATAATATTCAACTGCAATAAGCACCTAAGTACATTTTGTTCCTAGTATTTCCTATTCAAGTAAAATTATGAATGCAGGATTTAAACCAAATTCTAAAATTAAACCCTAAAACTAAACTAAAGCAAACTAAACTCTGTCCTCACTTCTCAAAAATGTCCTCACAGTCAAGGACTAAATTCAAAAGTGTCCTCACAAGGACAGGCATACAATACAAAATGTGTTGTTGTGCAATTTAAACCTAACCCTACCCTTAACCTAAAACAAACTCTGAAAATAAATGTTCAACCTTGTGGGGACCAATGTTTTGTCCCCAGAAGGGAGGCGAGTCCCCATAATGTCAATGTGTACAGATGTCCACATCGTGATTAATGCAAGTACACACACAGTAAAAGCACTGAAAATGAAAGTGGAGTCACTCATGCATGATCTTGCAAGTTAGAAATGCATCTTTTTAATTGAAAAATTGACAACAGATGTAGATGCACGAGAAAACACACACACACACACACGTGTTCGTTATATAGCCTTGGCACATACAATACAACAACTTCAGTAAAGCTCAGCACTAGAGAGAAATTCTGACAACAAGGCATTCACGACAAAAACCTGAGTCATGTTATTTATTACCTTGTAAACTGTACCAAAAGCCCCTGAACCCAGCACTTTGATTTTCTTGAATTCTGGTTCCTTCAGAATCCGCAGCAGAGCCTGGTTCGGTGCTTCTCCACTTGGAGTCAGAGGTTCAACCAACTAGAAAAAATGTGGCTTAAATGTTTCAAAGCATCACAGTAGGAGACGAGAAAAGTAGAAACAAATCCCTACATCATTGATGTAACTCAGTTTCCTCAACTTACCTCTCTCTCTTGGAGAAGTCTACGCATGGTCCTCTTCCTCTTGATGTGGCGTCGGCGTAGCAACACAAAGACAGACAGGCCTGCAACAAGGACAGCCAGCATACCTCCAACCACACCGGCCGCAATCATGGAGAGACCAGAAGCGCTGAAAGGACGGGTGAGAGATAATTTAAGTTAGAAAAACAGACCACATTTGTGAATTCAATCAACCAAGAGAGAGATGAAATCAGAATGTCTTTTTCAGGCAGAGTTGGCAACAACAACCAGTTATTTACTGACCTTTTTCTCTGGCAGCCTTCGAGACCTTTCCCGATGCACCTGTAAACAAATCAGTGCAAAGAATTTGATGTAAGTATAAATATCATCACTGCATATTCCCAGAGCCATCATAAGTCAATTGTTTTCCTATAAAGCTGAATGATCAGGAAAATGCTTTGCAGTCAGTGTCCATCAAAAATCACTAATGCAATAGTGCAATGCCCCAGTATGGTCCACAACTTCTCTCCTAGATTGTCCTCATGTTGTAAGCCGACCTCACTCTGTGCCAACAGTAAAAAGACCCTTCTGGCTTGGAATAGATTTCTGCATCAACATTACGACATGTAAATGTTTGCAACATGGTGAAAAAGTGTAATGCCAGTTCTCAGGTCAGCCAAACAATTATTTTTTACCCTCGAGTGCAGTTTTTGTGGCATAGCTGGCACACTTTCATCTTATCTGCGTATTTCCACACAAGCGTGTCATCCTCCCCCGGCACGCCTTGGGGACAGTGAGGCACACAGAACAGTCCATCTCTGAAGTTGGCACACTTGGTGCAGTTTCCTGAACCCTGAAAGTAAAAAAACCAAAAAGAGACTCCTGCTGTTTACAACTGTCTTTGTAGTAGCAGTAAATATTATGTAAAGTGCACTGTCTCGTAAAGCTGCATCCATAGTTAAAGCCCAAACAACTCAGTAATCTAAGGGAAACTTTTGCAATCAAGCGCTGCACACCACAACATCAAAGAGGTGCTTTTGAATTTGCCGTTTTCAATCAAAGATGGGATTATGGGTGTATAAAAGGAGATGAGGCAACTAGATCTCACAGCCACACCTCTTGTTCAAAACAAAACATGTCTTAAGGCTGCATTTCAGCATCTCATGCAGTGTAATAGTAAAAAATGATGAAGTTCACAAAGCTTTTTGGACAGTTTAGTTAATTTTTTTAAACGGATATTTGCAATAGTTTAGTTGTTGGTGGAACACATACAGGAGCACTGCAGGTCGCAGTCCCATTCATGCGCTGACACTCCGGGTGACACTCCATGCAGGTTTTATTCATGACTGCTTCTCGCGGCTCTCTGCGAAAACAATGACAAAGCCGACAGACTCTCAGACCCGCTGGCACACCTCATTTCAAATGGTTACATGTGAAGTGAAATTCCTGATCCCTTTTTTTTTGAGGGCAGAAGTTAAATTGTAAGCGCGTCGGGATTCAATGTTTGACAGAGATCTTCAAAGATAAACAGATGTGAGTCAATGTGCCAGTTTCTGCTACAGTGTTTGTGTTTTATCTCCTGGAGGTTTTTATTTCAAAATACCCTGGATTATATTTGGTCTTAACATTGAAATCCCCAAACTCATCTAATATCAATATCTGGAAACGTTCATTGTATGAAAATAGAATTAAATAGAATTAAAATAATTGCTACAGATCAAACAGAATTGATGTTGAGATCAAAATAAGGAACATTGCATTTCAGAGCTTAAAAAAAGCAGTAAACCCCAGATTCCTCCCTTACCCCTCCAGGATGTTGCAGGAGTCAACACAGCTCCCACCGCGGCTGTAGTCACGACAGGCGAAACACATGTCCGGGCCCGGGCCCCAGCAGCCGATTGCGGTACACTTCCTGTCACAAGTGTTGTTCTTCAGAGCTGAAAACAAACATACAATCTCAAGGAAAGATCTTTCCTGCATAATTATCCAATTTTGAAATTAGACTTCACTAATTAAATCTGGCCTGCGCATTGCCTAATCAGAAGTTGCAAAACAACAAAAAGGATCTGACCGCATTCGGTGTATGTGTGTGTGTGTGTGTGTGTGGAGCTTAATCAATTTACCACATGCGGAAGGATCAGCATTTTCTTCTACTGTAGCACTTTGGCTTTCTGATTTGAAGAGCCGCTTCCAGTGGCTTTTGGCGGTGTAGCAGAGGTTCTGGTTTTTAATGATGACCACGTCTCCATCGCTGATCTCTTTGAGGGAGCGAAGGCCCAGGTAGTCGATATGGAGCTGAGTCATAACCACGCTGCGGCTGCCACTACCAAACGAATAGAAAGAAAGGAACGATTTTTATGACAGCCTGAATAATACTCAACTATCGGGGGGTGGGGCGTGGTATCGTCTTGTTACAAGAAACATACCGTTTAGTTCGTCCTCGAATGATCTCCAGATTCTCAAAAGGACTGAGTGAGCTCATGCTCTCCGGCCACGTTTGAATCCACAAGTATCCTGAAGCAACAAATGTTTTGTTAATTGTGAAACACTTGTTGCATGCATTCAGTGTGTCATGCATTAGTCAGCTCTTATACACCCCTACCAGTAATTTCTTTAACCGTCTTAAACACGTCAAGCTGGGCAGGGTCCATCTTTGGTGTTTTGGTGTATTTATCTCTGTAAATAACAAGAATGTATGTTATTGGCCATGAGCAAAAAAAAGGTGCCCATATAGTTGATATAGACGGGCATAAAGCTTATAATGCTGTTAACTTACCCGTATATAGATGTGTGGATGATAGCGATGTTACCATTGATTTTCGTGCAGTTTTTAAAGGAGTCTATGTTGGTGGCATTGATTGACAAGATATTAGTCAGGTCTCCCGTTCCAAGTCCATTACACACTGTAAACAATTAGGACAATAAATATCAGTACAGGAAACATTTAAAAAAGTAGGGGGAAAAAAGGGCATTTAAGGATGTCCCATTTGCACAGCGATAGCTTCACCGTACCTTTAGGGCACAGTCCGTCACATTTGGCGCACTTCCTGATTCCGCCCTCGTCCACCTCGTATGTGTTCCCACTGCATGTCCGCACACACGCTCCATGATCAGTCACCACATAGTTATCTAGGATGATTGCAAAATACTTTATACTCATTTAATATTAAACATTTACAGGCTGAACATTACACAAGTATCAGGTGACACAAAACCAAAAAGACAATTTAAAAACAATCTAATTTTTGCCTTTGAGCAATAATTACTTTTAGGTACACAGCAATGCTGTAGGTCATACATTAATACCGGGACATGAACTGTGTAAGTTAAACTGAGAAAGAGCAGTTGTTGCATTAACACACCCTGAAACTCAATCATTTTCTTTTCATGTTTATACAGTTTATAATTAAACTGAGACAAACTGTAACCGCTGAATGTCGAACAACCCTGAAGGACAACCTGGGCATTTGTTCAGCATACCGCAATGTGAAAAAGCTCATATTCATGCATCATGTGTTTCATATTGACAAGTGAGGCCTTTATGAGATTTTATTTATCTTGACTCTCAAGACAACCGCTACAGTGTATGTTTTTATGTATGGTAGTAAAATATTTAGAAGCAGTGTGAAAGTAAAACTAAGGAGGACAGGTTTCTCTGTTTGTAGTCTTTCTTACGTGGGCAGTTCTTGACGCAGGTGGCCCCAAAGTTGTACTTCCCGTGTGGGTTGGGTACCAGCTGGTGCAAGTTAGGGTCGTAGCGCATCAAGCCCGGGCAGGAGTCCTTACACACCCCGTCATCCTGAAAGTCCCGACAGGCCTGCAGCACAAACAACAGTCACCCAGTATACTGGGACCATAACACTGCATTCCTTATTGCAGCCTTGGCTTAATCCTCACATTTACACAGAGATGGACAGCAGAAGCCGATATCAGGGCACTGCAAAATGCAATCTTTAATCATCATTTATATGTCTCATTCGCAAACCAATAACAATACTTCTGATCATGTAAAACAAATGCTGCTGAGCGAGAGCTTTGTTTTCCTTTGAAGCTTATCATATAGGTTTAGTATTTTTTATTTTCTTCATCTTTATTTCTGTCCCCCATATATGAAGGTGTGTCGTTCTCTTACCAGACAGTCGGTGGGCCTGGGTCCTGTGCAGCCCGCAGCGCAATGTTCATTACAGCAGTCACTGGGTGAAGGTCCTTTGCATCTCTTAGAGCACTGCTGTGCACAGTTCAGCTTAGTTACTGGAGATGGGAACAGGACATACTTGAGTGGAAGTAATCTTTTTATTTGATATTATAGGTGCAAACTATAACACTGTCTTGTTCAAATAATGTCATATCAATTGGAACAAGTTGTTTCACCTTGCTGTTGGTATACAGTTAAATACCAAGCAATGCAAATATATATATATTTTTAAATAATAAAGTTAAATCACAGATCAAGACGTACAAGTCTGACAGTTTTGAGGACCAGGTGCCCAGCATGAACCATTGAAGCAGCTCGAGTCGCACTTTTTGCCTATAAAAGCAAAGACAAAGTAAGCTTACAACTCTTGACATGAGCAGGTCAAACTGATATAATGATTGCTTTCACAGTCTTCCCTGTAAAAATGTGTTACTTACAAAGTGGATTATTGCTGGCCAAAGGGAGCTCCATGTTGGGTTTGCTGTCAGTGTTAACGATATCATACCACTGTATCGTCTCCACGTTGCATAGCTGGTTAGTCCCAAACTTCACACCTCCTTTAAGAATTTCTGTAAAGGAAAACTGCTTTGTGAATTCACAGAAATATAGACAATCAATTTTACACATTTTTTTTTTTTTACAATTTTACACAAATTTTGAATATTTTGATTTTGATAAAAAAAAAAATACTGTGCTGCCATTATGAGTTTTATTAGAAATCCTGTCACAGAAAACTTAATCACGGAGAAGTGGACTGACCTGTGAGGCTGGTCAGAAGGAGCTCATTGGTGCCTTGACCTGTGGCTTTGTCATTATTAGCAAGCACAGCGAGGGCGAACCCCCCGTCGTAGAGGGAATGACCACGAATGATGCGCAGGTTTTCCAGAGGAATCCTGGAAGCTGTGTTGAGGGCTATCAGGACATAGCCTCCCACTTCTTCAATTGACTGCATGAAAACACATGAAAAAAACAAACAAAACAAAACTGGTTTGTTAATAACTGAAGACAGAAATGTGCTTGAGCTGATGATGGGCAATAAATAGAATAAAATAGCATGTATGATGTATGCTGACTGTATGTTTTTCTCTGTTTTTGTGTGCAAGTTGGCTTTTTAGTGTGTGTGTGGTCCTTAATCACTTCTGCCCAGTGTTCACAACTCGGTCATCACAGCTGGGGTTCAACCGGACCACTGAATCACACGTTACTACGGACTCCACTGATTTTACTCATCTGTGTTGAACCAATAAGAACGGTGAAGAGGCTGTGAAGATAACGGGGGAGCTTCTCCCATCTGTGATGTGCCATGTTTAGCCTTTACTGCTAACAGAGTGCAGTCTTTACCCTGAGGAAGGACAGGTCGCGATGATCTTCCATGTAGGTGACCTCCAGATTCTCCAGGACCACGGTGCAGTTGCTGTACGTCTTCACCATGTTCAGGTAGTGGTCCTCTTTGGAACCAAGAAGGTTTAAACGGTTGGTGATTCCTTGACATACTGCAAGGAAAGACAAAAAAAATAAATAAATAAAAATCTGTCAGGTTCATTTGGATGTTATTTGAGTTGTAAATCAGTGCAACATCATAAAAGCCTTTATCCAGCCAAGGGACATCCACAGCTTATTAAACACGCTGGCTCAATTTATGATTTCTGTGTCTCTGTTTGTAAATTCGGTCGGCGCAGTCATAACTTGGCCAGCTTTTCCATGTAAAAAACAGCCAATCTGGGATGCATCTACAATAGGAATCAAATCACCACACCACAGGATAGAGAGTTCACGCTCATGAGTCAAAGTGAGCTGGCTTGTATTTATACTGGCAAAGACCTGGATCTTTCCACTGCTGCGCAGGCTAGTTAAAACAACCACCACGACCAGCAGCTCCAGGCTGTCGCGTCATTTCAGAGAATGTTTGGAAGAGTTTGGTGTGTCACTGATTCCATGAGGGAACTTTAGACCTTTAAGTCTTATAACAATCAACGGTCTTAATAATTTGATGAGTGTAGATCAAGCATTTGATTTTAGGGCAAGTTCTTGACATGACTAAACAACAAAAAGGGAGGCTGGAATTAAAAAAATATTATGATGATCTGTGCATTTTCATGTTATTTGAGTTCTCAGTTCAAATAACAACAAATCCATCCAAATTGATAGAGAGTCACAGGACTATAATATCTAATGCAATAGTGTTAGGGAAGGTAGTAATACTGATAGGTCCAGAAGACATAAGAGACTTGTAGCGTTCAAAGGAAGAATGCGTGTCTTCAGTCACCTTTGAGCTGGTCAGACAGGTTCTTACTGGAAGAGTCAGCTGTGTTGAACACTGTAATACCCCTACGACACACACACACACACACGTATGCAAATATTCTGCACACACACGCGTAATCACATCATCATGATGTTGTTTTTTTTCTTTCTTTCAAATCTGGATTTATGGGTCAAGGTTGAGAAAAAGGATTATAAAAACAAAAGATTCCTTACTCCTATTTATTAGAAATGATGGCGGTGGTGTGATGTCTCTGGGGTCACATTCCACAGCGTGTCTGCTCTTGACTGCGAAGAAAGCCAAAACATGTGCTCCAGATTCTTAGACACACCTCACACACACATACACACAGTTCATTTGATTGTTTAAAACGGACCATTTTTCATTTGTCGCATTCGCAGAAAAAGACTAAACTAGTATCGGGAGCCAACATTTTTGTCGATTTCCTCCTCTGCAGTGTGTTTTTACTCATAATGTTATTTTGAGCTCAAACAAACCGACAGCGAAGATGCACAGAATCAGTGTGAATTAGGCACAAACAGCTGCCTCCCACCCTCCCTCTTCTTCCTCCTCATTAGCTTGTCCCTGAGGGATCTCCCTGACATGAAACCTGCAGTCCAACAGCCTAACACCCGAGCAATAGATGCAGACTAGCAAAAGCAAGCTGACCATTTTAATTAGAGGAGTCATGTGAGATGTAATTAGACCTCTAATTATTACTCAGACTGAGGAAACCAAACTGCAATAAACAAAAAGGTTGCCATGACTGTGCGCCTGTGAATATTAATCAACCTGATTTGGCCATCCCAAATGACAGTTTTCTAATAGGGATGCTGATTATGGTTAACTGGTTTGTTGTTATGTCATATACAGTACAATTATATGTGTGTGTATGTATATATATATATATATATATATATATGTATATTCCCCAGCTGCATACAGCATACGTCCTGTATGAATGTTTTTTTTTCTGTTAATATTTGAGCAGTAAAGGCTGTATGAGGTAGGTGACTAAAGGTTCAATAAACTTCCTCTACCAGAGGCTCAGACTCATGTGGCACATAAGGAAGAAGAAAAAAAACTGTTGATGATTGCTCAAGCAAGCATGCAGCAGCCACAGAAAAGAAACTCCTTGTCCACTCGATGCAATAACTCATTCGCAGGTGATAAACAACCTGATACTCCACCGCCATAAACCGACTTCCTCATTAGATTGCACATGAGAAACAACTCCCATCAACACAGAAAGTTATGAGAGACATGGCTTTATATTAGTAAGGACCAACTGAACAACCTGCTATATATGAAAACTCACGAGCTAGATGTATTTATAAAAAGGTTGCACATCTTGTAAACTGCCTTTCTGCTAGCGGAGAGAGAGACAACAGCTAGTGTATGAACATGAATATGCAGATTAGAATCTACAGGAAACCCGGATTTTTTTCCATAACAGCTGAATCAATTCATGAAAACTCAAAAAAAAAAACACAGGTGACTCTCTGCAGTCTCCTTAAATGCCAGGGTGAGGCCTGCAGTGACATAACCTAGAACTCTGACAAGGACTAAATTACTGATTGCTTCACTACCACCACCTGTATTGTCGTCATAAAATGTCTAGGACGTTACTCTACGAGCAAGGCGGGGCAGCTCTGGTGTACCTCTGCCTCAGTACTGTATGTATGAGTGTGTGTGTGTGTGTATGGGTGTGTGTGTGTGTGCGCTGGCATGTGTAACACTCTTGTTAACAAGCTGGGCTGTAGAACAAACTATTCTGATCAGCACCCGGTCGGAGCTTGACAATAGACACAGATAAACCTATCATTAGTCATCTAAGCTTGGTGCAACGTGCGGTCGCACTCTTTCGATTGTTTACTTGGGGTGTAGCGTTGGAAGTCACGGGTGTGTGGGTAGATATTTGTTTCTGGAGGCTACATCCAAAAAAACGACTTCAGGAAAACAACCCGTTGAAGCTTATTTTGTGAGATAATTAGTTTATTGTTCTGTTACAAAAGACACTTACAAAGACAACAATAGACGCATTCTTCTCGGCCTTTTCAAAGCAATACTATACTCGAGTTGAAAAATTGACTGATGCTGTTACAGTGAAGGCATACGTACTCAAATCCTACCTTATGGTGCTTAAAAAAAGGTGTATTTTTACTTTTACAAGTAAAACTGTGTATGTTAAGGGGGGAAATTACATGATTTCGATATATGTATATGTATATATGTATATGCATTCAATACGACATTTAGAAACGACCGGCTGAAAAGTCTCTCTCAGCAAAAAATGAACACTAACTAAACACGGTAAGATCAAATGAAAAAAACTGCTCAAGGAAATATGTCATAAATTCACATTTTGAGGTTTTATTTAGATGTCTGGATAGAACTTTGTATTTTTCATGGCCAACGGGAAGAAATAATGAACGTCTACAAATGCAAACCTGGGACACGGAAATAACTTCCCAAACGCATCTAATGGTTTCCTTTGGCACCTGCTAAGCCATCTGCTATACATTTAAATCATCCTGCTTTAGACTGCTTTACAGACAACAGAAATGGTCCCGACGCGTTCCCTTCCTCTCATTCGCTACCTGCAATCCAATTACATTGCATCCAGAGTTCGGTAATAACATTATTTGAAAACGTATACGTGATTAAAGGGAAGTAACAATGCTAACTGAGCTTGTTTATTTCTCTCTCTCTCTCTCCGAGTCAACAGCATTACGGCAAAGTACCTTATGTAACTCCATCTGCAGTGTTCCTCTGCTGAGAACAAATCGATGACAAGATTAATTCCTTTGTTTAGGTGTAAATAATGGTTAGCCCCCCTCATTTATCTCAGCAGATGTATGTTAAGAAGACGTTGATAAGAGGAAATAAATCCACATTCTGCTTTTATTGGCCTCGGTTTTAAGTCCGGGCTACTTTGGATTGGCTCTGATTTCCAGACTTTCACATTTCAGGGAAATCTCCCACAGCCCACTATCACTGAATGAACGGGGAAAGAAAACACTTTTCCCTCAATTCTTTCATTCAGCTCCTCTTACATTTTCCGACTGGCTGAGATTTAGGAGAAGATGAGGGATCAAATGTCATATAAAGAGAAAAACCAATGGAACAAGCAGTCATATGTGGATTCTGTGGCGGTGTACTTGATTTTGTAAAAACATACTTTGTAGATGGGCTTAAAACATTTCTGATATCCTGCTCTTTGTACAGGGGAAGCGCAATCTTCCTTTGCGTGGGAGATGCATCAATCCCTTAGAGAAAACATCTCGGGGGCCTCTAAAAAGAAAAAAGGGCCTAGTAAGGACTAGAGGATACCCCCACCAACTCCCTCCCCGTCCTTAGTGAATGCAACAACACAAGACCCTCTGACATCTCAGGAAGTTGATCTTTGCACGGGGTCAGTCCCAGACAGCTACCCCGTGATGCTGAAACAGATGGTAGCCGATTGTCATCTCCAGCGTAGGAGGACAAGGGGACAATCTAAATCTAACTTCATGTACGGTTGGAGAAAGGAACGTGACGGAAAGGAAGTGAGGGGGGAAAAAAGAAAAGAAAAAGGAGAGTCAGGAGTAATTTGTGGTATAGCAAAACCGACATTTATCTGTGGGGGGCTGTGTAGCACACGAGTAAATGAAGGATCTCACTGAATACGTCACGCCTTCTTAACAATTCAACTCCTGTGACTGTGCCCTTCCTTGAGTTTTTGAGCGCAGGTCAGTGGAGTTTGGTCGAACTGAAAGCTCAGCAAAGTGACCAAATAAAGACGAAAAAAAGGCTCAAAAGTTTACTCTCCGCTCCTGAAGAGCGCTCTCTACTAGTGAGTGAGATACTCCGGACATATGTGGCCGGGTCCATCATAATGTTTACTCTCCACCCTAGTATGAGGACACCGTAGATTTAGGTTCTGCACAAACAGGAATACAGCATGTATACTCACACTCTTGCATTTGGTGATCAGCATTTCTTAGATCTTGTGTGGAAAAAAACAGTGCTAGTTCTTGGGAAGCAGAAATCACCTACCGTTTTTTTTTACTCAGCTTCAGGACGAGGAAGACATGCGTGTGTGTTCATGAATATGCTAAACATCAGTTCACACCAAAAGAAACAACGACAAATGTTCTCACTTTCTTCAAAAGGTATGTGTCCAAGTTGTGTAATATTTGTTGCGATTTTTGCTGCCACCACAATTAATTGTGTTGTTTAAAGAAATTCAACAGAAACCAGTCTCCAGTGAGATCGATAAATCCAGAGTTATAGTGAAAGTTGTAATAATTTAAAACATTTAACAGATAAAGAGCCAGACATATAAAGATGAAATGTAGATAGCGACTGACTTTACAATAGGATCATTTATTGCATTCATGCTGGTTATCTGTATACTGCAGTTATATATTATTCAATTAATGATACCTTACTATTTACTCAATAGTGGTATCCATTACAGAAGAGATAAATACACCATATATATATAGAAGCTGAGTTATTGGAGTTAGGTAAATACAGCTGCACTATTATTACTATCCAGCTGTGACCAACATATGAGCAGCCCAACATGACGGCCCAAATAACCAAGCAATATATATATGTAACATGCCCTGTTACAAGCCCATTAGCCCTCCATTAAGGCGCCAAACAGCCCCACTCCTGTTATCCAAAACTCACACATCCTCTACTGGCCCCAGCACCATTTAAATTCCAATAATGCACCCACCATCCTCCTGAAATGTTCCAACATTCAACCCACTTCCTCTTTAAAGTCCAGACATTCTCCCTATTGAAGACTATTCTAGCCAAGACATCCCCCCGTCCCCCCTCCCCCCACACTCCTCTTTTTTTTCCTCTCTTTCTCCTTCCCTGTTAAAACCATACTCCTCTTCAATCCCACAGGAAGTATGAGAGGAAGACTGGAGAGGGAGTGGGTGGTGAACGCACCCCCCCACCCCGATAACTCACTGCTCAATGTCTTTTTCTCCCCCCCCCCCTCCACTAACCGTCACTGAGGCAGAGAGAAAAGAGAAAGAAGGAAAAAGCAACAACCACAAGTAAAGAAACCCACACATTTCACACATGATTCCAACAGGAGAAAGCAGCTGTGATTCGGTAATCCCCGTTTGGTTCAATCATTCCCAGTGTAGATCAGCAGGCCCAGGTTGGAGCACATCAGCAGAGAGGACAGATAACTCTCACTCACTGAACTCCTCACTTCGTTTTAAACAAAAGATAGAGGATAGAGCCTCTTTGAGGTCGCCTTTCTACTTAAGGGTTTCTTATTTTTAGACCGATTGCTGACAGGCTCATTTCTGTATAGGTCTAACCGCTGTTTCACAGTGTTGCCTGCCAACAATTCTGTTACTGCCTTAGTCATGTCTCTAGCAGCTCTGCCCCAGTGGAGTCTTCACAGAGAGAGAGACCCCATAAAAGGAATATTCTACAAAAGCCTTTTGGGTTTGTGTTAGTGAGCTTTACTCTATTGGTCAGCCCTTACTCACCATCTCAAGCTCTGCTTTACACATCAGCAAACTGTTAAATCCTCTGATGAGTAGTTTCTTCCTCATGCATACTGGCAGAGGGCAAGAGTCGGGGACAAATGGAGCTCAGGGAATTAGTTTGTACAGCTGAGGAGCTCTCATAACGTTCATCATTGTGAAAAGAGGGTTCTTGTTACATTTTTACGTTGTACACACCAAAAGCATGACCAATTTAATTTGCACAAGAAAGCTTGGAAGAATTTTTAGCAATGGTCTTCCTGATGACACATCAAACTGAAATGCTTGAAATGTAAAAGGGGGGGGGGGTGCACTGCCAAGCACTCGAGGCCCCAGAGCGCTTACTTCTAATCTTCAGAGTATTTTTTTTTTAAAAAACATCTCCACCATAGAAGTGTGAACAGCAATGACTGGAAATAGTGCTAGTTTTACATCAAGCCTGCGGCTCAGATTTCATCTATTGTTAACACGCCGGGCATTATCCTGTTCCTGACCGAAAAAAAAAAAAAGAAAAAAGGTTAACAAAGCTCCTAAACAATGCGTTAGCTTGTTTTAAGGTGATTATGACTGAGGAGGGTGGTTGTTTCAAGGCCGCCCCCTCACTACAGAAACATAGAGGGACAACTTACAGTCTGCTTTGTGTCAGTCATCAAAAGGCATCAGACTTGGCAGACTAGACCCTTTTCCTGCTATCAACCACACTGCTGAACACAAGACTCCTGGCTGAGAATCACTGTGTATGTACAAACTCCCATATCTACTCCAGTGAGTGGATAATCAGTGTACAAGCCAGGTTACAATACTATCCAACATCTAAACCACGGAGAATCTTAGTAAGAATCTACAGGAAAGAAAGAAATAGACTTTATCTCATCTTTGTTGTATTATAGATGGAATATCCAATTTCAAATTTAGGACAGTAATTTAGGACAGTTTGAATTGTACTACACAGGCCTCCATAGCGTTTAAACAAACACTTATTTGCTTAATGTGCACTTAAAAAAAATGGAAATTTGAACATTCACAAGTCTATAATAACTGAGCAAACTATCTGCTGAGAAAGACATTGTGATATGATTGAAAGCTCCGGCACAGCGAATAAATGGGCCTCGCAGTGAGATTGGTTTCTCAATCACAGTCTGTCGTGATAGAAATGATCATGTCATCCCTGTATGTACTGCTGCCAAGTATCATATTTGAATACATAGCTCAATAGATGTAATGTTGTTTCTAGCTCCAAATTTAGACTCTCATTTTGCATGTTTTCATAACTGCTCAAATCTTGGACTGTTCAGATCTCTTTCTTGGAAGACGTAAGACATCAGTGCATAAAACGTTTCCAAAAATGTTGCTATGGCAGAATAACAACAAGAAGAAGAAGAAAAAGGAAAAGCAATTTCCCCTGCCAGTCCAACATCCATATTTCAAATTCCTCCTGCTTGACTGTTAAAAGAAAGCAATCATTCAGTGGGTTGTTTATATGTCCTTTGACCCAAAAACCCAATTAGTTTTTTAAGTATTTTTAATCTCTTGGAAATCTTCTGGGGGCCTGATTATTGGAATAATGCTGGGATAAAAAAAACAAAACAAGTAGATTCATATTAAAAAAAATCTCAGACTATTTTCTAATCAGCTCAGCGAGAGGCTGTTGATATAGTGCAGGTCCAGAGGGCTAATCCTTACTACCTGGCACTAGTCCAACTATGCACTCCAGGGTGTTTCAACCAGGGAACTCATTCTCCACAGAGCCACATAGCTATCAAGCTGAAGTGGCTTGTTATGAAAAGGAGAGTAGTAAATATTGATCATTTATCAGTGATGCTTTAAGTGTCATGAGGCTGTAATATGATACAGTGCATGGGTGTATGCTTATAATTTATGGCCTTCACTACAGTAATGGTTTAGTGTGCAATTGTGCAATGAGATAGTTGCTTCCACCTTTTTTTTTTTTTTTTATGGAGCAAACATTGCAAGTGAAGCAAGTTAAATTCCTTCTTTTTTTATTTTTTAGCCTCTGGCTTCAATTATAAAAACATGTAGTAATGAAGATGTTCCGCTCAAAGTCCCACCAGGAAATTAATTCTGGGCTCAACGAAGCATTAGTGCCGTTGAAACTTACTAGGAAATTAGAAAAGGTACTACAGACAGTGTGTTGTGTTTAGAGCGTATTACATTTTAGTGCTCTGGGAGTTAAACAAATCACAAATCAACTCTGTTGCCCAGTCTTGCCACCACAACCCTATTATGAACATTGCTGTCAGTGCATTTATAAATGGCTAGGATGAAATACGTTTTATGATCCCTGAGAGGTGATGCTGGCCTGTAAAATGCTGGAACCATGGTGTGAGAAGGACTGACGTCTTCTTTTCCTCCTCTAACACACCACATCACAATACGCCGCCAGCGGCACCGTCATCATTGCTGTCGTAATTCAAACTGGGCTTCGTCATGAGGTGGAACATCTGTTATTTGCTTGTCAGAAATATACTTTACTAGTCTACCAAGAGATACCTCTGGTGTGCTTCTTGTTGCTGAGTTTAAAACTCCCTGATCAAGCATAACATGATTTTTTTTTTTAGCCACACTAACAAGATGATCTCTGGGGGTCGCTGGTTTGTCGCTCTACCTCTTTGGTCTGGACTGGAATATCTCAAAAGCCATTGGATGGATTGCAACTAAATTTTGTACAGACGTTCATAGGGTCCTGACAATGACTCCTAAAGACATAGATGATCCCCTGATAATTCCTCTAGCACCACCAGAAGGTCAAAGGTTTCGCTCATACAGTAAAATATCTCAACATCCACTACCTGGATGACATTCACAGTTCCCTAGTGCCACTAATAGGCATACGTAGGCATGTTAACATTGTAAAAAAAAAGATGGTGATCATGCTAAACAAACAAAAGCCACTTGTATTGCTTAGTCTTGTTGCCACTTCATTGAATTTTTTTATAATAATAATATTTATATGTTGGATCAGATGCCCTGGTCCAATATAAACAGCTAAACGGCTTCTCCTTCTACCATTCATAACTTGTAGTTAACAGAGATGCCTTTCTCCTCACTGTTGACACAGGGCTGTAAAGTCGTGTCTACATGGCAAGTTAAGGTCAAGGAAGACAGATAAGCCTGTGTGAAAGAAGACAACAAAGTCCCGAATAAAGAACCTTTTGTCCTCGACTTGGGGTTTCTGCAGAAAAAGGAGACGCACATTCGGGCTCGGTCTACACATGAGGCTGAATGCATTTGTCTTATACATGTTCCTTTTTCCTTTGTGCACGTTTCATTGTCATTCATGCATGCTCTCTCTTTATCTTATTTAGTACCCAGCCACCCACCCACCCCTCTACGTCTATAGGCTAATTTTCAGCCTTATCAACATTTACTAGAGTAAAACACTCCTGTCTGGAAGCATGTGGTAGAAAAACCACAATAAGCACACTGAAACTTGAGAATGCACGTTTGACACCTTTTCAAAGATGTGACAGATGTCTAGACTAGAAGAAACTGGGACTATAATAAACAAGTGGTTCTGCATGTCTGTAGATGTTTAGTCAGCTCATTAGAAACTCTCTGAACTTGAAGGTAGGGGATTCACAAAAAATTAAATGTAATGTGTACAACAGAGGCTAATATACCAACAGGTGAACTTTCATATCCCAACTAATATACCAAATAAATGATGGAATATTGTGAGAATTACCACAGAAACCGAAATCGTGAAGCTATTAGCTAGTTTCTCCAGAGATGGGCCTTGCAGGCTCATTGATAGACCTACCTACTGTGTAGCCTATATCCATTATTTCATCATGTCAAAAAAAATCCCTCGTTTTGAGGCAGCGTTAGTGGGCTCATAAGCACATAATCTCTCCCTCTTTGCCTGTCACAGGTGCGCGTGAGAGTGCCCACGCAGGCTACCATAACACAGAATTGGAAATTAGCCCAGAACCAATGTTTTATGAAAAATAATCAGTCAAACAGTTACTTTATCCATGACAATAATATATCATTTATGTGTTATTATAAAAAAATATAGATACTATTTACATCCTTACATGCTTTTTTGGCTACAGCCACTAGGTATTTCAGTGGTCCCGAATGGATGATAAAAGAGTTTTATTTATTGTCCTTGCAGAGACTACTGAAAATGTCTACAAAGACTAAACATGCCAGAACCTCTGATGTTTGTATTTGACTGGTTATTACTTGTCATTTAGAAATACTGGAAAATGTCATTGATTGACACTCCTCACACGCCCTTGCAATAAAGCGTATAATGCCTTAATGACACAAAAAGTGCACACTCAGAGATAGTGGAGTGGTGAAACCCGACAGACAAGCCTGATCAGGCCTCCCTCGAGACATACATAAATAATTATGTATGATATATTCACTCTCAGCCTGAGTGAGGGAGTCAGTTTCTGTAAATTCATGTCAAGCTGAACAACTTCACATCAATGTCTGTCACGTTTTACCATTTTTTTTACAGGTGCGAGCATGGAAAGAGTAAATCCTTTACCGTCAGTCGACTGCAGAGCATAATGCAAAGCAAACCCTTTAGAAAATAGCCTTTCAGGTTTCAGGTTATAGCTGCCGAAAAGCTCTAACATCCTTTTAATCAGGATGTGAGACAGGAAGCCCCCCCCAACACACACACACACACACACAACTCCAGATCTTCACAAATTAACCGTAATGTACTACAAGGTCCAAACTCACTAACAGTGAGTCAGAGTTTAAAACACACCTTTTAGTTTACGAGGCGAATGGACCACACAGGAAGAGGCAAAATACTATTAGGGAAGCAAATTTCAGAGATCAGCCGCCACCCTCCAGCCAGTGCTTTCTTCTAAAATATTTTGAGATGGTTATTTGTTTTGGAAAGCTATTGTTCTCCTCCCTATGGGCGATTCCTCTTTTAGACCTCAAAATGGCCTGTGGGTCACTAGAAAAGATGCCACACCTACACAAGTCTTTAGGATAATGGTGAAAGAAGGAAAAAAAACAACAACTAGAAGGAGCAGATCGAGGCCTCTTTGATGAACAACTACGCTAGGGCAGAGATACCAGTCAAACATCTCACTCTGCCTTTCTGATCCTCAATGTTCCTGTTCTTCCCGCTGTGATCCTTCCTCTGATCTGTACGCTACCATTGTCCATCTCATTGACATCTCTTGCATCGGTGTTGTGACACAGAGATCAATACAGCTAAGCACTGAATACAAATGCACCAACTTATTAAAAGGTCTCAGACTCGGACTATGTCTGTTCACCATCCTGAGCTGCAAAGTTCTCTTTACTTCCACTTTACTTAGGAAACATCTTTACTTGTTCTACTAAAGCGCTGGCTGTTTCAGTCTAACAAGACATTCACAAAAAGGCTTCATCAAACAACTGGAAAAACCCACAGCAGAAATTAATTGGA
The DNA here is from genome assembly GCA_036937835.1 of Pampus argenteus. Lineage (NCBI taxonomy): Eukaryota > Metazoa > Chordata > Actinopteri > Scombriformes > Stromateidae > Pampus > Pampus argenteus. Next base: position 15,885,273 of record CM072875.1, read on the forward strand.
AAACTTTGGAGAAACATATGCCAGCCAACCAAAAGAGAACATTATTTTCCCTTATTTTAGACATTTAATTGACTTAAGTCAGTCATGCATCTTTTCCAACACATGCAAATGAAATGAAATGAAGGAACGCATCAACATGTTTTTTTGAGGATGCTTGTTATACTTTGTACAATACTTCATCTAAAAAATGCCAACATCAACACTACTAATATTGCAATCTTGGTAAAAAAAAAGTATTTATGTAGGTGTTCAATACTGATTACTTTGTTGTTTGATCTCTCAATTAATCATTTGTTAAAATAAAATAGTGAAAATGACCAATTACCATTTCCCAGAGCCCACTGTGATGTATTTAAATAGCTTTTTTGTTTTTTGTTCATTCAAAGGGAGTTTGGAGTAGGAAATGTTAAATGACTTCAACTATTAATTGATTCATATTGATTCTAGTGTCATTAATTTTTTCGGTTGTTTTTGTTGTTTTTATTTTGTTGCCAGTTTAAAATCCCTAATATGAAAAATATGAATGATCTTTAAGTATATTGTGAATCCCCCCCAAAAAAGAGAGCCATTTCTCGTCATGCTTGCCAAAGATAAGGTCGATTTCCCCTCAAACAAAGGCTTAGCAATGCCCCAAAAGACAAAAAAAGATGAAGTCATATAAAAATTATGACCACTCCTCAAGATGTGCTGTAAGAGATAGACACACATGAGCTTCATAACTCAAATTGAGCTGTGGCCTCTTTTCCCTTTTTAACATGACACTGCACCTGATGAGATGGGAAGATAGCAGAAGGCCTTTTTTCCAACCTGAATTCCTCGGTCTCTTTCCACTGGATCATGGAAAGGCCATAAATGCAGCGGATGACTTTGTTACCATGTACAAACAAAGGACACAAATCAGTTCAATGAGTAACCACAGTCACTCACTTATTCCATGCTGTGTTCTCAATGGATGTATACAAACTAAAGAACGTCTATGTGTTGAAGTAACTGCATACAATACAATAAATGCAGGGTTGCTTTGAACGAGAAGCCAAAAGAAGATCTTTAACCATTGCGTTAAATATTGATGTCGGACATGAAAACGATACATAAAGTCGTATTGTTTGTCGTTCATTTAGACTGAAAAGCAGCAGCACTAGACGCATAATTAACAGTGACAGAAATGCAGCACTACTTGATTTTTTTTTACTACACAATAGATATGTTGTCAATATATGTGTCTTTATGGTTAAAAAGTAAAAAGAACAAAAAGCTTTCGATGACATACATGTCTGGCCTCGGGTGCGTCTGCTGCACGGCACTGATCTCTCTACAAAAGTATCAGTGCTGCCAGATAACCTGCCCTGTACAGAGGCACTATTGTCCCCGAGTGAAACCAAAATCCTGCACCTCGCCAGCAGCACTCTAGACTCTCCACCGCTCAGACATGATGCAGTTTATCAAAGATGGGAAGGAGGGCGGGTGAGAAATGATCCTCCAGCTCCCACGGCCCAAAACTAAAAAGCCATATTTCCAACAATGGCTGCAGCAGATGTAAGTCTGGGAAGGTCGTCAGAGGACCAGCTAGACACGGCAGCAGCAGTAGTTATACACCAGGGCCACTCTGGACTCTAAAACCCAGACTAGAGATTCTAGGATTACACAGGATCATAACCTATATATATTTCACTACCGACATCCATCTAGTCCCAGAGAGTGGGCTTTAATGAAAAGAAAAGGCATGGTTTTTGTGAAAGTTATGGGGGGAAAAAAATAGGTGACTGATGAAGGAAGCTGGGTTGTTAGATCCTAACAAATTGCAGAGGGAAAAACACTTACTCAGGCTGCTGAAATGCACAGCAGGACTGAAATTTTGTCATGATTCAGCTCGACTTTGGCAGGTGTGCGGGCACATTTAAATGCAGAAAAGATGGAGCCGAACTTCGCCTACATATATTATCTTCCAATCTCGTTCTGCTGAGAAGTTGAATAATCCATTAACACTGGAAACATATTGATATAAGCAGGTTATCCTGTGCCCAAAGCGAGCCGGGGAGCCTTGCTTTAGGGATTAAGGATTTAGCCTACAACATGCCCCTGAGATTAGTTTGATCTTTCACAGGTTATCTCATATAGACCATTTAGAGTCAACTCTGAGACAGGTTCACCTCATATCAGCACTTTGGTAGCTTAAAAAAGTGACATTCCACATTAAAAGGTAGAAAAAAATATCATCACCACTTCAGTACAGCTCCAGTCACAAACAGAAGGAGTCAAATTTAGCATTCATACAGGAAATAAATCATCACAGTTATTACTTGTGTTTGGCTGCTGGGTGAAGCTGTGAGCATTATTTACAACCTCCCCAGATAATGACAGTAAATAACCGAGCATGCCAGAAGCATAGGACATAGGAGCTTTTCTATTATTCAGTAAGTCCTGTTTTCGACTCCCACAGAACTCATCACGCTCTGCCAGGCTGTCGCCGAGCGGAGGACTGACAGGTGGGCTTCCTGAGGGAGGAGGCTGCTCGCTGCCAGGTGCATTAGCAAATCTCAAATTTAATTCCAAGAGGCCCAAATGTCTTCTCCATAATAGGACTTCAATGAGAGGTGGGCCGAAAAGCCGGACCAGAACAACCACCAAGTTCATTTCCCCACAGATGATTATCATTTAATCACTTTGGGTATCCATCTTTTATTGGAGAAATGATCTTTTTTTTATATATACTTTGTCACAAATGTTTCTAATCTTGCATGGAACATATGCAGATTTACCGCTCACAATTCTTGATCTCAACCAGAGGTAGAAAAACAGGATTTCTCAGTTTTAGCTGCGTCCAGTTGAAGCGTAATCGCCTGTGTTTACACATTACATATGTAGAGAACACAAACACAAACACAGAACAATGTGCAGCAGTTGTCGATTTTTCATGCATGATTTCCATTCCAGTTTTTTTCTCTAACTTGAAACTTTTGCCACTTCCAAATTAACAGATGTTTTCCCTTGTTCCCTTAGCAACACAGAAACTTCCAGATCAAACAGACTCCAAATTAGATCCAATAGTTACCCATTCCTGAAAACCCATGTAGCTCCCTGTCCTGTCTGATTTTAAAATAACCCCTTTATACGTTGAGAAAATTATCCTTATTAAGGTTTATAAAAACTGGATTATATCAGAAATGCCCCGTCACTAAGACTACTCGTATCACAGTACCGCAGCGTGCCAGGAAAACAAACACTCAGACTTTAAAATAAAAGTTGTCTGATGTCTGGACATCCATATTCAAATCATCGTCATTACGTGCGATGTAATTAAGAAAAAAAGATTGTGCATATTGTGGTACCCTCCAGGTACAGGTAGATGTGTTGTGTTAATCAAGATGAAAAAACACCGTCACATATCCACGCTTTTGCATGCTGTTTGAGTTTTGATATCATAGTGACATAACTGCCGGTTTGACATCTTGTTCAAATCAGGATTGACTATTGTGGACACTGTGTGCTTGGAAAACATGATGCGCCACATAGAAACATCTGTCTCAGCTCCTGGCCAAAAAAAAAAAAAAAAACAACCAACAGGAACAACAACAACAACCAAAACGGTCATGCAATACGGTAGTATTCACATTTCCTTCGGTTATTAAACCAAATTCGTACCACATAGTCTCGTCGCAACGGCTCATTTCTAATCCTTATTTACGGTGGGAAACTGAGGAGACTTGCTGCTGCGTGAAATGTGTGCTGCCTAGTTTGTTTAGAAGCCCAGAAATATTTAGGAACTCTGTCTTTTTGGCTGACAAACACTTTTTGATTTGTTATGGTTTTCTTGAAACTAGCCATTACTTTGTCGGCGCGGACAGGAAAATGCAACTTGCACGTGCGCCGCTGGCACTAAACAAGCTGTGCTTATCTGTTTGTAATAAGAAACAACAGTGTGATGAGCCCGGACACTATGATTCATGAGAATAGGAAGACATTAGGCAGTAAAGTGATACTTCTGGTCACTTTCTCTCCTCAAAATCTGGCCTTTATGAGAAGGCCGAGTCACTCAAAACTACAAATGTGACGTGAATGTGAATATTTTTTAAGTGTTTCATCCAACACTAACATGTTGAGATGTGTCCATTTAAGAGACACGTTAAAGTATTTAATATATTCTGTGAAACATTAAAAAAAAGGGGACTGAAACAACAGTCAAAACAGTGATGTTTATAAAAACCAAAAGATGTGTGTGACCTTTACTTCAGGGCCAAAAGAAAGCATTAAAATAAGCAGAGCAAGAGGATTTATGAAACCTGCCACTTCAGCGCTAGTCTCCATATTCAGGCATATTCATCAGCATCCAGGCTCATCCAGGTTTTGTCATTTCTGTAAGTGAGTGACTTTCTTCACATTTTGATCTAATTTCCTCTGATGTAAACTGCACACATGCGCCGGAGTCTTGTATCATGTAAGAGGATGCTCCATGTATATGCACATACACACACGCATATATAAACACACACATATATATAAACACCAGCTGAATGGACAACAGAAAGAAAAGCTGATCAATGTGAAGTTTTCAGTATGTGGCAGCTTGTCCCATTTTTTTTTATTTATTTCAGTTTTGCCTGCAGAGAAAAGAAAGGTTGAGAAAAACAACATTTTACAAGATATATAAAAAAAAAAAAAAAAAAAAAAGAATCATTAAGGGACTAGAAAAAAGTACGTCAGTGAATTGCACAATCCACATCCCCTCCCTGCAGCATCATTCATCATCAAATCCACGTACTGGTATTCATTTCACAATAGACTTTATGCACTTCACTAATTGATTATTCAATCACAACTTTTGCGCAACATTTACGAGACTTCACTGTGATTATTTTTAAAAACAAACTTCTCTGTAGCTTTTTTTTTTAACCAGCCTGAACACCGAAGACTGTGAGAAACTTTTTCTCCCACGCTGGATCACGTTTCTCTCTCCGACTGTGATTTCTGTGAGATTTATTTGTAGAAAATGCTGCACAAACAAAAAAAAGAAGGAGAAAGCGAAAGCCTTCTTACCAATCCCAACCCGGCCACGTACATGTCGCCTAACAGCTCCCTGACATACCTTTCTTTTCCGCCAGAACACATGAGCCCAAGCAGAGCAGAGAGGTGAGGGTGATCCACTTCACGGAACGGGTCGCCATCGTGTTTTTATTTTCAAGCTCCCTGGTCAAAGAGGTGTCATTCCATACCGATATTCCGCTTTATCAAAAAACCTACAAAAATAATCTTTAAAGTCTTTTCCTCGTTAAGACTTTTCCTTCTCTTGGAAAGTCAAACTTTGACAGCTCCTCCTCCTCGAAGATATCTCCAGCAGTCGGAGCTGAAGCAGTGGGACAAACCACTGGCTGCTCTCTGACGTCAACAAGAGGGAGGATAGATGCGGGTGTAAAGCTCTCTCAGGTACAGGCAGGGTGGGAAACGGGGGAAACAAGCCGGACACTGTTACACACGGTCGGGCTATGTTCAGGAAGTGGTCTGCACGATGGTGAAGGACACATGCTTTGTATTAAAATGGAAAAAAAAAACACTGCACTGATATTATTATTTTTTTTTTTTTCTGCACCACTGAGACCAAACCAGTTTCTCTCAGTGATGCAATGAAAAAAGCTGAATAAACTTCCTGGCAGTCAGTATGTTTGACAATAGAAGACTAAACAAATAGTGCCTGCAAAAAAAAATTAAAAAAAATAAATCTGATCTCATCTTTAAATAAAATAAATTTTTAATCAATTAAGCAATTCATTATTTAGTCTAAATAGCATCAAAGCATATAGAAAAAAATACCCATCATATGACCCCAGACCCAAAGTTCATGTTCAGATCCTGTAGACATTTAATAGCTTTAACGAATAATCGATTATCAAACTTTTGTGTTGATTGATTTTCAGTTGAACCAGTAATCATTTCAGAACTGCATACAAACACGTTAGAGGGCAATTTAATTCAGCTAAACTGAACTTTTAAGTGCAGCTAAAGTTGATATTTATGATATGAGTTTAGAATATGTCATTGGTGACTGCAGCATTTTAGTATGCATGTAAAAAAATATATAAAAACCTGTTTTAATTCATTTGCAGTTACCAACAGGAACATAATAATAATAATAATTAAAACCGCAAGCGGTGTTGTAGTCCCTCGCTACTGCCGCCCGCCGCTAATGCCGCCCGCCGCTGCCCGACGTGCTGCAACGCTTGAAAAATAAATGCGACGGTGAAAAATGCAGGAATCTGTAGGATTTCAATAGGTTTTCAATGGGCAAAAAAGGCCATTGGTTTTCAATGGGGAAAGTTCCATTGGTTTTCAATGGGGAAAATTCCCAATGTTTTTCAATGGGGAAAATGAAAATGAAAATGGCAGACTCCCTGTTGGGAAAAGTGAAGTTGCGCAAGAGACTTTGTTGTTCATCTCCTTAGTCTACACATGTGTACCGAGTTTCATGTTCCAACTCCATAAAAACCCTTATGGGGAGGGGGTTTTGAAAAATTCAAGGGGGCGCTGTGGAGCCATTTTTTGCCGCACATGGGCGGGGCCCTAGCACATGTTAGAAGGTCTGACTGTTGATGTGTGTATAAAATTTCATGTTCCTACGACTTTGTTAAAGGCACCAAAAAGGCAGCTGAAATTTGTTGCTGAGTCATGGTTAGCGGCCGCTCCGGGTAAAATTCAATTTAAAATGGCCGGCTTCCTGTTGGGAATAGACCATTGGTGCAAGAGACTTTTTTGTTCATCTGGTGATGCTACACATGTGTACCGATTTTCATCTTCCAACTCCATAAAAACCCCTATGGGGAGGGGTTTTTAAAGATTTCAAGGGGGCGCTGTAGAGCCATTTTTTGCCTTACAGGGGCGTGGCTCTATGGGATGTTAGAAGGTCCGATGCTTGGCTACGCTGGCAAATTTGGTGATCCTACGTGTTTCTTAAAGCCGCCAAAACGGCAAACGTATTTTTTGGCGATAATTTTGAGAGACGCCGCGCTGCCGCGCGGACGCCATTGGACGTAGCTGCATGGCGTTCATAATGGAGGTTCAGCAAGTGGTTCTGGGTGTTTTAGAAGTGGAATGAAATTGATGGCATTAAGCATGTGTCGTCAGTATGGGGCAACGTAAAGGGTGGCGGCGTGGAGGCATTGAGCCACGCCCACGGGCGTGGCCATTATCAAACGACACAGGGCGTCACCCTTCACCTGTGTCTGAAGTTTGGAGGCGATAGGATTTTTTTAAAGGCGTCCAAAAGGCAAACGTAATTTTTCGGCGAATGACCCAAAATGGCCGGGCTGCCACGCAAAGGCGGTTACTGGTAGCGGCACGCCGTTTGTCGTGCGGCTTCACCGACGTGTTTTCTGTTTTTTAGAAGTGAAACGAAGGCGACAGAGTAAACGGTGCGCTCGCCGTATACGTGGGTGTAAATAGCGACCATTTCCTGTTACCACGGGCGGGCGCCATGAGCGAGCCGGGTCGTTGATACATAGGAACGTTCAGGGCCGGAGACCCGTTCTAAGTTCCGAATTTGAAGCGGCTAGGATTTTTTTTGTGGCCGTGAGAGGCGTTCGTGCGTTTATGGCGAACGGCGTCCGTCGGGCAAAACTTTAGGCCTCCCTACGAGCTACGCCCTCTGGCGAATCGATGCGCAGAGCACAACTTAAGCTCAGCTACGTCCGATGATGATTTTTGCCGAGTTTGGAGTCTGTGGTGCGAGAGCCCTAGGACGAGTTCGTTTTGGCTAAAAACCGCCCGATTCAAAATGGCCGACTTCCTGTTTGACTTAGAGCGTGGGTCCAAGAGGCAACTGCCCTTTTTTTTTTATGCTTGACATGTTTCCCGAGTTTCATAGGGCTACTTGAAAGTCGCCGAAAAGCCTATGGGCTTTTTGAAAATTTGTAGGGGGCGCTAGAGAGGCATTTTGCACAGGGGGCGCTGGCGCGCCCCCCTCAACGGCGATTCGGAAAAGGTCACATCTGCCCGTCACGTCGTATCAACTTTTTGAGCGCGTTCAAGGGGCGTTTTTGGCTGTCGAACAGTGGCGTGAATAATAATGCGTAATAATAATAATTAAAACCGCAAGCGGTGTTGTAGTCCCTCGCTACTGCCGCCCGCCGCTAATGCCGCCCGCCGCTGCCCGACGTGCCGCAACGCTTGAAAAATAAATGCGACGGTGAGAAATGCAGGAATCTGTAGGATTTCAATAGGTTTTCAATGGGCAAAAAAGCCCATTGCTTTTCAATGGGGAAAGTTCCATTGGTTTTCAATGGGGAAAATTCCCATTGTTTTTCAATGGGAAAAATCAGAATCAAAATGGCCGACTCCCTGTTGGGAATAGTGAATTTGCGCAATAGACGTTTTTGTTCATCTCCGTGAGTTCCACATGTGTACCGATTGTCATGTTCCTGCTCCATAAAAACCCCTATGGGGAGGGGTTTTTTAAAAATTCAAGGGGGCGCTGTGGAGCCATTTTTTGACGCACATGGGCGGGGCCCTAGCACATGATAGAAGGTGTGACTGTTGACGTGTGTATGAAATTTCATGTTCCTACGACTTTGTTAAATCCACTAAAAAGGCCGCCGAATTTTTTTGCTGAGTCATGGTTAGGGGCCGCTCCGGGAAAAATTCAATTTAAAATGGCCGGCTTCCTGTTGGGAATAGACCATTGGTGCAAGAGACTTTTTTGTTCATCTGGTGATGCTACACATGTGTACCGATTTTCATCTTCCAACTCCATAAAAACCCCTATGGGGAGGGGTTTTTGAAAGTTTCAAGGGGGCGCTGTTGAGCCATTTTTTGCCTTACAGGGGCGTGGCTCCATGGGATGTTAGAAGGTGCGAGGCTTGGCTACGCTGGTAAATTTGGTGATCCTACGTGTTTCTTAAAGCCGCCAAAACGGCAAACGTATTTTTTGGCGAAAAATTTGAGAGACGCCGCGCTGCCGCGCGGACGCCATTGGACGTAGCTGCATGGCGTTCATAATGGAGGTTCAGCAAGTGGTTCTGGGTGTTTTACAAGTGGAATGAAATTGATGGCATTAAGCATGTGTCGTCAGTATGGGGCAACGTAAAGGGTGGCGGCGTGGAGGCAATAAGCCACGCCCACGGGCGTGGCGATTATCAAACGACACAGGCCGCCACCCTTCACCTGTGTATGAAGTTTGGAGGCGATAGGAATTTGTTAAAGGCGTCAAAAAGGCAAACGTAATTTTGCGGCGAATGACCCAAAATGGCCGGGCTGCCACGCAAAGGCGGTTACTGGTAGCGGCACGCCGTTTGTCGTGCGGCTTCACCGACTTGTTTTCTGTTTTTTAGAAGTGAAACGAAGGCGACAGAGTAAACGGTGCGCTCGCCGTATACGTGGGTGTAAATAGCGACCATTTCCTGTGACCACGGGCGGGCGCCATGAGCGAGCCGGGTCGTTGATACATAGGAACGTTCAGGGCCGGAGACCCGTTCTAAGTTCCGAATTTGAAGCGGCTAGGATTTTTTTTGTGGCCGTGAGAGGCGTTCGTGCGTTTATGGCGAGCGGCGTCCGTCGGGCAAAACTTTAGGCCTCCCTACGAGCTACGCCCTCTGGCGAATCGATGCGCAGAGCACAACTTAAGCTCAGCTACGTCCGATGATGATTTTTGCCGAGTTTGGAGTCTGTGGTGCGAGAGCCCTAGGACGAGTTCGTTTTGGCTATAAAACGCCCGATTCAAAATGGCCGACTTCCTGTTGGAATTTCGGCGTCGGCCCAAGAGGCAACTGCCCTTTTTTTTTTATGCTTGACATGTTTTCCGAGTTTCATAGGGCTACTTGAAAGTCGCCCACTTTGTCTATGGCTTTTTTGAAACGGTGTAGGGGGCGCTAGAGAGTCATTTTGCACAGGGGGCGCTGGCGCGCCCCCCTCAACGCCGATTCGGAAAAGGCCGCCCGTTCCTGCCATGTCGTTTCAACTTTTTGAGCATGGGCAAGGGGTGCAAATGCCCGTCGAAGAGTGTCAGGAATAAAAATAATAATAATAAACAGCTCAATTTTAATAGTCCCTCACTCCTTTCACTTTGTGAGGGCGAGGGACTAATTAAAACCGCAAGCGGTGTTGTAGTCCCTCGCTACTGCCGCCCGCCGCTAATGCCGCCCGCCGCTGCCCGACGTGCTGCAACGCTTGAAAAATAAATGCGACTGTGAGAAATGCAGGAATCTGTAGGATTTCAATAGGTTTTCAATGGGCAAAAAAGGCCATTGGTTTTCAATGGGTAAAAATGCCATTGGTTTTCAATGGGTAAAAATGCCATTGGTTTTCAATGGGCAAAATTTACATTGGTTTTCAATTGGGGAAATTCCAATGGTTTTCAATGGGGAAAATTTCCATTGATTTTCAATGAGGGAAAATTAAATAGAAAATGGCAGACTCCCTGTTGGGAAAAGTAAAGTTGCGCAAGAGACTTTTTTGTTCATCTCCTTAGTCTACACATGTGTACCGAGTTTCATGTTTCAACTCCATAAAAACCCTTATGGGGAGGGGGTTTTGAAAATTTCAAGGGGGCGCTGTGGAGCCATTTTTTGCCGCACATGGGCGTGGGTCAATGGGATGTTAGAAGGTGCGAGCCTTTGCTACGCTAGCAAATTTGGTGATCCTACGTGTTTCTTAAGGGTGGTTTTATGCCGACAAAGTGTGAAACGTGTATTTTTGGCCAAAGGATTTGAAAGACGCAAATTTTCTCGAGCCGTAGCGGCCACGCCCTTTGAGCTACGGATGCGCAGAGCACAACTTGAGATCAGCTGAGTCTGGAGATGATGTCAGGCAAATTTGAAGTGGATTGGCCGAAATCCCTCGGACGAGTTCGTTTTCAGTAGAGAAACTAAAATTAAAAATGGCCGACATTCGGTTTGGAATAGACCATTGGTGCCAGAGACTTTTTTGTTCATCTGGTTATGGTACACAAGTGTACTGATTTTCATCTTCCAACTCCTTAAAAACCCCTATGGGGAGGGGTTTTGAGATGTTCTAGGGGGCGCTGTTGAGCCATTTTTTACATTACATGGTTGTGGCCCAATGGGATGTTAGAAGGTGCGCGTCTTGTCTACGCTGCCAAATTTGGTGATCCTACGTGTTTCTTAAAGGCGCAAAAAAGGGAAACGTATTTTTTGGCGGCAAAATCGAAGGACGGCGCGCCGCCATGCGGACGCCATTGTACGTGGCTGCATGACGTTCATAATGGAGCTTCAGGAAGTGGTTCTGGGTGTTTTAGAAGTGGAACGAAATTGATGGCTCGAAACATGTGGCGTCAGTATGTGTCAACGTAAAGGGTGGCGGCGTGGAGGCTATAAGCCCCGCCCATGGGCGTGGTCAGCATCAAACGACACAGGGCGTCACCCTTCACCTGTGTCTGAAATTTGAAGGCGATAGGATTTTTTGAAAGGCGTCAAAAAGGCAAACGTATTTTTTCGGCGATAGATCGAAAATGGCCGAGCTGCCACGCAAAGGCGGTTACTGGTAGCGGTACGACGTTGGTCGTGCAGCTTCACCGACTTGTTTTTTATTTTTTAGAAGTGAAACGAAGGCGACAGAGTAAACAGTGCGCTCGCCGTATACGTGTGCGTAAAATGCGACCATTTCCTGTTACCACGGGCGGGCGCCATAAGTGACGCGGGTCGTTGATACATAGGATCGTTCAGGGCCGGAGACCCGTTCTAAGTTCCGAATTTGAAGCGGCTACGATTATTTTTGTGGCCGTGAGAGGCGTTTGTATTTTTATGGCGAGCGGCGTCCTTCGCCCAAAACTTTAGGCCTCCCTACGAGCTACGCCCTCTGGCGAAACGATGCGCAGAGCACAACTTAAGCTCAGCTACCTCCGATGATGATTTGTGCCGAGTTTGGAGTCTGTGGTGCGAAAACCCTAGGACGAGTTCGTTTTGGCGAAAAAACGCCCGATTCAAAATGGCCGACTTCCTGTTGGAATGTCGGCTTCGGCCCAAGAGGCAACTGCCCTTTTTTTTTTATGCTTGACATGTTTCCCGAGTTTCATGGGGCTACTTGAATGTCGCCGACTTTGTCTATGGGTTTTGTGCAACGTTGTAGGGGGCGCTAGAGAGTCATTTTGCACAGGGGGCGCTGGCGCGCCCCCCTCAATCGCTATTCGGAAAAGGTCGCATCTGCCCGTCACGTCAAACCAACTTTTTGAGCGTGGCAAACGCCCCGAATTTCGCAAAACAGTCGGTCAAGAATAATAATGAAGAATAAACAGCTCAATTTTAATAGTCCCTCACTCCTTTCACTTTGTGAGGGCGAGGGACTAATTAAAACCGCAAGCGGTGTTGTAGTCCCTCGCTACTGCCGCCCGCCGCCGCCCGACATGCGTCATGCACCTGGAAAATAAATGCGACGGTGAGAAATGCAGGAATCTGTAGGATTTCAATAGGTTTTCAATGGGCAAAAAAGGCCATTGCTTTTCAATGGGGAAAGTTCCATTGGTTTTCAATGGGGAAAATTCCCAGTGTTTTTCAATGGGAAAAATGAAAATGAAAATGGCCGACTCCCTGTTGGGAAAAGTACACTTGCGCAAGAGGCTTTTTTGTTCATCTCCTTAGTCTACACATGTGTACCGAGTTTCATGTTCCAACTCCATAAAAACCCTTATGGGGAGGGGTTTTTGAAAATTTCAAGGGGGCGCTGTGGAGCCATTTTTTGCCGCACATGGGCGTGGGTCAATGGGATGTTAGAAGGTGCGAGCCTTTACTACGCTAGCAAATTTGGTGATCCTACGTGTTTCTTAAGGGTGGTTTTATGGCGGCAAACGGTGAAAAGTGCATTTTTGGTCAAAGGAATTGAAAGACGCAATTTTTCTCGAGATCTAGCGGCCACGCCGTTTGAGCTACGGATGTGCAGAGCACAACTTAAGATCAGGTGAGTCTGGAGATGATGTCAGGCAAATTTGAAGTGGATTGGCCGAAATCCCTCGGACGAGTTCGTTTTCAGTAGAGAAACTTAAATCCAAAATGGCCGACTTTCAGGTTGGAGTAGACCATTGGTGCCAGAGACTTTTTTGTTCAACTGGTTATGGTACACAAGTGTACCGATTTTCATGTTGCAACTCCATAAAAACCCCTATGGGGAGGGGTTTTGAGATGTTCTAGGGGGCGCTGTGGAGCCATTTTTAACATTACATGGGTGTGGCTCAATGGGATGTTAGAAGGTGCGCGCCTTTGCCACGCTAGCAAATTTGGTGATCCTACGTGTCTCTTAAAGGCGCAAAAAAGGCAAACGTATTTTTTGGCGGCAAAATCAAAAGACGGCGCGCCGCCACGCGGACGCCATTGTACGTAGCTGCATGGCGTTCATAATGGAGCTTCAGCAAGTGGTTCTGGATGTTTTAGAAGTGGAATGAAATTGATGCGTCCAAACATGTGGCGTCAGTATGTGTAAACGTAAAGGGTGGCGGCGTGAAGGCTATAAGCCCCGCCCATGGGCGTGGTCGGCATCAAACGACACAGGGCGTCAGCCTTCACCTGTGTATGAAATTTGAAGGCGATAGGATTTTTTGAAAGGCGTCAAAAAGGCAAACGTAATTTTTCGGCGATTGACCCAAAATGGCTGAGCTGCCACGCAAAGGCGGTTACTGGTAGCGGCACGCCGTTGGTCGTGCAGCTTCACCGACTTGTTTTCTGTTTTTTAGAAGTGAAACGAAGGCGACAGAGTAAACGGTACGCTCGCCGTATACGTGGGAGTAAATAGCGACCATTTCCTGTTACCACGGGCGGGCGCCATGAGCGACCCGGGTCGTTGATACATAGGATCGTTCAGGGCCGGAGACCCGTTCTAAGTTCCGAATTTGAAGCGGCTCCGATTTTTTTTGTGGGCGTGAGAGGCGTTCGTATTTTTATGGCGAGCGGCGTCCGTCGGGCAAAACTTTAGGCCTCCCTATGAGCTACGCCCTCTGGCGAAACGATGCGCAGAGCACAACTTAAGCTTAGCTAGGTCCGATGTTGATTTGTGCCGAGTTTGGAGTCTGTGGTGCGAAAACCCTAGGACGAGTTCGTTTTGGCTAAAAAACGCCCGATTCAAAATGGCCGACTTCCTGTTTGACTTGAAGCGTCGGCCCAAGAGGCAACTGCCCTTTTTTTTTTATGCTTGACAAGTTTCCCGAGTTTCATGGGTTTTTTTGAAAGTCGCCAAAAAGTCTATGGGCTTTTTGGAAATTTGTAGGGGGCGCTAGAGAGTCATTTTGCACAGGGGGCGCTGGCGCGCCCCCCTCAACGGCGATTCGGAAAAGGTCGCATCTGCCCGTCACGTTGTATCAACTTTTTGAGCGTGTTCAAGGGGCGTTTTTGGCTGTCGAAGAGTGTCAGGAATAATAATGCGTAATTAAAACCGCAAGCGGTGTTGTAGTCCCTCGCTACTGCCGCCCGCCGCTAATGCCGCCCGCCGCTGCCCGACGTGCTGCAACGCTTGAAAAATAAATGCGACTGTGAGAAATGCAGGAATCTGTAGGATTTCAATAGGTTTTCAATGGGCAAAAAAGCCCATTGCTTTTCAATGGGGAAAGTTCCATTGGTTTTCAATGGGGAAAATTCCCAATGTTTTTCAATGGGGGAAAATGAAAATCAAAATGGCCGACTCCCTGTTGGGAATAGTAAATTTGCGCAATACACTTTTTTGTTCATCTCCTTACTCTACACATGTGTACCGAGTTTCATGTTCCAACTCTATAAAAACGCCTATGGGGAGGGGTTTTTGAAAATTTCAAGGGGGCGCTGTTGAGCCATTTTTCGCCGCACATGGGCGGGGCCCTAGCACGTGTTAGAAGGTGTGAGTGTTGATGTGTGTATGAAATTTCATGTTCCTACGACTTTGTGAAATCCACTAAAAAGGCAGCCGAAGTTTATAGCTGAGTCATGGTTAGCGGCGGCTCCGGGAAAAATTCAATTTAAAATGGCCGGCTTCCTGTTTGGAATAGACCATTGGTGCAAGAGACTTTTTTGTTCATCTGGGGACGCTACACATGTGTACCGATTTTCATCCTCCAACTCCATAAAAACCCCTATGGGGAGGGGTTTTTAAAGATTTCAAGGGGGCGCTGTTGAGCCATTTTTTGCCTTACAGGGGCGTGGCTCCATGGGATGTTAGATGGTGTGAGCCTTGGCTACGCTGGCAAATTTGGTGATCCTACGTGTTTCTTAAAGCCGCCAAAACGGCAAACGTATTTTTTGGCGAAAAATTTGAGAGACGGCGCGCTGCCGCGCGGACGCCATTGGACGTAGCTGCATGGCGTTCATAATGGAGGTACAGCAATTGGTTCTGGGTGTTTTAGAAGTGGAATGAAATTGATGGCATTAAGCATGTGTCGTCAGTATGGGGCAACGTAAAGGGTGGCGGCGTGGAGGCATTAAGCCACGCCCACGGGCGTGGCCATTATCAAACGACACAGGGTGCCACCCTTCACCTGTGTCTGAAGTTTGGAGGCGATAGGATTTTTTTAAAGGTGTCAAAAAGGCTCCCGAACTTTTTTTGCGAATGACCCAAAATGGCCGCGCTGCCACGCAAAGGCGGTTACTGGTAGCGGCACGCCGTTTGTCGTGCGGCTTCACCCACTTGTTTTCTGTTTTTTAGAAGTGAAACGAAGGCGACAGAGTAAACGGTGCGCTCGCCGTATACGTGTGCGTAAAACGCGACCATTTCCTGTTACCACGGGCGGGCGCCATGAGCGACCCGGGTCGTTGATACATAGGAACGTTCAGGGCCGGAGACCCGTTCTAAGTTCCAAATTTGAAGCGGCTACGATTTTTTTTGTGGCCGTGAGAGGCGTTCGTGCGTCTATGGCGAGCGGCGTCCGTCGGGCAAAACTTTAGGCCTCCCTACGAGCTACGCCCTGTGGCGAAATGATGCGCAGAGCACAACTTAAGCTCAGCTAGGTCCGATGTTGATTTGTGCCGAGTTTGGAGTCTGTGGTGCGAAAACCCTAGGACGAGTTCGTTTTGGCTAAAAAACGCCCGATTCAAAATGGCCGACTTCCTGTTGGAATGTCGGCTTCGGCCCAAGAGGCAACTGCCCTTTTTTTTTTATGCTTGACATGTTTCCCGAGTTTCATGGGGCTACTTGAAAGTCGCCCACTTTGTCTATGGCTTTTTTGCAACGGTCTAGGGGGCGCTAGAGAGTCATTTTACACAGGGGGCGCTGGCGCGCCCCCCTCAACGCCGATTCGGAACAGGTCGCCCGTTCCTGCCATGTCGTATCAACTTTTTGAGCATGGCTAGGGGGTGCAAATGCCCGTCGAAGAGGTGCATGAATAACTAATAATAATAATAAACACAACGATTTTAATAGTCCCTCACTCCTTTCACTTTGTGAGGGCGAGGGACTAATAATAATAAACAGCACAATTTTAATAGTCCCTCACTCCTTTCACTTTGTGAGGGCGAGGGACTAATAAACAGCTCAATTTTAATAGTCCCTCACTCCTTTCACTTTGTGAGGGCGAGGGACTAATAAACATATAAATTGTCTCAGGTTAATCTAGAATTAAAGACGCATCTTGTAGCTGAAGATATAGAAAGTTAAACAAGAGGATGAAGATGTCAAACCCAATATCTAAAGTTGTCATTGAATTTAACCCATAACAGCAAAGCTCAGTAAGATCTTGGTACTGTTCTTTACCCTCATTCAGTGTATTTTCTGTCCTCAGTGTCAGCGTCATGCAGGGGTTAAATGGACAACATGTCTAGACTGTTGACAGAGTGTCTGTCTCATTGGAGCTGAGCTTAATTGGATGTCAAGCTGCTTAAATGTGTTTGTTGTTGTACACAGATCAGACTCTATGGGGACGGGAGTGATAGAAATCATTTTTCACACTGGTGTTTATTTCATTACAGGAAGCCTAATGGTTCGGCAAATTGTCTTTGGTTTTACTGTTAGAGGAAGAGGTTATTGTGTTGGGTGAAATTATGACCGTTCCCCTTCAGGAGAAATTACCTAATGTGAAAGCTAACGTTTCACATCGCAGCGAGCTGTTCTGAATTTCGCCGTGGATCTGATGCAACTGACAGTTTGACTGTTAGCCGCTGTCATTGAGAAACAGAAGAAGAAAAAAAAAAATATCTGTCATTTAAGTCAATGGAGGGAAGAGATTGGTAACTGAAGGTGCACCATTAGGTGAGTAAGGTATTTGCTTTCTCAAGGTTACACACACTTTTTAAATGGATACAAGGCTCATAAAAAAGGATCAAGTGAGGTCAAATATTCCAGGATTGTTTATATTTTTGGATAATTTCAGCCTTATTTAGGGTTATATAATTGAATCTGGGGGTGGGGAGGTTGGTTTTTTTAATGTTTAGAAACTAAGGTTTGCCACATACTAAGCCAACGATGGAGGCTCGTTAAAATGAAAAAGAAAAAAGGATCACCTTGGATCCTCACCAGCGGCTGATTTCTACACCACTGGCCAATGTCTCAATTATGAAATGCCCCGCAGCAAGAAAGAAAGAAGTCCACGTTGTTGCAGTCTTTTATATCGCTATCCATCGCTGCCATGAAGCTCTGTGTGTTTGTTTTTTTACAGGCCTACCCTGAGCCTTACACCCCAGCTGCTTCTCAGCCAAGCGGAAACAACGAACAAACACAGAATAATGGCCCCACACCGCTACCACTGGGGTTTCAAAAGACAGTGAGAGTAGCTACTGGCTGGCAAAGCAAATACATATCCCACCTTGCAATACTGTACTCTCACATTTTCCGTATATTTTGTTTTTGTGTCCTGGTATTCAGCACCTGAAGGCACATTATGGATTAGTATGTATTAATTAACGCAGCACATTTTTTGAGACCTGTTCAAGTACAGTAAAAAGCTAAACCACAGAAGATTACTTCTAAGAGCATTTTATTAACTAACGTGAAGGAGTCTTAATAAGTGGTTCAGTGAAGCAGAAAGGTTATGTGACTGTGTTGTGTTGAAGGGGAGCTGTGCTATCCTGAATTCCTGATGTCTGATCTGCATGACAGGTTCCAGATGGACCAGCAACATCTCGATATATATATTTTTTGGAAAACATGCACAGGAAAGTGCCGACACTACCGTCACTACTGCTGCTATTATTCTCTCTTCATATGGAGCGTGTCACACTGTGCACAGTACAAAGATGAGACAGGGGAGGATGAGCACGACACATGTGATCGTATAGGATTCACTGTCACTCGGGGGCACAACATCTGCTGCATCCGCCACAAGCAGATGTCGTCACACTAGTGATGTTTCAGAGGATGAATATGATAATAACCGACAGAGGAAATCTATAATCAAAATGTGCAGGTTCTGATTACTGAGTCATTGCTTTGAACCTCTGCACTATTTTGGCCACACGTCATTGCTGCCATATCACGGACATGTGAGATAAAACCAGGATTAGATGTGATTTAACCCTAGAAAGCTTTAATAATAGCTCTCTAAATCCTGTTTTTTTGCGGTATGTTGAAAGACCTCAGGCGTTTAGAACAAACTGTCAAGTACCGATTAATTAGGTTTAATTAGAGGATCCAGTGAGACTACCATCTGCCCCACCCCCCCACGAATGGAAATTATTCTTCAGCCAAACTTAAATATTTGAATGCATTGTTGTTTTTAAAATTGTAAACACACACACACATGCGCTCTTTGTTTTCTCAAGAGCGATAAGCCATGTTTTATTGTGCAGCGTTTTACCTCACCTGGTGAGGCCTCTGGTCTTTGGCTCTGAGCCATGTTTCACTTGCCGGAACATGTGGTCTCCATAGCAACCCGTACACACCTCAAAGTAAATGAATGAACCTGTTTTAATCCAATAGGTATCCCTTTCTCAACTTCTCGACCAGTCACATCCTGTTTCAAAACATGGAACACCTTGTCCACAGTTATGAGTAATGATGAATGATTTCCTAAAGGTTCTGTGTGCTCAGGTTTCAGAGGTAATTTTGCTATTACGGTTGAGAGTTTCAAAGCATACGGCATGCCACTCTGATTTCAAAATATTAATATTAATAACGTTCATTTATATGGCACTAAAATCAGTGAGGTATTTACAACAGTCAAATATAAAGCAAAAAGAAACATCATGTAAAATGTTCACTTCTGAACCACAAATCAGTTTTTTTCATTCATCAGTCACTAATAAATGGACAGTTTATCCTTCATTAAACTTTCAGAGAGCAGAGAGAGTGTATTAATAATACATAATCTATATATAATAATACATATGGGTCAAACTGAACTGTATTGTGCACAATTTTTGTTTTAAATCTAATTACAAACCATGAAAAAAGGACTAATGAGATGACAATATACCATTAAACTTAACTTTAAAGGGCCTATTATGGATTTTACTTCAGTTATCAAAGCTGCCAGAGCTGCTGGTGCTGCAACCCATTTGGTCCCTGGACATTAACAGAAAAGTAGGTGCAGATAAAAATGTGCCTTTTGTGACCGTCTTTGAGAGGATAATAATCCGCCGTCGGGGCCGGCAGAGTGTTCAGTTTGTCATCACTACCCTTTGATGTTGTCCTCATGGTTCATGGAGCTTTAACTTTACCACTGTGCACACTTATTTTATTAGGCTGAGTGTTTCCATTCCCAAAGCTGGTGCCACGGCTCTCTCACAGTAAAAAAAAAGTCACTTGTGCAATTCAAATCAGCGATGGAAAAAGTTGCCCCAACTACACAAATGTGAATAAAAGTGATTTAAAGATTTACTGTTGGACATGCTGACTGCAGCAAATTATATCAGCTTGACATTGATGATATTAATTTTCTTTCTTGTAGTACAAGTGATTGATCGAATGATATCGTGGATGTAATCAGCTTAATTTTTCTTCTACAGGTAATAACTTGTACTCTGTCATGCCATGCCATGTTGCTTTGGCACCTATATGACGCCTGCACCGAGTGACTCATTTTGGAGGGTTTACATCTTCTCCAGGCCACTTGGTGTCTCCTTGATGCCAACTCAACACGAACAGGTACCAACGATCAGACCTGTTTCTATGTTATATTATCCTGATTTATTTGCCATATTAGTACCACAAAGAAACAGAGAGAAAGCACTTGCACTGGCTATATTACTCTAAACACAAAACCCCCATCGGTGATATAAAGATTATGTGATGAGCTTCATATCTACACCTTACCATATGTCCTTTCTGTCATATCAAATCAGTGTCAGTTCAGTTTCTCCACTCATTAGTTAATGTGGAGTGGATTCAGGTTCCACAGTGTGTCTTGTGTCCACAGAGATTTGCAAGCAAATAGCTGGCGGCCAGATTTCTCAATAAAACATCGCCATCGTGTGGCTGACTTGCTTGAGGCAGCTCTCATATCTAGGTTATTATACAGTAGTGCTGAAGGAGCTATAAGTGTCTTCTGTTCTGGGTCTTCAGGCCACAGATCAACACTGTGGAACAGATATTAGTTACTGGCAAGGTGGAGGCCATATTTTGGTTTTTAGAGGCCAATAAACAGATTTGTTTTATTTATTTTATTTATTATTATTATTATTTTTACAGTGTATTGAGGTGATTTGGTAGCAAGGGAATGTAGGTCCATCAGTCCATAACCTGGATCCGACCTTTCATCATCATGAATTTAAGATCAAGCCATCTAGTCCCTTCAGGCAAACTCAAAGTCAAAACGCACATAAAGTTCTTAATAACTGCATTTCATCTGTCATGCATGTTCATCTGTAGGGCAGCTCTCATGCTGCTGCCAAGCAGCGCTGCGCTGTGTGGGAAATCAAAGCGCAGGCGTGGAGTCGGGAGGGAGCCTATCTTGCGCAGACAGGGTACTGTACATGGCCATTGATGCTGCTGGATAGATGTAGCCCCTGATGTAAATAAGAATGGCGAGGGCAGCGGGTTTAACATGTTGCGTTATCTCTGCTTGACATCGGAAAACATATTTACATCTTTTTTTTAATATAAAAGATGCGGGGTCCTTTTCTCGTTTTGTTTTTTTTCTTCATTTGAATCTGCTCTGACAGCTCGCCTGATGGTTTTTCATTTGACACAAGAGCCAAAGCAGACGGGCGGCTTCTTCTAATAAACACTCGGGAAAAACAGGTCATTATGACCTTAGTATCCTCCAGTAAAACAAAACCATCGGATTGCTTTTACGCAGCAGCTTTCTGCTTGCATTTTTTGCTTTGCATCTCGTGTGCCGTGTCCGGAGAGGAGGATCATCAGTTCAGCGTTGAGGTAAGATAAATGGCCTTCCCCTTCCTGGCAGTCATAAATGTCCGTGCTCTTCCTTCCACATCATCTGCCTCAGCGTGAAAAACATATATATGTATATGTATAAATATATATATATATTGACTCCTCACGTATCATCCGTGGGCACAATTACAATAACATGGGGACATTATAAACCATCTATCAGCCTGGTTCACTCACTGAACGGTGAAAAACACCGCGCATTCCTCATTTTGTAAAGGTGCAATGAAACAGAAGGATGCTCATTTTTGAGGTTATTACACTGCGGTCCATCCAGATCACTGATCCCAAATGTGCAACCCAGATATGATTGGTCTAATTTCAGCAATCAGAGATGCTTCACGGCGCGATGTTTTCGTTGCTAGATAGATAGATAGTTTTTTTTTTTGTGACAAGCCAGCATGTCAGAACATGCATTTGGCAGCATCACGGTGTTGGGAGGAGATTAAACATTTACAGACACAAGTTGCATAATTTGTACTTTATTAATTGATGTCATTTTATCATCCTCACCACAGGCTCCACTCCCATCACTATTAAAAGAAATGAAATGCTGAGGCCGACAGTCTCACACATACATATTATTCAATTTTATGGCTCACTGGATTAGCCTGATATCTCTGAGGGATCTGTGCCTTTGAACAAACACAACACACACACACACAGGAAACACACCCACAGGAGAGAGGAGGAGGGAAAAAAAAAAAGGATAAACAAGGCGTTTAGCTCAGCAGAAAGAAGGATAGAGTCAGAAGGGGGATGGTCAGATTAGCTATAGCTGGAGCATATCTCATAGGTTGTGTTGCGGTGATTGGGAGGCAGCTGGCTGGCTCGTGGACAGCTGTGGATAGCGTGGGCACCTTGTGGCCCTCAGCATCAGGATTGAGTCTATCAGTGACCCCTGGATGATGCTCGGTCTCACCTCTCTCCTCTGTATCACTCTCACTTTGTAGGGCAAGCAGAGGCAGAGCGACAGCCCCTGCACATGTTCACTGGCTGGCAGCCGCAAGACACAAACATCGACTAAGGTCACTAGTACGGATTCAAATGCAAACGGATGCACTCGTATCCAGAGAGCCTCCGAGCAAATAAACACAGACATATTTAAAGCTGAGCCGCTGTATGTTCACTGTGATGTTAAATATAAATGTAGCCACAGCGGCTCGTTCTCTGTGCAGTTTGTTTTTCTGCTGATAATAGTGATGGCTAGTGGCTACTCAGCCTCGTGTGAGATGCAGAAATAGATGATGCACGGCCGTATTCTTATTGCTTTTTTATTATGGGATTGGCAGAGAATGAGAGGTTGGCGATGGCTGGACACTTGCCAGCTTGAACCACTCTTGCTGGGAAGAAAAACTGGGTAGGGTAACTCATTGAACAGCTACTGTTGTGGTGCCCTTGAGCAAGACCACCGCAATGGAGGGATGTCTGTGTTTGTGCTACGTTAAAGTGAAATAAAAAGTGCTGAAAAAAAGAAACGTTGACAATTACAGATAGTGGATAGACACAAAGGGAGCTGAATTTTGCTTTTGAAAATAACATAATACAGCAGACTGGGTGATACATGTGCATTATACTAGTGATTAACCAATTAATTATCCTTTTACATTATGATTTTTCATGTGTTGTGAACAAGCAAGTGTATCCTAGTGGTTAGAGGGACAGTTGGGTTCTTTCTCTTTCCTCTGAGTTTTCTAATAAAGGCAAACAGTCCAAAACCCATCGTTAAAAACTCAAAATCTTTCCCCTTGTCTCCTCCTGCTAGGGATGGCTACAGAGGTATGGCTACCTTCCTCGCACAGAACCGGGAATGTCCGTCCTGCGCTCGGCCCAAACTATGCACTCAGCCATTGCTGCCATGCAGCGTGTCTATGGTCTCAATGTCACAGGGACACTGGATGAGAGAACCAAGGAGTGAGTATACACACACACACACACACACACAAACACACACACACGTGTGCTGCAGACATGCTGAGGTGCAAACACATGCGTACTTTCATTAAGCCGTTGACCTCATACAGTACAAATGCAAACTGATTCAGAAGATGTTAACCATCACCATCGCCTGAAACAACCTCACGTGAAGGTTTTAACTCTTTTCCTTCTTCTCATTTTGCATGATGATGCAGTGATATCACGCTGAGGTGAGAATTAATGTTTTGCCTTTGTATCGTGTGTATTTTTGTACTTGTGATATTCTGATGTGGTATGAATGAGAAACCTCATTTAGGTACAGCTCTTAACTTCATCTGTTTTTATGAAAGTGACTGTTGTTTAGTTGTAGTCTGCACAACATTCCCTCTTTTTACTGCTGTGATACTTTGGCAGCTGTCAGGAAGAGAACTACTGAGTTCACTTCAGTGCTGTCTTGTGAAGATGTTTGCCTCCTGAATTTGAGTCAGCTTCTCTTCTCTTCTCTTCTCTTCTCTTCTCTTCTCTTCTCTTCTCTTCTCTTCTCTTCTCTTCTCTTCTCTTCTCTTCTCTTCTCTTCTCTTCTCTTCTCTTCTCTTCTCTTCTCTTCTTCTTGAAGTTGGATGCAAAAACCTCGCTGCGGAGTTCCAGACAAAATCAAAAGTTCTTCGAGGTCACGGAAGCGGAGATATGCGCTGACAGGACAGAAGTGGCAGCGTACGCACATCACCTACAGGTGAGGGATGGTGGAGGCAGTCGTCATAGCGACCATTGTGTTTAGCAGCACTTATTGTAGAGTCGAGATGTGCCAGCATTAATTTTCGCAGCTCTCCTCTGTCTGTCATCTTCTTCTCTTTAACCACCTGGTATCACATGCAATGTGTTGTCATAGAGACTGCACAAATACACACATACACACAGACACATGCAAACATAAATGAATAAAAAATGATATCCACACATTTGCCCATATGTGCTGTGAGTATGTTCACTTTCCAGTGTATATAAATAGCTCGCTGGCAATGAATGAAAAATGTGATTTTTTTGTTTTTTTTTAACCATCTTCAATTTTTTCTCATTTATTGTTTCCTTTTCATAAAGCAAAGCAAACAGTTTTAGCTGAGTACCATGAAGATTGAAGGCTTTCCTCTCGCTCCTATAAAACTGTTCAAATATCCTGGGAGTAAATTGTCCTTAATCTCAGCAGAAATATTCAAACTCTCATCTCACCTCTCCTGATTAAGCTCCAGTTTTTAATGGCTTCTGAGGAGGACAGATAAACCGGTCCCCGGCACAACTGCAAATTGACAGGTTACAGCAGTAATTGACGATAACACTCTCAATTTATTCAAATCCTTCCTTCCTCCCCCGAATTTGAATTGATGAGCCACCTCTTCTAATGGAATGTCAATCAGCGCTGCTGCTGACTGCGCTTTATTCATGAAAATGAGTGGTGAGAGAGAGAGATTTACCATTCCTGTCTGCCTGCCAGGGACTGATAACGACGGCTGTGTTAAAAGTTCAGTGAAAGCTGCCGGTCTTGAAATAGTTCTGTCAAGTAGAACTTTTTTTTTTCTATTTTTTTTTTTTAGTGTCTCCTCATTTTGAGAAGTAAAAATGTTCCCTCAAAATGAATGGGATAACGAGGCATGGAGTTGTGTATTTTAATTTTTTTTCACAGTTGATTCAAACTATGTGTAGGCCTATGTATGCACCTTTTACATCTATATTTTACTACAACCTGCAGAGCATTTTCTCAGTCTATATCTCAATCACTTATTTTGCTTGTTTTCCTCTTACAGCATAAAAAACGTCACGCCAAAGGTGGGCGCCCGGGAGACTCATGATGCCATTCGCCGGGCGTTTGACGTGTGGCAGGGTGTGACTCCTCTACGCTTTGAGGCGGTTCCATACAGCGCCCTGGAGACTGGCAGGCGTGACGTGGACATCACCATCATCTTTGCTTCAGGTTTTCATGGAGACAGCTCACCCTTCGACGGGGAGGGGGGATTCCTCGCCCACGCCTATTTCCCAGGCCCAGGCATAGGAGGGGACACGCACTTTGACTCAGATGAGCCCTGGACCCTGGGGAACCCCAACCATGATGGTAAGTGGACAGGAAAATGGGTGTAAACCTGAATCCATCGATAGAGAAAAATTGGTGGTTGGAAGGAGTAAGACAAGGTGACAAAGTATATAGAGATAGATACTTTATTTATCCCTGAGGGGAAATTGGTTTGCAGCACAGTCACAAATGCCATGAATAAAGAAGCAAGGAAAGCATAAAAAAAAGGAAGGAAAAGGAAAAGCTACAGCAAGAGAAAGAAAACTAAAGTAACAGGAAAAAATAAAGGTTGAGGTAAGTAAACAAGTACAGGATGTGGAAGGAGTGAGGAAAGCATAGAGAACAGAAAAAAAGAGCAGTCATTGGTAGAGAAAGATAAGGACTGATGGAAAGCAAATAATGGAAATACAGATGGCTTTGGCAGGAGAACAATATGACAGCGATGGTATCACAGGGCAGGGCATGAAGGATGCTTAAGCAAAGACAAAGAATATAGAAATGTCTTCGATTGTGCTGTGCTCTGTAAAGACGCATCGCCCCATCTGTCAGGATTTTGATGTTTTGTTGTTTTTTTTTCCTGCATAATAAGCTCTTTAGCTGACAGGATAGAAAAAGACCCGCTATTTTAAGACATTGGTTGCTGGCACATGATTACGGCTATTATGTTTTTTTGTTTTTTTTTTCTGTAAATTTGATGTAGCTCAGCGGTATGCTTCAAAAGAAAAATCTGCAGCTAAGTAACAGATAAATATTATGCATACTATTATTTTAACAACACTGAAAAATAATGACACGTCAGGACATTATTATAGGTTATATTATATTATGTTATATTATTACCAGTATATTTAGTTTAGTCAGGTTGTATCATGTCCTATAATACTATGTCATTAGGAGTTAATTAGGTTATTAGGTTTTTTATGGGTTATGTCACCTTATGTTATTTTGGATAACGTCACCACAAGTTAAGCTAAGTTATATTTTATCATGTAATGTGGGTCACACAGCCAGTGTGGATTCTGGCAGGGCACCGATGCAGCCCAGAGAGGGATATCAGATCAGCCTTTCTTAGCTGTGCATCCACACACACACACACACACACACACACACTTTAATTATGCTACCAACAGGACGCCAGGCTTGTCAGAGCACCACCAGGTTGCTTTACTAATACCAATGTGCCATACACTTACTTTCTATCCTACCATTAGTGCGAGAGTGAGGTTACAGCTCACATTGTGTTTGTTCTGTGGAAGCTACTTGCCACCCATCAGCTCCCCTCCCCTTCCTTTTTTTTTTGTTCTTATTCTCCATTGGTAATTGTCTCAGACTCTGGTCTGGGTCTGATTCAGGAAAAGCACCTGTCTTAGCTTGTGTGCCTGGAAAGCTGTGCAACCTTTAATGGGCTTTCACAGCGGTGTACTTATAAATGTTGCATGTTGACATGTGCGCCGATGTCTGCTCTGTCTCCTGGGAGTCCTTATGGGACATTTTTTGGTTAGGTGGCAGAGGCTGGTTGTGTTAGATAAATGGAGGAGGGGGGGTGTGTAACCTTTTAGCTGCTGGCTGAGGGTCAGTGGTTGTTCTGTACTGTGCTGCTGGCAGGAGTGGATATCATGTTTTTAAAGGGCAACAATCTCCTGAGGACAACTTCAGTCACAAGCTGTATGTAAATACTGTACTTCTTTATAAACCAGGTTGACACTATGAGCTGAGCGCTAACCATGGACGCTGACCATGACATTTGTTTGAATGTGATATGGACTCGAACCGCAACGTTTGCTTTTGCTCGGCTGACATTTCTATGTGTTCAGGTGATTTGTATGAACGTGTGTTTTTTTCTGGCGCTTTGGGCAGAAACGTGAATGTGTGTCTCTGCTGCCTGACGTGTCGCTTATCGTCTCTCATGGAGCAAAAGAGAAAAAGCGCTCACACTTTGCAATTTATCCCTAGTAATCTGCACAGCCTGCACAAGAATAGTTTAATGGATTAAGTTTACTCAGGACCAGAAGGATGAAACTAATAGTTGTTTTTATTGTTGATTAATCTACTGATCATTTGTCAATTTTTAAGTTTTTTTTTATAAAATGTCAAAATGTAATGGAAATTTCTGAGAATATATTGTAATAAAACTGAATAAAGGGGGAAAAAACACCCACAATGCATATGTTTGATTGTTTTTTATACTTTGAGTGAAGCTGTCCTTGTCTCCTCTTCAGGTAACGACCTGTTCTTGGTTGCTGTTCATGAACTGGGTCACGCCCTTGGCCTGGAGCACTCCAATGATCCCACTGCTATCATGGCTCCTTTCTACCAGTACATGGACACAGAGAACTTCAAGCTACCTCATGATGACCTACAGGGCATCCAGAAAATCTATGGTAACCCTCAATGACATGTTTAATATTTAAATACAAGAAGATGGAGGTTGAACTAATTAACTCATATCCTGTGGATTTTAATAGACAGTAGTTAAAAAAACAACAACTTTACAGCGTTGTCACATGGCAATGGAAATGCTTCATGTTTTTGTCTGTTTAGGTCCACCAGATAGAGCCCCGCAGCCTACCAGACCCCCACCTACGGTCCCTCCTCCTCGCTTCCACCTTCCCTCAGACCCCCGCAAGCATGACCGCCATGCCAGGCCTCACCGCCCTCCACAGGGGGCTAAGCCCTCCAACCCCAACTCTAAACCCAACATCTGTGATGGAGGCTTCAACACCTTGGCTATCCTCAGACAGGAGCTTTTTGTGTTTAAGGTAGATTATCAGCAGGAGTAAACATGCAGGTTTCAAAGCAGTTTGTGATGATGGCGATGCGAGCGATGATGATTGTGTCTATTTCTATAGGACCAGTGGTTCTGGAGGGTACGAGACAACTCAGTAGTTCCAGGCTACCCCATGCAGATCAACTACTTCTGGAAAGGCTTGCCTTCCAAAATCGATGCCGTCTATGAAAACAGTGAAGGGAAATTTGTGTTTTTCAAAGGTAATAAAAACAAGATACTGGATACTAGTAGCACTATGGAGCAATGTTTTTATGCTTTTATTTATTTATTGATAATCGGTGGCATTAATGTGCCAAGAAATGTAGCAAAGCGTCAATAAAAACGCACAACATCTTTTTGCCTTTTGTTTGTTCACAAAGTCCATATGAAATCTTTTAATCTTTAAAAATGTATTAGATTTAGATATTAGATTTTATTAGTTTTTTTTTATTATTTTCATTTTAAAAACATAAAATAAATCAAGTTAATGAGAAAAAAAAGTATTTTTAAGCTTAATTCCTGCAGCATTTGTAATATATTTTATTGCATATCACCACTACAAGTGCATGTAAAAGTGTGAACTCTGTAAACCAACAGTGGACTTTTATCTTAACAGACTGGGTGACTGATTGTTTTGTGTTCTGTGTGGTAGAACGGATGCACGTCCAGTACAGCCATCCGTCCATCAGGCAGATTAACATGACATCTGTCACCCAGTAGGATCAGAGTGCCTCATGCTGTATTTATTTACTCAGGGGGACTTAACTGTTTGTGTGTGTGTGTGTGTATATGTGTGTTACTTACTGCAAGCGCACCGCCACAGCAGCTCTCCTCACCCTGCCTCAGGCACTCATAATCAAACTGAATTAAATGCAACAATAGCTTCAATAAAACCCAAAACAAGAAGTCTCACAGGAGTTGCCTTCAGAACATCATCTTGCTGTTTGTATTATAGATAGACAGAGCATAGATTTTTCTGCCGTGCATATATATTTGTAAACAAGGTAACACATCAGATCTTTAGAAATCACATGAAGAGAAATAAAATAAAACCCCACATAGAAAGCTTGAATGAGCCGTGTTTCGCCTAGCGCCCATTTTTGAGGTCTTATTTATGATAATGTCTTTGTACCAGAGCCGCCTAACTTTGTGCGTATTTTAGGAAACCGTTTCTGGGTCTTCAAGGACACAACTCTGCAGCCTTCGTACCCTCAGGATATCTCGCTGTTCGGGAGCGGCATGCCCACTCAGAGTATTGAGACAGCTGTCTGGTGGGAGGATGTCGCCAAAACCTACTTCTTCAAAGGAGACAGGTCTGTGTGGAATGATTATTAGCACCTATATCTGTTATGAAGTTAATAACAAACAGTCGTGCAGGACTGGTTTTTTTTTTGGTTTTTTTTTAAATCAAATACAGTCATTACATATTTTAGTTTTCTAAGTATACAGTAATACAGTCTGTTGAGTAGTGCTCGGATCCCTTGAGACTCATTCTCGTCTGTTCCTCTCTGTCAGTGTAATTATTTTCTTTAACACTGTTTTGGGACTGTTCCCTTTTGAGATATTACATCATCATCAAAGGTTCGTTGCTCGACGCCTCTTTAAATTTTGGCATAGATTTTTTTTTGGCATCCTTGACGATCTGTAAACTGTCACATGTTGTTTTGGAAGCGATCGCCTCTTTAACAGCTGACAAATGCCGCTTATTGGCATTCAACCCACTATGACCCAACGTTAGAGCAACATTTGTAATGGTGATTGCATTGCTTTTAAAGTTTAAGTGCTTCAATTATCAACATTACGTCGTATAAACCCTTGTATCAAAGGTTGTACAGTAGTTTGTTACCTGTAGTTTGTTACCAGTAGGCTGAAACTTAAACTCTTTCCAAAACAACAATGTGTTGTTTATACATCTACGTATGTGTGTTGCCGGTATGCCAGTGTGACTCACATGTTTGTTCAGCTGTCATGATAAATCATATCCTAAGAGGTCAGGGGAACAAAATGCTAAGTCATGATACTGTCATCCGTCAACCTGCTGCTGCACATCATGACAAACAGGACGGTTATCTGAAGCATGATTTGATCTCTCCCCCTCAGTGTGACAAGGCGGTGTTTGTTCTAATCTAAAGAAATTGACACTGTGTAGCATGATTTATGTGCGCGAGCGCCAGTGTGTGAAAAGCAGATCAATCACGAGAACAGATTCATGTGCTGCAGATGAACACGGTATGGATGAATGAATGAATGACCAAGATTTTAGTCATGTGAATTAAGTCAGATGTGTAAAAGACAATATTAATTTTGACACTGTCCCTCAGCACTAGTGTGAGGTCGGAGGAATTATTTTGATGCTGGTGATGGTTGAATGGAATAATACAGGGAGCATTTGGTTTGTGTGTGTTGATTTATGCGTGCTTTATGCATGCCTTGGATCCATATTTGACGGTAGTATTTCTGTCTGTCCTGTTGTAGATACTGGAGGTACAATGAGGACATGAGGACCATGGACCCAGGTTATCCCAAACCCATCACCATCTGGAAAGGCATCCCTGACTCTCCACAGGGGGCTTTTGTGGATAAAGCCAATGGTATACCAAGTTTATTGCCTGTAAAAACCAGTTAGTGAGATTACTGCCAACTAGTTTGAGCAGACTAATATATACGTGATATGTGATATTTATATGGGATCAATCTCATTTCAAGAGGCCACACCTTCCAATAGGCCAAAGCTCTTTGCCAAAGAGATGTCATTTTGTTGTCAAGCACGTGTCGGTATTGTTTAAGTCCTGATATGACAGAAGAAAATACAACAAGATGACAGAACAGCATTTGCAGCGACTTGTGCTGGAATGATTTTCTGGTTTCATTTTCTTAGAGGTCAGCATGCAGTCGCAAGTGTAAAAGGAGAGTGATAAACAATAAAAAAAAACAGAAACTCAATGCATACAGTGCTGTTGCAATACACTACATCCCAAGCAATTATAAACAAAGCTTGATGTTTTTTTCATGGCCTAATTTTGGTAATAATTATTCCTTCTAAGGACTCATTAGTACATGTGCTACAGTCAGCAGTAAATCTGTGTTTTCTCCCTGTTTTTCTCTAAAAGAGAAATTGGCGAGCCTTATCTGAGCCAAAAGTGCACAGCAGTTCCAAATATGAGATTGAAAGGCAGTAACACGCTGATTTGACAACTTTACTCTGAAGTGGTGCGAGCAACTGAAGAATAATTGGCGTCTTTGCTCATAAAACTAAAAAAAATAATTCTTCTTTCTCACAATTCCTCCATCTAGGCTTTACCTACTTTTACAAGGGAAAGGAGTACTGGAAGTTCAACAACCAGATGCTGCGTGTGGAGCCCAGCTACCCACGATCCATTCTGAGGGACTTCATGGGATGTGACGGTCTGCCTGCGGACCCCGACTGGGACTGGAGCCCCCCGGTGGCGGAGGAGCGCCACTATGACAACGGCGACGTGGATGTCGTCATCAAACTGGACAGCACGGGGGGCACGGAGAAAGCGGTGGCTATTGCTATCCCCTGTGTGCTGGCGCTGTGCATGATGGTCCTTCTCTACACCGTTTTCCAGTTCAGGAGGAAGAGCACACAGCGCCACATACTGTACTGCAAGCGCTCCATGCAGGAGTGGGTCTGAAGGGATTAGTACTGCACTGTATAGAGAGGGGTGTGAAGCTCTGATAAAGGTCTAGTTATTGCTTGAAGCCCTGAGCACAGTAATTGGAAGCACTGTAAAGGGTACAGTACAGAAAGATTGCCATGTTGGCAGATTTTTTAAAACTGCTTGAACTTGTAACTTGCAAGCTGCAAGTAGGCGAAACGAACAGCAGAACTTGACTGAAGACAGCGAAGGAGCCACATCTCCTATGTCCAACTAATATGTATGTATCTGCTTTGACTTTTTTTCTGTATTTTTGAATGAACTCAATTAACTGAGACAGTTAAGCTACTGTAAGTGGGACTTTTGTCTATCCTTGTCTCTGCACGCCGCTTAAAAAGCCCCTAGCACTAACTTCAGTGGACAAATAAGATATAGGCTTCTACTTTACTTTCGTTTCTTAATTAAATCGCCCCGGAGATGTGCTTTTTTTTTTTTTTCTTATTACATGACGGGTCCCTGTAAAAGATGATTCATTGTGTGGAGGACTGATACACAGACCAAATATGACCTTTTCTTCCAAAGAGGATTACTGCTCGATGTTGTTTTTGATGCGACGCTTCTCCTCTGCAGATCGAACATTGTGGCATCACACTCAGATTTTTCTTTTTGCCAGTTCTATTCATATCCACTCGTCTGCTCTGTAATCTGTGGGGATAGGAAGCAGCTGTTAGTGAGAGCTAGGAACTGAAGACTGTTGTGACAGTCTATCTCCAAAAACAGGGGCCAAAAACCTCTCTGCAATAGTTATGAGACTGCCTTAATCATAGATTGCTTATCCTCCTCAGCTAGAAGACTTGGACGGCTGGACTGCACAGCTGACAGTTCGGATACAAACCCAGAACTCTGTTAGAAGCAGGAGAGACACAGTAGGAATACAAACAGCGTGTAACGGCATTAATTACTGCCGTAATGCACCTACAAAACCAGTAGTTAAGGACAGTTTGATCCACAATGGGTTCATTGCTCTTCAAAATATGCTAAGCTGTGCTAACACCCGATGGCAAGTAGGCTATCTTCCTTCATTTACTGCCTCACCGGAGGGTACAAGAGAGGAAAGGAGGGAAGGTTAGGTGTGTGTGTGTGTGTGTGTGTGTGTGAAAGATAGAGAGAGAGAGAGAGTAATTATGTACTGTACTCTAGTGTCAGTTATTGAACAGCTCCTAGACACTAATTCTCCAAACAGTGTCAGTCCATACATTTTAAACAACTTTACTAATCCATATTGTGTTTTATACAAAGGTTGTAAGTTTACATCATATTTCACATAACACAGTGACGCAGAGAACGGGGGGAGAAAAGAGAGAAAGGAGGATAAAAAAAACGACCATGAGACATATTTCTCAAGAAAAAGAAAAAAAAAGACATCTTTGCATCTCTAGTTACCACAGACACATCAACCTGTTCCATCTTTTCACTTAATTGTTGCAAATAGTTACTGAAGAAATGCAAAGTGAAATAATTGTTATATAAAAAAAACAACAGTAACAGGAACTAATCAGCAACAGTGCTGTTGTATGAATTATGGGTTTCAGGAAGAAAAAAAAAAGTTCAATAATAATAATCAAACCAGGTTTTTTAATGCATTGTAATAACCAACATATAAAAAACTAGACATATGTTTCATTAGATAAATGACTAACTTATATTTATAGAACTGCACTAACATTGTTGAAATTGACAGGCATATTGGAAACCAAACTAATCAAAATCCAGTTTAACAAATACTTTACATATATATCATGATCTATGATATCACATATATATATATATAACATCATGCATACAGCATATGATCACCACTGTCTAATTAGCAAAGTATGAGAAACAACTAAGTTAAATAAAGCATATCAGAAATGACTCTTTTGCGATCGGAGGTGTGATGGACCTAAGCTGAGCAGGAGCTCTTTTTCTAGCCCTGTGTATTGCATTATAAATGCATTATACATTCAATACACAGCCTGGATCCTAATGAAATACGTTGTCTCACAATTGCCTTTGGTCTCCTGCCATACATGTTACAATGTGGTCGTGTGGTGTTTGGAGTTTGCCAGATGACCTGTCTGTGAGCATTCACAATGTAATTTTAAAATATATATATATATATATATATTTGTGCTCCTTGTTTTTGTTACTCTTTTATTTGAAACGGTCAAGTCAAACATCACCTGTACAGGACATTTTCTTCCGTTGTTATCCAGGCAATGCTGTTTCATAACATATCAGAGAAGGAATTTGAGATCTTGAAATGTATCTATGGATTCTCTAAAGAAGGGTTGAACCTTCGTTAAATGTTGGTTTATCTCATCATCATCATCATTTGCGAGAGATAAAATCTTCAAGGTCAGTGCATGCCATTTTTAAGATGTCTTTCATAGCTGTCGACCATGGATAAGTCTGACATTATTGTGCTATTCAGTCAATAATTATGGGTAGATGAAGGGACGGATCGTTGGCATTGACAGATCCAACTGTCATCTTTTCTAAACCACATGAAATTACTAGCTTCCAGTCTCCAATATCTTCAGACGAAAAAAAATGTATACATTTTAAAAGAAATAAACATCTTTGCATTTCCCAATGCGATGCGGCGCTGAATCGCCATGCACATCAGTCCATGTCAATGCGTGACCACTGTAATTTAAGGTGGACGCAAAAACCCTTCGGCTCAGTGTTGTGCGTGGTGTCTTATCAGTTTGTGTGTTTGTGGTGAGGGTGTTGATGGCTCCAGAGAGTGTGAATTAAAGACATCCAGGCGAGGCGAGTACTGTATTTATTGCCGTATTTATTGCATTGCATTGTACTGAGGGGCAAGAAGCTGTCAATAAAATGGGTTTAAAATGCAATGATTTTTTTTTTCCTAGTCACTCACCGTTACCATGTAAACCTCCTTCCTGTTATTGCCTCTACAACAAATAGCTCATCTGATGTGAATGTGTTTTGTTTTCTTCTTTTTAGTGAAGTAAATCACAAACTTTATAAGGTTACACATTGACATCAGTCTTTTTTAAATCATTTGAAATACTTGATGTTTTAGATGAGGACTGAGTGCAAACAGGAAGTCTCTGTGCTTTGACTTCGTCCCTGTTTATGTCCAGACTCGAGTGTTTTTTGGTTTTTTTTTTGGGTCTCTCTTGACACATGCTGCAAAGCATTAGGGCTAATTCGGTGTGTCATTAAAGGAACACATTAAACACCAAGGCAAGGGGCGTGGCAGAGAAGAGGACTGCAGTGGAGATTTTATACACTGATACATACATTATATAGTCCAAGGCATAATGTATGGGAACTAAACATACTGTATATGTACATAAAGGCAGAATGTATACTGGCTGCTTTGGAGAATTTTTGTTTTCAATCCGTCCATTCCATGGATAAAGAAAAATGCTGTGTGTTGTAAATAAAACAAGTGCATAACGAGTGTGTCCTCGTATCATGGTCTCACATAAACATTTAAATCAGACGCCAGTGAAAAGTTTTACAGCTCATCAACCCGAGTAACCCTTCTGCAGAAAAAGCGAGATGCAGCTGCAACGTGTAAACCGGATGTGCAGACACACTATGACACCTCCAGAATATTAACAGAAAGAGTAGAGGGCTGGTTGACTGTTGCACGACCAGGATAAAACCATTGAATCTCAAGTGCGACCATCAGCTCCTTAATGCATCCTGGCATAAGCTTTACCCAGGAGGCTAAGCAGTGCCAGCATCCCCATCTGTCAGTCTGTAGGTACTGTCCCTGACCTCCACACACCACCAAAAAAGGCACATTTATGTGTTTCCTGTCTGTATTTATAATGGATAATATGGTAAGAGCGACTTACTGATCTGTTCTGTATTTGAATGTGAGTTCAGGAAGGTGACTTTCTTGTCAGTCATTATAATTGTTAGTACTTTTTGATTTTAAGCATGACTGTGAACATACTGTGCCCGAGCTCTTTTCACCACTTTGTGCCCCAAATCTCCCGGTGCCCCTGAAATCACCACCATTACTGTGTGTCTACTGGTTTGTGCTAATTTAATTGAAAACTTGTTTGGGAATATGCACCATTAAAACACTAGACAATAGCAGATGACATCATGAAGCCATGCCTTGATGAGATCATGCCAACATTGAATTTTGAGGCTTTTACATGATTCAGTTTTGTGCTTAAATTCATTTATTTTTTTAATCAAATTACCACAATGGCGAACCTGGAACCAGGTTGCAAATTGTACATTTTTTCCCAGGACCCTTATCAGGATATGGATGAGCTGATGGTCTGTACAGCAGGAATAATGGTATGGGAAAACACTTGCAAAGTTATTTATAACAGTATATAAACATATTTGTAAGTTATGTATACATGTATCTACTCACTTACCAGGCGCAGTCCACTTCTGTTGGATTTACCAGCCTTCTTGATGCTGGACTCAAATACTGCAACCTCTATAGCCTTCTGTCAGGTGAGTTCAGGAGCAACGATTGCTTTTTTAATAAACATGCATGCTCCCCTCTACTATGACTAAGAGTCTGACACTATTTTGAATGATCATGTGTGAATGACCTGACCTGGGTCAACCCAAAAACCAACAGAACACACTAACACTTCTTACCTAAAAGATAAAGTTGTATGTATTAATTATCGACACAGTTGTTAAAGGTGTCATTTTAGCTGCACAGGATGCTGTAATTACCTCATACATGCACTTATCTTGAAAAAAAAAAAAATCAATAAATAAATTGAAATTCACTGCAAATAGCAACCTTCAAAGAACGTGATACATGCATATTTTATGGACTTCACCCTATTGCTGTGCATGCTGACGGGTGTACAGCTGAGGAGGCAGCAAGCAGCAGTGGTTCGTAATGTGTCGCCATTGTGACTAAGAAATACAACTGATAAAATCTAGCTTTCACTTCATAAATATTGGCCCACTTAAGATTGATTGGTTTATACTTAAGATTGACTTCGTCTTGGGGCGCCCTGGTGGAATATGGGCTTGAGGTGCTTTGTTAAATGGTATTCCCCAGCTTTCTCTGCCCTGATTCCCTGTCTGCTTGCTAAAACTGCCCTAAAACAGCTGAATGATATAATTTCATGGGACCTTTAAAGGTTCTATAACACCTGGACAGTTATGGATGGATTCTCCTTACTGTACAGTAAGTGTAAATCAATATAATAATAATAAATAATATCTTGTAATGATGTGCATCAGAGCCATTTCAGATGTCTCTCAAATATTTATTCAATAACTCAGAATGAATTAATATACTTAATTATGTAAAAACTGCTCAGTGTACTTGTTTCTATTACTAGATGATATTTTTTTACAGTGTACAGTGGATTTATAATGAACACTCAGTCCTATCACTGTGATTTTTGTTTTTGTGACTTTTGATTTTTTTTTGTGATTAAAGTAATTAAGGAAGTTATAGTCTAAGGTTATAACTTTCATATAACGTATATAACTCCATCATATAGGAAAACTGACTTAAGAATTGTTGTTAATTGTGTCTCTCATTTCACAGATATCCTGATTTTAAGTGTTGAAATAAATTGTGATTTCCTGAATATTTCTCCATTTCAAACAAATGACTTTTATTCATTATAGATATTTTTATTGGTCGGCATGCTTGGAGGCTCATTTTATGTGAGCTTTCACTTCAAGCGTCGTTCTATTGTGTTTTATTATGACAGATGAGCTGGTGATCTAACCAAAAATAAAAAAAAAATAAATAAAAAAAAGGGTCAACAGGGGATATACAGGACATCAAACATAGATACTCCTTAGTTTGACATTGATTCATTTATTGTTTATTTCATTACTTACCAGGCACGAGCCCTCTTCTGATCGTTACATCTTTCTTCTTTAAGTTATTCTCAGGGCCTATACTGACAAGATCTGTGTAAATAAGCTATAATGAAACACAAACAAACACATAACATGGTATGAACTGCTGTGTCTGAAGGCACGAGTAGAGTCTAATCGCTATAAGTCCAATAGTTCTTATCCTTGACCTGATCAATTTATATCGGCTGTACTGGCCCTCGTGATGAGCCGTTCAGATCTAAGTTTTCTTTGAAAATGTATTCGCTCACTCAATGACAAGCTGAGATTTTGCAGTCATGCTTCACATTGGACAGAGCGAGCACCCAGATACTCCAGAAAGCTGCTTCATCATGACCCTGAGGACTCTGCCGCTGGCCTCCTGCTCTCGTTGCAGGACTGTTCGGCTCTTCTCAGCATGCTTTCTGCAGAACACTCTGGTCTCTTTATCTCTCTGTATTTGAGTTCAGAAAGGTATTGTTTGACCTGTATGAATAACAAACATTAGAAATTACAATTGTCACTTTGAGAATAATGTATCTATACTGTGATATTTGTTTTCTCTTTCTCCAGGCTGTTTGGACTGCCTTGTGCTGACGTTGGTACCAAACTGGTGCGCCAGATTCAATCATTCAGTCCTCTAAATGTCTGTGAAAAATGTCACTACATAGATTTGATGTTTTATCTATTTGTTGGCGGTTGACATTTCTGAAAACGCTATATGCTCAGGCTATAAAGGCTGTAATTAAAATTAGTTTCATTCTCATATGAAGACATTGAGACATGATCATTTTTTATGTTTCTCCACCGATCATAATCCGATCATCATCATCATCTCTGACTCACAAGCCTCTTTGATGGTGGCTTCAACTACCGCAACCTGCTGACAGGTGAGCCAGTTGTTTATGTTGTTGTTGTTGTTGTTGTTTATAGAGATGTCATCCATGCTATGCTAAATATTAGACCATGAATAATCTTTCTAAATTCTGAGTCAATTACCAAATAAAAAAGTAAGATATAAAAGTAAATGTGTGTGTGTCATCATAAATCCAGTAGACAACATGGTGATAGTTTACTTCAATCTACTCAATGGGGAAATAATGAAAACAAAAAAACAGCGAACTCTGATGTAGCATTTTCCTTTTTTACGTATAGCCTAAATAAATGAACAAGTGTGCATAAAAATCGATAAACTGCAAAATTGATACAACATACCTGAATAACTTCATATACTGTATAGTTCTTCATACATCTGCCTTGTCCCAGTAGGTCATGTCATATTGTGTTTATTGTAAAGGAAAGCAGGAGTTTTTGCGTCTGTGCAAAGAGCACATTTTATTTGTGTTGTACTACTGTATACCACGACATTGACCGAATTGTTTCTAAATTCTGAGGCGCCAACTAAACAAGACTTTCAGATGACACCAAGAAGATAATGAAAATAGAGCATGAATAATTACTTTAGTGCTCAATAGTCTTGAGGTTAGTGTGACACAATGTATTCTGCGTCATGCTTTTCTATGAGTAATTACTTAATAGCCATTCTCAGGGTGACCCTTTGTTTTAACCCCGTTTAACACTAACCAGATAAAATAAATAAATACATAAATAAATAAACTTGATTCTACAATTAGAAGGCTGATATATAATGATTATTCTTTGGGCTTTATTCATTGAAAAAAAACATGTATTTGAAAGATAATTTGTATGTAGGAAGTCTGTCCATTACCTTGACAAAACATATATAACAATAAATATAGCGAATTTTAATTTTTGTTCCAAATTTTTACCCTGGCCAGGCTCAGTGATAATAAAGTGGCAACTGTTACTTTAACTTAACGTGATGATCCAGGTGAAGTGCTTTGAGTCACACATCTAGATCATTTCATTAAGTCCAACGGTCTCAGTCTCAGATGCTTGCATGTCTGGCAACAACGATAGTATCACAGTCAGACTCCAATATTCAGTCAAACTTTTACGTTTTCCTGACCTACTTAGTTTAACAGTGACTGTTTAATTAATCAACAGTTCTTCCTTGAGTAACATGTTATAGGTGAAAAAAACTTTATTACAAAGTGGTATATGGCAGAATTTGGTGTCAAATGAAAGAAGTTACAAAATTAAGCCAGAAAAAAAGCCGAACATTAATAATATCCACAATTAGACGTGCTATCAGCTGTTTAATTGTGGCCATTGTTGCCATCATCATAATCTCTTAATACTGCTAAGGAAAGATTTGTGGACATTTTTGAAGCATGAGATGCCACATATATATATATATATATATATATATATATATATATATATACTGCAAATACTATGTGTAATATATATTTGTAACTGCATATTCTGTATATGTATATAGCATAGTTTTACTTTTTCATTTCTTCATGAATTTGAACTATATACCAGATATTGTCGGCAGACTAATTATTAAAGATTGAATCTGCAAATTCTGATTTGGGGTTATTGAGTCATATTTTGCAGAGTCGTGTGATCATGTCCTCCAAGCAAACTGATCCTTTAAAAACAGTAATTCAGGCCTTTTTGAAGTCAGAAAAGAATATATATTTTTTGTGCATGAAAAACATTTTATTTTTGTCATGTGAATACTGAAGCAATCACATCATAAGTTAGATAAGAAACCAAAACAAAAGGCAAACAACAAAAAGAAAAAACTGAACGTAGAGCGTTCTTTTTGTTCTTATACCAGGGCAGAAGTTTCAAATCTGACATGACACACACATTTGATTTCACAATCATTTACAGGAAGAAAGTCCCATTCCAAGGCAGAGCCACTCGTTGGTAAACTCCACGAAGCCTGGAGCTTTAGTGAGTCCACTTCCTGTACAGATAGAAAACAGAAGTATGAGATGAAGGATTAACAACATGCAGACAGTAAAGCTGCTCGATTTCAACATTTCAGGATTGGATATGTCAGAAGGTCTAACTCCTCATGTTAAAGCCAGTGTGAAAACGTACCTTGTATTACATTGCGGAGGTTACAGTAGTTGGTGCCATTATCCAACAGGCTGTACCAGAATGCAGACACGGATAAACCCTGAACAGCAACACAGCAAAAGTTTCAGCGAGTCATCTTTAAATTCCCCTTGTGAAGTGGATACCATGAGATCAATTGCATGCAAAATGAAAAACTGAACATGTGACGTACGTCTAAGTGGCAGCCCTGGCCCATAGCCATGGAAATCATGGTGAAGTTAACACTCTCAGTCTGGCCAACTGCCGAAGTGTGATTGGCCTGAATTGCGTCCGGGGTCACTGGGCCGAGCTGGATTGAAAACAACAGAAAAACAATTTGCATTACAAACTGTTACAAAAAAAAAAAAGGTCCGAATCAGAGCTTCCTCCTCGACAAGTTTCTTACCTTGTATGAGCCCATGGCTTTAATCTGAGTCACGATGGCAATATTAACCTGATCACATGGCAAACCAAGCAACCTGGGGATAAAAAAGAGTTCAACTAATCACTATCTATCAATCTATCTGCATACCATTTTATATTTTTTTCATTTCATCCCACCCACATTTACACTGAATGAAACATTAGCTAAAGTAATATATCAAACTAAACCTCAGATATAGTAGATGAATTCTTACCATACTATCTTGCAGTAGGCGTGCGTTGTTTCAGTGGGTTTGCCGTTCGTAACAATGCACATTCCCAAAAAGAGAGCGAAGGCCACAACCAAAGTCTTCACAGCCATGATGAATATATCGAAGTTCTTGTTTGTTCCAAGTACAGTATTCTCACAGGAGTGTGTGAATGCATCTGGTGTCGGGGTTTATATAAAGCTCTGCATGAAAAGGAACAACTTGAAGACCATTGGCTTGTCATGTGGACCCGTGCAAAAGTGATTTGCATGACACTACGCGTGAACATCAAGGCATCTGTCACACCAGCCAAGTTGGAGACAGAGGTCTCTCTTAAAGGAAAAAAAATAGAAAATGGCTTTAAATGAGAATTGCATTATCAAAAAATTGCCAATTCATTTTCTGATGACTGACTAATTGATTATTTGGGACTAATCCTTTTAGCGCTGTTCATTCATAAAATTTTAAACATTCATTTGATTGATGAATCGTGTAATCTTTCTGAATAAACTATTCATTCCGTTCGTCATTTTATATTTTGCCTCTGGTGTTTAGGATCAAATCCAAAGACTTTTCTTAAAAGTTAGAAAAAATATTTTAATAGTAATAAAACTGTAAGATGTAACACTGTACAACTTGTCTGTCAAAGCACTTATGAAAACAAAAAACAAAAAAAACAAAAAAACACAACTCACTAATCCTATCTAGTAATACTGTATATATCTCTGCAAGCAAACCTTAGTGGCCTGGATCTGAAATCTTTTTGGAAAGCCTTAACAGACGAGTGGAGGCTTTATATTAATATTCATGGTTTAAGATGTTCAACAATCACATATGAGTATGATTTTCAGGTGTACACATAGTTTTGGTCTAAAAAATTGATTATTTCTGCCATTATTGTAGCAGGTATTTCATTGATATCTGCTGCTTTTTTTTGTACATTAAATTATTGTTTGTTTGTTTACTAATATTTAACTGACTCTATATAAGTTTATATAGCATAACTGTAAATAGAAATGGCTGAAATAACATTTTTTAATAGTTTTTTATTTGTAGATGTGGGCCACATATGTCATGTCGAATCATGTTGTCTACATGTACAGTAAAAATTAAAGTTTTGTACTGTTTCTTGATTTATGGTAATTCAATATAACTACTGTGATATAGTATTTTGGATTTTAGGGTCTTTTACAGTTGCTATTTGACAGTTTTTTTAACCATAATTTCTACAAATGTTTTTGTTTTTTTTTACAGTGTAGTATACAAGGACGACTACTGTACATTGTACAGTACAGTTACTCTAAATGCTGCTACTACAACTGTAAAAAAAATAAATCAATAAAACCTTGAATTAAAGTGTAATGTTAATCACATTTTTCCTGCCTTTGTATCTTTGGAATCATGTGCCTCTGTTTAAATGCTATAGTTGCCTATAGGGAGAGAATTTGCAATTCATCACAGTTTCATTGTTGTCATAATTCATTATCTCACTGTTATTTCTTGAAACAAGCATGCCTATTGATTCACATCCCCAAGGCTCTGAGAAGCATAACTAATGTGAAAATTTGATAAAGACCAGAAACAATAAACAGATCACATCTCTGAAACCAAATGGCTCATTGTCATTTGTGTCATTTAAATTAAATTAAAACCTTAAACACAAAACCATGTCTCCCTTCGGGCAAGAGAACTATGTGTATTTGTCTTCTTTTCAGGACGGTGGTGAAAAAATGTGACTCTTCATGACATGTCGCTTTAAAAATCATGTTTTACTATCAGATCTGTGGTGCACATGAAAATGTGTGCCTCCTCTCTATCTGCAGAGGGCACCAGACCACGAAGCTTGACAGCCAGGAGGCAAGTTCAGCAAATCCTGATGGGTCTGTTGCAGTCCACACTCTCTGTCTTTATTGTCTGGTTTGATGAAAATTGGAAATTTGGATGTAAATTGCTAGGAAATGCTACATAGAAGGAAAAAAAAACATAATGCAGAGCAGAACAATGAAACTTCAATGTTTAAAAGTATATGTACTATGAGTTTAAGGCATATAATTGTATTAAATTACTCTATCAATTCAGAGGACTTAACATATCTGGCAGTAAATGCATCATATTCTGGTTAATGGCTGAGCTGTGTCTCAGGAGGTCTGTGCACAGAGAGGATGGTTTTAGTCCTCCCTCTGCTGGAGAAGCTCCCTGTGGTCCTGTCTGTCCGAAACATGTCAGCCATGCAGATGAATGGGAGTGACAGTCTTCTTTTGTCACTAATGAGGATCCCTGCAGTGTGATGGTATTCTGGGCAGATGAGTAACAGCACTCCAAAAAACTCATTTACCAAAAGATAACGTTTTCATGTATATCCTTTTTTAACATTTCTGTTCACTGTAAATATGGCAGATATCCACTATATGATTTGACCAATTCAGACTGCTGAAGCCTCATATAAGCTTCAGATAAACATTTAATGCATTTTTGTGCAAACTGAGTGTGGATCCACTCTTGGCCTCAATCACCTACATTTATAAATGCATATAAATAAGATAAGAATAAATCAAATAAAACAAAGGCAAGTCTAAACAGATCCGTTTTGAGATGATTTTGTAGGAGAAGTGTCACAATTTAGGAGCCACAACTTCACTATCACCTTTGGTTTTAAAAGGAGCCAGGAACAGCCCACAAACCCTGATGCATCAGATAAAAAAAATTAGTTTTAGTAATCTTATAAAAACATGATAATCATCTCCATTACAATTTGAAACTGTTAAGTTTTGTCCTGAAGCTACCTAAGCAGTGCTGAGCTGGCTGACAAACGGATGACAAAAGGCCCTGTGTACCTACAGTACGTGAATGGTCATTTGCTCAGCCATTTGCCAGGATGGTCAGTGCAATGACTGTTCACAGGGCAATCCCTGCAACAGCAAACCAAATGCTACTGTGGTGACCATCTGCTCAGTTTAGACCACAGAAAAAGTCACAGTCTGTCTCTCAAACTCTGCATCATCTTCACATGTTCTGCTTAAATGACCAAAACTAGGATTTTAGCCAAATACAAGTTACAGTGATATT
This sequence comes from Pampus argenteus, assembly GCA_036937835.1. Classification (NCBI taxonomy): domain Eukaryota; kingdom Metazoa; phylum Chordata; class Actinopteri; order Scombriformes; family Stromateidae; genus Pampus; species Pampus argenteus. Next base: position 15,929,397 of record CM072875.1, read on the forward strand.
ATATTGTAGTTTGTAGTGATGCTCTTTCAGTCAGTATGTTTTGTGAGCAAATCTACTCTAATTATTTATATCATTATATATCAAATCATTATAATAAGTTAAGTCACTAAATGTTTTCATGTATTTATCAATATATGTTTATTGTGTTTATATGTAGATATGGCTGTATAATAACTTAAGAGTAACCATCATGTTTAGTTATTTTATTTTTTATTTTTTATAATGAACTTTGAATACTGTAGTTCCACCTTGACTTTTAATACCAGACTCTCGTAATCTCTCGCGATGTTTTCTCACTTCCCGCGACGTGTTGCTATGCTAATCCTGAAAGGGGAACTGGTGTTTGTGCTCGGCTGGTGGTACAAGTGGACCGAAAGAAGAAGAAGAAACAAGGTCAGCAATGTCTTTCAGTAGTTTAGACACATTTCACCCCGTTTTTTGTTTTGATCTAATCGATTTCCACCTTCGCACTTGAACAACATAAATTAATTTAACGACCACCGTGCGTTAGCAGAGAAAATGCTCGCAAATGTTTGCAAAGTTGAGAAAGTAGCTAGTAATGGATTACATACATTTAACTCAGATACTTGTTTACATGCATCTATAAGAGTTTCCAGTCTTGTGTTCAGACTTAAAACAAAACAAACGTCCAGCAGTTTGCAAAATGAGTTTGACACTTACATTTAAACTGGTCCTATAGTTAGTTTTGTAACGCGGGAGTTGCATTTTAAAGTCCAAAGGTCTCCTTCCCTTCATGCACTGTCTGGTTAACCTGGTCACTGAGTTGTCAGAGCCCCTCCTATCTGATCTGCTCTTACAATTCATTAAACCCTAAATAAATCATTACTTTGTGTGTTTGCAGGTTGTTGGAAACCCTAAACACCCATCATGTCAGAGCTGAGTGGAAAGGTCCAAACTGTCCTGGGTCTGGTGGATCCGGACCAACTGGGCCGCACCATGACACACGAGCATCTGACGATGAGCTTCGAGTGCTGCTACTTCCGTCCTCCTCCGGGTGACGAGGCGGTGGCGGAGGATCCCTTCCACATGCATCACATGCACTGGCTGAAACAAAATCCCTACAGCTGCCACGAGAATCTGCTGCTGCTGCAGGAGACCAGCGCCGTGCGGGACGAGCTGCTGGCCTACAGGAAGGCCGGAGGGGGCACGATAGTGGAGAACACCACCGCGGGCATTGAACGGGACCTGCCCACCCTCAGGCAGCTGGCCAAGGACACTGGGGTCCACATCGTTGCTGGAGCAGGGTACTATGTGGACTGCACCCACACAGAGGACACCAAGAAAATGAGTGTGGAGAAGGTGTGAGTCTAGGAAAGTGTGTGTCTGTAATTGGCCACTGTTTTCACAACACATCAGTGTATCTTTCTGTATCTTTTTATAAGTTTAAACATGTTTGTATCTGTTCTGTCTTGTCTTTAAGTAGTGACCCACTTAGAATATGCACATAATCTCCATATTTATGATTTTTTTTATTTTTGATATTGTTATTCAAAACCCAACATGTGCTGTTAATGTGCATCAAGTCTGTTCAGGAAGCAGAGCAGACGATCAGAAAAATGTCATTTTAATGATCTAGTATGTAGATAAGGCTGCTGCAGCAGGGCGATGTCGTTCTGCTTTGACTAACTTCTCATTTTCCTGCCCGTCAGCTCGCCGACATCATCGTCAGTGAAGTGCTTCATGGCGCAGACGGCACAGATATCCGCTGTGGCGTGATCGGAGAGATCGGCACGGGCTGGCCGATTACAGAGAGCGAGAAGAAGGTGTTGAAGGCCACGGCTCACGCTCAGGCGCAGCTCGGCTGCCCCGTTATCATCCATCCCGGCAGGAATCCTGCTGCTCCAGCTGAAGTCATCCGGATTCTCCAGGAGGCCGGCGGTGACATCAGCAAAACTGTCATGTCTCACCTGGACCGGTGAGAAGTGCCTGAATACAGCTGGCTGAGTTTGGAAATTAAAGGAATGTTCAGATTTAATTGAAAGTGTCGTAGCTGATCTGTGTAATACGTTTTAATTGTAAAATATGATGACACTGTAAGCTTTTTATACATCGACTTTTCATTAGTTAAGCTTTAAATTTGCCAAAAGCCCCACTATCCCACTATTTCTGTCATGCAGTGGAATTATTATTCATTAATTTCACAATCTTTTATAACTTTGAAGATGTAAACATGCAAAGATGGCAAAAAACGATATACATTTTTCTACTTTGTCATGCTACCTGCATCCCTCACGAAATACATTAAAGGCATATCATTTAAAGTATTAACATTATATAAGGATAAAAAACTGTTATTAAACAGATGCCACACTCTGTTCTCTTCCTGCAGGACTATATTCGATGATGGTGAATTGCTTGAGTTTGCGAAGATGGGGAGTTACGTGGAGTACGATCTGTTTGGAACCGAGATGCTGAACTATCCTTATGACCTGAATGTGGACATGCCCAGCGACAGCCAGAGAGTCAAGGCGTGAGTAACACCGCTCGGGTTTTAAACTTGTCTACCGTAACCGTGTTACTGTGTTCACACGTGACCCTTCAACGTGACCTTTGTGTTCATATTTAAGTAAGAGAATCCCTTCTTTTATATTTGTGCACATCAGATCCATATATGTAACAGATATAACATCTGGCAGAGACATTACAGCACGTTCTTTAGCTAAAATTGTCAGTTGTGTGTATCTCACACAAGTTTCTTTGTTCACGTACAGCTTGGCATTCCTGGTGAAGGAGGGCTACGAGGACAAGATAGTGATCGCACATGACATCCACACCAAGAACCGTCTCACCAAGTATGGAGGCCATGGCTACTCTCACATCCTGAAGAACATCGTGCCAAAGATGCTGATGAGGGGCATCTCGCAGCAGCAGGTGGATAAGATACTCATCGACAACCCAAAACGCTGGCTGACCTTCAAATGAGGCACAAAAGAGACCCAAGGCATGCTTGTTTTTGATGTAGCCATAATTTTATCTTCATTTGATGACTGAACACAATGAATACTTTCAGATTCTTGAACTAATCGCTAGTCTAAACAGATTCCGAGACAAACGTATTTTTTGATTTTGGGGCTATATAAATAAAATCTGATTGATTGATTGATTGATTGATTCATTCATTCATTCATTCATAAAGGTGCTTTTTGGACCCTTAAACCAATGAGCTTTCAGGGGTTGTACAGAAATTTGTCTTATTTATTCTGACATTTTTTTCTGTGAAACATATAAGTTTTTTTAATTTAATTTACTTCGAATGGAAAATAATTACAGGATGTCGTTTCATTTAACCAAAACCTTTTTATAGAGACCCATATGAGTTCAAATTTGATTTTATATTTGTGATTACACATTATATCACTTTGTAAGCAGGCTCACAGTGCCTCTCAATAACAATCTTGTTTTGGTCCACACATCAAATCAAATTTTATTTATATAGCCCAAAATCACAAAATACATTTGTCTCAGAGGGCTTTACAATCTGTACAGGGAGTGACACCCTCTGTCCTTAGACCCTCTGTTCGAGTGAGGAAAAACTTGCCCACCAAAAAACCTTTTAACAGGGAAAAAGGTAGAAACGTCAGGAAGAGCCAAAGAGGAGGGATCCCTCTCCCAGGACGGACAGACGTGCAATGGATGTCACATACACATATGTTGTTCTGCAGAAATATTAATACAATCCAAGACAAATATTTTCCTATTGCTGGAGGTATTGTCTGCCGTGGTGCTAATTGATTTTTTCTCAGTGTCGATATAGTAGCTGCTTTCATTGTATTTTGTAAATGACAATTCTGCAAAACACATTTCAATGAAAGGAGTATAATGAGCGTGTTCATAATCAGTATGCCACTCTGCTCTCAACACACAATGCGGCTGTGTTAGATGAGTTGTCCTGTTGCCCCTCAGTGGGTGTCTGGGTGTCTATGGGAGGCCCAGATGAAGGACACGTTCTCCTCGCATCTGGGAACAGGTGGCTTCACAGGGTGACTTCACACCATGATCAATGGCGTGATCGCCGCAGCTGACTGTGCGGCGTGAAAAACTGTGTAACTTTTGATTAATCTTCAGAGAGGATTAGAAAGTGGAGCCAGAGGATGAAATTTAACATCATATTTTACATTCTGGCTGACAATCATATCTGGAGAGGCTCAACAAACAGGCAGGCGGATTGATGTATGTCGTCCAGTTTTGGAGGAAATTTTGCTGTCAGCGTGACTGTCCGGTTTTATAATGGTGACTAACCACCAGACCACCCTGTCAACCCAGCCAGCTGTCACACTGAGACAGACATTGAGACAGAAGAATTATATATATATATATCATCATTTTGCAACAGTGCTTCAACAAATTTACAATTTCAAATGTTTTTTTTAATGCTGCCAATAGTTAAAATGTCAGGTTTTTTTATATATTCATGCATCACTACATCTTTTAACATTTTCACTCAAAATGCAACATTTTTAAATGAAAGCAACCAATATGGAGCAACAACACTGTAAAACAGAGTGGCGTATATGTGTGCATATAACTTCAGCTTCTATCACTGAGTGCTTAAGGGTCAATACAATGAATCTACACTCACATGAATCTACATGTGTAACAACAACAGCAGCTCCAGTGTGTTTGACAAGTTGGCAAACTTAATTTCGTTAATGCTAAACGGTGCGTTCAAGGTGCAACAGCGACACATAATTAAAACCAACCAAAACATTTCATTTCTGTACAAACTAAAAATTCATTATAGTTATTCTGTAATTACACTACCGGTCCTTTTATTTTTCTTTTCTTTTTTTTAGACTTCAACATCTTTCTTGATTCGTTTGCTATATGGAAACTTGTGACCTCTCGTCTAATAATCCAACTGACTTTTGACTCGAGAATGAGCAGCAAAGCGAGATATACGCAGAGCAGATGTCCCCCCTCCCTTTGTTTCAATCAGCGTACAGCATGAAGCCGGAGAAGGTGCTGTACTTGTTGTTGTTTCCACCGTGTGCCTTTCCGCCGTCCAACTTGATGTAAATTTCGTCTCCCGGCTCGAGATGTAAAACAACACTGTTGCTGGCGTAGTCGTAGTTCTGGTCGGCGTCTTGGGCGATGGCGCTGGCTCTCACCTGCAAGGCAAACGTGACATTTATGGTGATGAAAGTTGCGTTTACTTGCTTACTGAAATCAGTACCGCGGACAGCTCTTGTCACGTAGAGTCATCTCACTCCGTGGTGCGTAAAAGCTGTGCGTAATTTTATACAAAGAGTAAAAATAAAACGTTTATACTATGTGATGAGGTGTCCTACCTGGTTGTTTTTACAGAGGTCGGCCCACATGCTCGTTCCGTCCCCTCCTCGCATCAACACGTGGTAAACAAAGAAGTAAATCCCTGGTATTGAGCAGGTGAATTTCCCTGTTGAGGGGTCATAGTGATTGCCGAGATTTGTGACCACGTCGTCGAATTTCAGCACTTCATATCCCTCGTGTTGCTTCTTAAGTCCTGCATAAAACGCAATCTTTGGGATAGTGTTGTAGGTGGCTGCGCTGATGGCACCGGTGGGCCCATTTATTCCCGGTGGACCCGGAGGACCGGGTGCCCCTCTCTCTCCGGGCGGACCAGCAGGTCCAGGTGGACCGGGCTCGCCAACAGGGCCCCTCGGACCCACCCTCCCCACGCGTCCAGGCTCTCCTTGAGGACCTTGGATGAACGTCGGAAGCGACTTAACCAGGCGGTTGTCTTTGATCGGGTTGTTCGTCTTGGCCGCGGCCGTGGCTGCCGTCCCGTGGGAGTCGCACACCATTTGGCATGATCCGAGCATCTCGTAGCGGGCAGGAGTCCCGGCGGAGTTCACCACGACCGGGATCAGAACCACCAACACCAGCACCAGCGCGACGCCACAAACACCAGTTGCGATCATCTGCGCTCTGCGGATTCGCTGTGTTCTCCGGAGCGGATGGTCTTCCAGCCTGCTTGTGAGCAATACCTTAGCTGAGGGAAGAATTTGACCTGATCCTGTATGATACTGCAACTTTTGGAGATAAAATAGTCCCTCAAATGTTTCTGCGTAAAAGTAAGCATCCACAACTTTTACGCGCTGTAGTATCTGTCCAACTGGTTCATCTCCACTCTCAAAAAAAAAACAACCCAAAGACAAAACAGCAACAACCACAAGACTTTATAAGATGAACAACCACACAGTCTACGCTATATGTTTACGCAGCACAAAGTTTCTGTCCACAACGGTGCCACAGGAGAGAATGGGCTCGAAAATCCAATGTTACCCGTTTCTTGTGTTTGGAGAGTGAGGGGAGGGGTGAAGGTGATGGATGGGGCAGAATCTGTGCTTTTCTTCAATCAAAAGAGAGAAAGTGGAAAAATAAAAGGGAGAAGAAGGAACTTTGAAACCTGACTAAAATGGCACAAATAATATGGGCCATTATTTTCACATTTTTTTGCTTTTAATAGGTTTGTTTTTGAAGTCAGCAGGGAGATAGATAACTTGGATTACTTCAGCAGGGTTTGAACAGAGCGTTTCGTTTTCTATTGATTATTGTAATGTAACAACCTACACAAACGGCCACAACATGATTTTAGCACTTATTCAAACAGCCCTAAAGGTCTGAAGCCTAATTAGACTCATTAAAGACCAGAAGCTATCCTCCTTTGGCACCTGTTCACACCTCAGTAGCTCCCAGTGTCCAATTTATCATTTGAAAGAAATCTATAGAACCACTGAAAGGAAGGAGGGAGTCACTAGGAGTTGGCAGTGAAGGATGACCTTCCACAAATATACTGATGAAATGACTGAATACCGGGCCATTTAGAGAGGAAAATAGGATGAGATCACTTAATTAATTACTAAGTGGAATTCACAATTAGCAGTATGTGAAGAGATATTACACATACTGTTCAATTTTCCTAGGAATAATGCATAAAAACAATCCAAACAAGTCCGTATTGCTTCCTAGGATTTAAAAAGTTTGTCCTGTCTTGATCAAACTTCAGTGCAGTGGCTTTTTTTTGTTTTTTTTTATAAAGTTTGAGCGATGAAAGGCTAATACTTGGCGAGAAGGGCAGATGATGATGTGCTCATGAATGCAGAGGCTGTCACTCTGTGCCGATGGCGCCTCACTGCCAGGTGGAGAGATTAATGAACAGGACGGAAAAACACAGATAGCTCCGTTTGTTTGTTTTGGAAGGAGGTTTTGATTGCAGCCCGGATAAGTAAACTAAATGTGTGTTTGTTGAATCGTGATCTCAAAAAGTGCCAGACACAACTATTGACCCTCTTAAAAAAATAAAAAAGGATATAGCTTAATTAAAAGTACTGGGTAAAAGTTAAAGTCAAATAGCGATCATCGTTATAATATTAAATATTGTTTTTTTGTGTAAGAAGAAGAAATTTGATATTATATATACATAATGTAGTATTCATTTAAAGTAAGACTCACTAAAATCTAAGGTTAATATAGAGCATTGTTAGTTGTGTTAGATACATCCTATTCATTACACACCCATGACATAACAAGCACATCATATTACAGTGGCTCAGTTATGTCATATATACACAGATGTAAGAAAATATTGCAAAAGAGAGGATTCACAGAGAATCAAGGGAAATAAAAAAAAACAACAGCAATATCAATAAAAACAAACAACTGTTTTTGGCACCTATAGTAGAGCAGAAAACGGTGAGCGTGAGACTTTCAATCAAGCTGACATCACAACTGCGAGACCTTATGGACGTATCTTCTCTAGTAAAACAGAGACATCGAGCCACTTTGAACTGTAGCAAGCGTATACAAACGGCTATGGCTAGGAGTATTTGTATTTGTCATTGTTGAACTATTGATGTATTAAATAATACTATATAACATTGAGATATGACCTTCCAAAGCTGCTCCAATAAATGTTTTTATTTTTTTTATTTTATTTTTTATGTCAACAGCTTACATTTGTCATTGAAGGCCACCAGGAATTACACCAGACCGTGTCCCATATTTTCAGCGTTGCAAGGTGTCACACTAAAAGTAATGAATGTAAAAGTTAAGAAAGAACACAAAAGGCCCCCGAAAACCTACATGAAAAAACATGCTTTGGTTTTTTTAATACGAGAGATTTCTTTCCCTGTCACGTAATTTCATGCACCAATCAGGATTTAGCAATTATTTGAATCACAATCTTGACAACAAGTGGTGGGTTGTTTGCTGATGCTGTCAGTCCACTGTCAGTCAAATCAGATCAACACACACACACACACACACACACACACACTTGCACCGTCCTGATGAACCAGATGATGGTTTTTGAGTGTTAAACTCTTAATAAATAATTGTATTTTTTTTCCCACCAACTTTTAAAGTCCCCCCCCTCCAGTCAAAAGTGTGTTTTCTCACTGTGATGTTTGGGTTTTACTGAGCAGGATGATGTATGTGAACAGTTTGACACTAGAAGGTTGTTTTCTTTCATTTATCTGCTGAAGTGGGACAGTTTCATTGAGCTCACCTTAAATTTCAGTTTGAGGCGTGGTACCAAGGACCATGATTTGTGACATCACAAAAACTGCAGACAACACTGAGAATTGACTTTTCAGTGAAGTAGGAGGCATCTTGACTCTAGTAGTAAACCTTTTTTTTTTGCATATTCAGAGATTCTGGATTGTATTTTTTTAAATTAAGGGAGAAGGGTAGGATGTCATTTTAAGGCTTTTAAAGGAGGTAATTGAACTTTTTTTTTTTTTTTTTTTTTTTTAAAACATACCAGACACAAATTGATAGTCAAAGCAGGGTATTTGTCTTCACACATGTCTGAATCTTTAAATTAGGTTTTTTTAGCTACATTTTATTGAAGACTGAAATTAGTCTTTCAATAATGGATGCAAATGATTGAGGTCGGGAAGTTCAGAATAACCTTCCTCTCACTATACCCACTTAAAACACTTTTACTGGTTGTGTCCTTTTTTCATTTCCTGGTTTAATTCCTAATTCAACTTTGTCATAACTACTAATAAGTATAGTATATATTATAGTTTTTTTTTGGGAGGGCGCGCCGTGTGAGATAAAATACAAAATCATTTATAAAAGAACACGTTTTCTGTGGGAAGGGTGCAAAGTGAGAAATAGATTTGGGTATATAATAGAATAGTATATGAAGACACACACATACACACACACACACACACACATACAAGCACAGTGGGACATACTGTGGCGGCTATGAGTCAGTGAGCACTTGTTAGTGGTCAGGCTCTTTCCCTCCAGTTGGCATAAGCCTCCAGTGACTCAGGGAGACTTGTCGACCAGGAGCCAGAGTGAACAGCAGTGTCAGAAATCCACCAAAAAGCTGTGGGAAGAAGACACAACTTGTATTAGAAGCTTTTCACAGTATCACACCAAATGAATCTGAGTGCACATGTTTCATTTCTTATGCGTCCATATTTGACTTTTCATCACTCTTTTTTTTTTTTTTTTTTTCCAGGACAAGATCTTAGTTACTCAGCTACTCACCTCCTCCGCCGTATTAAAAACGATTCCTCTGGTGATGGGGAGCTCTGACAGGTTGTTTTGAGTTTCGACTTTTAGAGTTCATTTACAACCAGTCAGGCAGGAGTCTTGGGGGAGCCTGATGATTTTTGACATCCAGACAAGCAGATGTTCAGAGGACATGAATAAAACATGCAGCCCATCTGACCACAGACCGGAGGCTTTTTTCGATTGTCTAATGAAATATGAGGCGTGATTTCAATCCAAAGAAAAAAGGACTAAAGAAAAAAAAAAAAAATCCCTTTGTCAGATAAGTGTGATGCTGCATGAAATATGTATGACATTTATGGGGCCTGACCTGGCTGGATAAGCAGGGCTCAGTTGTGCTTATGACAATCAAAGCTGACACAGGTTTGTCAAAGAGTTTATGTGGTGAATGGGAAGGAAACTGAATGGACCTCTCATTAGCAGCCAGGCAGAAATATTATCTGACCACTGACACACATGTTTTTTTTTAACTGATAAAGCAACATATGTGGCCGGGTAGCCATGCAATAAGATGCGTGTCCCTCAGTACTTTTTACATATTCTTTCAGAATTTGTTTTTGTTTTTTGTTTTTTTCTCCCTCTTTTCTTTCCACAGAAAGCCAGTATAAAGGCTAGGCTCAACAGTTCAGCTCAGCGGGCGGGATAACAGAATGCATTACCACACCACCCACTCAAAGCTGCTCCTGTACTGTGTTGAAGACGGAGGAGCAATCGCAGTCTTTAGTCGGAGGAACGCAGGAGCTTTTCATTCATGTGGAGAAAAAAAAAAAAAAAAAAAAAAGGTGTGGTTGTCAAATTTCATTAGTGGCTTCTCTTTGACAGGTGAATAATTGCTCACCTTGATTCGTGTGCATGTGCTTCTGTCTGTAGCGCCTCACAGAGGACAGTTTATGAACTTCATTAAAACAAGCTGCAGTTACAGTCATCTGTTTTTACTTGTTTTTATAAATGAAAAAAAAATCTTATTTCAGTGGTAAAGGCCAATATTTTTAAAACAAGATAATATTTCACCTTATTTTTCTGCCTTATTCCGTATTGTTTCTATTCTATTCCACTTTGCTTCTATTTGTGTCCTCAAAAGTGATCATGAAGAGGTTGACATACTATATTACAAGTCACTCTTCCATTAACAAGGCTTTTCATACGGTAATTTAAAGTCTGCCTTTACAGGAAAACGTTTTCCTTAGATGCAGTCATTATGTAGCCTACATTTTCCTTGAAAGTGAAGCAGTTCTTCATGTTACTAAATTAACTTTAAATATCATGTTTTCTTCTCTGCAGCCTCGTCCTGTCGTCCAACATGAGCTCAAAGCCAAACACGTCATCCCTCTCAAACTGTCCGTGAATAAGATGTTGAATCATGTGTGGCCTCCTGTGAGAGGTTTAGTGATTATAGAATTCAATACAAAAAAAAAAGATAAAATGCAAAACTATATGAAGGTCATATGTGGTACAATACACAGATATCTGGATTGATATTGGATGGAACGATTTTTTTTTACCGAGTACAGGACTCTCATTTGGGGTTTTTATCCCTTAGATTTTAATCCCAAACAGGCCAGCATATTCTGATAATTGATACTCAAAGTGTGTTCATATTACTATTTTATATGTACTTCTACTCCTCCATGTTTCAAAGGAAAAACTGTATTTTTACCCCACGAAAATCTATAAATACTATCGACTTTGCAGATTCACATTTCACAGAAATCTTACATTACATTCATACAAAGAGTATGATAGTCAAATAAAATGTACACATATATTTATTTTCACATCATCAAGATTACTTAAGTAAAGCATCTGAACTCGTCTGAGGGATGACTCAAATGGTTGATGAAGATTTTTTTGATTTTTAAAGGTTGCATATTGTAAAAAAATAATAGTATATCATGAAAATATAGAAGAAAATATGTGATTAAAACATTGTAAATGTTTGGCGGTGTGTACGAAACTGTCTGCGGGGAAATTCGTGTCCCCGTATTCCACGAGTGTTTTGACCATCGCTCACAATAAAACTGATTGCAACCCGGAATATAAGATTACCACAAAGGATTATAACAAAACCAAATCCCCCAATGCAACAAAAAAATAAGTAGATTGATTTTCATCGAGATGTCAATCGATGGTACTGTTTCACTGATGGCATCAGAGGGCGAGGTGTCACATTTTCTGCCAATGAGATTGAACGGCGGCAAGGGGCTTAGTGGCAAATACAATCGAGGAGTGTAAACATACCAAGGGCCGCGAGAGGCCGATCAATGCCTCCAGTCTGGGATTGATTAATTACCCCAAGAAAGAGACTGAGGTGTGAGGGCACCAGAGAAACCTGATCAGAACAAGATTTATCACCCAATCTGTGTATCATCCCTCCCTCCCTCTCACCGTTTCTATTTTCTTTCTTTTTTTTTCTTTTTTTTTACCCTTCTCCATTTACCAACTCGGGTGTCATGTGATAATGTGATGATGTAAGTGACTCCTTTCCATATTGTAGAGGTTAAACAAGAATAAAAAGAAATCGGTTATGGTGACCTTAACCTACATTTTTTGAAGGATGCGCTGTAGGCTACAAATATCAAAATAAATCTATGTTCAACAAGTACTTCATAGTACTCACTTGGCCATGATGAGGCCCTGTGGTATGATTTTTTTATTAATATTAAAGGGATTTATGTTGCAAGTTGTGTGATTTAACCGATTGAATAAGACATTAAAGGTACAATATGTGACATTCAGCCTCACTAGAGGTCAGAAAACACAACTATTCATGTAAAGATATAGTGTGCTAATGGTGTCCAGAGCAGAAAATGATGCCACACACTGTAATCTGAGCCTCTTTGTTTTGATAGCTGGCTTTGCATGCTTGTTAGTGCATGTGAGCGTGCATATTAGTACCTGTCCTATGGATGTATTTGTCCAAAGGTTAAAAAGAGTCCAACTACCAAATATATCAATATATCTAAAGTTCATTAATTAACATCTCCTTTGTTTAATATGTGCAAAACACCAAGATAACTAGCAGCTGGTTGTAGCTTCATATCCTACAGATGTGACAGTGTAAGCAATTCTCTCATCAAACTCTCGCGCCATCTCAAAATGCTCTTTCAATATTCTTAAGGTTTGTGTTTTTCTGTTTTGTGACAACACCACCGATTGTCTGGCCTAAAGTGATGGTAGTTTTATCTGCTCGCGTTTAAAAAAAAAAAAAGAAAAGACTCCGTGGAGAAGATGACACAATAGGGAAACAATATATCTCTGGGCACAAATCAGGTTCACATTCAGAAACAAGCACGACCAAACACATGGAAAAAGGGAATGCATGGATCTGCGTCTTTTCTCTGATCTGCAATTACACGACAAAAAAAAAATGCAAATCACAGTGTCCATTCAAAATAGTGATTGCAACAACACAGTTTAGCTCAACCTGAACCACACTTTCATACCTTCATGAAAACAATGCTGTCGCTGATTGGAGAGATGCTGACGGTTTGTTCATCTGACTCATTTGCACTTCCCACAATGCATCAGTTCCACTTTATTTGCATCATAATGATATCATGCAAGACAAAGATAGAAGCAAGGATAATTTTGTATTTCTGATTACTTGTGTTTTTTCTTCTCAGTAAATTTCCTGGGAATTCAGGGATTTTATGATATCCTAAAGTTAAAAACAATTGATAACATCTGATTATATACTTTCTAAACTCAATCTGTTAAACTTTGACTATTGTTTTGGCTTTATGGGACTGTTGAGAAGGCACTATTTAGCTCTTCATTAGACAAATTACAATTTCTATAATTTCTAAAATCAACCAGTGCAGCCGACAGTTAATACTGATTGAAACTGATTTGACTATTTCACACAGTTGCTGCTCGCTTTGTCAATACGTTTTAGCAATGTCAGTATTATTGTCTTGTATATTCGCAATAAGTGGGGAAAATGCATTAGTAGCTGCTAAATTAGTTTTAGTTATACTTGAGCCTGAAAAATTCAGTTTGAACAGTTATGTGAAAGGCATTCATTTAGAGCTGAGATATCAATTACCTTTGGCGTAAGTCTGTTATGACATTTTCAATGGAATCGCTGTTTTACATTTCCCTGCTAAATGCCAGCTGACATCACCAGCCAAAGGACTCTTACAGCCACCACTGCCCACAGAATAATGAATACAATATTGTTAATTCATAAACGCCACAGGGTCCCAATAAGCCGTGATCTGTCATATGAATCCTCTCATATAGTACACAGCAAATAAAGATTGGTTATTGTCATAACCAGGGACAGCCACATGACAGCGCTGATGTCTGATCCATGACTGCCTCCCTGTCGCCCTACATCCTTACCCAAACTAATGATGACCTTTGATTCCCCGAAGATGTCAGAGGATGGGAGAGAAAATGCAAACGCCCCCAATTAATTTAGGGTGAAGAGGATTGGAGTGTGTGAGCACGTCATGCTGCTGGAGAGTGAATGGTGAGGGGGCTTCAGGAAAGACAAAGCTGTGTAAGGAAAGTGTAATTAGGATTCAGGAGGCTCTATGTCAAAGATAATTAAAGTTGACAGCTGCTGTGGAGTAGAAAGGAAGAGAGACGGAGGAAGAAAGGAAGGAAGAAAACCCCTTCAAACTACATGCTTCACTTTAACACTATCTCTATATGGTCTTTCAATCTCTCTCTCTCTCTCACACACACACACAACCTGCAGCGCCATCCATCATCCGAACTCGCTTTGAAACTGCAGACTAGGCAATAAAATTGATGATATGATTAACAGAGACAATAGGAGTGGTTGATAATCTACAGCCTTTTGATGCTTGAAATCAAGCATCGTAATTAGAGGTGACAGTTTCAGCAGGTATGCGGACGGTCGGCCTTAATTCTCACAGATGTACATGTATGATCTGGGGAGTGACCTCACACTCTTTACTGTCAAATTTGAAATCGTCTCTATTACTTAACGCTAATCATCAGTTCAGCCTCTCCACAGGTTGATACTATGGCCTCAAGTGGCAATTGGTTGAGTTTTATGCTGCCACAAACAAATAGATTATTGCATCTTTTTAAGACAGCAAGTGAAATGGGACAAAACCAAGAGACCAACGTGAATCATCAGCTGCTGGCTGCAGCTGCTGTATGTTATGTTTTAGTTTTCTGATAAAACCATTGAACGTTTTCTCTGTGACAAGCTACAAAGTAAAAATAAATAAATAAAAAAAAGTCATAAAGTCACTGAAGTGACTTGGTTATATCAAAGTAGTCACCATAAACTGTTGAGCATATCAGACCAAATAAGGCTGTAGGTGCAAAAACCCTGAGTGTGCTTGACTTAGGGTGTGTTTTATAGCTTTGAACATTACACAGTCTGTGTTTGTTACCTTCAATGAGTAATGTTTTAAGATTGAACATTCTCCTTTATGCTTTGTGCAGCCTAACGAACACACAGATGGAAACTGACTAACCACTGCAAGTTTTTGTTTGACTTGGAATAAAAACTGAAGCAAAAAAAAGATAAAAAAAAAAAAAAATCCAATTTAGACTAAATTTATTTTCAGATATCCCTCCAAACAAAGGAAATGAAATTAGAATACTTAACTACATTTATGAGATTCGGTCACATCACTCCTTCAGTCAACAGGCTCGGGTGGAAATATGCGGTATTTAGGCCCAGAGTTTTCCATAAATATTCACGGTCAAAGGAAAATAACCTATTTGACATATTGTAAACTCTACAGGCATGTTAAAACTCAAAGTATTGAGACATAATATTGAGAATGACATTTATTTTGATTTTACAAAATCATTTCTGAATCATCATGCAATGGACTTTTCAGCACATTCCCGTCGAGTACCGCCTGCAGGAGTGAAATATTTTCAACAACAGTCTAAGCAGCATGACCTTTTCTTCAGTTGTAGCCTACGTTTACTTTTTAGCTTGGCATATACATACACGAGATACGCACCTCTCATTTTTAAAAATACACACACACCTATAGTACAATGTCCTTCAAAGCTGAAACGAGATTAATCCATTTTTTTTGTCATAACACACTAAATTAATATCTTCATATCCAGTTTCGTTTTGTTTCGTTTTTTGATACAAACCATAGCCTTGTGTATCGTCCATTAAAAGAGATAGTTGAGTAAAGGCTAAAGTGCGTCATCACAGCGACTATCCAGAGCCAACCAGAGCTGAGTAGGGAAGGCACTTGTTTATGACAGATAAGTTCTTATTTTGTGATTGGTGGGATAACAGATGTGGAAAATTTAGGAATACTGCTTGGTGAATTTCTGATGGAACTCCTTCACTTTGTTCAGCAGGATTTTCAGCTTGTCTTCCGGTGGCAAGATGGTCATTCTGGGCAGGTAGAGGGGAAGAAAAGAAGTCATTTTTATGGACTGTGAAGAGCCATCAAAGTATTGTAATTCAATAACTCGAGGGAGTGTGATGGAAAAATGTGCTAAAAAAAAAAAAGACAATCATTATCTCCCTTGAACATTAGCACAAACCTCTTTCAACCAGCCAGTTGAAAACGCTTCTTAAATGTAACTCCCACACCAGAAAACAAAAGCAAATGCTGGTTTCCCTGTCTTACATTATAGTAATTATATACATACATTATAGTAAATCAAATATCTTTGGATTTTGGACTGACTTTCTTTAGTTTCATAGATTCATTCATTCAGAAAATAATGGGTAAAATGATGAATAATCAGGAAAAAAAACCAGTTAGTTGGAAGTGTTCTGCACCTGAAGTGGTAGGTTCCTTCCTTCTGGCCAAAGCCACTTCCAGGTACGAGGCAGATCCCAGTCTCCTCCAGCATCTTCATACAGTAAAACATATCTGGCTGCTGACCTTTTTCCTAACAGAGTGGAAAGGAAACATTACGACGTTAAAGTTTGACAGCTTTATTCATATCTAAGAGAATACTGTGACTCACAGTATAGCCTTCATACTAAAAGCACTGTATGTACTTATTGCCACTGAACTGCTTTCTATGAGCGCAATTATTTTTCTTCCAATGCACTCTGCTTTCATTTCAACTGTCTAAACTGCAAATAGTAATGTGTTGATAAGAAACTGTGTGTGTGTTTTGTGGCGTTTTCGTGCCGCCCAAGACAAAGCAACACTGCGACTGTGGGACCACGATGGTGGGCAGAGTCACTGGGATTGATCAGGCGTCAGTAGGTCATCTTTACTCTGACCTTATCCTCTGTAAAGCTAATCAGATTCTCAGTGGCTCGGCTCATCTACCCTCCCTTAAATCCCAACTGAGCAGTCAACCTCGGGACAGAATTAAAACACAAGCTATTGGAAATCATTTGTTCCCTTCAGCAAACAAGGTGGTGGATGCACAGTGGACTGAACCTGGATAAAGAGTTATTTAATCCAGCATGGTGTAGTGTATTGGATGTTTCCATAAGTATTTCATTTATAACATGAGTTTTGCGGGAAAGAAGGATGTTTAGGCAACGAAAAGAAGTAACAGTGAAATAATAATCAGTGGACCAAATTATTGTTCAAAAAAATGTCTTGTATAACTGCATTATTTATTCAATTTCTCTTTCTTTTTTTTTCTGCTGAATCAATATAATTTCCTTGAAGGGACAATATATTAAAACTTTAATCATTAAAAAACATTCACAAGAGTAGGTTCAGGACTGACCATGGCCTCTTTGATGGCCTTTTCAGGGATGGTTATGCAAGGGAAGGAGTACATGGCGCCCTGCACAGGATTGCAGCTGATTCCAGGAACCGTATTGAGAATCTGCTCTGTAAGAGCGGCCTTCTCTGCTAAGGCACTTAGAGTTGCTGTGCGCTCCTGGATGTAAGAGAGGAAGGAAAGAAAATACAGAATAAAAACACAGAAAAAAAGTGAACCTGTTAGAGAATCAAAAAACACATTTGGCAACATTTGCGATGGCAACGATCTCAGGTGCTTTGACGAATAATAATTTGAATAATTTGCCTCGTGTTAGCGATTCCTCGTTTTGTCAAGCTCAAGAAGGTCTGGAGAAGAAGTGTTGAGGTAAATGTTTTTGAAAATGGCCACTTTGAGTTAGTAGTTTTCTAACAGGGTTTTCTGATTGAATTTTTCCAGACTTCTGTGAGAGATAATATGAATGGCAACGGGTAAACAAACAATATTTTTTAGACACAAGACAAGAGGTCATGATTCACTACTCACATATAAAAATATAGACACGATAACAACAATAAAGTGAAGTTATCAAAAGTTGTCAGAAAGAAAAAGCAGCTTCACTATTTCCGCAATATGTTTAAAGAGAAGATACACATACAGTGACATTAATTGAAGTAATTGTAATCTGTTTACAATAAATTTTAAACTCAAATTATAACATAATACAAACTGCTACTGTGGCTACAGAAAAGCCCATTACTCACAGCAATTAACTATACATATTGTAAGAGAAAATGTGATGATATTGATGTCAGTGCATTGAAAATGTATGACAGGAGATCATTGCTGTATTGATTACTAGTCCCATCTGACTGAATAATGAGGATAGTAGAATGTGGACTGTGTACCTTGATGAAGTTGCTGTATGAGGGCTCTCCAGGCTGCGGAGGGTTGACCACCAGATCCATCAGAGCCTGTCCAGGAACAGGTGGACACAGGCGGACCGACACCAGCTTGGTCAGGTGGGCCTTCACCTCATCGTCCATGTTAATAATCTCCATGTAGCCTCCGCGGAAGCCACACCTAAGATGGGAATGAAAATAACAGGATGTGACAGACATTTTCCTTAGCATTAGATTTGAGATTTGCCAATCAATAAGTTTTCTTCTCAGCTAATGAACTGAGCAGTTTTGATAACGTTCCTGCTTCCAATAATTCCAGAAAATTATAACAAGCATAAGGGGTTGGGTTGTCAACAACATTTATCAAGATGTGACTTATCCAAGAATGAAAATAAAATGACTCACTCTCCCATGTAACACTTTGAGGTTGAGTGGAAGGATGCCAGTTCCACTGTATCCGAGTACTCTGGCCCCATCTCAAACAGGACCTTCTTAAAGGAGTGGAACTGGCAACCGTCGGCATACACGTTATCCTGGTACACCTAAAGGAAGATGGGGACAGAATCGCTGATGTCACTGGCATACAGGATTACAATAAAACAGGTATATGTTAAAAGAGATGCAGAGACATTACCTCATCAGCCATGAGAAAGAGACGTTCCTTTGCTGCAAATCGGATTACGTCCTCGATGCACTGTCTGCTTTGAACCTGACCTGTGGCAGAGAAAGAGGCTCATTATGGGCAGATTTCAAATGGTTGTTGTTTTGCTGCCATCTAGTGGCTCTTCTTTAGATAGTGAATGAAATGTGTGGTTACACAACTGCTACACAAAGTGGTAGAGAAAATAATGTACACACCTCATGCAGAGAGGATTTAATGGCAAGTAACGTAATCAAAGGGTGTCTTGGTGAGCCTAAGCACCGACTACCCTCTCCCAGCTTGAATAAAGGCAAGAATAACCCAAAACTAATCTTCTATCTAGAGTACGCAAATCTTAAGATAAACACAGAACTCCAAAGAGGCTAAATCATCTGGGATTAAACTGGAGATATCCCATCTGACAACCCCACATACACACTTTTATTCCCAGGCTTTTAATCACATCTTCCAGTCTTATGAAGTGGATGGAGTTTGTTCAGTTGTCATGGAAATAACTTAGTGGTGTCACATGACAAACCGTTCTTAGGCTGTGAGCCACCTCCAAGACAACTGAACAAAATTCTTCTACAGTTGAAAGCCCCAGAAAAAGCCAGTAATTGGAAACATATAATATAAATAGGACAAACATAAATAAGAAATGGAATGACAAGAAAGAACTGAAGACATGTGGCCAAACTGGCAGGAAAATTAAGGATTCATACAAAAAATATTATGAACAGATCTGAAACCCAATTTGAGATCTTCACTTTCTCGGTTTCATATACTATAACGAACAGGAAGATTTAATGAGAAAAACAACAACAACTCATAGTGATCTTTTTTAAAAAGGTACTGTAGTAGGACATAATAGTCTTCATTTCGAAGGGATGTTTACCGGTGGGGTTTCCAGGATTGATGATGCACAGGGCTCTGGGGTTGCAGTGGCGTCGGGCCTCATCCAGAGAGCGCTGCAACTCATCAATGTCCATACTCCAGCACTTTTCCTCATTAAGGTAATAGTTGATCTGCACAGCGTTCAGTTCAGCCAGTGCAGCCGAGTACAGAGGATACTGAGGTATGGAGATCATGACACCGGTACGAGTTGCACCATCGCCACACACCAGCAGCTTCAGCATCGTCTAAGAGTGCAGAAGGAAGAAGAGTGTCCATATGTCAATTTACATGCATAGAAACATGCATGAATTTCAGTCGGGTGTTTTGCTTTGCTAGATCGCAACAGCTTTTTTTAATCTTTGTTTTCCTTCTGGTTGCTGTTTGTATGATGCATTCTTTTAACAAGTCTAATACTCTACAGTAATACCAGAAGCTTTGTGAGGTTGTATTAGACACAGTGGTGCTTTGTGCTAAATACTGACAATAGTATGCTAACATACTCGCAATGACAATGCTACCATTTTGGTGTTTAGTGTCTGTAATGTTTACCGTGTGCACTAAACACAAAATACAGCCGAACGTGGCTCATCCTTGAGGCAACATGAATATCTGTACAAAATGTCACGAATGAGAGGTGTTTTGTACCACAATGCCATCGCTGGCCCCTGTGGTGAGATAAATGTTGTCTGGGTCACAGGGCACACCGCCGTCCCTTCGTTCAACGTAGCGAGCCACATCCTGGCGTACAGAGTCTATGCCCTGACTGGCACTGTAGGCACCTAAAGGGAGATTCACATTTAGACAACAGAAGCTGCTATGACAACTGAAAGCTTTAGCGCAGCAAAGCAACACCAGGAGGAGTGTATAAAGAGATAAAGCTGGTAATTAGCACCTGGAGTTATACGTAAAGCTTATTGTGCTTGCACAGTAAAACCAACACTCTCATACACACCAATACTGTTCCCACCACAGGACTGCAGAATGCGACGTGCTCTACTTTTAGCATCCTCTGGGAATGTGCTGTCATTCAGCAGCTCGGGGTAGGAGCAGAGGGCCAAGACCTTGAAACAAAGAGAGGTGTGAGTATAAAAGAGTAGATGGGAGACTATGCACAGACTGCACAGACTGTGGAGTAAGATTTTAAAAAAAAACTGATCAGCACCTATTTATTTAAGGAGGAAGAAGTCAGATTCACAGACACAGAGGTCAGAGGGGATGTGTTATATTTAGATGAGAGGTCGAGGGAAGGGTTTAGGAACAGACCTGTCTGAAGAAGGTGATAGGCTGCTGACCCATAGCATGCGCGTCCCCAATATTGGCCTTGATGACTTCAGCAAAGGGCTTCTTCATTCCCTGCAGGACACAAACACAACATAAAGGGATGGTTATATATATATCTAAAAAAAATAATTTTTGTTTTATGTTCCTGTATTTCACCAAAATAAACAGGAAAACTAAATAAAACAAACGGGCCTGGCTGAGAAAATGATACCACCCCATTCTGCACCTAAACAACCTTTACACGTACACATAAATACCGAGTGTTTTACGTAAGAAACAAGTAAACAAAACCCTGATTGTTAATAACTCCAAATGGTATTTTTTAGATGCTCCTGATGAAATTCAGAAGTTTGTCATCTTTGAGGGAACAACACAAACTCCAAAAGTAACTGAATTTAGTGAGTGTGAAACAGCCTTGATGCAGATAGTACGTGCAAACATGGAAACAAAGCTTGAACCTGTGCGAACTACCTTATCATAGTGATACCATTAACCCTCTGACACATAAACACAAGGATATACATTATGGAGAAGCTTTTAACCTCTTCAGTGTATGTGAAAGATGTGGATTTGGGGGGCAGCAAAACAGCAGTAAACTGAACTGAATAATTAGGAGAATTTAATACCAAAGAGTTACTGCTATCCACGCCAATAATATAAAGTTTCCAAAAGATGATCTCTTGAGCAGCTGAGACCACTGACAGGGGCCAAACAGGCCGACACATGCACAAACACAAGCATGGACACACACATGCTGTTAACACCGGACACTGCAGAGAAGCCAGATATGGGGCCTAAAACCAACACCATGCAAAAAAACAAAAAAGCCTGTTGTTTGATTAGTCAAATCCAACTCAGATTTTAGGAAACTTGAGTCTCTTGGTCTCTCATTGGTCACAAAGTAGAGGCGTCTCTCAGTCTGGGCCAATAAAAATATACTGGGTAGATCACACCCCTAGGCCAATGGGACCGCCTTTTTGAAACAAACTGACCTCTGCTCCTAGAACCGAGTCAAAGAGTGTGTTTTTTTGTCCTTAATCGCTGATAAAACAGTCTGGCAAACAATGCTCAAGTTCGGGCAGATTTTTTTTTTTGTACTGCCAACACTTTACAACGGAAATGTTTAATTAATGGATGTAATATAACAAAAACCCCTTTACAACTGTATACAGTGTTAAGCTCAGATAATATGCAGAATTTGCCTATTTCAAAAAGGTCCCCATTCACTACCAGTGAGCTGCTCATTAGGACAAAACAAAGACGACAATGTAATAACTGCATGTGCAGCCTTTATCTGTGAAACTGGTACAGTAAGCTGGCTCAAAGTCTGTCTTGTTTCGATTCCCTGTTGCCCTTGACAACTAACACATCTTAATATTAGGGAGGGTAACAAGAACAAGGCAATAATTGTACTGTAAAGTTCCCAAAAAAACAAGGCGTGTAAGAAACAGGAGAAGAGAATTCATGGTGTTTGTTTCACTGACAAAAGCGAGAGAAAATCTCTGTGACCCATTTCCCAAAGTAACCAAACACCATCCAAACCTCAAACCAAAGTTTTGAAAAGGGAGTGTCCATAAAATGATAGGGAATGTGTTTTGATGATATGTAGAGCAACAGCTTAAAGAAACACAGTGGTGTGTTTCTAAAAAAACTATTGAGTAAGCTGGGAAGACTGCATGATGATCGCTTGGTGTACATTTCTGTCTTCTGGCTGGTTTGCTGTACTATTGAAAAGACAGGCAGCTGTACGATCTGCAGTTTCTGAACAAAGAAATTACAGCAAACTTCTGTACTGAAGAAAAAGTGATTGTAAACAGGTCTTAAAGCGTTCGCATCCTTCGAAAATATTTTGACTGGGATGCAATTCCTTCTGCTTTTTGAACATCTAAATATCAATCTGATTGTGCCCGATCGAACTCTCGCACAAGTAAGAAGAAAATAAATATCCTGTGGAGAGAGGCGATCGGCTGCGGATGAGCATTAGACAGAGCAAACAGGAGAGAAAATCTTTGGTTCCAGTGAGTTATCTGGTTGAAAGGTCACCACTTCATTGCAGTCATTACAATCCCCGCTGCACCGTGTTGCTGTGACTTTCACCTGCGCAAGAACCTCTTCACATACGCATCCCTTCCTGAGCAAAGCACTCAAGACAGGACCGTTTTCACACCAGATTGCACTCTGCACACTAACAGCTGGTTGCCACATCACCATAAAAAGCGCAAGAGGATGGGATCAAACAGTGCTTTTAAGAAGCAAATAGTCTGCATTCATAGCTGCCAATAAACTGAAAAAGACATTTAATAATATCTTGAATTAAAAAAACAACAAAAAGAAGATATTCCTTCTAATTCCTAGACTTTTGAGAGGCTACAAAGATGATCGTCTGTGCTTATCTAAAGCTGAAGACAAAACACCGTCTCCGGTTTAAACTATGGACCTTCACTTCTGTCTTAGGATCTATCAATAAGCAACTGCGGTTAAGAATCAGAGGAGAGGAAAAACAGAAAAACAGCAATTAGAGATTAACATTGCAGAACAGAAAACCAGCTAGTGATAAATCGATGGTATGACACATCAACAGGATCATACTGATCTACAAAATATGTTGTGTAATTATAAGCCTCAGAAATTGACTGATGGACTTTGACAAAAGGGCAGGGCAGGATCCGGCAAGTGATTACACAGTTTTCTTTTGGGATAATGTTTAGATAAGCGCATGACCATGAGTAATGTTAATACATAAACACAAATAATTGTCACGCATGCACCTTGTCTTAAGGATGTCCAACTCCAATTGACATTTAACGTTGCTAGAGAGGCAAATATGTTATGATGACAAGTTTGGACAGATATGAGCCCCAATTTTCCAGCCTAGAAAAGCAGGAAAGTGTTGTAAAGGTGCAAATTTTTATTTATTATTATTTTTTATTTAAGTTTGCTGGGTAAACTGGCTGATGCAAACTACACTGTTTTTTTCTGCCTATAGTCCCACATAATGAGTCTGCACCGGGCTGATGTCATGAATAGAGATAACATGCACTACACAACAATCATTTTACATGCACAGATGATAAAATGTGTCTATAACAAACCAAATACACATCACGGTCCACAGATGACAGAGACGGCATACATGTTGTGATCAAATGGCCTGCAGTACTAACCTCTGAGAGCTCCCTCTCCAGCTCCACAGCCCGCTGCACGATGGGCCCCCTCACGGCATACTCCACCTTCTTCACCGTGGGGTTCATGGTGTCAACGGTCAACACCTTGGCCCGGGAAGCCACTCCATTCTCGGACATTTTCTTTTGGGGCAGCCCACGTCGCGTTGTGCTCAGACTCGACAAGGCTCTGCCAGGAAAGGAGGAGGACAGAGGGGTAGATGTCAGTGAGTGGACCCTGGGACCACCGGGCTGACCGGCGGCCCGCTGCGCTCCGCTGCTAGCGGTCAACAACTCGTTTCTCCCCCGGCTTAAAAGACGAACGTGTCCGGGTGTTAGCAACCGTGTGGCTGACATGTTACACTGCCTTTTTAAAAAAAAAACAGTTGGGTAACTTTAAAAGCTTTCTTTGACCCGCACCACGTCGGTTGCTTCAGAGCAAGTGAAATCTTAAGTTATGCAAGTGCAGCGACCGCCTTCCTAAAAAAATGACTAAGCGCTCGGACCTTTGGACTTCTCAGAGGTGAAAGTGCTCATGGGGCTTTGACAAAATGAATATAATCCCAGGATGTCTGCTAGGACACTGAAAACATCCACATATACTGACTAAACTTTCAAATCAGAAATGTTGGGGTATGCACCCCACAGTCATGGCGACAGACACTACAGCCAGCCCCCTTTGTGGGGGCTGTGTGTGGCTTTGTATCCACCGTTATCCCACCCCCCACCCCCCTCTCTCCGCCGTGACTCTACGCACCGTGAGGCTTTCAGCCAGGGTCGGTTCTCCGGTTACAGCTTTGCACTACAGACTCAGATGGATAAAAGCAGCGTACAGAGTGCCGCCTCCAACTTTATCCCAAACTCACTGCATCGCACCTCTGGTTTTGTTCTGCTGCAACAGTGAGTGCAGGGCGCAGTTTGGGAGGAGACTTTGAAATGCAGTAATTATGAATTAGCGCCTCCTATTTTGGACGTGGGTCCATTTAACTTGAGTTTTACCTATCTTAAATGTGAATAGTATTATATTGTATATGTATAATATTCCTACAAGCAGTGAGGTCAGACTGAAGAACAAGGTCTGGACTACTGACATATTTGCCATGTTCTCTGTAGACTTGTAACTACACACTAAAAAGTGAAAGCAATACCTTAAAAATACCAATGCAGTTACAAACAACACAAAAACCTGCAATTATCATCACTTGAAGTCTTCATTCAATAATGGTGCGTTTTGTCAGTAGCCACTATTATTATAGCATTAAATGATTCAGATTAGATAGTTTTGTTTATTTACTGAATCATTTCTTGCATATTTGTAGGCAACCACACATTCACCTATCAGGCCGTCTACTGTATTGTAACCATCGTATCTGTCTGTCACACAGCAAGAACATGTTCGAGAAATGAACAACCATAATGAAACATGTTATTTTATTCATTTAATATTAAAAATCTGTGGCAAGAAAAATGTGAAAAGTCACTCAATTATACAAAGACCCACAGAAAGCATATAACTATATTTAGGATTAAAGCAAACAAGTATTTTTTTTTCTATCTTTTTTTTTTTTTTGAAGGCAAATTATTTAAAAATTTCCAAACAATGAACAGCAGGCACATCTTTATCCCAGTGTTTTTTTTTAGATTTATTGCAATCTTAGGGTGCCAGTGAAGTGCAATGATTGTCAATAAAGACAGAATCAAAATGCCAGTACTGATTACACATTACAGGTGAATTACTGTCATTTAAAGTAATTGATTAAAGCGCAGTGGCTGCAGTGATATCAGAGAGAGTCTGTGTAGCCACTGTACGCAGTGCAAATGTGGGCACTGACAGCGGGATGAGCAGGAAAAGCTGGTGTTGTGGTGTCTGCAGTCCATAGCTTTTACACTCTTCTGTAACTAAATAGCACTGTAGTGGCTGGTGGGAGAATCCAAGGACAAAGTCCTCTGCGTTGCCTCTCTGAGCCCTCTCCTCTGGGGAGACACACCATGCCTCCTCCTGGCTGAAGTAGCGTGTTGTGCTGAAGATGTAGAAGAGCTTCAGTAGTTCCCAGCAGCGGGCCTTGGAGGGTAAAGGAGGGCCACCAAGCGGGTGATTAGTGGAAGTACGCACACAGGACACTGAACGTCGTGTTTCACGGTTGATGAGAAGAAGAGCCAGCACATCAGGGCGCAGGGATACAGATCCAGGTAAGCAGCGCTCTCCAACAGCCAAGCAGTCACTCAAGGTCTCCAGCAGAGGTGACCAGAAACGGCCTACCAGCCCACTCTCGGCTCTGTGCAGGGATGGTGTTGGGCCGCACAGCACACACACATCTGCCCCTGGGAGCAGCTGGAAGCGGAGCAGGCGGTGGGCCACAGTGGGGCTGCCCTGAGGAAGGAAAACCGGGTAGTCACAAGAAGCCGATCCGCACGCTGAGAGGGACCGCATCAGAGCAGAGAGCAGCACAACTTCCTGTGGTGCCAGACGCCACCACTTATCGGTGGCCGCTGCTATCCGCCCATGGATGATGCAGCAACCAAACTCGCTGTCTGCAGCTTGTGCGAAGCCCTCCACAGCCTCTTGAAGAAGGGCAGGGTTTGGAGGTAGCAGGGAGTCAGCACAGTGTGTCAGGTTACCCAGAATGCCCTCATGCTTATCCTCCAACAGCTGATCGATGAGGCTGAAGCAGGAGCGCAGGTCCCTCTTCAGCCGCTCCACATTCCTCACGTTGGCCAACTCGTCCTGCCCCAGCACCAGCACCATGCAGTTCCACACGTTCTCCAACAGACGCTGTAAACGGACCTCCTCCTCTTTGCTGCTGCCCGCACCACTATGTCCACCTCCTCCACTCACAGCAATGAGCATCACACTGTCTTGGAAAACTCTCCACACCACTTTCCCCCCACCTTCAGTCTCGCAGCAGGACAACACCACTCCCTGACCACCTCCAAACATGTGGACACCGTTCAGGGAGCCGATGACCGAGAAGGGGAGCTGTTTGGGGGCTCCTCTTGTGAAAAGAGGAACCCCACTGCTGGCTGTGAGGCAAAGGAGTTGTAATGACCCATCCTGGAGCATCATCATGGCTTTTTGAGCTGGTTCACTGTTATACACACAGTCAACTCACTCTTTAGCTTCAGTGATTTATTAAGACAATTCCCTTTTCATGGGGATGATTATACAGTTACAATGATATGAACACGCTGCTGAACTCAAAAAGCCATCTATTGTGACACAAACTAACCGGGTTTACTTGTTTTGTTTTGTTTTTTGTTAGCGTATCTAACGTTAACATGCTAGTTTAAGGAAACAAGTTACCGTCGTTTCCACAGCAACGCCGTCCCATGATTCATGCTTCAAACTGCAGGGGAGGAGGACGCTTTCATTCGGCTGGTAGAGCAGCAGTTCCGCGTTTACGAGTCACTGTTACAACCGCTGAGAGAGCAGAATAAGCGGACAGACCTGGGTTCAGTCACTGGGGTTCATGGATGTGTCTATCATCAGTATCGTTCGCGCGTTTGTGTGTGTTTTTTTTTTCCCCGATAGTGTTAACGCACTTCTCGCGAGAGTTGAGACAATCGATTTTTTATCACGCCAGTCGGTGTCGCTGCGATACAGTGCCTCTGAGATTTGAAAGACACAAATGCCTTATTACACCAAACTTGTGATGTGAATTAAAGCACAGTTTGTCAAGACCACGGTTACTGGTGGAAAGTAGGCTAATTAAAGGACAGGTTCATCATTTTCAAGTTTATCTTAAAACAACAGGCAAGTGCCCAGATTAACATTGAAATAGGGTTTTCTTGTTATGATCCTGTTCATACTGGCCATTAGAATATCCCTTCATAATGCACTGGAAGCGATTGAGGACCAAAATCTACAAGCTTCCTGTGCAAAAATGTATTTAAAAGTTCATATTCTTATTACTATATAATGTATATCTACATTGGTATTCATACTTCTATTTCTGCAGTTTTTATGATGTCAATATACAAGCACATAGTAAATTTATGCTAAAAAGAAAATGCAGAAAGATAGCCACAGAATAAAATATATAGTGTCACTAATATTATGGATGATAGTGATCTGCTTTTGAGTACATTTTAGTTTGCAAGACTTTTACTTGTAATTGAATATATATATGGCATTGTGTGGTACAGTATTTCTACTTTTAAGAAGTGAACATAAAATGAAGGAAATGCTGTATCTTTCAAGCTGCTTAAATGTTTTCTATTTCATGTTCTGAATATCAGCTGCTTCTGTTATCATCTTTTGACTACATTAAATCAATTCTGTTATTATCTCCATCAGCTCGTTTTCATAAGCAGTTTTTTATCCATCATGCTACGCTGTCAAATAGATGTGTAGCAGAAAATAGAAGGACAATCAATAAAACATTGGAGTAATAAAGAATGTTTTTTTTTATTCATTAAATACAAAAAAGTTTAGAACAGTGATGACTA
This sequence comes from Pampus argenteus, assembly GCA_036937835.1. NCBI lineage: Eukaryota > Metazoa > Chordata > Actinopteri > Scombriformes > Stromateidae > Pampus > Pampus argenteus. Next base: position 15,957,896 of record CM072875.1, read on the forward strand.
AAATAGAACAATAGAAAAGGCACAATAATTCACTTGAAAATCACACTGTGCCATGAAAAATAAAACTGTCTCCTTTCTTCTACTGTGTCTGAAAATAGATGATCATCTTTCTGACATGATTCCGATGTGTCTCAGAGACATCCCGTGGCAGTATAATGGCTTGGCATGAGGAGGAGTGTTGAGGTCAACGTTTCCCTGTAGCATCAAAATGAAGGCCTGCAGAGACAAAGACAGCGACTAGGTTAGTACTGCCTGTGTTTCACCTTCACTGTGCTGAGTCAAATCTTATTTAACAATCACAACAAATCACACAATGCATCCTTGTGAATTCTGAGCTCTCAATCAAAATACGTTTGGCAAAATAATTTGACCACACTTCAGCTACTCTTGAGACATTTGTAAAAAATGACTGAAAAAAAAATCACACCAGTTAATTGTGCTGAATATAATGCATGTTATGTCTAAATGGGTGGCAGACTCACCAATGAATGCAGTGTTTCACAAGAAGGAGCAGACCTTCTGCGGCCTGAAGGGGTTGGTGCTGGAGGACACACCGGTGAGCAGGGGGTCTTGCAAGGCATTTTGCATGCAAAACTGTTGGAGATCTGCAGCTGCCTGGGAGACCTGCAAACAAAAGAGCAGAAACTTTTAATCCATGACACGGGTGCTGAAGGGGCCTCTTAAAGCAGACAACCTAAAATAACATTTCCCTCAATTACAAGTCAAAAGAACCACAAGAGAACATTATATTGTACATGTTCTCGTGTACTTCAGAAATGCAATCTGTTAAATTTAGTGGTTAAAATATTCTTACTACTTATTTAGAGTCATAGTTCTCAAAGTGTTAACACGTGTTGAGTAACATATGGAGAAAGAAATAAGTATGTAACAAACAATTTGTCTGCCGACTGTCGTGTATGTTCAATTGCCCACATCAGAAAGTATAATAACGTTACCTATTGTAACGAAAGGGTTACATTTTAATAAGTTTTGTTACTTTTACGAGGGTAAATTTACGTTACAACCCCGGGCATTTTATTGAACTGGGTCTCAAACCTATCTTTTCTTTCCCAGATGTTTCTTGGTTAATCTCAATAGTGTAACAGACTAAATATGATACTTCCCCTTCTTTCCAAGCAACGCCCTGCCATTGATGTTTCCTGTTGACTAGCGGCTAATAGCACAGCTAGCACTGCTAGCGGACCGGGGTAACGGTCGAGATAAAAAAAAACCAACACACCGATATTTAGTAGAAAAACAATAAACCCATAAATTACCTTGACTCTGTTTATGCTCGCCTCGAAGCGGAGCTGCTGTACGACTTTTTTCATGGCGATAATACTGGAAGAACCCGACATTTTTGATGTTTATGTGATGTGAAAAACTGAAGCTTTGCGAGGTTGGTACGATTTTAAGGGCTCGATGTTCAGACAAAAGCAGATGATGACATCCGGATTCCGGTTGTGTTCACTGACTACTGAAATACACCAGCGGGCGCCACATTCAAGAGAAAAGAAACATTTCATTAAAAATATCTTTATTTGTACTCTTACACCAGCAGAGAAGATACGATTATTGTCAAACAAATTCAATTAACATGTCTCAGTAAAATTGTACTCATAATTTATATCTCCATTGTGAAAACATTTAAGTTAATTTTAAAGTAAAACTTAACCTTTCAATATATAATCAACATGTAGAAAAAAAAAAAGTCCAATATATTAAAATCACTACTTGGTTCCTCTCTTTGACTGAATATAGCTTAATATCTCATGTGTTTATTTGTTTGCACAGAAAGGAAATGAACAATGGTAAAACATTAAAGTGCTTTCTTGTTTGATTGCCTTTGGTGAATGATCTGTGTATGTCCAAACACAGCGATGAGGTTGCAAAAAAAATGCTGTTGGTCAGCCATGGATTGATTCTGAAGTTGATTACATAGTGGAAGAAAACAAAACAAAACAAAAAGGCACCGGAGGTTCTTCAAGTGAGGCTGTTCTCATCTTCACCCAAAGAGAAGATACTCAGTTCTCCACACCGAACTCTGCTTTTTGACTTGACCCGAGTATCTCTGTCTTCAATGGTGCTAGACTCCTGCCAGCGTCCTCTGTTTGGATGTCTGGAGGAGCTGAAATAGGGAGGGAGGGAGGAAAAAAAAAGGATTGATATGCATGACAATAATACACAAACAAGACTACTTGCATAGTATTTACAAGGCACTCAGACAGGAGACACAGACACAAACCTACAGGCAATAATAATTAGGTGACTAAATAATACCTGCTGTCTGGTATCAAGCGGAGTGTCCGGTAAAGTTCAGTTGTGGATGGCACAGTAGCACTTTGTATGGCTTTAGGAGTGGAGAATGTAGCGTAGGTTGATGGTTTGGCCAGCTGAGCTTTTGTGGAAGACATCCTGATCTCTGGCTCACTTCCTGCAATGCAGGGGATAATCAAATTTAAAACCAACATTTTTTTCAATAATGTAAGAGTTAATGTCCAATATTATTATTTAATATATTTTTCCCGTTTTTTCAATTTGGTGTGTTTTTCTAAGAAAAGAAAAAACACATTTTAAAACATAACTAGAAACATGGCCAGCCATAAATAGTAGTTTGTGTATGCACAGTGAGAATTATCCGTTACAGACATCACCGCAAACGACACCGACTTACTGATTGATAAGGCACTTTGACCGTCAGATGAGGAACATCTCCTACGGTCCGTAAAGGGAGTCATGTTCAAAAATTGATTTTTTAGCCAAGAGGCACGGTCCTCCTCAAAGGCCTTTTTCTGTAGAGTACAAAAAAACCCCAAAAGATTATAAAATGAATGCAATGCAATTACAACACCCACGATATAAGTTTAATAAAAATATGGCACCACATCAGAAGGTATGAGTACCTCTCGCCCCAGGCGAATAGCAGCTTCTGTGAAGTTATTTCTCTCCCTCTCAAAGTTTCTCTTCTGTTCCTCAAAGAGTTTCCATTCCTCTTTCAGTCGCTCCTTCTCCTCCAGAGTGTAGCAGTCATTAAGAAGAGCTGCAGTCTCATCATCAAAAGATGTGTTAAGTTGTTGCTGCATAGAAAGAAACAGACAAACACAAATAGTTCTTTAGACTGTATCTTATAGTTAGTATCTTGGGATTTGGTGCTGCATGGATCTACTGACCATCTTTGGTCTGATGAACTGGCAGACATGACTGACCTGGAGGAGTTGCTGCTGTGCATGAATGAACTCTTTGCACTGCTGCACTTCATGCCTCATCCTCTCCATCTCATCCTCGTGGGTCTCCCTCGGTATCACCTCTTTATCAGACTCCAGCTGACTGTGCACTTGAGATGCTTGGCAAACAAAAACATCTAAAGTTAATATACTTTATTACCTTTCAGGCATGCTGTATATCTGTTAATGCTAGAAGGGACAGCTACAGAGTGCTACGTGCACCTTGGCTGTCTAATTTCTCCATGTGGTTTCTCAGTTTCCTCCACTGCTGGCGGATGTTGTTGGTGAGCTGCTCCCTAGCATGCTCACATGATTGGTCCAGAGTTTCCCTGCTAGAGTCACCTGTCTTCTCTTCCCCATCTGAATCAGCCTGACCAAAAGAAAGAAATAGGCTTTCTTTTCAACATGCACGCATTTTATCTTATTAAATCATACATATATGAACGTTATGTTAAGGTTTGAAACCTGTAATTATCAAATTAGAGAGTTAGTTAATTAAAAAAAAAAAAGAAAAAAAAAGAAGAAATTTGGTAAATACCAGCTCCTGACTGTCATCGGCAGTGGCTCCTCTGTTGGGGTGTTGGCGTGGACTCAAAATATGCATCATCTCCCTTTTCATCTGCTGGAGGACTTTCTTTAGCTCAGCGTTCTCCAGCATCAGGGACCTCTGTCTAGCCTCATAGTCACTGAGCAAGGACTTGTACATCTCGCCCTCGTGGCTGCAGAGAGCAGTGCACAATTGAAGTTAATTTTAGTTTGATTAATATTACAGTCTAAAAATACAGCCTAAAAAACAAGATATATTTTATGATAACCTGGCTGTCACTTTTGCAGTCTTCCAGTGGCTCCTTTTTCCATCTGAGCGTCCCAGGCAATTCAGCACATCAATAGCTATTTGGGGGAAAAAGGGAATCAAAATGTTGTTCTAAAAATTTCAGGTAAAAGCAAAAAATGTTTAATGCTATTCTTACATACTTACCTAGTTTTTTATCCTTTCTGTCAACCAGTAGTTGGCCGAGACGTTCCTTGAGTTTTGCAGATTCTCGTTCTTTTCTTTTAGCGTCATGGCTGTACTGGGAGGCACGGCTGGCAATGATACTCTGAAGCTTCTGAACCTGTCAAAGATGATTAAATCATGAGAGTTCCTGCATATGCACTTGAACATTTTGTGAAACTCAAAACGTCAGTACTGCTGATTGTAACACAAAAGGTTGTCAGTCTACCTCGTCTTTTTCTGTTTTCAGGCAGCTTTGCAAAGTCTTAATTTTGAGTTGTAGCTGCCTCTCTGTCTCATGTAGACCTGATTTCTCCCTTATGGACAGTTCCAACTGATCCTGGGAGGAAAAACAGTGCAAAGTGAAATGACAATGCTTTGTACAAGCAATCAAATCAGGGTTAAGAGTGGATTCTTCAGTAAAACCCAGTCTTAACACTGGTATGTGCTGTACTTCTACCTCTTCACATACATACAGTAACAGTGACTTCTTTCTTGGCAGGTTTAGATAAAAGAGTCATGTTTGACCAAACAAGCAAAGAGAACTTAGGAGATACAAGACTATTGTTCAGAAAGTAGTACGATTTAACCAGGGAGCTCTTGGTGTGTAGCGCTATGCAAGCTTGTTTGGTCTCTGTAGTCTAGTAGTCATATACATTTCTTTTTGGAAGAATGAGAAGGAAAGAGATTTGCCATTTGGTGAGAAGTCTATTACTTTATCATACATAAAGATTATTATGGTTTGAGAGTAAACAGAGTAGGATTGAAACTGGACTAAAACAGAAGCAGCCAGAGAGACACACGTCATACATGCCTTAAGTCTGGAATTGTTCATCTGAATGTGTTCCAAGGTGCTGGACTTCTTTAGCTGTTCTCTCTCAATCTCCTCTAAAGTGCCCATAGTGCGTCTGTGAATCTGCAGCAGCTCGTACACAGCATTCAGAGCTGGCACAGTGATCAGGGCGGCTCCCCCTGGTGAGCTGGCCTCGATACATGTAGAGGAGAGGCCCAGGGAGGCGAGTTCCTGTCAAAGAAAGAGGTCTTATGTCACTGTTGTGGTATTGTATTGAATTCTCTCAACATAAAGAAAAAGGGATCATGTACACGGCCATAACTACGATTTAAAAAAGGGACAGATTTTCAATCAAATATAATGTGAAAGCTGTAACTAGACAAATGCATTGTATAAATACTGCTACTAAAACTAGCATTTTAGTACCTGATTGATGTATGAGATGCACTGAGGAATATTATCCTCTGTGCAAAAGGCACTTATCACATTGTAGGAGTTTCTGGACAGGGGAACAGAAGAGAGCATTGACACAAGGTTGTTCTGTCTCGAGGGGGACATTGTCACATGTGATATGCTGGAGATCTCATAGTTTCCTAAAAAGAGAGGACACAGAGAGAAGCAAATCACAGTAACTACAGATACATTACATCTAGTATACTTTCTCCTTCTCTCTCAATGGTTGAATTAGGTTGCAGCTCTAAAATGAGAACACCAATATGGGTCACCTCCAGTAGGCCTCTCTATATTTGAAATATTCTGCCACATATAGCACATTAGCAGAGAAACTTACCCATAGATGTCTCTATTGGCACTGTTGTCCACCACTCTCCCATATCACCGACACATCAGGACACGAGGTCATGAGTTATCAACCAAGGGGTGGATTAGCAGTCCAGGCTGTGGATCAGAGGCTCCCACTGGAACAGGGCCCTGCAATGGAGCATCAAGCCACGAGGTAGACCAGCAATAGATAATCTAGGTCAAAGATTCACCCACACTGGATTAACTGCAATGTGCCAGTACGTGTGAGATTGGGGTTTAGGAGTGTCCTCCACTGGCAACTAAATTGCAGTGGAGTAAGATGATCTCTGCCTCAAGCCAGATGATTTACAAAAATAAAAAAAATTAAGGGAATCCATTACTAAATCTGAGAGTGTGCATGTATTTTTATCACTTTTGTGTATTTGTGGCAATATTATGACCATGATAAATTCTTGTGAGACAAGCTAAACCACATAACTACACTTGACACTCCCACGTCTTTACTATCCATGTACTGAAATGTTCCAACTCTTGTTCATGCCAGGACTATCAAGCACATTGTGTTGATGAACAATGTGGGGGAAAGTGCTGTCATGTCCAGAAATGCCACTATAAAGCCTTGAATGATCCACAATTACTAACAGCAGGCCTTCTCAGTCACTCCCATTAATGTTCTTATCTAATAAACCACAAAACACACTCTACTTTTATCTCTAACTAACGTTAGACGCAATAAAAAAAACCTGACTGGCGACGAGATAAACGCTAAAATTAGCTAATGTTATACCTCGTCTTTATACTGTTGAGTGCGCTTAACTTACCTTTAAGTTAAACGACATTTAACTTAAATACACTAATGTCACTGCTAACTTAGTTAGCTTATTCTAATTTAGCTAACTGTAACGTATCGTTGCATTTACGCCGGCTAACGTCTGCTAGCTTGCTAAACGCTCGTTTTAATTTCAGTGGTCGCAGTTATGTTTTTTATTTTCTTGCTATTTAGATTATAGTAAAATAATTAGACAATAACAAGACAGGGTAACTTAAATCTATAAAACAACATGATTCTGGTGTTAACCAAGTTGTTTGGTATTTACTATCTAACGCTGACTGTCGTTGCACCTGTAACGTCTGCACTGTGCTTGTTTGGGTAAAAGCTATGCTAAGTTTCACACACACACATAAACTCAAGCTTACCTGTAACTCCCACGGCGTGAAATGGGTCAACAAAATAGGTCGACAGAAGTAACAAAATGCTTCTTCAGAGGAAAACACCAACTGCCGACTGTGTCGAGTTCAGTCGTCACTTTGTAAGCAGCAGAAACGGATAGAAATCTCACTTATTTTAGTCTCATTGAAGGAGAGATGCCCCGACAAGGCAGAAGGAAGGTAAACAGGCTGCAGCGGCAGCAGCTGATAGTGGGTTTTTTTTTTTGAAGGCTAGTCCTGAGCTAACGTCAAACCAAACGTCATTGTTATTGGAGGCAGGGTTGTTAGGCAACCAGTATACGAGTCGCGCATTGGATGTGAACATGCGCAGTGGACGGTTATGCAAATGAAAAATCCTTTCAGGTGTCATAAAGCACAGTGCTTCAAGCTCATACCTGAGTATTTTGTTTTAAGATTTATGATCTGCATGTTTATCCTGCTTATGACTTGCTATAGTAAATCATACTTTGCAGCATTGGTGGAAGAAGTACTCAGATCTTTTCCTTAAGTAAATTACTCAATTATTCAATTACTTGAATATTAAAACTGATTAATTATGTGTACATGTAGGCAGCATTTGTTGTAGGTACAGCAAATGTTAAGACCTTTTACAGTTGAATAGTGTAATACACATAAAAAAAATATTGATCTGAAAAGTAACTGGTAACTGACCTAAAAGTAGCGGAGTAAAAACTGCAATATTTGTTTCTTTGAAATGTGGTAGAGTAGAAGTATGAATTAGCACAAAATGGAAAGACTCAAGTAAAGTACAGTTACTTCTAAATAATAAAAAGTACAGCTCTTTAGTAAATGTACATTACATTGACTTTGAGTCACTGTATGCTACATTTTCTTTTCTCACTAAATGTCAAAAGACAAAAGACAGCATATGATCAGATTAGGTGGTCAGAATCAACTTTATAGTCCAATTACATTAACACATATGCACAAGGGATTTTACTCCAGCTGTCAATAGCTTTCAGTTATCCAAAGAAGGAAATTCAGTTGGTCACAGGTACAAAACAAAAAAAAAAAAATAACATAATCGAATGCTGCATGTAGACAGTCAGGTGTCCAGGAGGCCTTATTCCACCTCATGCTTGCTCTTTGCTCACACTTCACAAAAGGTGGAACTTAAACTACATCTTCTCACTGCATCCAGAGAAGCAGCAAGAAGAGAGGCAGCAAAAAGCTGGATCCTCATCAGTCTGGTATCTTCCAGACTCAGGCTCATCCCTGCACTCTGCTATGAAGGCCTGAAGCTGGGACACTGCTGCTTTGTCTTGCTGGTGATGCTGGGAAAAAAAATTAAGTGCAGAGATAAATAACACAGACTTCTCAATTATCAGTGACCTACAAAACAAACATTTTTTTCAAAAATTTCTCAGGAGGTGATTCAGTCTGACCTTGATGGTCTCGTAGGTGTCAGTAATGAGAGCAATGAACAGGCTGAGCACCATGTAGATGAAGAGAGAGATGAAGGAGTACAGGTAGAGTCTGCTGAAGAGCCACACCATGTAGCCCTTGTATCGTATCTTCAGGAAGGTGCCGTACATGTCGTCCCCATTGATGAGCGAAAAGAGGCACTCTGTCACCTTGTCAAATGTTCGGAACTGGAAAAAAAAAGAGAAAGTTTTGATATTTCAGTGTCAGCAGGCAGAACAGAAAAAAAAACCTGGACACTGATGTTTGAAATAGCAATAATGTAATATGTAATAATTACAAAGATACAGATGTTCAATGTGATTACATACTTTGTCATGGTAAGGTCCAAGCACAATCCAACCACAGAAACAATACCCGACGTAGATCATGGCTGCACAACAGCAGAATCGGATCACATTTGGGAATGCTGCCCTTAAGGTTAAAATCAAGATCTGACAGGAAAAAATTTGCTTCAGTTTCTCTGCATATATTACTGATTTTGACAGGTTGACTGATGCATTATGCGAAAAATTTAACAAAAAAAAAAAAGCAGCTTCATGGACGTTCTTACATTGTATTTCTTGAAGAAACCAAAGTATCGAATCACACCGACCCAGACTAGCATCGTTGCTGTTCCCAGCAAAATACTGCAGACATCATAATTTGTCAGGTACTGCAATATAAAAGTACATCTCAATAAACACAAATCCATCCATGTTCATTTTCATAAGGGAATTTACAACATGATCAAGCATCATAATTTTTTTGAGAGCTGATCTTGAGACAATTTAACCATCACAGTGTTGTAAAAAACTGTGAATAATATGTGAAAATATAATGCTCAATGCAAAATGAACCTTTGTTTGTATTCCAATTTTGAGTGCTGACCCAGCAATGGTCAACATATCGCTGACAATGATGAGGATATACCATCCGTTCACAAACTCCATACGGTCTGACCAGGTCACAATTTTATTATAGTAGGCATGGAAGAATATGTTGAACTCCTGCATGAGAGAGATACACATATTGTAAAAATGTACAAAATAAAGTGACAAATGATTACAGAAAATAATACTTATTGCTTTTCATTTACTGTAAGATAACCATGTATGTGATTGCTGACAAGTTAAACAATACATGAAGCTTTCTGACAACCCCACGTTTGGTGACAACATAAAACAGCAACTCCATTATACACAAATCCTTAATGATAACAATCATTTTACTTGTCATTCCTCTTTACTTACAAACTGCAGTTGGATGCCATTGACGACAGAGCGCATGCAGAGGATGAGAGAGGTGAAGCAGGCGAGGATGACCACAGAATCAAACAACAGGAGCAGGTAGTCGTTCTTCCCGGCTACAAATCAGAGACACGGATTTCATCAATATGACAAGCAATGATTATTTACTTAATTATTTAATACATCAGTGGTTGGGATGCACATGAGTTCAGGCAAAAACTTACAGACGCCTTCCACGTTCCAGTCTCTGCACTCATTAATCCTCACGTCATATTCAACATCCACCTTTATCTTTCCACTGTGGGCACGGTTGTCAAACGTTATCTGTATCAAAACAAAGAAAGACTTTGTTCGTGTATGGCAGGAGAGACATTATTTATTAGAGGTACTGCATGTTTTCAGACTGGTCACCAACCATTATATGGAAGCCATAACAGTCTGGTAGCTCATGATGCCTCACAGTCTGCAAATTGATAGTTTTCAGAGTGAAGTAGATGTTCACTGATAGCAGCCTGGACACAGACACACAACACGTATTAGCTGGCAGTACTCTTATCACCTGGCAGAAAACTAGTATTTTCAGTTTGGTCACCTCTTGAAATCGAAAGAGAAGTTCGTGTGCGTTGCCAAACTGCCATTGTGAAAAGACAGCGCGGGGTATATGGAAATGCAATCTGTTATAGGAGGAAATGGCACGGTAAAAATGTTCAGAAGCAGCAGCATTTCATTTTATAATTCAGCATTTGACAGAATGAGCTTCTGCTTTCCGTGGAGTCACAAGTAAATCCACGTTTGTTTTTCCATTTGTGGTATGAATCAGTTTCTATAAATATTAAAATAAAACAAATCAAACAGATATAGATAGAAGTATCGTATAGATATTTACAAGATATTATTCATAAATACTTGATCCAATGAATTTAATGTCTTTATATAGCAACAATGTGCTTGTACCTTTATCAATATGTGGATAAATGTCAAAGGTCTCGTTGCCAGGATCAGTGCTGCTGTTCCTGTAAAACTCTTGACAGACACACAGAGGAGTGTATTCGCCATCTGCTCTCTCATATGCAAGATTACCTACTGTCAGATTTTGGAGATTGATGTACTGTAAAAAAAAAATGAAATATTTATAGAGGAGTAAGACACATTTTTACATAGAGTTAGATGATGTCATATGATATTAAACTGTCGCCATTGATCAAAATGTTCGGTACCCTGTTGATGATGTAGTGAATGTGATCATACACATCTGTTTTTGTGTACAGTGCATAGCTTCCCAGCGGCCGGTGATCCTTGTATCCTTTGAGAAACAGATGCCTAAATGTCATCAGGTTTTCATCTTTGAAGGTGACCATCATTTCGTTGCTCAGACCAAACGATACTAACTGAAGAGGAGGGGGAAAAAACACACACACATATATATATATATAAATGAAACAAATAGAAATTTACCCTCAGTACACTTTGATGTTTGCTGACAATAACTACGAAACATTCAGGAGATTCTACCTGGACTGTGATGATTGCAATTTTTAATATTTGTAGCATCAGTTTCCATGGTTTGCGACTCCTGGCCTTGTATTTCTCACAGGGGTTCATGAAGAAGTACTTGAGCCTCCGTCTAAAGTCCTTCACCACCTTTGACTCCAGGCTCTGAGTGTGAGCGCTCCACCTGCAGTGACCATTGAGCCTCCTCTCCTCTGACCTCGCAGCCAACAGAGGCTCAGATTCCTCCATTATACTGAACAGCAGAATAGAATTGAACTTTTTTTTTTTTGTTAATGTTTTTCTTTCTTATTTTATTAGTTAAAGGATCAATATTCATCAGAAATGAGACACAAGATGAAGTTTCAACCATTCCAGACATTCTGATGTTTATCAAACTGGTTTTCTAGCACAAGCTCACTGCCGTCACTGTCTCAGCTCTCTTTAAGATAATACTCTGGAGTGCACACTAATTATACTAAAAACTAAGTGGTAATGCTGTAGAAAACCACAAAAGTGTTTTTGTTTTTTTAGAAAGCATTAAGTGAATTTCAGTAGTGAGCATTAAGGACAGAAAGCACATCACATCAACTACTTGTGTAACAAATGACTTCTGTCATACTGTTCATTTTGCATTCTTCTTTGCATTAAAATCACCACAGCAAATAGTAATGGACAAAAGTTACACTGCAGATATTATTTTTGCAGAATTATTTTATGTCTTTTTACAATATTCCATTGCCGTGTATATTACAAACAAGAGGTAAAGTACCAAAACAGGTGTGTGTGTGTAACATATATAAAAAAAACAATAATAATAAGTGAATTACCTGCTAACACCTGCTGTCCACCAGTGAGCTGCTGCCAGAGAACGACTACTTATACAGCCTCTCTGTCTACGAAGACAGGCGGTGCAGTCACAACGCCAGCATTCACCACAATGACTGTCATTCCTCTGTGTCACTGAGTTTTTCCAGTTTTTCCGAAAACAAAAATAGAGCTCCCAGTTTCAGCATCTCTACATGTACATGTGGGAATCTCCCGTCTGTCAGTCATTTAATTTTGAATTAGATGTCATTGAGAATTAAGGTTTCAGGTTTACAGTGAGTATTTTACAGACAATATCACTAGAAAGCAAATAGGACAAGGTTGGTGGTACCTTAAAGATGTCTCTTCACTATGCAGATTCAATTAGCCGAGAAATTTAAACTTTGTTTATCAGGAGCATGTCAAATCGCATAAATAAAACATAAACAAGCACAAGGTCAACAAAGTTAAGCGAGACATAGTTTGCATTTCACAATATGTTTTGCGACTTAAGACTTCTGTAGTGATGAAAATGGAGAACAGCGTATTGTTGATTTTAATGCTACAGCATTCTGGTCAAAGGCAGCGTCTTAAAAGATCACACTGGTTAAATAAACACATAAAGAGCTGCCGTGTTTCCACATCACACAGTTAATCAGGAAATCACACTTTTGAAAAAAAGAAGAGGAGGAGAAAAGGTTAAAGAGGATGAGTCAGTCAGGTTTTTTTGTTTTTGCTCACAGGGCTGGGTATCTTCTTGGATACCAACTGAAATATGTGTGAAGCAAGAAAGCCATCAACTTTCAATTTAAACTGTAATTTGTATAGACGAAGGTTTGTGTACCACTGCTTGTGTTTAAATCAAATTCAACATTTGAGAAAAAAAAAAAAATGTATAGAAAAATGTGTTTATATGTTTGAAGTAAGGTATTAAAAGATGGTTTCAGTATTGAAACACAGTTATTATTTAGGCACTAGAGGAAAAGAAATTCAAACGTTACCCAGCCCCAGTGTTGCTTTCTTAAAAAAGCCCGATGGTACAGTGATAACTCAAGTAGAGCCTTTTCTCACAACCTGCGTAATCTAAACGCAGCAAAAACACCAGAGTGTGAGATGAAAAATGAATATGAGCCGACTTCAGTGGGATGAAGATCTTGTCCCTTTAACTGCAAGAAAACTGTCTTATTGAGATGTGAACCTAAAAGATGCTCCTATGTGAGGTTGGAGTGAGAGAACGTGACCGGAGGGGCTGGAAGTTCGGGTCCCCTCCACTGCTGGTGCACCCTGGGGTCGCGGCTTCTATATTGGAGGGAGGTTCGTCTATTCCTTCGTCCGGCAGCGGAGGAGCTCCCGGGTCTCCAGGCCTGAGGAGGCTGGAGGAGGTTGTGGAGGAGGAGGCAGCGATGCTAACACCAGCCACAGAGGACAAGTCTCCACCTTTCTGTAACGATGGCAGATTGAGAGATCCTACTACGTCTGAAGTGGAGGGGCTTCGTTCTCCATCTGGGTGGAAGAGCATGGTGGAGTCATTTGAAAACGTCCTGGAGAGGTCGCTGGACATGCTCGGGGTGCTGAGATTGCTGTCAGATGAGGAACTGGAAGCCCCTGCTTCAGAAAATGAAGAAAGAATGAGCATCTAATAGTTTCAAAATACACAGCAGATTCCATAATGACTTGGCCTACTAACCTTTGAGGAACTCAATCTTCTCGTTTTTGGCCTTTTGCACCTCATCTGTGATTTTGGTGATGATGAAGTTCTGCGAGCGCATCTCCCGGATGGATTCAATCAGGACATCAAGGCCGCGGGGGTTCTCGGACAGGATGTCCAACAACATCGCCGTCCTCTTGGTCTGTGTTGTCCTGCAGCTGATTTCCTCCGCATCATCCCTGGTCAGAATCCTGCGAGAGCGCAGGTAGTCGAGATGGCGTTCAGCCTTTATCTTGTCGCAGAGGTAGTGCCGCAGTCTGATCAGCACCTGCACATCAAACAGCCATGTGGGGAAAAAAGATAAGAACAAATGAGCTGTTAAGGCACTGAGCAGGAAGAGGGTCAGGAAAGACTAAGAATCTGCAGGTAAATGTTGAAAAGGTTGTTAATAATCACAAAAAAGACTAAATCAGGTGGCCTAAAATCACTTGGCCTGGCCTGGGTCTGCTCTCAATGGCACTAACACTGTATTTGCAAAACTAGTGCACTCAACCTCTAGTTTTGTAGTCTGTGTGTTGTCAAACGTTATGATCATTGTTATATAATTGGTTGTAGAGGAGTCACAGAGAGGGTGTGGTAGGGCATTTCCTACTTTAACAAGCCATTTAACGCTAACAAAGTCAAATAAAACTGCAAACAGGGCACAAAGCTGTCTTGTATTTCACACACACACACCTTACCTTATCAGAAAGATACTGGGGTTGTTTTTTTTAAAGTAAATTTCGACAGATGTATCATACTCACGTCTTTTTTAATCTCTGCCATGTCATCTTCCGTGAGGTGAGGAACATCCATCCCTCTGACCCGCAAAGTGAAAAATCCAGGTGTTCCGGGTAACGAAAAAACGACTAGAAATAAGCTAATAAACTAGTTATAACCAAACAAGCGACATCAATAAACTAAAAGCATAGGTCGACGGATATTACTTTTTATTATTTGGCGTCGAAAGGCTGAGCATCCACTGTCCATTGAAGTATTGCGTTTCATGAACTGAAAAGAAGAGAGAAAATCCCCGGACTTCCTGATTTTGTCGGTTTACGTCAATACGAGAAAAGAAGTAAGAGCAGAGTCGTCTGATTCACACATTTAGAGCTCATTTAAGAAGGTATAAAAGTATATATTTAAGATTAAAACCTCTTTTATAATAGCATTATAGAACAAATCTGTTAAACTTTCCTCGCAGTGACTCGTGGTGATTGATCTGAGGTGATATTCAATGGTTTCCGATAGGTGAAGTGCTGTTCCGATCGATACCACTGGGGGGCGCTGTTGGACCTCAGACAGACCAGTTCATTTTTTACATACAGCAGTGGTGGACGTATAGTGCAAATAGAGCCTAACCAGGCCCCAAGACAAATGTCTTCCTTTGTTTTGTTTTGTTTTTTACATACTTTTTTAGTAAAAGAAGTCCATGTACACTGTTAAATATGCCCCACATTCAAATGAAGTGAGACAGGCTATTTGAACAGTGCCATGTGCTGAAAAGTCTTAATAAATGTACTAGATTAAAATCACTGAGAAAATATTCAAAATCACTCAATGTTGTTTGGCCAGAACAGATTTGTGTCAGCACCATGTTTATTCAACCACTGATGAAGCAGACCGATGTTTATCATGTGAGGATTTTAACCATTTACCATCTCTTAGTCTAGTAGTACGATGCAGAAAATACATGCACACTGAGCGCTTTATTAAGAACACATGTGCAATCTAATGAAATCCAAAACAACAGCTCCTCCACTTTTACACAAAGTTTACGTTTCAATATAATGCACTCCAGTCCACCGTCCACCACCCACCATGACCTCAATAATAAACATAAAGTAGAATTATCTCCTTTCTGACAATAACAACAAAAACTGAAATTATATAAACTTTTTTTTTTTTTTTTTTAAAGTAGAATTTACAGACCATGACTGTACTTTGAATGCCGCAGTGAAATACGTACACAAATATTTTGATTAAAGGCTGTACACCTGGTGTAGGCTACACTCACACAGGTGTTTTCACTTATTTTCGCCTGGTTGGGCGTGTACAGCTCCTTCACTCTCTTTTGGCATCGCTTAAAGTGGCACACCTTTATCATTCTTACCGGCACATTAAGTTTGTTGACCTCATGTAATAGACCCTTTTCAGACATTTTTACGTGTCAAAACAGGAAAATCACAGGTGGAATGAACAACATTAGTGACGGCTGCATTCCACTTATGTGAGCTGGTTCCAGCACTCTGGTATTATGCATGCATGCTCACTCACTGATATTGCTTAATGGGACAGGTAATGGAAATAATGTTATTACTTACACCTGGGCTTTTCCTGTTTTGACAGGAAGTCAAGTCAAAATATACCAGCCAAGAAAAGGTACTTACTATACTAACTCAGCCCAAATATGATTTTGAAGTCTATTAAGGTAAAAAAGGTTAAAGGTCATGACTTGAGATGCCGTTAAACATAACATAAACAAGACAAGAGCAGTAACAAGTAGGAACTGTTGTATTGAAGGATTGACAGGAAAAGTGAGAATCACAGCAGGGAGGACAAGTGAACTGTAGTGCATGAGAAGAACCAAAGTAACACTCGAGTCAACATGAAAAGAATCACAAAATGGCATTATATCTGAAGTCAAGATTTTCACTTCCCTCTAATCACGATATGCCACAAACTCTCTGAGGTCAGGTGCTGCCCGAGGAGATTGTCAGACCTGTTTTGTCATGTTCTGTGATGTGTACCGTGTAGCTCAAAGACACCATTCCCAAGCGGAAGGTGGCCGCTGTTGCATCCCAGCAATTTCTGGAGGAGAAGCGCAGCAGAAAGATGCCCTTTTTGATATGAGGTCAAAAGTGCATGTGAATCAGCTCCCTTGCACCAGAGAAATAATGTGTTTCCAAAGCATCTACAACAGATTAACTGACATCCCACTTTTCTGTAAAAATGCCTCCTGATAATGATTCACACGATTGTCCAACAGTAGAGTGCAGCAGCCTGGAAAAAAAATGCCGAATCAGCTGTGAGTAAGAGTTTCAGACGAACTCAGTGTACAGACTCACGGGTGGGCCCCGCAGTGAACGAGACAAAAAGAAAAGGGAAATGAATACAGATGATGTAATGAACTGGATTTGCAATCATATATGTGCAGCCCCTAAAGACATTCCTGTCTGCCTTACAGTGTGTGACCTGCTCTTACAACCGAGCTCGTCTCAGACCAATTGTGGTTTTACACACTGAGCACCGCTGGAAAGTTAAAACTGTCTTTCCACTCCGCTAATGCTGCACAGACTTTGGTCTGTTTTCCGTGAATGTGTACAGTATCACGCTTTCTTACCTTTTTTTCAGCTTCTCTCATCATCCATCTGCCCATCCAATAGACTACCCTCCATTTCCCATTAAAAGTCACCCTCATATACATGTAATGAGCTCACTTAAGCTAAATGCATTGAATGTAGTAACTAGGCTATGTATAGCATAACAACCCAGATGTATTCGCTGTGGAAGATCACAAGAACGTCCCATAGACAACAAGATGAATGTTTTGAATATGAACACATATGTTTGGCGAATGCACTTTTTTGCTTTCTTGCTACTCTTTGCAGCGCTGGAGCTAGCAGCCAGTTAGCTTAGCACAAAGACTGGAAACAGGTGGAAACAGCTAGCCTAACAAAATATGTCCACCAGCATTTTAAATGTTCATTATTAACACAATGTCTTGTTTGTTTAGTCTGTACAAATAACTATGGGTAAAATGGCAATTTGCTGTTTTACAATGGTTACAGTATATACCAGACTATGGACAGGGCAAGTAACAAACAGCCTATCCTAGCTTTGCACAAAGTAAAAACAAAACGCACCACTGAAGCTCACAAGTTATCTTGTGGGCGAATACAAATAGAGTTGTTAAAACAACAAGTTGATTTATTAGCTAGTGTGACTATATCCTGGCAAACAGCAGCCAGGAGCGCGGTGACTTCCTTCCAGTCATCACCATGAGGTTGCCAGAGAGTGCTGGCTAGCTTTCCCCTCTGCTTCCAGTCTTTATGCTAAGCTAAGCTAATTGCCTCGTGGCTCCATACAGAACAGACAAACATGAACGTGGTATTTGACCCCGAGTCTTACATGCTGCTCTGTTGGAACGGGACATTTGTGTTTTTCGGGAACAGAATGGCCTGGTTGAGTGTAACACTGTCAAACGGGTCAGTTTAACATGCCCTTTCCTATTTGGTGCAACTGCGATCCTTTCCAAGTCTTCCAGCTGCCTGTTATATATCTAACGCTCATCATACCTAACATGGTACTGCAAATTCTTTATATTGCAGCTTTGGAGGGAAAAGTTTCCACTCCAAAACCACAACAGTCAGCAATTTCCAGGCATCAGCGGGTGCCCCAAGCTCACGCTTGTTCGCTCTTCATCTGCTCGAGCTGGCACCCATTCAAAACGGCCCTTGTAACCTCAATTAGATAAGAGAGGAGGTCGTGCCAGTCTGCCTCACTTAGCCTCTTGTTCTCACAGGTTATAATAAACGGAAAGGCATTTTTTTCTTCTCCCCCCCCTGATAATTTTCATTGTTCTTTGATGTGGATGGAAGAGGATGCTTTTTATCCTGGCAGTCATTTCAAAGGAACCGGCAATGTTCATCCTGCGTGGAATGTTGCTTCAGGCATCGCTCAAGTTTTCTTTTTTCTTCTCCTTTTTTTTTTTTTGGTGCGTTTCTTATTCTGGATGCTGGATGATCGTTCAGACCGCACAAAGGAATCCGAGGGTTCAAACATTCCAGGAGGCTCTTGTCTCCTTTTTTTTGAAATACTGAAGTCAAACAAGCTTTAATCCATCCACACCCTAATAGGTGATTGATGGGAATTTCATCCGTGACTTTTTAACACTAGCTAGGTTAGAACTTTAGAAAACACAAACACTGATCACAGACAATATGCGACAGTCTAAACACACATTTCAGACTTCATCCAAGATAGAAATCCAGTTGGTCATAGAAATATGTAGCTTTTCTTCAATATTTATGTCAGAACTTGTGGTGCACCGATGTTAAATCCCTTATGGGGCTAATGCCTTTCTTTTTGTCCGTTACATAACAACACGCCATATAATGTTAAGAGAAACCTGGCTAAAAAAAAACAAACAAATAAATAGTGTTACATATAATAGATAGATGAATAATATATTATCAGTTTCCAGTACATAACATGCGATTAAGACAGTGCACAGGTCAATATTTAGTATTTTGTTAGGAATAACCATTTTCAGGAACCCATTTTCTTCACGGTAGCAGAGTTATTTCTACAAAACAAGACTTTGAAATGAAAATCTCATCGTAGAACTAAAAAGAAAACCCCTGGAAGAATGGGAGTAGGACAGGGTGGTTCTTAGCTCGCTGAGTGAGAGGAGAGGAGGGGGGAAGGTCTTACGGGCTGATGGGAGGACGCATGCTGAGGCATTCCTCTCATAGTTTCGGGACACCTCTTCAGCCTGCACATACGTCAGATCTGCTTGGAGGGTATAAAAAGGAGCTAAGGGAATCCAAAAGAAGGAGAGCAGACACTCAACATTTCAACAGGTTTATCTCCCTTATCTCTGTGACGTGCTGTTTCATAGAAAGAAGATTAATTTTACTGAAGAGAGATTGCCTCAACTGCTGAAGATGTATGAAGTCTTTGCTGTTCTGATCCTTTGCGTTTCGCTGGTGAGGAAATCATCACTGTTCATTGATGAATTATCTGTAAGCAAACTTTTGTTTAGAAATGTTTTTTTTTTGTTTTTTTTCATCTCAGGTGTCAAGCTCGTGCCCGAGGGACTGCCGGTGCCCTCCTGACATACCCAGATGTGCAGCAGGAGTCAGCCTCGTGCTCGACAACTGTGGATGCTGTAAAGTTTGTGCACGGCAGCTCTTTGAGGACTGCAGCAAGACAGAACCATGCGACCACACGAAGGGACTCGAGTGCAACTTTGGAGGTGGATACGATTCTGCGAGAGGCATCTGTCGAGGTAAGGAGACAACTGTTCTGCTTGCCTAGTTTTTTTTTTTATTGTTTTTTCTTATGAATTTACTCATTTTCTCTTCTCTATCAAACAGCCAAATATGATGGCAGAACTTGTGAGTACAACAACAAGATTTACCAGAATGGGGAAACCTTCCATCCAAACTGCAAGCACCAGTGCACCTGCATGGATGGTGCTGTCGGATGTGTGTCCCTGTGCCCACATGAACTCAAGCTACCCAATCTGGGCTGTTCCAAGCCCAGGCTGGTCAAAGTACCAGGGTGGTGCTGTGAACAATTCGTCTGCCCTGAGGAAGCAAAGACAGACAGCTCTGTGGTGAAGAAACACAGCAAGAAGCACAGCAAAGAACAGTCATCTGAAGATGACCTCACCGACAACAATGAGTTTGGCCCTGTGTGGAGAGGAGAAGCCAAGTTGTTACCTGGTGAGCAGTTTTATTAGTAATGACTGGTCACATTGTTAAAGTGGGTCTAAGAAGTCAATTAATATTTCTTCTTTTTACTAGACTTTCTTCTAAATTGTAGTTTCTCTCTTTCAAACAGCTTTCAGGAGTCACCCAATGGGCCAAATGTTGATCACAGGAATGAAATGTATATCTCAGACCACAGCTTGGTCACCCTGCTCCAAATCTTGCGGCATCGGAGTGTCCACCAGGATGACCAACAGCAACACCCAGTGCACACTGGTGAAAGAGACTCGAATATGCGAAATCCGCCCGTGCAACCAAAGGACAAAGGTACACCAAGAATGTAATCTGATGCATGAATTGAATTTTAAAAGGACTTCCCGTGGTTACATTTAACACATGCGTTTGATCTCTTCTCTTTAACAGAATGGTAACAAATGTAACCACACAGAAAAGGCAAGACTTCCTGTGAAACTGTCCCACGCAGGCTGTCGCAGCCTGAAAAAGTTCCAGCCCAGGTACTGCGGGTCTTGTTCGGACGGCCGGTGCTGCAGGCCTCACCGCACCAAGACAATACCTGTCCGCTTCCAGTGCAAAAACGGAGAGTCGTTCACCAGGATGGTGATGATGATCCAGTCCTGCAAATGTAACCTCATTTGCTCCGGCAGCAACGAAAAGACACCACCTCTCTACAGACTTTTCAATGATATCCACAAACTGAAAATGTAAAGGAAAGGCAACGTTTTAAAAAGGGAAAAGAAGAAACATTGAGTGAAATTTGCACTGTGAGGTCGCAGACACCTGTAGGATGAATTTAGTGAACTACGTTGTTCACGGTTTTGCTTCGTAACATTGGAGCCGTGCATTTTTGCTTCTTTGTGAAGCCAATATTTTACATTGTGAGAATTCTTATTTTTCTAGTTTAACTAAAATGTGTTTATATGTATATATACACACACTTACACGTATTTAACATTATCTTGACAAGACATGTCACATGGCGTCATGAAAATGATACACATGGCAGCTAATAAATACGCCATTGTCACCTTGTTAGTGTTTGTTTATTGTACTACTTATTTTCCTTTATTTATAAGAAATCATGTGTTTATGCATTGTTATATTTAATCATGGGACATTGTACATTAACACTAGTTTGCTTATCCATGTAAAATGTGACTAAAGGTTGGACACATACAGGTTAACTGCTACGGTGTCATGTTTTAAGTTTTCACTAATAAAAAAAACATAAAACAATGCAGTTGTCTAATTATTTGATTTTTTAGAAAAAGATAGGGGGTTGCAGTAATCGGAAAAACTAATAAGTCTTGGGGGTCTGCTGTAACTATTCTCAGTTGGAAATGAATTATACTGTCTCTACTGCATCTGGCTGACCCACTTCTGAGAAGACCTATATGTCACTGAGTAGTTTGAGAAATGACTGTAACGTAAACCTCAGAGTGGTTTCCCTGCTGTTAACCAGAAATGGCCTCAAGCTGCAGGATTTTGTTATGTTACAGACTTATAGGTTAATCTAAACTTTCCACAGAGATATATTATTACATCAGTTAAAACATTACAATCCTGAATCTGAAATATAGTCGGCACAATGGACTTTATGTGAATGCAAATATGCAGGGTTTCATTGTCCAATTTCAATTATCTTCCAGTATGTGATCTAGAAAGTGTTTTTTAATATATGCAACAGTAAAAAAAATCTGTTTATTTTTGATAACTGGCTGAGAAGAACGTATTTTGAATCAGACTCATTTGAGCCTAATGAGCACATGAGCTCAGGGTGTGTCCATGATGGCACTGAATCGTGTTACCAACAAAACTGCCAAAACTCAGATGCAAGCTTATTTTCCAGCAAACAGCTAGAAAAAAGAAAAAAAAAAAGAAGCAAATTCCCAAAGTGTGATCAACAGAATTACGTAAACGGGCAAGACCAAGAGAGCGAGAACAAGAGCAAAGGGAAAAACAGAGGTACTGACGCACACAAAGATGAAATGGTTCCATCCCCTGACGAAGAGCACAATAGACCTTTGTCTTTGAGAACCTGAGAGGAGCACTGCTCGCTCGGGGTAATATGTCCACTACAACAACACATCAGAGCCTTACTGATTTCTGGACGCTTGCTAATTTATTACCATAGACACAACAGAACAAGTACAGTAAAAGACAAACACAGTTTTCAGGTCATTCTGAACTTCTTCAACAAATATCAAAACATCATTTTGTGCCACAGCATCTGTAATTTCATGTCCCCCTAAGCCTCAGAAATATATTTTTTTAAAAAAGTTCAATTTCAAAAGCATTAAAGTGAACCAGAGACAAGACCTTAAGTCGTTTGGAAATATCCCCGGTGTTGCATGTATCTTGGTAATTATATTTGCAGCCCTAAAGGTATAAGCTTCACCACTGACAGCCAAACAATAGATTTTCAGCACCATTTATCTCAGGCCAGCTGAGAATCAGAACACAAACACGTTCAGTATACATAACACACCTATTCTGTAATCACGATCAAAACACAAGTATGTTTCTCAGCATCAGTAGGGAAATGATGCACAGAGCATTTCTGTATTTTAGAGGTCAGAAATCCACATATTTACAGAAATGTTTAGGTAGAGCACCATGGAAAACGTGGTTTATTGTACCACATGTTCACAAGAGACACGTGAATGCGAACATGGTTACTCAATGTAACATAATATTACCCAATTTTCAAGCACCATTGCAGTAGTTAATAATTGCTTAGATAAATAGATGTGTGCATGGCTTAAACAAATGTGAATACAACGCTAAAAGTTTCTCCTTTTAAGTGAGACTTGCTAAAGACTTCATAAATATTTGAGTGCATGATAAAAACAAAAATGCAAACAGATTACACCTTAGTCATTTTAGTAAATAAGAAGATCCAAAACTCGATGCTTGCAGTCCTTCATCAAATAAGGTCTTATAAGAGTTTTTAAGGAAATCAACGTAGTTCTGGATGCTTTGCTTGTGGCTCTCTGACTGGTCCAGGCTGAGCTGCAGATCTTTCAGACGCCCCTCAAACTGTTTTTCTGCCTACAGATTGAAGATCACACACACACACACACACACTTAGCTGTGAACATCCATCAAGGATGAATTGATTGAAAACTGAACTTGCCAGCAAATTTATGTAACACTCACAGTCTGCTTGCTCTGGCGAAGAAGCCTCAGCTCAGTATCCCTTCTGCATCTCTCTGCTTCCAGCTCCAGGATTTTGGTCTGAAGGGTCTGTTCTCTGGAAGCAGCTTGGTCTTTTACCTTATTGACCTGGAGATGTGGGGGGAAAATGGGAATTTTACAGCAATCTGGTAGACAGTTACACACAAAAAAGAGCTGATGTCAAGGGTGACAGCATTTTTAGCTTCAACAACAACTGTACTTGTTGTTTGACGTCTGATAAAGCTGCTTCTAGCTGCCGGCTGAGGGCCTGGCACTCTGACGAGCGTTGATCCAGCTGCCGGTTACTGTAGCCGAAAGCTTCCTCCTGAGCAGCGAGCTTTCGTACAAGCTCCAGGTTCTCCTGATGCAGATGGTCCATCTTCCTGCAACACACACACACACACACACACACACACACACACAACACAACACACACAACACACACAACACACACAACACACACAACACACACAACACACACAACACACACCACACACACACACACACACACACACACACACACACACACACACACACACACACACACACACACACACACACACACACACACACACACACACACACACACACACACACACACACACACACACACACACACACACACACACACACACACAGAGAGATGAGGTTGTCACAATTTCTGTTTGAATCTGTACAAAGGAGACACAAACATATGACATCTAGACTACAAACATGAGAGGGCGTCTTACATTTGAAGGGAATTCACTTTCTCTTGTAGTTGTAAATTGGCCTCATGAACGGACTCTTTCATCTCCACAGATGATCTCAGCAATTTTGTTTGATTCTCCATCTGTATATGCAAAATATTAAATTCAGATATGCTGCTTTGACATCACCTGC
Source organism: Pampus argenteus (assembly GCA_036937835.1). Taxonomy (NCBI): domain Eukaryota; kingdom Metazoa; phylum Chordata; class Actinopteri; order Scombriformes; family Stromateidae; genus Pampus; species Pampus argenteus. The sequence goes on from CM072875.1 coordinate 15,982,046, forward strand.
ACTGGACACACGTGAATGGATCAGAAAGGAGGGTTTTCACGTCACATGCCAAACAGCCACAACCTTGCAAACACAAAATAAGCTGTTTTTAAGATACCAATTCAACATTTTTGAATTGGTGAAAGAACATGTGGGTGACTGAAAAGGACTCACACAGCACAAAACACTCACAAATGGGTATGTAGGTACAGATACAACCTAACTGTGTCCACTGCAATCAGAGACGTTTCAGCACAACATCAAAACCGACTCGCAGCAGGACCAGAACACAAGACGCGTCCACAGACATATGGGGTTGTACTACCGCCTAGTGGTCAGATGTAGACAAATGACTGCATTTTACATCCTCTGACCGCCACAGCTTGTGTTGCACACCTTAACCTGCAGTTGCCTAATGGACTCTGACTTTTCTGAGCACTTCCTCTCAGAGCGTCGCAGATTCTCCTGGCACTCGAAGAGACTCTGCTCAGCTGCACTCAGTAACTCTGGGAAAGCCTTCAGCTCCTCCACACGCCCCTGCAGCTCCTGCCTCACCTGGGCTCCAGAGGATGGCAGAAGGAGTGGAGTGTTGGGACAGACAAAATATTAGCCTCAAGATCCATCAATTCTAACTGCAAAAAATATGCTTATAAAATATGCCAAGAATCATCCTTAGGCTGAGCTTTGCACATTGTTAGTTGAAGTGTTGCCCTATGAGGACGTTTAGTGGTTTTGCTAAAACACATGCAGGTCCCAGTGCAAATGTGTTAGGCTGCTAAGAAACAGAAACTCTGGACAAAAGCAAGAAGAACAGCTGCTGCATAGAAAAAAAAGCACAGAATTGCTGTTGCAAAAAAAAAAAAAAAAAAAAAAAAAAAAGACTTGTCAACTAAAATAGAATATAGTGTTAAATAGACCTATTGGTAGTCATGAAGCTTCGTGCACATTAACAGAGTTCAAAACTTTAATGAAATATAATTTTGTAAAACTGTTATATGAACAGGCGGGAGGTTACCTTCTCAACTTCTGTATCTTTTCCATCTCGCGTGTTCTCCATCTCTCGTAAAAGATTTGCATATTTTATCCTCATATTATCTATCTCAGTTTGAAGCTCTGCAACCTATAAAAAAAAACATAAATATAGAGTACAAGAGTATAATCACATCTGCTGTATTCTTGCAGAGAATGAAAACTATGAAATACTGCTGCTGAATCATAATAATCAACAACCCAACAGACCACATTCAACCATATTCTAACTGAATAACTAAAAACAAACTAAAAACTAGAAAACAGTGTTAGAAAAGAATAAAATACAAAAATTTTGCACATTTATGTCATCAAAGGATTAGCAGTAAATAAAGCACAACAGTCTGCAGTCTTAAAACTTGTTGGTCCCTGGCCAGACGTCCAAATCTTTCTTCGCCACAATGTTTTCAATTTACCCAGAAGATAGAATCTGCGGTTCATATACGACAAACACAAAACCCACTAATTTATTGAGATCATCTTGTAAATCTTTGCCCACAAAGGATCTTATTTTCTGTAATTATCCAATCTAAATGTAAACATCAGCTGTGGGAACCTGGAACTTGCCGGTTGGTAAAAGGTCACTGCTGGAATATTACATTGTCCTATCTCGAGGGTATGGAGCTCAGTCAAAGTTGTTATGAAGAAAATGCGTTCTAAAAGGGAAAAATTATCTGAAAAACAATAAAATTAATAATCAAATTGTCAACCTGGTATTGGCCTTGTTCCGCTTGGTGTTTTTGCTCCTGAGACACAATCTTCTCTTCTATCAGGGCAGCCTCACAGTCAGCAACCTGCTGCTCCAACTGAGAAACGGATGCCTGCAATTATACAAAAACAAATATTTTTTTTGTGATAGGAATAGAAACCAGAGAGAGAGAAATAATATTTTCCTCTTTATATAAATATAATATTGGTGTTAAAACATACAGTAAATGGATCCAACAAGAATATTCTGCTTGTAGAATTCACTTGACTCCAAACACCAACTGAATTGTTGAAAGATTAATTACGGACAACATATTTATGCATCAACTGTTTAAAGTGCTGCCTTTTTGGCAGCTTGTACCTCGAGTGTTGCATTATTGATGCTCAAGTCTCCATTTTCAGCAGCGAGCTTTTCAACCTGTTGCATCACAGTTTCATTAGCTGCAGAGAGCTCGTCCTTCTCCTTCTGCAGCCTCGCCGTCAAGTCTGCAATTTGACTTCAATGGACATTTAAAATAAAAGTTAAAAATCGGCGGTTGCCACATGTGTGTATCAATTTCCACTGTACACTAGAAGTTGTGTGCATCACAGAAATGACTAACCTTTTCAATAACTCTACATGAGTAACAAACTTGTCTTTCTCGTCCGTCATCTGCTCCTTTTGCCGCCTCCAGGAGTCTCTTTCTAAATGGGCATTGGCCAGCTGAATATCCTATGTAAACCAATCAAGGAGCAAAAATTAAATGTCAGACTAGGATACTCAACGGAAGGAATACACCATGTTAAAACCACAAATCATAGCCATTTGATACCTTTTCCTTCAACTGCGTATAACATTTCTCAACAGCAGCTTCAAATCTCTCAGCTCTCAGTTTTTGTGCTCGAGTGGCTTTCTTGAGAGATTCTTTGTCCTGTGTTGCCTTCTCAGTCAGAGATGCGATGGACCCTTTAAGATCATCAATCTCCATCTTCTGTTCAGTAAGGGTTCTCTCAACAGTCTGAAAAAGCCACAAGTATATAGTATCATTACTTGCTCCTATAGAAGAGAAAAATTGGTGGATGAATGCCTCAGGGATTTATACCCGTAGCTGTACAGTCAGACGATTGTTTTCAGCTTCCTTATTGCGTAGCTGCCCCTGTAGGTGAGCTCGGGTCGCCTCCACAGACTTGGTCATGTGAACTGCACTCTTTATGTTCTCCTGTGATAATCAGCAAAGACAGATACTTTTAAAAGCACCGATTTTGTCACAAGTTCACAAGATCATCCATATCAAAATGCCCTTTATACCACACCTGCTCTTCTCTCCGAAGATCCATGAGTTCCTCAACTTTTCTTTCTGTCTCACTCAAGTTGCTTTTTAAATGCTTGAGAAGATAAATGATAGAAATCAGCATGTGCAATTTGCATTACTTTGTAGCAATTATGCATTAAAAGTATCTTAAATTTCATACAACAGGTGTATTTATGCCACATCTTTCATTTTCTGTATCAGTTAAGTACCAAATGTGGCAGCAATGTGTTTAATGTGTTTGTTAAGCTTTTGCAAACTGACTTGGCCGAAGCGCTATTCAGTTTAAGGAATTAACCTCACAAGAGCAGATTAACCCCTTGCACAGAATAAATCTTCCACTAGGATGGTGCCTTGATTTACTTACTATAAAGCTCTCTCTCTCTTTCTCTCTGTATTACTATGACACAACATTTACCTCATTTTCATTTTCAGCCTGTGTGATCCTCTTCATCAAGGTGTCAATCTGTTTGTCTGCATCAATGCGATCAGCCTAAAAAAGTCAATTTTTTTTTTTTTTAGAACAAGTTCAAATAAAATGCCCCATTTTCCCAGATTTCAACAAATAATTTAAGTTAGTGTATTCCTTTGCTGGTGGATAAAGATGTACATACAGTAAGTAGGCTATGTCTGTGCACTATACTACACCCTTGACATAACAATCCTGAGCATTATACAAGGTAGCAGACATTGCAACCAACCTCTGCATCTTTTAGCTGTTTCAGTTTATGTCTCACGGACTTATTTATTCGTCTAAAGTCCTCCAACTTCTCCACCAAAAGTCCCCTCTGTCTTGTAATTCTGCGTTGATCCACTGCAGTCTGTCTTGAATCCTTTAATAACAAGGAAAAGAGAAGTTAGACCTTGGGTTTGTGAATGTCAAAAACATACTGATACAATACATGCATAATAATTGTAACAAACATACAGCAAATTCATCTTCCATGGCATCTTTAAAAGATACGAGTTGTATGGCTGCAGAGTTAGCAGCTGCTTCAGCATCCGTCAATATTTTCTGGAGAGGGCTCTTTGCTTCGGCATAGTCTCCATGACTAAATAAAAACAGAACAGCAAGAAAAATAGTTAAATCAGCTGAACCTGAAGCCCTTTATATAGCTGCTGATGGGTGCATATTTATTTTGTATATTATTTTTGTTTATTTTGCATCATACTAGGACCTCACCAACTGATGTCAGCCTCTGGGGTTCTTGTGAGGAGACTACTGCGAGTCCTGCTCCTTCTCCCTGGCTCAGGAGAGCTGTCTAGATCTCCACAACTCAGGGAGACATCCTCCCTGGTAGAACTGAAACCAAGCAGAGGACTTTGGAGTTCATCCTCTGGAGACATACCTGCCATTGCTGACAAAACAACATACAGTACAAGTTAGCGTTAACATAAAGAGAAGGGCAGTATCCATACTAACATTACCTTTAAAACGAGCGTACTTTCACAGTCTAGCATAGCTGTGACATTATCCTGAAGGGCAGTGAAGACAAGGTTGTCAAGCAAGCTAACTCGGCTTACTCCTTAGCAACAGACAGTCGATAAGACTGTTAAGTGGTTGTTTAGCGTATATTTAAGGTAAGAACGCATTATGTGAGTTCTACCAAACAAAGCATTAAGTTATGACTTTATGCTTATTACCTACTGTATTACCTAACACATGCAAAACAATGCCACTAAAAACATAAGAATTACTTACGACGCTTTCGCCTCGCTTCGCTTCAAATGCAGATCCAAACTGAAGAGCCTCCTTTAAAAGGTCGAAGATGATTGGTTAGTCTTGAGGCAAACAAAAAGACACCGTGTTATCTTCTCGCTTTTGATTCGTCGCCTAATGTAAAGTGGGCGGTACTATTTTTTGATTAAACTAGCAAACAGCCAATGAAAAGAGGAATGTAGAGACTCTGGCTGAAACCATAGAAACGAAAAGGAAGTTTACTATTGCGGTACAACGTCCTCTTCAGGCGACCGACAAGTCACGAAGATTGCTAAATATCTTGATAGATTTTTCAATGCGTGACTGTCTCCACCAATCAGCATAGCATAACTCAGATATAGAAGCAACTGTTATTTAGGTTTATTAACACTTTCGTGGCATAGCACCGCCCGCCAGTACTTTCTCCGTTGGAGTTAGCTGGCTAGCTACTGATCTACCTCTGTTTACCGGAAATGTTCAAAGCTAAAATACTATTTATTGGTCCTAATGAGGTAAGTAAACACGCGGCTCTTGCTGTCGCATATCCTCTTTTTACTGTACGCTATTCAAAGGTAACGTCTGCTTAATAATTGTAATAGTGATACCGTAAGACAATGTGTCAATATGCAGTAGCTATTAGCCTCTTCCATGCTCACAAGGATGTTTGTTTTCAGTGTCAAAAACCGATCAGATAAAACAAAGAAAAAATCAAAGTCTGTGCTTGACTGAAAGATGTCATTCTCCTGCATAATGAGTACTTTACTTTGGATACTTTAAATATACTTTGGTGATAATACCTAAAAAATAACACAGTAATATATTCAATCCAAGACTTTTTACTTGTAATGTAGGTGTGCACAGATTTACCTGGAAATCAAAAGTAGCAAAAACTAAAAAAAAATGTCCCTTTTCCAGGTGTATTTGTTCATGTACTGATTCTAAATTTATCTGTCTGTCTTTCAGAGTGGGAAAACAGTTCTTGCAAATTTTCTCTCTGACACGACAGAAAATGTGGGAGGCGAATATAGACCTACTCAAGGAGTCAGGTAAAAAAAACCTGTGACATTACCATTTTTGACCGTGTACAGACGTCTTACCCAACTCATTAAAGCCTCAAGATGTTATCAAACAGAATACTTGCAGTTTAGGTATATTATAAAATCAATCAGCCGTTTTCTATTTTTTTTAAGGATACTGGAATTTGAATCACAACTTGAGGGCAGCGGTGACAAGACATGTGAGGTTGAACTTTGGGACTGTTCAGGAGATTTCAAGTAAGTAAAAAAAAAACAAAACAACATTTTGAAAATTGTGCTGTGACAAGATGAAGAAATGTTCAATTTCTTTTCATCATTCATGTTTTATTCCTAGTGCACCCTGATTCAGATAAAGAACACTGTCTTTATACAGATTTGAATCATGCTGGCCTGCAATCATGAAGGACTCCAGCGGTGTGGTGATCATTTTTAATCCAGATGTTCCAAGTCACCTTAAAGAAATAGAGACCTGGCATTCAATGTTGATTTCCTCCCAGGGTTTGCAGGACAACCAGTGCCTGCTGATGGCTCACCACAAGCCCGGCAGCGCAGTAGAAGGACGGCTGAATTTAGGTAATCCTATTGCAAGTACAAAGGTGTTGTATGAATTATGCTTATTAATTCTCAGCTACATGTTAAACATGTTAATTATTTTTGATGCAGCCTCGCATTTGGGCAGAATTGGACTTGTTCATTCCAACCTGGAAGATGAACCAGAGGACGTGAGGAAAGCTTTCTGCAAATATTTGGGAAATGTTGTAAATACACTTTCGGAATGTCGAGAGCGAGAGGAAATGTCTATTATTACGTAGAAAATATGCAGCTTAATGAGGAAAATGTTTGTTGGCATCTGGAATCTCTCTTTAGGTAATATTCATGAACACTTCTCAACTCACTCAAGTTATTATACAGCTTAGCTGTCAGACATCTTCCAAAAACTCAATATCAAATATTTCTCCACATACTTATCTTCGTTCATTATTGATTTCTTACATTCTGTAAATCTTTTGTTAATAAAATCTGATCAAACTTGCTTATAACTTGTAAATAAATTCTCAAGAGACAAAATATGCAAAAAAAAGTGTAGACATCTGTTCATTTTAAAAAATTAGCGCAGGCTGTTGAATGTTGAATAGAAGTGCAAAAGGGAAAAAAAAGAGCAGTCCAATATTTAGACATCGTATCCGATAATGCCTCCTTTGCCAATGCACTCTCAGATGTAGAACCACATCAGCATCTCAGTGGTCACAAGTCCATTTCTTAAGGCATCCTAAAAAAAGAAAATAATTAATGTGATTTCACTCAAGAAAATGGCTTTCGTATTTAGAATTTGAGTAAGTGTTAAGACAGGTCACATTTAACTGAGGCTTAATGATGCATGAATAAAGAGCAATTTTAGATTGCAAAATTTGTCCCTTTCCATGCATAAAATTACCAGCTACAGAACATGCACGCTCTAACATCATCATTGATGCAATCAATCATTGCATCAAATTTAAACAAAAATTTGTTTGGTAAGCATTCGAATTACACTATGATACATTTTGCTTTTAATCTAATGACTTCCAAGAGCCTGAGGTGGCATCTTTAAATAGTTTTTATTGTCTGTCCAAAAGACATCACTCACATCACTTTCAGACAATATAATATAAACAATCTACATTTACAATTTCTCCATGTTGTTATTTGTTCAGTTAAAAAATTGTGTGTGTTACATGGAAAACTAAGTCATTATTCATGTTCCTCTAAGTCACCCTGCAGCCCACATAACCCCCCCCCCCCCCCAAAACAAACGGATCCTGTAACAATGTACAAACAAGACTAGAGGTTATACCTGCATCCCTTAAGGAAACATCCAACTAATTGTGCCATCTATGTGATTTTCAGTTCCAAAAGATATTCCTAATTTACTATATAACTGCAAATATATCTTTGACATTTGAGAAAAGTGTGAGTGTCCACTTAAATTGAACAACAGTTTGCACATAGTAAGTGTTATGAAGCAATTTGAGAAATTCTATAAATACCCCAGAGATGTATCACCTTCTTTTGTAAATCTCTGCAAAGTGCAAGGCTGAAACAGGATTGAGAAGTGGCCTAAAAGGTTCATGTGGTGCAATCAGATCTTCCAGGGATGAATCACTAGAGGGTGCTCTTTAATAGGTTACATTTCCGAATGGAGTTGGGGAGGGAACATTGTCATGAGGGAGTCCTTTGTCTTAAAGGAAAAATGTCTCAATTTCTCTGGGGAAAAAATGTGGACCTCATTAACATTAGTTAATTAAATTAAGTGAGTAGTTAAGAGTACTAAAAAATACTGCAACTTAGAAACCCACTTAATTGGTCTAATGTGGACTGATGGAGCCACATTTCCCTTAATCCCCCCCAATCACTTACATTGGAAGTGTATTAGGGAGCAATCTCTAAATGTGCACAAGGAACAATTGTCAACTGTGAATTGAACTTTGAACTGTGAAATGCCTGGCCAAGATACAGTCCAGCACCTTTAACAGCAGTAAAACCACAACTTGTCATTTTTTTCATGTTGGATTTTTTTGTATTTTGTGTTGATTAGCAAGCATGGGAAGTTCTGGCAGACACATTGTGTTTACCTTTGGATGGAGCCAGGCTAGATTCTTCTGCTTCCTATTCTGGCTCTAGCTCTTTAGTTAGCACATAAACATGAGAGTGGTATTGATCTTCTCGTTTAACTCTCCCAAATTGTCAAACTATTTTGTTACGTTTAGAGCAGAATACTTATAAAGACAAAACTGAAAATGGCAATGAATATGTAGTTTCTGGTTCTTAACTGATACATTTATCCTGAGTACATGAGCGCGTGTTGAGAATGAACTTAATTTATATATTGGTGGAAAATAGTAAGAAAGCAATTTAAAGGAGAGTACTTGAGATATTGCTGTGACCCCGCAGCACAACGTTCATTCAGTGGGATGAATTAATTCCACACAGTGAGACAGAAGGGTTTGTGTGAGTCATACAAACAGACTCAGACAGAAAGAAATATACATAGACAAACAGAGTAAATCTTGCCTTTCATGGTCTAAAACCGGTACATGCAGATGAGATTAAAACAAATTACATCACTGCCTCAGCCTTGGCAATCAACACAAACGCACACATTTGGTGATAGAACAGCAGTGTGGGTCAGTAATCTGTTTTATCTTTTACATAGGAAGACAGATAAGAATATCTTTCAGTCCTGTGTGAGGACCGGCGGGGAAGCCTCACGGTGATTGCCAAGACTGAGGTGATGACGTCATTTGTTTTATTCGCACATGGAGCCAATTTGGACTTTGAAACGCCAAACAATCTTTCACTGCATTCCTCTTTCTCTTCTCTCTGATTATCATCTTGTCTTTTTCTTTCACCTCTTCTGTCTGCGACCCTGGCTGTTTTCCCTCTATTTAGATCCCTGCGTGGATCTAATATCTTGGTATCCACACATTCAGGAGTTGGTGGAGATCAAAAGAAAAAGGAGAATGATTATCGGACTCACGTTCACCATTCATCACAACTCCAAACGGATGCTAATAATGCTTCATGTCTGCTGTATTTTAAAACTAGCAGCTGTTAACCGACAAACTGCTTGTTTTGTTGCCTCCGAGTGGCCCAAAAAACCCCCAAACAATTAATGCATGTTTAATTATGCATATCCATAAGCAGTGTTCAGGGGCCAATTATGGCGGTAATCTCTGAAGCTCGTTCTTTATGGACAGTGACGTGTGATTTAATAGGTATTATAAGGATAGATTACATCCCCCTTTGGTAAAGAGAGCCCTGTACAGACGCAATGAAGGGACTGACGTCACACGTGATAGCTATACAATAGGTTGATGGTGAAGGAGTGTGATTCATTACCATTTATTCACAACCAGAAAGTGAAGTTCAGTCATGCGTCTTTGCAAAATGGATGAGCCACTATAAATACTACAACACCCATGAGCCTCGTCCGCCGTCGTTGTAGAAGTTCTCCGACTGTAAGTCATGTAAAACTGCAAAATAACTTTAAAGCCAAATTAGTAAACCAGCTTTCCAGGTCCCTAAATGGGACAATAAATTAACACAGTTTATGCAAAAGACATAATTTGTGGCTATAACCATCTGCAAACCATGCCTCTTTTCTACTACGGCAGCGCAGGGCTACATAAAAGTAAATGTTAGGAGAGCTTCATAGGCAGGATTTTCCATTATAAGCGACCTCCAGTTTTGCTCTGCATTGCCCCTGCTACACTCTTCACCTGAATATTGTGCTGTAAGAGCTCCTATCACTTGCTGCTGCTGCCATAGATGTATAGCAGCTCAAAACTTTGTTCGCAATGCCCACAGTTCAACACTGTGGACTTCAGGATGGCTTTGTGGAGGAATAATTACTATCAACTCCCTGTTGGTGGCCTTTGTTCATATCAACTGCAGCCCACAGATGCACACTTGAGACCTCAAACCTGCACTTCCTGCAGAAGTTTCATCAGACGATGTTTCAGATGAAGGCACTTCTTTTCTTTCTAAAGGTTATTCTCAGGTCTTTCCTGCTTTTACTTTACTTAAACTAAAGTAAGTGTTTGCTGTTTTATTGCTCTCCTGCTCATCTACTAATGCATGATATCATAAACCTATGTGCAGCATAATGTAAATTGGTATTCATCATGAATTCATTGCAGTGCCTTTTAAAAGATTTAAAATTGCATTGCATTGCATATTTCACCATTTTATAAATGCATTTGATGCCTATTTGATCAATGTTTCTAGTAGAAGGTAATATTATGTATCACATTGATTTTTAGGATGTAAATATCACTTATTTTACACACACACACTAAAAATCCCTAAAATCTTTCCACAGTCCCACGCAGGTTAGAGAGCACAGCTGTAATTCTTCCCCCAGTTTCAATAAGTGTATTTTGTACACAGGAAGCAATTAAAGAGCTTTAAATTGCCTCAGACTGTATTTTGTTTGTCTCAGGCTAAGAAAGAAAACACTCATAAAAGGATTTTCAAAATGCCAGAAATGCTCACGTCTTACCTTTTAAACATTGTTATTCCACATCATGTTTTATATTTGACAGATTTGGCCCAGTTTAATCGCACACGGAAAAAATTATTATTTATTTATATCTCATGCGTGTTTTCAGTGTGTGCGTGATTCTACTCAGTGTGATTCTAATTAGTGATTTTAACTCTAAGTATTGGAATTTAAGACCATGTGCTGGGTTTGGCTTGCAAACTGTCGCAAACGAGCTTGACACTTTTTAATGATTTATTTTTTATACTGAACACAGATTTGACACACACACGGACACACATTCATAGACACACACACGCAGACACACACACAGCTGTTATTGTGGTTTTCTCTCAGATAGGGAAGATGATCCGTTGTCACGCGAACTGGATTCTCCATCGGTGTAACGTTACAGCTTTGTTTTTCCCTCTTTTACTTGCAAGATGTAGAAAGACTTCAACCCCGGTGATGGTTTAATGTTGTTGTTTTGCATATAATGTTACATAATCATTGTTTTTCTTTTGTTTATTGCTGGCTATGCCTCTTCTGCTTGCAAAATAGATAGGTTTACGTTTCATACCTCCTTTATAGCTGGCATGAATCAAACCTTTTTGAGCTTGTGGGAGCAGGTATACTGTATGTACCTGGGGAGAAGTAGGCGTTGTGTAAGAGTACAGCTTGTGTGGATGGGATTTTCATGTATGTGTGTGCATTAATGTGTAGTTGTTGATACAACAGGCCATATAACAAACAATATATAGGTACATGACTCATGGTTACAGAATACTGATGGAGAAAAGTAGTGAGATAAGAAGCCAAGAATCTCATATCCACTTCTTTTGAACAGAAACATAGCCAAAAGATCACAACTTTAAAACATTATATTTATTTAATTTCACTTATAGCATGTTCTCAAAATTGATCTTGTACATATTTACATATCCCCCTACTACATTGTACAGTATAATGACGCTAGTAAATATCATTGAGCAAGCAGTAAATTCAGTATCAGATCTGCTAATGAGGTCCAGCCTTAACCGAATAACTTAATGATTAAATCACACAAAATGCTTTGTGATTTGATCAGAGATCAGTAATAGTATTAGAACAATGCTTATATTGTATTTTTATAGCAACCTCATTTCTGGAGTGAAAAGACATTGCAGTTACTGTCATCAGCCACCACCTCTCATCTAGCAGCAGCAGCAGCAGCAGTTGCAAAGATGTCAGGTTTATGTGTCCAACTTCAGCTAAATGTCTTCAGTTCTATAATAATCTAACCAACTGCCACGTATTTGCATTAATATAAATTGACACATATATTATTCCTGAAAACATAAACATGCTAAGCCATGTTTAGTATTTACATACAAGCAATAAAATAAAAAAAATAAAAAACATTTTTCATGCTTTAATGTCTCATACAAAGCATTCAGTCATTAAATATATGATTACAATTGTGTTATACTGAAGTACTCATTAACTATTATCTATTGCAGTTGTTAAAAAATATAGTAATAAACCCTTAAGAATGTGCTCATTATACAATGTGTTACAGTGTGACATAATCCATTTAATAAATGTTTATACAGTATACGTCATAGAAAAATGTTGCCCGTATAACATCTCAGTGGCAGATTTGCAGCAGAAACTGCCTCGACCTTGTCCTAAGATTAAAAATACCCACATCTGTGTGTTACAGTAGCGGTTGAACATGTCTTCGTTGACTTCCCCTTACCACTTCCCCCTTAAGGGAGAATCACATCTCTGTCTTAAGTGATGTTCTAATACTGTGAAAACCCCCAGTGGACTTCAGTTAGTGAGAGTGTTGAAACTGAGGAAGCAAGTGAACAATGTTAGTGCATTGTAATCTTTTATCATAACCCCTGTTATAACCCGAATGGTGGAAGTGCAAGTACAGTATACATAAAAACCAACAACAACAACATCTTTTCAGTAATATGTACTTATATCAAAAGTAAAGTACTTATAGATATATTAAAATGAACTAGCAACTAATAAATATCTAAAAACTTTCAGTAGTTAGACCCCTTAATGCTGATGTAAGCACCAAAACACATCACATGATTATTAAAACACACTGCAGGGCTGAAATGACACCCAAAAGGATTCTTTCTAGAGTCTTTCCACAACATGACGTAGAGAATACAACTGGAAAAACTCTGCTCCTGTGATCTTTTAGTAATACCAAACCAACAGAAGCAGATTTCCTCCATTCAGAGCTGTAAAAATGAAGGATTTATATATATATATATATATATGTGGGCACGTTTATGAGAGTTCCTTGCCTTGATGAGGCGTTGTGGAAAAAAAAAAGTCTAATGACCTTTTAGTGCAGTAAAGAAATAATGATCCAGTAGGAGAAAAACACCTATATGGCATACAGATGCAAAAGGCAATGGCAAACATTGATTACACATACAAATGAATGGAGAAGAGATTCCAGTTGTTGGGTGATGCGACTCACTGCTGTTTCTAGAGGGCCTAACTCCGGTTCCTGCTGAACTGAGCCAGTGTTTGTTTTAATATCTAACTGTTATCAGCTCAGTAGGCACAGGAGGTTGAGCCCAGGCACCTGCACCACCCTGCTATCACCACAAGGGGAAGCAAACGACACACACACACACACACACACACACACACACACACACACACACACAGTGCTTTCTCTTCATGACCACCCAGACAGTAAATGAGCTCAGGGTTCACAATTACATTGCTACTTGTTTTCCCGATGGGACATTTCCTGTACTTCCTTCCTGTATGAGTAAGCCCTCCCTTCCCTTCCTCGTTTACCCATCTTTCTTTTTTCCAGCATTCATATCCATATACACTGTGTATGGTATATATTATATTATACAGTATATAATGCTTGTTACTACGTAACACTGGTTAGACATTAGACATTAGTGCTTGCCATTCTCATTCTTGGTAACAAAACATTTATTTTTCTGTTCATCTACTCAAAATAAAGCTCCTCACAATGGTTTATGGTATTTTTTCAGCAGAACATATTCTATTAAAAAGTCACGACTCCACGTTGATATCGTACAGCTGGTAAAACAGTGGGAGTTAAAACCTGGAAAGGCTTGTGAGGAGCGGAACTTAGCCACTGTGAACACAGGTTTTCAACTGAACTGTTCACGGAGCGAGCTAAGTCCTGCACCTCCACCAAACTCACATACTGAAGGCATCTGGAGGACACTGACCCCCCCCCCCACCCCCCGCCCTTTAGATATATATTTTATGATATGATTATTACTTAAAGTATAGTTTGGCATTCTGATAAATGTTCATTTTCTTGCCAAGGGTTGATGAAAAACCAGTTTTAATGTCAGTGCTGTGAATATAAAGCCATATCTGCCAGCCAGTTGCATACAGACATCCACCTAAAAGCGCCCCTAAAGCACATTTTTTTTGAAAGATTAAACGATCAAACAGGATATAATCTGTCAGTTTTAGTCAGCTTTTAGAGGTGCTGTTAGGAGAATTTGGACTCTTTATCCTGTCTCTCTATCCATTTTGTGCCAGCTCTACAAAACAGTATCAACCTTCTCATCTAACTCACAGAAAAAAATAAAATAATGAGTGTATTTCCCAAAATGTCAAACTTCACATGGAGAGAGGACATGGAGGAGACTCATAGATTTATGTTGATAGATGTGTTTAAAAAAGTTTTTTTTTTTTTTTTTTTTTTAATTTAAAAATGGTGATGTCTGCTATGAGGGTGTTGCTGAGCAGTCGTCAGACGTTGGAGACGTTTGTGGTTTTCAGCTGTAGCTGGTTGGAAATCCCTGGCAATGTGATTTACATTACATCACAACCAAATCACTCTGCCAGGAATCCCTCCAGCTAAACCAACCATTGAGGATCCTGTTTGAGGAGATGGAGACAGTGAAGAGGAGGGAGAAGGGGCTGAAGAGGAGGGTGGAGGACAGTGAGAAGAGTGACAGATAGTAGAAAGACGTCTGTATTCAAGCTGATACTAAATAAAAAAAGCTGCATGTTGTGGCGAGAGAAGGTTGCAGGTGAGGACAGAGACAGAAAGAGCACAGGCTGCAGGTGTCGATCCGAGCACACACCAGCGTGGCAGAGCACATTTACTCCCTCATCACTATGTAATTACACACACACTTTCAAATGTTAACACATGCACACACTACGCTCAGGAGGAGAGTTTTCATTCATTGACGCACCTGGACAAACAGAACTGTATGCTGTGTGTGTGTGTGTGTGTGTGTGTGTGTGTGTGTAATCGATCATGGTTACATACATCTGTTTTGTGGTTGTGCAGGACTGTGTGTTGGTTATGGTTGTCAGGGAGTCAAGCCTCATATTTCTGTAATCCCACACAGAACAAGCATGCAAAATCATCTAAATGTCCGCATTATTCTTATAAAAGGCATATATGCACAATGCATGTATCTTCTAAACGGAACCTACGATTATTTAGCGATTTCAAAATGACAGAAAAGACAGATTACGGGTAGAACGCAGCTGCACTAATCTTTCTATATCAATATTGTGTCAATCGACTCAATCAGTAGATGTTAGAGACCGAGCCAGAGCTTAAAAGAGAGTGAATATTGAATCAAAATTTTTAAAATCTAATTTTCTTTCATGTCTAATGTGTAAATAAGCAGCAGTTTGGGTTTTCTGCTTGTTAACTAACTCAAATAATGCAGGTTTAAGGAGTCTATCTGCAGCTAATAGGTGTGTTTCTTTGACAGCTCTCTTTATAACTCTGTCTATAAGTCTATAAGTCTTTGAGTGCTCTCTTATCTACCAGTGTAATCATTTTGCTTACATCCTAACTATGATCAAATAACCCAGTGATGAACAGAATTCAGCAGCGTATGAAAACATTTTCATCGTTATACCTCAGAATAGCTTTTAAAGCTTTGTTGTTAATACATTTTAATGCTCATTTGAAGTCTTATTTTCAAAGAGCAGATGGCAGCTTATGTTTGATGTTCCTACATTTTGTTTTTACTTTATTTTTATTTTTTAGTATCAGGCCACACTGTAGTGAGCTGGTTTAAAAAAAAGACAGAAAAGAAATACCATAAGATAACTAATGCGGCAAAGCAAAGGCATCAAATACTTAGTATGAAATTCAAATTATTATACGCATTTAAGCCAGCAGTTTTATGTCTTTTGAAACAGGTTTTAAAACAAGATTGTTCTCGTATAATACAGCATTATACAAGGTGTAATTATATGATAATAATCATACTTAGTATCATCTATAATATACATGATACATGATAAAATGACAATAATCATTTAAAATGACCTTCATTTTCCAGGTATTATTAGAGGAATGAGGAGGCAGGGAAAATGTGACTACCGGGAAACATTGCCGAGCGTCTTCCTGATTATTATTCAGTCCAGAAACAGGAGGGAAAAGTTGCACGTGGCTCGCTTTCGCAAATATTTATCTCAACACAGTGTTTGATTAGAACAGGAAATATGAGTGACCAGTCCAGAGTAAACAGCAGCCTTCCTGTCCCTCTGACACTGATATTCTGAGTTAAATGTTTCTGTTTTTGCTGCTGCAGCTGGCCAGAACCTTTCTCAGATACTAACGCCAATCCACTCAAACTGAGAGTTTGTTTTAATTTATGTGGACAGCCAAGTGGGTGGTAGACGTTTGATACGTGATCTATGTAAGACATGCTGAAGGCTCGGCTCACACTGCCTGAAACCATATTTAGAACTAATACATCTAAAAAAACAAAAACATGGTAAATAAAATAAAAAAAAAAACATGATAACCAGGAGGTCCAAGACATACAATAAAAATATTATAATTTATTATATTATCATTATTTTGCATTAGATTGCTCCTGGTTTCACGTCACTCTTCACTGTCACCATTTAATAAAGGAAAAAAGTGAAAAAAAGAAACAATAATAATAACTTATAACTTATAATATAATTTTGTAAATTTAAACACGGCAGCCAAAAGGAATAAATGTACCAAACTTCTGCAGCAAAACACATTTCATGAAAGAAACTGAGATACAGATCAAATAACTTCCTTCAAGCCTTAAATTTGTTATAATCAATATTTTATAGCAACTAAATGGCAACATTCACTCGTAATGACGAATCCTCAGCTAGTGATCATCTGACTCTGCAGTTCCTATCAGCTCTACAGAACATTTTCACGTTTTTCAGCTCATTCTCTGTCTCCATATTTTTTGTCCTCTGTCATGTTTATCGGCCAGTCACGGTTAGCTCAACAGCTCAGTGCTGTCTGCCTGTATCAGTGTTTCCATCTCCCTCGCACTCTCTCTGATAATCACCATCCTAGTGTGGTAGTTTTCAGTAGTATTGCATTATTCTGGATGGCAAGAGTGACAAACCTGCATATAGAGGCTGTTCAGGCTGTAATTCCATCTGCAGGAATTTTTTGAAAACCAATAAAAAAAAACAAAACAACAACAACAAAAAAAAACCCAGCAGAAGCAGACACACCTAACGTGAGACACAGCAATTTGCAGCCAAATAATATCCAAATTATTCCAGATTTTGCCCTCAAGGGTTCAATCACGTGTCTCCAAAACACACACACACACACACACACACACACACACACACACTCATATGACAGCATTGAAACAAAGTAATTTCCACCAGTGTAAAACTTGTTCACTCCTCGCCTGTGGCTGCCTCTTGGTTGGGGCTGTTTGACAGCTAAATGAGCAACAATTGGCCTGACTGAACTCCCAACCGTCTAAGCTACTCAATAACAGCAGGAAGTACATACATGACTAATGCCCTCCACACTCCACACACTTTAGTTTTTTTTCCTGTTCTCTCTCATTTTCTAGTCTTCATTTTTTCTTCTACGACAGAAATAATCTGCAAAGAATAGACTAATGAGCTTGAATTCATGTCTCACATATGTTAAACCTTCACCTCATGACAGATTTGGTCAAACTGTAATGAGGGTTCCTGTCTTTGCTCAATTGATTTTAAAGGCAGGAATTTAAAAGCGTTTTTTTTTCTTTTTCTGACAAGTAACGGACATAAGGAAATCTGTAAAACTGCCACCGCCATAAAGGTTTTTCACTTAAGTGCCTCTTAAGTGCAACATAGCATGAAGCCCTGTATCTGAGCAGAAAACAACTGAATCAGTGGATCTGCAAGTACTGGCATGTTCTTTAGAATGAGTCATAAAGTTTGCAGAAAACTGTTTTCTCGGGTCAAACTTTTGTCAGGTTTGTATGTATGCAAGTATGTCTTAAAACAGAGTGCTACAATGGGCAGATTTAAAGTGCATCCATTTCCGAGGCACCCAAAAAAATCACAGCAAACATCAATTTGGAAATGCATTAACCCGACATTCAGCGCATAAATTGGCTTTATGTATAGGAGCATTTGCCAAATGACAAGCAGTCTCTGCTCCTCTTCAGCTTACCTTTTCAGTCTCTGAATGAGCTACCAGCCGAGGCCTTTCTCTTGTGGGTTTTTAACAGCCTCAGCTGTGCTGTATTTTGGCCAGACACTTTTTTTGGGAGCAGGCCAAGGTCACACATGATATGTTGGGGTCTGTCTATGTCTGTCTGGGGTTTGCACATCTTTGGTTTAACCTAACTTGACTTGCGACAATCAGTTTGGCTCAAGACTTGGTGAGTCAACTCTTTGTCAACATCTCTAGGTGGATTCAATCCAGAGGTTCGAGTGACTCATGAAGTGGTGCCACAGTGTGTTCACGTCAGCGTGAGAAATGGAGCCGCTGTATTTTTCGTCAGTCTATGGGAGGGTTTTCAGCGCCAGTGTCACAGCTGTTGGCTTTCTGTCTGTGACACAGAAGGGGGCCGAGGAGCGTGGGGGCAAACATAGGAAGAAGGAATAGAGGGAAGTCCGAGCTATGAGACATGACGTATCGACAGACAGCGAGAACTTTAACAGGATACAACAGAAGAGCTTCAGAGATTTAACTCTAGATCAGTTACAAATTCAGAAAATATTCGACAAAATTTACCACCAAAAATGATATTCGCTGTAATAGTGTCAGACTTTTACAGACTCCCCCTGTTTCCTTGGTCTTCTGGCCAAACACATCCTGTTGGCTGCAGCACAGAGCAGCTTATACAGTACAGTGGTGGCTGAAGACATGAAACAGCAGCCAATCCATACTGCATTCAGTCATCACGATGAAAATCTTATGATTAATATGTCCTGCATCTCCCAGAAATTTGAATTTATTACTATTCATTTATCATATCAGTTATGTATATTAATGTCTTTTTTTATTCTGATAAATTACTCTGCCGCCATCACTGCGATATTTCAGCAGGAAAAAATGCTCAAGTATGTTTTTTGATCTTTGTATTTTATGAGGAAAAGTGTATTTTTTTTCTTTCCTGCGCTTATTATCATTTATTTTAAATCAGAAACGTAAAAGGCTAGTCTTGTCTTTTGTCGTTTGATGATTTTCCGACCTATACATGTCCATCATAGCCTGGAATATATAACTTTTTTTTTCCAGCTAAAGCCTCAGTTGTTAACATATGTGTAAAACTAAATGAAAAAGTCTAAAAAATAAGGGTCGTTTACATTTGACTGTGAAATAAATCAACAAAATTAATTTGGTTGGCGTATGGATACAGCAGCCAAATCACTTCTGCAGAAACTGCTTGCCCACTAAGTCTCTTGCAGATCCACATACTAACAGGAGCCCTTAGACTTTATTTACCTCTCAACATGGCACCAGGAGAATGTAAGCATTTGCAGCTTTTAAACAGCTCTCTGTGGATTCATTGTCACGGATCAAGTCTAGACTGGAAGACCTAATTAATGCTATGGGTGCCTGGAACTAAGAAAAAAGGGCATGAACAGGGTTGGTTTCATACTTACTATATTTACTATGAGCAATATAGTGTCTACTATACATGATGAGCAGTGCTGCAACTAACCATTATTTTCATATTGATTATTATGTCTATTATTTTTTTGGATTAATTAAAAAATAATTATAGTGGGGAAAAAAGCTAATGTCAACAAATCACATGTTTTGTGTGACCATCCATCCAAAACCTCCAGTAATGATTCATTTTCTGTCGATTGATTATCCAATTATTGTTTTTCGGCAGTAACTGTATTAAATAGTTAAAGGACTAGACTGGCATGTTTTTGACAAAAAGTGTGTGTTTTTTTACTTTGTCCTAAAAAAAACCAATTATTACACTTATAATTAACTTAATAACTTTAATATTTTATATAAGTAATATATTTGCTATATATTTGTAAACAACAACACATAATTGGTTTAGTCTATTTAGGCAAGACATGTTAACAATGAGACTAAATGATATGGATCATATTATTACTACTATACTTAATAAAACATTTCTTTCCTAGATTGTCCCAAGTTGTAAATGCATAAATACGTTCATGAGCTTGAACTCATACATAGTTTAGTTAGAAGTCTCAAGTTGTTTACTGTAAGTGTTTCTTTGTGTTAGTTGGTGAGAACATACTTTTTTTTTCTTGTATTTTTTTTACGAGAAACTGAATAAAAAGACCAAAATAATTCTTCAGCAGGCGATAACTGTGGACAGTCAACCTGCAGCAGACGAGCAATCCACTTTAAACAAAGACTCAAGACGAGACCAACTGTGAGTCAAGCAGCAGCACTCATACGTTCCCACACATAAACGAAGGTAAAGGGAATTTATGGGGCTCGGAAAAATGCAATAAAAGGCCTTTCTGTGAATGCAGCCATCTGTGGAACTTTATAAGAACTTCCTGTAAACAAGACCAAGAAGAACAAATCCTCTCACACTCTTCCAACAAACTCCACTGCCGCCTAGATTTAGCCTTTCATCTTTGTTTTTCCTCCATTTTTTCCCTTTGCTTTGCTTCAGTCTCCAATCTTTGACTTTGAATCTCCGTTTTCTTTCCCCTTTAGCTCGCCTTTCTGTCTCCCATTCTGTGTCAGTGGTGCTCCGTCTTCCTCCTTGCTTTCTATTTTTTCCGTCCCTGACGTGTCCTCAGAGCACCTTGCTGACGTAAAATATCCTTTTTTTTTTTCATTGCAAATTTAAGTATAGGGGAAAAAATAATTCCTATATTTCTTCAATAATGTGTAATGTTTTCAAATGCTGTTAATATTATATCTAACTGGATGAGAAAAGAATGAAATATAAGTGGCATTTATTTAAATACCATCATAAATCTGAATTTCTTCCTTCTTTTTATCCCTGTGAATTATAATTTGATTCTGTGTATGAAAACCTAAATCAGCTTTTCATATAAATATCTGTGCGACTATTTGCAACATTTTTCCAAGCTGGTGTTTATAAACTAAGATGGTATATTTGATTTGGGAGCATTTTCCTGCAGGATCTCACTGTGCACATTAAATATCGGGCTCAATAAAATTCAATCAACAAGGCCTGGGCACTGTCTCGGTGCACCTCCACTAATTTGTCATATTTTATTAGGTATAAAGCTCAGCAGCTGCAGAATACTTTGGTGCAATGTATTTCTTTCTGAGAAATAATGGAAAAATAAGTTGAATATTGTTGCAGAAACCAGTGAAGGTGATTTAAAAAAAAAATGCCCGGAAATGGAATGAAAAATTCCATTCACTACATTATGCTGTAAAAATCTGTATATGTGTTTAATATGACACACATTTCCATAAAAAGCTGACTCATATCACTGAAACCTGCAAATGCTTTGAGTATGATGCTCACATTACAAACTTTAGGTGGTGATATGCTACTGCTCCTACCAATTCTTTGTTCAGGGCTTCAGTTTGCTGGAGAAATTAAAGCAACTCTGCTCTTTCTCAGCACACTTCACCCAGACATTAAGACTGAGGCAAGGTGGGTTATTTCAGTCAGACGTTTGGGATGTTTTGCTCTGGTTTTCTGGCCAATAGCTAGATTTTTTTTTTTTTAACTTCTCAATGAGGAAACCCTCGCAAAGTGATGTCAGGTAGAAACGACTGGTTACTTCCTCCATCTGTGCCAACGTTTAAACGTATGGACAGGAGGAAGGAAGAGCGAGCAAGAAAGAAGCCACATGGTCTGAGTTTCATATTCTGTTCATTGTTCGGTAGTCAATAAAAAAAAAAAGTTGCTTGTTTTGTTTAGATGCATGAATGAATCAAATCCGCTTAAAACAACAACAAAAACTGTTAAAGGTATATTTATACGTGATCTCAGTAATGCCAAATATGAAACAGAGTCGATCACAACTGTGTTTTTTATGAAACGTGAGTCCTAAATTGGAAAAATGTGAACATTTGTTGTTTATTGAACAGAAGGGAGGATGTACAAAGGAATGAGACGAATAGAGAAGCCAATTCCACTCCCATCAGCACAGACATGGAAACTCTATTTTGGGCAAAATAAAAACATGCAAAAGGTCTAATGACATTACGAGTTTGAATGCAAGAGGGGTTTATATGAAACACTCACAAAAAGATATTTTTATCAGCCTGAAAACCAAAGAACAAGTCAAAACCTGCCATCTATTCATCCAAATTATTACATATATTATTGTTTGTTTGTTTAATAAAGCTTTAATTACAATAAATTACTTAGAATATAAAAGAGATTTTCTCTACAGTAATTACACTGTGTAAGCTTTGTGAAACTAATTCACAAAATAATACATACATACATATATATATATATATAAAAGACACAACTTTCCAAAACACTTGATAAATGTCCCAGCAACTTCAACTCTTTCATTCTGCAACTAAACAGCAGCCGCCACATGCAAACTTGACTCACCTTTGAAACTTTAGTAAAGCAGAAACTGCTCTCATACTCACACATGTCTGAGAAGAGACAAAGGAAAAAAAAAAAAAAAGAAACCGTGATGCTTCTAAGCGCTTAAACTGAAGAGATCCAAAAGTCAGACAGCGAGGCACGCAGACAGCACAGCGTACATACATGCTGCCTACAGAAGCCTCCAAGCTCAAGTCCAAGATCAAACTGTGCTCCAGGCTTTGCGTTGCTCCACCTCCTTCAAACTTCTCTTTAAGTTGAAGGGTGTGGACTGAGTCACAGCTATGACTATAGAGAGAGTCCACATCATTCACACAAGTTTGGCTCGTGGAAACCACACCCTGTAAGAGAGAGAGAGAGAGAGAGAGAGAGAGAGAGAGAGAGGTAGAGAGAGGGAGGGACAGAGGGAAAGAGAGAGAGAGAGAGAGCAGAATGGGAAACACTGAAGTTTTCCTTAAATAACAACAGAGGAGGAGTGAGGAAACTTCTGGTTTCAGGGTCACCCAGGGCCTTGAAATAACCAGCCAGTAGGCTATGTTATGAAAAGTAAATTATGACACAGAGCAGCAGCGGTCATTGCAGGATGTTTATGTTATTTGGCAGAAGCTCTGTACTTTTAAATATGACGGTAGGCGTACTGTGGCCCCTGACGCAAAACATAAGATTACCGAGATAAAAGGGATTACTTTGTGTGTTTGTGTGTGTGTGTGTGTGTGTGTGTGTGTGTTCGTGCCTCCACATGATCCTCTATGAGCGCATATACGTTCAAGTGTGTTTGAGTAGGCACGGGGCCCGGCCTATAGTTTCCCCATGCGCCTCCACATTGATGGCTAACAGCTGCCATCTCTTTCCTGTCGCAGTGAGTATACAATCGGCGCTATAATGTGGTAATCATACAGTATGCCTACATCTGTTTGGTGTTAACCAAACACGTGCGATTTCAGAGCAATTCAGAGTTTATTTGATCTCGCGCTAGTATAACATAACTTAAGGCCCTTCGGTGGCTGCTTTCATCAGAAGGGCTTTTTTACAAAGCCATGAGTGCAAGGTGTGGTTTGGCGGGAATCAAACTCCTGTTCCTGGCTCTGTCAGTGCCACGTTTTACCTTTTAAATAGATCTTCTACGTAACATTTTCCTCTTAAAGAGAAAAAGGCTGGATTTTCTGTAATTTTGTTATTGGCAACAAAGCCCATGAAAAGGCCAAAAAAGTCATAAACGGCGCGTCTTTCAGTACTTTCCAACTTCCCTTCTCTGCTTATCACACTCAGCCCCGAATCTATCGGTTGCTACTGAAAACATACATCTTTAAAAACAGGTCACAAATATATACTTTCATTTAAAAAAAAAAAAAGTGTATTAGAGTACAGGATTTCCTAAAAATAGCCGGACACTGTAGCTTTTAACAAATGTTACTCAAACAAGAATAAACAGTAAATTTGTCAGGGACTATTTTCGGCTCCAGCGGGTATTTACATCCGTCATAATGAAGGAACGTGTCACACACTGAAACCGTGTAGCTCACTGATGTGTGTTTAATTGCTTTTTGGACAACAGTGAACGTCTAATGGCTCGCACAGCAACAAGCGATTAGACTTTGGCTACGCAGAGGATACTTAGTTAGTAAGATCGACTCATACTGTAGTTGGTTTTGGTCTTTTAATAGGATTTGTTGATGAGAAGAAAACAAGATCACCAGACTCAACCTTTGACAATCAGCTGTAAGACAACAACAACAACAGCAACAACAAAACATTTTAAACCATATGCAGAAAAATTCATATGAAAAAGTACAGATGGCTGGAGGGCGAATTCATGCCCACCAGACTACATCAGGTGCTGCTGACTTGCTCCTTGATGCCAGAGATAAGAATATATTACCACTGAACATGAAAATAATACAAAAGAAAACGTCAAATCCTGGTTTATACTTGGAGGTGTAAGATTATCATATTTTCTTTTATCATTGTTTACATTTCTTTAAAAATGTACATGTTTTTGTTTGACTTACAGTACAAAAATGATCAACTGTACATGTTAGTTTATTGGTAATATAATGTCACCCGGCTGGAAAAAAAACTTCTTCTTCTTCTTCTTGTCTTATTATATTTTGTAGTTGTTCAATTTAGAATAAAGTAAATAAAATCTCAGTGAAGTTCAACATTAAAAAAAAAATCTAATGTTCTTTATTTACGAAACAACTTGTTAAATCAAAGCAAGAACTGACAGATTTAAAGACTCAAGACTGATGGCTTTGTAGCCAAGGTGTAAAAAACAAGCAGCCCCTTTCCTCCTTCCTTTCCAGGGAGTTCCTCTGGCTTATGTTAATATCTCAATTATGGCAAGTTTGCACTTGGAGCATTTCAAATAATCATTCACAAAAAAAAAGGGCCATCGAAACCAGGGGTGGTGTTTGGAAGATAGCCAAGCTGGGTGATGTTTGTCCATAGGTTTCTATTTATGGCCAAATATTATGTTGCTAGGGAACATCCAGCTCTATCCAAGTTATCAAATTAACATTAACAGCTCAGCGAGCGACAGCAACGTATATGCCAAATGTCATCATTTCCTCCTTAAAGACTGCTGGATCCATGACGCATAAAGAAGCACAAAGAAATGTCCCGGGGAAAGGATGCGAACGCTGCCGCTTGCAGTTTGTGCAACATCGCACAAAATGCACATACAAACACCAGTAAATGGTGTTTATTTGTCTGGCTGCGGTAATTTACTGTGACTAAATGGATGCTGAAATATTGACAAAGCATTTCCAAGGAGCCATATAAAGTGCCAGCTCATACAAAAGAGAGCTCTAGAAACAAACCATAAAAAAGTATTATTTGGTCTGGCGGGTTGCCCAAGTAGCAAGTGAAAAGAGACAAGACGAGCAGTCCCACTAGAGACATTTTCACCTGTGCCACAGATAAAACACAGTGCTGCATTAGAGCGAGACACTTCATTTCATTTTGAGTTTTTTTTTTAATTTAACATTTCCACGCAGAATTATTCGTGATTGTGCACAGTTACACATCTTTAGGACCGATGGTTTTAAGAATCTTTTGAGTATGAAGGGGATATACTTTGTGTGTATGTGTGTTCCTATTTCCCTCTGTGTGTGTGTGTGTGTATGAATGAGTCATCCCTGAGTGACCCCACCCTACGTGGGCGGTTGATTTGGCGGGCTGGGAGTATTTGGCCTCTGTCAGTCTGCCTGTCCCAGAAAGAACTGCTCACATAACTGGCCTCTTTGTTCCAAATGTCACTCCTCCCAAAGGAGGAGACAGGATCCCATCGCTGCCTCTCGTGCTCTTTCCCTTCTATCTTTCTCTGTCGCTGCGTGCTGCCATGACCGAGTCCAAACTGTATCATACCACTGATGGCTGCCTGCCTCTGGAGTTAATGCACATATTGAAAAAATCAGGAAACTTTTCTTTCCTGTTTACCTTTTAAATATCGCAGCCTAAGGGCATGTCTCGGAACCTTATTAATCATCACAGATGTACAATTTTGAAATCAGATGCATTATGTTTATTTGCCTTTCGCTCATGTTTACAGAAATAAGGATCGGTTTCTTCCCCGCTGTTGAGAAAAAGGGGGCCCACTGAAAATTGTCCTTTTGTGGCAATGTTTGAAGTAGTTTAGCAAACTAATTTTAAACAAGAGTTAGTAAGAAACAGCGTCATGTTCCAGTTTACTGGAATACTTGTCGTGTCTAAAGGGTTTAAAATCGCTCTCATGCTGTTTGACACTAGATTATAGCATTACATTACCATCACTATTTCATATAAACATCATATCAAAACAATTTTAGATTTTATTCAGACTCAGTTACTAAATGACACCACTGCTATAGTGTGGTCATTTAAACCAATTTCAAGGTAATAACAAGCTGAATTACTACTTTAAGTATTTTTTTTTGCTGTATTGCCTTTGGCCTGGCGGTTCAGAAGCACTATTTAAAAGTTTATCTAAAGGTTCAGCTGGATATTTGCCACATTTACAGTCTTTTAATATAGAATTTCCCTCTTTGTGTCTCCCTGTTGAGCTGTGGTGGAAGTATAGTAACAAAATATATTATCTTATTAACTTTAGGTACCCTTTTAAATGTTTTTGTAGATTGTAGATTGTGTTTTTCCATCACTTACATCGAGACTACAGATCGTTTAATTGGCCAGTATGAACAGGTGGAATGACTGCAGTGAGTAAAACCTGTTTCAAAGTCTATTTGGGAACCTGAATATTGTAGTATAATATGTTTTAAGACAGACTTAAAAAAAATGTGAGCTAGATTTGTACATTATTACAAATCAATAATAATAAGCAGGTAGACAAACGAACCAGGAACTTGCAAAACTTGCAACTTAAAATTTGCTATTTACATTATTCAATTATCAGCCTGAAATTCTGATTCTAACAAGAAATTGTCTTTAATTCTCATTAAATCAATCCCCCAGAGGCTGTAACCATGCCTTCTTCCAAATCAAACAAGTTGAGTTCAAACAGATGACTTATTTGGATCTCTTGCGCACCCTTAATATCATTTATATGCCTAAAAGGAAAAAATTATTGCTCCTCCTAAAAATGATTGAAAAAGCTTGGTAACATCATAAATGGGAACAATTACTGCGCCTTTTCATCTGAGTCCTATACACACCCCCGTGACAGCGAGATGATTATATCGTTTATTGCTGTATTTCAAGATTGGGCTGATTGAGGTGTTTGCACTAACTCTGACTGAGACAGACAGTCATATAACATGGCATGAGTGAAGCCTTAATGGGCCGCAGAGCAGGTGTGGCCATCATTACCTAAATAATGATTCTCTGTTGACGAGAGTAATTATAATAATGTATGTAGCACTTTTGTAAAATTATGTTCACAATATGTTTATCAAAGACATATGTTACGCGAGACAAAAAAAAGAAATGAGCTCAACCAAGCTGACGAGAGGTGAGGTTGCGTAAATAAATACATAAAGGGCACAATAAATAAAATTGTGGTAATATTTGAGTCTGAGTTTCTGTTCACTTTCACTACGAAAAAATCAACAAGCAAGCAACAGTATCTGCTCAGCCTGTTGTGTGTGCTAGACAAATGTATTGCAGACAAATTGCAATCATATCTTTGGGCTTATTTTTATTCGACAGTTAGCTACAGCGCTGCGGCAGCTGCACTTATGTTAAATCAGGGCCTTTGTGTTGTATTGAAATCCTTCTTCTTCAGCTCAGCACCATCTGGTTTTAGCAGAGAAACAGTTTTTTTTATATGTCCATTTGTCAAATAAAGAAGTAAAGAGAGAGAGAGAGAGAGAGAGAGAGAGAGAGACCCAACAAATGGCTGCGGGATCAGTCACGCTCCATTTTCATTTAGTTATGAATCTAGTTATGAAGGTCTGATGTCCGCGTCTTTAAAGTTTCATCTAAGCAGAGAGGACGAGAGCCGCTGGCTAGCTGTGAGAAGTAAGTGTGCAGCCTTGTGGGCTTCTTAATATCCTTTTAATGCGTACCATTAGGTTTCTCTGAGCGCCATGCCAGCAGCTATCCTGCAGCAAACATCGCTTAAATGTAACGTTTACATAACAGACACAAGTGTAGGACATTTTTTAAAAAATAATGCTAATTGTGTGTTCACCAAAACATCACTCCAGATAGACTTTTTTTTTAATGTTCCACAGTGCACAACACATCTACATGGATAATATGTATATAAGAAATCCTCAAAGGACTCCATAAACAACACCGCTGCAACTATAGAAAACACAATAAATCATTAAGATCAGGTCCGTACGTTGAAATTCATATGCACACTGATATTATGTCAGCATGCACACACAAAAAAAAAAAGAACAGAGCTAATTTGTTTGATTTGTGTTCTAGTGCCAGAGAACATTAAGCCTTCCCGGCATTTAATGGCAAGTGAATTGGCAAAAGCAGGAAGGTCAAAATGTAAAACGTAGGACTTGAAGGAAACGTGGCAATATGGAAACACTTAAACAGAGGCGGGTGCGCTCCATTAGTCCTATACTGTGTGTACAACCGCTTAGTGGAGGCAGCAATGTTTCTCTTCAGCTTTTAGGGAAGAAAATTATCTTTGTCACCTGAGTTGGATTATATAAAAAAAAACATTCAAATATCCAACATCATGGTAAGGGTGAAAAACATTCATATTAACCAAGTAGGCTGTGGAACAAGGGTTAAGTTTCATGGTTTTCAACACGCGTAATTATCTGGAACAACCCTTTAGTGGTTGTAAATACACGGGTCAGACTGATCGGTATGAAGCAATCTACGCCACATGCACTACGTAAAGCTGTGCTAATCAATGTTTTTATATTAACAACTGGCTATGAGTCACTCGTTGATCGCAGTGATCAATTCAAAGAGGATTATTGATGGACTCCTTTCAGCTAAACTCAAATTTAATAACTACAAGGCTGTTTTTGTGTTATTTATGCTCTACAGACTTGAACACGCATGCATTCAGCCGCAGCTGCTCACTGTTGTTCACAACAAAAAAATACATGTTGCACCTGCTTTGCAATTGTTACAACAGATGAAAAGGATGACAAATTAGAAAGCGAGTGTTCCCTTTGTGTATTATTTGCTCAGTAAGAATGAAGTATGACGTGCGCGATAGCCAACGAAATATGTTCTCATGCAACAGTACTGTATGTAACTCAAACAAAGCTTTTCTTTTGTGGAGACAGTCATTTAAAAAGCAAAGCCAAGTGACTCAATCAGACAAGTTTAAACAACACTATGCGACGACACTATGAATTTGCTCTAATTGACTTCAGCCACACCTGACACTTAGTGTTACTGATCCCTAGATCACCTAGAAAAAAAAAAAAGAAGTGTTCATCAGTGAGCGATCATCACAGTCAGAACATGTTGGAGCAGTTTTTTTACAGTAACGGACTCCGTGAACCCAACCTGGTCTTAGAGAACCCGGCACGTCGTTTCATTTTTTGAGAAATGAGCATATCGAAGCACATTTTATTAGTGGAGGTTTACAGTGTGTCAGAAACAAAAACTCCACTTTTATGCTCTATATGTCATTTTATTATTTATTTAGCATTAGACAAGTAGGATCAATAGATAATTTCCTCCATCAGTCATGATTTAATTGGTCGTACTGATGAAACATAATTCCCACAATATTGGAGATTTTTACGTTAATGCAAATAGAAGTAGTCTAAAATGTTTTAAAT
Organism: Pampus argenteus; assembly: GCA_036937835.1. Classification (NCBI taxonomy): domain Eukaryota; kingdom Metazoa; phylum Chordata; class Actinopteri; order Scombriformes; family Stromateidae; genus Pampus; species Pampus argenteus. The sequence goes on from CM072875.1 coordinate 16,011,795, forward strand.
CTACTGTATTTTAACCTTGACGCCTGTTCAAGTGCAAATCACGTTATTACTGGATCAGGTTATGATCTTACCATCATGTCTCTATCTCCATATACTCTATATATCTCTCTATATACATTATATTTTTCATCTTCAGATGCTGCCTTCTGCCTCAGCCCTTTATTTACTTGTGGCCATGGTGAATCGTATTATCGGGGGCACCTGGGGTGAAAAGCTTACGTAGGACACCAAATGTGCTCGGGTCAGGCCTGGATGTAAAAATGTAAACATCATGAGGCACATCAGGGTGGTCAAACTAAAAAAAGCATTACGTGACCAAGCAGCAGCCCCATGCTGTCAGTGACTCACAAGTTGGAGCCATTTCCTTTGGCCTTTGTTTATAATACCCTCATTGTAACTCTTGAAAAGTCGTTGATGGGTGTGTATCAGGTTACAGATATCCAGGTGACTCATTCTTTCTATACAAGTTGTTAAACCTAACTAGACTATAGTTTGAATTATGGCACTTTTACTTGTTATGCCACTTGTCGCTATTTATTTAAGGAAATGCCAGCTACAAGCCACCTATGCATCCAAGTTTCTCAAGACAAACGCACACATGTAATGGATTAGAACAAACTGCAGCCTTTTATCTAAATGCAACACATTTTAAATGCTTCTTCTGCCCTTTGTACACTGTGTGATTGTGTGTCAACCATGGTAGGATGGATTTATAATCTCCTCTTCAAGTACCATATTTGATTACTTCCCTGTTCTGATTAACAACAATGATTGATCGTTCTGAAAGGCTGATGCATATTTTGGATACCCCCCCGACCTCCTGTCCATGTTCTCCAGATGTACAGAATAGTCTTTGATTTTTAATACAGCCGGCAGAGACGTGAAGCATCATTTATGGCTATTTATGGCTAATGCTTTTAGGGAGGCAACTCAGATCTGTGTTTTTTAGTGTGGCTCACTGGAGAATCCTCAATGAACAGACTTCATTTATTTTTATGATACACCCGGTCCATCGAGAGAAAAGGTTTGTTTGTTTTCTTTACATCACTGACACATGGATGGATGAATGGGTAACCGGTGGCTTCTCCATTGTGTTGTTTAGTAAATAAGATGCTGTGTAAGTTGGATGTGTTCGGAGTTGATCTCAGTTCATTCTGACAAGTAATAAGCAGAAATGTTATATATTATCACTTAATTAATTTAATTAAAATAAGTACTCAATTTACAACAACACACATTGAACCAAGACAGATTCATTATCATTTACACAAGTGTTTTTGTCCACCCAATGAATGTAAATCTATCAACTCTTAAAAGCCGTGATGGCTCATCTGCTAAATGCTCCACTGTACGCAAAAATCACATGTAAACATGGAGGTGGCTGAGCTGAAATGGTGTTAGCAGCGCTAACAGTGCTAACAGTGCTAACTGGGGTTAGTGGCTGAACCTTACTCAGCGGGGGGGTGACATGGAGGGGAACCGGAGTTATGGCGCTACACTTCCACAACAACCCGAGGCCACCAGACTGCCAGGACGGCGGTATGAGCAGCACCTGTGGGACATTAATAACCTATTAGCCACTGAAGTGGAGTGTTGGTACACTGCTCGTAAAGTGGAGGCCTAGGAACAGGGGACCACACTCACCGCCTTCCTTTATTCAACTCACCTGGGGAAGAAAAGGGAAACATCCCTTCCGCAGGTGGGACGCCTTTCAAGGCTAATGGTGCTAATATCTCAAACAAACCTGTTTGTCAGAGCGTGGGAAAAAACGTTCTTGGAGGCCATGTAATAGTTACACGCTTTATTAAGTAAAAATGAATATTAAAAATGTTGCTCTGGCATGAACAGGCCCAACATAGCTTGTGCTGGTGGTGGAACGGTTGGCCCCCGGTTAGCTGCAACGTTGGCAGCTCTGCTTTGACATTTATATCACTCACTTGTGCTAGGAGAGTACCTAGAGCTAAAAAAAAGTCACTCAAACCCACGCTCCAAGAACTATGATCATTCCCGGATCCTGCAGTACAGACACAATAAAAAGCATGGGATTCCTCCAGCTGTTCTTAGAGCTAACTGTGTCTATCTGCTAATTATGTCTATTTGCCATTTAGTTGCTGAGCAGGTGTAGTGTACAGTGAGTTTTCAAGATCTTTTTCTTTGAAAACAGCTGCCTGCTGTGGCTGAAAACAACACTAAGAGCTAATTTAAGCTATGAGAGTCTGGTTGTTAGAAATAAAATGATGCTTTATAGGTGAAGACACACTTTGTGATATTGTGTTGGAAGAAAGACACAGAGAAACAAGATTCATTCAAGATGCTTGATTCATTTGCTGCTGGGAGACACTTCCGAGATGAAAACATGCTACGGTCACACGAATGTCCCTGTTTGATCCTCATGCTCAAACACTGATGAAAACCATAATTCCACCTTTAATGGGACTTTAAGGGATGCGCGACATGGATGTGGTGTACACAGACTATGGTGAAGTCACTTTTTACAGATATTAACAAGAATGTACTGTACATGCGACCTGGTTACTGATGAAATCTTTAAATGTAAATGATGGAAACCAACGCGTGTGCCAGTTCTCAAATTCTACTGATGTAAAACTTTGAGGATGTTTTGGGGGGAAAATCTGTTTTAGATGAAACTTTTGAGCCCCAACAACAAATGTGGAATAAACATCATAAAAACCACGACATAATTATAGGTTTTTCAGAGTAAACAATCAAGACGCGCGATATCTCTTACTGTACACGGCCTCGAGTGTGTGAGTGTGTTTTAGTCGATCTCGTTTTCAAGGTGAATTTGTGAGAATTGTAAAACGTATTGTTTGACGTAAAACGGCCACTGGAAAATCACTTGAGTTGCACCTGAATTCTTTGTGTATGACCTCTGGGAATACACACACACACACACACACACACACACAGAAATACACACAGAGTAGGGTCTGTCGCGTGAGCCATGTGCTTGTGGATATCTGTTAGCATCTGGCTCTTATTTCCTTTCTCCATGTCACAGGCGCAAAGGCTTTAAGCATGAGTCACAGCCCTCAGACCTCCGGGGCACGCAGGCTTCGCCTCGAAAGATACAATACACGATCAGTGAAAACATCACGGCCATTTTGCCGAATTACAGTAACACAGAATCAGACACAACATTTAAAGAAAAAAAAAAAAAAGTCATATTTTAACACCACAGCGGCTCAATTTATCCACACCAGATGTTAACAATAAACTTTTTTTCAACTTTTTACATCTTTCAACGTCTTATCATTTCGCCTTCTGTTCTATTTTTTACTCGATGCTGAGCGGTTTACAACATTTCTCTCTTCTTCAGTATATGTCAAGAATGCGGACGTGATGCGTTCTGATGACGTGGCGAAACAACGCACATCAAACATCAAACACAAACAGTCGTATACTCCAGACAAGCAGGATGTATCTGAAACCAGACAGGACTGGGTCTAATGTTCAAGGGGGACAAATAAATCTGAAAAAGGGGGAACATATGGCACACTAACGGCATGCTGTTTTGATTTCAACTCTAAATTTAGAATGATCTCTCTGATCTGCTTGTACTCTGTTATATTGCAAACCGATTCCTCTACTGATATGTCTTTGATACAAACGCCAACAGGGGACATTAACACCTCCTACGTGCCATGTTTTGAATGGTGTTGTTCCCACACTTCCACTGCTAATCACAGAGGGCCACGCTTTGTTCTCACTCTGCTGTGGTCTGGTCCAGTATGGCCCGTAGGAGCCATTTTGAAGAAGGTGGTCATAACAATGATGCACTGACTCACCGGTGAGCTGCACAGGCACAGGCAGCTCGGCAATTTCCACAATGCATTCAAATTTGCGTCACGACACTTGTTGACTATACAGTGAGCAGAGGCTGAGGCACTGTGCCAGTTGCACGTCAGATACCACAGAGAGGCTACAAAGGCTTAGACGCTCAGGGGCACGCAGGATGTTGCAGCCCTCTATGTTTTTGTGCTGCTGTGTCTGGCCTGGGCCTCTGCACTTATCTTATCCAGAACTGGAAATACAGTAGGTCTCCACTTCCAGACCTGATGAAATAACTACATCCTATACTCGTTCAGAGCAGCATTACTGATCCATTCACATTAAAGCAGCATTTTAAGGTTGTAGGTGGTTGAAGTAGTGGTTGTTTTAAAGTGTTATATAGTTTAATACTTCATAGTAATTGATAATAAAGTGATCACGTGTTTTCTATTTAACATGAATATTTAAGTAAAGTAAAGTACAAGCACCTCAAACTACTTACTTATTGTAAGTACAGTACTTGCTGTTGTACTTAGTTACTATCCACTAGTTAAAATAACAATAAATATTTCATCACAACATAGCAAACATATAACAATATGAGTGAATGAGTACTGCAACAAAGAAAGTGATGTTCTGGGCTGCAGCTGGTGCTCATGAAGTAAAGCAGAATTTACGGTCATCCTGAAATGGGAGCAAGAAGGGGTGTAGGGTAAAAATCTGTTATATATTATGTTATGTATTCTCCATTATGGTGAGTGCAAAATATGACTGAATTCTTGCAGATCTTCTAATCACGACCAGGTCTTCAGGGTCAGACGCAGCAGTAACCTGCCTCTGTCTGCTTTCGGTCTGCTCTTGTAAAACTGCACTGTTGTCCAGTCAGCCAGCTGGTCCTGACTGTCAGCAGGACTTCAGCTCAGGCGGCTGCTGGCGGCCAGATGGTGAGGCTCACAGACACACACACACACATGCACACACACGCATGCACACACATATATATATACACACAGCAAGATGCGTGCGTAGTACATCCTCCTCTGGATTGCAAATAACTTGTAGCTACCTCAGTCGACCCCGCTACATGCTGCTTTTATTTCAAAGGCAGAGGAAGAGCTCAGAGCAAGAAACATGAACTGTGGCCCCGGGAGTGAGGTCACTAAAACGTGTAACGTCAGTGAAACACAAGTCATAACAAGGCCAATGGTAGTCTTTATTTGCATTATTCGTATTAATAACACAAAGGACCATATGAGAGAAACACAAAGTTGTTTAATTCACAGTTTTCATTTTACAAAGTACATTTTGTTGTTCATGCACCTCTTTACTTTGACTTGATTAAATAGATGTTAATTTATGTGCATTATAATGTTTAATAATAATTATATTTGTGTATATACATACAAAAAGTATAAAACAACCAATTTACTTCTACTTTCCACAACTTTTTCACATCATATAATATAGATTATAGCTAATATAATATATTTTCTAGATGCTACTCTTTTAAACCTTTTATATTAAACAGTTGTTTACATTTTTTAACATGTAAAACAAATAAAATATATTTTTATATTTTACAGTAAACAAGACAGTATCAAGGCACAAGATAGACAATGTTTTAAAAGGCTAAAAGTATCATTTGTTTATAAAAAAAAAGAAATCATTGTAAATCAGCAGAAATACAAAGAAGTAAAAGTCAACTTTTAAACAGGCATTTGCATGAGCACTAACATCTGTTCTGCTCTTGAATCTGTAACTCCAGCAGGCTGTGAGTCATGTTTGTCTAAACTCTGGTTATTATCGCCTCATATTTACTGTCATTATTCACATTAATGAAAGCTTTGGACGGGCCCTTTTCAGTGCGATGTTTGACCAGCTGAACTGTACGGCTTGTTCCCCAACAACAGCCACAACCTCACCGTGAGCAGAAATGAGAGAAAAAAAAAAAAAGAGACTGAAATCCTTTTGTGGCACACGCTGTCATTGTATTTATATGACAAAAACAAGAACGTAAAAAGATACATACTGGCGGGTGATGGAAAGAAACACCTTCAGTCCAGTCCACTCCTTTTCTTACAGTGATCTTGCCTTAATTTTTTTCCCCTCCTGTTTTACTGGTGTTTATTTCCGAAACAGAGCAGGAGTGTTTTTCCTTTTTTTTTCTTTATTTTTTCTTTTTTTTTCTCTTGGCTGCTTCCCAGCAGAGTGTATTCGGCTCTGGATGGTAGTGCCTCTGGTGAAGTGGACTGGCAGACAGCCGGGGATTCAACTACAACCATCTGGGCATGCTTGAACACTCGTTGTGAAAAACATCTCAACTACTATTGCTTATTTACTGGTTAAGTCATTTCTCTGCCATACTTGTTAAATGTCTTTATTAAGTTTTTTTTTTTTTTTTTTGTTTCCTTCTTACAAATAAAAAAATGATATAGAAAAGATGTCTAATCAGTTTATGAATGTGAATGCGGCTATTTAAGATTTCAGGAGTGAACAAAAAAAAAAAAAAAGAAAAGTTTTTGTTTTTATTGGCCTGTACCTGGTTTGGATTCACTTACTGCTTCTGTGATTTGATTGTTGTTGGTACTGGTCATGTTTGGGAAACAATTATTGTTACTCTGTTTTGTGCTCCGGCAATAAATTCACTGGGGATAAGTGGCAAATCATGTTCGCGAATGACTCTAATTCATATTTGGAGTCATGATATTTAGTCGGCTCCTTTGTTATAAAGTAAAAGGATAATCCTGGTGTTGTTTGTCTTCTAGTCAACAAATATAATGAAAAGACCAAAATCTATAATGTGTCATTACTGCAACTTCCAAATCCAGCCTGTCGAACAAAAACCCATTTCTTTTTTTTATAGTCTAGCAAAACTCACTCAAATAGGAGTAGATCGTGTGTGTGTGTGTGTGTGTGTGTTGGCGGCTTTTTGAGGCGTGAATTAATAGACATTTGCTACATTAGTGAGTATCTCAATTCTCATAAGTGTTTATGGCAGCAGTACAGTGTAGGTGGGATTGATTTAAAACAAACTACATAGTAATGACAGAAGTTCAAGGTTTGGTTTGCTTTTTTATTAGTCCTAAAACTACTTACATGCAACACACTTTTCCACAAATTCACCAAGAACATACCTCCTCACCCAAAAAAAAAAAAAATAATAATAATAAGATGCATAAGAGGAATAAGATGCATAAAGCTTAAAAAATATATATGTAAATGAATATACTGTACTCGTAAAAAATGGTATTTTTTAAAAATGATTCCATGTTTAAGATAATGGATTCTGTTACATGTAATATAATGTACTCAAGAAAAGCAGAAAAACCAAAAAGTTCTTGTAATAAATGTGAATGAACGTTATGTTTCATATTGTTCACTGAAATTCATCCAACAGTGTTTTACTATCCTCTGTGGACACATGCTGGACGCCTTTCCAAAACCTTGCCAGAATTAAAATGAAATTAATCTTTTTTTTTTCTTCTTCCCTCCTCCTCTTTGGAGAAGGATCTACTATAAAAGGCTTTACGGTAGGGACCACCATCTGTGTTCGTCATCCTGACAGTCTCTGTTTGTTATTCCAGGCAACTGCAGCGCCTGATAGGCCTCCAGCACCCACAAGCAGTCTCATTTAAATTACTTCTCTCTGATTCCCCGCCACGAAACGTTCCCGGCGACTTAATCTGCCCGCTCTCTGTCCTCTTCCCCCCCCCACTTTCCCCTCCTCTTTCAGCTCATTTACCCGTGAGTCATCGCTGTGGTTTGGACTGGGGATCAAGAGAGTGCAGATGGATGAATACGTCTCGAAACAGAAATGGAGTTAAACCCGAGGGTTAAGGGGAGGCTGGATGAAAACCGCTACAAAATTTCTTGACTTAATTATGTGCCAAAGTTGCCATCCAGCCACTTTTTTAGAATGTGGTGGAGGAGAAAGTGAAAAACCAGCGTGTATATTTTGTGAATGTGAGAGGAACGGCCCATCTGAGGCAAAATCCATCAGCCATGTGCATCCACCCTGAGAGAGGAGGTTAAGATGTGAGGCGCGGCATTAAACAGACAAACATTGCATTTAAGCTCAGTGTTGAGTATAGTTTGACTTTAAAGCACGCAATCTTTATCTCATGTCTTATACACTAAAGTCCACTGCACTGTAATCATTAAATACAGTTCACCTACTTCAACTTTCGAATGTTCTCGCCGTCTGTTGTTATTTTAACGAACATTTAGGGCGTGTTCACATTCAAATTTACTCCCAGATAATGCTATAAACTGTCGGCCTATTTGCAACCTTTCTGAGCATTTACACTTTATTCTCTATTCTATTTAACTTCTCACCTGTATACTGTACACACAGGTGTACGTGCATAGTGTAGTGTTTGTTACTTAGTTATGTAATATTAGTTATGTTAATATTTCACTGGCCTTTGTATCTCTAATAAATATATTTCATGTCCAGTTGTTTTTTATTCTAACATACAAGGACAATGCTGGGCTTCATGTATAGCATATAACACATACTACTTATGCACAGTGTACTAGTGCTACTAGTCATTAATCATAATCATAGTCATAAATCTGAATAAATATTTAAAGAACATTATGATAATTACCTGGAAAAAAAGCAAATGTGAAAATTATTGCCAAAACTGATCAATCAATTAGATTTTGATTTATGGTTTCGTACACGATGGACGAATATAGCCAACACATCAAGTGCACTCAACTTCCAAAAACGATGTTAAAATAACATAGTAACTTATCAACAGTTTTTATTATTCCTGAACAATCTGAGCATCCAACCTTTGGCAGTGTGCTCGTGCAAAACAATGGCTCTTTGACACCAAAAAAAAAAAAGAAAATCGTGAAATATTAGCAAAATACAATAAATACATGTAGATGTTCTTGTCAAGTTGTTCCTCATGCAGGTTCAGGTACAGCCTCAGTGTTTGGGAGGTCTGTGGATCCTGATGCTCGTGCGCTGTGGTGTTTTGGCACATACATTTACAGCCCTTGTGCTTCACGTCTTGTTGAGCTAAATAGTAGAGGGCAAATTTAAAAGTTAAGTTTACAAGCCACAAGTGGCAAAATGCTTCTCGTTATGCATTTAAGCATCATATTTAACTTTTTATTTATTTATTTTTAGCTACTTACTGCTTGTAATCTGTAAGCTGTCTTGGGTGACACCAGAGAATTAACAGCCACAGATCTTCGTCTCGATATCTGCAGCTCTCACTGACTAATATGTCAAACTAAGACAGGCCTCACATTTATTTTATACTAATAAGGTTTCCCTCTATAATTGGGTGTGGTTTTCATGGCCATCCATTCAATTCAGCGTAATTGGGCGTATTTTTCATGAACAGACCTGGCAAACCGGGCAAATCAAAGAACCACCCACCTCATGGTCCCATGTTAAAATACTGAATCTTTATCTGAGGCTCATGGAGTTGCTGGGGGTTAATGTAAGCCAGACTGCAGTTCATCTCTGTTCTCGTCAGCCCTCATTATAAGGCAACAGGGGAGAGATGCAGCAGACCCAAGCCCCAGATTGCAGCCCTGTCGTCTACATATGCTTGATGTGGGAACATTGGTACTGACAGGGACATATATTGTTACTGCTGAAATTGCTAGGTTGCACAGACTATCTTTGTTGTTGTTCCCTCCAGTATTAACCTGTACATGGATATTTAACCCCTTCATATGTGCAGCCTTCCTGTAAACAACATGTGCGGCAGCTGAAAAATGCTTCGAATGATACCTTATGCAGCCCTACATATTTTTTATATTCATTTACATTTAACTTATTATTTTTAGATGGTGGCAGCGGCAGTTATATTTCGTTTCGGGGAAAAAATTGTAACATTTGTTTTCATTAGACCCTGGTATGAACCAGTGATATCCTGTTGAGAAATAATTGGTTTGGTCTTTCAGTTATAAACTAGGCAGCTGATGAATCACTGGAATAAAAAGAAGATCTTTAATCTTTTTTTTTTTTTATTACATTCTGCATATAGAAACACTAATACTTAACTGGATAGTTTGAGAGTTTGGGAAATGACATCAAGTCTTCCAAATGAAGCAACAAAATGCACGGTTGGTCCAGAAATACAGTTTTATGACGTGACCGGTGGTCTGGTTAGTTTTAGGTACAAACATGACCTGGTTGAGCTAAGGGAAAAATTAATGGTTTGGTTTTACATAAGTGCTTTGTTAAGGTTTGGGAAACATTGTGGCTAAGGTTAAAATTACTACTTCCTTAGGTTTAGGGGAACTTGGTTGTCATGGTAACACTAACAGCTACATGGTTAAGGGACAATTGTGGTCATGGTTTTTAACTTGAATCTCCTCCTTGCACGACTATTACAGGAATTCTCCCGAATCTCGATCTAATGTAAAACTACCAAATAGAAAAATTAAACGTTGAGACGTCGATCAGGATGCAGACTTTATATTTTATGAATCCCCACATGTGTAAAAAAATATGCCTGTTTCAATTTGTTCAGTTGGGACTGTCTGTGAACACGTCAAATGAGTCATTTTTCAATTGTGGCATGAGAAGAACATGTTTAAACTGTCCGCATCCTCGAGACCTTCCTTCAAGTTCTCTCCCTTAGGTGGAAAAAAAGGGAAGCACGCCATCCGGTTACTGGAAGAGCCAGCCGACCATGTGGTAAAATCTGCTTCAGAGTACAACTCATTCTGTTTGGAGGGAAACCTTTTCGTTCTTGTGTCAATACTTTGACTCAGTTCGGGTCCTGCGATCCTGCCTTGTAGCACGTTTGTAAAACATTGTGTCTAAAGAGGATTTTAAGGCTTGATTATGTCGGCTGTCAGAGAAACTAATTGCGCAAGTGCAACCGTGCTGCATTAAAACAACTTTCAGTATAATTTGTAAATGTGAGTGTGAGTGTGTCTGCTAATGGATTATAAAATAAATAGAATAAAAGAAATCTCCTGGAAGGAGAATATTGCTGCAAGACACAGAGAAAAATGTGCGGTTCTGTCATTTATTCATGCAGTGTGTGCAGTTTGGCTTACTGGTGGATTATGTATTTACATTATATATTTTGGTCTGCACGAACTTTAGTCGCATGCAGGTTTTTTATATATATCTGACTGCAGAATGCATCTACTGATTTAATAATATTATAGAAGAAGAAAGAAAGAAATAAGAAAGAAATAAGAAAGAAATATGTACACTTAGACTTTATAAGATCAAAATCAAAAGCTAATAGCCGATCATTGACATTCAGTAAACATTTCAAAGTCAACGTGACTATCAGCATGCAGAAACTTCTCAAAACTCCTTCGGTTTACAATCGAGCTCAGACCAGGAGCTCCTGCAGTGAATAACTGTGACCCCTGCAGTAGTTATTTATATCGATCGTGGACAGTGTCAAGTGGTTTGCATTGAGATGTTAATGCATGGAAATGAAAGCTGCAGGGAGCGTGTAATGCAGGGAAATATGGGACTGTGATAAATGTGAAAGGCAGAGGAAGCAAAGATACACTAATACAAGGACAAAACTTGACGTTTTGTTTTTAGCACTTTATATACGTAAACGTGTACAAATGGTCTCTTTACTTCACACCGCTACTTTTCCACGTTACAACTTGACATTGTATGTTTTAATGTACAGTAAGGCTGTGTATGATGCATGTTTGAGCAATGAGTTAAATTCATTGTAATTTCACAGTATGCATATTCGCCTGCAAGAGATTAACATGTGCTTATATTTGAATTTGACTGTCTGGGTTTGTGCATTTGCGTGCGTGTGGGTGAGAGAGAGAGAGACACCGGTTGAGTGACTTGTGGGTGTGTGTAGGGGTGTGACTCCGGTGACTCAGCCACCAGCTATGTTCTTCTTCACGGTGAATGAGTCACAACCTCCCTCTGTGGGGAAATATCTCTTTCCAACGGATATTTGCTTCTCTGACAAATTTCAGCCTCACCTTTAGTACAAAAAAAATAAATAAATAAATAAATTACTCCCGAATGTTTTGAGAAAGACATTTAAGATAAATGTGTTGGGTGAATTTGCACAGGATATTGTGATTTCTATCTGAGCATGTACGAATGAATCATTATGTATCTATCAGAAACAGCTGCAAATTATTAACATTTCTATCTTCAAGCTAGATTTTTATAACAGCTCGTAAAAAAAGACAATAATGCACCAAAATAGACTTTACTTTCTCAACAAAAAAAAAATGGAGTAAGCCCAGTTTAGGTTTGTTTACCATCCGCTGCATTCCTGCAAGGCTTTAAAATAAGACTTTGGCTCACCCCTCTTCTCTCCTTTTCTTCTGCCTCTCCCCTCCTCCCGCCTGTTTCAACCTTTCCTTCCCTTTACATTTCCTCTCCTGTTTTTCACCTCCTAATTTTCTCCTACTTTCATCAGCACTGCCCATCCCCTTCTTGTGCATACACTCTTCCTTTTCTTGTGACTCACAGCATAAATACAACAGTAACAACAGGCAGAAAGTGAAATTAATACAGACACTGAGCGTTCAAGGACGCTCATCTGTACAATTCAAAGGGTAAAAATGAGAGCCAGGTATTTAACTGGAATATATATTTTTTTTTTTTTCTTTTTCCATGTTAGATTTAACAATTTGATATCCAAACACAAAACAGAAAACCTTATTGTGTGTTTGAATGTGACCAGATGTCCATTTTTAGAGTAGGATGTATGTTTCAACACGTCAAACTGCTGTTGCTGCAGCAGCGGCTAAATGAGCCACTTGTTGAGAGCACCACAATGCTTCAGTGAGAAACACAGGAAGAGAGCAAACAAAGAGCAGCATGGAGCAGACCTGGCTTTCTGGACGCGTCATTTGACAAGAGGTCACGTAGGAGGTTAACATGATCAATGGCCTGATGTCTTCCTTTTGTCTCTTAATGGGCTAGAAAAGAAGAAGAAGAAGAAGAAGAAGAAGAAGAAGAAGAAGAAGAAGAAGAAGAAGAGATGGAGAGGGACAAAGGAGGAGAGGCAGGGAAAGCACATCACTCCAAAAAAAGTGTTTCTAAATAGAGGACTAAACACGTTACATTTGAAAACAGGTAAAATGAATGAATGAGAGAAAAAGAGGGAAAAAGAGAGAGCCACATATTAAACCATCTCTTCATTTGGTTTGCACGCGCCTGTTAGCCGCGCAAGCTATATTTTTCACGCAATTAATGTTAGATTTCTCTGGCAACCAATATTACTTTGATTAAAGTCCTTTTAATGGGGATTCATGTGCTTTTTTGGCACCTGAAATAATGGCATCTGCAGCCACTTAAACGGATGACACTGCTTGTGGTTCTGACTGAACTGAACAGGCCCTGCAGCAGACTAATGACATGGAGAAAAAAGGGAAATTTCTTCATGTTTTTTAGCCTAAATGCTCAGATTGTGAGTTGTAATTGTGATTGTTCATTTAAGGATTTAATCAAATAGATTTATTCGTAATGACAGAAAAAGAAATGAGTTTTCTTTGCTCTGAATTCCAGTTTAAAAGCTTTCGAATCACCAAAGATCGAATATTAGTTTAGTTTCTCGATAGCATGTTTTATTTCTTGGACTTGCATGTTGCACATTAGCCGATTCCAACATATTTTCTCTCTCTCTACATGTGTTTTCTCCAACATTTCAGAGTGATATATTTATACGTTTATGTCCTTTTGTTTATTTTTTGACATGCAGACTGCCAAAACACTAAAGATTGAGTGTTTATAAGCTGCCTGGCTGTTAACACGCTCACATACTTCACAGAACAGAACAGCGCTCTGTTGCAGCTTTTGTTTGCTGTAAAAACGTCTTTTACATACGGTACAGTACAGTATATACTTTGTCAGCTTTTGTCTATTAATATGATTTGTGTCCTGGTCAAAATATTTTTATTTGACAGTTTGACAGTTTAGTTGATTCATAGGATACTGGATGCCTGGGTGACTGTATGTGAACTGCAGAGCAAAATAAAATATTAATAGTCATTTTTACTGAAAAGCACACACACACACACACACACACACACACACACACACACACACGCAACACTTGTTCCATTAATGTAAATGTGTGTGACTCGTTTGGTATTGTTGCTGTCTGTTTTCAGCAGGTATGCACAGTACAATGAAGAAAAGACTGAGAAAAACAACTATAAATATATTCTATATAATGTTATCATAAATAATTACGCGGTTCAGAAGTTAAGGCAAGCATCTTCACACATTTGTAGACGATTAACAGTCAATTTTAATGTAGTTTTTAACGTACTGGTAATTTAACAGACATCTGTTCATTTATATACTGATTTCGCAAAACAGTGTTCAAAAAACTAAAAATAATACATGACTTTTTTTGTTATTTATAAATGCTGATTTTTTTTTTTATTAAAAAAAAGGTACAGTTTTTATCTTTTAAAAAAAAATTGAGATATAATTGAGTTAAATTATAGATATAATTAAGAAGTTATTTTTAAAAATGTCCATAAAGTGCTGGAATAAATAGTTTTTACTAACTTTTCTTTGAAAAGGTAAACTTTACACTTTAATATTTGATATGAAATATTATTCAATAAAACATAATATTTTGGTACATTTATACAGTATAATATAACATCTAATATTTTATGTTATACTATAATATTTTTTATTAAAATAAGTTTAAAAAGGAAAAAAAATTGCAACATAAAAGCTGCTTTTATTGCTGATCATGTCATACTTAATACTCATGTACATCCCATCCCTCCATTAAGCTTCTTTACTGACAAAAAGATGATAATAAACCTTTAGATGTGTCCTCAGTGTCAGCGTCACCTGAACGTGGACACGGCAGCCTGTCTGCACCGAGAGCACAACATGTTCAGCACGTTGTGTGATGGAAAACAAAACTGTGTATCATGTTGATGGCAACTAAACAAATAAGGCAATTATCAGGACCTACCTGCTGGATTACACAGCAGATGGAAAAATTTAACAAATTTGAACACACACTCTCACACACACACACACACACACCTTAAACATTCCTGCAACTTAACAAATTAGCAAATGCAGCCAACAGAAATATAAAGCTGCACCAGCATGTACATGGCTGAGTGTACTGATTGTACTGAAAAAGTAGAAAGTAGTAGAGTGATAACATCCACCACCTCTTTGTCTACTACTGCTGACTGAATATCAATTATTAAAATACTGGAGGTGACTGGACTGACATCTATGTATTTATATTTCTAACTTTAATGGTAAAAATCAGACTTGTCAGACTCCTCTGTATTTTAGCCCTCTCTCCAACCGTATAAATAAATCTACATACAGTTCTACGCAGGGCTCTAATGGAGACTAAACACATGTAAATGTTGTTTACTCATCTCTAAAATCCTGAAACAGCATTCATGCAAAGTTTCATTACTTTACAGTTGTTAGCCCAGACTGGAGTGGCTTTCATGGGACAGACAAACTCAGTTCAGAGGATCATATATGATTAACTGACATCATCTGTAAATAGACTGTGCTTCATATGCAACAACTAAGTAAGTAGCTTTTTAATTGATATAGTGCTGTTTCCTTACACTGATGTTAATCTAGCTTGATAGTTTGGATACAGTAGCTTGACTGCTGATGCATTCCCAATGTATGTTGTTTGGCCACAATTTCTGTAATTAGCACCATACAAATTATTCATGCTTTCCAGAGTCAGTGAAGGAGTCAGCAGAGAGGAGACAGAAGTGAGGAAGAATGGTAGGATGTAATGGTGTTGGAGAAAGAAAAAAAAGAAAGAGAAAGTAAAGAACTGATTCAATATTCAAAGAAAAAAAATTAAGGAGGAAGTAGAAACACATAGAAGCAGCCCAGATGGTGATGGAGAGACAGGAATACATTCAAAGCAGGAAAACTGTACAGAACTTAATGAATTACTGCTCTGGTAAAAAAAAAAAAAAAACAATTTGAGGGCACAATCTGTTTGAAAAATGTTTCAATGTAAAGTAAAGGGCATCCCCATTAACAAAAGTCAAAGCACAAGATTGAAACATACTATAGAAGGATTTACAGAACTTTTAAATCAAGCATGAACACTCAGCAACAATACAACAAGTCTATTAACATGATACTGTTGTTGACCTTAAATGAAGGCCCACCTAAAAAAAACCACAACAAAAAAACAACCACAAAACTTCCATATTCCTTTTGCATTTGGAATAATGTGAATGTGAGAAGATCAACCGCACTTCAGAAAATCCCGGGCAGGTAGTAAAAGCACCTGGTGATTTTCAAAAAGAAGAGCGTTATGCTCGGACTGTCAAGTTTCCACAAATCACACACGCACACACACACACACACACACACACGCACACACACACACAGACACAATGATCTGTGCCCCGACAGGCGTATTTGTACTAGACAGAGTGGCTGCATGTTAAGTGCCTCTTGGCACATCACTAATACCTGCCCTGCTCCAGGTGGCTTGGCATGCTCAGCTCCTGCACACACTCACACAAACAAGCAGACAACACGCATGTTCTCAGTATCGTGTGACTTTGATAGCAGCAAGGAGTGCTCCTTCAAGTGTTACTTTCTCTTTTTTGTAGTAGTGTTTTATAGCTGTGATATAATGTGTGTGTGTGTGAACATATTGTACAGGTATCTTCAAATTATGAAACACGTGTCATTATCATGACAAGGAGAATCTCTTGCATCTCTACCTTTTGTCCTACAGCACTGGAATGCAACGTAAGCCTTGTTGTTTTCTTTACAGACAGCCAAACAAAAAAAAAAAACTGGTACCTCCCTTTTTTTATGACAATAATCTCTTGTGAGGAGCATGACAAGTTCACAGCCAGCGAGGGATGGGCAGACGGCGTGGACGACAGGTTAGTCACTCGAATGCTGGCCGACATCCAACACATAATACTAGTACATAAAATGCAGACTACAGAGACATCTAAACTCTGTATATAAAGAAATAAAAATAAAAAACAGGATTACCAGGCTCTTGCCAAACCCTGGGGAGGACTTTGAAGGACTTTACTGAAGAAATAATTTCTATGAAAACTGTTGTTGTTGAATATTAAAAAGCTATTTTTTTTTAAATAAAAATATTCAAGACAACACAAAACAGGTGTGGTCACATGATGTTTGGGCTGTGTATATGTGTGACCCTACAGTTTGTAATCTGGTAGTGTGTTAATGTCCTTAAAATGATGATGAACACACATAATAATAATAATAATATTAATAATATCTCCATTTCGAAACACAGCGCGTATATCCACCCGCCTAAGGTCAAACAAAGGTGATTTGACACATAGACCAATTTGTCTGTCGGATAAGCTTCCGTAGAAGTGAGTGGGAAAATGTGACCGCGCCTTAAAGTGGTTTAAAGGTCTACAACCATTGGACAATGGAGGAAAACCTGCAGACAAATCCCAGCGAAGTGATTGGGTAATAACTAAGTGGTGTGGCCTTGGCCTGATGATGACATAGACTGATCTGTTACAATAAAATGCTATTTTTCATGTTGAATGTTGCAACATGTTGACGTGTATAAAGTTCACCGTGTACTTCAAGTCGTTTGTGCCAATATGTATTCACATCACATTAGCGAGCCATTAGCTTCCATGCAACATATTGTCTCCACATTTATCATATTTGCTGTAGCAAGCGACTTATTAATTCCTAATTTAATGCCGGTTGTGCGACACCTTTGCCTCGCTCCATAAAAACTCCAGCGAGACATACTTTTCTGAGCTATTAGTAATTATCAGAGTTCACACATGTGCGCACACGCTAAATATGCAGCTCTAAAATTTAATTCCACCGTTTAACTGCTTGCACCCACTCTACCAGTTAATTGCCTGTACAGTGGAGAGTGGATCGTCTGCATAGTTTCCATAATCAAGTAGACATTACCCCTTTACATGCAGTTGTGCACCTCACCTTGTTGTGTGTGTGTGTGTGTGTGTATGTGTGTGTTATGATGGGACAGTAAAGGCAGTGGTACAATATTCATTCTCAGCTCAAATAAACCTGGGAAATTAATACAGCTCTCTTACACTCCTGAGTCTATACGTCATATACACATTTCCAAACACACACATGCTACGTCGTGTTTATGTGCTCATTGCTTGATTTATTTTTAGACCACAGGCAGGATATTGGGTTTCATTAAATGTCCCAGACCCCTTTCTTTTCCCTCCTTCCCCTACCATTCCTCCTCTACCTCGCTCTCTCTCTGTCTTTGTCTCTCTCTCTCTCACACACACACACACACACAGAGGCGATTTTTCTCACCAGGCAAGCCAATCAGCTGCTTGGGGCCCCCACTAGCTGGCGACAGAGAGTCGAAATTTGCACATAGTCGAGAGTGAAGAAACGAAATTTGCGTTTTGAAAAGTCATTCGCTGAGTCTGACTCTCGTGGGTTTCCCGTTTACAACAAGCTGTTGGGAGGAACAAAATGCTAAGCAGCCAATTGCGTGACCACATTTTTGAGTGACAAAAGTCTTCAAGCAATCCGCGCTTGCAGAGGAATCCCTTGCTGCGCGCGCAACCACATGTTTGCACAAATCGGCTCTTGCGCTCTCTACTATGGAGAGAAAATTATGGAGAGCTAAATTATGAAGAGAAGCTATCCATCCGGGAATGAAAAAAGAAAGAAGAAAAAAGAAGATTATTGGGGGTGGTGCTGCATATATTGGAGGTTATTGGTCCATTTTATTTTTTGGAGGTATATGGTGAGGTTCAGGGGGCATTTGTTTTTAAAAAAAAGTTGAGAACCGTTGCCTTACACAAAGACTTCAAGTTTAAAGGCTTTTCTTTTGTTTGTTTGTTTTAATATAATGTTAAAATAATAGATTTTGATATAATATTATATTTGATATTGCACTCTCTGTTAAAATAAGCAGAAACTTCACAATGTTTAACGTTCAATGTTTGTGTAAGTAATATTTATAACTTGTGAAATAAAACAAAACTATACTTGCTACAATTTGTTGGTTATTTATTAAAATTACAAAGGCCCAGAGTGAAATTCTGTTGTGTGGGGGGGTCGGGCGGTGGAGGGCCCGCCCAATGAATTTCTGCTTGGGGCCCCACTGGACCCTAGAATCGCCACTGCACACACACACACACAAACACACTCAGTCCCAGGGGCAAGGTGGTGGTGGTGGTGTTGGTGTGGTTTCCTGCCCGCGTTGTGACGTGAGGCAGTCCTGCTTGCTGGTAAAAAGGCCTCTTTGTGTCTGACCGCCTATGCCTTTCCCCTCTTTCCATCGCTGACAATTATTTTCCCCTCCAACCCCTCAGCCGACAATTTGGTGCGTTAAGCTGCTGTTTTCATCCTGATATTTGAGAAAGAAAGAAAGAATGAAAGAAAGAATGAAAAGAAAAACGAGCAACATCTGCTGGTTTAGATTTCAGCAGCTGTACCTTTCATATTTGCTGCTTTAAGTGAGACAATGGTTTGAGGGGGGGGGGGGGTCACAAGCTGGAAATGGCCTCAGACTGTTTTACGGTTTTGTTTCATCGTCGTACAGCTTTACAGTATATGTTGCATTTTGCCAGACCGAGGTCAGGCCACCCAGAATTATATGACGTTTTATTATTAATATTTTTGTTATTTTATATTTAGTGCAAGGTCACCAAGGCAAAGACCACAAGGCAATTTCCATCTCCACAAAGACAAGGAAAATATTTTGCATCTGACGGCCAAATTTGAATCACTAGTCTGTTCATACGCATATGCTACAATCTTATGGGTCAAGAAATCTTTCAGCTGAGTCCAGTTGCTCCATTACACGTCTCACAGGGTCCTCCGAATTATCTGATGAGGTTTTTGGGGCCAGAGCAGAAGCATTGGTGGTAACAGTCATAATGTTTTTTGATGCAATTTGTGCAAAAAACACTTTTTCTGTCTTCACAAATACACACACACACACACATACACACACACACACACACACACACACACACACAACTTTCTTCTACAGAACAGGCACCATTGCCAAGAAAAACTACCACGGATCATTAGTCCTTTCTGCCAGATGCTGTTTTTTCCCCCTAGTTTTTCTCACAGTGATTTGCTACCAAAGTGCAAACCAAAGTGTTTTCCCAAGTGACTCCGGCTCTCTGTCTCCCTCTTCAGGAGCAACAGCTTGTCACCTCGCAGGAGATCATGTCACCAATATTTATATCTTGCCTTGCTCGTCTCAATGATACCTTTTGTTCTGATTCACCGCTGCAGAGTTGAGGTGCAACAATAACACTACCACATATCACAGTGGTAGTAATGGGACAAGAGATCAGTGACCTGTGTGACATACGAGAGGAGGATTGTGATTCATTGATTCATTGATTGATATTGATTTTACTCTCCTCCTTGTCTTGTAACTGCGATCACAGTAATCTGATAGGATCTTAGTCACGTTGAGTTTGTGTGCCATGTCCAGTTCTCAGTAATTATTGCACACTAGCTATTTATTAATTGGGTTGCACCATTGATGTTCAAGAAACGGCTCAGCTTCTAAAGAAAGAGTAGTATTGCGTAAATCAGTTGCAAGGAAACATCTGCAGCATCAAATCTAAAGCATAAAGGAAGTCATTGCAACTACAGTAGACCACCAGCAACGTACCTTAAAATGTTAAGGTAGGTTGATATGTCTGATTACCACGTTTGGTAACTCAGTATTCAGCTGCTAGAAAACTACTTGGTTAGTGACTGTTTGCAAACTGCGGCAATATGAGTTTTGTAGAAAAATCGAAAAAAACAAAAAAAAGTCGATGAAATGTGAAAGTTCAGGCTTTAGTAAATTCAAAATGATTAAAACATATTTTTGATTTTCCTTAAAAAAAAAAAAAAAAAGAAAAGTAAGGTCTCCTGAATATATTCTCTTGAAATTTATTAAACAAAATAATTTAACATTAAATTAATGCATTATTTAGATATGTTGAATCCATCTTAACCTAAACTACTTGACGGCATTTAAATTAATTAAAAGCTGCTAATAATATTGATTGAGCATCTTAATTAACCCAGATCTCAGTTTTACAGCATGTAAAAGTTGTAATAAAAACTTCAAAAAATAATTACAGTTTGGGGGGGGGGGGTTCTTTGTAAATGGAGAATTATGCATTTTTCTATCTAACATATTTGGCATTACATTTTGTATTTTGAAATATTTTTGCGGTTGCTGTGAAAATATTTAATGATTTAATTTAAAATCTTTCCACTTTACATCACTATTATTACACAGACATTTTCAACATGCTTCACCATAAAATGATGTCTTAAAAGTCTGGTAGCCGTCATTGTTCAAGCGAAAAGAGTAAATTGCTTTTGTTGCTGTGTTGTCAAGAAGCAACAAAGTCAGAAGCAATCAGAGTTTGAACTTTGATTGATTATTTTACTCAATGAGCCCCCTAAATGCTTTTTAACAGCAGGCACTAATCGGCAAATAATGGCCATGTCAGAGTGACACTGAAATGAATTTTTGCATTACAACACGCTTCCAGTTTACTGTCATGTGGCGATGCCTTAAACATGATGGTAAAGAGCAGCCCACGCATCTCTACCAGCTTTAATCTGAACATTCATTTCCTCTGGGAGTCACAAGTCCAGCCAGATGAAGTTATTAATCACGTTTGAACAGTTTGTGCTGTTTTGAAGACGACGTCCCAGCAGATAAGTTAAATACTTATTCTTAAATACTGCTACGCCTTAAAGATCATCATTTGTCCGGCCTGAAGAGCTGCGAGGGAATCGCTGCTGTGACCATAACAGTTAAGAAGTCATACAGAAACAGCAAATCTGCTATTTGCCTGTGATAACGAGGAGTCCAGGCAGCAAGTGAGGGCAGGTCAAGGAGAGATGGGAGCGATGTTGGTGAATCATTATCTGTTAGCAAGGTGTGAGGACATAACCTCATTAACTCAAAAACACTATCTTGGAGAGAAAAACATATTGAAAAACCAGATAAAGCATCAGTAACTGCATGTCCAATTAAAGCTGCACCAGTAAGTCTTTTGTATAATGTGAAAGGGGTTGCTCTTAGCGACAGACGCTCCGTTACCCTCAGCTTTTTGGCATCTTTCAGCTCATTGTTTTACAGCTTATAGATAAAAGAGGAGTGTATATTTATCAAGTGGCAGGAACATGACTGCAAATGAATACTAATGCTGCTCTATGTCTACTGGACATGTCGACGTTGTGTTTCTGGTCGTTGCACTGCCCCCAAGTGGCCAAGAATCAATTAATGTAAGCTTAAGTGTTACAGATGGGTTCGTCCAAAGCAGGGCGGAAAGACTGTTTCAGTATCCTACTCGAGCACTGTTACTTTACTGTAGTTTTTCATTAAAGATAATTACTTGATTTTAAATAAGATTTATGCAACTGTAAAAAAATAAAAAGTTAAATAAGATAAAACATTACTGATTACTGACTGAATTATCCTCCCACAGTTAACTAAAAAGCTTTATTTACCACAATATATATATATATATATATAAAATCCTCTGTCATTGTATGTTTGACTGTGGAAAAGTCTAAATCAAATCTGGTAGCTTTCTATTGATTTATTTTTCAAGTCTCAGTCCTATTCTTTACATTTGCACTTGCTGTAATTACAGCATGAATTCAAGAGCTTCAACCAAGAGAAAAAAGTCCTCAATATATAACCCGAAGAGCAAGAGACTACAAATAGAAGATTGTATAACTCCTGAATGAAAACTCCTCCCAAAAGCAAACAATGATAAGGTTTCTTTTTTTTTTTTTCAGCATTCAAAGCTCCACCATCAAGTCATTATGTCCACCTCTAGTCAGTCTCTATGGGCCTCAAGTGAGACACTTCTTGTGGTATAAAAGGAGGTCAGTGATTGACCCACTATATTGAAAAAAGGCTGTGGTTGAAAGTTTCTGCAAATAATGGCAACATTTGTTTGGAAGCTCTGTAGTAGTTTGTAATAAAAACTTCTGGAGAGAAACTTCTGATATGGACATTCTGCTTGATGAGAGAGAGCTGCAGCCAGCCTTGTGACTTGATACCTTAACGGTGACTGAATGTGTGTACCGTGATTATATGATGTGATTAGAGAGCAAAGAAACACAAACATTCACGCTCACAACAAAGGAACTTGAAACATCTTACTTTAGACAGAAGACCGAACTCGCGCTTGTATCAGATTAGCCTCAGCTGTTTTCAATATGCTCGCAATCACTCGCTCACCCACTGCCGTGTGGCTGCTGTCACAGATAACATTCACACAGGTGTGCACTGTGAACATTTTAACCTGACACTGTCAGGCAGTTTGCTCCATCAAACCACCTGAACCTCTTCCTTTCATATTGTTGATGTTGACTAGGATTTGGTGTTTATTATGGGATTAGGTATATAAGCAAAATCCTTGTATTTTTTGAGACCTCCCTCAAACAGCAGAGCCTTTTCTGAAAATATTTAACTAACTATTTGCTATCAGTTCCTTTGCTTAAAATATGTGCATTCAGACAGACTCTGTAAGTAAATGAATGATGACTGACAATAAAACATGTGTCATACAGGAGGCACAATACACAGATGACAATGAGTATGCATGAGTACCCTCCAGCCTTCGTGTTACCGGCTTAAATCTTTTTAGTGAATCAGTCCTCCCACATTCTCACTGCTTGTTGTTTCCTGCGGACATGATTTACATCACTCAACGTGGTGCTGAATGATGTAAAAAAAAAAAAAACCCGCCTGTGCTCCTGTACATGTGTTGTTCAACACAGGCAGCATACTTGGTGGTGAATTGGATAACAATGGAGTTTAGACTCATTATAGTTATCAAGGTCATCATCACTAAGTGCGTCGGTGCACCATGTGGGCAGATCATCTGTTCAGGAATGATGAGGGGTTTTTTTGGTTTTTTGTTGTTTTTTTTAGGAGGGGGCTGGGGGAGCACAAAGTAAAAACTAAATAAATAAATAAATGCACACACGTCCCTCGATAAAGATTTTCTTTATATTCTACAGTCTGCTCTGTATCCAACAGTTGATGGTTGAATGCTAATTGACCTTTGGCCAATCAGGAGCCGATCAGGAGCTTTGTACCATTTCATGTATTTTTGTAGAACAACAGTGAGTCCACTTTGTATGTCGTGCTGTGATTTCCTTGGATATTATAACAATAATAAGAATCTGAAGCGGCTCTGTGAGGCCGTACAGCCGCGGTGTAAATGAACTCATTAATGTCAACGGGCTAACATGCTCACATTAAAAATAAATAAATAAATAATTCTTACATGCTGATTATTTACCAGGTAATGTTTAACATGTCCCACTATTGGGTGTTTTAAAAAACTCATATTTTTCTAATTAGTGCAAAACATAAAGTATAGTTGAGGCTGATGTAAATTTTCATTAGTTTTGTGTATTTGTGGTTTCAAATATTTTTTTCTCTCATCAATTTTATTTGTCATTGTTTTGTTTGTTTTTTTGTTCTATTTTATCTAGTTTTTAATTTACTTATATTATATTATATTATAGTTTACATTTGCTCTGTCTTATTGGGTTGTTGGTCATCTGTGAAACACCAACCTGTGTGAAAAGTGTTATACAAATAAAGTTGATTGATTTGGAAATAAACAGATCCCAAATTCATCCTGTGGGGAAAATGAATGTCTGGAGGTCATTTCACCCCACAGTGATATGCTCTATTTGAAATGGATTACCATATCAGAGACCTAATGGTGTTCATGAATCTTAAGAAAATCATGTTTACACTGATAGGCACTTCCCACAAATTTTATCACACCTGGGACCCTGTGATCCAACCCGGACTGTATGTATATTGCTTCACTTTGCTCAATGCGAAGTTTGCTCAGTACAAATATTCTGTAAAAAAAAAAAAGGCTTACCATACATCTTATAAAGACACTTTTATTGTACAAGAGTAAAGGTTAACTGCTAACGCTGAACTAAAAGCAAACATGAAACAGACTTACACACGTGTAGCTACAAGAAGATACTTGAATGCAAAGAAGAACACATATAAATATATATTATCAATGACCTTGGTCCCAATCAGTGTACATTATTCTCTATGTAGCTGATGCAGCACAATGAGCATACATTAAACAAGCGATAAGCAGTCTTTAGCATCAAATTAAACATGTTTTACAGTAACACTCAGTAACACAGATAGTAGACCTTGCAAAGCACTTCATACTCTTAACATGTAAAAAAAATAATATACTTTTTAAAGTAAAAGTGAAAACTTGATTTATGTGGCTATGGGGTACATGTATGAGGTACTTATAAGTATCTACTACTGAATATACATCACTTGTATTAATATTAAGGCAGCCATAGCTAAAGGTTTATGGGCACAGAATATTTAAATTCATGACTAACCCTTGAGAACCTTTTTGTTAATTATTTATGGATAATCATGGCAGCAAATAGCACTCTGGTTTTCCATTTCAGGACACTTTGATGGAGCCCTAATGACAGCAGGTCCCACACTATCTACATTTCTAATGAGAATAGCAGATTTTTATTTGGGCCATAATTGGAGTTCTGATTTTGAATGTCACAGTGTCGGATGGATAGAAAATGGACCTAGAAAATGGAGAGTTGGCAGCGGTTCTGCACATTTATTCAATTCTATCCCCAGTTTTTTATATCTTCAAAAAAAAAACAACAGGGTCACCTTTACCTCTTGGAATTTGGTCTGACAATATTATTCAAGGGTGTCTCTCTCATAGGTGTTTATCAGTGAATATGTGACAGCTGAGTCCAATAAACAACACCTGGATTCAGTGGGTAAAGGTGTGCTTGGGCACGTTTTCACACGTGTATCGAGTATGGGTATCAATTTTGTGGGTGGGACACAAAGGAAAGGAAAACACTGTCCATGCTTCACCGGTCGTAACCCCTGTTTCAGTTAGCTCTCACTTGTCACATTTGACAGCGAATGAACTCCCATTCAACTAGATGCTGGCTTTGTAACCCTGTTTCATAGTTGGTTGAAGAAGAAAAACATCCTGTTCAGTTTTTTCAAACGTCACCAATCTCCATCATCATCAACTTTAGTTGAGACAGAGGTATTTGCACAATTGCCCTGACAAAAACATCACTTAGACAGCAACTTCCTTGCAGAAATATTCAACTAATGTATAGATTTTATGTTTTGGTCAATTATTTGAGATGCAAGTTGACTTCAAGATACAGCCATATTTTTTCGAAAATGAGAAAATGTGCTTTTTCATTTTTTATTTTAATTTTTTTCTAAGAGGTAGATGAGAAGATTGAGACTCTCATGTCCTGTGCATTAAGTACAGAGCTAGAGTCAAGTGGTGATTAGCTTAGCATATCATAAAGGCCGGAAGTAATGGGAAACAGCTAGCCTGGTTCCTACTCGTAAACACGAGGTTGCAACCAGAAAAGCTTGATGGATTAAATCATTGTTTCTGCCCGTCTATGTATCACACATGAGACAGAATTCATAGTGAGTGTTCAAGGTACTGGTATGGATAGCCTCCGTTCCACTAGCTTATAAAACATTTAGCATCTCTACCATTGGAACTACAACTCCCATTTAAAAGAACTACAAGCGTGACAGTGCAGGTACATACTGTATACCATTTGACCCTTTACCCAGACTTCTGGCCTGTTCTGGGACCTACAATGCTAGATGTTGTTAATTTATCACTTACTCCACTTATTGTCTCGATAGCGTTCGATCCATATAAGTATAAGGCAAAGTTGAAAAATCATCATCGACTGTCCAAATGCTAAATACAAAAGCTGGAGTTTGGTGTTTGGCAGCTCGATGGATGATGTTATGTGCCAACACTGGCCTTGGCAAGAGAACAGGTCAACTATTAATGCTTTCACACAGTCAACCCATGATTGGCATTTATCATTATTCGAATTTTCATCTGCATCTGTCTCGAGATACAAACAATAATCAACTTCGTATTGTTAATTCTCAAAATTAATTCACTACATTATTATTGTTGCCTTCCTCTGCTGCGACAAACTTGATCTCAGCATTGGCAGTCCTCGAAGCCATGCTGCTATCTTTGACTTTGTGCTTGAACAGGAAGGGGAAGGTTTTTCTGAAGGACTTTTGGAAGCTGGCGCCCATGAAACCATAGACTATGGGGTTGACTGAGGAGTTGGCATAGGACATGCAGTTGGCCCATGTCTTGATCTTGTATGTGGCGTAATTGGGCTGGTAGTTTGGATAGAACGATTGGAAGAGGGCAAATATCTGGATGGGACCCCAGCAGATGGCGAAGAGGAGGACGATCACGACAACCATCTTGGAGACCTTGCTCCTGATGCTGATTGTTCTCTCAGACAAGAGGTTGACCTGTAGAGGGATAAATGCAACACGTCGAATCATATTATCATATGTTGATATGGCAAACCTGTTTACACATAAAACATAAAACAGATATGGAGCATTCATCTGGAGTTGTGCTCCTGTCCACCTAGTGAATGTGAGTCCAATATTCATATCTTAAACTTGTTTCTCGAAAGCATCTCAAGGCTAAGAATTTCATAAAATCCATCTTATGAATCGAGGTGTTTCCTAAAAAGCACTGTAACTGAAGATGCTCTTAGAAATGATTGTAGATTAATGAGTGACTTCCTACCCACTCATACGAGGCTGAGAGCATCTTAAGAAGCTCAGCGACTTACAGACTTTTGACCTAATTATTATATATAACAAACGCCTTTGCCTCAATCATTTGTCTCTCCTGCTTGAAATGAGCTAAAAGTCACTAAAAAAAACACCATAAAGCTAAAAGGGGAACCACAGAGCCAGGTAATAATGTCACTATAAGCGACACCTTTTATATTATACATAGCTGTTTGTTGGCATAATCATAGTCGTTATAAAACAAGTGATTATAGCCACTTTCAAGAAAATAAATTTTCACAGCAACACAACAAATATCAAGGAACAGGTAACGCTGAAGAGACATGAACAGAAACAAAGCTTGTCCATACCTGGTAGTTGTTGTCCACAGGTTCTACGGTGGGTTGGCCCACCCTCTTCACCATCAGAGTATAGCAGAAGGAGATAGTGAGGACAGGCAGCAGGTAGGCAGCGATGAACTGGTACAGGATGAAAGCCCGCTCGTGTGTCTTTGACGGGAATCTCTCCATGCAGTACTGCCTGGGGCCGTACCAGTAACCCTCCTCAATACGCTGGTACATTAAAATTGGGGTGGACAGGATGAAGGAGCCTGGACAAAACATGAAGTTCTTAAAAAAACGTTTATACACAACTGTTTTTTTAATAATTCATAAACTCAGTGGCAAATGAATCAACCAATAAATATCAAATGCAATGATTTTTTTTTTAATTAAATGAGCAGGACAGACCGATCCAAATGCAGATGCTGACGATCATGGCTACTCTCGGGGTGCGGTGGCGGAGGGACTTCAGAGGGTAGACTGTGACGTAACACCGGTCCCCACTCATGGCAGTCAGAGTGATACAGGTGGCTTGGACTGTCACCTAAGGTACACAGAGAAACATATACATAACATATAGATCTGTACTCTATATGTGAAAAATGTGAGTGACAAGAACAGCCTACTCTATAAAATTGTCCATTATACACATCCATCACTGCTTTCCACAGCTTGTGCAGTCACCTGAAAAAAAATGTCAGCCTTGTATGTTTCTACAAACCATTATTACGTTTAAATATCTACATTTCATTACTTATCATATCAACATTTCTATCATAGGGAATGTGATGCAGTTCAAATGACATCTATATGAAATATTGTTTCCTAACCCTAACAAAGTGTTTTTTTTTGCCTAAACCTAACCAGACCTTAACCACGACATTGTCACAACATAACACATAATTATTCAACTGATAACAGCCATTTTATGCAGCGTTAAATGTCACACGAAAAGTGAAATGCAGATGTTCAACACGACCATGATTTTAATCCTGGTGATTGAGTTGCCAAAGCCCACGGACAGTCCACAACTCAGGCTGGAACCAGAGAGTTTGGACAGCGCATGTAACACTTTTACATAATACAGCAAATCAAGAGAAAGTATTCATTAGAAAATGTGAATGATTATTAAATTATATTATATTATATATATGCCAACACAAGTTTGCATTGTCAGTGCTAAAAAAACCTACTTTTAAAAATGCACCACCCTTTCCAAACAAACCCTCACACCAACTTCTCAGAGAACATATCACTAGTTTGTTAGGCATACTTGCAACAGATGATTACCCCCACCTCTCTGAGTACTGTCTGCCTCATTTAATTACAGTTAGTTCATTAAAAAGTAAAGGAGAAGCCCAAGCGGCTGTTTTGTACGAGCTCTGCATCTCGCCTGGAGTTTTCTTAATGAGCTCTCCTGCTTTTTAAACTAAAGAGCATGCAGGATGAGAGTAGTGAGGGATAGAGGAAACATACAGAGGAACGGGAAGACGGAACGCAGATATGAGGGTTTGCATTTTCTAAGTATTGGTAATTAGCATATGAACAAATCATTTAATTAAAAATTTAATAGGGTTCAATGATGCTCGACTCAATTAAATACGGGGACGACAGAAGAATGCTAATTTATTGTCAAATGTAGAATTCACGTCGGCGATTGAAATGTTCCAGTATGCGGACTTTGACTCTCGACAAAAATTCAAATATAAAAAGAAACATTTGACGGCATAGTGTCAATCTCACGTTTAAACATATTTCATCATAAACCAGAATTTAATAAATAAAAAAAATGCATATAATTTTATGTTAGTCTCACAGTCATTATGTTCTAAGCACCCTCACTGTTCTCCCTTTTCATACTTGATATCCAGTGGAGCAGGATGAGACTAAAAATAGGCATAACATTTCTTTTCATCCTCTGAACAAAAATGATATTTTGTTCACTTTATTTACATTGACCTCTCGGGAGTCATACTGTCTTCTATGTAGATACATAAATCTGTATTGCTTTGAAATATGTGCAGCAGAATGAGAAATAAGGGGCTTCTATGCTTCAATTCAAATAGGATCTAATTTACTCCCTCTTTTCTCTCTCCACCTCTTATCTGTGAATATGAAGCCAGCACTCATTACCCTCCAGAGGTCTGGAGCGCCACATCAGTGTTTCAAAAGGAAATGTTGAGAGAGACAGAGAGGGATCAGGATAAGTTCAGTGTTGAGGTTACTAAGGAAGTTGGTACAGCGGTCCCACAAAACACAGAAGAAGTCTGGTGCATTAAGACCAGACTATTTTGTTATCTTTAATGCACGTCCATTCAAAGCAGCAGGCTTGTGTATTACTAATTAGATCATTAACTAGGAGTGTGACAACAAAACCTCTATTTATTCTCATTTATTTTTAGTGAGATGAGAATTGAAAAATTTAATGAAATGTTGTATATCAAATGTAGCTTTGAAAAAAAAAACCTAGGTATTAAATATTCATTAAAATAAATATAACATTCAGTCGAATATTTCTAGTGTGCATTTTTTTTTTAATATAATTAATGTACTCAGCTAGCTACTCAGATTTCTCAGAGATGTAGAAGAAGGTGTCTGTCTTTCTGTGGTATTATTTACTTACCATCTGGCTCAGGTTCCTTTTCTTTAAAATTGCCACCCATTACCTCCCTACTCGTAAAACTATATCAGCGATTCGAAGTATAGAATGGTAAAGAAAAGACAGAGAGCTTCTAGTGAGAGGTGGGAAAGTAGCAATCACTGTCTTGGATTCATTCAGTGCAGATGGAAAGTCGCTCATGTTGATAAGAAAAAAGCACCAGAGAGATAGAAAAGGAGACGTGTGGCTCCTCACTTTGAAAAGGGATATACATTATGTGTTGTTAGCATCTTAGTGCACGTTGAATATATAACCTCTTATAAGGAGTGAGTGGAAAATGTTGTTTATAGGTGACTGTATATACAAGAAATAACATGCGGTTCTTCTGTCTTGGAGAAAAAAAAACAAAAAAACATGACACTTGAAACAGCTCACTGTTGTCTTACTCATCAGTTCATTTATAGACCAAGGCCAACAGTATTTTTTTCTGTTACATAACAAAGTGACATTCATTTTATCTTACAAGTAACATCTGTTCCAACAAATGTTGAATTTGCTGTGCTGTACACACAGAAGAAGCGTATTGTTATCATTATTTAGCAGTCTTACTATATAGAGTCTCTAATGAGAGCATGCTACTTACTGCTGTAGCTTAGTAGTTCCATCAGGATCCCTGTTTTTAAATGTTACTAATGATTACCAGTAATAGGAACAAATCATGTCCAAGATCCCTAATGTAATTCAATGTAGCTGTCAGTGAAAGGTTATGCGACTGTCCATGCATAATATAGCCGTGCACGTAGTATGAATTGAATTCCCACGGGTGTCAAATGTTCTTTGCCTATGAGATGTAGTGGCTTGCAAATGGCAAATGAAGAATTACAAACCAGGTTTTTTACAACAGACACATTAAAGTAAATAATCACAGCTGAAATCCACATGAAATGTGTAATGGAGAAATGATACAGATTTTATAGTGCAAAAATATTTTAAAGGGGGATGAAAAGAAATTAGAAAATAGAGAGAAGAAACATTTATTTAACAAGTAGGTAAATCAAGCATGTTCCCAATTAAAAATACTTCTAGCCTTCCTGCTTTCCTGCCTTTGAGACTGACATTTTACACTTTTATGCTCAAATTAACCATGTATGTCTAGTCTTTCTGCATTTCAAAAGATAATGTCTCTTCTTTTGTCCACCTGGCAGACCGTCTTCTCCCTCTTTCAATCCTTATAACAAAGGAGGTACACTTTTAACCAATCTCTTCAGCTTTAAATCAATAGATTGACTTTCTGGTGACAGTGTCATTGCTTATTAACTAATCAGGAGCTATGGCAACCCTCCACTTCCATATATATACCATATATATATATATATATATATATTTTTTTTTTTTAAGTAATCCACAGTTATCACTGCATGACTAAGTGTAATTACAGCGTAGAAGAGAAAAGTGGCCTTTTAAGATCTGAAGTTCATGTCCACTCATTATTACTCGCTGCATTTAAAAAGGGTATTTAAGAAAAATGACACTACAGGTCATCGTGTCAGTCACTGAAAACAACCTGTAGTTGAGTTGGAGTGACAGACGCCATTAGTGGCAGTAGTAATTATGACCCGCAGAAGTGGCGCAGTTCAGATTCAGCTTCAGACTTAGTGGACTCTGCTGCGGGAGGCTGCAACTACGACTGTCACTGTTGCCATGGCGATAAAGGTTGCCTAACTAAGTAGTAACTTCAACTCGTACCACGTTTCAAGTGATCACAGCGTTGTTATTTATTTTTATTTTTTAAACAAACTGAACTGAGCACTGACTACAATAGAGCGCATCCTCTCATGCTGTTACTATAATACCAATCACCGGCTGGCTACTCCATCTATCTCCTCACAAAGGGCTCGCCTGCAGGACTTCACACATATTGTATGTTGTGCTGGCTAACAAATGATTAATCTGCAGATCAGATAGGGTGGGTCGTCACACATTCTGATTAACAGCGGCTGGGTCGCATGTGACTCAGTAACACATCATTAATTTGAAGAATATTGATTACTGACTCACAACAACTTAGCAAACTAACAATGGGGTTTACTATTACTGAAAGCAGCATCTCTAATCTTTAAAGTAAGTCGTTAAAGACAAAACTGGGGCTGCAAAGTTCAAAGTTTTACGTAAAAGTAAAGAGCGAAAGAAAGTTATTAAAGCACAGTGTACTTAAATGCACTCATGTTCAAGTTGGAGCTTTTTATTCCATTTTATACAACAACCTTTGTCCATCATGGGTCACTTTCAGGTAACTAAAGGTCACTGACAAAAGAAGGTCAAATATGAAATGGCTTGAACTTTAAACACAGTAGGTTTGGTATCTTTGCTCTCTCCATAGAAAGAGATGGGTCTATTTATTTCATTGAGGTTTGGACATCCTTGAATTTTTTTGTTGCTTTGATGAATCATCTGTCATATTAATGATGAACCTGTCTAGATTTTCAGTAGGTCTTTTCAAACAGTGGCTCTTTTTGAGACAGTTCTTAACTATAAAAAGGACATGCTGTCACCTCCTTGAGTGGATTAAGAAGGCAGCTTTTTCTCTGACACACAGCTAACGTGTGAAACCGCTGCACATTAAGCTGCTGTTAGTGAAGGATATTTGATTACACTGAAGCCTCAATATCATTGCTTTGATCACATAAAGTATAATAATTATAGGGTTTTTTTCCTGATTTTTAAGCGCGGAAAGCACAGCAGGTTCTTGCACATTGACAAATGATTAGAAGTTTTTCTTTTTTTTTAAAGAGTCATGGTTTTACCTGCTGTA
This sequence comes from Pampus argenteus, assembly GCA_036937835.1. Lineage (NCBI taxonomy): Eukaryota > Metazoa > Chordata > Actinopteri > Scombriformes > Stromateidae > Pampus > Pampus argenteus. The sequence goes on from CM072875.1 coordinate 16,044,951, forward strand.
GAAAGGCAACAAATTTGCACATGAAGTTGCCGAAGATCCATCCAGGAAGAGGGTAGAGGGTGGCGGTGAACGGGACGCAGCACACCAAGAAGATGATGTCAGTGGCAGCCAGGTTTGCTGCATAGAGAGAAAACAACACGCTGAATGTCAGGTGTTACATAACAGGCGCTGATATGTGAAGTAATGGTTAGGTGTGGATATAGTATGATAATGCAGCGCACTGCCTACTTTTTCCAGTCTAGTCGATTTATTAATGAGAAGAATTGGCATTTTCTCTTCAAAGGATTGTTCAGACATTTTGGAAATATTCAATTTTGTGCCAAGAGTTCGATATGAAGATTAATATTACAATCATGTCTGTACAGTAAATATGAAGCCACAGCCAGCAGCCGGTGAGCTTTGCACAAAACGACTGGAAGCGGGTAACAAAAGTCGCCTAACAAGCTACTTTAAGATTGAGATTGACTGATGTTACATCATGGATATCTTTTTACTGAATTAAATCCTGAATATTATTAAATATAGCAGATGTGATAATCACTTTGTTATGAATCAAGGTGTCCTGATATAGGTAAAAAAAATCATATTTATGCACAAACCTGTACTAACAGTACCATTATCTGACATAAGCACAGGCAGTATTTGTATAATCTATTGCAATGCAGTGTAATTTCCCTACATTATACCCTTCACTGTCTTCACTGTGCCGGGTACAATTTTCAGTTTTGTTGACACTATTGTTACAGTAACTCTGAGAAGCTTAATGGTAAATATGCTAAATGATCTGTTGCCAAGTATTAGAAGACTTCAGAATCAGAATTTGTTTACTTGACGATGTGCTGTTTGGAAAAATCAAGCCTTTCATACCACACCCACACGCATGTTTACAAAACAAAACAATGTTGCAAATTCATATCTTCACAAATGCACAAATGCATTTGATAAATATCCCACACATTGTTCCCTATTTGTTTTCTATAATCACATTCTCGACCATTATGCTGAGAGGGCAGATGGTGCAGACACTAATCTAATGTTGCTGAAGATTAAACCATTTCAATACTATAGCCTTGGGATATTATCCCAGATCAAATTCATGTCACATCCGCAATGGACTATGCAAACAGACGCAAATCATTTTGACAGTTCAATAAATCGCAAAATTGCATAGAGCTTTGCCTCATTTACACATCGGATCTTGTAAATATATGTGTACCTAAGTGGCATGTTTTATGTTTTTTAATTATTATTATTATTTTTTTTATCTTTATCTTCTTTGGACACATCAGTAAATCAATCACCTCTGCAATTCTCCTGAAGTGACAGGTGTGTCACAGCTCCATCAGACGTGCTGTAATTGACTTCAACTAAAAAAAACCAAAATCAATCACCCAGCTACAAAGTCAGTGTGAACTGAATACCAGAGGAGATGTAAGACAGGAGCATGATTGATGCACTCCTTTGATATGTCTTGTTTTAGTGGACACATCCGAAATTAATGTAATGCCAGATGAACCACAGATAAAATCTATACCGCAGAATATTCCACATTTTAACATCTTAAGATCCTAAAATCGGTTACGTGCAGAAAGCAGAAAGTAGTAATTCCAAATTGTATTCAAGTCTCAAAACACCCCAAGCAGATAATTATACTTGTGACAGGTGCTCTGTCTTAAAAACAATTTGCATTCAGTTGTGATTTATCACACACATCTTTATCTCTGTCTTGTCTTTAAGAGACAAAAGTGAAACCTGTAAATCAACATGAACACTGTTGCACATGACGCTGCGCTTGTCCGGGGTCCTTGTGAACCCCTGAAGGTCTTTTGAACCCACTACTGGCATGCAATGAAGCGTTACTGGATGGATGAAAGAGAAAGAGACGTGCATAAAATAACTACAAGAGACATTTTATCCCAGTGATCCCCAGGTCTTGCATTATTTGTCTTGTCACGTCTCTTCTGCAGGATGACAAGAAATCAGAAATACAAAACACTCTGGCATTTATTACCTTTTCCTCGTACTCACCTATGTAAAAGTTAGTCGCCGTCCTCATCTGCCTATGTTTGGAGATGACATAAATAACCAGAGAGTTGCCCACCAGTCCCACCAGCATGATGAGGGAGAAGAAGAGGGGGACTAGCCAGGCATCTGTAAGAAAGGGGTGCTGTTCCCTTTCTTCCTCCTCCTCGTCCCCGTGTCCCAGAGAGAAGTTAGCCTCAGAGCCGTTGATCCAGAGCTGCTCAGTGGAGTTCCAGAGCCTCTCAGAGGAGTACATCATGAAGGAGCGCGAGAGATAAATGTGAGGGAAGTGAGAGAATAGGTGCCGAAGCAGAAAGAAGAGAGAGTGTGCAGTGTGTGTGCATGTGTGTGTGCTGATTCTAGCGTGCCCTCAGGCTAAAGAAAAGGAGAAAAGATTTATTGGATAAAATGGAGAAAGAGAGTGGGGGGAATAATCAGGATGTAAAGATGGATGTAAGAAAAGTAAAAGAAGGAGAGGGGAACAGGTGCCGTGTGAAGAAAAACTAAATTTAGGGGGACTAATGGAAAGGACGGGATAGGGTTAGTTAAATCAAAAGGTTAGTGAGGTGAATTAAAAGAAGGGAAAAGAAGGGATGAAGAAGACAAAGGGGAAAAAGTATAGACAAAAATGGGACAAATACACATCAAGTTGTAGAGAGGCGTTCAGGAACACAAGGATGACAGTGACTGGAGGAGAGAAATTAAACGGGTTCACGCGAGAACAACGCCGAAGATTAGAAGAGAGCAAAAGGTGATGCTTCAGATCAGGTCTGATGAAAACTGTGCCCCCATCGCCGCTGCCTCAAAGATTTGAAGCATGATAGGATGATATGATATGATGAGATAAGCAAGTCCCCAGGCAGCCTTGGGGATTTGTTCACAAGGAGTGGAGTTGTATGGTGATAGGATCTTCTATGAGCTTGGTCATCAAATACCCAATGGTAAACAATCCAGCTTCCTTTCCTCGAGTTTCACGTCTGTTTCTCCACTGCCGTTCTTCTTCACAGGAAGACCAGAGCTTTTTTTTTTTTTCAATCCATTTCTTAACCCTCCACTGAGAAGAAGACAAAAGTAACTTGATTCAAAAATGCAGGCTCGAGTCTGAGTCGATATTTGATGTATAACCTTGACAAAGGTGAGCCAGCCAAAATGCTTTGTGTTGAAAAACAAACAACCCCTCCAGCATCATCAGTTGTTCATTCTCCGTAGGCAGTTGAGTTCTGTAATTTGCCTGGACTGGACTTTACTCGGCGACAGAGCAGACCGAAGGAGATGCTGACGGCTTTATATTGTAAGAGCAAGGATGCAGTCGGGAGAGGCGATACACACGCACACACACACACACAGTGAGTCTGAATGCACGTGGGTTACTGCATGATTCTGGGAAGAATAGATGATGGCAGGGTCTCCTAGCAACGTTATCCCTCAATTCATCTTTTTGTAACAAATTGCGCTCCCTCTGTTTTTCTCATTCTGCCCCCTCCAGAGAATGTAACTCCTGCAGCTAACATAGATAACATACCTTTACACAGAAAGAAGAAAGATAGACGGTGCAGTGCAGAACTTTTACATATAAATGAATGCGTTTTAAATTCAAGCCCTTGTCAAACAATGCAGAACACTGCCAGATAAATATCTCTGTATTTCACAGTATACCTGAGTTTTCAATCTTGTGTGAATGAGTCATTTGCCTGGTGTCCATTTGAATGTGCACCAGAGACTTCCATCACCTGAAAACTGTGAACTTCCAATTAACCTTCTGCTAACTTAATGCGGATAAAAATAATTGAATCGTGCAGCTCTTGTAGACTTTACAAATGTTATTGGACTGAATGGAAACGAGTCATTTCGCGAGAGGGTTAGCTTAATCTCAGGGTAAACCTGGAAAACGTCTTGATTAAGTCAATGAAGTAAAAGTGCATTTGTGCCCATTGACACCAGCATTTGACATTAAAGGATTATATCGCATATCTTCAAAATATTCAGTTCATCAACATATCAGTTTATCCTTATGTTGGACGTGAAGTAGACCGTCTATGATCGTTACGCAGAATAAAGAAAAGAGAACGTGGACTATTTTGTACCTGGCACAAAGTAAAGCAAAGTTTCAGTTTGCTCTGCATGCCTACTCGTTTTTTAATACGTCAATAACAAACTAATTACAAGCCCCCTGATCGTCAACAACAGTAAGTGTCTAACCTGCGTTCAACAAAAGTCAAGAGGAGGGTTGTAAACGCATCATCTGATGACGCACATTGATTCAATCAGATTTAGGAGAAATGAGCGCAAATAATTAAAACATTTATAATATATACTGACATATATAAGATATACTGGAATCTTAAAAAACGTTTGAATCCTGTGTCCTCTAAAGACAGAGGATATCCAAAACGATTCACACTATATTTTTGCTAGTTGCTTTGTCTCAATGAATGCCGTGATGAAAAGGCATTGGAGTTACTGGCCATGAGTGCCAGTAAAAACAATAGCACGCCTGAATGCAGCTATTTCCAATGTAAGTTACACAAGACATTTTGAAAAGTCATTGTCAGATCTCTGCACACTTATAAAACAGTCAATGTACTGTGGAACAGTACTTCCACAGTACTTTGGAACAAAGCTTCCATTCATTTCTAAATTTGATAGATATGACTATGTTTTCTTTTTTTTCTTTTTTTTTAATTTAGTAATACTTTGACTGTTTTCCGACGATCTGTCTTCATACAAAAACAAAAGCAATCATTGTTCAACACAGTGGCTTTTATCTACAGCGGTAATGTTGTGACCAGACAATCGTGGGTGAAGTGGAGCCTCTTTTAAATCAGGTAGGTGTTTTGTATAGTGGTCAACAACTGTTTAATTGTAATTTTTTGCACTGTGTGACAGAAGAGAACAAAAAAATGTTCTCCCATTTCCTCTAAATGAAATGAGGCAGCTGTAGATCTAAAGTAAACCAGTTGGTCTGAGGTTTTGGTGACGGTATGAAGGGGAAGTGGACAGTTGAAGGTGAATTGTTCTGCAGTTATGGTTCTGATAAATGGACTTCACATTCCTGTCTGAAAAATTGAGATTTCCTCAGATTGTGGGGGTAGATAAATACGTGTGCAAGGCTGCAAAGCAACAAACCCTATTGTACTAAATGAACAGGAAACAGGGTTAGCATTAGAGTCACCACCAGATTCAGTGTTTTAATTGTCTTTCGCAGAGGGGAGGGGGGGAAGAGGCTCTGAGCTGTGTGATGGGACAGTTTACACTATTTGGCATTCTGACGACTGAGGACTTGAACTTTAGGATCCATCAATAGAAGACAGAGGAATAAATGGAAAAGGACTGAATAACCAGACAGTAGGAAAGAGAGAATGGTACCGGAGCACAGAGGAGGGGAAGAGTGATAGAGGCGAAAAGACACTGAGGGGAGGAAAACAAATTTCAATTTTTTTTAGTAGCTTATTGCAGAAAAGGTGATTGTTTTGTGAGTAGGAAAACAGCAGTAGACTGCAGATAAAGGTTCAAGTGCAGAACAAACAACTTGACTTGGTATGATGTCTCGAGCACAAGATGTACTCGTTATTCTTTTATATAACTAAGACTACAGGCCTTGTACAGTTTATATATGCTGTCCTGTGTTGTTGTGCCTTCATTCAGATTCTTTGAGGCAAAGAAACTAAAGCAATCCAATCAACCGATCATAAACTATTGATGGGATTTTAATCAAAGCTGCATCTTCTTGGCTGTTTTGGTCCACACCTGAGTATAATTGCTGCGATTCAACCAAATAACGCCCTTACATTTATTAAATGGCCAGAAACATGACATCCAAATGGATGCTAATGTTGCTCCATTGATGCTGGATGTGTAAACACCCTGCTTGCTTACAAGATCAAAAAAAAATAAAAAATTAATTAATTAATTAATGCAGCTTTAAACAGAATTAAGGTGGTGAGTAGTTTTAAAAGACTGCAGCCAGCATTCAAATGACTAGAACCAGTTAGTGTGGACAGTATTCATTTGTAGTCTCAGTCAGTATACAATATACAATACACACACACACACATGCATACGCACACACATATAGCACATCCTCATATACACACTCATGTGAGCAGAACAGAGGAAAAATAATGAAAATATGTCATGTGTGGAATTTTAAGATGGTCAAGTGTGTGTGTGTGTGTGTGTGTGTGTGTGTGACCTTTTACACAAATCCCAAAGGACTGTTTCTGATTTAACATGAAGGGGGCGTTCGAAGCACAAGGTCCTCGTGTGAAACGAGCATCCAGGATACGTCGAATATGGAAGCATGTGTGAGTGAGACAGAAGGGGAGAGAGGGAGAGATGTGATATGCATGGTAAATGTGTATATAAGTGAAAGCATGTGCTTTTTTTTCTCCATAATTTCTCCCTGGTTCACCACAATTTTCATCCTCCATCAACTGATTAAGTTCAAGTGACATAATCGAAAGTTCCTGAGCTTCTACTGAACGACCTTGTAGTGAGACTGTTTTTGTCAATATCACCCCGGTGTTTGTTTTAACTTTGGTTCCAACTGACTGATGTTTGTACTGTAATTTGATTGGTGGCACAAAGAAAGTACTTAATTCATTTCAACAGTCACCCACTGTTATGGAAATTGCCCATACTGGAGACCAAGGCTTAGAAGCTATATTCACAAATATGTCCACAGCAGGCTTTATAATAATTGTTTATAATACTGAAAAATATGCACATTAGCAGATATCTTTGTATTAATATTTCCCTATATAAGAATGGTATTTTATGTATTTTTTTCTCCCTTTGAAACATACAAATTATTAATCAAGATGGAAAAAAAATTAAGTTGCACTGTTTATGACCACTAGAGGGCAGGAAATAGAAAAAAAACTGTGGTAACAATCCTCAAGATTGAAGTCTTACCTTGTATTGACTTGAGCGATAATTTGCATGTATCACAAAAAAGGAGGAAGACTGGGGGAAATAAAAGAAAGTTTCTGAGTCGGGTCAGAGGATGAACTGAACACAAACGCACAGCCACACTCCCACAACCTAACCCTGATTCCAGTCTGATAATAAGCTATGATAACTGTCTCCAGCTTCAATGGAAAGATATGAGAATGGCACTGATCTGCTCATCTAACTCTTGGAACTAAAACGAATAAATGCATTTCTCAAAATATCATACATTTTTAAACGGTAGCTCCTCTGCAGACTATATAGTAGATTGCACTGTATAGGTCAGAATACAAGTCATAAAATATTGAAAAGTCAACAAACCAGTAAAAAAACAACAAAAAAAAAAAAAACAGGAGAGCAGCACAACACTAATAAAATGCAGGTTTGTGCACGTCAGCACAGCGCACCATTTGTACTGAGAGAAGGTAAACATTGAAGGGGAAGTAGATGTCTGTCTCTGTTACCTCCCACTGATTGGATGTTGCAAACTACAGTGCATACAAATTAGGAACAGAAATAAGCAGCCAGCTGTAGCAAATAGCGTAATGGATGGCAGGTGGAAACGAGTACTCAGCTACATAATCAACCCATCTTTGTACAAAACAAATCAATATGAGAACAGCTGAGCTGGAGGCTCGGTAGTCTACCGCATTTTTCAGACTATAAGGCGCACTTAAAATACTTTTATGCTTCTCTCACTTTGCAAAACGAGTGTTCGAGCCCAGGTTTGTACCTTTATGGGTACTTCTTTGAGAATAGAGGCAGCTAATGATTGTCATGAACGATCACCAGTACAGCGATGTTGCTGTCTCTCATCAGCCATTGGAGACTTAAAGCATGACTTTAAGACCATTTCAATCAATCAGGACTGATGAGATTCTTCACACACACACACTTACATCCTGCTGAAATCGGGAAGTCACAGCAGAGCAGGACGGAGCAAAGATAGACAATAGATTGTGCCAAGTCAATTTCTTGTCTTGTGGAATAAAGATTTATGTTGTTGTTTTTGCAGTAAAAACAAATTTGCTTTATGGTTATACTAAAATGAGGACTGACACAACATATGGTATGTTGAAGGATGAAGGCAGAAAGAAGACGGACAGTGACAAACATGATAAAAAAAATACACAAATTAATATTTTACTGTGGTAATATGCAGTGCAGGGCTTCACAGAAATGAACAGCATTTCTAGCAAAATATGAATGGGCATAGATGCAAAAGATTCCCCGTTTGTGATGAATAAGATAAAAGGAAACTTTGTACCACTAACATCAGACTGCACAGCCCAGACAGATCAATACTACATTGGTTTATTTTTCTGTCTGCTGTGCCAAAACACCAGAGCTCATGTAGATGATATATCAAAGAACAGTATTCAAGCTGAAGGGAGCGCATGGTTGATTATAATATGAAAGTGCTGGAAAAGAAAAGTATACATGCTGACTTATTCAGTGTGTTTTGTCACACTGCGGTGGTTGATTATGCTATCAAACATTTGGAACAGGTATATAGATTATACACAGCGAGTTGAATCTTGCAGAAAAGTACGTTGTTGTTTCACTCTGCATGCAGCCCTTACTCTAAGACACGGTGCTTACAAGATGTATTTAACATTGAGCATTTAGGAGGAGCATATAAACATCTAATAAAAGGTTCATAATGCCCTATAATGTAGTTTATAAACAAGTACAGAATGTGTTTAAGTGCTTATTATTATTAATTATTACGGTATTACAGATTTCCTATGAAGCCATTTTATATTATTACAACAGTTTAGAACCAAACCTTTTACTTATAGGTGCCTACAGGTGGAGTACCTGCTAACTTCAACATTAAAATGTTGGTGGCTATAATAAGACTATGTGGGTTGTCCATAACGCATCTCTGTAATGAGACAATCACATTGTGCCGTTTTGTCAGCAGAGGCAGGAAGTGAACAAAGATTAGACTTGAAATATGACACAAGCTTATACGAGTGCAGTAACTTGTGCATAAACATATTATTTCCTGGTGATCTCTGCCTATTACCGACACACTATGTCCTTTTCTAAATATAGTTGTGTAATTTGTGTGACCGGGACATGTTATTTAGGGTAGCATCTTCTGTAGCATCCACAGACAGAATCGTATAATTACTGAGTTCAATACGTGATGATTACATGTAGAGAACTGAGTCTTACGCATTTTCATGTGCACACGATGTGCTTTGTATGAAAGCTTACATTCTGATTAGGGCCTAATTAATGAGCAGCTGTTTTATGTTCTCTATATGCTCTATAAGAAAAATCATGAAAACATATGATATTTATGATTGGCGTAAATCTAACTCATCAGTATATGTTTCCTAATCAGGATTATATAACGTCGCTATATAACGGGGCGTTACATGTAAACACTGCTTAATGCTGACGCAGCTTGATGAGCTTGAATGGGACATAATGCTTTCTGTCTTATCTGTATGATTAAACCTTGGCATTTGTCAGCACATTTGTGTCTGTGTAATGAAAACAAAGTATAGAGATGTCTATGGAAACATGTGAGAAAAAAAAAAAGCTTCCTCTTAATCTAATGTGAAATGCATCACTGTATGTAAATTAATTATACATTTTGTTTATTTCCATTTTTTCATCAACTTCTTCACCTGAAAAGAAAAATGTGATGGAAAAAACCATAAAATGAGAAGGAACAAGAAAATATGCAATGGCATGTTCCGCTTATTCATGTTTTCAAAATGACAAATGAGTGCGTTTTAATACTAATTAACTTTGGTCATAAAAATTTAAAAAAAGTGATAACATCAACATCCTGCTTATATAACCTGGTGCAGTGATACATAGGTGCACCACATCCCATACATTACAAACAACAATTTGCATTATGTAATCTGCATACTTTGTTGCCATGGTTTTGATTATTCTATTTATACATGGGGGCATGAGGATGCATGCAATCGCCACAACACAAATAAGACTAGACTTGGTTTGGCGATATTTTACAGAATGCTGTGTGCGTGTAAACACGTTCATAAAGACGAAAGGCCTTGGGGGCATTGATATGGGGAAATGTGCCTTGAATGAGCACTTGTCGCTTAGAGCAATAAAGGCATGCGTTTTAAGCTGCATGCATTAATATTACTGCTGATAGGGTCAGTTATATAAAACTAATGTTCTGCTTTTATTATGATATTTAGTCTCAGCAAGGCATGCACATTCACTTACTTGTTCTTTAGATGCCAAATAGTGATTAGCTTCACTTCACTTCCAACTATTATTATTATTATTATTTTATTTTTTTAAATTTGCCATGGTGAGCATTTTAGTTTGAGGCCTGTAAAGTATGCCTATAATCATCTATAGATACTCTTTGGAGACCAACAGCAAATAAACAAACATACATTTGGGGAAAAAGTAAGTAAGGCTGTTCTCTGAAGTGCATTCTTTCATTTGGTAGATATGACGGGTTTCAGTGTGCTCCTCGATGTATCATCTCCCATAGGCTTCAACAGAACTGGCACCAAAGTCTGGCACCAAGCTGAGGATCAAAATGTTTGGTTTTATAAAAAGCATTCATTCAAGTATGAATCACAACATAACTAATTTGGCAGCTAGTTAATACGTGTACTTCCTTGTAAAGCCTTTAGTGAAAGCATGCTGAGATCATACTGTAGCTGTACGCCTACACAGTGAGAACAAGACCGATAGACAACATAGACCAAAGGTGATATTTCATTTTTTACATCATTTTGACATTAAAGAAAAGGCTGAAAAACTGGTCAAGGTTGTCAAATAATTGCACTGTTGGTGGTCTACATTGCTTGCAATTTACTGAATGAAACAGTTAGACAGAAAACAAAACTGAAAGGGACGGATGTCAAAGGGCAAACGCATGAATAGAAGCACATTTGCCTTTGGTCTGTTTCCAGCACATGAAGATAATAACCTATGCAAAGACATCTCTGTCTAGAAGGCAGATTTATTTATAAGATGCTTCTCTGTCTCCTGCGGTGGCTTAAAAGTGGATACTCTGGATAATTAATGAACAGTACAGCCTAAACAGAAGACAGCTGCGTGTGATTCATTAGTGGCTAAAGCTTGGTAAAATAAACTGTAATCCAAAACAAGATGAATTATTAATCCTCATTTGGATGTGTGTATGCCAAGGAAGACAACTGAGAAAATCTACTAAAGTCATATGTTGCTACAAGCATTTCATCCATGTTAGGGAGACAATAGTCTATTTACTGTTCCTATGAAATTATTGTGCAAGAGCATAAGTTCAAATTCAATTTGTTTCAATAGGGATGAACGCTATTTATTTCGTACAAATATACTGTATATATTTTAAAAATGATTTGTTTTCAGCTGTCTCTGTCTCCCTCTGTGATGGATCTATAAATAGCTGCAGGTCGGATTGACTGTCAGACCATTGGCTGAGTGGTCAGTGCAGTTATCTGTAGTCTGGGAGACTATGTGGACCAACAGCATCTGGACCACATATCAGTAGTCTGTAAATTATTGCACTGCTTCCATACTTTATAACTGGTGTCATTTTATTTAGCCACCAAGTAACACATATAAAAACTGTTTTATGGTTCTCATTTCAAAACAAGTCTGCTTGAAGAAAAGTCTGCCAGTGAGTGTTTTTCCAACCATGGAGCAAACATGTCATGCTAGAACAGAAAGCTGTGACAGTCATGGCAACAACATAACTAAGGAGGCGGAGGCTTAGCGAACAGTTAATCCTATTTGTCTTAAATGTCATAACTGTGGAGTACACAGGCAAGGTCAGGATGAAGTGGTTAAATGGAACCAACTGTAATTGTTATGTTTCTTTCATATAGGCCTGTATTTTGTACGCCTGTGCTTCACGAACTTGTTCAAGGTAGCTTTAATGTAAAAGAACATTTAAGGATTAATATACCGTGTTGTGGACACGCTGACATGTTTTTTTCATACATGGACAGGAGCATGTGCATTTGGATGTTGAATTTCTGAGAATGAGACATTGGATTAAGTATTTAGTTTCTTTTATTGATTAACCACTGCTTTTTAAAAATTGATTCCATTGGGCAGCATTTACTTCAGTTCCTTATATAGCATGAAAGGACATGCATGTGATAAAGACATGAAATGAACAAAAAGGAAAACCCTTATCAGAACTAAACCATAAGTCACAGAACAAAAATAAAATATTTTGTTTGGAAGACAAACCTACAAAAAATTAGGTTACACATAAGAATAACAGATAGGTTTGGATAATTGTGAATTTATATGTACTTAAATACTGTGAAATGTTTTCATGATTTTGCAATAGATGTAACAGAAACATGTCCATGTATAAATTAACATGTTAGCAGTGAATTAACATTATTATTATTATTAATTATTATTATTTTTGTCCAATATCCAAACAAGCTCAGATTTTGTAATTTTACATGAACTGTACATAAATAAATATTTGGTGTATGCCATACACAGATGGGCCACATTAATAATAGTTGCCCTCAAAGGGCCAGATGTAAATAACCGTTTTCTTATTCAAGTTACAAGATACAACATTGCTCTGTTATCATAAAATAAATATTTTTAATATGTAATTAACAAATAAACTGAAGTCAAGTAAAAAAAGTCAAAACTCAAGTAAATAAAGAGAAATCAAACAAACATAACCAAACATACCTTTTTTTACTCTTTGAAGTTTAAACATTTTTTTTTCGCCCATCAGTCTTTAAACTAACTTCCTCCAGCGCCAACTTTCCTCTTCCGGGACATTTTGGGATCACTTTAAAATATTTCTCAATGAGACTTGTTGGGAAAATCGCTGTACTGATGTGGAAACACTGCGATCTAGTGGCAGGAAGCCGTCATTTCGCGGGTAAACATGATCGACATGCATTATGGGAAATGTCGTTTATGGTCAATGCACGCTTTAAAGCAGCATAGACTTGCTTTAAGACTTGTTTTAACTTACTAAATTTCACTGAGCTGTTAACAACTCATAGATTCATGAAATGTGATCCAACTACACGCTGTGTGTGTTTATGATTGTGTTGTTATCGCTGTAGCTCCTTCACAGGTACTAAAGTGACATCAAGTGTTCACTGCTCGCACTGTAGTGAACTGTTCCTCCGGAATGGAATGCAGCCCTCTAGGACACATTCCTTTACAATAGCTATACTTGTAATGGCTTAGCAGCAAATCATTTTTGCTGTGTATACTTAACTATAAAGTGTAATTATTTTCATTGGCTGTGTTAATAGACGAAGAATAAACAATTTACGGAACGTCTTTGCTGCGAAAAGGTTTCCGTAAATTGTCGAACAATAAATAACCGATCGCAGCCCTCTCCGGTCACATGCTAGTCAAGCTGGATCACCTGACATCGTCTCACAGCTTCTCTTTTCTGGTGGACTTCCTCCGTCTCCATCGACGTACAGCGTTTCCAAGACAGTAATATCGTGTTGTCTTGGCTCGTTGTACTGGATTCAAATTTTAAATTTAGATAGGTTAGCTTGCTAATCTAGTAGGAAGTTCACAGAATAGATGCTGTTAGAGTGTATGATGAACGGACACGCCATTCTTTACACGGGGGTCACTTTGGCCTTCTGGACCACCATATTAATCATCGGTAAGATTATATTTTCCCTGAAAATAAAGTCTGAATGCGGCTATTTATGAATGAAATTATCCATTTTGTAAACGTGAGCAACAGTGGGTCAGCGTGTTCATTTTTTAAAGTGGTAAATTGCAATGTCCTGGGTTTGACAGCTGTATTTGGGACCAGACTAAATCATGGGACTAGTGGTTGCGGCTGGTTCCGTCCTGTTAGCTAACGTTGCTGTTGGTATATTCATTTGCAAACAGGAGTCACTGGTAGTTAAAACTATGAACACATGAAAACACCCTTTTTTAAAAATAATATTATCGAAATTTTATGTGTTAACATAAATTAACATATCGGTAGCATTAACCTAATAGTAACGTTAAGCTCGCAGCGTTAGCTCCTAGCTAACATTTCAAAGGTTCGTAACGTTTTTTACGTTATGTAACCACACCAAGGCTATTTATTTTGTGTAATATATGGTATTGTGCTGGTGTGGAATACTATTAATAGTGTAACGATGTTTGAACATGTCCAGGCTAACGTTAGCTCGTTAGCTGTACACAGCTGGCTGATTTGAAACGGCCACAAACAGGAACAGCTTCAGTTCTCACATTAGGGTGAGCTATCACACTAGAGCTATAACTTCTTTCCATGACCTAAGCCCAATATTGTGGCTCTGTTTTACACATTATACAGAGAACAGGTTTATAGATGCAGTAAACACACTGTACATGTCTGGATTTATAGGGCTTCTGTGCTAAGTTCAGTTGTCAACACACGCCTTGCAAAACTGGCAGTATTTTCACATTCATACCTGAATTATTATCATTTCTGTTTCCATAGGTACCTGTTATACAATATTTGACCTTGGATTTCGTTTTGATGTGGCATGGTAAGTACATAGTCTTGGCATGAGGATACGGATACTGTATTTTTGCTTGATTTGACCGTCACTCCATCTATTCAGTTTAAGGATTTGATTTGCATTCATCAGTAGACAAGTAGATATTGAGGTTTTGAGCTGTATTTTTGTAGTAACGGTAATACTATGACAATACTGCACAATTATAAGAATGCTGCCTTACAACAGCAATATATATATATATATATATATATATTCCCCTGCAGAAACTTATCTCAATATTTGTTTAGAACTGTTGTTTATTATAATTGTAATGATTTCAATTGGTCTCTAAGGATTTTTGTTGATACTTATCAACACTCCTATTTAGACCTATATTATTCTAACAATAAGGAGTGTTATCTTGGCTTGACAAGGTTGAGACAGTTGCATTTTTAGTTTGGCAAATCCCATCAGCCTCATTGCCAGGAGGTTGCACTGAGGACATAGGTGCAGCAGCCACTTTGCTAAAGCAGTCAAAGACACTGTACTGCTTCAGATTTACAGAATATTGTATTTGTCAGTGTTTTATGAAGTTGCTTGTGTTACACCCTTTAGCCAGAACTAAATTTTTTACATATATTGACTAAAGTTTTGAACATTTTGCCCTGTCAGCCATGACTGGAGAGCACAGAATGTAAACATGCAGTTACAACGATGTCAAATGTAATCGCTTGGCACCAGCAGCTTTGTCACCATTAGGGGACATTTAGGCATTTAAAAAAATGCAAGCTATGTTAAAATGAATTAATGTTGCATCAATTTAGTAGTGGTTCTTGATACTCTCCCCATCTGTTCTGTTGCCCCTAGTTTTCTCTATAGGAAGTGTGTCAGTGACTCACTCATTAGGTTAATGTCTTTTATTGTTTTGGTTCTCACTGTTAATTCATTAGCTGTGGGTGAAGAAATGATGTAGACATTGAGATAATTTTAGTAAGGCAGCTGCACTGTGCTTGAAATTAAACATGTTTCACAACTAATTTAAAACGTGCTTATATTACATTACAAGACTTTGGACTTAGTTTTAATCATCTGTACCTATTGTTCACAGGTTCCTCACAGAGACTTCTCCTTTCATGTGGGCCAGTCTGGGCATAGGCTTGGCCATCTCTCTGTCTGTGGTTGGAGCAGCTTGGTGAGTACCTAATCATAAAAATAAATGTGACTCAAAGTACATACAACAAAAGGCCATCTGATATTTTGAATGTCAAAGATGGTGGTACTTAAACATGAAATAGTCCGATCTTTCATATTATTTCCTCTTTTTTTGAAACACTCAGAAAAGAACTCGATGTGTAATTGTGGAAGTGGAAAGAATAAATGTTAAGGAGCACACTCAAGTGTCCATCGGATCGAGTTGTGTTCCCTTTTTTTAGTGCTGAAATTAACTGGAGAATAAAACGCTGCAGAAACAAACAAGCTTTTAATGAGACTGCATTTAGAGAAACTTTAACCATGCACAACAGAAGCTAGTCCACACGTTAAAGTCAGTGAGGTCAGTTTAGCCATGCAGAAGTGGAAAAATACAGAGGTGTCAGGCAAAAAGTTTAACATGTTTTGTTTTTTTTTTCTTTGTGAAAGAAGAAAAAATGTGATCCATTTTCTTTATTTCCATCAATTTCATTTAATTGATATGCCACTATATAATCTTTGGTTTGTTGTTTATGTTATTTGATATGATTAATTCTCACTCATTTGGGCTAATGTACTTTGTTTAGGGGGCTTTTACATTATGTTTATCTTTCAACTTCATTGTCCCACTGGTCAGTGTCATTCACAAAGTTCTCCAGAGCAGTGGAAGAATAAAATATGAATTCTTTATTTATGCCTTCATATCAACAGATAGTCTTGTATGGTGTGGTGATTTGATGTTTTTGTTTTCCAGGGGCATCTACATCACTGGCTCAAGCATCATTGGTGGTGGTGTCAAGGCTCCTCGAATTAAAACCAAGAATTTGGTCAGGTAGGTTCACTGAAGAACAAAATGTTCAGTGCTATTTGGTCTATATTTGTTGTTCTGTAACCTCCTGTAAACCAAGAAATCTTATTTTTATATGGCTACTAACCTCCTGTAGACTGGAAATAGGTTGTAGTTAACATTTCAAATGGAGAAATGCTGTAATGTTGGTAGAATAACCAACAGAGAAACATCTCTGTTGTTGGTAGTTTTGTGTTTTAAAATAATGGTTTTCTTTGATTTTTTTTTTTTTGTTTCTGTTTTTTATGTCTCCCTCTAGCATTATCTTCTGTGAAGCTGTAGCGATCTATGGCATCATTATGGCTATTGTCATTAGCAACATGGCTGAGGTAAGCAGTAATTATTTTCTGTGTTTTGTGTTAAAGATCAATGCATTTTGTCTTCAGGGGAAATGTCAGACATGAGATGGAGAAATTGAAACTTGAGGCATATGGACTGAGTTTTGTGTAGATATCAGAACAAGCATGGTGGGTTAGTTCTAAAGATAATCTCTTCCATCTTGTAGAACTTCAGTGGAACAACCCCAGAGACCATCGGGGCAAGAAACTACCAAGCTGGTAAGAAAACAAACATAAAGCAGCAGAATACAGGACATAAGGGAAAAGTTTTTCCGAAAAAACACTGAAAGTTTTATCAGAAAATGACACGTGGAGTTCCCTAAACATCAGACAAACGATCCAAGTTTGATTTTTCTCACTTTTAATAGTGGAATGTTTCCAATACACACGCTGAATAAATTGAATGTGGACAAATGCCACTTCAATCTGAATTCAAAGAGGTGAAAGAAACTTTGAAATGAATTTCAAGAATGTTTTAAAATGAGCACAAATTCTAAATATTGTCAACTCTTACTGACTCATTTCAAAACCTTACATATGTTTTTGTGGCCAGTTCCATTATGGATTACTCATCGATATCTTGTGATCTCTCTTACTAGGTTACTCCATGTTTGGAGCTGGATTGACTGTGGGCTTTTCCAACCTCTTCTGTGGCATCTGTGTTGGCATCGTGGGCAGTGGAGCAGCGTTAGCAGACGCCCAGAACGCCAGCCTCTTCGTGAAGATCCTCATCGTGGAAATATTTGGCAGCGCAATCGGCCTGTTTGGTGTCATCGTAGCCATTTTGCAGGTGATTGAGACACACTTTTTTTTTTATTTTTATAAATGTCATTGCAATGTTCCCGAGCGTAGGAAACTGTCTGAGGCCATTTGTTGTTGACAATTACCACAGGCTTTTTAGAATTGAGTGCAAAGATAGTAATCATTTCCACAAACATCTAGATATATCTATATTATGTCGACTTGATGGTTTTAGCTGTATGTACATTTAAAATTCTGCAATAATGGATTTATTCTCCCCCCTCACAGACATCAAAAGTAAAGATGGGAGACTAGAAGATGCATTCACATGCTGAGAAGATGGAAAGACACTGCTGGAAAATATGATGGATTATTGTGTAAATACATCGTAAATTATTTAAATGTCTATCTGCCTGGTATTATTTTTAACCATCATTCACAAAAGAGGGGTAAATGTGCAGAACACACTTTTGTCTCACCAGAAACATGAGTGTTTAATGAGAGAACTAAAAAAAAAGCCTTGACATAATACTTTAAAAGGTAATGTTACAGCTCTGTTTTTCATGCACAGTTTTACTTTTTTAGTTCATACAGGTTGGAACACTTTCATGACATATTTTCTGACCTCTCTTGGTGAGCGATAGTTAAAAATCACACTAGAGTATTTGAAAATATTTCTGTGTGTGTGTATGCTGGACACGTGATCTGTTTTCTTTTTTTTTTCCCCCGTGAAGCATGAGTGTGATTGTTTATCATTGTGTTTATTACTGTGGTCTGGTCTGTCAGAGGTTATTGTTTTGTTTTTTGTAACTGTTTTTGGCTAATAACTAACTGGTCCTTAATCCACGAATACAGTATTTATCAGGCCTCCTACTGTAGATGTGATGGAGAATCTTTCAAGTTTTAAATTTCAGTTACTGGTCTGGAAACATTAGGAATGTAACAGGACAGATGGGAAGCTAAAAAGAGTCAGATCACAGCAGCCTATTTGATCCAAATATGTCATTCACTTCGTAAATTCCCCAAATGTTATGGCACCGTGATGTCTACCCATGATCCTCTTGGTTATAGCTGTCAGAACTCCCTTATTTTTTTTCCCCCCAGAGTCTCCTCTAATTTTTGAGTTCAGCAGTTTTTACTAAGATGATTTGAACAAAAACTTGATTGTTCAGTGTTGACTAGTGGGAGCCAAGAGATTGAAGAAAATACTTTTTTTTTTTTTTTTTCACAGTTAAAAGATTGTTTACTAAAGTGTTGTGCATTCGAGTTTTGCTTTAAATGATTTGTTACAGCATTCCTTAAAAGAAGCTAAATGTGTGTAAAAGGTAGACATCCTGTGGGTGGGTGGTGTGTGGGCTGAATGGTGGACAACATTAGACTCCTGCTACATCCTTATATGTACTCTTTTGTCAGCTGGTGTGTTTACAGTGTTTTCAGGTGTTTCATATTAATGCTGACTTGTACATCTGAATTTTCTGAAGCATCTGAACCTTTGGGATGGCACCTGATGGTAGAAAAACATGCTGCAATACTGAGTCTAATTTATAGTCTATTGTTTGATGATGGCATTTATGGACACATTTGCTCTTGATTCATCATTCCATAAGTTATTCATTTTTACGATGACAGACCATGGATAATTGTGAATCATCTCAAATCTTTCCGTGTAAGTTTTCCTTGAACCGACTTGTAATATTCTGGAAGAGTATAAAGATTGAAAACTAATGTGTGGAAACTGGATTGTCTTAAATGTATCTAGACCTGGCTTCCCAAAGGTGTCATAACAATGTATTTCCCCCCTCCCCATGAAGATGAATAAACCAAGATGTAACTCAAAGATGCCTTTGGTAAATCAGACTCTGTCACAAACCTCAGGCCGTAATCAGTGACTGTAGTTGGTACTGTGTGTGCTTTATGTTGATGTGATGGTGATAAGACAATAACTTATTTGTTTTTGACATTGTGTATAATAATAAAATCAAACCCCCTTCTGGCTTCATAAATGTCCTTGGAAAAAATAAAATAAAATCGTACAACCAAGATTGTCTCATTTCTTCTTTTTGTTTAGTCATGAAAAAATAAGGCTCTGTTTGAAATGTAAAACTTATTAAACATGCTGTGTTTAGCTGAATCCACTAGATGGAGCAAAGAACCACAACATCATAAAACTGGTGCTCGGCACCTGTAGTGCATAACTATATATTTATATGTTAAATAATATAACTTACAAAATAATTTTGGCTGTTTTTTACTTCATACGCGTCTTGTGCTGTTTTAAAATATGTCGTCAGTGCTACATTTTTCTTTTAGTCCCCCTTCACTCAAAAGTGTGTTTTGCTTATTGTTAATTCATTTATATATTTGAGTGTCAGAATGATGTATGAGCAGGAGGCAAACTGTGTGCAGCATTTTAAATGAAAAATATTTGCATATTCATAGATTCTGTATGTTTAATGATTGAAGCAGGGTATACTTGTTATTTTAAAGAATTTAATGAGGGAATTATTTTGTGTATGTGGAAAAAACATAAATAAAAAAAATCATTATTTAAAGGAAACAATCTGCATTGCATCTTAAAAAAATGTTTGGATGGGACCTTTTAAGTAAATAACAATTAAATTTGGATTTGTTTTAACGTATAGCCCACACAGTATGTAATTTATTGTATGTATGAATGTAATCTATCTAAATATATCTGTCTTTTTTTGATATTTCAGTATCCGGTAATAAAGACAAAATGATACCAAACATTTTTTCACCATAATGTACCATAATAAACACAAATAGACGACACGTGTTGAGTAAAAGAGAGGCAAAAAATAAAATTAAAATTAAAATAAATACAGTTTTCAAAGGTTTAAAACATACAAAACCCAGTGAGAGTTAAATAAACCTGACTTATTTAGACTTATCTTGTTTTACTGCTTTGTGAGGCAGGTTTTTTCTATCTGGTTTTAAAACATGAAAGGCTATTGGCTGAGAGAAGTGGGTTATCACATTATTTGCTCCCCTATGAGATGAGCTAAATTTTCTTTTTAAAAAAGGAATTTTTTTGGACCATCCGGGCTTCCGTAGGCAGCAGGAGCGAAGGGACCTGCTCGCTGCTACAGCCTGAGAGCATCTTTTTTTTTTTTTCTCCTTCGCTTTCTTATCATTCCCACCAAAACACAGCAGGATGACGGACATTCATGAGGATAACGTCTCTGTCTCTTTGCTCCCCGGTTTGCGGTAGAATATCGTTAGCTTAACCTTTTTGGCGAGCGTTATTTCTGCACAACATGAGGCTTTTGTTCCTTGATGAAGAGCATCAGACATAATAGCCTGTCTGTGGACACGAAACGAATATAGTTATCCTTAGCGGAGCGAGCTCGGCTCAGCCTCTAGCTTTTTTTTTGTTTTGTTTTACACATTTTGCTACATCTTTGGCAATTCAATTTTGTTTTTCTTTGACAGTTTTAAATTTTTTTTGCATTCTTCTTCGGCTCCTGCAAAATACAAATCAGTGGTGCTCCAGCGAAGAAGATGCAAAGATAGGAAGTGTTGGCTTGACAACATTAAGGTAGGTGCTCTTCTCTCTTTTGCTCTCTGGGATGCATTGTTTCATTCAGCAACGTATCTCACTCTTCTCTTTGTTTCCATCCAGCTTTCATACATTTATCCTGCAACCTTTCTGCGTTTTATTGAGCTTTTTCATAGTATTGGTCTCGCATTGCATTGCCCTCTACATCTCTTTTGTTATCATGCAAATTTCCACGAGCCATCAGCATCTTTTACACCCGCCATGCTGGTCTTCACTGAGCCTCCTGTACAGTAACACAACCATCACAGCCTACATACAGTACACAGTCCTCTGACTGCTCAGCCATGCATTCAGAGGCTTAGAAAAGCTCTTAACATCCACTTTGCAACTGCAATCAACCAAAAATGCTGGCACGCTTTTTTTTTTTTTTTTTTGTACCCCCCTTTTTTGTAAGAAAAGGAGCAAAGTCTGTGGACTGTAACATCTCATCATGTTTAATGGTCTGGTAACAGTACACTAAGAGCACTGCCAGTCATGCACTGGGGGGAATGAGAGAGAGAAGAAGAAGAAGAGGAGGAGGAGGAGGAGGAGGAGGAGGAGGAGGAGGAAAGGGCTTCTTTATCATGAAACTTAACCTAACAAGGCAGTTAGTCAGAAGCTCTGTACCCAGATCATAATCCGGTCCGACATCTCTCTCATTTATGAAACGGTATCTCTTAAGGGCTGCTGCTATAGAGGCCATACTGTAGTAGTAGCAAGTGGACTGGAAGTACCTCGCTTTATGCAGAAACTTTAGGTGTGTGTGTGTGTGTGTGTGTGTGTGCTTCACTGAAGTGGGTTTTTAGTTCCCTCTTGATGCTGTTAATGTACAAAGCGAGATTCTGGTCACGTTTAGCTCATAATTTAATTTGTAGACATATTAAGTGAGTTTTAAATTGTGATTCAGTGTGTCCATAATGCTCACGTTTTTATGGTTGATGACCGTCTCAAGGGCCGCAACTAACGGTTATTTTCATTATCAGTCTGTCGATTACTTACCCGATTAATTGATAAGTCGTTTGATGGTGAAAACTGTCAGTCACTGTTTTCCCAAAGATGCAACCTAAAATCTTGCTTTGTTCAGTCTACAATCCAAAGATAATCAGTTTACTATGTTAGAGCAAGAAGCTGGAAGCAGAGAATTAAAAAGTGACTCCAAAACCAATCAATGATCAAAATAGTAGCTGATTAGTTCTCCATTGATCAAATGATTGTTGCTGTAGCTGAATGTTTAGGCCTGATATTGTACAGGGAATAATGAGCATCATCGGTTAATCTTCTATTTATTTTCTTAATTAATTTAATAATCATATGATGTACAAAATATCAGACAATAGTTTAAAAAAATGTCAATCACAATATCTTGAAGCTCAAGGCAATGTTTTCAAATTGCTTTTTTTGTGTGACACCTCAAAATATTTAGTTTATTATCACATAAGACAAGAAAAAAAAGCAGAAAATATGCTCAACTGAGAAGCTGGAATCAGGGAATATTTAGTATGTTTATTTGAAAGTGGATTGAAACCATTAATTTCATAGGAAAATAGTTCAGATTAATAAGAAAATAAACCCACCGTCCCGCTGTGGGACTTGACTTTCTCACCGTCTGGATAAACCAGTTCAGTATCTGACCAGTTAGGTTCACTCATGTGCAGTGATATACTGTAGAGGAAGCATCTTTTGACCATCTGCTGTGTCTTATCTGTGGTTTGACTCGAGGCCTATCAGATCGCAGAGAGGTGGTTATGCATCAGGCCGTTTAATTACAGGTGGCAGAGTGATCCCTGCGGATAATCAGGCCATCCTGCAACCAGAAGGTCACGGCCTCGGTCCTCGGAAAAAGCCGATGTCTGATATGAAGGCTGACACATCTTTATGATTTGAATAAACGTGTGTCTGTTTCTCGGATGGTATTTTTTTAAAATTGCATCGGCTCTATTGTACTGTTCCATGAGCCTTATACATTATATATTATTGACGAAAAGCAAAGAAAGAAATTGCTTTGATAGAGATAAACAATTAGTTGATTAATTGATTAGTAAAGCGACAGAAAGTTTATCAGCAACTATAAAGTAGGCTAATTCTGTAAAAGCAAAACCACCAAAGTTTCAGTGGTTTCCCGTCTCTCACTGGGGATTTGCAGCTTTTCTTTCTCCATCTTGGAATATTTATCATCTGTTTATGGATGAAATTATGACGGGCATTTATCACCTTCTTCTAACATTTTTTATGTACAAAACAAACAATCGATGAAACATAAGTTGGTTTCCTCACAGTCACTCGTTCTGCTCACCTCGCTCGTCCTGACGGAGTTGGAGCGGCTGCTTCAGTTTCTTCTGATCACTCTTTCATGTAGGGATTTGTTGTCATGGGAACTAACCGGGCCAGCCGTGAGTATCTGAGGGGAGATTCTTGTGTGTGTTTTATCTTGGTTACATTTTTCACTTTTTCTTAAGGTTTCATTTTAACTAAACTTAACAAAAAAAATGCATCAAAATCTATCTACCTTTTTTTTTTTTCACAGAGCTTTTAAACTGTCTTCTACAGCAGATGGAGCTTCTTCTTCTTCTTCTTCTTCTTCTTCTTCTTCTTCTTCTTCTTCTCCTCTCTTCTTAACTAAGACATAATTGAACATGGGGCTTTCTGCCGGATCTTATGGTCTTCTTCCTCAGACCTTGATTTGATTCTATTCTACTGTTTAATTCTATTCTGTTCTATTCTTCTCCAAACACGATCCTTGTGTGACCTACAAGATGAAAAATAAAGGAAATACGGCTCTTTTAGGAAGCAGGAACCCTTTTGCTCTGGAAAGAAAAACACACGCTGACCTCATTTAGTGTTCTTCACGGACACAACACGCTCCGGCTGACAGGGACTCTCGGGTGAGAAGGTTTACTCACCGTCTTTATGTGAAACCAAACACCTTCTGGCTGCTGGCCATTTTGCAAGGTACTTTGCATTCAGCTGATTTGCCCTTTGCTTTAACTGCTAAACAAAACTCCCGGGTGATCAGCAAGCTTGTTGTGTTGTGTTATCAAGTTCCACGCTGTAAATAGACCCCCCCAGTTACACATGTTATGCATGCAAACTGTATCTGGGTATCAAGTCTGGATAATCAGATCATAGCTGGAGTTGATCTGACTGACATTGTGAGCTCCGACATTTAAACCCACCTAAAATCCACTCGCACGTTTTCACTTATAAGTTGCCTCATTAACCTTGATATGAACTGAACTCGTCTCAGTAAAGCGTCTCCAGCCATTAACCAAAGAACGTGCACTAAACTGTTGCAGCGTTTGATTGCTGATCGGCTCAGCCACTGAGTGATGTGTTTGGGTGGACGAGCTTTGATCTGTATTAATGAGGGAGACTCATTAGTGAATATGAGGCTGAGTAAAATGATACGAGTTTTGTCTCTTAGTCCATGAATGTGATTCATCCATGTGTGTTAGTTTATGGATTGTTGTTAGCTGTAGTAACTAGCCATACTGGCTTCAGATGCTTAATAGGCACAACTGTTATTTGCATGCGGCGCGGGAAAACCCAACGATCTGACCGACCGAGACGCTTATATGTAGCATAAAGTGTAAATGTCTCATTTTTAGCGTAATGATGGCCTAATAGTTAGTACCAGAAGATTTGTGATTACCGATTCCACTGTGCACTAGGACACAGGTTGATTAAACTGACAGCCACTGAAAGCATAATTGGACAGTAGTGGCCTTAAGCCTAATGTCCCACTGATGTTTTATGCCAAAACTGACACTCGTTTAAATAAACTGCCTTTAAAACCCCACAGCAAATCCTCATTTCACTCCTCCTACCCACAATCCTCCTCCCGGTGAAAGCCTTCCTTTCCGCTGAAGCACTTCATTTATTTCTTTGCTTCTTTGCCAAAATGAGCAGCTGGATCACAGAGACGCAGACACAGACAGAGATATAGAGAGAGACGGTGATGTTTAACTGTAGTCTTCACATCTCTCGGATTGTAGCCGCAGACGGGACGCTAGTGCGGCGTGCATGTAGAGAAACAGCCGGGAGAATTATTTGACATAAGGCGATAATACTGTTCCAGTGTCAAATACCTTTCCACACGTGCAATGTCTTGATTTCTCATTTGTTTTTGTTTTTTTGTCAATTTCATCTGGAAAAATAAATACGGACTGAACCTTTAAAACAAGGCAGGGCTCTTGTTCTTCGATGAGAGAAAGCAAAAAAGGGAGATTGGAGGGCAGAGAGGTGTTGTGATATCAGACAGACATATTCAACAGTCCAACCTCCTTCAGATCAGAGACGGTCGAGAGGCAATTTAATATCTGCATGGGCCGAGTGAAGTAGAAAAGGGTTCAGCTTAGAGAACACTGGGGTCTTGTTCTTATTTGTTCGTTCGACGGCCTCCTCTTCTGTTCTGCCTCCCTCTGCTCGGCTCTTTTTATCTTTGCTCTTTTTATTTTCCTGCTCGGTTCTGTTTTCAGCTTTTTGTCTTTGTAGCTACAGTAAAACACACAGGCTAGTCGCCATAATCAGATAGACGAATAGATGGATACGAGTCATTTGGGGGAGAAAACAAAGTGGCAAGGATAGTTGCATGTACTTATGTTTCACAGCGGCTTTGTTTATCGTTGTACTGTTACCATAGAAAGTACTTCCACCTGAGCTGTTACTGAAATGCCCTTAAAAATAACTTTTAAGGGCATTTTAACTAAAAAGAGTTTTAGTTAACTCACAAATGTCAGTTAACAGGTTTCTTCCTGACGGGGAAGAAACCTGTGGAGGGGAGAGGGTATGATTAGCTAAAGGAAATTCAGATTCTGATTAGAAAATTGCAATTTCATTATTAAAAACGATTAGTCATTCAGGAACTCCTCTCCTCTCCTCTCCTCTCCTCTCCTCTCCTCTCCTCTCCTCTCCTCTCCTCTCCTCTCCTCTCCTCTCCTCTCCTCTCCTCTCATCTCAGTCCTTCCTTCAGGCAGGATGACTTTGGCATGCAACTGTGTCAGCCAGTCGATATACTTGTTATCGATCATGTAATCTACACTTTGGTCTTGATTGATCAAACCCATCTGGGGAAAAATTCAAAGGTTATCATGGGACAGCTTTCTGCCGCGGGTTCCTTTGGGCTTTTCTGATCTGAGGTTTTCCTTGTAGCTTCACCCAAGCAGATAAACATTCGGGAAATGATGTTTCCATTTGCAGCCGTTATTCCTGACAAACTGAGATCTGTGAAGCAGTTGAGCAGATATAGTTGAGAAGAGGAAATGCGCGATAAAATACTCGGGTTGCAACTAACCATTATTTTTCTGATGATTATTTTCTCAATTATTATTTTTTTTGTCTAAAAAAGGCCTTTTATAGTTTTCCAAATGTCAAATGCGATAAAATGTCTTCAAATGTCTTGTTTTATCCAATGATGTTCACTTTACTGTCATATATGAGAAAAGCATAAAATATTCATATATCTGAGAAGCTGAAACCAGTGAATGTTTTGGCATGTTTGGACTAAATGATTAATTGGTTATCAAAATAGTTGTTAATGTAAAACTCCTCTTAAATAATGTACTTTTATAGAACAGCTTTAACTTGTACTTACCTGTGATACATTTCAAGTGAAGAAGAAGTGATGAAGCTGGAGTTGAGGGGCTGATTCATTTGTGATGTGCCGCCATGCATCTCCACGTCAGCGCGGCTGAAGCTCGCTCACTGTGAAATAAAAAATAAAGCCATGGCTTCAGTGCTTTCTGAGCCTGAGTGACACATCAGTGGTGAGACGTGGTTTTAATGGGGGTATCGTTACGTTAACAGTTTCACCTGATGGGATCAGCACAGAATTTCATTTAAAGTTGTGTTTGATCTCCAAAAGTTTCCAAAGACGCCAAATATGTCATGCTCAGTTTCATGAAACACCATTTTAAATATTAATATAATCATAAAAATGTCAGCTGTTTATTTATTTACTTGGCTTCAAAAGTTGTTGAAAACAAAAAAACTTTGACAAGATCATTTCAATACATTGAAA
Organism: Pampus argenteus; assembly: GCA_036937835.1. NCBI lineage: Eukaryota > Metazoa > Chordata > Actinopteri > Scombriformes > Stromateidae > Pampus > Pampus argenteus. Next base: position 16,072,063 of record CM072875.1, read on the forward strand.
AGGGGACACTAGCTTCAGTTCTAGAGGAGTAAGAGGGGAAAAAAGGAGTACTATGCTTTTTTTTTTTGTCTCCAGCAGTGAAGAAAACCCTCTCTGCTACTGAAACCCATCGTTATCCACACTTCTTTACAGCTGCACGACTTTTGAAATGACTGTGGACCGAGTTATTTTCTTCACCTGACCAGAGTTGGCTAAAGGTTGTGTAAAACGCTGCGTCGTGTTGGTTGGTTTGGTTGCCTAAAATTCGTTGCCTTCTCAAAACCACCACGAGGGCCACTCCATAAACCTGATGATAGCCAGGATACTATTATACATGTAAATGTTAGATTAGATGATTTCTAATCTAACATTGAAGCTTCCCAAGAGAGGTTTAATATATAAATGTATTCTAGAATATTTGAAGGTCTGAGTACAACATTATGTATTTCAGCCTGGAACATTTGCAAGACCTCATTGTACATTGTGTACTTATTACATTATGAAACAACGGTACATTATGACAGTAGGTCATTTTCTTACCCCCTGCACAATATGTTTTATGGCTACCACCCCTGCGTCTTAGTGATGTGACCCAGATCCTATATAACGACACAGTGTGCTCTGTCTTCATCTCTCTCTGTTTCTATCCTCCGTCCCTCCCTCCCCCCTCCTTCTCTTTCTCCATTTCTATGATATCACTCATTAGTTTCTGCTTTCAGTGAGGAGGATATAATATATAATCCTCAGTGCAGACCCGCACAAACTGTGTTTTATTTTGAAAAAAGGACATTTTTGTTGACTTTAGATACCACCCGACTATAGTTTACAATTGTAAATAGAGATAAATAAGTCAAAATACTATTGCGATCATACATGATCCTTTTTGAGTGGCCTCTTTCTGTGTGCAGTGAATGTAAATTTGGCTTCTTCTCCATAATACAGAAGACTCAGTGCTGAGGCTGGTGGTGCCAATCCAAAGATAACTTCTGTCTGTCACACTGCGCAACGGTTGGTTTTCTGGGAGATGAACTTGCCTACAGCAAGCAATGCAGAGCCATGAGAGAGCCATCTGAGGCTCCATGCTATTAAGTTAGCATGGTTAATGCATTTTTATAAGACTGGGAGGGCTGGCTTGTAGGTTAAAACACAAGGGGCCCGGGGCTCAAGAGGCAGAGAGAGAGAGAGAGAGTGAAGAAGGGGAAGAAGCAGAGAGACTCTCTGGCTGTGATCTTCATCCAGCCTTTGTGCCCATTTTTTTTTTTTATACAATAACTTTTTGTAACTTTTAGCTGCTCTGGCAAAAATTTAGAGTCATATAATACAAGTGGTCAAAGCTGTAAGACAAAATAAATGTTCACATTGGGCTCAGATATCTGTTGTCTTCCACATCAGTAAAGATAAGTGTATATAAAATGAAGAAAACAAGGCTTGTAGCCCGAGGACTCTTCTGAGAACATCTGCTAAAAAAAACCCACACAGATCTAGAGATTGGGTATACTGTGTGCTGCTGAGATCCTCATGCTATATTGTTGATGATGTCACTGCCTGGATAATCAAGGCCTCATAGTTTTTAGTTTGTTTGACATGCTCAGCTCTTTGATGCCGAATCGATATCAGTAGTGTACGTGGAGAAGTGGACCCCAGATAATACTACTGCATTCAAACAACCCGTCTGTAATTATAGATGCACCTGATGCAGCTTTCCCTCACCGGTGCACGCTCCTTCCCTTCTTTGATCTTCCACCGTGTGCTTCAGCAGAGCAGAAAAAAACCACACGTGTCCTTGAGTGTCCACTCCGCTGTAGCAGAGCCAGAGAAAAAACTAAAACATCCTTGCAGAAATTGGTAGAAAGTGTCTCTTTTTTTTCAATGACCTAAGTGTGAAGGTCATTCATTCCTTTAGCTGGTGGGTTGGCAGCCTGAGGCAATCCCTTGATTTATAAACATGCAAATGAATGACATTCCCCTCAGTTGTTTAGTGCTAGTTACCAAATGTTAACATGGTAACATTTTTGTTTGAATATTTGACACGTCCGGTTGCTTGGTGCGAATGAGAAGTAAAGTGGACAATGTGAAACCAATCTGTGGAGAGGAACGACGAAAAATACATGGAATATGGATGATATGAACATTTTGCCTTCATGGTTGTGGACGTTGTTATTTATTTTTTTTTTTTTTTAATAAAATCATTAATTTGACAACAGATATTGTTGATTTGCCATTAACAAAACACCACAACATAAAATGTGCTGTTTTGTTTTGATTTGTCCTTTAAACTTAAAAAGCCCACAGGTCAGTGGGCTCCTTCAAACATATGTTTGGCCTTGACTCTATGAATTATGAACCCTCACAAATTACCAGTCTGGCCACCCGTCTGGCAACCAATTAAAATTTTAAGATGCAGATGTTAGAGACATTATGCTAGCTTTAGTCGGCACTTGATCTGAATGTACTTTTTGGTGTGTGTGTGTGTGTGTGTGTGTGTGTGTGTGTGTGTGTGTCTGAAAGTGAGACATCTATGACATTTATGTGACAAGACAGAAATTATTAGTACAGCACCTTAAAGATTTCCTTTAACCTGCAGATGTTTATGTAGCCACACACACTGGTTTGAAAACACACACACACACACCATCTTTGAGTCATGTGCATGCGCAACATTTCACTTCGTTCAAGAATTAAATCCACAATATTCAGTACGGCAATATTCTGCATTTTTAACACTTGATGTTTAAGGTTCAAAACTCTGTCCTTTGGTCTCTAGTTTTAGGAGATCATACATTACATTACATTTTAAATCAAACTGAAATTTGAATTCTCCCTTTTTTGTACAATATAAACCATGATAATGCAGCTGCACAGGGTGCATGTGTTTCCCATCGCAGCATTTGACTGACATCAGAGATCCAAGAGAGCCGAAGTCGAACTGAAACCCAATAAATGATAAACCGAATGCAAATCGTCATAGAAGCCAAATATATAGTTAGTAGTTTCCTTCATATGGCCTTTGTTTGCCCCTAAAAGTTACAGTATATTTCATCTCTCAGCTGACTTCCCGAACATACTGTTTATTTTTTCTGGTGTCAAATATAGTACAAAGAGACTGTTTTTGGCAATGTACAATCACTGTGCCTCCTGTCACAGCCGATGGCAACAAACCCGAAAAGGTGAAAGAGTTTCCGCTGACAGCACATCTCAAAATAGAAATCCAAGGTACCCAGGTGAAACTGAAAAAAAATAAAATAAAATAAAAAAAGTTACCAAAATGTTTGCTTCATCTCTTACCTGTACTGTGTTCCTCAGACACTCTTTACAGATGCATTTGTCAAGGCATTTCCCTTCTGACTGTTAATGTTTATGCACCGTTTCACAGCTCTTTCTCAGCGTTTCCTTTTTTTTTATTATACTTTATCTTTTTTAAGGACAGTTGATCTCATATATTTTAATATTCTATTAAAAGCTTTAGTTTTGGTGAGTCAGCGTATTAAATTCTGGTTGAAGTAGTGCTTAAATCTCCCGACTTGAAACTTCTTAAACTGCCAAAATATCATCTCTTATACTGTACTTACATTTGCATGTAAGGCAAGTACGCTGCTTTTTCTTTTTTTGGTGCTAAAAACCATCTTACTCTCTCCAGAGAGCTGCATGATGTCTTTAAACTTTTTATATATTTAGTTCCAAAACGATATCAAACATAAAATAAATTAAATCCTAAATTAAAAAAGAAAAAAAGATTCATATACAGTACATATAGGCTTCAAGAAAGGATCAACTACTATAACAGGTGGATTTGTACTCCACATATACCAGAATAACTCTATAAAAGGTTTAAAACGTAGCTCATATGGCTACACACACTCTTACTCAATTTCTCTCTCGCAGTATTATAATTAGTCCACAAATCGACTGAACAATGAGTTAACACAGTTGTTAACCTTTGTGACTAAAGCTGCACTTCCTGTAACGGCTTCACACAGAGATTAGTGGGGCCCACTAATCTCTGTGGTAGGGAAAACACTGAAATGCGCTACACAAATCCTTCCAGATTATACAGATCGGCCACATTGGGCCGTACCTTTGGTTTAATTTCAATGAAACTAGGAGACGTTACGTACAGTAGTACATCTCTTCTCCTCTTTGTCTGCCCTCTATGACTTCATCATCCCTCTCCCCCTCTTCTCTGGTTGGCTTCTTTAAAACCATCCTGGGTATCCAGTATTCTCATTTCCTTCAGCCTTAAAAGTTAATGAAGATGGCAGTTGTATCCCACTTCACATATTTTCATATCATTTTCTCTTGTGGTGTTCCCAGGCACACTGTTATAAAAGTTATTACTGTTGTTAAAAAGGGAGTTACAGGGATCTTTGAATAGATGGTTACATAAAGGGTCTGTTTCTTTCTGTCGCCCTGGCCATCTCTGCTTCTCCTCGTCTCGCTTCGGGTACTTCATAGACTCGTCCGTGGCTTTGTTGTCTCTCTCTCTCCGGGTTGACATTAACATATTAAGTTGAAAGTGAACACTGCATCACCTTGTGTTCGATTCCTGTGAGATTTCCCACAGAGAGAAAGCGAGGAAAGGGAGACGGGACCAAAGAGAGCGAAGTTTTGCAACCTTTTATAGTGTCTTTTGTTTTCCGGGCCTGCTGACCTTTTTCAAGACAGGGGAAAAAAAACTAAAATCCCAAGATGGTATTTGTTGTCTTGAGGAAAGTAAGTTGAGCAAAATGTCAGCAAATAAAGAGGCAGAGGTTTAAGGCAGCCATGGATTCGTAGCCTGCGTAAGAAAAACCACAGAAGTGTGTACTATCCGCATTGATCTCTGATAAGTCCCGTGCAGCTGGTCAGGCTCTCGATCCTGTCTGTGGATTTGTTTCGCCCGTTTTTCTGCCGCTGAATGTCTCCAGTGACGCACTACGGCTGCAACGATTAGTCTATTAATTGCTCAGTTTAGTAACTTGTAATCTATGCACGTTGTGTATGGATGCAGTGACTTTAACCCACGCCACGTTTCAAGCGATCATTTGACAAAAGACAGTTTTTGGTTTTGGTGTCATTCCGGGTTTTTTTATCATCTTCTTCTTATTTTTTCGTATTGATTGGAAAAGCCATAAACCTACAGTAAGCGTTGCCTGTGGGACGGCTCTAAGTGCCCCTTCTTTCTCTCCTTTGCTTGCATTGTGTATTCCCACTTGCCATCTCGTTCCATCATAAATGCTTTTTAAAACCACTTGACTGGAAAATTGACTTGCCATATCAATTTGGCTAAACAGTCCCCCCCAAGTCAAGGCTCCTTGTTTGTTTGTGTCTGTAGATATCGCTGTTGATTTTGTTTCTGTCATATTCTCATGTGTGCTGCTTCTTCTTCTTCTTCTTCTTTTGAACGTATTTCACTACTATTCAACCAGACGTATTAGATGAGAACAAGGTCACTGGATAGTAAAATGCCAGAAGAAGATCCATCCTGTTTGATTTTCATACAGTGTAGAATAATAATAAGAGAATGTACTGAGTTGTAATTAATGAGACTTGACTTGCATTAGTTTAAGTAAGCAGTCAGAACATTATCACTATTATTCTAACGGCATCTTTTTAATTAAGCATTTAATACCTCAGTATAATTAAATAGTTTTCACCGTTGATTTAGCTTCATCCTAATATATTCTTTTTTGTCTTTCCCCCGTCTTTCAGGTGTGAGACATTCCTGGTCAAGAGGCCAGCGTCTTCGAGATCTCGACTGAAATGTCAGCTGACTCTGTTTGTCACTACTGGGGTCATTTACTGCACGGATGTTAAACTGCTCTCTAACGCTGGGATAATATCTGGCCGCAGGAGCCACCTGATACTGGGATATGACCACGTTCCCGTATCAGCAAAGTTCTATCTGCACAGGGGCCTTATGTCTTAGATTACATTGAACTTATCGTTAGCTTGTATTTGCCACATCTATAGTAACATACATTAGTCCCTGGATCGAGGAGCTCCTGGGATAAATCATGATAAAAACATTTTAGTGCTCGTGTCATGCTGGGACTGTTGGGACACACCAGAAACAAGCTGGCAGCTCAGACTTTAGCTGACGCTGTGGCCTCCATGTTCTCGTCAATGACCCCATGACCCCCTGCAGAAGTCAGATAGTCGGGTATCAGCGAATCACAGTCCTTATCAGTGATCTAATAGCAGCAGATATTGCCTACATGGCCGTTGGGATGAATGCATGCCCTTAGCCACGCCAGCTTTGCCGCGGCTGGCCGGTCATCTTCCTCGGCCATGACCCGGTTGATGTTGGGCCGGACTCTGGAGCGCATCTGTAAAGGCGTCCTGCTGCTCTGCTTGCTCCACTTCCTCATCATGATGATCCTCTACTTCGATGTCTACACGCAGCGCTTCGACCTCTTCAGCCGCTTTAACAACGGCCGCAACGGATCCAGGAATAACGTGAGCGGAGCAGCAGGGAGCGGACATCATTTTTACTATTACAACCTTTCCAGGCCTAATGCAACGTTAGCCAGCTACATGGCCACAGGCGAGCAGCTGATGCCGAGCACACAGCCCGAGACCAATCAGACGCCTTCGCCGAAGCCACTGCCGCCGTGCCCCGAGAACCCACCTGGCCTGGGTGAGTAATAATCCCAGCACTCCCCCACTTCCTCCACCATTTCTAAGTGCTACTGATAAACTGTACTGTATCGTACAAAGGGACACTTACGGAAACAAAGTGTGTCTTGTGTTTTGAGTTGAGCACGTTTTGTCATTTTAAACAGATACCACTGTTTGAATGTTTTCCATTCTTTGCTGTAGGATGATATTTTGTCTCACAAAGCCATATATTTGCTTTTGATCTGTCAGACTGAGTTTCAGATAAGGTTTCTCTAATTGAATCACTTTGTTTCTTGCTTAATCGTCTTTTCTGATGAGCTATTTGCTTGATTTGTTTATTCGGGGTTGGCTTTGTTGCATTTGTCCTTTTGGCCTGTATATACTGTCTGCCCAATAATGCAAACCAGGAGGATTTGCGCGTCATTGATTAGTGTAATGAATAGCAGAGAATGAGACCTTGACCTGAGCTGGAAACCAGAGGCTACTGTTTTCAGTAAATAAATGCATCTCCAGTCTTATTCCAATTAGTGGGAGAGTAAGTGCGCTCGTAATTTTTGTTTTCCGGGTCAGTCTGAAACAGACAATGGATTTAATGATTTACACCGTGGTATTTTAGTCTTATATACTCGCGGTGAAGCTATTAGCAGAGATTCGTGCTGTCGGACATGTAAAAGCACACCCAAGCTTTAGCAATATTTCTCTTGTGGTTTCATTTCTTAAAATAACACAGAAGCTTAAATAGCTAAATTAACTACACTATACTTAAAATGACAAAACGACTGTCAGTTTTTTCTTTCATATATATATATATATATATAAATGATATATTTAGCCCACACTGTGCTTAAAACTCAAACATTAATCTAATGTAGGATTTATCACAATACACCGAATAAAATTAAAGAATTAATTTTTTGAAAAGTGGACGTCACACATTTGCTGCAAGTTTTCAAACAAATCCCATAATCCTCTTTGTGCATGCAGGAGAAGAAAAAAAAAAAAAAGTCTATCCATCATCACTATAAATGCACCATGGGATTTTACAGTGCCTGGACTTGGTTTTTTTTTATCAGCTTGGTACGAATTGCCTTCATCAGCAAAAAGCTTTCTAAGAAACTTGCAGTGGTATTACACACATGCACACATGCACACACATGCACACACGCACACATATACACTGGTCATACATACCTTGGTAAAAAAGGGAGGATCAATGTGAGCACAAAAAAACACACACACACACCTCATTATCATCAGTATCCGTCCAACCCAACAAATCAGAGGTTGATTGAGTCACACTAAGCCTCAGGTTTACTCAATCTATAATTACATAGTGGACACACGCCCTCTTTCTCTTTCTGTCAATAATACTCACAGATAATAGAGCTCAGAAAGGAGGAACTAACTCCTGCTGTTGTTATTCTATATAAACTAAAATAGACCTGACTGCTTGTAACAATGAGGACAAAAAATGGCTTTTAATATTTACTTTGTAATTAGTTTTCATATTTGGGAGCATGTTTAATACTTCTAAGCTGGATTTACAGTGGCAGTAGTGTGTCTCTGCCAAGGAGCGTCACTTATAAACACACATTAGCTTGCTATATAATGTGATTTACAACTTTTTATTAAAAGCCCATTAATAAAGTTGTTAACTAAAGTAAGATCCCAATCACAAGTAGATTACATTTATGTAAAAATTTTATTTATTAATCTGTATCAGCCTCTTTTGCACAGTCACAGTTACTTTCATTCATTGCTACTTGATTTCTTGTTTTTGTTTCCTTGGATTCAATTTTCTCTTTATCTTACTTTATTACAGCTTATTTATTATCTCATGGTTGTATGATGCTCCTATTTCCTTCGTTATGAAATGAATGGAGCATCTATCCATCTACCAGTTCAACGTACAGCTCTGTTGTTGTAATCACCCCATGTGACAGCATCAAAGTGTGAAATGAGTCCTTGAGATATTTATAGATATATATCTGTGTGTATATATCATTTATTAAGCCATATCGTGACACTTGAGAAATGGTTTTATCATAGTTGTTATTAACATATTAATTCTGTAGTGTATGTTGTTGTTTCTTTTGTCAAATAACACTCAGCAGCATTTTGCTGAAATGAAAATATGTTTCTTATTTTCTCCCACCTGTTCCATCTGTAAATGAGCTTTTGTAAATGTAATCCCTCGCCCAGCCGTATTGTAGCAGTGTCAACATCTCTCTCTCTCTCTCTCTCTCTCTGTCTCTCTGTCTCTCTGTCTCTCTCTCTCTCTGTCTCTCTCTCTCTCTGTCTCTCTCTCTCTCTCTCTCTCTCTCTCTCTCTCTCTCTCTCTCTCTCTCTCTCTCTCTTTTCTCTGATTGCTTTTCTCATTTGATAATGAGCTTTGTAACGCGCTTTGAAATTGGGAGTGAGAGATAAAGCTGTCAGCTTGATTTGTCTAAAGCTGAGGTTCGCTGATTCCATTATTTGGCCTGGAATTGGCTGTCACTGACTCTGGATTTGGCATTCATACCAGGCACAGGTGTACTCTTGTAGCTTATCTCTCCCCTTTCTCTGTGATGGAGTGGCTGCCTGGAGGCTGTAATGAGCAGGAAGGCAGAGAAAACTGAGCGAGTCTGTTTTTCAGTCACAGGTGCAGCATGAGAAAGAGATCTTATGGATGGCGGCATGATGGTTGGTATGAAGTGAGACAGAGTGGCGGGATGGAGTGAAGGAAGGAACAGCAGGTGGAGAGGTGAGGGGGGGAGGGGGTGTGGAGGGAAAAGGAGAGATAGAGGTACCCACACATGAAAGAGAGAAAGGCCGAGGAGGTGGGGGTGGAGGGTGGAGGGTGGGGGCGTTGGGGACAAACAAACAAGCCCTTGGCTGTCCCAGAACACCAGCTGACAGGTGCTGCCTGTATGAGTGGCTAACATCCACAGTTTATATCCTTGCTCTCAGGGCCGTGCACGACATTTAGGTGGGCAGGAGCTCAAGTGAAAAATAAATAAATAAATAAATAAGGGGGCACCCTTCTTATAATTATTTATAAAACGTAAAGTTATATACAGTAGCACATATTTTACTTACTTGCATATTTATTTATTTCAATACTCAAACACTCATGCAGATGTTTAAGAACTGAACAGATTTCTACAAAGACGATGGTCTTTAGCGATCACTGTTTCTATATTTATCACAAGAACAGTCAGCAAAGGCGGACACTCCACGCTCTGTTTATTTCTCCATCATTCACCTCCTTCTCTCTCTAGACTCTTTTTCTTTTTCTTCTCAGTCGTTACTGGTCATTCTGCCTCTTTGTGTAGCTCTTTATCTGTATCACGTCATCCCATCTCTTACGCTTCTATAATTATATATATAAATATATTATACTATATATAGGTTTTAGACAAAAAAAACCCCTTCATTTTAAAGGTCTTTTTTAATCAAGACAATAATCAGCAGATTCATCCTAGAGCAAAAAAAATAAATTCTCTAATGCCTTCATCTGTTTTTTTGGGGTTAACTGATGTGAAACCTGCCTGAAATTAAAAGCACGTGTTGCATCTTGTCTGCACTGGATGTTGACATGAGCTCTAATGTGTTCAGTTATGAGCTGCAGGTTTCGAAATAAGCAATTTTCTACTTGTAGCCAGTTTATGCTCAGACATCCGTGTGTGTGTGTGTGTGTGTGTTTGTGTTTGAATCCCCCTCAAGCTTGAACACTATTATTTATTCGCGCTATTAATCACTTCTTCCTACACATGCGTAACGTATGGATGCTTGAGTGCACACACACACACACACACACACACACACACACACACGCATAGAGCTCAGTGGGAGGTTAAAAGCTATTTTCTAGGCCTTGTTTTAATTGGATGCTCTGCAGGATTCTCCCAATCAAATGTAATTAGCAAGATTGAGCATGTCTTCCTGCGTTGTACAAAACCGCAGACGCTTATTGAACAGTGCATGAACACAGTGACTGAACATGCATTGTTTTCTATTTTCATTACAATAAAATTGACTACAATAATCAAAACTTCAAACTTCAAATGAGGCATTGGAGCAGAACTGTTCCACAGTAACTATCCACAGGCCTTTCCTTACTGTGGTCACCTAGCAACCGGGGTCTTTCGCAGATAACGGTCAGTGCATTATAAATGCAGGACAGATGCAGGATCACAGACTTTAATGAGTATCATTAAAGGTTCTCTACTTCTTGTCTTTTCTTCTTCAGTTTTTTTTCTTTTTCATCCTCATTTTTCTTAACTTTCTTTCCCTTTTTGTTTTATCTTGATGTCTTGATGCCCTTTTTATCTTTAGTATTCATAGAAAAAATGTTGAATTTAAGTTTATTGATGAGTATCATCATCACCATCAGAACTCAAAAGCTGCACCTTTTCTTTCTTCTTAAATTGCTTTCTCTTTCTTGGCATCTTTCTCCTACTGTACCTCAGCCTCTGCCACCTCACTGTCCTTGCAGAGTTTTATAGCCTGCTGTCATCCAACCTATTCACTTCTTAAATAAGTACAAAAGTACAGAAAATAATCCTTTTAGGGTAGACCATCTGGAAGCTGTAATTTCTGCGCTGTGACAGAGGTCTGTCCTGATGAAGTCCACACTCTGAGTCATCTTTCCTTTACGTATACGATGCCTTGAACAAACAGTGGCCTGATGCTGACATCATGATGAGCAGCTCGGTGATGCTCCTGCATCAGCCAGCTATAAATCTCATCTCGGCCTGTCAATCATTCAGTCACTGTCCAAAGCATGTGACACCTGCAAGGGTGCAGTAACAGTACATATCTTGTATGCACTCTCGTTAATATTCAAAAATGTATGTAAACCTGCTTCAGATTGTTATCTTACACATTGTCAGCAGACCAACAACATCCTGTGGTTGGTCTGCTTTGCTGCTCTAGTCCGTAACAGGTTAGAAAGGGCACTAAATGCCATATTTGTTTGAAAAAATAAATAAATAAATAAATAAAGTAGACATGCGTGTGTACAAAATCCATTCATATCTTTTTCGGATTCTTACTAAAATCTTCCACATAAATATTACTAATAATTTTATAAATATGAAAACTATTCATGTGATATGTTGTTATATGTGCTTTATTTCCAGAAAATTGTATATGTACATTTAAATAATACTAACTAGTACAGCATACGGCCAGTAACACTCAAAATAAACCAATGAAACATACCAGAAAAACACGGTATTCACATGATATTCTGTTTTACCTCGACGATAAAATGCCGTAACATGTAAATTTGAAAAAAAAAACACTCATGTCTTGTGCATTTGTGTCCTCACCTCTCACTTTGTTTATTAGGTAAGGAAATAACATCAGTCCGTGAGAAAGCGAAACAGCCTATTTTCCTCTGTCCTTTCAATCAAGCCAATAAACAAGGTCGTTCTCTCAGAAACACATTGCTATGCACTCCCACACAGCGAGACGCAGCCGCGGTCGCGGAGCCAAAGGGCTCTTGACAACATAATGGCTGCCATAACTTCATTTAAATGGCTCTGCTTCCCTTTCCACGGGACCCATTCTGATGCATGTGTGAGTTTCTATCCATGTGAGGCTGCATAATTTATTTCTGTTTTCCGTCCGTTCATTTGATCTATCCGGATATTTGGTGTTTTTTTTCTTCATCCCTTTTTATTATTTTTCTAAACAGTTCTTTGCAAAACATTATTTCAACTAACATTAGGTTCTTCTTCTTGAGAAACTGCTGAATATAAACAAGCAGTTGTGCAACATGAGCAGCGTATGTGCTTTCATCAAGTGAAACATGAGCTGGGACTCACCTAAATAAAGGTGAAACAACACGTCCTGGGCCATATCTGTGAGTCTCTGCTTTGCTGCACAGAGATACTGTATCGACTGTCCTAGCAGCCTCTTCATCCCTAGCGATGATGACAAAATTAGACTTTTTTTTTTTTTTTGCAAAAACAGTGTGGATTCTTGTGAAATGTGATATAAGGCTAGAGAGGACACCTTCAGGGCTTACTCAGGAGTGTTGTTGTTGTTATAAGGACAGAACAAGACAGGAGATAACTGTGTATATACTCATGTATACTGAAAGATCTGCAGTATTTCCAAAGAACAATATCTTTCTCTCGCTGTGTATATTCACAAAGAAGGTAATAATGAATAACTGGATAGAAAGAATGGATCACTGAATCAATAGAAATGATTAATCTAGAAAAGGTAGTTTTAGGCTGCAACATAATAAGAAACGGTGGGAAAGTACTTAATGTCCCTGTAAGAATCAATCCAAAAAAAATCACCATTTTTATTAGTTTCATTTTTAATTTATTTATTTCTCTTTTTTTTTACTTCAGTTAATAATTGTCTTCTGTTAGTGTTGCTCTACAGTATTAATATTGCATGTGACCTGTGCTGTAGGATGTAAGTACAGTGAGAATCGAAGGATTGAGCGGGAAGTTTATGACAGATGTAGTTTGAGAGGTGGGTTAAAAAAACGCCGGGTCAGATTTGTGAATTGGTGAATTGCAGATGGTTCGAGGTATATTTAAACTTTTCACTAGCAACTGTGGGTTTCCTTGAAGCACCTAATCTGCCATAAAATTCATTAACAAAGGAAAACATAAAATGCTACTACCAGTGGTTCATTTCTAGCGAGCAACCTGGACCAACAGCTGTTCCCTGTTATTTTATCACCCTCACCTTAGAAACAGCCAGCTCCATTAAAAAAAACAAACACATGTTTTTTAAAGCTATATACGTGTATAGAAAATATTTATACCTCTTAAATGTTGTCATGGTGTTTGTGTTTCATGTGGCGGTCCATTTGAAGACGTTTATATTTGTCTTCATGTTCTTTTGTGCGTTTTATATGTTAACTTGTTGTGTACACACTGCGTGTCTCTCACATTATACTGTACGCGTCGCGTTCTCGTCGTCTTGACATGGTAATGAAATGACTCGTCTCATCTCGGTTCTCCCAGTTCAGGGTGACTATTAAAATGTGTGTGTGTGTGGTCTAACAAGCAAGCTCTCCAAATGATAAATGACAAAACACACTGCCTCCACACACTGCTGTCATCTGGGAAAAACACTTTCGTTTTCTTCTCTCCTCTCTCCTTCTCACACACGCACACACACACGCCGCTCACTCTCTCACTATTTCACCCTTATTTCTTTCTCACCTGCCTCAGATGGTGCGAAAATACGGAGATGAGATGGAGAAAAAGTGTTTTTGAGGGAAAAAAAGAACAACTGCTGTGTAAAACAACACGACATCGGAAAGGAGCAAATAAATAAAACAGAAAACAACATTTCATAAAACAAATAAGAAGAATAGAAAGCGCAGCTGCTGTGAATATAGGATGGGGATGTTTCATATATATATGACCTGTATGGCGGCGTGAGGCGAAGGTGCTGGTGGCCTGAAGAAGAATATAATTCAAATAGTTTTCATTTTATTTCCAAATTCAATCAAAATGTTATTCATAAAAATAACAATTAAAAACATACAGGCTCCCTGCGGCACAGTGACGGCCGACCCGGCATTAACTTTTGACAACAGTGGTGAATGTTTTGGTTGGTTGCTAGGCAACATAATTGCATTGGGGATATAGGTTCAAGATAGCCACATCACTGACGGGAAGAGAGGAACTCCCTGCTGCTGATAGAAGAGGTTTTATGTCAACCAGACAGGTCTGTTCACCAGAGGAAACACTTATCAAACTCTGCAGCATCAGAATATCTGATAGATGCATTTTAAGATAAGAATGCACTTTATTGATCCCTGGGGGGAAATTATGTGTCACAGCAGCACAAGAATAAACAAGCCATGCATAGGTTCAAAAAGGATAAAGGAAGAAGAGGAATACAAATGTGGGAAATAAATCAAATCAGAATGAAACTAAATCACGATACAGATACACAGTAAGGAAGTAGAATACACCAAAAACAAATGTGTAATGAATTGAAAGTCTTTTTTTTTTTTCTTTTTTCTAACTGTATTATCTTTTGTTGTCCACTCCAATACTCACATCCTGTTTGTAATGTTCTCAGTGCATCTTAGTTCAAGGTAGAAAAGTGAGAGAGAGCTGACTTATTTTGAGGTCTGGCTGCAGGATCAAAGATAAAGTAGGCCTCCTGCTGCAACATCAACATATCACAAAAGGTTGATGTAGGTGTTTGCTCGTGCGTAGGGAAAAAAATCAACAAAAAGAGTAAAAAAAAAAAAGCATTTTTATTATAAATCCCTCAGGGAGAGCAGGTTAGTGCCTCTATAAAGGCACAGCATGAAGAGGTGCATAAAAGAAAATAACCGATTTGCAATGAAAATCAGTTTTATCTTTGTTTTGTGTCTCTTTGTGTTTATTGCAAAAAAAATGCATCAGGCGAAAACATCAGATACAGTATGTGTGAACTGTACGTTCCTCAAATTAACATATAAGACAAAAAAGAAATCATGTTTCCGTCTTTACGTTTTTTTGCGATGACATATTGTAGGTAAAAAAATAACTGAGTAAGAGAAAAAAAAATCATCAAGCTGATAGATCTGCAAGAAAAAAATTTTTTTTCTAAGATTATGGTAAATTTACTAGGAAAAAGTCACATGTGAGTGATTCTTACAGTAAGTGCTGTCCACTGCTGCGTTATACTGCATGAAAAGCTTCTCTCAGTTCATTCCTGCAGCATCTGTAGGCAGCAGGACCAATCTGTTGTTAAATGTTAAATCTGCAGCCTGTGAGAAGTGCTGTGCCAGAGCGCAGTGCCATTACGCACATCTGTTCACTGTTTACCTTCATTAAATTACTTGAAAATGACACCAGGCTGCTGCTACCGTATAACTACACATCAGACTGGTCGCTTATCCGTAACTCAATAATCTACTTTTTTTTTTTAATTTTATAACTTTGTTTTTAAAAGTAGCGTCTCGTGCTTTCCCCTAGATAGAACATTGCACTATGCTGTTGTGTAACATTAATTACTATTACAACTATGCGACCTAAACTGACCCTAACCATAATACACAGTAAGCGGCCGCCTCTGCAGTGCGATGAGCTTGATCCAAGCTTGCAAAGTGAAGCAAATGTGGTTCCTTTCAAGTTTCTTTCTCGTAGATTTGTGAATTTTCCGAAATTTATTGTGCAAATTTCTGACTTTATAATCTTTGGGGATATTAAGGTTTTCTCATAAATTTGTTAGTTCTTTCTTGTAAATTTACCATTTTAATCACAGAGTATAATCAAGTTTTTTTTTCCTAGTACATTTACAACTTTAATTTTCTCAGAATCTGTATTTTTTATTTATTTTTTATACTAGACGCCGACATACATTTTACACTGTTTATTTACAGTTATCTAATATGTTGTGACAAACACTAAACATTTACCATATTTAACATTGCAAATATTATTCAAAACTGTAGCAGCTGCCTGATGATGCAAGTAAATTAGTTGACCTTTAGCTGCCTTGATTGGTCTACAAAATTGATATTGATGTTGAAGAGCTTTTTGAGTTGATGTTGGAGCTGGCGGTTGTTGACTTCATTAGTTAGGCCACTAATTAGGATGAAACTACTCACACGTGTGAGGCAAAGAATATTCATGGACTTATTTGAAAAGACGGATGGAGACATAAAAGCAATTGGTTGCTTTTAGACACTTATTTTCCTCTTCCTTAAATGTTTAGAGTTTTTTTTACTTTGCCTCAGAAAGTTTATGAAAACCAACAATAACCACAACAACATCTATTTTTTTGATAATGTGGCTTGCAGCTAATGTATACTTTGAAATATACTTGTCATAACAATGAAACCATATGTTCAGTTTTCTGTCCTCTTATTGTCTGTTCTGATGAGGCTCCCCTGATCCGTACCACCACTCCACTGTTTCCCTGAGTGGGTGGCAGGGGAGGATTAGAGCATTTAGATCAGTTTTTAACATGCAATTATTGTGTTTGGGAGAAGAGAAAAAAAAGATGACACTTTTGTTACACCACTGATCAAATCATGAAATCTTTGCAAGCCATTCATGTAGATAATGTCCTATCCATCTCTAACAGACACCCTGTAAATCAGCAATAACCACTGCTTGAGGCTGAAGCCGATGTGGAAGTATCTTAAAGTGCAATGCCACTGATACATGCTGTTTAGTTTACTCCTATTCTAAAAGTGTCAACTTCTCTTAAAAATACTAAGTGAAAAATGTTTTTCCAACGAGTCATTATGGTCTTTCTTGTAAAAATATAATTTTCTAAGCCTTGAATAAAGACACTGCCCACTTTTTCAAATATAATTTCCAGTCTAAAATCTAATTTTATATTCCAGCTAATGTTGTCTTCTACATTTATTTTGCTACACCTTAAAAATTAAATGATTGTAGCTAAAATATACATATATATATATATATATATATATATATATATATATATATTGTTGTTAAATCATGTTGGATAAATCCTTTATAATGTCAAATGTTTGTTTATGACTTTGACATGGAAATGTATAGTACACAGCCATCGCTACTGTCAGTGTTGCCACAGGCATGGTATGACAGCTGACAACTCATAAATGCATAAAAACCCTTCTGCCAGGAACAATGTGCAAAACACACACTTGTACTCACCAACCTCACTGCTGTTTCATTAGCATTATGTTAAATACCATATTTCCTCAATTAAAATCCATCTCAAATAAAGGCTGGTCCCAAAAAGCAGGCCTGGGGAAAAAACAAGAGCGGATAAATTCCCAGTGCCTGTTATATAACGTGCATGCCAGTTAAGCGCCAATAATAGTTACTCTGGTTCTATGAAAATATACGTAGCGTCCTAGTTGACCATCACAGAAAGGGGAACGGGATGGAAGAGACGCAATGTTGTTTAAATACTGGAATAATGCTGCATATTTTAATAATAATGGCATCAACTTGGCTAAGCTGGCCAGCATATAGTACATCCATGTACATGATACTTGCATGCTACGGCTAAGTGGTACTTGAGTTCTAGGTGGAGTAATTGTTCTGCGCAGTAAGTGGATAATGGAAATCACCAGTAATGTAGTAACAAAAACTTTACAGAGGAAACGGGAGCAGATCAGAAAACAAGGAGGCTTCATGCTAAAATATGAGCAAATATACTTGTATATACAAACAAAGGGAATTAAGAATAAAGGCCTAATAAAGGTCTGGTGTCTTCTGCAGTTTAGGTAAATAAAGGCCCCAGTCACTATTTGAGGAATTACAGTAGCAGCTGACAGATCGCCAGCAGAAAAGAGAAGTAACCTATCAAAAGTCAAAACTGTTCAGATCAATCAGGTCACGCTGCTGAATCCCCAGTTAATGTAGTCTAAAGAGACAACGAATGCGTCGAGTGGGCCGACGTTTTGTCATGTTCACCGCCCTGAGAGTTTTATAGCTTTTAATGTGTCTTAAGTAGGTGGATCTCATCGTTTTCAGCAAGGGAACTGTTGTGCCTTCAAACAAGCGTTTGTTCACAATGCTTTCTGCATATATATCCATTAGTCGTGTGGAGGCTTGCTGGCGTAACGTGCAGCATAAAGCTCCCACAAGGAAGTGAATGAATGTCGTCTGGATGTGTTTTGATGCCGAAAATGTCTGTCTGTAGCACAACTGCAGTGCACAGGTTATGTAATTCTGAACAGGCATGCGGGATTTATCAATATTTCTATCTGTGGGTATATAATATGATGTAAGCTTAAAGCCTGTGAGGTGGTTGCATCAGCATGCTGAGACCTTTTATTAGAGGAAAGGATGTCAGATGTGGCAAAGCAGCATCAGCTGATACGGGTGATTTGGTAGTGTCACGAGTGTATCGTCGGTACTGCAAAACTCAAAAAGGTGCATCAATTAAATTCAATTTATATTCGAGACATCAAAATGAAACAGTGGCTATTAGCAAATTAGGTGACGTGTAGCCTTTCTTGATTAGTCTATGAAGTTGGTTTTGATGTTTAAGAGCTTTTTAGGGTTGATTAGGACAGAAGAATAATTCAGCAAGTAACCACCTTTAATTAATGTAAAAACAGGACGGGAACATTAAGGCTATTAGTCACAGCTGGGCCTGATAAAAGAGTGTCTGACAAAAGAGAAAAAAAGCAGCAGAAAATGTACATTTCACAAGCGGAAATTAGAAACGTTGATATCGTTCGATTTACATTACATTAATCTTTCCCCTAACTTTCACCAAGCAGTATACGTTATATTGTGTGCATTTCATTTCAAGTGTTTCACACACTGAAACAGGCGCCTTTAAATTTGGCATGATGTCATTTTCCATTTTTTTTTCCATCCTTGGTCACGTCATGCTTGTCTTTTACATAATGCACAACCTTCGCTACATCCTGCCCCATTATGTAGAAGTGTGAACCCTCAGCACATGAATAGTTAAGATGTTGCCAAGACCGGCAATATAACAAATTACCATCACAATTTAATTATGCATGCCGGAGCGCAGTTAGAAGTGTTTACAGATGAATGGCTGCCGCAACACCGTCGTGCTTTTTACGGATTAGCGTAGTGAGAGATGTGATGTGGATTAGTTAAAAGGATTATTACTAGTCGTGGTGCACCAGTGGACTACAAATAAAGAGTTTGAATATATATTTTTTTTTATTTGAATTTGAATGGGATGGAAACTTGCTGCTGTATCACAAGGAGAAGGATCTACAAAAGAAATGTCACCTCGTCCTACTTATTCTACTTCTGCCGTATGTGTTGTGGAGTTGCATTGTGTTAAAACCACCTACTGTAAACTCGGTCGCTCTCTTAAGTTCCCTCCAGACTTCCATAATAAACACATGGATGCATCACATGGACGTCCATCATAGTTCACAGACCGAATTCCAGCTTTGACGCAGTGTTTCTGGCTAATGATTAATTATTACGGATGTTGTTCGGCTCGTTTACGACCTTGCCTGGTCATCTGACCGCTGTACCGTAACACTGGACAAAATTTGATATTTGATTTTCTTAAAAATGTTGAACCTACCGTCTATAAGGACATGTAGTCGTGTAGTGCAGTACTATTCGTCTGACCCGGTGCATGCATGGTAACGCTATCGGTCAACAATATGTGCTGAAGACTGTCAGACCTGCAGCCCACTTCTCATTGCTGCTTGAACCTACTTTAGCCGCTACTTGCATAAAACACCTGAATCTGTACCGTAGAGCAAATTAAGTTGAGTTGCACTGTGGGTAATGTAGGCGTCAATATCAATGTCGGTATAAATTTTGATCCCCTTTGTCTGGTGATATATATATATATATATAGGAGTAAAATGCTAAATTGTTGGAGTAAGCATGTAGGCGAGTCATTATTTCTCACTGAATGAAAACACACAGATCAACTTATACTGTAGTAAATGTTAAAGTCAAACAATAAAAAACCCCAGAAAAACCGCAGCTGTGACTATTTCGTACTGTAGCCACATGATGTGGTCGCCTTTACTGTGTGCAGCGGTCTGCTTTCTGTGCCGATTTTCCCCAGATAACGGGACGTGATATATGAGGTCAGATAATATATATCGTGTCATTCGGCGCTCCGTATTTCATGTTAGGTGTAAGAAAGACTGAAGACCTCTCAGGTTAATAATTCACTACAGAGGAATGGGCGACGGAGGAGAAAAAGACAGAACAAATGAGAACGGGGAGCACAAAATGAGCAGGGAAACAAAAAAGATAAGTAGAGGAGGGCTGGAGGAGAAAGATGAGCCGATGATTAATAGATTAAAGATAAATAGGAGGTGGTAGGGAGGAAGAGGAACGGTCGACGGAGGAGGGATTTGTGAGAAGAGGGGAGGATGGAATGAAGAAGAGTTTAGTATGCCAGAGGCAGCAGCGGCAGCGTGGTGTCTGTGGAGAAGCCACATCCTCTGAAGGATGAATAGATCTATTTAGAGGGTCAGAAAGACACAAGTGTGTGTGTATATGTATATATGTGTATATATATAGTTGTTTGATTTAGGAGCACCTAATCTTCATTAGTTGAAAAGTTCTGGTTAATTATTCCTGATATTTGGACATTTGGGTGTCTTAGCTTTTCTCTTGCAGTGCCATCTGGTGATTAATCTTAATGGAACAGGCTAATGCATCAGCTAACACCTTCATTTAGGCTATTAGGTGACTCACACAACGCCCAGGCTAGCAAGAGGGGATGAAAGATGGTTTATTTAGCAGGGCTCTACAAATATTTGGACAGGAAGTCATTGTTTAATGTACCATCTCCATACGCTTTTGGAAGGTTTGAGGTTTACTCAACAGGTCAACAGACGTCTGGCAAATTAGTTGGATCACGGTTGCGTCAGTAACAAGAATATGGGTATATAAAAGTGGCACATGAGGGTAAAAACCACTTCGGCTTCCAGCGGATGTCTCTTAAATGATGAGATATATTGTGATTCTCGCAAAAAATAGATTTTTTTTTTCCATGCACAAGTAAAACTTGAGTTTACTTGAAGCTGAATATTGGCATTACCAGATTTAGTGGTACTATATTGTATCTGTGATTGTGAACACAGCCAAATATGTCAGACCTTTTGAGATTCACTGCAAATGAAAAGCGTAATACAAATTAAACGCAACTTTGCAGAATTATTTTCGCTCCTGTGTGCTATGAAGTCATGCTGACATACAGCATGCTGACATACACATGCTGTATGTAGAGAAAAGCACTTTCAGGACTTGACAAGTGGAATTTAAAAAGCATGTTATTTATGGAGAAATATGGTGTGTAGAAATGTAAAAGCGGGTAAGTGATTCATAATACCAAACCCTTAAGTGCAACACACACACTAGCCGTGTCACAGAGCACTGAATTATTTGGTGTGTGTGTGTCACCATTACACACCCACAGATGTGTCACACCGACAGACAGAGTCAAGGTACATTGCAGCGCTGATCTGTGGAGCCAATGCGATAACATTGCTGCTTTTATAGAGAAGTGAATCACCAAATTTGTGATGTGTGTGTGTGTGTGTTTTGTTGAACTTACTAGAGCCTGAATTAAACAAAATCAATTATGTGGTGGTGCATAGAGTATGTAGAGAAGCTCAGAGGCAGTTTTAATGGAAGTACGGCTACTTTAACGCGGTTAATACGGTACCGTCGGTATAAAAACCAATGACACTGCTTATGTTTTGACTGTAAAGCTGTCAGTGAGTTGCATGAAGTTAATGACACATTTAATTCCTCATTTAAAATTATACAGCACAATTAAAAAAAAAAAAAAAAAAAACATGCTTTCAGGTAAATTATGTTATTTTCTGGCCTTATAGCACTTTCCTCTCAATACTTCTGCTTATGTGTCATTTTTTTTGCTTTTTTTTTTTTTTTTCTAACCTTTTTATGTTTTAGTATATCTTCTTGAGGAATTGTCTGTGACTCCTCAGGGTGCTAAATTATGCCAGCATGGTATACATGATTAGCTGAAGGAATGCAAGTGCATCAGGGTGTGATTCATCCAACCTGCATCCAGTCTCTGCTCCACTGCCCCAGAGCCCGAAAGAAAGACACGTAACGCTTTCATCTGGTGTCGACGAAATTAGCCTCCATTTAAGAAACAGCAGACTTTAACGCTGCCAGCATGAAGTAACATTTCACAATGATAGCTAAAAACATCAAACATGAGGCTACAGTACCTCTTTTTTAAATTTACTCAGAAATTGCATAGGTTCACATCAGGGATACTTAGCACTGAAATGATTAGAGGATTAATAATCTGGATGTAAGAGAGAATATTAATCAGAAAATTTGATCACTTTGAAGACTTGTTTCTTACCTAATTTATCCCATTTGTTTATTATGAACTAAATTTCTTTTGGGTTATTTTCTATGCAGGATGTTTACTTGTAATGAAATATCTTTACATTGCTGTATTGGCACTTTATACTTAAGTAAAAGATTTAAAAATATATATATATATATCTGTGAACCACATGAGCAATTGGTTTTTCATTCGACAGGAACAGTCATCATTTCACCTTGATGACGGGATGAGGTTTACTCAAACGGACGTAAGAACCTGTCGCCCTCAGCTCTTCAAACAGCTAGTTCAACACTGAAGTGAACTATAGCTCATCTGATCTGATGTCTATTGTGTATCAAGCGTTTCATGGTCAACAGTAATCATTGTCTGTGAAAGACTACTGTACAAGTGCCTACAGTACAGTGTGCAGCTACCACAGAGCATCACTTTATATAAGAGCACAATCACTACTTCTTCAAGAGGCTCATTGACTGGTCTGTCAGTCATGCACACACACACACACACATAGCTGCAGACACATATGTGTGTGCATGAGTAAGTGTTTGAGAGTTTCAGACAGACATTCTGAGTTTTAATTACAAGTCTTCAATCTCTCTTCAATTACCTGTGAGGAGTTCATATAGGGCATTATTGAGACACAGCCTTCTTTCTTTCCCCAGACACACACACATTGACTGACTAACAGACAGTGGGAGATCAATGTACTGAACAACACAGGTAGCTCCTTTGTGTCGCTGTAGGCTGTTCAGGAAGTTGTCATTTAAAAGTTTGGTGTCTTGATCGTAAAACGTATAATTATTGATCTTTGACCGTTCATTATTTATGTATTCCGATTGGCTTTGCTTATTTTCAGATTTTCCTCTGGTTCTTCTTAAGGAGCATCTTAATAACCCTGCATCCTCTGCAAATTTTCAACTTCCCCTTTGCACCATATCTTTATTGATGTTGCCTTCTAACCAAAGCAGAAACCTAAACCTGTGCTCTTTTTTTTTTTCTTGTAAGTATTCCCCTAGCTGTAATAGCTCTAATTAGCTCTAATTAAAACCAATCACAGTCAATTTTATTTATATAAGCATCAAATCACAAAAACAGTTGTCTCATGACACTTTTCATACAGAGCAGACCTAGACAATACTCCGATTTACAGAGACTCAACAATTCCCCCATGAGCAAGCACTTGGCGACAGTGACGAGGAAAAACTCCCCTTTAACAGGAAGAAACCTTGAGAAGAACCGGACTCTAGGTGGGCGGCCATCTGCCTTGACCGGTTGGGTTGAGAAAGACAGAGAGAGAGAGAGAGAGAGAGACAAAGAGATGCACCAGTAACAACAATAATAATAGTAGAAATATGACTACTAGTAATGACTATACTAATAACAGAAATATAATGAATAATAATAATTTAGTGATAGTAATATTAATAATAGTAGCAGTGGGCTTTAAGCAGGTCCATGGCTTGATTGAAGATCAATGCCACACCAATCCTGATCCACAACCCATCATCAAATAATCATCCTTCCACTACGCGACATATAGCAGAACGGTTGCTAAGCAACACACATATGCAGTGAAAAGCACAGGGCTAATCAAACGTGCTTAAAGGTTGAAGTGACTATTAACATTTTATCTGTTTATCGCTGTTAATTGTGCAATTGTTAAAGTACTGTGTTCAATTATCAATTGAACTCCCAGTAAATAAAAAAATCCCAACAAAATTTGACATTATGAAACTATTCCTTTGGCGCAGTAATATGTTATGATATGGTCACAGGTGTGAGTTTGTAATATATTTTGAAATGGGTTTGTAGGCGGCGCAGCCAATGGTGATTTAGGACCAGCACTATTCATTTTATAATCTGGATTATAAAGTGCAGAGAAGCTAATATAGGAGAATATGATCTCTTTCCTTGTTCTTGTCTGAACATGTGCAGCAACATTCTGGGCCAGCTGGAGAGTCTTTAGACAGTTATTGGGCCTGATAATAAAGAATTGCAATAATTATGCCTGGAAGTTAAAAAAAAACATGGATTTGTTTTTTCTGCATCTTTTTGAGAAAAGATGTGCCTGATTTTAGCAATGTTGCATGGGTGAAAAAGGCAGTAAGAGCATATCCTGATAACAAAGATAACTCCCAGATTCTGGTGCTGCAGGCCAAAGTAATGGCATCCAGAGTAGCTCTATCATTAGATAGGGTGTTTTAAGGTGTTCATGGCACTATAACTTCAGTTTGTCTGAGTTTAGTAGGAGAAAATTGCAGGTTATTCTCGGAAGTTTAATTTACTGGTTGGTTTCATTTGGCTTTATTGATAAATATAATGTTGTATCATCTGCATAACAATGAAAAGTGTTTCCTATATAATATTGCCTAAAGGAAACATTACAGCTACTTTAAATAATTGTGGTACAGTACTTAATTAAAGTCTAAATATATATCAGGTTTCACAGTTGTTTCTAAGGTTTATGTGTTTCAGGATAAATCGGTTACCGGGTGAGAGCAGGAGGTGATGAAGTCTGGTTATATCCAGTAATTACTCAAAAAGCAAAGTGGGGAAAAAAACAGAAGTTCAAGAAATAACTACTAAAAAATAGATGTACAGTTTGGGCAAATGTCACAAAATAAGCAAAGTTATGTTTATTATATTTCAGTGTACACTGCAGTTGGAGTCCGAGCAATTACTGCTGGGTGAATCTCATTAGTAAATCTCTCACTAATTTGATAAACACCTATTTAGTATTTTAAGAGGGGTAGCACTCACCAAGCAGATGAACAAAAAATGCCCGAAGCCAGTTGCACCATGAACAGAGAAATAGAAATAGGAAGGAGATGATTAGTGATTTTACAAAATGGAGATGATAACTCGTATGATTAGATGGAAAAAAAGAGCAGGAAAAAAACAGACATTATACGCTGAGAATTGTGGGTACCCATATATAGTTATATACTCAAGATCCTATTATATGAGATTCTATTATATGGGAAAGATGAAAGGAAAGAAGAAGTACAAAATGCAGGCTGGGTAAATTTGAGGATTTCTAGACATTGGACATTGATAAAGCAAGAAAATAATCAGTTTTTTATTTTGTGGGATGCAGTGTGAAGAGGAGCGAATGACACTGTGATTTAGTTCTGTCGCTTTGTGTATAATAACAACTATTAAATAGATTTGAGCTGTCCGAAAAAAACGATTATAGTTGAGCAAAAAAAACCAGACATTAGCAGGCATATTTTCAGTGAAATAATGACACTAATTATCTATTTCCATCAGGTATATTTGACATTTGTAAGAGCTGTCACTTAATGGGGGTGTGTGTGGGGGGGGGGGGGGGGGGGGGGGGGGGGTGGCAGAAATTGTCATGAACTAATCAATACAATAGCTAAAACATATGCGCTCATACTCATCTCAACATATGACATCTGATCTCCTAACGGGGGGGGGGAATTAAAACCGCCTCTGCCCTTCACGCTCCACTTTGGAAAGACGATATGCGTCGGGTGCATTTCATCATAATGACATCATCTGACCGAGCTTCACATCAATGTGTCGGGAGTCAATTAGAGTTCACATAACCAACCAATAATCACTGAGATAAAATCAGGAGTACAAACCCAGTTAGTGAGTTTAGTGTTGCACACACACCGGTCCTGGATCCTTTGATCAGTAGTCTGTCATGTCATTAGAGCCGTCACGTCTCATATTTCCTCTTTGTGTTACATTTAAAAATGACCGTGGGTCTGCATATAAATGCCATTGGTTTTTATCTCACCCTTCTTAAATATCTGTAATGTAGTGTGGCTGTAACTCACACTGTCAGCTGTCAGAAAATCGCTAGCTGGAGAGATTGCATCCCAACTGTCTCTTAAACCCTCTTATGCCTTCTGTCCCCCTGCCGGCAAAATTCAGTTTCACTCCCGCGGCGCCACATGCCTTGTTTATTTATTTATTTATTTATTTATTTTGTAAAGCCTTCATGCTCCCTGTGGATGATCAGCCACAGTTGCTTGACAGTTGCCTCTGACATGTGCAACATTGTTTAATCTGAAATTAGCCCGTAACATCCTTGACAGCCGGGGGTTGTTGTTGTTGTTGTTGTTGTTGTTGTTGTTGTTGTTGTTTTCAGTATCAGGAGCAGAACAGGCTTGTGTACAAGCAAGTCTGGTCAGCCTGGCATTTGACTTGATTAGAACTGATGAAGCTTAACGTGTGTGTGTGTTGGTAATAGCATCTTAAAGATTTGGATGACAGCAACATTTAAGATTAATGTCATTGGAATTTATTGATCATTTTTTATTAATCATCACATTGTAGAAATCTTCTGCGATCATATTTCAAGGTGTATGATTTGTATTTTTAGAGCCTGATTGGAAAATGCATGTATTTGCATGCACATTATTCAAATGTATATTATATGTAAGCTACTGCTGTTCAGATATGAATTACACAAAGGACACAATCAAGTTGGTTTTTTTTAGCACATCTTTTTATTTGCATAATAAAAGTCAGCACCTCTCTTTCTCTGCCCTTTTCCATTAGTTTTATTTGTCTGCCGAGACACTGCTCCTAAATTAATTTCAGATAAGAAACGCACACAAATATTAAATTTAAAAACTTGCATTGTAAAAGAAAGAAAAGCCTTATATCATCTCACATCACACCCAGTTTGATGCAGCACCTGTTGCTTGGATTGTTACCCGAGGAATCAGCGATGTTTAAGCAACGTGGTTTTTTCAAATTATCTGTCCAAAGATAGCACAGCTCATTGATTAAGACCTAATTTATGTATAAACTCTAGATGCACTGGACATCTGTTAAACTAAGCACATTTGAAGGATCTGTTGGCACCCTCCAAGACAGCCTGTTAGGGCCGTCTCTTTTGACGATCCCTTTCAAATTCAGATGACATTTTTGGATGAGATGAGTGTATGTTAATGTCAGTCAAAGGAATAAAGTGGGTGAGGAAACGTGTCTCTAAGCAATAGATTGATTTGGTGGCGTTATTACTCCTTTTTAATGTTATCTTATTTGATGTCTTCAGTGTTTATTTAACTGGGATTAATTCATTTTAAACGACAAACATTTCAGGACTGGAAAATTCAAAAAATGGATACCAAAACAAATAATAAACACTGGCGACTATTTGAATTATCTGACAAGAGAAAAACAGGCTCGCGAAAGCAAATGGTGATTCTGGGAATTCATCAAGCAAATTAATTATTGACAGAAAATGTGCAAACTGTCATATTCAGATGCACACACACACACACACACACACACACGCGCACACACACTCCTTTTGTTTGTTTTATTCAAACATTTGGTACAAAGTGCTGGTTTGTGTTTGCCCACACATTTGTTTGAGCACCAAATGCTGCAAAACAATATTTTGGGTAAACAGTCCTCTTCCCATTACCTTCATCCAAATCAAAGTCAAAAAGAGATTTTAAAAAGACACACACATGCACACACACACACACACACATACATACACACAATGCTGCTGCTCTGTGTCTTGTAGCTGTATATTTCCAGAGCTTGTTTATTTCATGTGCAGCTCACCAGTCATGAATTATATTATTATTATTTAAGTTGCTTTACCAGTGTAAAGTTACTTTAGTATTACCAGTTAATCTTCTACAGTAAGTCGGTCAATCACTTCTGCTCCTGTCACCACTTTACTAGAATCAACATCATCACTTAATGCATCCAGGACTTTGACTTCTTTTCAGCAACTTATTGACTGAATATGTTTTCTTTCGTAGGTTTTTGTATTGAACGTGTATCTTTCCAACGGCAAATATCTGTATGTTGTTGTTTTCGTTTTTTTCATTACTACAGCTATTTGTGCGTATTTCAAATTCATCCCATTGATTAAATTTTAGATTCCGCAGCTTATTAATAATTCATTCTTGCGATCAGTCAATAATGTTCACATATCATATCATCTTGTACAGAACATGCACAATAAACATAAAGAGCGTTTTGTGTTTTCTAAAATACTGTTTTACATAAAAAAAATGTCAATGCAGCTTTTTTTTAGTGTTAAACCAACCAGTGTGAGCATACATGTATATATTTAAAGGTAAAAACACAATAGTGAGACATCAACAATGAGCAACTTGACAAGTCGTACATTTTAAGAAACGTTGACGTTGCAGACGTTGCCACACTGTCTCCTCCTCGGCTCTTCATTGCTCTTCAAAAAGTCCTTCAGCCGCTTTGTCACTTGAGCCTAAAAGTGTCGTTTTTGGGCTTTTAGGACCCAGGAGATTTGTCTTCATGCTCAGAGTTAGACCCGCTCACGGTGGTTTGTTGTAACTGTCGTAATGGAAAAATCATAATCAAAAGACCACTGTTGCAGGAATAAACTCACTGACGCTTTCAGATATTCTTAATTTACAGTATATTGCTTGGCAACAATTTACCGGGTGCCATATTTCTCCGCTGTTGTCATGGTGTTTTTAGTGGTTTTCACATATGGCCAGGTCTGCATTGTTCTGCGGTGTGGGCAGGAAGCAGAAGCTTAAGTGGTGATTTCTCACCTCGTCCTACGTTTCTCATTGTGCTCTATATCTCTTCCTATTGACAGAAGGGGCTGGACAGATTTAGCTTTGCACATAATTCAGTTGGTATTAGATCTGACAAACAACACATTGTCATTTTTTACTTTTTTTTTTTTCTATTCTTGGCTATAGTTTTTTACCTACAGACATGGTTTTAATCTTTTAATAACACCTCCTGTGAGATTCTACCTAATATATCTCTAAATAGAAATGCAAAGACATGTGAAACGTTGTACATGAGCATGTTTGGAGACTGAGCAGTGCTGGCTCCAAACTAAATGGCTCCGAGTTTGGTTTATTTCAATAGCTGTTTTGCAGACTATATAAAAAAGATCCAGTATGATACATGTACCTGTATTTAGGTCACTGCTTTGAACCTTCAATGTCTTTATCTTTCCCACACTTTTTTTTTTTCTCCACACACTCATGAGCACATATGCTGCACGAATGCAAAAGCATGCATACACTTTCATATGTATTGGGTCCATGCCACAGGGGATAAAACTCCCCGGGAACCTCCCCGAGCAATCAGTAGTAGCAATCACCAACGGCAGCCTAGAAGAGGGAAGGCAGAGTGAAAGAGTAGAAGCATCTCGGCCGCAGTTTAAAAACCGTCTGTTGCATTTTATAGCTCCTTAACCAGACTTTCTGTATCGCTTGTGACTCTGCAGCAACAACAGAAAACTTCAAAGAATTCTGTTCATGATGTTCGGTAAGGTGTAACGAGATGTCACCGGGCAAAAACTAAGAGGGGAAGTTAACGAGAAGAGTAATTAAGTTATAAAATCTGAATTTAGGATGCAGAAGGAAGGAAGGAATAGATAGACTTTTGGGGGATTTGTCCACACTCCAAAACTGTCCGGTTTGGAATTGATCCTTCTTTCCTCTGCCCCAGTGAAGCAGAGATACAGGATCAGCCTCGCAGCCTTTGCACTGGGACACTCAGAGCCATCTGTGTGTTCAGCACTGGTTCAGCACTCTGTCAGAGGCTGCATAATCATAATGTGTGCGCTGGTGTATTGTGTTGGTGTGCATTCTCAAGTCCTCACAGGTTTTGAATTTGTCCTTTCGCCACATGCTTCACATTTAATATCAAATGATTCATCTCTTAGTACTAGTTACTGCTAAGAAATGAGGAGGAGGCATGTTTACAGTTTTGGTTTTCATTCAAAAAAAAAAAAAAAAGGTCAAGGTTTGCTTTACTTGCAGAGCCAAGACTCTGACATATGTTGAATTATTTTGATCTAAGAAAACAGTTTTAAATGTGTGGAGAAAGTTCATAAAGATACTTCACTAAGTATTAATTAGGGTCAGCCTCTAGCTCACAGGCGAGAGCAGCCTTTGCCGGAGGAAATGGGTGAGGGTGCGAGGAAGGGAAACGGAAAGTAGGAAAGATGACCAGGGAAGGGTGGATGTGAGCCAAAGAGGCATTCAACATTTAAGAGAAACAAAACAGTCAAATGATGGTAGCATCGTGAAAGACAAACTGTAGTTGGTCTTTTTTTTAATGCTTTCATGTACTCGTGTCTTTGGCAGTTCATTGTCACATTAATGACCAACCAAAGCCAATAACCAAAATATATAAATATATGGTTGATTAATTTATACCTGATGGCATTAGATAGAATAGAGGATGACAACTTGGCTCTCGCTAATTAAATTTTTTCAGTAATTTCATAACGGCTTCAGTCGCTCTTCTAGTTGCTGATGTCTGATGTGTTGAACGCGAGCTGGTTGTTTGTGAGGTGAAAACTGTACCAACGTGTTTAGGTTATTCAACAAGACCTTTCTGTAGCTGCGTGCTGTAGAGGCAATCGCTCTTACCGGTGCGGTTAATGGAGTTAAATGATTTGAGAATTGGTCGGAGATTAAATTTGGAGTCGTTGTCATCACTCTTGTGTTGTACACGAGCATCAACAGCGCACAGGTCTTACAAGTTATAAAGTTATTCCATCTTTATTAGCTGCTGACACAAATTTATGAGTTACAGATAAGGAAGAAATGTGGCTTTTCATTCCTGTCAAGAAAATGAATTAATTTATGATCTCTCAATCGTTTGAATGTTAAACAGGAGGAAATAATGAATTGATTAAAGATATTACCTCGCATTTCTACTCATTTCACCGTGTGGTTTTCTAGAAAAGTAGTCGTGCTCGCTGTGCGAATATTCCTCTCAGGATTCACGCATGTTGACACCCTGCTATTATACAAGGATGAGTGTCTGACATGTTAATTAGTAATAAAATCATTATCTCCTCAAAAGGTATCTTGGAAAACACTACAGACCAGGTGCACTGTTGAGAGTGGGCACAGTGGGTTCATTGGTACATGGAAGAGGAGGAGGAACAATAAATGAATTGGTTGATTAATAGTACTGAACGCATCATAATACATGATGAGAATACATATATTACAACACATATGGTAAAGTATGCTTTTGCAGAATGACAAAAAAGTATACTGGCACTACATGTATGTCACAGTGCAGGTTACCAGCCCAAAAAAAAACATCTGAAGTCACAAGATAATTAACGATGGAAAAAAAAAGAAGGAGGTTGTTTGGTTAAACTACTGTATGAATAAGGAATTTACCAAATTGGCCCAAATACAAGGTGACCCTGATTATAAGATGACCACACAGTATAGTCAAATACTCACACACTCTCGCTGTCAGGTTCTCGGAAGCTGTTAAAATAATTTTATCTGGCAGTTAGTATTTTTTATTTTTTGTAAACTGTTTGTCTTTTTGAGCTCCTCATCATCTGTGACAGTGCTAACTGTCATCTTGACAGATTCAGCCTGCGGTCCATGTCAGCAGTAAAGACGTTGAGAGATGCTTTGGACTTGTGTCTCCTCCTTCCACTCGTTTCCTCCGCGGTAGAAAAACACATTACACAAGCCAAACTCCTGCAAGTTAAATTGAGTGAACATTGAGACTACAAACAACCTGTAATAGTTTCTTGAGTGGTTTTTTCACCCGTACTTTATCTGTTCAAATATAATATCTGATGTTGTCAACATATAAATGTTTAGACCTCAAATATAAGACAAACTGTACATTTTTAACCACAATTGCCAGAATATGACATTGTCCTGTATTTGTGCCTATATGTTACGTCTTATTTTTCCCCACATCTACACTGCATCCATCCATCCATCCACCCATCCATCCATCCACCCATCCATCCATCAATCATCTATGAAGTATCTGGGCGTCCACCATGTAGCATATCAACTCTCACACAGCTCAGACTATGCTAATGTGGCACTTGTGCTGACATAAACAGTCTGTTTTCTGTTTGCATGGCTTAGCAGACAAAGAGTGATGCCCCTTTACCAACCTCACACGTGCCCGGCATCTGTTTTCCTCAATCCTCCAGCTCTGGTTTTTGTAGTTTGTTTTTGCATCAGTGATTACATTTCCAGCCTGTATGCAGATGTTGTATATGAAGAGATGTTTTTTTTTGTTGTGCTTTTTTTTTCTTACAGCTGCAGAAATCTGAAGAAGTTTGTCTAAAAGCTCTTGACCTGCAACAACCTCCATCAAGTTGTATTTTTTTATATTGCACTACAGAGCTGACAGCCACCCCCATTAAAGATGAAACCACATTGTTGAAAATGCCTTATGGCAAGCCAGAAATACTGTACAGCAGTAAAATCTTTTGCTTTTAGGTTGCTACAGGACACAAACAGAATGATTAAGAGTATTTTAGCAGCAGCAGCAGGCTGACATTTGAATATCAGCCCCATAACACCTGTGTCAGCAAATGTCTGGCAAATAAATCACATTCAAAATGTTCCTTCTTATTGCTTTCATGCAGCTGCCTGACATATTTTATACAACCATGGAGCGACTTGTTTTTTGTTTTTTTTTCCTAGTTGACCAATCCTCTGCTTTGGCGTAATGAGCAAAATATACTGCAATACAAACAATATAATTATCTCAATATTACACTTGCTTGTGTTTTGAGTTTTTTCATATCGCTTCAATTTATGGAGTGCTCCTGGCTCGCTAAATTAATGGCTTCCCCCTGAAATTGGACTCGAATTTATTCTGAAAGCTTCACATGAAAATTTCACGTCTATTCCAATCTTGCCGAGTCAGTCTATCCGTCAGTCGTCTAAACAGCCAGCGCCGCATTGTATCGCCTCGTAAGGCTGTGTGCATTTACTGAAAATAGTGTTGGTGAGAAGAAAATAACAGAAACAATATTAATAATTCATCAAAATCATGAGACGGGGGAAAAAAAAAAGAAGAAACAAGAGGAGATAAGTCCCAGATAAACAAACCCTCACACTGCGTATCTGAATACAGTTTTTGTGCAAACAAGAGAGGCCTGAGACCTGCAGGCTTTGTAGTCGATGAGAGGAGCATCTGTAGCTCACAGCGCAGGGGGCAGAGAGAGATCGGTTTATCACGAGATGTGCTGGTATTGGGATTGTTCTCCTCCCTCCTCTTCTCTCTCTTTTTCTTTTTTTTTTCTCACAATGCAGCACAATGGTGATGAATATTTTTGACTTCCAAATATATTCACAGTGATTTCTTGCTTGATACAGGTCGTTTTTTTTTTCTCGTTTCATCTCGTTGTTTTGGTTTTACCATCCGCAACTCCGTGTCTGTTGGATATAAACTGTGAGCTTAATATGTCAGTGTTGTGTTCACTGTAAAAACATTTAATATGCAGAAAATCTCAAGAAGCATTATATGCCCCCTTTAAGGAAAGATCGTCTTAGTTAAATATTTAAAAAAAAAAAGTCAAAATTGATGTGAAGCACTTCCTGAAAAAAATGTTTCCAGTGATTATAATCCAGGCAGCAATTACATTTTCATTTGGCAAAAATACTAGTATATAAACCCAGTAGAGCTGCAAGATTTTCTCAAGATTAAACCTTGACATTTCTTTAAAGAGGAGCCATAGGGTGAAACACACACACACACACACACACACACACACAGGCACATCGCGTGTCTGCATCATGTTTGTTTGGCAGATGTGAAATGACACCCGTCCACACCACAGCACAGGAGTCGTGCTGACAGAAGAAGTATTCATCATTGCCACTTATCTGGAGAGTTAAACGCTCATTGACGCTGGGATACGGGGTGATGGCCTAACCTGATTGATTTCACTTGTGTCAAGGTGCCATTGGTGTGTGGGCTTATGTAGAAAAACAACCTTTGGCCTGTTTATACGTTGACCCTGTTCTGACAGGTTCACTGGATGAGTGACATCATACCAACTGTGTTAGCTGCAGCAAAGCTCGCTCAGGCTTCCAGAGAAGTGAGAGGATGAAGGAAAGCAGAGAGGAGGCAGAAAGATCAGATTACCTTGAGAGATGCTGATGATCTCCTCTCCTCTCTTTTTCTCTCTCTCTCTGTCTCTCTCTCTCTCTCTTTATCTCTGCATGGCTGGAAATGAAAGAGCATGTTGAACAGGGAGGAGAGGACAGCTGCTGATGGAGAGGAAACAAAAGAAGTGTTTTGTCCTTGCTCTCTCCTCCTCCTCCTCCTCCTCCTCCTCCTCCATGCATTCCCTCTCTCTGTCTTCCCCATCCTCCTTCATTCCTATCCATGCATTTTCTGTTCTCTCTCTCTGCCAGTCCGTACTTACTCCCTCTGTCTCACCTGATATCTTTCCCTTAGCTCCCTATTTCTCCTCCTTTCACCTCCTCCTCCTCCTCCTCCTTCTCCTCGTCCCTTCAGCATTCTCCTCATCCCTCTCTTCTTTCAGGTCTCTCAAAGCACTCTGTTGAAATGGGATCTGTCACTGTGTCTTTGGAGACAGATGGAGTTGGGTTGCCAAGGGTTTCAACCCAGCAGAAAAGCAAAACTGCAGTTACATCAGTTAAATCAGCTCCCATTTGAGCCACAGCCAAAGTCCGAGCAGTGTGTGTGTGTGTGTGTGTGTGGGCTTTGAGAGAGTTTCTACCAAGTATTAGAGTTTGGTTGTGATGGGGAATGAGAAAAGTTGAAGCAGAAGTTTTT
Source organism: Pampus argenteus (assembly GCA_036937835.1). Taxonomy (NCBI): domain Eukaryota; kingdom Metazoa; phylum Chordata; class Actinopteri; order Scombriformes; family Stromateidae; genus Pampus; species Pampus argenteus. The sequence continues at coordinate 16,106,953 of CM072875.1, forward strand.
CCATGGTTGATGTTTTCAAGCATGAATCATGTGTTAACTGTTAAATTTTGGCGCTTTAACACAATGCTTTCCTCTTTAATCTGCTATAAGTGCTGCACTGTGTGTATAATCATGTTAGTAGTTAGTATATCCCTTATTTGGTGCTTTATATTATCATTTTATATTAATTTTATTATATGTTCAGTATGGTTCTGTTCTACCAGTGAGACCTTTTAATAGCCTGCTAGTACTTCACATCTCTACAGTTCAGGTCAGTTCAATTAAGCTACAACAAATAGGAACTAACATACTGTAAATATCTGTAAATCAGCGGACTGAATAGCAGTCTTTATCAGTGACTGCTGAGTGCTGATTTTAGCTTCAACTCAAAACATAAAGCATTAATGTTAGTTAATGTTAGTATGCTGCTGCTGAGTTTACTCAATAAGGTAAATGTTCCTTTTTGATTTTTCTGGACTGCAGAGCATGTTTTATCCTAGAAGTAGAGCAGGAGAGACCTCAGGTGTGGGGAAAGACCTCACCAGCCTGTCCGGGCGGGGCAAACACAACCAGGTGGAGAGATTAAAAGCCTCCCTCTGTCTTTATTTTTTTTGTCACAGTCTCTCTAGTTTTGTTTTTCCTTCGTACCTCAGGGTGCTTTAAGCTGCTCTGCATGCTCCGTGTCTACCTGCTACTCCACCTAAATAACATCCCCTGTTGTGAGTAGCTAGAAACCAGGTAGTCTTTAAATGAATGAATGAATGTTCATAAATGTAAATGTACAGCAAGACGGTTAAAGAGCAGATAAAACAGACTGAAACAAACAAGTGGCAGGCCGTAGTTTAAGTGAAGACGCCCACACTGTCAGCTCAGAGTTATTGGTGCCTCATGTTTCTCTCAATCAGGACTTTTAGTCGAGATGTTGGCTTCTTTTTGGCTTCTTAAAGCGATGCCCTCTGGAGTAAATAAGGGTCTTATTTATTTTATCAAATTACGTTTGGTTCATTGTGCTGCTGCTGCTGCTGCTGCAGTTGTTGTGAGTTTTAAGACTTCAGTAGTCGTTTTCCTTTCCTCGTTTCCCTAATTTAGCTAAATAACAAAAAAAAAACACAAAGAAAGAGAGACCATATGGCGCAGAGCTGCAATTTCTCCTGTTCATATCTTGTAGCTGGAAGGACTCAAAATTAAAACGTATAGCTTTCACTTTAACCTCACAGTCATTAAGTCATTTTACACCCAATGTAATTACAATGGAGTGCAAAATTATTGAATAATGAGCCTCTTTGCAAGCACTTTCAGAGGTCAAATTAAGCTATTTACTGTAGTGAAGAGGAGTTTTTTTTTTGTTTCAGTGATAATTTAATGGAGGATTACACTCAGTTTGAGGATTTTAGATCCATTTTTAATGAGGATCCTCTTAGTTGTTTCATGGCGTACACAGTTTAATCTCTTGCACAATTTATCTTCATTTGAAGTACATAACAACTCCGTCTCTGTGGGCACATCTCAGTTCCCTTACTTGATTGCTCCTCACTCCTTGTTTGACCTGAATCTATCTGATCATGAAGGCCATTCCTCGTCTCTTATTATCGCTTCAGAGGAGCGATGATCGAGGAGCGGGGACGGATCCTTGAGGAGGCATGAGCAAGCAAGCCTTTATTTCGCCTGATCGACGCGCTCCTTTTATTATAAATCTGTCAGTAATTGGACGCTGCGGCTGATTAGGCTGCTTCGATACTACATTGCTGCTGTTTATGCGAGGAAAAGACGCCAGCGAGGGGAAACACAGATTAAAAGTAAAATATTTGTAATGTACTGTAACTCTTTTGTTTTCGTATCACTCATCAGAATAATAAAAGCCTCCCTATTAGCTCAAGACATTTTAGTTGGCTGTCTACAAAGCACTAAATGCTCCTCTTACATTTCTGCCCTCACTATTAAAGAGATCTTCTGACCAAAACCTTTTTGTCTGTTGCAAGATCTAATCTTTCTCAGCAGCTGCCCAAAAACTACAGCGTTTGATTTCCTTTCAGTCTTACAACACTTTAAAGATTCAACCTAATTTGTGTTCGCGTGTGTTCACTTGTCCCTCCGTTTGCCACCTCCGTCTTCACATCTTGGCATGACTGCTTTGAATGAATTTCTTTCAGGACGTCAGATCCACCGGGGGGTTGTGTCTGATGTCTGATGTCTCTGTGTGTGTGTGTGTGTGTGTTCAATGTTTGCATCCACACAGAGTTGGACGTATTTAGTTAGTCTTTAATGGTGATGGACTGAAGAAAGAAATACCAGGGGGACAAGAAGGAAAGGAGATTAAAGCAGAGGAAGATCAAGACGGACATGAACAGAGGGACACTGATACACTGTCACTGATACTCAGGTGGATTCATGTGTGTGTGTGTGTGTGTGTCAGCTGTGTGCTTTTACACACATGCAAAATACACACACACACATGCAAGATCAATGTACAGACAGTCAGTGGAAAATGTGTGCCTGATATGGACAGCTGCCTTTTAAGAGTACTTTCTGCTTTTTAAATGACTAAGAATCAAACCTGCTTGGTCCGGCCAGAGTAATCACATAAGTGATTACTGTATATTATATTTCATTTAAGCTTAATGTTTATTTTATTTTTATCGTGGATAAAACTGAGACAGAGATCGAAACATGTAAGTTCATTCTAGTAAATTCACTAAAACATGGCGGTATATTGCATTTTAAAGCTGCCTTGTTCTCCTGGTTAAAATATATCTCACAGCTCAGTTATTGGACCAATGATGAATTAATTTTATTCCCGGTCGAAGTGCCCTGGCAGCATAAACGGTTGAGTGTGATCCTCTGGCAGCCTGAACCAGCTCCCTGCACCATGTCATGTCTGTCCACCCCGACCGCTCCAAACAACGCAGCGCTCTCACAGCATCATGACCTTGGAGTCGTCATGTGCTTGGCTACGGATGTTTCAAAATACTGACTCCTCTGAGAATAGTGTTTGTAATGTGTGTGTGTGTGTGTGTGTGTGTTTCTCAGTATAATGTGCCAGCTGGGCAGTGGCATTGAGACCTGTAGTTCTACCGCCAAACACACACACACACATGCTTACATACAGTACAGAGAGACTCATGCTGGCATGCCAGTGTTGTTTCATCTACCAGTCATGCAGGGTAGGGCCAGATTTCATATCATGTAATGGGAAGAACAGTGCTAATCATGCCAAACGCAGCATCTAGGGGCACACACACACACACACACACACACACACACACAGACCCACAAGTTTCCCGTACGAAACATTAGCTTTCCCTCCAAAGCTGATGTCCCTAGATTACTTGGAATCGGTTAATTCCAGATTAATGGGATGATGATAATCGAGGGTGCCAGAAGTACAGGGTCCAAGGGGCAATAGAGTGCTGCAGGGATCAGTCCTAAAACACAGAAGAATCAGTTAGATGGTGAGATGCCTGAAATGAGATATGTGCTTAACACAAGTTTAAGGCAACGTCACGCAGGTCTGCATTCACAGCCTCTGTTTTTGTGTATACTTGCACTACTAAGAGGTACGCTAAGAGGAGGTAAACAAGCAATAAATGCTCACAACTGGTTATAATTAGTATGTGATGGAATCGACTGTATTGTTATTAATGCAAATGTGCAAATGAGCGCATAATGCACAGCTAATTAGAAACATTTACAGTAATATTACTGCAGTGTTTCGAAACACCGTCTTCCTGTCAGTGGTGCTGCGTTGTCGTGGATTTTCTTCATTTTGTGTTTACATTATGTTTCTCTCTGTCTCCTTCGCTGCCTTCATTCTGTCTTTGCCTCTATTTATTCTCCCGCTGTTGTCTGTATCTCACACTTCTTCTGTTTCTTTCGTTCAGCCTTTTGTCCACCTCTCGCTCGCGCCTGATTTTCCTGCCAGGGTACAATGTTGTGTTACATCCTTTCTCTCCATCTGTTTCTTGCCCGCTTACTTCCAACCACTTCCGATTTAGAACAAAAACACACCAGCGAACACACTGCGCACATGAATCCGGGCCATTAAATGCTCTTTGACTTGCTTGTTTGGTTAATGGTGCAGGACATTGGTATTGAATAAAGCCTTGAATAGTTACTTATGAAACTACTGTCACTTCAGAAATAGCAAAGACCTTTTCAATCAGTCTTATAATAATGCAGCCGTGCTCATAATACTGCTGCTAAAGGTCTTATATCATGTCATTATTGGAGGCCCCCGCTGGTTCTGGAGGATATTCTCCCTATTTTAAATTCCCATTTGAAAGTTTTAATATTTAATCTTATCATCAGTGTTTCTCAAGATATAAACAACAACATCTTCTGTATAATTCAACAAAAAAAAAAAAAAAAACATTCAACACTGTAGGTTAATTTTGTGGCCATCACTTGAAATGATTTCAGCTTTGGGAATTGATTTAAGCTGCTGAATATATATTTCGTTGTTACTGTTACGAGCACACGCAGCAGAAGTTTAAGCAACAGTTTTGATGTTACTGAAATGTATCTCTGGAGTCATGGTTGACTTCTCTCCTTACATCTTTATATACACAAGCTTGTATATCTTGATTTTTTTTTTTAAATCAAAGAACTAGATATTTTCTAACACAGATAAAAAAAGATCATCTCTCCCACCCTGTATCAGTACACTATTACATCCCTAAAATCCCTGTAAACCGCCCTCACATCAAGGATCAATCTGCCATGTTTTGACCAGCAGAGTGACCTAAAATGTGAAGGTGAATGGGTCATCTTCTGAAAATCCTCTTTAAAACTATTTGCAACTTTTTTTTTTTTTCTGCCACCCCGTATCTTATTGTTCTTGTCACCATACATTATATGGTGATGGCATCACTTGACCTGTGGATGATGTGGATGCCATATCATCTCTGTCGGTCCTACTTTACTACTTCTAGTAGTAGTTCTAGTATTACTTCTAACCATTTTATTTCACTGCAAGAGATGTACAATTTTAATACTTTTTTTTTTTCCAAGGTTACATGCAGGGTAGGGCCAGATTTCATTTCGTATCTTTTATAAATGCAGTTATCACGGGACTGTTTTTTTTTGTTTTTTTTGTTTTTGTTTGATGAAATCTCTCTTTGTTGTCCTCTTAAGGAAACATCAGCACATGATGTTTGCGAGATGGATGTAGAACAGCAACCCTTTTTGATTCAAGAATGGACCGATTTCACATGATCCTTTGGTCATCTGGTTGATATTTAGCAGCAGCAGCAAGGCTCACAACAACACAGCTATCAGTTTTTTGGATGTCGCAGCACGCTCTACGCTTTTTTGTGCTTGCCGTTTGTGAGCTGTGAATACGCCACTGTTAACCCTTTATCTCGTCACACACACACACATACTGGGTGCCGTGCATAAATACACACGCGTACAAACAGATGATGGATGTTTCGCGTGTCTGGATACCGATAATCCTCTGATCCAGTAAATTCACACGAACACACACACACACACACACGCAAACAGGATTTCATACTTGCAGCTTTTGCCTCTAATGATTTTAAGAGGATATGTTCACGATGAGTACTTGTGAAAAGAGGTGATAAGAGAAGAGTAGAATCAAAACAGAGAGACACAAAGAGCAAGACTGAATGAAAGTTAAAGATCTCATACAGTGAAAGGTTTTATACAAGTAGTTTCCTCCCTCTCAGTCCCTCCTTTCTATCACATCTCTTTCTCCATCTCTCTTTTTTGTCTCTTTTTCTACCCATCTCTCTGGAAGAATAGCAACTACAGCCCATGGTTGGTAGAGGCACTTGTAAATGATTGAAAGAAAGACAAAGAGAAGAAATGGACAGGATAATAAGATTCAGAGAGCTGAAAGTCTGTATTGTCGCAGAGTATGTGTCAGTGGGAGGCAGGAGAGGAGAGGAACAATCTCTCTCCTTCTTTTCTCCTTCCTCCCTGTTTTTTTTTTATTCTTTTCATTTTCACTTTGCCCAGCTCTCGTTGCTGCAGTCATCCTGAGGCCACAGAGCCAAACTCAATTATAACTCAAAACTTTTCCCTGAAATCTGACGCTGGCAGTTGTCACATAAGTAACATCAAGGCACAAAAAGTCTCAGAACAGGACGCTTGATTAACAAGCAGCCTGTCATGTTGTTTGTTTGATCAGATGGCCCGATCAGCGACGCTGTTGTTATGCGCTTGGACTTTAGAGGAAAGATGAAGTTGTTTAGTTGTCACAGACTGTCTAGAAGCAAATTAAATCGTTTTATTCTGATCTGACCCTGAGCACCAGTGCAGGATGATGTTTTTTTTTTAAACTCTGTTATATAACTGTTAACACTGTGTTTTGGAGATGCAACAGTGGTGAGAAATAATATATATATATTATTTAACAGGACAATCCTTCTTTCATCTAGTCTCAGAGCAGCATAATTACAGACTCGATGACTCAAACGATGTTGTGTTTTAACAACATAATCAATGTACGATTGCAGCATCCCTTAATCAGTTAAAGGCAAAACAATTTCCAGTTGTCTTCATCAATTTAGGATTAAAATTAATTGTCTTTCATGTAAACTATTTTGCTCGTTAACACTTTAAAAGTAAAAATGTTCATAACATTAGAAATTGAATGCTTCCAATTTGACATTATATGTGTTTTTTGTTGGTGAAGATTGTGCACATTGAACACAGTACATTCCCTTTTTGAAAAGATTTAATTTGGTGAAATGTTCTTGCAAAATGAAATTATATCAGATTTCACCATAGAACCATCGAGGAAAGGCTAATCCCACTTTTAGTTTTACTTTGCGAGAAAAAAAAAAAAAAAAAGTAGTCCTACAGAAGACCATGGACCTTATGTTGAGAACCCCTGACCCGGTAGAGAGACAACAACAGGAAGGGAGGGAAAGGTGTCGGTGTGGACTGTAATATTTCAGTGCTCTTTCAGATTTGATTCATGAGCCGTGTGGTGAGAAGGGCGCAACGAATCAACAACATGAGACAGGAAGAGAGACACGGGAGCAGAGAGCACCCACAATCTGTGAATGGATGCCGCTTCACACAAAGCCTGCAGAACCAACAAAACGCTCCCATTTGTCTCCTTTTTTCTGTTTCCTTATTGTCAAGTCTGACTCGGGCTGAATCACAACGTAAAATAGGCCGACTCGCTCTGTGCGTGCGTGTGTGCTTATAGTGTTTACAGCCTCAGGTTGGCTCTCAGTGTATTGTGTTGATACATGTGTTGTTAACCCAATGGCTTCGAGATTTTGTTCATTATTATTGTGAGGGGAAGTTTTGGGTTGTGTGTGTGTGTGTGTGTGTGTGTGTTAGTGATATATCCCCCAAAGCTGGGGTCCTAAATAAAGCAATCAGGCAGCGTAATTAAAACATATTGCTCTAATATCACCATATACAATAGAAGCGTATGATATTATGCACGTGAGTGTGCACGTGGGATAATCAGCCTACCACACATTACAACACTCATTTATCATTTCTCCACATTCTCGTATTTTACTGACACACACTCACACACACACACGCACACACACGCAAACATTTTGTTGTCTAACGTCTTCATGTGTCAAAGCAAAACAAGACAATGTCGTTGTTTACTTTAAAAAGGTTCCTCTGATCATATCACTAGATTTAGAAGGTCACTGACCTCTGTCTGTCTGTCTGTCTGTCTGTCACCATCTTCACAGTCAAAACAACAGTGATATGAATGTGGTAACTAATTAAAATAATACTTTTGGAAAATATGCTTATTTTGCTGCAAGTTAGATGAAGCAAACCGACCTCTTGTCCTAAAACGTTAGTGAACATAATTGATATTTGGCCGTCAAATATTGGAACAACCAACACAAAACTAGTGTGGTCCTTAAAACAACAACCCAATGTTTGATTGTTCATAGTTAATAGTCATTGGATAGATGCTCCTCTACAGGCCTCGTTTTTGACCCTGATGAGAAACAATTCTAACGCTGAATACAGTTTTTTTTGTGCTTCCAGAAAACACAGTTTCTAAATCTACAAGAAGTACACACAGTACTACAATATAACAGTATGTTCAGTGAGACGCAGTGCACTAAAAGCATACAATACTTGATTTACCCTTGTACTGGATTTAAGCCTTGCCCCATATAAAGCATAATATAGGACTCGGAAGTGGGTTATTTGTTTAAATTTAAAACTCAAAGGTAACTGCGCTATTAATTAAATTATTTTAGTATTAAAAAAACCAACAGTAACCTAACTGACTATCTAAAAATACCACCTGTTTGGTGCTATATCTTGTATTCTGTTATAGTGTATGTTTAAGAGCTATCTAACAGCATACTGAGACAAGATGAAAACACCACGTTTCACTTACTCTCATTAGTGCGAAAGAGGAAGAGGAAGAGGAAGAGGAAGGAAGGAAAAAATAAAAAAAGGAAACGAGAGACTGGCAGATGTGGTCAGAGGACACGGATGATGGGACTATTTGTATTCAGCTCTTGCGGTATGATAAACAGGTGTGTTATGGACGTATAACATCGTTGGCATTGATCATTCTCCTCGCCTGTGCGTTGATTGGAGGAGACCTCTCAACACAAAGCTCATACATCAATGTTAAGTGGATTATACATGCATACATTTACCATCTCTCTCTCTCTCTCTCTCTCTCTCTCTCTCTCTACTGTTTACTCATACACGTATCATTCAACACAAGACATACAGTATACTGCATTGGATCTGGTAGTTGTATTTATCTAAAAAGGATAAGCCTGGTGGTTATTATTTACTTATTGTCAAGAAATTCTTTAAAAAAGACCAAAACCAACAGTGCGTCTCACAATATTATTTACAGACATGATCCTGTATTTCTATGTTTTTTTTTGCTTTTTCTGAAAAATGCATGACATTTGGTAAATTAACACTAACGAAGAAGGACATGCACTAATGAGTGACTGCTTAAAGTCGGGTTTGTTAAATTAGGTTTTGCTTGCAGGGCTTTGGTTGGAGCCCAAACAGCAAGGCTTGCTCATATATTTTAATGATCCTGGCTTTAGAACAAGGCACTGAATTTATCTCCCAGGCCAGAGACTTAAAGCCAACCCTTCTTTTAAATTAGTGCAATTTTTCGATCACACGCACACAAACGCACTCCTGCACACGCTTAGTTTACATTTAACCTGTCAGTTCCTAGAAGGAATGACGGATAGATTGGTAGCGATATATAACATATCGTATGGCTTCATCACTGAGCACTGAGTAATTACCTTTCATGTTGTGTTTACATTGACCGACATCAAAGTCTTTGTTTATTTTTTAGGAATATATGTTTTCCAAAGCGTGTGCATCTTATTAAATGCTGCATTATGCAGAGCATATCCCTCGAAAACATTATTTCTGCACAGATTGCTTTGATACACTTACAGTGTTGCTTTGAAGCTGAACCCCCGTCTCTCGCTGTCCCTCACTCCCTACATCCCCTGCTTTCTTTTTTTTTTTTTTTTTTTCCATCATCTTGTTGTTGGTTTTTTTTTACCCCCGTTCACTGTCTCCGTTGTTATCCTCTTCATTTTGCTAATTCTTCTCTCTTTCCTTCTCTCCTCAGTGGGGCGCTTGTTGATCGAGTTCAGCTCCCAGATGACGATGGAACGAGTGCAGAAAGAAAACCCCAACGTGACGGATGGCGGTCGCTACACGCCTCCCGACTGTCGGCCTCGATGGAAGGTCTGTGACTCCGCCTGTACTTCACGTTTTAAAAAAACATGTACATACACACACAATATTTTTTATGGATGATAAAAAATAAAATATTCATGATGATTAAAAATTATGATAAATTAAGGCCAGATTATGAGTTTCCTAATTGAACGGTTATATTACTAATGCAGAAATATGAGATAATAAGTCACAAGATGTTGGATTTGTCAAATGTATGAATTTGTAAGTAAAAATGTTGCACTATTATGTAATAATTAAGGGATACTTGGTTCAAAATGTAAAATTAAAATTACGAGATACTATGAAAAAATTGTGAAATTGAGAATCTAGTTTTTCTATTACTGGGAGAAATGCACTTTTTATTTATTTTTTTTATTTTATTTTTTTTCAGAAATGTGGTCTACACGGCAACAACACTAAATGGGACTGTTTTTTTTATTCAATCTAAAAAATAGATTAAATAGACTTAAATAGTCTATTTAAGTGTTTAATTTTCTCCTCCACATGACACTTAAATGAGGTCAGGCTGTTTCCATCAGCAGTCAGCAAGATAACACCAAAGTAGATGCGCCTACTTGCTTGCAGCTACGAACTATAAAGCAGCCGAAGGTCAATTTGACAGCAGTCTTCATCTGAGTGCAAAATGATTGTGAATTTACACGATAAATTACACGTGTACTGTTTGGATAGCTGAGAATGATTCACTCAAAGCACAGAGCTACAGGGCGACCTCAAATCTGTCTGAAATCTGCAACGCTGCTGAGAGCTGCTTCCTTCAGCTGCTTCCTTCATAATGAATGGAAAGCAACTAAGCAACCAGCTGACATTAACCACAGAGTTTTCTATGGAAATGATTTTCTGATGCAGAACCGTTTACCACAGGATGAAAAGGAATCTCATTTGAGCATAATTGCTCCGGGAAAAATCTCTTTGCAGCTCTGACATATTAAATATTGTTTCACTGTCTTTGTCTTTATCAATAAACAGGTTTCAAATGTGGCCTTTCTAGCATTGAATAAATAATGTTCCAACTGACCGGAAAAGTGCATAGATTCTGTTTTATAGCAAATGTTCCTGTGAAATACAAACAAATAAACCGAATGAAACTATTGCCGTTGTTTAGGTCGCCATCATCATCCCGTTCCGTCACAGGGAAAACCACCTAAAGTACTGGCTCCACTACCTCCACCCTATCCTTAGACGTCAGAGGATTGACTACGGCATCTACATCATCAACCAGGTAGGTCAGCCGAGAGATTGAAAGTAAAACTGTCGTCAAGGGTTTGTCAATTAATGGTAAAATTAAATGTCCTCAACTTCCCAAGGACAATCTTCAGACATTGAATTGACTGTTTTTGTGATAAACTGTATTACTGACCAAGTCACAACCTGTATAAATACCTTATTCTAAGCTCAAGACTGAACTACATCTATCATCTTGTGTTACGTTATGCTGTAAACACTGTGAAAGAATAACTTTAGCCACCGTCAGGTGTTTCGAATCCATTTAAGCCCATTTTCAGGTGGTTAAAGGCTGGCCTCCCTCCTCACCCATCCCTAACTGCTATATGCTTACATGGTTTGTGTGTCTCATTATCGGTAATGAAATGGGGAAAAAAAAGAACATCTAAATCAGTAACATATTCTTTTTATTACCTTTGCAAGAAGCGTGTGTGTGTGTGTGCGTGTGTGTATGTGTGCGTGTGTGTATGTGTGTGTGTGTGTGTGTGTGTGTGTGTGTGTGTGTGTGTCTGCACATTGGGTGAGAGTTCTTCTTCGTCTATATTATGGGTAATGAGCTCTTCTTTCTGCCCTTTCTTCCCCCTGTGGGCCTTTGCGCAACGCCTCAATTACTCTCCCTGTGGAACAGACCTTTGGTTCCACCTGCCCTGCTATGCTCTGCTCTTGATTTGGCGATGTTCCAGTGTCTTACTCTCTCGTTGTCTCCCTTACACACCTTACACACCTTACACACACACATAGAAACACACTCAAAGCACACATTTTTTAACCAAAACTTCCTTTTTTTCTACTCGTCTTTTATTGAAATTTTCATCATTGCTGCAAAGGTTCATTTTAATTGTCATTACACAATGATTGCACAATGAAATTGAGTTGTAGCCCCATATAAAGTAAAGCAATTAATTTGACTGGAAAATAGAACAACATAAAAGTAGCACTAAAGAAGTAATTACAAAAAAAAAAGTTGCATATACTAGAAATACACTATACACATCCAAATAGTATGTTTTTACAGTATGTAAAATAATAAATGTAATGTTTTATCTCAGGGAAGTGTAGTTTGTTCTGTTTTCCACTCGTAGCAGGAAGTCCATTGAGACTGAAGTTGTTTTTTCAGCCTTTCAGATTTATTGGATGACTATAATTATTATTTAAAACATGGTAGTTAGTTGTTACATGTAAGAAAAATCCTCCTTGGGAGTTCAGCTACAAGGCATCAGCCCTGAAGCAAAAAAGGGATTTATTCCCTTACTCAAGGACAGTTGAGCTTGTTAACCGTCAATCCTCCTCCAAGAAGAACAGTCTGATCCACAGCCTGGCTGTAATTATCTGCAAAACAATCTTACTCCATGATGAAGTGCAGATGAAGTTTGAAATGGAAATTACTCTCATGTATGTTTTTTATTTTTTAAATGCATTTGATCTTGTTAATCCTGAAATCAAATATACAGTATACTCATGTAGCCATTTATCCAGGTGTGTCTTGTAGTGGGAATGATTTCTGCCTCCTGGTTTTTGGGTGCAAAGAGTGAAGTAGCAAAAGTAATAATGACTAAACAGAGATAGACTGCAGCTCACGACTCATTAAATCAGCAAATGCTCGAGGGGTAAAAACGTTAGTTTCCTCCATCTTATTCATTTGATTGAAATTAAAATTTTATACTAATTGGCTAGGAAGGGCATCTTGAGGTTATACCTTTTATATACAGCAGTAATATCATCATTGTGTAAAATGGATTATAATCGCATACATTTTGCACTTAGCTCCCTATTTGATCTGCATATTAGAAATGTGCTATGGCCAAATACTCGTTTTACGTTTGTCTGAACCTTTAGCTACTTTGAAAATGATGTAGTTTAGAGTCTGAATTTATAGTAAGAATAAATCATAATAATAAGCTGTCATATTAAGTGTGACAGCTGATCATACTTTACGTTTACGTTAATTTTGTTCACTCTCAAATGTGTTAGAGATAGAGATCAGCAGGAAACATGGATAACTCGCCAGACAAACTGACCCACACTAACAAGACAGTGAAGGCAGGTAGCAGGACGGAAAGGCAGGCGGATTGAGAGGGACCGAATCAAAGCGACAGAGGTGGGATTTTGATGAGAAGAAATCCCAATGTATCTGACACATGATGGCCGATTAAACCAGTTTCCGAGAGGAACGGCGGAGAGCACTTTTCTATTGCGCTCGCTCGAGTGTTAAATGAGTGGAAGTGTAGAACCTTTTAACACAGAACCACTGGAGGGGAATCGAGGTGGGAGGGAGGGCACGTGGTGATAATTCCCCCCCCCCCCCCTCCAGTCTCATCCTTACTAACGGATAATGGCTGTCATGTCCTCAGAGTCAAAACAGACGTTCTGTGTCAAGAATAGCCCCTTGGAGATTAAAAGTGCCCAAGGTGCATCTGCACCTAAAACACACATGAATGCACACACACATGTCTATGTATACTGTATGTATATATATTTAAAACAAAAAAAAAAAAAATATATATATATATATATATATATATATATTAAAGCGACAGGAGCTAAATCGGCTTGTTTCAAACAAAGGCTCGACTAAGGTATTGGATAAAGGGCCAAGATAAATAAAATGAGATATCCCAGTACAGCCCCAGGATATAATGTATTTTGAAATATAGATGTGGTAATGTGCATGATAAAACTTATAATAAGTTTCATATAGTCCAGAGGTCCCAGTCTCGCCTACTAAACAAAAAAAACAACTAAATATCTAGTTATGAACATTCATTCAACTGGCTGAAATCACCTCAGTGTGAAAGGTAGTTTCTCTGAACGCTGCCTCAACCGTACATTTCTAAATGGCTATCATCTCACTCTGAAAAGTCGTGTTGCTGGTGAGGTACGGTGAGTAGGCGTTGCAGAGGGATCATGCGGGAAGTGATATAGCAACCTTGCTGTTCTGCCCTGCTGCTCCGTGTCCTCTCCGCCTGCCGAGGACCGGGGCCAGTGTTTGTTTACTCTTCGTGTAAACTGGAGAAGAGCCCAGAGAGAGGAACAGAGTAAAAAAAAAAAAAAAAAAAAAAAAAAAACAGGTGAGAAAGAGAGAAGAGCAGGAAGGTGAGTGACAGAAGTAATGAAGGCAGAAACCCCATCTGCTGTTATGAGGAGCTTAAGGTCGATCCGAGCTGGATATCATTATTGATTTATACCATCTAATACTCTGCAGCAGATCTATAAGGCAAAAGCCACATCCTGATTTTCCTTGTTTCTTCTCTCATATCTGGTGGCCTCTGATACATGTGTGGTCGAGTGTTTTAGGTGCAATATGACAACAATGCATTAAACAAAATGTTTTTTTTTTTATTTTCTTTGTGAAATAAGCTGCTTGAGATGTGACTAATATCAAGTTGCTTTTATAAGATACTTAAGTAGTCTTGCTCTATATTGTTGTGGCATTTCTGCACCAGCAAAAACATTGAGAGGACCAGAAAAGAGCTGTAGGATAAAATGCAACATGTTGACATCTGGTTTTCAACACACACAACACTATAAGCTTCTGGTGGGCGACTTGCTAATCCACCAAGATACTGTATGAACCCCCCACCTCCTTTCTTCTTCTCTAACCCCTTGTACACACTCTGAATCTCCAGTAACTCCTTTGCATCTGAGTCTAAAGTTGTATTATCGAGGAAGTGCAATCCAGCCAGACTTCACACAGTTTGTTCTCATTCATGTCTACACTTCAGTTATAGCACAGTCCAGCACAGAGTGGACAAAGGATCAGGAGGGATTAGGCTCTGTGTGTTTCTGTCTGTATTTGTTTGGGCTTTATGGTGAAGGTCACATTAAGTCCGAGCAAGCAATTCACTGGTCCAGGAGTGGGGGACAGCCAGACTGTGTGTGTGTGTGTGAGAGAGAAAGAGAGACTTTCAAGGTGTTGTGTTTGAATATCTCTTGAAATTCAGTTAAGATTGTGGATCCCATAATAATAACGACAAACCATCATCAGTTTATTTTCAACTTGCTTCTTCGGAAACCTGCACAGAAACCGATGAATTAATATTTGGTATTTATGTTTGAACAATACAATTATTTTTAACAGTTAATGAATTATCAAAATAGTTACAGATAATGTTTGTCTAATGGTCTGTTTTGACGCATGACAGTAAAAATCTAATTGACAAATTGTTATTTTGTGAAACAATTGCACATTATGATCATATCATAAATACAATTCCACTTAATGTTTTGATAAGCAATATTAAATGATCTGCCCTAGCAGAAACCACGTCATGTAGTGACTTCATATCAGTTTAGAAACTCCAGCTAGTGTGAAGACACCTCATACTGTTTAATGCATAAAATTAATGGACCTTTTGTATTTGTTAATATGGTATAGTATGGCGCGATAGGAAAATCTAAACACATACGTAGAATATTCAATCAACGGTGCTCTTTATCTTTAGCCGGTATTAGCAATTTTGTTTTTCATTCAGGTGATAAAGAGAACAAAAAATATTTAATTATAACATTCATTGTTTTCTTATCTGCTCAGCGAGGGTGCAGGCCTGTGAAATATTTAGACAAAACCCCTCTTACAATAAAGAAGAATCTGTGCCAGAGCTTCATTTTCTTTCTCTTTCAGGCTCCAGTTTTCTCTCTCTCTCACTTTCAGCACCCCTCTCTCTCTCTCTCTCTCTCTCCCTCACTTTCAGCACCTCTCTCTCTCTCTCTCTCTCACTTTCAGCACCTCTCTCTCTCTCTCGCTCTCTCTCTCTCTCTTTCTTTCATGGATAGTTAATAAACTCTCCATCTTCTGCCACACATTGAAAATGTAAAAAAAAAGACAAGAAAAACAAAATGAGGGACATTTTGTCCAGTTGACCATGGAATAGGTTATTGATCTGATGAGCAACAACCGTTCCCTTCCTCCTCCTCGTCCACCTCGTCCCTCTGCAACTTTATGTTACAGTGATAACTGGAGCGTTGTTGCTGTTTTGTAGAGAAACTGTACAGTGAAATAATGTTCTTATTCAGACCATTCCCTTAGACCCCTTTGAGTCCCAGGTGCAAAGTCCTTGATGTGATTGTGCTAGCCTGTTCTGTGATGAATTATAGATTTAGTCACAAACTCTCCTCTCCTCTCCTCTCCTCTCCTCTCCTCTCCTCTCCTCTCCTCTCCTCTCCTCTCCTCTCCTCTCCTCTCCTCTCCTCTCCTCTCCTCTCCTCTCCTCTCCTCTCCTTTCTCTTTTCTCTTTTCTCTTTTCTCTTCTGTTTTCTCTCTTCTCTTCTCTTCTCTTCTCTTCTCCTCTCCTCTCACATTATGATACTGCTTAATTTTACTTATGGATCTTTGTAAGACTTTTATACTCAGTTCAGGTTCTACTCAACTTCATTGTCCCAAAGGAGGTGCAGCAAGCTTAAAAAATATAAGCACGAAACACTCCACGTAGACCCAAGAGTAAACTGAACAAGATGTCCAAACATAAAACTTGGAGGAAGTGAGTCAAATCAATATTTAGTGAATAAAACAGCTTTCATGAAGGCACACACACACACACACACACACTGAGTAGTAAATGTAAATATACACAGTGTCAACATGAGATACTACACTTATAAATCATCTTCTGTGTTTTCATCATCTGCAGCTTCAGCATGTTTGTACTTTCACCTGGGATGTAGAGATTACACTGAGAACGATGGAAATATTTATTATTAAATCATTTTTTTTAACCCACACACTCCAACATTGAAATTGACAGCTTCAAACATTGTTATGAACATCTGCAAATGTTTTTTTTTTTTATTTAGTTTGTTTGTTGTTGTGTACTGTAGGCGTACAGATAAAGATTAGATGTAATTACTCATATAGAGACCCAAAAACAAACTGAGCTTTTGTTCCAGAGGTAAAAAAAACCAAAAACCTCACACAAAATCACTTTGACATTTGTAATAACCTAATAACTAAACTAGCCATCGTAACATCGGATAATCGATCAGTATGTTGTTGGATTAACGTATGTGATGAAAATTGATATTTCTGTTTTTAGCTGCATTTAAGGGTCAGTTTATGCTCGATCAGTACTAGTTGGTACGATGTGTTTTCAAAGTGTTGTTGTTGTGCCATCCGTCATAGACAGAGAGAGAGAGAGGGAGAGACAGCGTATTTTCAGACGGTCTCTGCTGGAAGTCATTCATAGTATTGCGCTTGGTTGTGCAAAAGAGAAAGTGTCATGTCAAGAATGAAAAAGAGAGCTGGAGAGAGAAGCTCGAACCCCTGGCTCGTTCCTCACGCCTGCACAGCTGGGTGATCACGGCGTGAAAGTGTGTGTGAAGGTCGAGTCATTGGTTTATTATATTTATTCCATATTTAACACCCAACACTTTACATATTTATATTTGTGTATGTTTTGTTATATTTTTTACTCAATGCTTCTATTTACATTCAACAGCTTTGAACTCATCCCGCATGCTGTTTGTATGTGTGATCATCTGGGAGCATGTGAACAGTGACATCTTCCCCCCTTTTTAGTCTTTCAGTGTCTGTACTTTTTTTTTTTTTTTCACCACTCAGGGCGAGTGTTGTGATAATTGGACAGCAGCCCGTCGCTGTTCACACCTTTATCTTTTGCTGTCTGCCAAACAGCCAAACCTGACGACCTTGCTATTCAGAGAGCTGAGAACAGCTGTATGAAACCTTCTAACCACCTTGACAAGCCCTCGTTAAAACGGCCTGGAAATGTCCCCCCGCACCGCAGTGCTCATCTTCACACTAGCTGTGTTTCCATCACCTTGTTTTTTTTTTTAATGCAAATTTTTGAATTATAAATGATTGATGGAAACAGCAATATTTGAAAAAGAAAAATGTTTATTTGTTTCGAACTAGTTGATGGAAACACGGCATTTCAAGTTTTCGCTTAAAATCCACTTGAATTAGATGGAAACGCGGCTGCTGAAGCTGTTCGGCTATCGCTCGGCTCCTTTTCCCTCATGCAGACTGATTTGGCAGAAATGATCCATGCTGTCTCTTACAGAAATAAATGTTTTCATTCCTTCTCACTCATAAAGGTTATGGGAAAGGATTTATTTGAATTTATTTGATTTATTGAACCTACTCCCCTGCTTTAATGATGATTGACTAGATTCAGTTTGTATCTGGCAGAATATTGCTGATATCCAGTTTAACATTTGCTTTTGTGTTCATCTGAAAGTTAACGACAGTTCCCTGTAGTCAAATATTTAGATAAAAAATTAGATTTTATATATATATATATATATATATATATATATATATATATTATTAGATTTACTTTGACATTTGCAGACACGTTCAGAGATGTTGGATCAACTTATATTGGGCATCTTATTTTGAGGCTGTGACCTTGCTCACAGCAAGGTGATCCTGAACTGGAGCCTTTCTGTGCACAGTTTGAATATTTTTTCCTGTGCCTCCAAAGACATGCAGGTTCAGTTAATCAGGTCTAAATTGCCTGTAGGTGCGAATTGTTGTTTGTATGGGCCCTGCGATAGACTGGCAAACTGCATATTCCACCTCTCACTCAATGTCTGCTGGGATAGACTATAGTCTGTTGCAACCCTGTAACATCTGAAATGTGAGAGCGCTGCTTTAAGGTGAGTGTGTCTGGGAGCTTTAAGGTCCTGGTGAGACAACCAAATACAATCCGGTAAGGTTGCTCCGAGATGCTGAAACACTACACAGTGATTTCTAATATTTATTTACCTTTACAACTGGTTATCATGACTGTAACTGTGCGTTCAGACAGATCTTGCAAATTAGAAAAGGGCTGTAAAGTTAAGGAAATGGAAACGAAAACGTATGCAAATGCAAATCCAATGTTTCAGATTGAGCAAACAAATTGCACGTATCCCGGAGCTGTATGAATCCGCTTCATAAACATACAGAGACGAGAGGAAAAAGCAAAGAGACTGGAGGGGAAAGAAAGAACTGGAGTCTGTGATGAGTTCAGTCAGGAGCTGAACTGAACACAGACACACTCCCACAGATGTTGTGTGTTAGTAGCGAGCTTGGAGCCAATGTACAGTTGGTATCATGGTGAATAAATACAAGCGGGGCACATTTGCACGTATTGAATAATGCAGTGTGTTGCCAGATGACGTCAAAAACTGTTGAGCCACATACAACCTCTTTTTCTGAACGTTTTTTTTTTTTTTTGTCTGAGCCCTCTACAATGACATCCTGCTGTGTTGTTGCAGTAGCCTCATTGAAATATGTGCCTTTAATAATTACATCTTGCTTTAATTGACCTTGTCTTTGACTATATTTTCATATACCATATATAACAATTCCATTTCCTGAGTCTCAAGGATTTAAATTATACTGTTATTGTCGAGACGACACGAGCGGCAATCTGATTTCAGTATGAGCACCAGAAATCGATATTAATGTGGAGTGTGAATGCAATAATGGCTCGACACAGTATGGATATGACACACATGCTAATCTCAATTAGAGAGACAGAACAGAATAAATGTAAATAGTGAGAATATATATATATATATATATATATATATATTCTGGTCACAGGTGTAATATGGAGCCTAAAGTCATCTATTTTATTGATGAAATGGTAGAGAAACTGCTCATATTTCTAGATGCTCCCATATACTGGCTGGCTGAATGAGGGCTAACCACCGAGTTGATTGCCAGAAATAAAACCCTGAGGTTGTAGCAGCTACTAGCAATCAAATTTGAAAAATAAAAATACCTTTTAATGCTGATGCCAACATAAAGTGTTTTAGGATTATTAAGAGATACCTTCAGTTTGTCTTTCTAGCATTTTCACTCAGCTCTCCTACATTGCCTCTTTAAATTCCTCGAATAGTCATTTAGCCGAGGGAAGGTGTTAATGTTTTGATCGTTTCTTCTTGACGTCATCGAGGATAGTGTGCATGTTCTATTACAATTATCTAGTAAATCATTTACAGAAAGATCCTTCTGATTAAGGGTATTACTGGCAGAAGCAGCTAAGAACTTTTTTAGTTGACTTGGAATTAAAAGACCAAGAGTGGATTCAGATAAATGGCTCATGAGCAGGAAGCAGGAGCACGGTATGGAAAATCACAGCTTTGTGATCAGAGACATTAATATCTAGTAATATTTAGAGGAATAATACAGGACAGCACAAGGTCAAGAGTACGGTATTGTAAATGATTCAATGTAAATGGGCAACAAACGTTTATGTTAAAATTATTAAGGATAAGAACCACAAATTTAAAGATTCTTGAATACATATTCTACACTCACTCACTCACTCATATACATATTGAATACATATTCTACACTCACAATCATCCACTTCACATGAGCTGCTTGACTCAACTGCTAAAGTGATAAACAAGAATCATCCTTTAATAGTCGATAGCTTTTGCAGGCAACAAGGTAAAGCAGACATGTGATAGCATTTCACTTTCAGTTTTATATATATATATATATATGTTGCATGGACAATTTACTTGGCAAGTGCCAAAAACGGCCCTGCAATGTCATTCGTCAAAGTTATATTTGGTTTGAAGTGGTGTTTTGAGATCAAGGACAGTCCTGTCACCAGTTGATGATGGATATTTACGTCATCAATAATGTAGATGTGGAGAAGTGTCCCTCTGAGTGAACTGACCTTCAACTTGTTTATGTTTGCCTTTGAACGAGCAGCTCGGTAGTCAGAAAATATACACGTTTAAATGATAAAGGCATTTCAATGTCTTGATGAGCAAACCCAAGAGGATATGAGAGAGGATAGAGCACCATATTAAATATGTGTTAGAGAGAAGAAAAGAAAAAAAAAAACCTCCTTCAATAGCAGCCAACTAGCTTTGAAAATAAGACATATTGATTTAAAAATGGATTTGATATTGTTCATCTCAGTGGGTGAGAACTGTTGTAGTCGGTGCTGCAGCACAGTGAAAGCTTCCCTTTTGAAAAATTTAACAAAGAGAGGAACTACACTGTGTGTGTTGGGAGAGGAGAGCATGCTGTCAAGATATGACATGACCTTCGCTCTGTGAAAGACACCATTCTCTGTCTTTTTCAGTTATTATTTAGATAGATGTAGAATAGTATATTAGAAGTGAAGGCGAATTCGATTTTGTGCTGGGCCAAATGGTGGCTGTTCAACCAGAGTGTGAGTTGTTAAGTGTATAGAGAAAATATATTCTTTAATAGTCTATTTGTTGTTAAGTGTCTGATACATCATGCATAATAAACAACGTTCCCAAGGCTGCAAAAGGATAAAAAACTACATGACCGTGAGGTATAAAAGGACTGATATGATTCCTCTAGATAACCTCAAATCAAGATTTACACTTTAACCTTTCCGCTCCATTTCCAAATTGATAATAGTGCTTAGCAGCTGCACCGTATGATTGTGTCATTCTTGAAATAACAGTGGAGCCGTGACTGAGGAGCTTTGCACCACCTTTTAAGTTTGTTCTTGCATCAACACACTGCGTACAGTTGTCAGTATATTAACCGCAACCTTAGACAACCTTGTCTGAAACGTTTTTCAGGTATGACATTTCCAGTTTGTTACGACAATGTCCCGAACTCCCCACAAACACACACACATATAATATGTTTACGTGCGCATACCTGCTAGGCCGCAGCTCAGTGACATTTGACTCACCCGTTGGATTTATAAAGAGCGGAGGTGGCGCAGGGCTAATGGAGATTACGGCAGGGCGAGCACCTTGACCTCACTGACACCGTTTCATTCACCTCCTATAGCTCACAAAGCAGGCTGAAATGTATTATGAGATGTATATATATATATATGTCAGTCTTATGTCAGCATACCTGCATAACAAAGCAATAAAAACTTTTTTTTTTATTATTCGCACAATCCCTGAGATTGCCCTGAATCAACAATAAATTATCTCCTGATTAGGAATAAACCTGCATTGCTTGTTAACTGTCCATAGCTGGATACGACACTATGACATACAGCATGTCGGTGTTCAAGTTTGCCGTCTGCTGTAGTGTCTTTGTCTCCCTCTCATGCTTTACATTTCGTCTTCTTTCTGTGTTTCCTGTCCTTCCTCCCCATCATCTTTTCTCTGACTCTCCTCCACCTGGCGTCTCCCACAGAGAGTGTAGTGTCCACTGAAGACTCAGGGGAGTGTGTGTGTGTGTGTGTGTGTGTGTGTGTGTGTGTGTTGGAGGAGAGGTAATTCAGAGAATCATGGCCATTCTCCTTCATCCTCTGGCATGATGGATGACGAGGCTGGGGAGAGACCTCGCAGACCCTTAAAACCCAACTTACAGTACTACAAGTCCATAAAACAGGATTATTTTTTTTCAGGGAACTATTCAACAAAATAACCAAGAAACCAAGAGTCCCTGGTTAATTCACACATGGCTTCCTAAATACTGTGTGAAACTGTGAGTTGCATTATCCCATAAAATATCAGCCCTCGTGTTGTATTACCAAATAATGTAATGTGTTTCTTGTGAAGCCTTTTTGTGTAACGCTTTGGTCAGCACAGCCCTCAGGTCACATGCTGTAGGTCCTATGTGTTGATTACCACTGGGACAACCTGCACCTGCAATGACTGCAACAGACATAACAGTCAATCTTAAATATATTACAGTCCGACATTTAAGTTGTAAAAAAAATAGATTATCCATTATTTTTGGTACTTTAGGGAAACACTATTTTTAAAAAAAATGCTGTGTGTGGTTCAATCCAAATGTCTGAAATTCGCTGAACTTCCACTGAATTTGGTGGATGACCTCATTATAAATGTGATTCCTTAAGAAGTTTCTCTCCAAATACATAAGTAGGATGAAAGATATCTGATGACGTTAGTTGTTGGATTTCTCAGATAAACTCACTAATGCAGGATGAATACTAAATAAAAATGTATGTTTTTCCCATATGTGTATATGAAACTGACAGGTGGTAGACACAAACACAGTTATATTTATGTTACTATAATATGTGAGGTGCTGAAATAGTAAAAAAAGTAAATTAGTTTAAATTTAAATAAAGATTAGTTTAAAAACATAATTGTCATCGCTCAGAGCAATAAAGCCAGAAAAGGATAAGCATCTTTTTTTTTTTTCTCACAGCAGCTTTTAAATTAACTTCACTCACATATATTCACATTTTCCTTTGAGAAATGTATACTGGACATCAAAATGACGTCTGTGTTCAGTCATGAAGAGATTCAACATGAGATAATCATGAAATATTAGCAGATATCCACAAAGCTTCTTTCATCCTCCAGAGAAGATGAATTATTTTTCAAACCGCCCTTTTTTATTTATTTATTTATTTATTTTTTTACAAACTCACTAAAAGATGCCAAACTAAAAGGTTCATTTGGTCTTTAAATGGATCTCAATGACATTCTTGTCTAAACATACTGTATACATAAATTATTTAGCTCTCGGTAGGAAACGTTTTAATTGCACATCATGTCACTGACTGCATTAAAGCAAGATAGAGAGCGCTCGAGACAAAAAAAAAAACTAAAATTGAATTAACGCTCATATACTGCAGCTTCGACATACTAACTTGTATGGCAAAAATGAATTACTTAAATTGCTCAGATGATCCTGTTATCTATATAATTACTTAATTCGAGGACACTTCGAATGTTTATTATTTATTTACCCAAAATAATCAGTTTCTTTTTTTTTTTTTTTTTTATATATCAACCTTGTGAAATGCAAGGTCAGTGAAAATTGAGAACAGTGAGGCATATTTACAGTTAATTGTACTGCTTCTTGTTGCCTTACAGTACTCCCATTTCCCTGAGCTATCACTGCCACGTACTGTACATTCCTCTGAATGATCTTAATTTGTGGTAAATATGCACTGGGGAGATGGAGGTCACATGCTGCGTTAGCCTGCTCAATGAGATATTGCCATTTTTCCTTCACCATCCGTTTTTTTTATTTTTTTTTTTCCTTTATTTTTCCACCCTTCATATGTATGACCTTTAAAACATTGCAGAATGGAGGGCAGCTTCTGTCGGGGTTTAATTATAAACTGACCCTGGGTCACGTCATATCACCGCGGGCCCTCGCACATTATTCAAGGATTTTAGACCAATGACGCCCTGTTGCCAGGCTACGGGAAGCACACGGATGACAAAGCGAAGCTGCAACACAAAAGAAAACGAGGAATACGTTAAAGCGGGCCGATATAATAAACACATAAACCTACATCCGCTAACAAAATCCACAGACTTTCTCAGCCTGTGGCTCAAAACAGAAGGCTTCACTACAAATATGAACTAATTCACTCTAATCCTCTTACAATCAAACCAATTCTGATCCTCTAATTTCAAAGACACAAAGATATTAAATTAAATCCAATATAATCCGCTCTAGTAAACTTTCTGTAAACGAAACATCAGTTGTTGGGTTTTGATTAACACTTCATAGTTAAAGCAGAATTGTTTACGGGTATAAAAGAACCTTTTAACCTTAACTCTGCTTTGTGGAAGTAGTATTTAACTGAGATGAAATGTTTTAATTTCGGAAAGGATAAAAGAAAAGTCAGTGTCGGGATTACAGCTCCATGTACAACAACAACAACATACTCAAGCTTTAAAAAAAATGACTGAAAATATATGATATTCTCTTTATGCTCATATCGAGATTATATTATATCACCATCACCTTTATTGTTTGAGATTTCTTTGGCCATGAATGTGTAACATTTTTCTCTGCACATTTTCCAAACATATTGAGACGAGAGCAGGCAGATGGTTTGCAAACTAATTTTTTCTCATGGCGACCTGATCACGTTCCAAGTCTCCAAACCTACTGGGACTAGTGCTCTAATTTCCTACATAGAGCTTAATAACGTTAGATTCCTCAACAACCATTTACCAGGTGTAAAACTGTCTCGAAAACATAGGGGCGACTGACCTTAATGACACGCTTGTGAATTATTAATTGAATCCCACTTGGTACATTTACATATCAAACTGCGAGGTATGATGAGAAGCAAGAAGTCAGGTTCATATTTTTTATTTTTTATTTTTTTGTATTGATTACCTTCAAAATTAAATTCCAAACCGATTATCTCACACTAAATGCTTCTTCCCCGCCGGGTAGTGATAACATAATATGAATGTTGGAGCTCTGCGAGTGGCGGATTTAACAGAGAATGTTCCTGCTTCTCTCTCGTCAGCGCGAAAACACGGGAAATTTGGACAAGATTTCCTGCTGCCAACGGGGGAGTTGTGACATTTCATTTTAAAATAACCTTTAGTCAAATGGCCTTCAGTATCTCACAGCGGTGGCTCGGTCCTATTTGGCTTTTTTATATAGAGAGAGGGTATAATGAGGAAGGCTTAAGGAAGCACCTTAAAAAAAGCCACAAAGCATCAGTGGTATTGAGTAACTGCTCTCCATTTATAATAAAGGGGAAGCTGTGTGAATGAAAGGAAAAAGGTTGGGAACTAAGAATAGCAAAACGATTAATTTTTAACAAGTGAGAATTTATGTGTAAATGTGAGGCGTTTTTTTCTTTTTTTATTCAATGTGAAAAATGCCCATTGGATTTGTTCACTTAGAGAAAACTATCCACAAATTTACACCAACGTTTTTACTGCATCATTAAACTAAGGAGGGAAGGCTTTTGGATCTGTTTTGTTGCTTGGCGAGATATCCCAAGAAAGATGGTTGCAGATTTGAACAGAAATTTGGTGGCAAGTTAATTAATCATCCAAGGAACAAGTGATCTGTTTTTTTGGTGTGTATCCAAATCCCGATGGGAAGAGTTAACTAAATTCTTCTCAAATCTTTATTCGCAGGAGGTTTGCAAAAAAAAAAAAGCATTAATAACTTTTTGAGTGATCCATTTAGGGCTACAACTCGCAATTATTTTTCATAATTAATCAACTAATTGTTTTGTCTGTAAAGATATTCATTATAATTTCTTGGAGCTAATTACCGGCCCATAATCCAAAGTTCACTGTCATGTGTGACACATGAAAGCTTCAATTCTTCACATTTTACAAGCTACAACCAGTAGATGTTTGTTGAAAATAAATTACAAATAGATGCATATTAATAGTGTCAGTGGATTGATTCATGGATTATAACATATGTTAGTTTTTCCATTGCTAGCTGTTATATATCATATAGTAGAGCTATTCTAGCCATTTTTATCGCTTCTTGATACAGTTTCAGGAAGTTACAGATATAAAATACCATTCATCTCATAGGGACCTTCTATGTAACTGTACACGCTGTTATTTTCTTCCTCATTAAAAACGAAACATTATTTTTTTCAAATAACCAATCCAGATGTGGCCTCACGCGTGTGCTCTCTAAATACGTTCTCTTACGTTACCTCCAGCTACGCTTTCTGTTCATAGATAGCATCACATTACAGTAGGTCTAGTGCGCCGGTCATTGAGCGCTCCTCAAAAGTATTGGATCAGAAGGGGAACACTCCCTCTGGAGCAGGAGCACATCAGTCCAAGACAGAGGCGATGTGCTCACCTGTCAGGGACTGACCTACGCTGTAAGAAGTAGTTTATGGTTCAGCAGACATATCTGAGATTAAACACTACAGTGGGTTGACTGTGTTTCCATGAGTGAAGGTGAAGCTCTCACACACACACCAACCTACAGTGTGCTGCCTTATTGCATATACGGGAGGTGGACACAGTGACACGAAGGCCAGCACAATGTAAAGTGGTTCAATACAATAGTCCTGCAATAATTACTTTCCGTTGAGACAGTGGCAGAGAGGTGTTGATTTAACACAGTAGCCTGTTCGATCACATAAGCTTCCCCCTGTCTCTCCCTCCTGTCTATACAGCGGTGACCAAACTGCAGTTTTTGTTTTTTATTTTTATTTTTTTTAGGTTTTATTTTGATGCTGAATAAAAATGGATGAATAGAGTTGTTGCTTGCGGTTAATATGGACAGACCTTGTGGGGTTTGGATTTATTTTAACAACAATGTTATCCGTTTTTTTGTGGTGGGGGGTCCAATCTTCGAAACACGACATGTCTTTTATAATAGATTTAGTCTCCAAACGCTCTGAGACGACGCTGATTGTCATAATAGTTTTTGTTATTGTGCTGTATAGGTCCTGTGAGTGTCTTTATGTGAACGCCTCTGCTGCGTTTTAGGCATATATTATCAGCCCGTCATTGCAGAGTTTGTAATCAAGCTCCAAGCTCTGGACCAAATGAAGCTGACGAGCATTATAGTCCTATATAATTATGCATATGTGCAGTGCGTGAGCTGTTTATTTCATTATTTGCTTACTTTCAGCTCAGCACTTTGGTTTGGGTGTGTGTGTGTGTGTGTTTGTGTGTGTGTGTGCATGCATACTCTTATTTGCGTGCGTGTTTACCTCCAAGGCCATGTCATATCAACATCTTCAATGTTTCTGCTGAGTACAACACCTGTGAAATATGTGAAAACATGCAAAATAATGTGATTGATGGGAAAAAGGTTGACAGTTTAGAATAAATGTAGGTTCAGCAGATACAGATGTGACATAATTCTCCTAAAGAGCAAAACAAAACCTTGTGTTTAGAAGCTGTTTATATGAGTTTCTTTTCTCATGCACTTTTCCTGTTCTTTTGTATTATAATTTTCTAGATGATCAGCAGCTTTTTTTTTTGTTTGTTTTTTTTACTTTAACTACAACTCACTACATCTTGGTCTTACCTTGATGATGTAAGCTGTTTTAGCCCTTTGTTAAAATGCAATAGAGACTTATGTCTTTTCTTCCAGTAACAATTCCACAAATTCCAAAAAGTGCGCAGGATCAATAACTTGAACGTGCCAAAAAAGACTCCTGCATGACATTTTGCTGGACGTAAAACACGGGAACCAACGTTGTGTTAATGAAGTGAGTGACTGTGCAGGATTCTCCAGTCATCATGCTGAAATTCTTGCAAGTACAGTTTTCGCAAGCGGGTCCCCATTTTGTTTGTATGATGCACATACAACAGGACATGCATGTCCACACCGGACAACACAAGCTGCAAGCAGGATTATAGTATTATACAGTCGCAGTGCCTGTTTGACAGCAGCTACAAGCACGTATAGAGAATGTGTAGTACAGTAATGTCATATTTACTCTCATAAAACACATTTTAAAGAGTGTTTGCCATTTACTTTGTCCTCTTATCACAGATCTCGCTGTCTCTGAGTTCAGTGTATTTAATTTCAGTCCTGTTTCATAGTGCCGGAGCGTGTTTTTTTTTGGCCTCACTGATGTCTCTCAACCATCAAAACATCTTTGAAGAGTTGCTGCTCTCCTTCTGCTCCCATCTTTAAACATCTGGCAGCATCTCTGAGAAAACATGACCAATAATTTTAGTGATCAGTAGAGCTTAAATGATCTTATGAACCCGCTGCACCGATTAAATGAAGATTCATTGGTTATTTATATTTCACAGTGCGTGAAGCCAGTGATCTTCTCTCATCTTTGCTAAATTTGATCATCTGCCAATCATACAAGTTGATTTCCATCATCTACATCATTAAAGCACTGCTCTTGAAACTGATGTAATACAAAATGATAAGGTAGTAAAAAAAATCATCAGATTTCTCTGAGTGTGTAAAAATTGGAAAATCTGTTGCACTGACTGCTTAGCATGTGTTGTCAAGTTTAAAGTTTAGTGGGTGTTTTGACGTGTAGTGAGAGTTTGCATACTTATTAAGTGCATTAAGGGAGCTGAGTGTAAGTCAGTTTCTCCATGATCTTCTCTGTTTACAAGTTTTGCATCCGGAAAAAGTGTCTAAGATAGCTGTGTGTTGAAATGTCTGCTGAAAGAAAGTATAAGATGTTAATATCACTGGAGACATATTGAATTATAATATATCTTTGTATTGTTGTTATGGCAGAAGAACCAAACACTATATCAGGTATACAACAAAATGAAGAGGCTCAGGGGAAAGTAATGAATGAATTAAACAGCTTAAAACTGATTTAGTGCTGCCAGCAACATTTCTCTCACTCGCACTCCTTTCTCCTTTCTCCTTTCTTTGTTTCATTGTTAGAACAACTGTTTATATTTAGTGGTGGAGTACCTGTGTTAAGGATGCGAAATCCTGTAAATGTATTAGTTTAATATTAGTGTGCAGGAATATGTAACGTCACCTTTTTCCTCCTACTCACGTGTTAGTATAGTATATGTGCTACCGGAGTAACCAAACCTGTTCAGACTTTCAGAAAATCCTTTGTTCATATGGGACCTCATCACTCGCAGTAAGAAGCAGAATGAGAAAATAAGTTTTCATGGCCTGAAAAAAAGACTGTGGTGTGATTTTTTTGAATTTTTATTAAAAATCCAAATATAGAAGGTTTTATTAAATACACTTTTTTTTTGTTGCCAAAATCCTTAGCAGAGGACTCTGCTGACATCAATTCAATGGATTTTGGCTTCTGCAATTCGCAGATCAGGAGTTTTGAGCTGAAATGTAAAATTCTTCATAAATGGTCACATCAGGATGCTTTCTGGATCCAGATCTAAACCAAAGACTATTTGCTTGTTTGTTTTCCCACGGCCTAACTAAGTAGTATCAAGTCAAACAAATAAAGACAAACAAGCTTCTACAGTTTCACATGAGGCTATTAGTGTTTTTATGTCACAATTCACGGCATAATTTGGCTTTTCTTTAATTGGCTTTTAAAAAAAAAAAAAATTATAGTATGTTGTTCCTGTTACACTATGATGAAGGAATCCCTGCTTTATATTTTCACGACATTATTATCCCTAACTCACTCACACACACCACAATCTGGGTTTACGTGCCTCACTGGGTTTCTATCCTTGCGGTGCTCAGTCTGAAAACTCCTTATCTCAGCTCTGTGCTCCACTATGGAAAAGGCAAACCACGGACGTATCACTTTAGTGTATGGCAGAACAATGTGCTTCCATCCAGTTATGAACCAAAGGTTATATGGCCTCCTGTTCACTACAAATTCAAAATCAAAATTGATTATTTTTCTTCTTCGTACCATTTGTGAAAATCTATAAAACATGTCTGGGTATTTTCAGTTGGCATTAAAAGGGCACACTAATTACAATACTAACTATTTACAATAATAAACTGGGCAGGCAATGAGATAACAATGTACAGGTATTTTTCATACTATGGATATGTGTGTGCCTCCTTATGATTTTCCCATCTCTCTCTCAAAAGTTTGCATTTACTCATGTTCCGTTTTATGCAGAAAAAGTAAGATATCCGAGAAATATTTCATGACAACCCAGAGACTTTAATTTGTCAATGGCTTTTTAATTTTCAATGTGTTTTGCGGACTGTGCATTCATAAAATAACATAAACACCAGGGCATTACAGGTAACAGTACGGTAGCTTTCTTGTAATCTCAGCAGTTAGCGTAGCAGCAACGGTAGCCCAGTCGTGAAATGCATCTTTCACCAATCCGATTATTCATCTGAAGCTTTCCTGTGTATAAACTTTATCATCCGGCATGCATGCTCCATATCTGCTTATGATATGGAGCATGCATATTCAGCTAAGCACTGTCTTCCAGCCTGGGTTACAGATCCACACCAGTGCAGTTTCTGACCCTGTTGGCCTTCTGTAGAAATCAAGTCAATTTACGGCTCATAATTCACTTAGAAGAGATTCAGCTTAAGGCAGTAAAAATTATCTAGAATGATACTGCACTTTCAGACCTCTCGTTCTCAGTGCAGCCATGTTGTTGACCCGGGCTACACGCGGCTATGAATAATACGGAGCGGCTTTAACATCTCAATAGATCATGCTGCCCCATCTCTTCGGAGTACATCCACTGCACATTTTGTTTTAAAAGTCTGATTTATGTTTCCTCGTCTCTTATCGGCATCCGATGACGTGCAGATAATAAGTGGAAGTTCACTAATCACTGGATAAAAAGTAAAGAGAGAGGATGTGCTGCGAGAGAGAGAGAGTCCGAAGGAAGAAAAGAAACGTATGAGGAAGCTCCTGACGGCTGCTGTGACTTAAAATATTTTAATTAGTGCTCATTAGGGTTTATACCACTTTACACTCGAGCTATATTAGCAAAAAAAACCTTGACAACTCCCAGGCTCTCCATGCCTCCCTCCTTTAACATCAACTTACTAATTAATAAATTCTCCTTGGACAGCTATCAGCCTTTGATTCGATCTCCCTACTTGTCCTTACACCCTCAAGATGGTAAGAGCAGCCAATGTACACATAATTTAATTGTCTCGAAGTGACTTACACTTGATTTAAGCATTAAAATAATAATAATAATAAACGTAATTGTTTTTAAAAGATGTCATAGATGCTGTCAAACGTGAGCTCAGACGCAGCAGCGAATGGCAAACAGTTTTTTTACTATACTAAGGGACAATGCTGTTAATGACTGCAAGGAAAAACAGATATGCAAATAAGTGCTGTATAACCAATGAAGCAGAGGACAAAATCTAATTGTCTGATGAAGCATCCCCGTCATTAAAGATTTTGTGACATGGAAGGTTAAATCTCCTGACCCGTGACGAATCAGCCGGAGGTTATGAAAGAAAAGCAGAACGACAGAGAGGAGGGAAAGATGCGATACACACAGCCTTATCCTCGTCTTCACAGTGTTTTATTTTGCCTTCTCACTGCCAGTTGATCATCTGTTTTTGTTGTTTATGTGGCGGTGTTTCTGCACAGTGGTTATCCTTAATTGGAAATGTGATTTCTCACTGTTGGGTCACCCTCCTCTCTGACAACAGTAGCGGTAACATTTTCATGGGACACAATCCCGCAGGATGAGACCAAAGAGCTCTAAAGCCTGAGTCTTGGGGCGAGACTAAATTTCTAATGTCGGGCCCTCTGACTGAAGAGCTCTCTTCTTCACAGGGTTTCGTCTCACTGGATGAGTTTTCATTATGTGACTTCAACAGCAGGCGCTTTTGGATGCGAGTGAAATGAGAAATGAAGTCTCGTTTTCAGAGGTACGAGGTCTCCATACGTAACCAAGGCTTAAACAATCAATAAAACATAACCAGGTTGGGTTCTCAAGTTGATAACATGCTGCACTAATCAATATTTTTTATACTATCAATGGATCAAATGACTATGTGTAATGTAACATGAGTCTCTGCTGTAAATTTTGACAAGAGTTTTAAATTTATATATTTGTTTTTAGTCTAGTCGGACTAATAATTAATTTTTTTTAGTCTAATTTTAGGAAACGTTTTAGCCCAAATCTTCTCAAGACAGTTTCATGTTTTATGATACTGTAATGGAGAATGTGTTTATGTGACTTATCGGACGTCTTTCATATATCATATAAAAATGAATTCAAAAAGTTTGTTGAAATAGTGCAGTACAATCACATTTCCTTCACAGGTCGTATTTTCGGTATATAGTTACAACACATCATTTATGACCTCTGCATATTCAGTTGCACAAAACAATCTCATATGACATTATCGATGATACAGATGTTCCAGTAATGAAATTATCGGCCTGTGAAGGGCCCCGCTGTCGCTGTGATATGTGATGTAGGCGAGGTCACAGCCTGCAGGTGCTTTGTGACGGATGCGAAACTCAAGTCGCTAACTTTGAGGATACATGTTGCTGTCTTTTTTTTTTTTTTTGCCATTAAAAGTCGAAAATAATGATCTCATTATCAGCTTGTCATATTTTTTCCCCTCTTTATACTAACAGAAGAATGTTTCCATACGCTTCAGTACAAACTCACACACACACACACACACACTCTCTAATACACACACACACACACAGACTGAGCAATATCTCAAAGTGGTGGTGGAACGGGAGAAATCTCTGCCATTATTGGAGCGAGGCAGATGGTGTCCCATATTGGTCCTGATGGGAAATGGGGAAGGAATATGACAGTATCGAGCCGTAGATTTGTGGGACATGCAGCGTGTAACTCAGCCTTTGTGTATTTCCTCCTGTGCTGTTGTGTTTGTATTACCTGACATAAAGAGGAGGTGGAAAACGCCATTCAAACTTCTACATCTTGTTCCCTTGTGTTCCCTCGGTGGATATTTGATATGCATTGTTCATTGTGAATGCATGTAGAGTATTTTTTTGTGCTTTTTGTTGATGCTTTATACATTTTTTTCACTGGTCATTTCATGTTTAAAATGAATCAGTGCAGCTAGGAGCCTGATGGAGGAATAATATAGTTTCTAGCTGAGAGTGTTAGAATTTCTGTGTATTGACTGCCCTTGATGCTGGAAAGGTTAGATATGATGAGGCACGCTAGGACTGTGAAGCCTGAGAGCAAAAAGAGACAGACTCCTCTCCTTCTGAAGAGCGCCCCTCTTTTACAGCATCACAGTACTTTTTTTTGTCACAGCCAGAGTCCCGGAGTCTATGAGAACAGGTCAAAGCAACGAGCCACAGCAAACATCTGGCCCCCTGTTTGTCAAAATGCCAGGTGGGTTTGATTCTCTGCCCTTCACCTCCCTGTCAAGCCTTTGACATGCCACTCTTCTTGACTGCAGATGTCAGGTAGCAGTTCCTAAGTACAATATATCTGTGTGTGTGTGTTTTATATGAGTCTGCTTTTTCTCTGAGTGACACATGCTGGCCAACTCCTGCAGGGCAGTACTAACCTTTGCTGTCATTTCTCTTGGCAGCTACTCTGTCATTATCATCATCATCATCTTTATTTTTCTGTTTCACTCCCTTTATTTCTATCCACCAATCTTTTTGGGTTTTTTTTCCTCTTTTTCTGACCCACTTCTGGCTTTTGCTGTCACATTGATGTATCCATTTCGATGCTAAATCGTTCCTTCCTCTCTCCCTCTGTCTGACTTGTATGACTTGTCTGACTTACTGTATGCTGTCATGTCAGGGCGCTGCTAAATGTATTCTGGTTTGTCTAACACCATGCAGTATGCTCTCTGTAGCTCATGCCTGCAACTTTGCAACCTTTTTTTTGGGGGCACCGAGCAGCATTTAGACCGACATTACCTCTGCATGAAAAAAAAACCGCAGCTCTCTTATTCATTCAAATCGAGGCAGTGCATTGACACAGCAGTGCCAACTCAGAGAGCTCAAGCAAAACAAAACAGAGTAATCTGGCAAAAACGCTGAGCCTGGCTCAACCTTTGCTGCAACATCAACCGGAAAGACAAAAAACTTGTTGCTGTGAACTTTCCGATACAGAGGGATGTGGGAGGTAGATGCTAACATAATGGAGACAATGATGCACTGAAAAGATCATCAAAGTTCATATTATATATATCTTTTTACATTTTCTACTGATTAGAATAGTCTGTGTGAATTTGGGCTGCACAATAAATCACATCATATGGTTTTAGTTTCCAGTGTTATTTCGGCTTTGGCCTCTTGCTAATAACTGGCCTTTCCAGTGAAGGTTTTGAATCATTATAACCTTTAATTCAGAATACAACCATTACATTTACCATATGAGACAGTGTACATACCGTGGGCAAAAAGATTTGATCTTCCCCCCCGACTCTTTTTGCACATAATATTAAAAATAAAACAGAATATTACAGCGTTCCCTGACATTTTTTTATTCTGTACCGATTTCTCTAGTTTCAACTTTTTATGTCCACACGGACGGTTTTGTCCAGATCCCTGCAATAAAACAAAAAGCTACTGTATACAGACTATATTTTGGAGTGCCGTCCTGTACTTATTTACTCACAACAAATGACTTGCTTCATTGTTTCGGTGCGGCGGAGCAGCATATCATCGCCGGCTGTTCGGTTGTTGTTGCCCTGATCTGTGGCTATCGACTTCACAAAGGCGGAATGGTAATTGAATTGCCCGCCGCGGCCCGGCCTTTCGCTTTATGTGGGAGCTCCTCTGTGTCCAAACTGCCAGGAAGTCATTACAGCAAATTAGTTATTCTGGCCCTGTGCCAGCTCTGTCACTCTCTTCCCTCCTCACTCTTTGTGTTCTGTGCCAGGCTCTCATAAAGCAGGAGATATGCTGTTGTGAATATGATTGAGGACTATAAGGTTATGAATTGGATATACAGAGGCTGGTGTGTGTGTGTGTGTGTGTGTGTTTGTGTGTGCGTGCATGGTTGACTGCAGTATCTAATCAAGCTTTGATGAGCCTCCTGTTTCCCAGGTGCCGATGGAATGAAGGGATCATCATCTTTTATTAAAAACGCACGGGCGAGTGCATTTAGTCACAAATGTTCGTACAGGAACTAATGAACACAGCAGCTCTCTTTCTGCTTCTCTCGCTCATGTACTTTTCTAATATCTATTGGCCATTTGCTAAGCCCTGATCCCCTTTAATATACTAACTGTTGCTACGCCTGTCGGGCTTTATGTTCTCGCACAGCACATGTGCAGTTTACAATGATAACAGTGCCAGATTTACCACTAGAAATGGTCTGAAATGACAACTGTTGCTAGCAGATTGTTTTAGCTGTATCTTGATAGCTGATACTTGCTCCAGCTCCAGTCAGCATCCTCACCAGCTGATGATCCGCAGAAAAAAAAGGGCTTTTAGGAGGAGCAGTAACTAATGTGTTTGGCAAACTTAAAGCATTCTTGAGTTAGTTTGCTGAGGTTGCATGAATGTAAATTTCTCCAAATCCAATAAGAAGCAGGAGAGCGCTCTGTGTTATAGTAGCATTGTCATGACAAGCTCCTGTGCTTTGGGAGCAACACTTGGTTACTGCTGTTGATAGTTAGTCAGACATGTTACTGAATGCAGTTCAAACGCATAGTTCATTTCATTTATTACACTTTTGCTCTTACTATTTCATTCTTACTGCAGCTCACAGCCACAATCGTGGATGTATTATAGAAACTGGATACTCTCCTCTAAGACGGCACCCGTTGACAGTGTTTCCTGCTCTGGACTTTACATTGGGATGTCATCACACAGTCTAAAATATGAAAGGCTCTCAGCTCTGGGAAAGTTTAACAAATATTAATAATAATATTCTTGTTTGCTGCTGGTGGTTTACAGTTTTACGATGCAGTACCGCAAGTGACCACTAGGAGATTGGTAGCAAGGCGTCAAGAGGTCAAAACTCCAGCAACACTTGTAGTATACAAAACATCTTTAACATGAGGCATTTTTATTTAAATGTTCTTCGTGGTGTGTATGCTGTACCTGAAGGATGCGAGCAGAAGCACATGTGTCTTATAATAAGGTTTTTCTTCATACTACTAAGGGATGCAGGTGTCTTCACCTCTTCAGAAATCCAAAGCTTGACAGGTCTGACATATTTATAAACGCCATAGTTACGTTTGAAAAGCTCCGATTTGATAATCGTTGTTTAGGGGAGGAGTTTCGTGAATGGTGTGTTCCCTTTTCTTCTTTAAGATAAGACCTCCCTTTCACACAAACATATACAAAGGAAAACCAGGCGCACACATACATGCATTCAACTCAGTCTCCATTAAGTGAGATCAGGTGAAATCTCTCTACTTCTCCTGTGGTCTCTCTTTCCCCACACTGTCTGACCAGCCAAATGATAGGATGAAAGGCCCCACCTCCATCTATCTGCAGGAGACTGATAAATCCTGTCAAACACACACACACACACACACACACACATAGACTCATTGTCTGGTGACAATCATTCAGGCAGAGTGCTGGCTGGTCCTTAATCCATCTCCATAGCAACAGTCCAGGTATGCTGTGTGTGTGGTGTGTATGGTGAGCAGACCTGGGAGAAACGTATATGTTGCTCTTCATCAGCCAAGACACACACACACACACACACACACACACAGGGAGCAGTGATGGATTTGTCTGGTGATACTCAGATATGGCTGATAGGGTTAATTGGTTTTCAGAGGGCATGTAGAGCGAGAGAGAGACTGACACTGACCAGATTACTGTGGAGACACCAGGACAGACCTGCCGGAGACAGAGAGAGAGCAAGAAGCACAAGAGGAGCAGAGAGAAAATAAATCTAAGTGATGTCATGAGAGCAGGAAGTGCTGGGTGGAAAGGAGGTGGAAGAAAATGTAGCTTTTACTTTAGGAGTTGGAGAGAGGTCAGTGGATGAATATGTTAGAATAATGTATATAAGTTATCCCATATTTACTCTTTTGCTATCTTTATACATCACCACTCTTTTATTCTTTGTACCCTGTAAGTTTGTGTTTCGTTCTACACTAAGTTCTCTTCTAGATGGACATTTGGAGTTTGCAGCTGTTGGTGAGAACTTCCCATCATCATCTGACTGATGAGACTGGCTCCTTTTGTAGAGTTAATGAGTTGTAGAGTTAATCACCATACCATGTTGGAAAGTAAAACAAAAGAGTTAAGTGTAGAAGAAAACAGACGTTGTTTATTGGTCAAGGAAATTGTGCCTGCCTGAAACAAAGCAATAAAACCATTACGTTGTTACTGACCTGTGCCTGACCTATGCCCCTCCCCTTTAGAAACAACATGTATTAGGGACATCCTAAATAAAAAGCAAGAGGGCAGGAGACGAAATGAGAGTAGATAGGAGATTCTGCAGACTGTGCACGTCTCCTGTTGCTCTCCTTGCAAGTAAAACTTAACTCTGTTGTCTTCTCTCCTCTTTGTGTCTGTGAGTTTGATATTTTAGGTTGTTTAAACCTGACATTAATTTGGTCCTTCGAGCCGGATTCCAACAGACCTAAGGATTCCAGCAGGTGAGAGGAATACTGGAAAGCCCGTGGCCACGGCAGGCTGACTTAGAAGCAGCCTAACAGATCCTTTCAAGGACCGGACTTCAACTCACCTGCTGGGATCCAATGGTTGACGGTAATCCGAGAGAGGAGACATAGACAACTGTGGTGAGTTAAATTTTGTTTAAAAAGGTGAATGACTGTGAGAGAACAATAGAGTAAATAGGTTTAAACTGTGAATAAGAGTAAAATTTGGACTGGTTTTGGAAAGCCGGAAATTTCCTGGAAAAAGTAAAAGTAAAACCCTGAAAATACTAGTCACTAGCAGGTAACAAGGAGAAATAAAAGTAAAATTTGGACTGGTTTTGGAAAGCCGGAAATTTCCTGGTAAAAGTAAAATTTGGTTGGTAAGGGAAGGCCAGAAGTTCCCATGTTAAAGTAAAAGACGTCAAAAGTATATGTGCATTTAAATGCTGTGTGAGTGTGTATGAGAGTGTGAATGGAAATAAAATACCACTAGGTATTTTATTTCATACCAAAACAGTAGGAGTGTAAGCAGTCAACTGTTGTGGATGCAGAGGCAAGAATTCTCCGCTCTCAATCACAGAGAGTAGAAAGGAGAATTACCACAACAGAAAATTTAATTACTGCCCTACTGACCGAAAACCAGTTTTTAGAACACCCTAGGTGTTGATAAACTGGACCAAATTCTTTAAAATGGGGAAAGGAATAAGTAAACTAAAACCCAAAGATACACTGCAGTGTAAAGATTGGAAACTCATTGAAAAACAGGATCCTAAGAAAGTACAAAATTTAGATAGATGGATAACAGAGCATAAATT
This sequence comes from Pampus argenteus, assembly GCA_036937835.1. Taxonomy (NCBI): domain Eukaryota; kingdom Metazoa; phylum Chordata; class Actinopteri; order Scombriformes; family Stromateidae; genus Pampus; species Pampus argenteus. The sequence goes on from CM072875.1 coordinate 16,145,272, forward strand.
TGAAGGTCAATTGAACACACAAAAAATAGCAGCACTTCAGGAAGCAATAATGCAAAAAACAGAAAATGATTCTAAAAAGATGAAAAAGCATGGGTATGAAGATACAGAATATTGGATGAGAGTAGCAACAAGAAGAGAAGAGGGAGAGAGAAGGAATAGAGAGAAAAGAAGAGAAGTTGCAGATAGACAGAAACAGTTAATGTATCATAGAAAGGAAGATGACGAAACAGGGCCAGTGAGGAGGAGAGTAGAAGAAGAAGAAGAAGAGGGAGCAGTAGCTGGAGCACAACTAATTTATCCAAATCTGGCAGAAATATTAGATCCACCTGCTTATATAGAAGAATATCCTCAAATGAACATAAGAAAGACCAGATCAAAAGGACCACTTGGTCAGAATTGGTCACAAAAAATGGGAAGAGCATTGTCTCCTTCCGCCCCAAAAATAACTGATTTGACACCCGAACCAGAAGAAATGTTTCCAATGATTCAAGTAGCCAATCCCAATGTTGCTGACGGTAACGGTCCGACTATTTTAGTTTATAGGACTTGGACTATAGACGACGTTAAAAAGGCTGTGGAAGGACTGACATCCCATAAAGTAGACATTAATCAGTTTATTAATGACATTGAAAATCTGAGACGGTCTTATAATTTGAACGGAAATGAGGTTCAGCAGGTTTGGATGGCTGCAATGGGATCAGATTGGCATAGTATTAGAGGGGATTGGAGTCCAGTACAGGGTAATCAACCTCTAGCCCACAATGCAAACGAATTGGATTTTAGAATAACTGCTCTGGCAGGAAGAGCAAGAGTACGTTTCAGACACAGAGCAAATTATACTGAAATTGGAAGGGTCAAACAAAAAGATGAAGAGCCATTTGAAGAGTACAAAATTAGAATGACGACAGTCTTTAAAATTCATAGTGGGCTGGAGGAAGATGCAAATGATAATGGTGCATTCCGACAACAATTAAAGAATGCTCTCCATGCAGGCTCAAAAGATGCCATTCGAGCATGGGTAAACAAACATTACATAGGAATGTCCACAGGAACTTTGGAGGAATATGTTAATCATGCTTTACATGCAGAGAAGGTAGTGAAGGAAAAGAAAAATAGGAAGCCTGTAGAAACCTTCTATCAAGAAGAAGGAGAAATATTCTATCAGGGAGGTTTCAGAGGCAGAGGTGGTTTTAGAGGAAGAGGAAATTCCAGAGGAAGAGGTTTTGGAGGTAGAGGACAGAGAGGAGGTTTTAGAAGGAATGGATTTGGGTCAGATATGTCAGGATGTTGGCGTTGTGGAAAGGAAGGACATATGATCAGAGATTGTCCTGAGATGAAAGGGGGATACCGTGAATGACTAGGATATGAAGGAGAAGAGAAAGATAAACAGAGGGCTGTAGAAAGTGAGGAAGGAAATAAGATAGAATGTGAGACAGATGAAGTGTTGATAAACTTTCAAGATTTGTTGTCTGTGGACGAAGTTAAACCAGAAGTGACGTTATTGGTAAACGGAAAACCTGTAACTTTTCTGTGTGATACTGGTGCGTGTAGAACAACATGTAAAGAGTCTATTCCAGGCTCTAGACAAAGCAACCAAAGTGTGATAGTGAGATCTGCAAATGGCAAAATGTCTGCTGTACCACAATCAGAACCTGTCTGGTTAAGAGATCCCCAAGGACAATCCTGCCAATTATCCATTTTATTGTTCCCAAATTGCCCCGTAAATCTTTTAGGCCGTGACGGCCTGTTCCTGCTTGGGTTGTCTTTGGTCCCAAACAGTGAAGGGAACATAGCTGTTAAAAGAAAAGCAGAGTTACAAAATGGAGACATTTTTGTTCTCTATGGGCGAGACACACCATTCTACTATTATAGTCTTGATGTTCCAAATAAAATGCCGTATAAAACAGCAACTGCATTGTTGACTGAGAGTAAAAGGTTAATTTCAAAACAGCAAGACAAAATGTCAGAAGAAGATCTGCACATCACACTTTGGTACAAAGACACACCAGGACCAGATAATGACTTTGACAATGCCCTAACTAAAGCTACTCCAGCTAGAGTGACAGTGACTTATGTCTATTCAGATGGTGAATCTAATGCAGCTGCAGCAGTAACACTATCAACACCAGAGCTGGTAAGACTGTTCAAGATGTGGACAGCACCTCACATTTCATTGTATAAAAACAATATAATGAAATGGAAAGATATGGGCAAAATGATAATAAAAGGAGAAAACACAAATGATTGGGAACCCATATCTAGTACTACAGCCACTAGTGCATCGACAGGGCTAACCAGAAAAGCACTATTTTGGACGATTCAGGTGCAAAAAGGTGTTCATATGCATATGGAAAATCTTCTATCTAGACACTGACTGTTAGTGCTCACAGAAGAAGAAGAAAATCTTTTAAAAGAGGTACCAGAGAAATTATGGTCTAAAGGTTCCACTGATGTAGGATTGATAAAAGGAACCCTACCTGTACAAATTCGACTAAAACAGAAGATAGACCACGTGTAAGACAGTATCCACTAAAACAAGATGCATATGAAGGCATAAAACCAGTAATTGACGATTTAATTGCAGCTGATGTAATAATAAAATGTGAGGATTCACCGTGTAACACTCCAATATTCCCAGTAAAGAAACAAGCACCATCCGTAGGATGGCGTATGGTACAGGATTTGCAAGCTGTAAACAGTGCTGTGATACAAAGAGCTCCTTGTGTCCCCGATCCTTACACTCTGCTAAACTCACTCAGACCTGATGCTAAAGTATTCACTGTAGTTGATATCAGTAATGCATTTTTCTCTATACCAGTAGATAGAAATAGCCAATTTTGGTTTGCATTTACCTTTGGGGGTCAGAGGTATACATATACTCGACTGCCCCAGGGGTATTGTGAAAGTCCAACCATTTACTCTCAAGCAATGAGTGCCAGTATGGCAAAATTCCAACCTCCAGGAAACAGCCAAATTTTAATTTATGTCGATGATGTATTGTTAGCATCACCTGATGAAGAAACATGTAAAAAAGATACAATAGCACTACTAAAACATTTGGCTGAAGAGGGACATAAAGTGAGTAAAAACAAATTGCAGATGTGTAAAAAGCAAGTGAAGTATCTGGGACACAATCTGAGTGCAGGAGGGAGAACAATAGTAGAAGATAGAAAAACTGTAATTCTTCAAGCACCTAAGCCACAAACTAAAAAGCAAATGATGTCATTTTTAGGTCTGACTAATTATTGTAGAAATTGGGTACCAAACTATGCAGAAATAACAGCACCTCTGAGTAAAATGATGTATGATGAAGATCTTAAAATGACGTCACCCTTAAAATGGACAGCAGAGGCTGAAGATGCTTTTTGTAAAATAAAGCAAGCTCTGGTATCCAGCACTGCAATAGCCTTACCTGATTACAGTAAACCCTTTATTCAAATGGTTGATTGTAAAGGTCACTTTATGACTTCAGTTTTGGTTCAACAACATGGGGATAAAATGAAACCTATAGCATATTTCTCATCTAAATTGGACAGTGTAGCATGTGCACTGCCGCAATGTGTTAAAGCAGTCATTGCAGCATCAATGGCTGTGGAAATAAGTGCTACTATAGTCTTATTTCATCCATTAATTCTAAGAGTACCCCATGCTGTTTCTGCCCTGTTGTTACAGACTAACATGACATTTTTATCGCCTGCAAGACATCTGTCTTGCATGGCAACATTGTTATCTCAACCTCACTTGACCTTAGAAAGGTGCACAACATTAAACCCGGCTACGTTGTTACCACTTCCTGAGGACGGCATTAAACATGATTGTCAGGAAGTGGCAGAAAAAACAGCAAAAAGTAGAAGTGACTTAAGAGATCAACCACTTGAAAAAGGAGAAGTTTTATTTGTAGATGGTTCATCTAAAAAGAACGAACTAGGAAAGACTCAAACGGGATATGCAGTAGTAACACAAAAAAGTGTAGTTAAAGCTGAATGCCTGCCATCAAATTATTCAGCTCAAGCAGCTGAATTAGTAGCGCTAACTGAAGCTTGTAAACTAATGAAAAACAAAAATGTGACAATTTATACAGACAGTCAATATGCGTTTGCCACAGTACACACATTTGCACAATACTGGGAAAATAGAGGTATGGTCACGTCCACAGGCAAACCAGTTACACATGCAGAGCTATTATCTGACCTTCTAAAAGCTGTACAACTGCCGAAAACTTTAGCTATTTGTAAGTGTGCAGCACACACAACAGGGACAGACAGTGTATCCCTAGGTAATGCATTTGCAGACAAAATAGCTAAAGCAGCCGCAGCAGGCCAGATACATGTGTTAACTGCAGAAGAAAAAACAAATTTAGATGATACAATAATAAAAGAAATGCAACAACAAAGTCCTGAATCTGAAAAAGATATTTGGAAAAAGAATGGAGCAATTCTGAAAAATGACACCTATGTATGACCCAGCAATAAACCTATCCTACCAAAAAACCTATATAAATGGGCCGCTATATTGAGCCATGGTGCTACACATGTCTCAACAGGAGGGATGGTAGGACAGGTACAACAATATTATACAACCTACGGATTTAACTCTTATTCAAAAAATTTTTGTAGAGCATGTTTAACATGCGCTAAACATAATGCACAAGGCAATTTGAGACCACGTAGAGGAAGATTCCCTACGCCTCAGTATCCATTTCAAATTATCCACATGGACTTCATAGAATTGAATAAAAGTGAAGGGAAAAAGTATTGCCTGGTCATAATAGATGCTTTTTCAAAATGGATAGAGCTTTTTCCAACCAAACATCCAGATGCATTGACGGTGGCAAAAGCGCTTTGTAAAGATATTATTCCCAGATATGGCATCCCTGAAAAAATATATAGTGATAATGGTGCTCATTTTGTGAACCAAGTCGTAAAGAAGATCGGCGTAATGTTTCATATTGATTTAAAAAATCATTGTGCTTACCACCCTCAAAGTGCTGGACTGGTGGAACGAATGAATGGAACGATCAAAAACAGATTAAAGAAGTGTATTGAGGAAACAGGAAGATCATGGACCCAATGTGTAGATTTAGTGAAATTATATATTAATATTACATGTACTTCAGGGCTCACACCCTATGAAATATTATTTGGCAGACCATATAGATTACCACAATTCAAAAATCAATGGGAACCTAATGATGAAGCCAGTTTAGCTGACTATATGAGAAGTATGTTGGAAAAACAAAAACAAAACCGAACTGATGAAATTCCTTTTGTCTCCCAGCAGGAAGTTCAATTAGTTGAACCAGGAGACTGGGTGTTGATAAAAAGTATAAAGAGGAAGCACTGGTATACACCTAAGTGGGAAGGACCTTATCAGGTACTGCTAACAACTCCCACTGCTGTAAAGATAGCAGAAAGGTCAACCTGGGTCCATTTAACGCACTGTAAAAGGGTCATTTCGGCTGAAAAATCCGATAGGGGAGGTGAGCCAAAGACTGATAATAGGGTGGATCCAGACGTTTAGAGACTGGTGAGACCTGAAAGTCAGCGAAGTTTTTCCAAGACACCAAACCAAGTAGAGGATACTTGATTTTGACCAAAATGACCCCCAAGTGGTTAAAAAATGCCATTAGGTGCTGGGCAGTGACTCTCTTCTTAGTACTGATTTTCTTATTAGTATGGTACCTATGGGAGTTACCTAAACAACAGCAAAACCATACTTTCGGTAATGACTCCATGGTGGTGCGACTTGCCACTGATACATCTCTAACACAAAAGCATAAAAGACAAATTGGACGAATTGACCTTGTGTGGATGTTGTTGTATACCTTGTCTACGTTCTCTTGTTAACCGTTTGATTACCACAGCTATCACACCTATGGAAAATCGGATGACCCAAGTGTATTTTTTTTTTGCTTGCTGATGATTGTTATATTGACGATGACAACGAAGATTATAAATTAGACATATAAACATTATCTCCAAGTGTAAGTGTGTTTGTGCTCATAAAAATGATCTGGCAGCTGAAAATCGTCATGGAGTGGCTGACACAGTGAAATGAGAATTTGAGCAAATATGTGATAAACAGGAGGGAAATGTTAGAATAATGTATATAAGTTATCCCATATTTACTCTTTTGCTATCTTTATACATCACCACTCTTTTATTCTTTGTACCCTGTAAGTTTGTGTTTCGTTCTACACTAAGTTCTCTTCTAGATGGACATTTGGAGTTTGCAGCTGTTGGTGAGAACTTCCCATCATCATCTGACTGATGAGACTGGCTCCTTTTGTAGAGTTAATGAGTTGTAGAGTTAATCACCATACCATGTTGGAAAGTAAAACAAAAGAGTTAAGTGTAGAAGAAAACAGACGTTGTTTATTGGTCAAGGAAATTGTGCCTGCCTGAAACAAAGCAATAAAACCATTACGTTGTTACTGACCTGTGCCTGACCTATGCCCCTCCCCTTTAGAAACAACATGTATTAGGGACATCCTAAATAAAAAGCAAGAGGGCAGGAGACGAAATGAGAGTAGATAGGAGATTCTGCAGACTGTGCACGTCTCCTGTTGCTCTCCTTGCAAGTAAAACTTAACTCTGTTGTCTTCTCTCCTCTTTGTGTCTGTGAGTTTGATATTTTAGGTTGTTTAAACCTGACAGAATACAAGAAGCAAGAATCATTGCATTTTGTAGCTGCTTGTGCCTTTAATTTTGTTCCTTGTTTTTGTGTTGTTGCATTATATGTAATATTTAATTTTTAAACTCAACTATTACTTTTAGACACCACAATTCACACCAACTTTTGGAATCATTCAAATATTTATCAGTGTCGCTATCATTTCACATTGTTCTGTGTTGTTTTGAAATCTTTCCCCGTCAGGATTAACTAAACTCTCATGCCAGCCCTGCCTTACAGGGAACTGCCAACAACCACAACAGGGAGCGCCACAAACACAGTTTCCTGCTGTCAGTCACTGAGCTGCTGCAGTGGAGCAACTGGACACCCTGATGTCAGATGATGAGTGTTCTTCATTCAATTACCCCACCCATATTTCCCAGGAAGCCAGTGATCCAACCCAGCGGTTTTCCAGTCAGAGATCAGCTTTTCCAGTCACTGTGTGCACTTAATCCCAGTTATCAGTTTGTATCAGTCATCAGAGCTGCTTCTTTTTAAAGCTGCTCAATTCAATAGTTCTATATTAGCAATGCATCAGATAACTACTGTACATGTGATATGAAAGGGGTTACTAGTAGTAATGAACCCGCAGTGACTATTTACCCAACAAGATTATTACAAACAAGAAAGAAAGAAACAAGCAGAAAAGTTAGTGAGAAAAGGACACATGCTGCTGCAGTTACACTTCAACCCCAAAAGATTGCACTTTAATGTCCTACTTTGCGTCATGTACATAGAAACAAACATCCAAATGTGACAACAGAGTTAATTACCTAAATATGTATGCATATACACTGCAGTATGTACAGCCTGATCAAAAAAAGTATATAATAGAGCCGAAATGTCCTCGAGAGTTAAAAGATGCCTGTGAAATTACAAACAAGTAGCCAAAAAAAACACCCTTGCTAAATTGGAGCACCCTATTTTGCATTTCATCCTGTCAACGTGTAATTTGTTGATTTGTCATATATTCACACATGAGCGGTTTTACTGTCCCCTGTGGGCTACTGTAGGCAAATTGTGGCTGCGCAGTCTCTTTCCAGTGCGTTCTGGATGAGAAAGAATGGGTCTGGTTTTGGTCAGGAAACAACAGCCTAAAGCCGTAGGGGGGGGGGAGATGTGTAGATGCTGCCAGCAGCAGAGGAAGAACGCAGAGTCCACAGAAAACACTGCGTCAACAAAACTCAACAACCGAGTGTCGGGAGATGGACTGGGTTAAACACAGACTGCATCATGCTCTTCCTGGCCTCTTGCCTGTTTATGTACATTTTGTTTATTTAATTTGCATCACAAATATATATATTGGTAATATATTCATTTTTGATAAAAAAAACATTTTTATTTATTTTACATATCCCTTACTCTTCTGCAAGCTTCCAGTTATTTTATTTAAATAGTTTTTAAGATTTATGTGATTTGCTAGTATACAAGAAATATGTTTATCGTGGAGTTTTTAAGAAATAATCTAATATGCTAAAATGTAGTTTGACACACAAAAGTAAACACAGAAAAGTGTGTAAATTAACAATTATATGCATCCAAATGTTTCTTTGTTTTTTCATATAATTAGTACCTAATTGCACCATCCTTTCTATAAAATTTCCTAACAATTAACCATGAAATACCTGCAAATTACTGCTATTTCCAGGAAATTAGTATAAAATCAAAGTACCTGTAAAAAGAAATTCAAACAAGTTCAACATAAACACCCCTAAAATGAACAATATGCAGCTACGAATCAGATCGGGACTTCAAAAATAAGACGTACACCCACAACCCGCACGCATGCAGAGTGATACCCTGCACACAACGGTACAGTATTTATCATTCCAATAGCCTCTGTGTATAACCGCACTATTAAAACGGCCTGTCAAATATAATGGGTGTCAGTTTACCTCACATCATGCAAGTGATGTGAAGTTGCTTATGGCAGGAAGTCGTTAGGAAAGATGCAGAGCGACATAAAGCAAAGTTGCTGGGAGGTTCACACAGACGTCTAATTAAAATCATAAACAACGACGGCAATGTTGCTTTAATGAGGTTAGGAGCACAAAAAGAGGGCTTGTTTTTTATCTGAAGATGAGTACGATCATCTTGCTGAGAGCTACACGGTAGCTTTTTGAACTTTTGCAGTGGGCTGGTGAAAGCAAAACATTCATAAATTATATAAACTACATTAATTATTATTTGTTTTAAGTATGTTGTGAAAACGGGAGGTTTTTTTTAACTTTTTTTGCTTCTGAAATATCAGCTGCTGATTTTACCGATGTTGAGTTACTGAGCTGACATCAGTTGTATTTCGCTCCTCTAACCTCATAACGATATTGTGCCAATGTGCTAAACAGACTGTTGTTCAAAACCAGGCTATTTGGATATTTGAAGCCTGCAGTGGATTTGTGACAATAGATGTTTTTTGTTACCTGCAAAGGGGATTATGCTCTCAAATCTCAGGTATTAGCAGGTTTACCGGGGGGGATTACGCATTGTACCTGATTCGCGGTCAGTCCAGACAGATAATGCAGCGGTGTAAAAAGCAAGTGTATCCCGCCGAAAAGAAAAGAAATTGTAATCCTAGCAAAAGTAAGAACAGGCAGCAGATACATTAATCATCTCTTAGATTCTCGGTGCTGTCAAAAGTGGGTGGTTTTCCCTAATGGCCTAATGTGACTGTGGAAAATGTGTAACAGTGGTTAATTGTTCCACTACATACTGTAGATACTGAGGTATTCATCAGACTCTGAAGTCCTTTTTGTATGATTTGAAAAATGAAGCTTCACACTGGGACCTAGTCTAATTAAAATAAACATGTAATCTTGTCACGTGGGGCTTCTCACATCTTACAGACTTTGCATGAGGACTTAACAGTAGTCAATTTGCATGAAAGTCTGCATTACAGTTCTGATAACTCGTACCGCTAATTTTCTGGTATAAATATAGTGACAGTCAGTAGATTTCTTTGTAACTGAAGGGGAGTTTTTCTCTATAAACTATATAAAAGAGTTTATAGAGAATTAACCTGCTCTAAATGAAAAGTGTCATGAGATAACTTCTGTTAGGATTTGGCACTAAACGCTATAAATGAATAAATTTACTTGAATGTGAACTGTAACGTATTACAATGAATAAATGATTGTACAGCTATACTCAGACTGGAACTTATGAAAAATAATCAATACTATAAAAAGATCTAGAAATAAGGAGCAATTTGAATGCTTCTCACATTAAATTGCAATTTGCATGCTAATTTTGCTATTTAATGCTGTTCTGTAATTTTCAACTGTGCTGCATATGATATTTCAGATGATATTTAAGTGGAGTTCCTGTATATATTATTTCATCAAGTAACCTGAACAATTTATAAAGCAAAAATCTGTCTGGTGCACCTTCTAAACGTAGAGAATTTGCTGCTCTTCTTTTTCTTACAGTGAAATATATTGAATACCTTTGTTTTTTAACTGCTGGTAAACCAATCAAATGATCAAATGATTATCAATAAAATGATTAATTTATAATGAAAATAATAGTTAGTTTCCGCTCTCAATAAAGCAAAGTAATCTTTGACTGCAAATAATAATTAACCTTTTTTTTTTTTTTTTACTTTAAATTTAACACATCTTATATTTACATGTGACACAGGGTGCAGCTAGTGTAATCTCTCATTATCACTTAATCTCATTATTAAGCCCTTTATTTTCTTGATTACTAATAACGTCCACTCTAATGTGAACATTTTACTTCCATCCTACTCTGGATGCTTTAGTTGTTTCCTTTCCTGTACTGGTTAATTGTATTTGCACTTTCTAGGGGACTGAGGCCATTTGTACTAAAAGAAAATTGACTTGTACAGTAAGTGAATAAAAGCATTTCCAGAGGGGGAATCGTCCTGATGACTCCATCTGTTAATGCATGTACAAAGTACAAAGGGTTTCAATTTAGATTTTTTTTTTTTTACTTCCTGTGCTTCTTCGCTATAGCTCTCATGAAAAATAAAATAAATTGAAAGAGTGTTTTGGGGGGCGGGGGGTCAACATGTGTCAAAAAAGTGTCAATTTGCACAGTAGCATCACTTTCTACTTGCTGACCTCCTGACAGCTTGTCAAGGACTTGGATTTTACCAATGTTACAGAAGGGCTCTGCAGAAAGAGATATACACTAGCTTGTACATTATTGAATTTATAACTGTCATATATATTAACCTCAGTTATCGCACACTGCTGTGCTGCTTGCCAAGAATGCATTTATCTCAGCCAGTGTTAATCCTGTGGCCATTTTGAGTCTGAAAAACATGTATTTCACTGCAGCAGCTGGCTCCCGTGAAACCCGACTTACTGGGCTATTGTTTGTTTATGTAGCCTCCAGAACAGCTGGGAGTCAGCTGAGGGGGGAAACGTCCAGGAGCGAACCAATTAGAACAGAGGGAGGCTTAAAGAGTCAGGAAGTAAAACGTTTCAGACAGAGGCTGAACTAAGAGGCTGAACTAAGAGGCTGCATGAGATATAAAAAAAAGGAATTTTTAAAACTGTAAAACATGCAAAGATATACCAGGAAATGTGCATGATGTGTCCCTTTTAAAACAGAATTTGAATATTTTTTGCTTTGGGATCTATTTACTATATGGAGCAACTAATCAAGCTACATAATGTATACAATGAACTAATGGCGTTCAATGTGTTTTCTTGCAGTTGGGTGAGGACACCTTCAATCGTGCCAAGTTACTGAATGTCGGCTACACGGAGGCTCTGAAAGACGCAGAATACGACTGCTTCATCTTCAGCGACGTGGACCTGATCCCCATGGACGATCGCAATCTCTACCACTGCTATGATCAGCCGAGACACTTTGCCATCGCCATGGACAAGTTTGGTTTCAGGTAAGGTGATGATACACAAGCCTGGATTACCATCTGGGCAACCTGCCTGTGGGCCCCCAGATTTTAATACCTGAACTATTTTAGTTCATGTTATTCTCATTTGTTGTCCAGTTGTGTTTTAATCAAATTGCACACAAAAAAGGGGAAAGCAGTATTATTATTCCATGTTAGGAGTACTGTAACCAACAATTATTTTCATTATCAATTGGTCTGAAAATGATTTTCATTAATATTGGATTAATATAATGAGCTGAGCAGCTCGTTCATAGTTTGTTTATTCAGATTTTAATAATATTAAATGTGTTGCTTTTCCAAATTCGAAACTGTGCATCCTCTTTTTAAATCAAGGGATTTAAAGAGACAAAAAAGAAAGAGAAGAGAAAAGAAAAGGAAGACTGGAACAAAATCCTCCCAAAACTTTAGCCAGTGTAGCTTTATCCATCACTAATGTAGCTTTACCCAGCATCACCTTTAACAGCTCCATTAATACTGTTGCACTGAGGGATTACTTACATCAGCTATGTGCATAAGCTCTGTAGCTGCACTTTAAGATATATCACCTTGTGGGGGTTGTAGACTTACCACATGGAGACCACAACATCTGTCATTGGTCAGTACGGAACCGCTTGTTATTCTCCAATGCCTGTAGAGATTGTTCAAAGTGAATCCGGCATGAAGCGAGTTGAAAGTTGTCTCCTTTTCAGTAACACATCTCACAAAAGACATCTTCACTGCAAACTAGTCAAAGTGTGTCACCTTCGTTAATGAAACGTGGCAGATCATCGTCACTCGTAGTTACTGTTGGGACTTTAATTGAAGCTCAGTATGGCCTATGCTGTCTTGTTGTGGTGATATCAACATGAGAAATCTTACAATGACCTACAAAACCTTATGCTGTAGGTACGTTGAGACTCATTATACCCCCAACCCCCACAGTTCTGTGGATCTTCACAGCCAGCACTGAATGCCTGGGTCCTATTTTACTCGTGTCTTTTTGCATATAGACACCACACCTGCCCTCAATTATCTAAAAGCTTTGGAAGCATTGATTAATTGGCCTAAACATAAGCAGTGAATATGACCTTCCCTTTCAAGAGGTGTCTTTCCTACTGAAAACCAGCAGTTTTTCAGTTGGAAAACAGGGTTGTAGCTTACATGTCTTATTAGCAATGAATCAGTAAGGACTTAAAATGGCTCCATCAGATCTTTCTCCGAGAAAACTGAAGGAATAAGGGGCGAACAAGTAAAGGATGTTGGTTAGAGAGAGTGGACGTTCACAGAATTGATTGTAGTTAATAGCTGATGTAAAATCAGATCATTACAGAGAATTGATCCCCAAGGTCAAAGTGGTCTGAGTCAGCCTATTAAAAGGTTTCTTCAGTCTTCAGAGTTATATTGAATATACCTTTTTTTTACAACACAACAAGAAAAAAGCATTGACGGATTAAGTTAAGGTGTCATGCAGACTGACTGCAGCTGAGTCATCTCGGGAAGAGATCCTCCGTTGCTTACTAATGTAAATGCACTACTTGTATTTTTTTGATAAATTGAAAACATTGCCAGTAAACATTAGGTCACATTAAGTGCCGTTTCCATTAAGTTGGCGCTTGACGACGCCCGACAGCTCTGCGAGCAAAGAGAGTCACCTTGAAGTCCATTTTCACAGCACGGCTCATTCAAACGCTTTCCACAGATTGAAAGTTTCTGTCAGGAAGTAATGGATGTATGAATGGATTTATTAAGTGACATTACCATTTTGTGCATAATTTTGTGGATGTTTGAATAATTGCTCCTTTGGGTAAGCATAGGATAAAAACCCATTTACACATGTACAGAAGGAACATGTGTACGGTGTCATGACTTAATTCTGACGAGCACAGCACTCGCTTAGTGAGTCACACAGGTCAACGTTTACTGTCCATTTTTAAAGGGGATTTATAATGCACAATCCCAGGATATGTTTTTATTTTCCGTGGCTCTACTAGAATATTTTTGCATGATTTACAGTTCAAAAAAACAACTTATTCATCTAATACTGGCTATTTATGCAGCTCCTCTGTTCAGCCTCTGTCTGAAACAGGCGGTTTTAGCTCCTTTCTCTTTAAGGCCAGAAGCTGCCCCTCATCTCTTTTTTTTTTATTATTCTTTATTCAAAATGTCATTTTCTCAAATACATTGGTAGATGTTCAAGGCAACAAACACTAAAGAACGTGTGGACATGATGTCAGGTCGATCAAGAATCGGGTGAAGAATATCACAAAAATCACAATTAAAAAAAACGGAAATGATTATATTTGTGAAAGCAACAGCAAACTGTCTGTCTGTCTGTCTGTCTGTCTGTCTGTCTGTCTGTCTGTCTGTCTGTCTGTCTGTCTGTCTGAGCATTTGTCCGTTTTCAGCACAAGCACACATGCAAACACATCATATTGTTGCTGGAAACAGACGGTCTCATTAGTTTCTTCTTGTCATCTTTCAAGAGAACTGTCATACATTTGACAGCACGTACTGTACTGAATACACACACACACACACACACACACACACACACTCACAGATGCACATAGAAAACACACATGCATCTGCCTCTGGTTAGACTCCAGGCGCCTGCCATGACACTCACAGCTGACGTCTGTCCCCCTCCAGGCTTAGGACTGTCTGTTTACACACACACACACACACGCATGCACATTGTTTACATGTATATATAGACCTTCATGAACAGGACACTTGTTTCACTGTGTTTCTTCTGTTTAACTCTTCTGGTCTCATGTTCTCTTCTCCTCTTTAAGATCTAACTTCTTCTCTTTATTGCAGTTATATAATTAAGTTTAACATTATCTGACATTTCAATATGCAAATACTCGTGGAAGGACGAAGAAAATTTGTCATCAAAATATTTAAGGCGTTCAATCTAACACAGAAGAACATGGAAGTGTTTGTTTGTTTGTTTAGCTGCCTGTAGGCACCAGATGATTACACCATACATAAATACGCTGGCCTCTGATAACACCTGCTCCTTTCATATGTCTTCTATATGGATATATATTATTCACTTAAAAATCCATCCAAGATGAGATAATTTCATTAGTCAAATGGAGTTTGAGGACTCCAGTCATGGAGTTAGTTCACCTTCCTCATCTCTTCTCTTCTCCCATCTTTCTTTTTCTTTTTCTCTCGTCTCCTGCAGGCTGCCCTATGCAGGCTACTTTGGAGGAGTTTCGGGCCTCAGTAAAAAACAGTTTCTGAAGATCAATGGCTTCCCGAACGAGTACTGGGGCTGGGGAGGGGAGGACGATGACATCTACAACAGGTAACCACGAAGGCCTTCTGGTTTCTCCACCATTATTCTACCTAATTGAGTTTTCTTTAATTGCCTTAAGAGAAAGTTATTATTATGATTATAGATAAATTAACCTTTTGGAAGAATATCAGTTGTATTGTCTACCCAGATGGTTGTTTGGGCTGAAATTGGTAAATTACCTGGTGAGTTGATGATCAGACTGCTGTGCTAGAAGAACTAAAAAACATCATGAAGGCTAAAAAAAAAACAATCTGCAGCTTTACATGCCACTTTAAGCACAGCTTACAGTTTCCATATATTGCCCGATATCCACCCTGTTATAAATATTACGTTTGACAGTCACAACAAACTAAAAAATGTCACCTGCTTCTTGCTGTTCAGCTAAAATACACATTAAGGTTGCAGAAATACTTCTGCAATATGAAGGAATCGTCTGTTGTCTTTTGTCATGTCAGATTAGCTACGAGAGGACATATATTTCAGTCATATAAACAGATGTTTGCATTCATATTCACACACGGCGGAGCAGTTCTTCACAGACAAAACGCCACCTCTGTCTTTATTGTATCAGTATTCTTTACTATCTGTCTCTATTTTTCTCCTTCTGTGTCCCGCTGTCACTCACACTGCGACGCTTATCTTTCCACATTCAGTGTAATGGCATCATAAGAAAAACTAAAAAATAGAGCATTTGAAAATTGGTGTTTTTTGAGAACGGACTGTGTCAGTCACCACGGTATTCAGGAGATTACTGTTGTTTGTCCGCGTCTGCCAAGATGTAATAAAACAGATCTATGTGTGGTTCACTGAATAGCAGCATTGTGTGTGTGTCTGCAATTATGAGCACAAGGATGACAGATAAAGTTAAACCTCAAACTTTTTATTGGATGATAGCTGCAGCAGGCCATTAGATGCTGCAGATTTCCCTCGAGATATTCCCTGCACTCCAGCTGAGCTCTGTCAGCTGCTATGAGATTTAAAAGTGACGTGCAGAAATATCATTAAAATGCTGTTTTGTTTGGTTTTACTGTAAATTGCTCACACAAGGACTTCTGCTATTCAAATTTACCCATGCACTTATAATATAATATTCGCTATGTTGACAATTTCTTCATGAGAGTTGAAATTTCCCACTGAAAATCTAAATCAACTAAAATGGTAACAAAATGTCTTTTAAGCACAGCTGCAAAATTTTGATCGTTTCCACTGAATAAAAGAGCAAATTTCCTTTGTGGCTTTCCCCTTCGTTGTAGTATTTTGCACCGAAGTCATTCAGGGATACTTACAGGACTGTAGGTTCAATAGACCATAATGCAATTTAACAACTTTGCAGTCTGAGTTAGAGGTCAGTGGATTGTTCTTTTTTTTTGCATATTATGCATTTTTACACCACCACACCTGTTCTGTTGGAATTTTCTAGTGATTGCAGACATGGCACAAAATAATTAACCAGATGTGAAGTGTCACATTTGTGAGTTTTTGATGGTTGAAAACAGCATTATACATATTATATTTCTATATTGACATTAAATCATTTGAAATGGTTTAGTTGTGGCATCAAACTTTCAAAGTAAACAACTCTGCAGCTCTACGTAGATGCAGTTTAAATAAATTGCCAGTGTATTGTATCATTAACCGTTCCATATAAAACTGTAGACAACAGTCTACAATAGTGTATGTGTGAATATAGTCACCCTATTAAAATAATCGTCATTTTATCTGATTTTTCTGCAAACACAAAAAAAACTGACCCATGTGTTCACGAGGAGATGATTTAGGCAAAAAAAATCATGTTTGTAAAAAAATGACTTAGGCAATTATTTTATTAGGGTGACGATATGTGGTGAAGAACATTTAGTACGCTAAAAATCCAAATTTCTTTCTTAGAAGTTGGTAGAGACGAACCCGGAGCAAACCTGTGGTTAAAGTTTGGATGTACAGGTGACTTGTCAACATCTTCAGATGGGATGTTCACGTTGCTCTGTGTGTCAGCTGCATGTGTAGCCAACATCTCATTAGAGCTGTGTTTTGTCTTTTGGTTATTTTTGTCTAAACGTGCAGCTTTTAAGCACCCAATAATGTGTCTCAGTGGCATATAGACAGCTAACATAATTCATTATTAGTGTGTATTGATATCTACATATAACTGATGACTGATGAAAAGATGAAAGTCTATATTTTCTTTTTTTTAAATGTGAATCACTGCATCCTTGCGAAGTCCTTGATGGGTCCGGTAGTATGTGAGATTAGCTGTGGACAGATACACATATGGACACACACGACCAAACACGTGATCCCCTGCAGGCTTACGCCTGGTGGAGATAATTAAAGAATACAACATTGGATAAAAGCTGAGCATGAAGGTTATGTCTTGCTTTACTCTAAGGCTTACACTCCCTCCCACCATCCACAATCGCTTTTTAGGGTTGGCTTGTTTTAAAGCCTTTCACAGAGAAATCTGAAGGGAAATGCCCTTGAAAACACACTTGGACAAGCTGTTGGAGGAAGATGTGGTAGTGTGTGTGTGTGTGTGTGTGTGTGGTCGTAGCTGCGGCTACTGAAGCAAGCGAAAACAGTCTCCTGTAAGATCTAGTAATTGAATTTTAGCCACGCATGTGCCAACGTGAAATATCTCAAAAAATATTTGATGGATTGTCGTGAATTTTTGTGCTTTACTTGAGCCCAGAGGATGAATCCTAATGAATTCAGTGGTCTCTTGACTTTTATGTAGCAACATCAGCAATTTCAATGTTTCATTTAGTTAGATATATTGTTAATAACTGATAGATTGGCATATACTTCAATGCCTTTACACACACACAGTCATCCACTATGTTTAACTTAATTAAATCACATGGTAAATGACACCAGGCTGCTACAAAACAACCACACAAACTTCTACACACTTTTTCTGCTGCACATACATGAACCAAAGTAGCAGCTGTGCTTGGTGACATCCTCAAAGTGAAAAAAACTTATGAGTTTTATTTTAAAATCTGAAAGAGATCCAACAATCTGTAATCTTCAGTATCTAGCCTGTGCTGTGAAGACTCAGTAAAACTACTCGGAGAAGTGTAAAGTGAAGGAGAGATAAAAGAGCAGCCGTATAGATCAGAGAAATGTGCCCCTTGTTTTTTTTTTTTTGTCGTTAAAGGGTGGCTGGGTTCACAGGTTTGATCTCTGCAAGCAGATAATGTGTCCATCAGCCTGGCATCCAGTCGAAGTGTCCTTGAACCCGACACTGAACCTCCATCTGCTCATTCTTTGAATACTGCTCCGGAAAAAAAGGGGCATCAACTAAATGACTAAATCGCTCTGTTAATCTTACTCTTCAGCACTTCTCCCGCACTCAGTTTTTCCCCTTTCTTCTGCCCCTCTAACTCACCATGACTCCTTTCCTGTCTGCCTCGCTTGCTTCCCTCCAGCAATTTTCTTTTTTTTTTCTTTTCTTTTTTATGCTGGTTTTGATGGTTCTTGCAAGCTTAATGCCAGCCCAAGGGAAAAAGCTGTCCCTGCTGCTCAGTGTGGCCCGAGCCTGTGGCGAAGAGGACACATCTGCCAGTGCCACTTGCCCCCACACCCCTATCTAAGAATCTGGTGGATATTACAGAGGGAGAGGCAGAGAGGCTTTTCTTCTTTCTCAGCTTCTTCTCACCCTCTCTGAACATGCAGCAGTAGCCTTGGGCAAAAATTGTACCTGCCCTAAGGGCTTCCATGACAGACCACCACAGACCACACTAACTTATTCCTGCCATGCACCCTCTCTTCTTTCCTTGGCCTTTCTCTCCCTTCCTCTTTTTAAATCTCCCAGCAGTGGCTTTCAACAGAGCCTGAGCCAGCATTATGTACACATGCAGCCACAGAAGCTCAAGGACCACAGTGTCTGTGAAGCCTTGACAATTGTGTAAAAGTCAGGATATTTTGGGCTTAACACTTTCAGAATGCCATGCTTTTGATAAGTACAATCACACGTTTAGGTTATAAGACAGTCTGCACCCTCAGGCCTGGTCAGCAAACACTGTCAAGCATTTTAAATCTCATTCCTGACTTGCCATATATTAATCCTCAGGCTTTTTTATATATATATATATATATATATATATATATATAAACATGCTTGTCTCAACACACTTGTCTTTGTTTCATCACATGTATTTTCTTCTTTTTTCTGCGTTTCCTTTCTCTTTTTTTTTTTTTTTATATAATTTGCAGTTGTGTAGCACCTTGTAAAGGTTGAAATGTGCTGTGTATAAGGCCATGTTCAAACAGAGAAATGCGAGATGCACTGAACATGCTCGGGGCCTCATGTTTTTTTTTTCCCTACAAGTTTCTGATGCTGGTGGAGAGTGAAGACAATATTGAGGTAATAAAAAAAAAACACAACTGCATTATCTTATCATTTTCAGTAACACACATCTAGCAAAGAAAGCTCCACTGCTCACCATGATCAGTGCTCTCTATTAATAAATAATTGCTCATTTGACAGGTGATATTACATGCGTCTTTTAAACTTCTTTCATCTTACACTAGAGTTCAGATTCTGCCTCATTCCTCAGAAGTTGTATTCATATATTGAACAAAAATATTTCTTCAGAGACACGTTTAACTTTTTATTATTCTTCCAAAGCATGCATCATATGACTTATGCATCATAAACATTCATAAGTCACTTGTTTTATCTGCTTAAAGTACTGAAAGGAGTTGGATTCTTCTCATGATTCAACTATTTGATTGTAGCAAGAAGTAATTCAGGTCATATTATGCTGTTAAAAGTCTCATATTTCTAACATTGCTCTCTGGACCAATAACAGCATGCATTCACAAAGCTTGGCAGGAGGAACAAATAACCCCCTCAGACACATTTCCCTCATGATATAATACATTTACTATGACACAGTCACAAAATAGAAAATCAACATGACACACAGAGCATCTACTTGATATTGGAGTGGAATCAATGTAGGGTGAAGTTAAGGTGACGGAGGGGAAGCAGCAGCAGCAGCAGCAGCAGCAGGAAACCAACAGAGCAGTGTGAATGTGCTGTCTGAGATGAGTGTGAGGCAGGTCAGCCGATCTAACTGCTGGTGTTGTTGTTGGTGTGCATCATGGATCAGTTGATATTTAAATGTGTCTGCTTGATCTTCTGTGAACTCCATTAGTTTAAGTATGGGTTATTATTTGGGGTGGGGGGGGATGTTGGATTTGCCTTCAGACATGTTACTTTAAGGCTGTTGAAGCATGAAGGTGGTATACTCCTCACTGCTTCCCGATTGTTTTTTTGTGTTTTTTTGTTTTTTAAAAAAGCCTCTGAGGCAGCACGTCTTTGCCTATTTGAAGTCCCAATCCTCGCAGACCACTGAACAAGTAAAAAAATAAATATAAAATCTAGGAGTTATTATTAATGCGGGCCTGAATATTTATTTGCTCATCAGCAGCACCACCAAAATAACCTTTCGTCCTCTTTCTTTCTTTAAAAATTCAATGTTTTCTATTCCAGACAGATATGAAAACACACCTGCTCGCGGCCTTTGCCACCAGCAGACTAGATTACTGTAATAACCCTTTCTGCTGGTTTTCCTGTAAAAGGCAAGTGTTCATATCTTGATCAAGAACAAAAACTTTGATCAATCAAAAACCTTCACTGTCTGTGCTCTAAAAATACTTATTGGTCTGGCCTCATTGGACAACTGGCTATGAG
This sequence comes from Pampus argenteus, assembly GCA_036937835.1. Taxonomy (NCBI): domain Eukaryota; kingdom Metazoa; phylum Chordata; class Actinopteri; order Scombriformes; family Stromateidae; genus Pampus; species Pampus argenteus. The sequence continues at coordinate 16,165,813 of CM072875.1, forward strand.
AATTTTTTTTTTCACTCTCTCTCTCTCTTGCAACATCCAGATGTGTTGCTGCTGAGGGAAGGAAAATCTTCTCTCCCTCTTCCATTCACACCCACACATCTTATACTTTTGTATTACTTTCTCTCTGCTGAGTATCTTCCAATCTCTCCACACACCACCATCACTACCCACTCCTTCCCTCTTTCTCTCCTGTCTCATTTCTGCAGGCAGTGGGAACTGAGGCGGGACATTGGACTTAGCTTCCAATTCTCCTCCACTCCATTGCTTTAATGCAATTAAATCCACTGGTGGGAAAAGGAAAGGAGAGCTGGACAAATTCCTGATTAACCCAATCAAATAGATCCATGGCCTGCATGTCAGTGTGTGGGTCTGCAAAAGCAGTCTGGAGCACTGTCCAGACTGCTATAATAATGTTCAAATAATGTTCCTACATGCACACACACACACACCTCCTCGGCCTCAGGCACCAAATTAAGCTTTTCATGGTAGATTATATTAGCAGTCAGATATTTTTCTAAGAGTGAAGTGCTGGATAGTCCACTCTACTTCAGATGGACAAGGGCCCTCCTTTTAGTGAAGTAGACTACACTGTATAATGGATTCACTCCAGGGGCCCAACTGTAGCTGCATTTACAGTATATGGAGCTTTTTATTCAATAATAATAATCAGATTACATCATAATCAGAATAAAAATCCTATTTTGAGCACCACTGGTCAGAGTATAAGGGCTCATTTAAAAGCAAAAAAAATTGTCATGTAAACACATTTTACATGTTTAAATTTGTCTCCACATTTCCATATAAAACCATATATCTCTGTATCGTCTCCAAAAGCATAAAAAAATGATGGTTGAAAGAGAACTAAAATTAAATGTATTTAACGTCTTGAGACTTGAAACGTGAACTGTCAGACATTGAATGCCTTTCTTAATAAACGTTGGTGGACTTTGTAAGCACTGGCTTGGTCTTTTAGCTCTCCCTAATAAATAAATAAATAAATAAAATAAAATGATTGAAGGCCCCCCCCTTGGTGGGGGAACGTTACAACAGACACCCACCTGCTGTTTTTGGGTGGAGGTGGCTGTCGAATGTGTCAGCTCCGGATTACATACATCACACGGGGGAGACAGCCACTCTGAAGCTTTCCATCCTCTGTAGAGTGCAGCAGCTCCACTTTATCCTCAGTGTGTCCTGTCGCTTATATAATACTCACACTACACCGTCACACTACACCGTCACACTATGTTACTACCTGCTGCCTGTCGGAGTGGGAAAAAAATAATGACTGTACTGACATGTTGTAGCGTGTGTGCGTGTGCGTGTGTGTGTTCTAGCTAAAGTTTCGCTTTGGTCAAAGATGCAACTACACAGCTCATTATAACACACACGTACAGTATGCATTCACACATACAGCCCTAGTTTCTTTGAGACTTTTTTTTTGTTTCACACTGTTTTTGTCTGAGAAGTGTGCATCTGTGTGTAATAATAACAGCTTTGATTTGTGTGTGTGTGTGTGTGTGTGTGTTTAATTATCATGCAAAGTTTCATATTGAGTTCAGTTTCATAGATTTAGAGCCGGCACACCCTCAGAGAGTGCTTGTATGAGACGTCCAAAGTAACTGACCAACTTCTGTTGTCTGAGAAGCCAGAAAAGTGCTTCCTTTTTCTGGGTGGATTATTTACTTACGGTCATTGCCAACGTTTGACAACATTTAGGATGCTTAGAAGATGTTACCCATCGTGTCACAAGTTGCTGAGCGGACAGGAGGGGAGATATAGCCTGACGAGAGGCTCATTGATGAGTAAATCATTGAAGATTAAAAAGAATATATATCATCAGCTTTATCTTTTAATCTTTTTTTATTAGCCATGCTAGCTGCAAATTAAGATGTCACTACCATCTCTGTAGACTCTGATGTTTGTTAGTCTTAGTTTCTCCCTCTGTCACTACCGTTTAATGATGATCAATCCTCTTTTGTTTTGTTTTTTTGGTCATCAAAAGTCTCATCTACAGTCAACACGCAGTCATCTACAAAATAGACAAATCGTTGATCTGCTCTAAAATATCTTGACCGAAATTGACTCGTAAAATCTAAAAATATACCAATACAGATTCATACAGAGTCAGTTTAAGTATGGATTCACAACTCTAGCTGATATTACTGCACGCTCTGCAGGTTTGACGGGCGCAAAGACGATTATTTTAAAGATGCAGTACTGTGCATGATGTATGACTAAGCTTACTGAAAAAGCTGAGGAAGAGACGGAGAGGCTGTCTTCACACTTGTTCACACTTTACAATATTTGACCTATAATGAAGCTCTAAAATATGCAAATGCATGCATTCTCACATGTGCAGACACACACACACACACACACACACGCACTGACAAAAGCAATCATCTATGCATGTATGCCAAGCCAGCAAAGTCACTGAGACTAGAGAAAGAGAGAAAAAAAAAATCAAGAGGCCACGATCTGTTATTTAGTTTTCAGATGAATTTATTTATGGGAGGGTTGTTTTGATGGAGTTTTAGTTTTGCTTCTTACGGTGTTGATGTGCTTTTGATGACGCAGGGCTGCATTCTGGGTTATTTACAATCCGCTGGTCTGTGAAGGAGATGAGAAGAGAAGAGAAAAATGGAAGGTGAACCGAGAGGAGATGAGATGAGGACAGAGGGAGGAGAGACGAGCAGCGAGATAACGAGCGATGAGGAGGAGGAAGGTGAAAAGAGGAGAGGAGAGGAGAGGAGAGGAGGAGAAAAGCTTGAAGGAGCTAAAATATGGCTGATAGGGGAGGAGGTGTTTTGTAAAGAGATAGAGGGAGAAGAACAGTGAAGGATAGTGAAGGAGAAACAGCTAACTTGTTCAAAGTTTTAAAAAAAATATGAGTAAAGAATAGTTTGACTTTTTGGTGGCTTATTGTGCCTTCTTGCTTAGAGTTAGACCAGGATATTGATACCACTGGTGTGTCTTTGTGTCTTCGTTGGCAGCCCCGCTACATCAACACGCTGCCTTAAGGTAAAGACACGAGATTAATATTGATCTTCTCGTCTCACTCATATTTCAACATATAAAAACAGTTCAACAGTTGAACAATACTGAGGAGAGATACGTTAGTCCTTCACTCGTATTTATATAAATTGGACCCACTTAAATAGATTTTTTTTGATAATGTTCTTTTTTTTATATATATATATACACATTAATTCACCCTACATTATCCCTAAAATAAGTTATTTATTATAGGTTTCAAGTGCAGTTGCTTTTTTTTCAGCATGCCAAGAAAAATAGTGAAACCTTGACATTTCACATCGGCACAAAATATACTGGCTATTAACGTACAATATACTTTCCAAACATGTGGCCTCAGATTTCAACCCTATTGGCGCGATAATAACCAAAGCAGAGAAAGAAAGAGGAGAAGAAATGGGTAATAAAGGAAGAGAAAGAAGGGGGGAAAAAGGCAGGGATCAGGAGACAAGAGGAGGTATTAGAAGTGTAGAGTAGAAGAGGAGTTGTTGAGGAGCAATATCAGGCATGAATGCCTTTTAAGACAAGAGACTGCACGAATCAGAGCGTTGCAACAAATCAAAATTGCTCATTCAGTACACAGACACATAGACGATGCTTGACATCACCGCAGGTATGAATATCAATGATTCTGTCAACTTCTGGATTTTCGCTGGGCTTTATGTGGAACAGATCTGTTGTTTGTGTTGCCTGCACTCCATTTGCTGTTGTATTAGATAGAAATCTTTGTGCAGATTCGCCCTTAGTGGTAATACAACCACTCACCACTATGTCTGAAAGTCCTGATCTCTTGCTTCACTTAAGTTAAGACACACTGTGAATCTTTTTTTTAAATTTTTTTTTATTGTTTATTTGCTTTTGTGCATCACTCTTGTGTGCAACGTGTCAACAGTAGAAGTCTTTAAGTATTTATTGGTGTCTGTAGGTTTTCTCTCTCAGCAGTTCAAAGACAGATTTAGTGGTTTTTCAAGTTAATCCTAATGTACTGTAATGACTTGGCCATATGTACGGTGAAAGTTATTAGTCACTGTAATCATTCCTAATGAGCTCCTCCTGGTGCAACAACTGTATATTGTACAAAATGAAGGGTGAAATTCATACAAATTATCACCAGATTATACGTTTTACTTTTAAAGCATCATAAAAGTTTCACACCGCTCTCCAAAAACTGATATTTCCCACCAAAAACCAGAGCTGGAGACCAAAAAAAGGAGAGTAAATATTACACTAATAGTCATCAGGTGTACACAGACATGACTACAGATGAGTGATTATGTTGCTCTTTATTTGCTAGATGTTTATAGCCAACTGTTTTCTTACAAGTTTGCCATATTAACTCAAAAGGTGATGATATGTTAGCGTTGTGTTCACAACTTGTTCGGATGCCCCCAAGTGGCCAAAAAAAATAAATATATCACTTGTTTGGAGATTGAGAGTGCAGTGGATATTAAACGTTAATCAAATCCTTTATGTATCACTTTAGACTCACATTATGCTTTTTTCCATAGTGTACTTTATTTAACAGCAATACAACGTTTCAAATATCAGGATTTGCTACTTTTCTGAGTTATGTCATTTTTTTATTAACTATAATTTGGTTTTGAAGTAATTTAAAGATGTCACCTTGAAACTTTAGGCTTTTTTTTTTAAATGTTTTGATATTAATTTGATGATTCTTTTTCTTTTTTAAAGCAATTGACTGATTTTATGATACTGCAACTGTTTCTTCTTTTAATCTGCCTCTTTTATTATTATTTATTTTTTATCTCTCTCGCTAATAGATATTGTGTCTGTATGTGTTGCAGGATCACTCTGAATGGGATGAAGGTGTCCAGGCCAGATGTTCGCATCGGCCGCTACAGAATGATTAAACACGAGAGAGACAAACACAACGAGCCCAACCCACAGAGGTACTGCATCATTGTCTGAACCCGCTCTCCGGCTTTTCATTCAGATCGATTGCGCTGCTTTTGTCTCGCAGCCACACAGTAGCCAGTTCAGACATTTCTTTCCAACTTTTTCATCTCCATTTGAGAGAAATATGATTATGTGGCTCTGCAAAGGACACACTATCAATAACACATCCTTGTAATTGGTGTTAACTACAGAACAATATAATACTCAGAAACTGAAACATGAAGAGTACAAGCAATAGAAGGCCAGCAGTGAGAATTAATACTTATCATACGTATCATCATTCGTCTGTTCTTTGTCATCCACATTATCCACTTTCATTTTGTCCAGTTTTGCTAAAAAAAATGTTTTAACCTTAAAGCAGAGATGCTTAAATGAGAATTATTCCTTTCTAGCACATTCACAAGTGGGCACTACCTACTGCTACTCTGACCTCCTGCTGTTGGACACTGTCCCTCTTTGGAAACTGCAGGCTAAATGAAAAAAAATACTCTTTTTACACACTTTTGACAGTGTTCAAGTGTATTATTATAAACTTATCTTGCAAACCGCTTCACTAGCTTGGCTAGATCTTTGTGCTCATGTGTCCACTTTTTGGTGACAGCAACATTTTGTCTAGGGAGCTGCGGGCGAGTAGATAGTGTGCAGAAGATGGTTGAATTTTGTTTTTTTTCGAGTGAAAAACCACTAAGGTTGATCTCTTCTGTTAGCGCCTATAGTATTGATGTATTAAGATAAGATGTAGGCTTACTCTGTAGAAGGATTGTCTGTTTATGCAGTGTAGGGTTTCAGTTAAAGCCATCCTAAGACCACAAGCTGTTGATGGTGAAATTATGTTTCTGCTGATATATATATATGCTAGTTAAGTAGTGCGTAATCTTACTTATTGAATAATGTCAGTGCAATGTTGCACAATATAGTTGCAACAATAGATGTGGGCTGCAGATGCAAGTTGGAGAAATATCAGATGACTGAGAAATACTGTATATAGATAAAACAATCCTCTCAAGACCATGACCTTTCTGAAGATTTGAAATACTGAGGACAAAACATTACATACAGCCCAGGGCGGGTTTTTTGTTGCTCTTTTGGATAGACCCAATTAAATTGCTTTTCGGATAAATGTGTAAAAAAACATGTAAATGTGTTATTTTATGGTTTGATGAATTAGACCCAATATGCAGAGATGCGCCTTCTCGGGGGGGATTAATTGCCAGGAGTATAGCACCTCACATTAAGCTGCTTAAACATGGATTATCACTGTTTATTCTCCTCTAAAAGCAGCCATTTTCATGCCTGGACAGGTCAGGCAACGATGCATCTTAACACAAAAATCGATAACTGCTGTAGCTGGGGCAGAATGAAGATATAGTGATCTCTGTTCCCTCTTCCAATATTTGAGTTTGATCTCGCTTGTCATTCTTACATCGCAGCATTTTTACAGGACTGTGAAAGGGTTGCAAGTTGAGGTCTAGTTTATTTGTAGCTCTAAAATCTGGCACTCAAAGTCATGTGTGAAAGAGTAGTGACTGTTTTTACTGCAGTTAATGTTCATGCAGCCAAATAAATTGTGAGTGTAATTTGAATTTTGCATATATGATACAGACTTAGCCTTAGATGAGTAATGTTAATAAATACTGTAAGAAACTACTAGGAAGAGATGATGAAACAAGAAATGTTAACATGCAAAGAAGCAAAATGTTGTTCACGTTTTGTACATCACATGTGCACTTTTTTATTGACAGCATTTTGATGTGAATTTATTTCTTCACAATCACATGAAGTGTGTCCTCTTCCATTCTAGCAGTTAAAGATAAACTAACAACAAATCCTATAATGTGTATCTCAAAATATGGTTGGAACAAAACATTTTGTGCAGCTTAAAAAAAAAAGAGTAAACCTTCTTCAATAACTGTGAGGATGTCTAAAATAACTATGCATAATATGTATAGTTATATGTGTGTGTGAATGTATGTGTGTGTGTGTATATGTGTGTGTGTGTGTGTGTCAGAGAGAGTAAAAGATTCAACAATCCCTCAGTAATTGCCTGCTGAGAAGACACCAGAGAGAGAGAGAGATGGGAGGCGGCTAGGTCAGACTAGTCTAGTTGCCTTCATCAAAATCAATAAATAAGCCACTAGACTGAAAGAAGTGTCTGTGTGTGTGTGCGTGCATGCTTGTGTGTGTGTTTGCATGCACTTGTGTGAGTCTCTCTCTCTCTCTCTGCTCCGAAACTTCCACAATAAAAAGGTAACACCAACAGGGACACTATTTATTTGGGACCGATACATTATTCATAACTGTAGAGAGGGGCAGAAAATAGCCGCCTATTAGTCGGCACAAACCTCTTTTTTTTTTCTACATCCCTTCTGGACACTCATTACAGTGTCTCGGAAACGTTGTCTTAAAAGGATCTTTTGAAAAGCAGTAGGATTTGGGCTTAAATAAGTCTCAGAATAATCAGGAGGATGTGAAAAGAGGGAATGGCCACCTCATGGCAATATTCGGGCAAATTTCTCACTCTCTCTATCTCTATTCAGTCAGACGTTTAATTAATCTCTTTTTCATGAAAGAAGTTTTATATTGTCTTTCAGTGCACCTTTGAGTATCAAATCCCCAGTCTATCAAGACACCGGGTATTTTCTATGTTTAATAAGGTCATAGTGAAAAAAAACAAAAAAATGTAACAAGACACTAAGTAGTTCTCTGAGACTCCCGTCCTCTGAGAACTGAGGGAGGTATCTGGCTCTGGGAAGCGACCGATCAGTCTCTGTGAGGCTGTACTGAGGCTCAGCAGTGTTTTGAGCCAAATACTAACATCAGCGTGCTAACATACTCACCACAGTTATTATAATGCATCATGCGGGGGACATTAATGTCTGTATCAAATTACATGACTATCCATCCAAAAGTTTTCGAGACATTTCACTCAACATGGAAAAGTCATAAAACTCATTAGGATTCATCCTCTGGGAACCATGAATCATAGCAGTTTCATGGCGATCCATCCAATAGTTGTTGAGATATGATATATATATATATATATATATATATAAGTATTGTGACTCTGACATTGAGAGATAACAGCCTGTTTAGACCTCCTACAAGAGATCAAATTCACAAAAAAAAAAAAAAATTCTACTTCTACTATACAAAACTCCAGAAACAACCTACAAAATCAATTTGTCTTTTAAAAACACATTTTTATTTGTCAGGCTTTACATACCAAGAGGTTTGTCACTCAATTACAGAGATAAACTCAGCTTCTGGACGCGTTCTTTGCCTTCAGGTGCACTGTTGCCTTTCTGTTTAGATTCAGATTAATGATCGGGCCTTTTGAGGGAGTTTATCTGAAGTACTTGCATAATGTCCAGCGTTTACCAAGGGCAGCATTGTCTTGACTGTTTGATGAATGTTTGCTATCTCCAGTGCATGCACGCACACACACACACACACACACACACACACACACAATACATATACATACACATTCACTCAAACAAGCACACGCTTACACAAGAGTCCATTCTTTCAGCCCTTCGGAGATGCTGCTTAGGCATAGCAATGAGATATTTGGCCAGTGGAAGCAAGAAAGAGGCACATTCATCAGCAGTCACAAGTATCAGTTAGCACACACACACACACACACATATATTCTGTCTAGCTTCGTGCATTGCAAATGAATTACTCGCACACCATTGTTCAATATAACCATTTACATATTATCATCCTGGGACAGAGCAGATACAGGGTGTGTTTGTGTTGAGTATGTGTGTCTGTCTTCTAAAAAATTTGCACGAATGTGACTTTAAGTTGACTCTCTTTCTAATTTGAAATCCTTAAAGCTACAACAGGGTCAAGTGGACCAACTCAAAATATGTGACACCAGAAGAAAATCACCCTCCTCCTTAGCCAGCATGACAATCTATTGTTGAGCTTCTAAAACCAGAAGCGTTTTCCTGTGAGACCCCCTGTGAACTTAAAATAGAGCTTTTCTTACCCCAGTTATAGGACTTAGGTTAGAAATCAGGCTAATGAATATTGTAAGGAGGATATGAAATGAAACATAGCATACAGGTTGAGCGTGCATGTGTCTGACGTTCTCTATATGTACTGTATGTGGGGATTAGTCTATTGCTTTTTAATCTGCACTGTTTGATGGATCCATCCACCACAGGTCTCATTCATTTACTTTTTTAATATGGCTATATCTTGCTCCCTCCATCTGTCACTCGTATTCTCAGATATATATCTATCTATCCTCCATTTTTCTTATCTGTCATCCAAACCTTGTTTCAGTTCAAACTGCCTGCTCCATCTATTTCTCTTTCTTTTTCTCCGTTCTTTCTTTTATACCACTCTCTCTTCCTTTTTATATAAATGTGTCTCTGTAAGAGCTCTGAGCACACTTAATTCTATTTTTAACTTATTGTATCATATTATTCAAGGGAAAAGATGCGTGACAACATTTTTTTTTTGCCTGCTTCCATTCATGCCAACGAGGCTCTTTTTGATTTGATTTGAGGGAGACAGAAGAAAAGAGCGAAGCAGAGAGAGAGAGAGGAAGAGAGATCTTCACTAGTCAGTTCTGACAAGCCTCTGTAGACTCAGTGGTCCATGTCGGACTGGGGTGTCAACTCCACTTGTACGTCCAAGCATATCGTTAAGAAGACATCTTCTGTTGGAGTCAGTCACCGCTGTCTGTCTGAGAAGTGAATGTGCATAACTTGCACACATCACCTCTCTGCTCACAGCCAGAATTCATAAATTGTGTGGTATAGTGCAGTACACATGATGTTAGACACTCACACACTGCGGCCTCGAACCGATACAACTACAGTACAAAGATAACGGAGGATTTGTGTTGTGAATCTTTTCTTTTTTTTTTGTTTTTGCTTGCATCACAAGCTGAACTGAACCGAGCAGCAGCACCGTGAAGCCGTCTGACACACTGTGCGAATGATTTTCTCATCTTTTATTTCTAAAAATCAGAGCTGATTCCCACATAAGAGTAGATCCTGATGTAACTGCTGAACCGCAGCCAATAGGGAAGGAATTATTCCAGCATAAATCAACAAACCTAAGGAGAGATGATGGATAATACTGTCCACTGAGTCACATTGCAAAGTCTTAGCACCACCTGTTGGTCATGAGTGCATAGTAAAGGAAACCAGACATATACAATGGTCTGTTTTCTGCTATAAAGATATTGAAGATGTACAATTGCAAAGAAAGATGGAGCATAAAAATATTTTTTTATTTTTTTGAGTTTAAATGATATAGATTTAGCTTTCCTGAAATCTGTAGGTTATTTTCCTCCTTATTTAAATAGTGTTTTGATTTAGTGACATTAATGTGTTATTTGTGTGACATGGTGTTTCCATTCTTGTGACAGTATGATTTCATCTGCTGCGTAGTGTCGTACTCGTGTCTTTTGTGTTATTTGTCAGTGTGCAACCAAACTAGTTTTGCTTCTGGTTTATCTGATCAGATATAATCTAATTTATTATTATGTACTTGCATGACGAAGCAGATCATAGCAGTAACTAGATTTCTAATTGTAGATTGCAGATGAGTCTGTGATTTTTTAATTTTTATACTAACTGCGTTGTGGCTGCCTGGACACTGATCAGCTTTTTCTAAAATACAGTATGCTGTAAACGTCTCTGCTGTGATCATCTGTAACAGAAAACAAACGTGACCAAAGTCAGACTTTCACTTTTTAATGTCAGCGTGTGTATCTTCTTTACTTCGTTCATCATCTTATTGGTTATTGCTTCACTGACTGCTGCATAATTTGAGTGAACGATACACCTGCACACCTGCCAGAGAATGGTCACAAACTGGATTAGGCATTTACAAACCACAGTGTCCAACTTGTGCAGAGCCATCTTCTCTTCATACATTTTTTTTTCATGAGTACTGTTCTGTTCTCTAAAGTAAAACAGTCCTCCAGAAAATATGATTAGTGGGGATTTGTTTCCAAGCCCACAATCCTGTAATTTCCTGATGGTTAACATGCAGACACAACTCCCCAAACTTCCTGTGTCCTTGCAATAAAAAGCACACACTGATGTACAAAATGTGTACTGATATCGAAGACAAGTATTTACTTTGAATCTATGGCACTTTTGTGTCTTTTCTTGTCTACGATTTGAATGCAATTGTCTCCTCATTTCCCTTTCTCTCTCTCTCTCTCTCTCCCAACCCTTTCTGTTTCTTTCTGTCTCTCCTACCAGATTCAATAAAATTCAGAACACGAAGAACACAATGAAGAAGGACGGCATCAGTTCTCTGACCTATAGAGTGGTTCAGGTCAAGAGGTACCCTCTCTACACAAATATCTCTGTGGAGATCGGCAAACCGCCACCTCGGCCTATTAAGGGCTAATAAGAGGAAAAAGTCACAGAGAAGAAGAAGACGAAGAGGAGGATTCTCGTTGACTTAAGTCGAGAGAGGGTGGGGGAAGAGTTTGAGGAGATCTTAAAGGAAGAAAAGAAAGAGAAGACATATCCTAGACATTTGGACAGATGTGGGAGTGGAGGAGAGAGAGAAAAGTCATAAGCACATCATACTCTCTCTCTCTTTCTCCTTCTTTACCCATTTCTCTGTTTCTTTGAGATTTCTGTTTGCCATTTCTGTAACCAGGACTCGGGCTCTTTCCACCTACGACTTTTTTTTTTTTCAAACAGCCAATGGCAGGCTTCACACCTCCTACCTTTACCGATCAGTGACTTCAGAATTCAAGAGTGGGGACCAAAGTTCGAATATCAGTCACGAACCAAAGGTTGGCATCAAATTTGGAGTTGAAACTCGGGAGTCTTTCCATTATGAAACAATAAACTGGAGGACATCCAGAGATTAGAGATGAGACAATGACATCATCTGAATCTTTGCAGAGTTTTCCTGGACTATTCTGAAACACTGGACACACACTGGACAGCATCCAATGTCATATAAAGCAAAGAATACAGCCGTGAGTAAAATGGGCGTCCTCAATGGATACAATGTGAGTGACAGATGGATACATGATGTAGTACCTGCTGGTTGGGAAATGAAATAACAAACCTTAGAAACGCCATCAGAGATGCCACCTTCCAATTTACAGTGATGGTCGAGGTTTTTTTCATTGGAGGCTAATATCATGACATGCAGTGATGGTCCGATGAATGGTATCAAATGGTTTGCATATCAGAGATATCAGCTGACTCTTTATCTTGACAAATGCTGATATTGGACATTTCACATATTAAAGTTTTTGTTTTTTTTGGGGGGGGGTTGTCAGGGAGTCACCTGATGATCTAATTACTCAATCAAATCCTCCGGTATCAACTTAATGAATGTGTATTGTGCCTGCATCTACCGCAGAAGACTAAAAACAACACTGGGACACGCTGATAAAAATGTGTTTGATCATCGTCAACAGCAACAAACACCTGAGAACTCTTTTGTTGTTTATATATATATATATATGAACAAAAAAAATTGGAAACTGATTTATTGGAGTAACAAAACAAAGTTTTCTTCTGAACTGAATGCAGTTTGGAGGAACTACCTTGGGAATGCAGAACTGAAGACAACAGGACAAATACAACCTGACAGCTCAGTTATGATTTTAACCCCATGTCTGAAGAAAGAAGAAGTTTGTTTTTGTTTTGTTTGTTTTTTTTAAGTAGTGGTTCTCAACATATTTGTGTCAAGGACAGACCCCCGTTTAATAAGATTTCGCTGCAGGGACTTACATCTGAAAAGATTTTGGTTGTTAGATATGATAAAGACCAGATTTTTTTAGTTGAGGAGATACCTGCAGAGGAAGTAAGACCTATGATCTGAATAGTCACTCTTATGACTCTTAGGCTCACTCCTGTTGGCAACCAATGCATCAATGATACATCTTTATTGTTTCTGCAAAATACAAAAGATGCAAATGGACTGAGGAACTTAGTAGAAAAGTAGAAATATGCACTTTGTTATTAGAAGAACTGACATATACTGTATTTTCTGATCATGAGGGTAAACATCAGAAATGAGCTGTCAGGGTACACTCATGGATCAAACAAAAGCTGACTCTTGTGAGGAATAATGCTTTTTGAAAGTCAATTTTTTTAAACCTACAATGTAACCTGAAAGTCAGATTTTTTTTTTTTTAAATTACAAGTTATTAAAAACTCTATTAATACTATTGCCACTATATGCCATTTTTCCATTATATGTTTCTCTCAATCTTTAGGAAAAGGACTTCATATCATATCCGACGGGGGGGAAATTATAAGGTCATAATCTCCCGCCGTTGGAAATTGAGAATTTTAAGGCAGTAATGAGCAGTTGTCATTTAAGCAGCTTGACTGACGTTTCTATTGCTGCCTCAGATTTTATCGTCATTATCAGGTGTCAGTTTTATATTGTAATTTGCTTGATCTCACGTCCAGACTTCAGAGGTGACGGCTTAAAGAGTCAAACTTTCAGTTGAGTTGCATGTTTTTCTATTGCAACTGTTTAAATTTGAATATGTTTTTTTTTTTATATATAAAGTTTTACTTTGTCACAGACGAAACAACAAAACATCTGATTACGATTCCCTCCCTCATCACATCGAAGCCTTTGACTGTTTTATGCTTTGATACATCAAATTCATCGTTCTTCTCCCTTTGTTTTATTCTTCCTCATGTCTCCTTTCGACATTGTTACTGTTGACGCCTAAATACCAAACTGATGCCTTCAGTAGTTATTTTTTATTATTATTTTATATATTTTAATTTAATTTGGGGCTTAAATCACTTGATGAAAATGTGCGTGTTTGAAGAAGGGTAAGCTGGTAAAATATAACAACTAAACCTTTGACATTTGCATCAGACAGTTAACATGTTATCATGCAGAGCATTTTGGGGCTTTTATTTAAGTAAACATTGTGTATTTTTGGCCTTCTTCTGGTGAAAATTGAGGCAAAAAATGTTCCCATCTGTTTGGTTGTTCATTATCTTTGCCTCAGACTTGTTGGAAGGAATGATTGGTCCTCTCTTCATCACTCACTCCCAGACACACATTCACAGTTTTCCTTTATTTTTATTTTTATTTTTTGTTGTTGTTTTGTTGTTGCATGGTCTCCTCTTGCATTGCTTTTTTCCTTCTTACTATGCCAGTCCAGGCTGTATGTGTCACACTGGCACACTGTTCAGCTTTGTGGTGGGCCCACTTCAGACACAGCTGTGTCTCACAAGAGTGCTTCTTCGTTCAATAGATATCAACAGGGTCTCTCTTTGTGTTATTGAATCAATGCCAGTTACTGTATCTTTACTTTTCCCTCCCTCTCATTGGTGAATCTCATTGTCATTCTCTCCTCGACTTCATCAGATTCTCCTTTTTCCGCTTCACCCTCCCTGCTGTTATACTCTGCTAGTGTGAGTTTCAACGCTTTCAACGCTCAACAATTAATATGTTATCTCTTGTATGTTTAATCTATCACAAAAAAAAAAAAGTTTTTGTACAGATTAACAAAACAAGATATAATTGTTTTAATTAGTGAGCTTTACAGTTGCTCTAGGCAGATTTTGTTACCTTTGGACAAAGGCAGACTATCTATCAGTTTCCCTTTGTTTCCAGGCTTTATACTAAGATGAGTTAGCTGGATGTAGCCTCATATTTACCATACAGAAACGGCGTGGTATTGACCTTCCAATCTAAATTCACATATTGACTTTTTCTGCTTTGTGTCCAAATAGATCCATTCATTCTTCATCTTTTGCCTCTTCTCTGTTCAATTAAAATCCATATAACCAGACGACCAATGAGTTTGACAGCTGCTTGGAGTTTTCCAGTTCCAGTGTGACAATTAAAATCGGTCTCATCAACAAACTGGATGGGTGTGAAGGTAGAGGCGTGGCCCCAGTGTGTATAAACAGTAATGTGGGTATAGATGTAAAGATCAGCGACAGAAACTGTGGGGAAAGTATTTGAAACGTTTCCTTTACTTGAGAACCAGAAACGTTTTTTCAAATATATTTTTTGCTCGTCTGCTACAGCAAGCAGACAGGACTTTCAGGCCTGTGGGCGTTTTTCAAAATAAAAAATAAAAAAATTACTGTATCTCTGGCTATGTTTGTTTGTTTTTGGGTTTTTTTGTACATGAATGTTTAAAATGTTATCTTATATAGAATGCATTATGTCATATCAAACCTACTTTTTCTATACAATCAATAAATCTGCTGGTTAAAGATTGTATGGTGGTGTTGTCAGTTTGTTTTACCGTGTTGTGTGCATACATGTGTTACTATTGTATAATCCAATATTTTTTTCTAGGTTAAAAAGTAGATGTTAAACTCAGGTCTGGTAGGTAAATGAGAGTGGCTGTAGCTCAAGGTGGTGGAGTGGGCTGAATTGTAAAGTCTGTGGTTTGATCACCAGCTCTTCTTGTCCAGGCGTCACTGTGTCCTTTAGCAAGACAATAATGAACTACAAAAAAAGAAAAGAAAATCCAATTCATGGCAATCCAACCAATACTTGTTGAGACATTTCACTCAAAAATACAAATGTGAACCTCATGGTGGCGCTGAATGAAAAGCCAGCCGATCACCAAAGTCATTAGGACACATGATTTGTGTCTGGTAGATATTTCATCATGCTATCTTTTGAGCCCATTGATTGATGCTATGGCTAAGAAAATGTATGTAATGAATGGGAATGAGGTAATCCCAGAGCTTTTTAATGTTGCCGGTTATTGGCCAAACCTGCTTCTGTTGTTCTAGTCTCAGTGACCTGATGGGATTGTGGACTGAATCTGTCTTGGCTTCCACAGTCTTTAATTTTCTCACGTTCCACAAAAAAACATATCTTCAAAGCTATATCAGTAGCTCTATCTGTCTTCTTCAATTACTTTTCTTATTCCTTTATTGTTTGCAGGGAGCACTGGTCCCAAACTGTCAACAGAAAAGCTCTGCCGGGAAATCAGGATGCTATCTTCTCAGACAGAAGCCAAAATGTTCTCAAAACATCAAATTGTTAACTTAAAATGGAAAGACACAACTCAAAATAAAAAACACAAAGTCAGAGATACTTAACGGACATGGAAAGGTGCTTTAATTTGGAATATTTTTACAGTATATGCAGTATTACACTGCACGATTTGGTGGTGTGATCTGTTCCCTTTAGTTTCAGTCAACTGAAACTGCACTTTACATTGATTTGTTATGATTATAAGGAATTAATTTGATAGGTGTTCATAACCCTTAATCCCATTATAACTTAATATTGTGATGGTATTCCTAACGCAGCAGCAGCACTACGCATAAACCAACACATAAAACAACACATAATTACTTTTGGTTTTCAGAATAAGGTCCCTCATGATTAAAGTGATAGATGATGACAAATAACTATGCAGGAAGGGTGACTGCATATGAACCGACGTAGAATGAGAATCAACTTCATGCTACATTTCATTTTACACTTTTTTTTTTTTTTTTAATAAATGGTAACTGTACACTTTGATAAAAATGGAAATAACAAGAAAGGTTGTTTTTTTTTTATGAAAGGCTACACGTTCTTTCTTGTGAAAAATGAATAAAGCAGTAAATTACAGATTGTGTTTCCCCCTGCTCTACGGTGTACATGCACAATTAACTTTCCATTAAAATGAAACCCTGTTTTCAAATATTGCCCGTGTCTACAGCTACTGTATAAGTCATATGTTAGGCCGTAGTCGCATACATTATATTTCAATTAGCATAGAAATTGAAAAAGCAAAAATGTATAGAACAGTTACAAAAATTTATTTATTGCCTTGCTAAACCATTTCCTAGTCTAAAATACATCACAGCTGTGCATACATTTTGGTGCTGCATCATCAACCTGTGACGGGTCAATTACAATGTCTTATCATCTAATATTCTCATTGGCTTTGTTATGTTGCTAGTCGTTTCCCAAAGCAGGTGTCTGACAATAAAATAAAATTTTTAAAAAAACAAACTCCTGGGTAACTAAGGTTTATTAAAGCTCACTACTTTGTCTCAAAATAACAAACAGACTGAAGAAACTGTGTTCAGGCAGATTAAACTATTATATTTATAAGTGTATAGAGATTTATGTTTTCCTTTTGGTGTTTTACAGTGGTTTCCAAGGACTATAATTCATCTTCTCAGCTGTCACGATTGGAGCCTTACCTGTTCTTCATTCAATCTCAAATTCAATATCACCACAATAGCAGAAATGTTGGATGGGAAATCCTTGTGTGGATTGGCAGATAAACATATCATCTGCCCATCTGTCATTTTTTAAAATGCCTTCTTTGGTTCTTTTTTAGATTCTGTTCCCAGAGAGTAGACTTTTTGTTGCTGCAGACGATCCTTTATGTTTGGCTAGACCGCTGACATTTTCTGACGCACGGAAGGGTGCAGCATGTCAGTAAAGATGGATGGCGTACAGGTGATCAGCCATCAAGGATTGTGTATTTTAAGATACCAGATGGTTTCTCTGCTGACAGAGAAGATCAGTTTTGCTGGATGGACGGTTGTTCCGGCATACAGTTTTTGAGGCGGGAACAGGTGGCGAGACGGTTTCCCTCCCAGTAGCCTGCATCCTGGCCATCATGACAACGACACTTGGTGCAGGAGTCGACCCAGATAGGCTCCCCTGCAGGAATCACTTGACTGTGTGATGCATCAGCATAGCAGTTTGGACCTGGAGGATGATGAGCAACAGAGGTGAGTGTACTTGCAGTTCAGGTCAAGTGCATTTTGCTACATTTGACAGTACTTAAACAACTGAGATGATAAATGTCCTGTTGTATCTCTGAGAGGCCTTTCGTGTATATTTGTTTTTTCAACTTCTCTACTTTCTATATTAATCATTTCAGTTTACCCTCTTTGCATTCAGGGCAGCATTTCCCAGGCTGGTAGACAGGGTTGACACATGGAGGAGGGGCACAATCTGCAACTAGACAGCGAGCGATGCCATCACTGTCACAAGTGCACTGCTCACATTCTGATGGCTGGGAAACGCACACACACACACACACACACACAGAGTGAGAATCTCTATGGATCACAGAAAAAGTGAAAAACAGTTCATAATATAAATGTGAGATAGGTATTGAGCAGATGAATGGCGCATCGCAGTCACAAAAGGGGGCGCCATTTACCTCTAATTCCCCACTGGATACTCATGTTACACACCAACCATACCATGTAAGAGAGGGTTTTGGAAAGAAATACAGTCATGCAATTACACTTATAGTAAGTGCATTTAGGGAAACTGTGTTGTAGGTATAAGTTTATCAGAAAATAAAGATTACTCATTGAAATGACTGGGTAGTTACAGAACAGGATTGGACCTGCATAAAACAAAGAGATCCAAAGTTTATCCATATCAACACTGTTGAGCTGATGCTCACCTTTGTTTTTGTAATCCTATTTATGGGCATATTAGTTATTTAGAATCAGTGTCTGAAGCACAGTATGTTTGTGGTAATGTGGAGGCCCCTATAAAAACATAGGGGCCTGCAACCTACATCTGTATTTGTGCACTCTGCCCTTACCAACCTAAAACAGCAAATAATGACAAAAACTAAACTATAAAGTAAAATCTACTTTTTTTATCTACTTGACTTGTAACCCCTTAGAATTAAATAATGTCTTTCCATCATGCCTCCTCACATGTTACAGTTTTAGTGTGGAGTTTTTTTTTTCAAATGTCTTGTCTTGTCCAAAAACTCAAATATTATTCACTTGCATATATGAGAAACAGAAATTGCAAGTTTTCACATAAGAGTTGATGGAGATAGTCATTTTGTGCATTGTTGCTTTAAAAACGACTTAGGCATTATACATTATTAAAATATCAACATTAATTTCCCTTCTATCTACTAACTGTTCGAACTCTACTTGAGTTTGATGTACTACTACTTGATGTATCATTGCTTCCAGGCTCACCTGGAAGTTCTGCCCCAGCTCGTACACCACTCCTCGGTACTCACACCCGATCTTCTCGCACCTGGGGCAGCAGTCGGTGGGATAGTGGCTGACATGGATGCATGCAGCCGGGAGAGAGGTGCACTCGGTGCGGGCACATGCGGAGCCTTCAGTGGTGCACTCACACTGGGTGCAGTGATCAGAGTCCAGAAAATACCATTCCCCAACGTAGTATATGCTACCGTTGGCCTCGCAGGTGCTCTCCTGCTGTCCGGCGACTGAGAAGCCAAAACCGGCCTGTGCGCAAAGCAGTAGTGCCAAAACGGTCCTGCGTATTCTGCGCGCCAAAGAAAGGTCCTCACTGAAAACCATGATTTACCTGATGATTCTCCAAAAAAGTTAACAAACACTGGGAGTCTGTCGACAGATCACAAGCACACACACACACACACAAAAAAAAATAAAAATAGTTTGTTACATTGTTACTGAGCACAAAATCCTTGACGTTACCTCTATTCTCCTTCCACAGCAGTCTAGTCTACTGGGGCTGCGCACACTCCTGCAGAGAGAGCCCGGAAGGGGTGGAGGTTGGGGGCAGAGAGGAAAATATTCACTGGCCCTCTAAGAATTCACACGCCAGTCTGAGAGGTTTTTGGTCGTCCCCCAGTTTAACATCTTGAAGCAGACTGCATGAGTTTTTACAAAAGCACAGGTGGTAGTGTGTTCATTGCTGGTGATGATTTCAGTCTACAAATAATATACCCTAATTTGTCACACAGTGCTTTGCATTTTTTTATTGCCACATTATTATTATTATTATTTTTTATTATTATTTTAAAGTAAACCAGTATTTAGATGTCTAACCCTCACCCTTAACTGTTCAGACAGATCTCGCGATAATTCCCATAGCAACCAGAATGTTTGCCCTGGATACCACAGCCGTGCAAACATACAAATTGAGGTGAGAATTTATTTTCCTCTTTATTAGCGTAAAAACTACTTTCATTAACGCTTTTCGTATGTTATCCAAACAGTTTTATCGTCGATATCAGAAATGTGGTCTGACAGCAGGTCGCTGCTGTTAGGTTAGGTTAATATTAGGTTCCACAGTTGGTCAAGAAGCTGTTAGCTAGCTAGTCTTCCTACTACTAGCTAACTTACCTTAGTAGCCTGCTAATATTTCTAGCTCCTCAAAATCTAACGCTAGCGTACTGATCATGCTACTTTACTGTTTTAGCTGGTCATAGTAGTAATGTTTAGTGTTCGTGTACTGTTGGACTGTTTCATCTATTAAAATGTATTCTATGAACCTGTTTTGTGTGTAAAATATTGAAATATTCAAGTACAAGCACCTTGCATTGATATTCACAGTAAGTACAGTATTTGAGTGAATGTACTCCACCACTTCTTTTTGTCCAACAAATAGCTTCATGCATTGGACAAATACTGTCACTCCTTAAACTCTCCTAATTTAGTATTATGTTACTGCAGCTTTCTGTTTCTTCACACACAGACCTCTACTCATATGCAGTCTTCAGATGGAAACCAGCTTTGGTGCCCTGGTCAGTCTCTGTGGAGCCTGATTGCTGAGCATGTTGCTGGGTCAGAGCTGACAAAGATTCATACAGCACTGGGCCGCTCCCTGGTTGACATGTACACAGAGGTTCATGCTGAGGTGAGAGGGTTTTATGATTGTAATGTTGTGTGAAGCTTGTTTCATCATTCATACTGAGAATGACTTCAGACAGTGAACACAACACAACCTACAAACATTTCCTTTCATACTTAGTCTCAGAGTGAATTAAAAAAATATATATATACAGCTAAGCATACCTTGCCAAACAATTTAAGAAATCTGGTGTTATGTTGTGTAAGTTAGTTTGGCTGCATAAACTTAAACTCAGTAATTACAATCTGCAGAATAACACTCCCTAATAAAAGTGAAATGTGGGTAAATTGGCACTGTGCTGCTGTGAAGTCCAAATGTGAGCTAGACAGACATCAATATTTACCCAAGGCCAGCTAAACGCAGCCCCAAAGCCTCTAGCATACAAAGCACTGTAGGAGCACGGGCAAAATGACCTCACCTAAGAAAGATTTGCAGGGCTGAAAAAATCCCAAACTAAGGTGGAACACATCTCACAAAATAGGCCAAATCAAGGTCATGTTTAAGGTGTTAAATTCAATTTCTTCTTGGGGGAAAACATATCAAAATGGAAACAGGGTGATTGTGTCAGAAACCTTGAATGAAAACAGAGTTAAATAAAGTAGTCTTAAACTGAAACTAAGTGCATTTGAAAATGGCACAAATGTGAGGACATGTGGCCTTGTCTACTGAGGGAACATTCCTCTCCAGCTGAATTACATAAGTTAGGTCATACGTGCACTTAAGATCAAGTCTGTAGATTACATAGAGACACAAATAACTCCTTTTATCAGCGCTTTCTGTGGGATATAAAAATCTCTGTATATGCTGCTTTTTGGCACAGTGTACTCTCCCTGCATCTCTTCTTTCTCGTACCGCCAATCTCCCCTTCCATCTTTTTTCTTTGCATTTCTACTTTCCTTTTCTGTCATCCTCTCTCTTTTTCGTCTTTCATGTTCGTTTAGCATTGAAATCTCTCCATCTGTAGATACTATCATCTCTCTGCGTGCAGTGAGCCAACGGACCAGAGTTCGTCTCAACTTTTAAACCATGCCATGTCGAAGCTTACCATATGTTACTTCTGTGACAGTTTACGTGTGGCAACTACAAAACGTGCAAAAAACACTTTTCATATGGAAGCAGAAGCAGGACGCCCCCTATCTTTCACACACACACACACACAGACCCTTAAGGACTCAAACATATTCACAATAATCAACTTAAGTGTCCTTAGCCATTATAATTCAAAGACTCTTTGCAACAAAATTCGGATCAGAAAGATGCAGAGTAATTCAACTCATCTACAGTACAGACACACTCCCATCTGCACACAAACACACACTTTTACACACAGAAAGAGGCCCAGTAAGCTTAGTGAGTCAGGGGGTCGGTATAACAGGGTTAAAGAGGCTAATCCTCAACTGTTGATAAGACCGTTAGCAGCACAATTTTTTTTGACTTGATTGTGAGTATATTTGTGTGTGTGTATCAGAGGGAGAGAAAAAATAAGTGTGTGAGTATGTGCATGTACTGTGTGTATGTGTATTGCATGTTTGTGTGTGATTTTCAGTATTTTTCGGTTAGTATTTCACCTACAGTGTATGCAGTGGCTGGGTGTAATGCGTCCAGACGGAAAGAAAGACTTAAGCTGAGAGCTTTACGAAATTTCCAGGGGGAAGAAAAAAGCACAGAGCGTCTTATTCAACTCTCAGGCTAGTGCATGCAGGTTCAGATCACATCCTCTTTTCCTTTCCCTTTTTTCTTCTCAATATCTACCTATCTCCATGTCTTTCTTGTTCTGTTTTTTTTTCTCTGTTCTGTTACTCTGCAACCATGTAATGAATTCCATCCCTCTGTGAGCCACTGAGTAAGTAATAGTTGATCTGCAGGCGACTCCTCCATTCCTCATACCGTGATTCCTCCTTCCATCAAGGTCTCCATTGTCTATTGTGGTTAGATCAGAGGGAATATTAACCTCTCTTTTCATGTCTCTTTACAAGGCCAATCACTCTGCGCCTTCCTCTATACTCTCTTTCTTTCTATGCTGAATGAAAATGAGCTCTTTAAGTTAAACTTATTCTAAAGCCTAATTAAAATAATTCAACATAATAGTTCCTAGTAGCTTTTTAGCTACTAGGAACTCAACACAACAGTGTTTCAACACAACAGTGTTCCCTTAAAATAGCACAACAACACAACAGTGTTCCCTTAAAATAGCTCCTGGATGAGATCAACGGTCGCACAGCAGAGGGAGGGAGAGAAAAAAAAAAATCCAGTAACAAGTTGTTTGCCAGTGAGCCATGAATCCTTTAACATAAACACCTCACCACCCGAAGACGGACAGAGGAAGCCAGAGTGAGTGAAAATGGCTGTGTGTGTGTGTGTGTGTGTGTGTGTGTGTGTGTGTGTGTGTGTGTGTGTGTGTGTGTGTGTGTGTGTGTGTGTGTGTGTGTGTGTGTGTGTGTGTGTGTGTGTGTGTGTGTGTGTGTGTGTGTGTGTGTGTGTGTGTGTGTGTGTGTGTGTGTGTGTGTGTGTGTGAAATATACTATGTGAATGCTGGAATATGAATGTAAAAAAGCAATAAAAATAAAAATAAATGGAAGCCATGTGTTTAGCATCCCTCAGTGTATTTCTTCTAAGTGAAGTCTTGACTGAAATGGGACAGACATGATTGGCAGGCAACAGATGTGAAGGTCTTAATGATATCCAGACTTCATACAGACACACACGCACACACACACACACACACAAACTCTCTCTCAATGTCTCTTATTTTAAACCAAAAACAGATGGATTCTAAGCATACTTTAGGATATGTCTTTGTAATTTCTGTTTGGCTGTTACACTGTGGTTGCCTAGGAGATTTTAGTTTACAGTACACAGAGTTGTGTATAGCTGCAGTAAACAGCCCTTCTACCAGCTAAGCATAGAGGAAGTCACGCATAAAGAATGACCTTTTTTCACATTTTTTAAAAATCCTTGATCTGTAGTCATAATCCCAGCAAAATAGAAGCGCTGCACATGGGGCTGTTTGTCTAATGACTTACATACAATTCACTGTGTTCATTCTGTTTTTATAGACCTAAAATTATCAGAAAATTTGAAATGAAGATTTTTGTGCCAATTATTTTAAATATTTAAGTAAACAGATGAAACAGGATTGATGAAACATTGTTTGCAAGTGACTAATCAGCCTAGGATATCTGTACAGTAAAATGCCTCTTGATCATGTGAGTTCAGACACTGTGGTGTTTTCCTTAGTAAATCAACTTCGGTGCCGTACGAATACAGAATCCTTTATCTACCTGATCTACTGAGAGTATACACTGGTACTCTCACATTTTGATTTCTTTTTCACAGATTATAATCATGTTTTGGACTCACAGAGACTTTAAGGAAATAAGATAATCCTTCACTGAGACACGACAAGTCCTGATATTGTCAGTCAGGGAGGCTGTCAGGGGAGTCACTGGATGACGGATGTCGGGATCACTACTTGTAGAATATTGAAAGTGGACTGTCGACTATACTTGAAAAGAGTCGTTCGCTAAATCACTCTTAAACATGTTTTCATTTATTAATATACCATAAGCTATCAGATGGACATCACCAGTTTCCGGACAGTTTCCTGATGATTGACAAAATAGTCTTAAACATCTTGAAAAAGTGTTAATGTACAACTTTTAGTTGTCTTCACTAACTATTGTAACTTTTGCAGGCGGTGATGTGGTACAAGATGTGCCAGGAGAGCCAGCAAGGTGGAAACAATAGCAGGGCAGGGACCCCGTTCACTCTGGCTGACCCCCCTGTAGTCAAAGAGCTGGTGAGGGCCGAGGTCCGGATGTTACTACAAAATCTCAAAGAGAGAGCCATCAGGGAAGGAAGGTAGGTGTAAGGTCTCACACACATAAGTTCACTCTTCAAGTGGTCAGTCTATCTCTGACATGTGCCTCTGTAGGTAGGGTCGTGTTCAGTTAAATTAACTAAACAAAGCAATAATAATAATAAAATAACAAAGCCACAAATGGGTAAGGATATTATAAGGATATAGCTGCATGGTTCAAACTGACAGAGAACCTGGTTTAGCTCTATTCTGGTGATTGTTTTAGTCATTAGTAGAACCTTATGACAGCCGACAAGCAGGAGTTGCATTTTTCAACCTCGTTCTGAGCATATTTATTTTTAAACATGTCTGTCTGAATATTTGATAGCTAAAGTCTCCATAAGGCAATTTAGTTCTAAATTGCATTAGACATGTCACTTTGAACAATTATTTGATCTAAAATTCAGATCAAGAGCATTTTATTTCTTTGTCTTAACTTGCTTGTAACCACTTTGGATTTTTTGTCCACCTAAGAGGCCTGATGGGAAAGTAGGTTAAAGCCCTGCCTTCACACTCTCTACGTAATTTTTTCCTCAAACAAAGGGTGCCATAAAATGCTATATTGTGTTTCCCTGTCAGTTACAAATGGGATGGAAAGCAAAGGAACAAAGGTTTTTGGTGCTGAGATGTTCCAAACTGGTTTGGGAATTGTGGAACAATAGGGACAATTATAGGAGGGAGACATCCATGCATTCCACACCAAATGCCACCAAACACTAGCCCCGATTTTAAAGGCCCAGTCGCTGCTGGCTTTATTGGATTACAGATATGTTTTAGTTTAAATGGCTAAATACACGTCTTGAAAACTATAAGAAGTAAGACTGATTTATATTCAGTTGTTTGTGAGTGAAGTAAAATCTCCTTTAAGAGAGGTGATAAAACTTTCCAATTGATGTTTATTTTTAAATTTCTATAGCTTATCTTACACACATCTCTGATCTGAGATGTGTGTGTGTGTGAAGATGTGTGTGAAGATGTGTGTGAAGATGTACGTGTCTAAGCTAGTAACTATCCTAGCAACTACCTCGTTGCTGCCAGGAATGTTGCCCCACGTCACCTCTCTGATTTTGCTGAGGCCATTTAGGAGAAGCACAACATAAGACGGATTGTTCTCAGTTTTTGTCACCAACCATTTATTGTCTGTCAATTTGTCGACTTCCTTTTCATTGTAATCTTTTTTCTGGGTCCATTTTTGTTGTGTTCTCAAGCCAAAGGCTGCAGACAACTCTTTAGTGGTATTTTGTATATCCCACAGATTTGTGCCATGTTAACCTAGCTGTATGGTAGAAGCTAGTAGCTACATACACATACTCAGTTACAAGAAAAATACTCTATACAAAAATAGCCTACTGTAAATTATAAAACTACTGTTTTATCTTACATTATTATATCACCTAATGCTGATGCAATAATGTCTATGTAGGATTTTACTGTTGCAGGTGGTTGAGGTGCCACATATTTGAACCATATACAGTTGGTTTGCATATTGCATGTTTTTTTTATATATTTAGTTTAGTTTTATTTAGAGCCTCGTATTTTTACTTGATGGATAAGGCTTGTGATTTTCTATAGTTTTCTTTTCATCAACAAATTTCATGCACAGAGCCAAACCAACAATTAACTTATTCTACTCGCATGTATTACATGTGTATCCAAAGCCTGATATATCGTATTCCTCTGTCATACATCTGTTGTTGATTTGTTGACAAGAAAAATCTAAAAATGGCCAGCCTTATTCATTAAGTGCAGTACTTGAGTAAATGTGCTGTATAACATTTTGCCATAACAAAAAATGCTCCATTACTGCTGACAGTTGCAACATTGTTGTGTGCGTGTGCGTGTGCGTGTGTGTGTGTGTGTGTGAATCCCCACGGTGTAGACCCATGCAGAATCTAAAATGGCTCGAGCATCAAAAGAAATATAAAATTTATAATGTACGAGTGGTGCTTGTTATGACAGCTTGACAGGGATTTTATTTTAAAGTAATCTTACAGGGCTTTCTTTTAAGTCAAGACAGCAAAGTTGAGAGAACAGCCACGCCTGATATTTAAGCTGACAATCCAATATCCATAAGGCCACAGGTCCAATGCCCACAACAGCACTCACTATGTCTTATTAAAGTGTCACTGAGAAGGACACAAACTGAAGCCTTACTTGCTCGCACATCATAACTTACTCTTGTAAAGTGTTTTGGTCAGGATGTAAATGGATTACAAAAAAGTCCCATTCAGTGGTAGAAATGTAGACCATTGTTATTGACTGTAAAGGAACACTGCCAAAAAAAAGTATTGGTGCCACACAGACTGTGCCAACACAAATTACCTTTTCTCTTTGAAGTTGGCTTTAGTATACTTGCTGACCTTGATGCATGGTACTGTGTGTGTGTGTGTGTGTGTGTGTGTTTCAGGTCTTTGTTCAGGTAGGCCAAGTCCCAAGTGGATATCAGCTGAATAGCTTTCAGGAGTGAACTGAACACACTTCCCCGTAATAACACTTCCACTTAATAAGGCTCCAGAAATCTCTGCTTGTCAATTTAGTTCAATTTAATATGCTTTGTTGGCATTGAAATTGAGAAAACATAAAGATAGAGACCGGCATCTCTCTCTCTCTCTGTCTCTCTATCTCTCTCTCTCGCTCTCTCTCTCGCTTTCTCACTCCCTGTCTTATATTTAATCATTTGTGTGTGTGTGCATGTGTGTGTGTGCACTATTTTAACCTAATTTACCAGACATATTGGCAAGGAATGTTGTCATTTGTAGCAAAGGCTTAAAACAACTGATGCCACATCAAAGGGAGCCAAGGAGGGTCAAAATTGTTCTCATCCCCATACTAGATTTTTATTGTGATTTGAACCATTTGTATGGGGGTGTGGGTGTGTACCTTGTAAAAGTCAGCTACTTTATCTTATTGGCCTCCTCCTGTGTGGTCTTGATGCTATCCACCCACCCTCACACATACCTCCATACCATTGTCTGTGTGATTTGTTGGTGGCTAGAAAAGACACATTTTCCTCTCGTAGGGATTTTAAAATTAAGAACTGAGCAGACAGGCTTCTTTCTTTTCTTCCCCATGGAGATTATCCAGAAAATATAATCACCACCAGATACTCTTGCATACAGCGTGAATGCCTTTTCTCTGGCCAGACAATCCTTATTCATCCAAGTCATTCAGATAAATACTGAAAAGAGTTTGAGATAAACTAACTCGTATAAAGACTTGATTTTGGTCCGTGTCTTGTTGCTATAGAGATGATGAGTTCTTGTTTCGGTATAAACCTGAGACTGTGAACTACGCCCTGGGTCATCTTCATGGCTGTACCGACCTTGGAGACAAAGATAATGAAAGCAGGTTTGTAACATGGGTAAAAAAATATTTTTCAAAATTATTTTTTGACACAGTGCCTCTCATAATGTGGGAAAATGTATACTTTTGCATAGTTATACATACTCTTTTCGTACTCTGCTCTCCTCCAGACCGAGCTCTCACTGTTCAGTCCAGTTCAGTGCTGAAGATGAGATTGATGCAGTGAAGGACAAGCTGAACGTCACTGACATAGACAAAGTGGTCGACCGCCTCAAGTAAGTTGCATAGAGCAGTGGTTCCCAACCCGATGAGTCAGGAACAGTTCAACATATTCAGGTTGTTCTTAAACCAACAATAATGAACTGTTGGCAGCAGAAACAAGTTGTGAACACAATACTGACATGATAACCTTTTATTTACACATCCAGCAGTTACGGAGTTACATTATTGTTCATCTGGATTCGTGTTTCTGTCCACCTGATGAATGCAAGTCCAATATTCACTCTCCTTTAGCTCAGTTTTCAGAATCGACTTGTAATTCCAAGTAACAGAGACACACCGTGTAAATTGAGCTTGTATGTTTGGTCTTTGTGGTATGGACCTTCATTTGTTCTAAATGGCATATGGCATTCATATATGCTCTGTGAGTTTGTTTGGAGTCCTCTCACGCTTTTTCCCTGATTTTCTCCCTTTAGTTCCCCTCAGCTCTCCTCTGTAGCTTCTGTCTCTGCCCTGCCTCCTTCACACTCCATCCTTTTCCTTCCTCTGTCCTTTGCTTTGAGGTCTGCAGGGCACTCCAGTCACTGGGGCTACCTTGGAAGGAAGCCCTGTCTCTTTCTTTTTCTTCCCTCTCTGTTTCACCCCTCCACCACCCCCACACCCTTCTCTCTCTTTCTCCCTCTCTCTTTCTCCCTCTCTCTTTCTCTCTCTCTATCATATTTCATGACTCAACCAGAACAAAAGGCTCCATTGTCAGAAAATTGATCCCAGACCGGACCAGAGTCGGCAGAAGATTCATTTTCATTTGAAAGAAGTGAATAAAGTCTACTATGGTTATGTAACCAGAGAAGGAGAAAGGGTATGGGGGAGAGAGAGGGAAAGAAAAATAGGGCACTGTTTCCTCAGTACCTCGGGAAAGCTACAGAAGATAAACTCTGAGCAGACACCAAGTGCACCTATTCTAATGTCACAGCGTCAGTGGTGTTATTGGTTTATGCTACAGCTTTTGCCTGTGCCACTGCGTACCTTTACAGCATTTTGAAATCCATACTGTGTAGTATGACCACAGCATAGCTCTATAACATATAACTTTTAGCTAATTTTGTTTGCTGTTCGAATTGATCATATTCATACAATTGCCAATGCATTGTAACTACATTTAAGGCAAAAACTACAGCTATTTATAAGAAGAAGTGTCATGCTTTTAACTAAGGTGTTTGGTTGTGTGTGCATGTTGTGGCTGTCAAACGCATAATTTCCACTTTGACCTAGATTTCAGTGTTTGGCTTGATTTTTTTTTAATGAAAAACAACTGGACTGATGATAAACATCAAGACTGATTTTGTTTTTCTCTCTCTAGGTGTGTCCTAACAGAGGAGTGTGAAATGTTAAAGAAACAAGTAAAACATTTACAGGTAAGAATGGGGTGAAAGAAAATAAGCTCTGAATGAATCTTTAGTCCTTTTTGATTTTTTGTATGCTAGTGCAACAGTGATCCAAATCCAAGATGTTATTTATGGGTAACCAGGCTATTATTCCAGCTGTTCAGAATCCATGCAATATAGGCACGTATTTTGTATTTTTACCAGAATTTAAATTAGGTTCTTTGGATTTGAAGATTTACCCAGACAATATAAATTACAGTTGTTGCAAAATGCAATTTGTACATCTATTAGTTAATACATAACTATAAATGTGTTAAATTATGTATTCTCACAATGATTTTCATTAAGAAGAGAAGCCGTTTTCCCCATAACAAAACACCTTTAAAAATGATTATAAATCTTTTTTGGACCTCCTCAGGTAGACTTGTAAACTCTCCATTGGCACTGAAACCCTACTAAGTGTGTATGTGTGTGTGGGCTCAATCTTGGCTGTTTTTTTCCATCTGTCTGGCCAACGGTTTTGCAGTGCTGAGTAAGATCGATCCAATCACTCAAATTACTACATACAATAATGTTTAGACACACACAGAACACACAAAGGCAAAGAAACACACATGCATGCATGTCTGGCACCACTGTCATGCTTGTCTGGGATTATGAAAGAGACAGAGAGTGAGTTACTTAGAGACCAGATGTAGAGCTTTTCTGCAGGGCAGATGTGTGTCTACATAGCCTGTGTTAGCAGTGGGAAACTGCTTATACTGACAATAGCCTCTCAAAGTCTCTGTCTCTTTAAATGTTTGTTAAGAACCAGAAATGGATATTCAATGCGGCCATATAGTGTCATTGTGCCTGCTGCATAAAGACCTACTTATTCTAATTTTGTTCTGTTAAAAAATGTGGTAGTGACGTAAAGATCCCAATGGACAGAACAAACAAGCAGTACACGTACTGTCTGTGGAAAGCCTCATCAGGCATTTTCCCTGTAAACAAATAACAAATTGGGTGTAGGAGAGCGAAAAGGGGACATTATTAAAGTTTGCAGACGCAAGGGTGGGTTGTTCCAGCCTTTAAGACCCCAGGGTGTGAGAGAATTGTCTCAGTCATCATGAAACATTTACTGTAAAGGCTGTTAAGGAGGAAGTTGTCTCCTCAAGCAAAGGGTTTATATCCAACGTGTAAGCAGGTGGGATGAAGCCGTGAAAAATGAAACATAAGTGAAAATTTCAATAAAATTAATACACAATTCTAGTTTTATATATAGTAGTAAAGAAAAATGTCTACAGTATGCCTTCAGTCACCTCTTCACTGGTTCAATACCATGAAAATAAATTTGGATTCTCTCTCTCTCTCTCCGCTAAGCAGTAAAACACCTTAATCTTTCTAATCACATTTTTCTGATTCTTAATATTAATATGTTTTTCCAGGACATGTCACAACTCACTGTCTTTTGCTGTTTTTGTTGTCTGTGCTGATGCTGGAAAATATGAGAAACATACTGCATATGATAAAAATATGTTTTAAGTCCAGGTAAACAGTTACAGTAAGTGCCCGAGGTCTCTCTCAGCCACCATAATTGTTTGACACAGCTGTGATTACTATCGATTCAGTTATTCTATCCAGTTAAAATGTACAGTTTGTTACAGGCTTTAAATAGAGCCACAATCGGGCATCTAGAGGTTGATAGAGTGCAATCTAATTCCCTTTGTAGTGCAGCATGAAGCAGCCGCTCATAAATGGGTCCTAACCACAGCCGCTATGACCCATTTACGCTTAGCAGGAGGAAAGGTCTTGACAAAAGGACTTGGCTCAGCACTAGTCAACTGTAGAGTAACTTGCACACACCTGCTGTTCCTACACAGGTGAGTTAAGTGTGTAAAGAAGCTAACGCCAGTCCATTAAGAAAATGCTCTCTCAAATATTCTGAGCTCCAAAACATAGTCTGCATTTTCACTGCAGCTTAACACATTCATTTATTATAAGTGAATATTTTCTAAACCAGTGAACATGAATGAGTGAGTTAGAGCCATACAAGCTCTCATCTCTGTTGGTGAAGCACTGATGCTTTTCTGTCTGAATGCATTGGTGTTGGTTAATTGGTGAAAGTTTCCTCTTCTGTTGCTTTTGTGAATGATGTCAGTCCAAAAGTTTGACTTTTATCATCAGTCACAGCCATAGATACTTTGTGCAAATGACAGAAGGTGGTTTTTCAGCAGTCGGTGATGTTATAATCAATGCCTTAGGAGCACCACAACTTTCCTGCGGGTGATGAATTTGCCACTGAAGTCAACAGTAATAAGGCGTTTGTGGTCTTTTGTTTGCCTTAGGTGGGCAGAGACGGTCTGACGTTGGCACGGTCTTATATGGATTTCTAAAGATGACATGTCAGACAAGATTAGCGTTTAGTCAAAATGGAAGCTAAACTACTCACCCGTTAGATGAGAAACTGAATAAAACATCTAAACTATCAAAATCTGGTTACATCCCTTCAGCTTGAATGACCAGCTGATGAAACCGGCATACAGTATGATATGTTTTTTTCATCGGGTTGCTGTGACAAAAATGGCATCCATTATAATCTTGTTTGAGTTGGTTTTTGAGTGGTGATCCTTGTTTTTTCTCTCTTGTGTTTCTAGTTTTCCATCAAAAGAGGGAAATGTTGTGTAAGAGCTTGGCAGCCACAAGTGGATTTTGGTTCAAGAGACTCGTGTATAAGAATAATGACAGTAACATACAGGCCTTCCTAAAATATCAGCAAATCAGCGCTGTGGCTATATGGGTTCAAACCCCACATGGACCACAAAGCCTATATTCAGAGCGTGTGTGCTTTGGAGTTGTTTCACATTTCAGTCACTTCACTGTCAGAGATGGAACACATAATTCAGCTTTGAAGACAACACGAGAGGTTTGGGTTTGAATCCCACCAGAAAAATAATCCAAAAATATATTTCTAGACGTGTGGATATGTTTCTGTGTATGTGTGTGTGTGTGTGATGGTGTAATTGACTATATAGTCTGTGGTTGCTATAAAGATTCTCCATTAGTGGTTGAGCTGGTGTAAAATGAGGAGAGGAGGCCGCCAGTCACTCATAAAACACACACACACACACATTTTTCAAACAGGTTTTCGGTTTTGTGAGCTACTGACACGCACACACATACACACAGAGACACAGCACTATTTTTTTTTTCATTTTACTCTGGATATAAATATTTGAGGCCAAATTATAAACCACTGCTGCTCAATCGTTTAACAGTGTCTCACACACACACACAGACACACACACACACACACATTCCTTTTACTCCTTTTCACTGTTATTTTTATTATTTTTCCGTGTTCCTTTGCAATTGCCAAAGACTTTCTTAAACATGTTTAATACATTAGCTTGTCCTTGTCTGTGCCATAGTGCTATGATAATGTGATATGCACAGATACATATGCTCTGTCCTTTACCATTCTATGATTTGTGTTTCTTGCAGGGAAAAATTAAACAAAAGTGTGAATTTGATAAACCAGAACCTACACTTGCAGGTGAGTGTGTATATGAACATTTGGGCAACTGCTGCCATCTGGTGGCACATTGTTGATCATCACATGGTGTGTGAGGACAATGCTCCACTTTATCTCTTATGTGCCATTTAATTTAATTTAATGCACAGTGAATACATTTACTTGTGAACTGTGAATAATAGTTTTAGCTGGTGAGGCTTTGTCATCCTGAAATTTAGGAAGGAAAAAGGGCAGATAGAGGGCTCCAGTCTAATCTAGCTGGGATAAATGGCATAGAAAATGATTTCAGAGCACAGGGGAGCAGTCTGGGTAAAACCGCAACTGAGCACATTTTCAGTAAAAAATGAGAATGAAGAAAAATGTACTTGTTCTTTTTTCTTATCCTCCCAGTGCTTGTTATCTTTTGATGGTTTTATGTTCTTAAGTGTCTGACAGTCTGTTTCAATCATACTTTAATGTTTTAACATGCTTCCAAATATCTGTACTGTTTGTTTATCTGTAGAGTTGAGAGAGCTTAGAGGAGCTTTACAAACAAGCTTAGAGCTCTACCCTTCTTCATTTGCCTCTTCGTACTCGACTTCCTCTCCTCTCCCTGTGAAGGCATTGAAAAACAGATTCAGGTGAGTATGTTTTGTTGATGCATCACCTTTGTTTGTGATTTGTGCCTTCTTATTCAAGTCAAGCATTACTTTGTACTGCACTTCTTTTCACTGTCTTGATGCAAGTAAATGTTTCTCATTCTGTCTCCTCTCTTCAAGACTGTCAGCAGAACAAAGGGCTCCTGATAAGACTTTGCAAGCTTCAACCACTACATCAGTCCTAAGAACACATCCAACTCCTTCTCTGCGCCATGCAAAACCCATTCCACCAGTTGGACCTCCTCTCTTTAAGAACTCAATTAATACTTCTTCGCTGTCTAGGACTCATAGCCAGCACAGACGCACATCAGCCTCCACTGGGTCAAGTGAAACACAAACAACTATCTGCAACAGGATCATCATGACTTCTGGGCACAGGAGTGCTCATCTTTACACATCTGGCGCTGACAACATAATGATTAAACATTTACATCACTGCACCCCAGAGCTGAGTGCTGGTCTCCACCGGACCCCGACTTCTAGCCGTAGTTTTCAAATAAAACCTCAAAGAAATTCACCCATCCCCGAAGCACATCTGTCGTCCCATCGTACTATCCACAGCCCGAGTAGGGAGTGTGATTTGTCACCACACACAGAGAGAAACAGCCGCCTTGCCCCAAGGTCAAGAAACAACTATATTATCCCTTCACCCATCCCTGCTCTCAGCCCGGTCTGCGATGCAGGCAGTTACAGCAGCAATAATACTGACCATTCTGTGTCAACAGGAAAATCGACGACACAAAATGGGACACAGTCTAGCCCCTGCGGAGGTAGTTTAGTGTCAACAACAGTGCAGATGGATAATGACAGGGAAAGCACTAGTGAGGGTTTTCAATCTTATGTTACAGAAAAACATTCAGTCATATCTGAAACTGGAAACGCTCCTGCACAAAGTGACACCATGAAGAGCAACAGTGATATTTACAGAAATGAAAACGGTCATCTCGGGGAGGCCGTCAACCAGCAGCAGAGCCCAATTTGTTTGATCAACCGCCCCTTATATCATCCAGAAAGCAGTGGCATTCAGGGGCTGGACACATGTACCCAGCCAAATCTAATACAAATAAATGGACAATTATTCACTTCCCTAGAAAGACCACTTGGAGGCACCACGAGTCAGCCTAAACAGACAGAGCAGAGGTTTCTCAACAGATTCTTTCAGCCAGTCCCTCCTGCAAGAGTGCCAACTTGAAATCATCCTTGTCTTTTAATAGATAATGAGATGTATAGTGTATCTTCTAGACATTTCTAATAAAGGCTTTTACTGCTTTCTACATTGTGGTATATGGGAGCATGATTAGTTGACAGTTGCATAAATTGCATTAAAAACAAATATAGATGGAATAACATACAACTTTTTAGTCCTTTCCATAAAGTATGAATTAAAGTGAACTTGAACTATTATCTACAGAAAAAGACAGTGACTTGAGTGTTAAGTAATTTTGCAGTGTCTAAATATTTGATTGTAATAAAATAAATTGTGTTGTTAAAACCCATCAAGTAAATGTGTTTAAATAACTGAGCGAGTGCAGGCAATGACATTATCTCTCTCTCTCTCTCTCTCTCTCTCTCTCTCTCTCTCTCTCTCTCTCTCTCTCTCTCTCTCTGTGGGTTCTTATGTTCAGTAGTAGTAGAAAATGTTGGCATATGATAGAAACACAACGACCAGGGATACACGTGAACATTTGCACTACAAATAGAAATATTAGTAGATTTTAAAAAAAACTACTTTTTTTGGAAGGGGGCTTACATGACATTTAGATATTTCATCTCATTTCTAAATTAAGTCGGTGGCTTTTTTGGTTGAGCACCAGTTTCTGTTCTCTCTTGAAAGTCTGTATTATGTCCCCGACCACGAGGAAACAACAGCAAAGCAGACCAGACCATCACATTACCACCACCATATGTTACTGTTGTCTGATTTTTTATTCTTTTCCTAAAAATTACTTTTACACCAGATGTAATGGGGCACACACACCTTCCATGAAAGTTCAACTTTTGTTATTTCCAAAAAGTCTTGGGGATCATCATCAAGATGTTTTCTGGTAAAAATTAATGTTAATGCTCAGCATCTTGAAACTCTGCCACGCAGGCCATCTTTGCTCAGCGTCTTTCTCATGGTGGAGACATGAACACTGACCTTAACTGAGACAGGTGAGGCCTGCAGCTCTTTGGATGTTGTCGTGGGGTCTTCTTTTGTGACCTCTTGGGGTAATTTTGGTCATCTGGCTGCTGCTGGGAAGCCATTGTTCCATTGTTTTTGTCATTTGTGGATAACCACTGGAGTCCCAGAGCTTTAGAAATGTCTTTATAACATTTTTCCAGACTGATAGATCTCAGTTACTTTTTTTTCCTCCCCTCATTCATTCCTGAATTTCTTTAGATCTCTAGCTTTTGAGGACCTTTTGGTCACTTTGTCAGGCAGGTCCTATTCAAGTGATTTCCTGATTGAGAACATATGTAGCAGTAATCAGGTGTGTGTGTGGCTAGAGAAATTAAACCCTGGTGTGATAAAACCGACAGGCTTGCTGTGTTTGGTTTCATTTCCTTAAGTTTTGTTTTCCTATTGCCACACCCTCCTACAGACCGCAGCAACTCTTAAAAACAAGCTAGCTGTTGCCCTCGACCTGCGGACACACATCAAGGTAGGATTTTCCTTTTAATTTAATCTTTAAACACCAGGTGTGTTGACAAAGCTTTGCATCCATCACCACAGCCTCCACTTACTGTGGTTTTCACATTTCACTCTAACTGTATTTTCCATTGTGTCGCAATAAATATGGCGAGGCTGACATGAACAGACATGATCCTAACAGTTTCTAACCGGGATGACAAGAACATAGTGGAAGTTATATTATTCATTTATTTATTTACTGTAGTGTTTTTTATTGTCTTTTGTTTAGATGGGTGCAGTGTTCAACCTACTTGACAAGTACAACTTAAAGTCGTACTACAACCAGTTTTTCCAGTTGGGGGTAAAAGATGCGAGGGATTTCCTAGATGGCGTAACCGATGAAGATCTAAACAACATGGGTAAGAGGGGTTTAATCACTCCGATTAAAAGCAGAAAATAATAACACAACACAAATAAATTAATGTGGGGGGAAGAATATTTGAATCTGTGTTTCAAAAGTGATCTGTAGCTTTCTGGTGCCTGACTTAACTTTGGGTTAAACATTGGGGGGGGGGGGTCACACTCAGGGCCGTTGCAGGATTTCAAAACTGATGCGCGGGCAAAAAAAATCTTTAAATTTTTGAATGATTGGGGGTGCATTACATGTCACACAAGAGATCTATATTGCTGAAATTACTTTAATTACTTAAATAAATAACTTAATACATACTGTAGCCTACAGCACAGCAATTTGGCATTCCTGTCTTGGCATACACTATCTATGGAAAAAAAAAAAAAAACTTTAAGGATTAATCAATTGCATGACTTTATTAACACCAAGAAACTTTACATAGTCAAACTCATAGCATGAACTACATTACCAGATGATTAGAGATGCTACGGTTTTTATGGTAAATACAGTTAATAAGGAAACAAATCAACAAATTGTTCATGCAAAATAATTAATACGTTTATTAATCGGAATGATGTGATTATATTGGGGGGGGGGGTTATATTGGTTGGATCTGATTATTGGGGGGGTCATGACCCCCCTATCCCCCCTGTAAATTACGCCTATGGCCTGACTTCATCTTAAAACCATAGCCTGTAAAAAAAAATATAATGCATACAAGTGTATTTTTTTTTTTTCATCTCTGACATATTAGAAATTTATTGGCAATTATACTAACAGCACTGAGTTACCAGAAACATACAAACCCATGTATGAATGTTTTAAATGTCCACATTATGGATCCAACCCAGAACAGGAAAGGATTCTGCACAAAGAGGCTATTAATTAATCAAATTATTATTTTTTTTATTTATTTAATGTCCACGTGTCATGTCTACGTTTTATACTTCTAGGTTTAAGTAAAGTGGAAAAGAATCGTTTTTCAGAAATGAAAGAGTTCATTCTGAGAGTCATAGCTCCACAGTGGCAGGATCAAACTGTGACATCTGTGCAAAAATCAAAGTCATTCTGTCTGCTGTACACGTACCCCAAATGTCCTCAACCAAAAGAAATGAAAGGTAAGACCTTTTTTTTTATTTTTTTTTATTTTTAGTTCAGTTAGTTAGATCATACAGTATAGGGGGCAGTTTACCTACAAAGCTTTGTGATTGTGAGCAAGTACTACTACTACTACTACTAAGTGAATTTTAAACTTGCAGGTATTGATCCGACACAGAACACAATTGAAGATGTGATGTTAAGGATCTGTCACCTTGAAAATGTTGACAATGCCACAACAGTCTGTCTCTACACAATCGATGGGATGCCGTTGACAGATGACCCCTTCTTCAACACATGTGAGCAGACCTGAACGCCGAACGTTTTTACTCAGGATGTGTTTTTTACATGTGTAGAATAAAGATTAAAAAGCTTGTGAGGAAGTATTCATATGACTAGATGTTTTTACCCATGTAGAGAATAACTGGGTATTGTGATATTTAAGACAAAAAATATGTCAATTTGTTACAAACTATATCTTCTTTTCATCCAGGGTCTTTGAAAAACAGACATATTCAAAGTGGGGCTGTCATCTATGCCATATTTACACCAAAGGAGAACTTGAAACAGGCTCCTCAACCAAAGCACGAAGTCGAGGAAACGTGTGGGAAGAATGTCGTTCGATGCCGCGTCATGCTCAAGGTGTCTTAACAATATGATGCTCTTGATCCAACTAATGGGTTTAATGGATAACACAGTGATGTATGAGATTAAATGTATACTTTAGGGCTGCTACTAACAATTATGCCCACGATTTTTAATCTCCTGATTGTTTTCTCAATCACTTGTTTGGTCTGTGAGAAAAAGTCAGAAAAGAGTGAAAATATCATCACATGATTTCATAAAACAGAAATGCATAAAATCCTCACAGAGGAGGAATTGAAACCAGAGACTGTCTAATCAATGTCATGTGAATTTAACCAAGTGTCTAGTTGTGGAGTTATTGTGTACTTTTTTTTTTTTTTCTTTGCACAGGAAAACTTTGAGCTGATGGTGAACTTGGAAAGTGACACATTTCTAAAACTGAAACTCAAGCTGGCAAACGCGAGTGGAATCCCAGCACACGCCCTTCATTACAGGTAAACCAGAATTGCCACGTAGCGTTGATGTCGTCGTAGCTTGTGACCTTAATTGGTTGGTACATTGACAACATGCTTCTGTTCACTCCTCTGCTTATCATTATATTTGCAGAGGGAAATATTGTGATGAGGACACACTGAAAAGCTGTGGAATCAGTGAAGGGTCAACAGTCGCTTTCTCTTTGTCCTCCTTTTCTGATGAGATGCTCAATGAGACCTTCATCAATGACGTTGTGCCTTCAGTACAACAAACCCAGAAAGGAATCAGTGTGTTCCTGTCTTCACTTTATGTTATGGTAAGTTGCTAATAATCTATTTACATTACTTTTCTCACTCCTTACATCTTTTCCCCCCTATTTATTTAACCTTGTTTATTACTCTATACAAGTACCTGAACAAAGTATTATATTTGTGTAATCAGTTATTGCCCTAAAACCGATATTTAAAATTTTGCCATGTCTATAGTTTCTTATCTCACTATAAAGTACAAACTGACCCGTCTCCATACAAGTGAGGCCAACAGTAACACACACACATTAAAGTTAGACTGTAATCTTTAATCAATCTTAATTTTATGATGGAGATTGCTATTATTAACAAAGGTTTTGATCAAAGTACATCTTGGGTAAAATGTATGAAGGATATCTGTCTTCTGTAGCTGCTTGCCTCTATTTTTAACCATACCTCCCTGACTGTACTGTGTGGTTTTTATTTTTATTTATTTATTACAGAAATATGTCCTGCAAACAAAACGGAACAAACTGATTGCGTACATACGAAAACTAACTGGATGTAACCCTCTTGCCCAAAGTCTGCATCAGTTAGTCTGCAGGAATGAAAAGATCACTCTGAACCAGAAGGTAACCAACATGAGATGATATACTTTTTTTATTTTTTTTAACCTTTTTAATATTATTGTTTTGTACTTTTGAGGAGTTCTTGAGTGAACTTAAATGTTTTATGCAGGAATACTAGCTTCATAAGACATAAGGAATGTCCATAATAAATTCAGGGAAACACACAGACACAGATATTTTAATAAAGTCAATTAATTTAGTCACTGTGTGTTTTGCTTTCTATATCTCCATGTAGATCGCAGTTTTTGAAGGCTTGTACATGCTCTTCAGAGAGCTTTTGCCTCAACGTGGAACACAGCGAGGGGAAAAAGTAATTGAGGACCTGGATGTCTTTGAGAACTCATTGTACTGTTGGGCGCATCTTTTATCAAAATCAAGGGTGAGATGTTATTTGGGATTAAAAGATGCTGAAAGGTGTTGTCTCTTACTTCTGTTGTGGAGGCTGAGATTAATTTTTAAGATACTGGTTGATATTTTAAAAACAGATTCCCGGTTAATTGTCGATTGCTGGAATGACTTTCTTTGGCTTTTCCTTATTAATAGAAACAGTCATCACACTTTGAGGACTACGCACCAATCACTCTGGTATCGCAAGATGGAAAGCGCTTCTGTGAACCAGTCAGAGTACCTGGATTACCAGGTGCCCTTGAACGAGCGGATGTTCTCCAGAAAATCAAAGGTAAAATAAAAATATTTAAAACTACTCAAACTCAAAAAAATAAAAATATAGTGTGTGTGTATATATATATATATATATATATATATATATATATATATATATATATATATATATATATATATATGATAGTTTGCTCATGGCTTAGTCTGCTACAGGTATCCCAAATGTATTTAATATAGTTTGTTTTGTTGTTTTTTTTTACTGTGAAACTGTATTTGTTTCAGTAGTGAACGGTGAGATACTGTGTTTTGTTTTAGATGGAGAGAAAATTCCAAACTGCACTGAACAAGTCTTGAGAGAAACGTCATTACAAAGAGCCACGGACATCGAGAAAATCCTGCTCAGCTTGCCTCCATCCATCAAAACGTATCCTCTGTGGATTCATCATGACAAGACGACCAGTCAGAAGTATGCGTTACCACACACCTGCTTTTCATAATACCACTGCGATGCAACAGGGTTCTTCTGTTAGGATTTATAAAATGAATTGGCAGCTTTTATTTTTGTGTCTACGAAGATGATGTTAATGTGCGCTACAACTGAACAGACACAAAAAGGCTGGAGTGTGTAACATGTGCATGATCCTACAGTGTCTGATTTACTTTAACCAATGCATGATTTTTTTTTTTTTTTTTTTTTTGGCAGGATACGTGAGCAGTTCTTGTGCACAAGAACTGCTCACGTCCAATTTTCATTAAATTTATATAAAGTATATTAATGCTTACCAGGTCCATAATATTTATCGTAGACATATTAACAGAATAATATTAATAAAAGTTCTGCTTAAGACTTGTACTCAATGTATTCACTAATCTAACCTACAATTAAATAACAGCTTTCAGGTTAATATTACGAAGACTTTTGGAAATATGGTGGAAGGACTGAAATCTTTCAGTGATCTCAATGTCGCCCCACCTCTACGTCTGAAAGATCTAGGCCAGAGTGGCAAACGCCTCGTACTGCTGAGTGAAGGTACTCTATTAAAATACACCTCTTTCTGTCAGCGTTGTATGTTTCAC
This sequence comes from Pampus argenteus, assembly GCA_036937835.1. Lineage (NCBI taxonomy): Eukaryota > Metazoa > Chordata > Actinopteri > Scombriformes > Stromateidae > Pampus > Pampus argenteus. Next base: position 16,207,006 of record CM072875.1, read on the forward strand.
ACTACATTGTTGTAGAGGTCTGCTGTGCAGGTGCTAAATGTGTGTAGAAATGGCACTTCTGTGTCTCATAGCAAGCACACAAGGATTAAGGTACAGGAAGATTGTCAGATGTTCCCTTTTTATGGGGGAGGATTGTTTTTAGAGAAGCACACATATTTAAAAGAAAACTGACCGGTTTTCTTTAGAATTCAAACAGGATAGGGGACTATTTTCTGACCCACTCCATTATGTTGTGCTTTGGGATGTAATATAGTCTATAGTCACGGATGTTATGTTTAAAATTGCAGTATAAATGTTAAATTTCGGTGTCAGGTATCTGTACCCGTCAGGTATGACCCTTGTGCTTAACTTCATTCTAAATCATTGGGAAAGAAAATTTCTGTTGGTTTCCAAATTAAAATGATTAATTGTGTGAAGTATCATCGTGGGACTCGATGTTAAATGATTGCTTTTTAATAGTATTCTCCTTTTTTTTGTTTTTTTTGTCAGACAATCTTGGTGTTTATCTGTATAAAGATAAAGGGTCCAATGATATGATCAACGTTCTCGATTGTCTGGCTGGCAAAGTAATAACGGTGGATGTGAATTTATTGGCAGCCAAGTGAGTACCCGAAGTTTGCAGCATCGTATGCAATATCTTTTATATATTACAGAAACAATTAATGAATGAGTCAAGGAATAATGTAAAAGAGGTTGTTTTATTTTATTTTACACAACTTATGTTGTGGATTTATCTGCTTTCTTTGAAAGATTTTAAAATATATTTGCTTTACATACTGCATGTACTTCAGTGTTTGTGTCGTTTTGCTGATTTATTACATTTTTGACATTTAACACAGGACTGGTGACCAAAGAGATGATGGTACATTTGTCACAACCAGGCCTCCAAAAGAGGCTATTATGGTAACACTTTGTCCCTTGCCACATTGTGTGTGTGTGTTGTTGCTGCATACAGCATGTAACTATTCTTGACTATTTTTGTAAGGTGCTGATAGATACAAGCTCCTCCATGGAAGAAGAGTGCTACGGAAGTGCAGGAATCAAGAAGATTGACGCAGTGAAAGAGCTGTTTAATAACTTTGCATCACGGAGCCTTGCTTATGACTTTTATCACATCATTGGCCTTGTGAAGTTCGACTCCATGGTGAAAACTCTGCACACATTCACTGAAAATCTGGAAGTGTTCAAGGTAAATGTACATACCCAATCTTCTATAAAGTAGCAGTCAACAGTTTGGACACGCTTTCTTGTTCAAGTGAATGGGAAGGTGTCTAAATGTTTGACTGGAACTGTATATCATCACCTTTTCAGTGTGTCAGACCTGTGTTTTTATATTAGTAGAGACATTTTTTAAATGCTGTAACCTACCTAGATGGAACTGATACGAGATCTATTTTTATTTTTATTTTATTATTTTATTTTTTTTTAGGAACGCATACGTACCCTGGAACCAAGTGGATGTACTCTGCTATATGATGCCCTAAGACGTGGGATGTCTGAGTTGGAGAAGGTTAAGATAAAGTTCCCAGATTGCAGACTTCGCATCATGTGTCTCACTGATGGAAATGATTCTGGGTACATTTCAGTTTCTCTTTTTGTACTACGCCTGCAAAGCATACATTCAATACCTTTACTGTAAGACGCAAGATGCATATTTTAGATGGTTAATGACGACATTCTTTCACTGCGTGCAACGCCCCGATCAGATCAAGCTATCAACCATGATGCTGATATGCTTTGAGAAATTCTTGGTTATTCAGTTTGTCATCACTCCTTTAATTATTTTTCTTGAACTGTGGACTATAGGTCTTTCTTTTGGACATCTGAATAATGTTCTTATTTCCATAGATCCTCAATAGAGCCAGTCCCTGTCACAGTCAAACTGCTAAAATCTAACATCATTGTGGATTCGATCCTTCTGGGAAATGTGGAGAACAACATGCTGCACGGAATCAGCAATGCAACAGGTATGACTTCTTCTTAGTTAAGTGCAATTACAAACAAGGGGCCCCAAAGTGTGCCAAGAAAATATCTCCCGCACCATTACTACCAGCCTGAACCTTCTGATGCAAGGAAGGATGGATCCATGCTTTCATGTTTACGCCAATGTCGCAGCATAAATTGAAACTCCTCCGACCAGGCAATGTTTTTTTACAATCTTCTATTGTCTAATATTGGTGAACCCGGTGCGTAATGATGTATCATTATTGCATCTCTCCTCCACATATCTATATGTCTTCCAGGTGGTTGCTGTTTCAGACCACAGACAACCAAAGAGGGGTTGAAGCTGTTTGAGATCGAGACAGTTCTGTCTTTGGAGCTGCGGAAGCCCAAGACAAAACACGACCCATCTTCCATCAGTGAGGTCAGTTACAGTGTCCTCTACACACTGTACAAACGTTCTCTAAAAAATTAAACGCAACACACTTCTGTGAGTTTTGAAACAAGCATGTTAACACGGTCACAATGATTCTTATCGAAATGTCATTTTGTAGATGACTTTAACGAGCATCTTTGAAACTCACGGCTATGATGAATATCCAGAGACGTCCTTGCCGAGCCAGATAAACAACAAAGTGACCGTGACTGAGAGGTGAGTGACAGAACCAACCACTGATTACAAACCCGGCCAAGTAAAGGGATTATTTCACATTTATACAAGTATCTCTTTATAGTTGAATAGTGTACCACAACTCTAGTGTCTGCCAGATCTTTCTGGAGGGATTATGCAGTCAACCATGGGTTTTGAACTTTTCTCACAATCCTGCGAGCTGTTCTGTCTGATACTTTTCTTGGTCTTCCAGATCTTTCTTTAACTTCCACTGTTCCTGATGACTTCCATTTCTAATTACATTCTGAACAGAGGATATTGGCATCTGAAAACTCTTTGCTATCTTCTTATAGCCTTCTCCTGCTTTGTGAGTGTCATTTTCAGTTTCTATGTTCTAGACGGCTGCTTAGAAGAACCCATGGTGCTGAAACTCTGCAGGGCTATCGGGGTGTTTTCCATCTTTCCCTGGCTTCTTTTTGCACATTAAAATAAATCTTAATGCCCAAACATTCAAGCCCCACTGTAGAAGTCAATATGTACATGTTGTAATTACAGCGTGGTGAAGAGTGACTGTGAAATGTTTTTTTACAAATGGCCACCTGGTGACGCTATTGTGACTCATTAGATACAAAATCCACACCACTGTCCTCTTTTCACCAACTTTAAATAAATGTTGTTTTTTGACGTCTTTTGAAATATTGTTTGATAACAACCAAACATGAGCCTATGACCCCTGTGATTTCTAACAATAATTAAAGCATTAATATATTTTTAATTATTATTTTTAAATAGTGCTCTGAAAAAGAAGATTCGGGAGTCTAAGGATGGGCGTTTCATGGAGAAGGACAAACGAATCCTGGAGGAGCTGAGGAGTCTGCATTGTGACCCACATCCCTTCTTCAGCATCTTCCCATCAGAGTCAGACTTCGGTAAGTGGCACGTTTAAAATGATAAAAATAAATTACTACTTACTTCTATAAATGTTTTCATATTTCCTTAAATGTTCCAACAATGTTCAGTTCTGTTTTTTTAATCTTTTCAGCGTTCTGGAGGATTCTCATGCAAGGCCCTCCCAACACACCATATGAGAAAGGAGTGTTTGAGCTGTACTGCCAGTTCGGTCCTGAGTACCCAGTGAAGCCTCCACTAGTCCGCTTTGTCACACATGTATCCTGCCAAAATGTGAACAACAGAAAACACTGTTTGGATGTCCTCACGTAGTGTTTTATTATTCATAACTGTACATGGTTTTTTTTTTTTTTTGGTAGTGATTTTCTTAACATGACAACAGGTGTACCACTGTAATGTCAACAGTGTGGGGCGAATCTGCCACAACATATTTGACCGTAACTACAATGCCCACATTACCATGAGAGAGATCCTTGATGCTGTGTACGGACTGCTCATCATGCCTGAGCCTGATGATCCACTGGACAGGTGAAATATAAATGCATACATCAATAAAAAATGTTATTATAATTTTTTTATTTATTTAACAGTGTGATGAAATATTTAATAATTTTTTGTTGTTGTGTTTTGTTGTTTGTTAACTGTTTTTGTTGAAGTATTTTGGCTGAGGAATTCCTGACCAGTCGTGAGATGTACGAACTGGAAGCCAAGAAACACACAGCAGAAACGGCAGGAGACTCTCTGGATGACATGGAGAAGGTGAATGAGCTTCATGGTCATGTTTTGGTTGACTTAAAACTTTTGTATAACCTTACAGTTTTTATATCAACATATACTGTATTGTTTTTTTTCCATTTTTAAGAAATTGTTGGATCCTGTGCCACAATTTATACCCCAACATCTCGTCTGTCCACTCACTAAGAAGATGTTTGTTGATCCTGTAAAAACACTGTATGGCACCGTGTATGAACGCAAGGCCATTGAGGGACACCTGAAACTGTGAGTTGAAATACTACTGCTGACAATGATTAAAAATGAGTTGGTGCTATGCCAGTGTTTTCTGACCGGATGATAAAGTTCATGTTAAGCTTGTATCCAAAAATGATAGTAAATATACAAGCGGGTAAAGCTCAGATCATAACTTGCAGTTTGCTGTGAGGAGGAGGTACAATCGATCTCATCAGCTGCATTGACATGTATTTCCACCGCTGACCGTGTGCTTTGTTTCAGACACCAGTACGATCCAATCATTGGCCCACAACATGAGCTTGACTTTACTGCCATAACGGCGGACCGGGACATGAAGAAAATGGTGACAGATTATCGCTCTCGTCAAATTCAGTGAATCTGTGGAGCAAAACTTGGAGTCAAAGCTCTGTAGTTTTACAGAGTCATGTAAACAAAGGAAATTAGACAGCTACTTTTTTTTTCTTTTTGTTTAAATCTTCACGCTAAGTTCATTTTTTTTATTATTTAATCTATAAATTGTTTGTCACACTATAGTACAGGCACAGCATGTTGTTAGTTAGTTCATTGTAACCAATCTATGGTGTATGTATTCTTATTAAATATAAAAGTTGAAATTTGAGACTGTAAGCATTTTTCTTCCCCCTGATGATTCTTTTTTTTTTTTTTTTTTTTTTTTTCTGTATTTGCAGTGATTGAGGCACTATTCAAAACATTTCAAATAAAAATACCAATACAGAAATGTCAAAAATAATAAAACACTACTTAAGTACTCGTTTCGTTCCTCTGACTGATATATTATTTATCATTACATTGATACTGAAGCATCAGTGTTAGAGCAGCATGTTACTGTTATAGCTGCTGGAGGTGGAGCTAGTTTGAACTACTTTATATACAGTTAGATAATTTAGTTCCAAAACTAGGGGTCGTGTCCCTCCAAAGGGTCACCAGATAAATCTGAAGGGTTGTGAGATGATTAATGTCAGAGAAAAGGAGAAAATCTGATAGACAAATCTGTTTTTGGAATTTTTCTCCAATTGTGGATTATTATTTTTATTTATATATATATTTTGTGTGTGAAATATTTGAACATTTATTGAAATTAAACCAACCATGTGAAGTTTATAGGGGAAAAAAAGCTTTTTATATGATCTAATGTGTCAAATCTTCATCTGAAAAGTAACTAAAGCTGTCAAACAAGTGTAGTGGAGTACTATAGTAGATGTACTATAAGTAGAAGTACATCAAAATAGTACTTAAATACAGTACATCCTATAGTTATGTCAGGTACAAAACACAATAATTACCTGGACTGTCATTAATTTGATTTATTTATTTCACCTAAATCACAGTTAAAGTTGCTGACGTCTCATAGTTTACCGCCGCCCTTTCTGTTTTACGTCACATCCAGGTTTTCCATGAATGTGTCTCGCGCACACTGGAAGAGATCCATGGAAACGGAGAGGACAAAATAAAACGGAATTAAATATCCTTAATGTAAAAAAAAAAACGCAGCACGACACTCAGTATGAAAGGAATAAGTTACTACTTTCAAAGTTGATTTATACCGTGTGTTTGTTCAGTTAGTTGACGAACGTTTTGTTGTTTGTTTTTTTTAAATAAAGCGTTTATCAGTAAGGCCTTTTAATTTTAAAGGTTGTAACCGGAAGTGTTTTGAATTTTGTGGGGAAACGTTTGAATTCACACAAGTGGTGCTGTCGACTCTGCAGATTAAGGAGAAAACCACACAGCAGGTGAGTTTACTGAGTTACCCATGAAGCTGTTATGTTTGTATCTCTACTATATTACTTATATCTACTAACAGTTTGTGCTGGTTGGCTTTTTATGTGTTAAAGATAAGGAAAACTACTGACTCAACGGGTAACGTTAGCGTAAATTGTATGTCAAGTTTCTCGCTTAAATGTGAAATTACAAAAACAAAAAAAGTCAAGATTAACTAATTTTATTTTCTCTGGTAGTTAGCATAGCCTTGTTAACAACGACTACCTTTTGAGAGTGATTTAGTGTGTACAATAATATAGTATGACAACATTGTTGAATGACAAATGTGTTTACAAAAAATACTTATATTTTATACTACCGGTAAGTATTTTATACATTGACTGTTTTTTTTATATATGTTATAATCCTTTCATTTACACCTAACCACCTGCTTCAAAGAAAGAGGAAGCCAGTCTTTCCTGCAGAACCTGATTTCACCCTCATGTTTTGTGAAATCAGTTCGCAGGTATTCTGAAACGTTGACATACCAAAACTCACTTTAAGACACAAACTGAGTCACAATGGGTCTGAGGTCTGTAGTCCTTGCTAGTAATAAAAAATTAATTCATTACCTCCAAAACAGGGGACACGTTTCATGTCAACATTAGGGGCTACACAACCTGGATCAAACCCATTAAATCACTCCAACGCTATGCTTTTGCCTTTTTTTTTCTCAGAAACAATGAAATGCAAAAGCTTTAGAGCAGAAAACACAATAAACTTAACATCATCCTCAATCGCTGTAAATGTAGCAAAGAAATTCAAGTAGGGTTCAAGCGGAAATAGGGATTGTGTTTATTGTGTATATTATTTATTGTGTTTATTGTGTGATGAGCCAGTCAGAACATGCTTAGGTTTAACACAACTAAGGAAGATTCTTAAAAGGCAAAATGGAAAAGTATATTAGGGTGAATGTAAGTTTACTAGTAATGGGAGGGAATATTTACTTACAGCAGTATATTTGGAGCTGAAGAACTTAAATCATGCAGACTGGGAATAATAAAAGCAAATATTTAGACAAAAGATAATTATTTTGTCTTTTTTTTTTTTTTATAAAAGGTAGCCTATGCTGAGTACAAGTTGTGTCTTGCAGTTGTCTTGCAAACACTATTTTTAAATATATGCACTGGAAACCCTTACAAGCCACTATAGCTACCATACATCCACCTCAGTTTGGCTTTTTCTACACATCACAGTGACCTGCTTCTTCTTTGTTTCTGCTTTTCCTAGAGAGATGTGGTGGGTGCTGTGGGTGCTCGCTGCCTTGCTGGCTCTCTTCTGCAGTCTGGATGTGTGGTACTTCCTACGGGTTGTTCTGGTGGTCCTCCGGGCGTGGTTCCAGCCTGTGATCCGGGATGTCACAGGGGAGGAGATCCTAGCAGGCCGGGTCACTCCCCACGATATCGACATGTGCCACATGAACAATGCTCGTTACCTGCGTGAGTGTGACTTTGCCCGGTTCTCTCTCTACACACGTAACGGTGTCTTCAAGGCTTTGCGAGCCCTCAGAGCTTCCGTGGTAGTTGGGGCTACCACCATCCGTTACCGCAGGGCTCTGTCTTTAGGTGAGGGTTATGAGTTGCGGAGTCGTATTGTCACGTGGGATGACAAAGCCTTTTTCCTGGAGCAGAGGTTCGTGTCGGCAAAAGATGGGTTGGTGTGTGCTGTTATGTACTGCAAGCAGAGTGTCATACGCAGCAGCCCGGACAAGATCATGCAGCACCTGTGTAAGCGGAAGGTAAGGAAGGGTGTTTTTAAAGTAGCCAGTTGTCACAAATGGTCACTCACATGATCATAGCTTGAAAGTCACAAATGCAAATAGCACATTGAGAAGGTCTGTTAACTGAAAGATTTTGAGTCTGTGGTTTTATCTTTGGAGGTGGAGTGCCCTGAGTTTCCAGAGGACCTTCAGCACTGGGTCAACTTCATCTCTGCCAGCAGCCAGGCCCTCAGGACAGAGAGTGGACTAGAGGAGAAGAACAAATAAAACTGGACATTGCACAGGCAGTTATATGGACTGGCTTTTTGTTTAGCCAGTTAATTAACCACTGTCATGTCCACTGTTGTCATGTTGACATTTACCTGACTTAAACACATATGTGCCTACACTTCTGAAAACTAGCTTTACATGTCAAACACTGGAGTAACTAGAAAACCATTGTTTATAAGAGCTGAAAAGGAGGGTAAATGATCCTCACTCACCTATACAGCGGAACAGTGATATGATTATATAAAATGTATGTTCTTGCACTATGGCAGCAATAAAACAAATCAGTTTTGAAGACCTGTTGTTGCATTCTTCCCTCTTTTTATTATTGCATATACGCACACAGCTGTGCAATGCAATGAACAAGAATTAAACCAGAGGTGGTATGACAATGAATAGGTACAACTGGACTCACAAGAGAGATGAAATGTAACAGTATGTTAAGATGATCAATAATGTCACATTAGCAATGCATTAGATAAAAGATGATTGTCAGTATTTGTTTTTCTGCAGATCGGACGCTTTTTACGGCCACTTAGAGCGTGACAGTTCAAACGTAATAATAATAAATATAAAAATACTAAAATAATAACTTCACAATGATTTAACTAATGACAACCATTACAGATCTGTGGCATGTGGTCGAGTAACAGAAAAAAGTAAATTGAAAAATAATTAATTTCCAACCTTTTAACATAGCTTAGCAATTATTGTTATTTTAAAGACGTAAAATTCAGGGATTTGCAGTACGACGTGAATTCTGAATAAATTCGGCATAAACTTTATTAAAATTTACATTTATTTACGTTTCTATGATATTTTGCCATTCGGCGTATTGTGTTAATAACAGGCAGCACAAACCATAAGGTAAACACAAACGTACAGATATTATGACGTCAATCATTAAATATGAAAACATGTAACCATGCCGACAAGGCAACCAACGACGTCGCGCGGCGTCACAGACCCGGAAGTCATGTTCATTCATTCTACCGGTTTCCTCAAGTTGAATCGCATCCAATGTTAGCACTCTCCTCTCGGACGCACAGTAAGTTTTACAGTCATACCACGATCAGTCTGCGGTCTTTATGTATTCTAGTTGAATGTAGCCTTTATGAATAGCGACTGTACGCTTCCTCGGCTGGAGTGTGTTGTTTATTATGCCAAGGCCACCGACTACTGGTGGCTAGCAGCAGCTAAGCTAACAGATTTGGCTGTGACAGCAGGTTGCATCCTGTTCATTTGAATATAGCGGCGTTAGCTTCCTGGTTCTCTCAAGGTTGAAGTGGATGATTATGACAATATGCTGCATCCGTATTTTAATTTCATCTATTTTCGTCTGTACGAGTAAAAAAAAAAAAAAAAAAACAACACATTGACCCGTTTATCAATACATGTGCATAGTCATTGATGAAGTCAAAGGTGCATTTGGTTGAGTATTGAGTGTGCTAATACAATTATAAAACAGTAACAGCTTTAAATGAGTTATATGAATAATTAAATGAATAAATACATTATTGTGGACTGTCATATAAACTCAGCTGTTTTAGTGGAGGTGTGTGTGAGATGAAACTTTAAAGTTGTCTTCATACTAATTGGACTGTTGACTGTTTCAGAGAGATGTTGCTGCTGGTGCTAGGAGCCCTCCTCCTGCTCTTCTGCAGTTTGGATGTATGGTACTTTCTACGCGGGGTCCAGGTGTTCTTCCAGGCATGGTTCCAACCCCGAATATGGGACATCCTAGCTGAGCAAAGCATCGATGGCATGGTCCTTCCCCATGATTTGGACTACATGGGCCACATGAACAACTCCCGATACCTGAGGGAGTGTGACTTTGCCCGCTTCCATCATTACATGAGAAACGGGTTGTTCATGGCCTCACGCAAACTGGGGGCCAAAATGGTGGTAGGGGCCTCCACCATCCGTTACCGACGCTCTTTGGCCTTCCGCGAGGCTTTTGAGATCCGGACCAAAGTGGTGGGATGGGACGAGAAGGCCTTTTACTTGGAGCAGCGCTTTGTGTCCAAGAAAGATGGTTTTGTCTCTGCGGTCATGCTCTGTAGGCAGAATGTGGTGCGCTGCAGCCCAGAGAGCATTATTGAGTTTGTCTGCAAAAGGAAGGTGAGTGATAGCAGGAGATGGAATAAAGTATTGGTATTTTCATTACTAGTTGATATGTATTTTTCTCATCTTCATTTATTACCAAGTCAAAAATAGTAGGAAGATAAAACAAATGAATACACTGATAGATTGAAATGACAATCAAGTGTTTTATAGACATGTTAAAACATGTCTGGAGGGGATCTTTAAATCATTCATTGAGTATCTTAATTGTTGCAGATGTGTTTTCTAACTTTGTGTTTGTGTGTACAGATTGAGTGTCCGGAGTTTCCTGAAGACCTCAAACACTGGATCAGCTTCATTTCAGCCAGCAGCCAGGCCCTGAGAGCAGAGAGTGGACTGGAAGAGAAGAACAAGTGAAGCCACACCATGACTCCGTGTACCATGAGTGTAGTCCGACATATCATTTACATTGCACGCACATATATGGTATACATACTTGCACACACACACACACACTCACACACACAAGTTCAAACACTGTAGAGAGTTTTAGTTGACTTACAAGATTCCACTTCTCTGTTTTGGGTCTATCCTTCCTGCTGTGTGTATTTTTGTATGAAGTGAACAGAAATACTTCAGAGAGCTGGTTATGAAAACTTGAACTATAAAGTATTCCATGTTTTTAAAATGCACTCGTGCATTGGGATCATAAAAAAAAGTTGTTTCCTCTGCAAAAAAGAACCTAGCTTTATCCTTGCAGCTTATTTAGTAGTTGACTATGAATAGACTGGCTTTAGGCATCTTCATTATCATTTAGCGAAACCCTAACTTTATATAAGCATGTATAGCAAAAAGATAATCTTCCACTGACATCAGTGCATGTTTTGAAACAAACAGAAGAATTATTTGTGCCTGTTTCTCTCGATTAGTTGTTGACAGTTACATTTTCATTTACGGATAAACTTTTTACAAAAATATAGGTGATGAAATATTTGAATGGACATCATGAAAATGTACTGACTGCTGTTTTAATCTTCCCATCAGCATTTTGCACAAGGCATCCTGAGTGAGTAGACAAACATAATGCCAGTTACCGATCTGAAAGGGATTATTCCATTTCTAATTACAGTATTGTTTTTGTTCATTTAAAGGGTGGGTGCTTGACTGGAATTGCATGTAATTTTAGCAGAGAGGGCCTGAATTCAAATTGACAGGCATAATAAGAAAAAGATTATATGAGGTTGCTGGCAACTTTTTAAAACCTGCAACACGCATAGAGTGGTACTGAATGTTAGGATGACGCTTGTGTTTTATCAAGACAGGCATTTGAAATTTGGAACCTTCCCTTTAATGTATAAAAGCTTTATTTTTTGACCAAAGTAATGTATTGTTCTGTAAAGGAGGCAATTCTTTTGTTAAAAAAAAAAAGTGTCTAAATGTTATTTATGTTATTAATGCACTGACAACAAAATGTTTAATTTAATTAATTTTGGTTTGAAGATATACACTGTCCTCTTATATAGCATTTATATTATTTATGATAATTGAAATATGTTGATGTCCCAGACTTTATTTATTGTGTTAATTATTTTGAAGGCATTTAAATTAAAAATACACTGGAAACTATGTTTGATTGGATCTCGGTGATTTGACTTTCATTACATGCGTTTGTAATATAGTCATAACCTGAGCTACTAATGTAGTGTAGTTTATGGGTCTATACTGAATATGGATGAAGATGTATTCCTCATTACCAAATTGCAGGACAGGTATAATATGTGATGTGACTGATACAGTCAGTAAATAAATTACCTCTAAATATCAGTAAAAGCAGTATGACTTGTTTTTTTGTTATTGTTTTTGTCAAATTGGCCCTCAGTGATCTGTCGTATTTCTTGGTTGGGTCTTTTTGCTCAAATATAGTACATAAGATCATAATTTATAATTGGAGTATTTCCATTTTCTGCTACTCTACTTCTACTCCGTAACATTTCAAAGTGAAATATTGCATTAATAACACACATAACACATAAGTAAAAATTATTATTATTGAAAACAGAGTATTTTATGTGTCTAATACATGCCTGGAAAGGATCTTTAAATATGAAATCGCTGTTAAATGATTTTATTTAGAAACTACATTACTGCTCTTTAAAAATTAAATCCCTCCGCCAGTTTCCGGCCAACAGGCCACGCCCCCTCCGGTCCACTTCCTGTAAACAAAGCAACTGTCTCTGTCAGGATTCTCTACGTTTCTACGTTTTTCTCCACAATTTTCTGACGATGGCTCAAGCAGGTGTGGTGCTGGACAAGGACCAGTTCAACTGCTCGGTATGTCTGGACGTGTTGCGGGATCCTGTGACCATCCCGTGCGGCCACAGCTACTGCTCGGACTGCATCCAGAACTACTGGGACCAGGATGACTACCTCGGGGTCTTCGTGTGTCCGCAGTGCAGGCAGAGCTTCAACCCGAGGCCGGTGCTCGCCAGGAACACCATGCTGGCCGACGTGGTGGAGAAATTTAAAAAGACTGGACTCCAAGAGGCCACGCAAACACCCACAAACCAAAGTTTTGCTGAAGCCGACGACGTGGAGTGCGACGTGTGTACCGGGAGGAAAAACAAAGCTGTCAACTCGTGTCTGGTGTGTTTGGCCTCCTACTGTGAAGTCCACGTAAAGCCTCACTACGAGTCTGCTGTTTTCAAGAAGCACAAGCTGGTGTCTGCCTCCAAAAAGCTCCAGGAGACGATCTGTCCCCGACACGGGAAGCTGCTGGAGGTGTACTGCCGCACGGACAAGCAGTGCATCTGTTACCTGTGTCTGACGGACGAGCACAAAGCACACGACACGGTGCTGGCTGAGGCGGAGATACAACAGAAACAGGTAAAAAGCCACTGGAAACACAAGCTTTTAAAATGCAACACATTGGTAAATATTAAACCTGTGGTTTCCAAACTTTTTGGCTTTTGACGTCTTAAAAAAAGTGTGTAGTCAGGGTAATATTTCAGATGTAGTTTTTTTTCTTTTCTCTCCCATTAATCATCTCATGACCTTTCATATTTATCTGGTGACCCTGTGGAGGGGCGCGACCCCTAGGTTGGGAACCACTGGGCTAAACTAGCTAACTGTATATAAAGTAGTTTAAAACTAGCAACATGTAACATAACACAACTAGTAACATGCAATGATGTCATATGTAATAATAATATATCACCAAGTACTTTTACTTAACAATAATTTTACTTAAGTACATTTTGCTAATGCTAATATTTATGTACTTTTACATCTATGCATTGGTACTTTTACTCAACTAAAGGATTTAAATACTTCTTCCACTCAGTATAATACTCTTGGTTTATTTAGACCTGTATGTAATTTTGATGGATCAGACGTAGTGAAACCATTGTTTTCACAAGCATAATAAGGTTTGATAAACCAATTTGTTGTTTGGTCAATAAAATGTCTATCACTGTTTCTTAGAGCCCAAGATGACGTATTCGAATGTTTTGCTTTGTCCATAACACAAAGATTTTCACTTTACTGTCATAGAGTCTATATATATATATATATATGACTATAATAAATAGATATATATATATATTTACAACCTGTTTCACAACTTTAAGTGCTGCAAAAACTCTGCTGATTTTATCCCACAGGTTCCTTACAACGATCACAAGTCTTCATCTTAAATTCAGCCATGGCACGTATAGAAACATGCTGTATATGATGTATCTTATATATATATATATAATGACATACAGGGAGTCAAAGTGATTATAACTTCTACTTTTCACCACACTTTTCCTCAGAGGCAGCTTGGTGACATGAAGCAGAGCTCTCAGCTGAGAATCCAGCAAAGAGAGAAGGAGGCCCAGGAGCTGAGACACGCCATCTTTTCTCTCACTGTAAGAGTCAACATTCAATTTGATCTGATGTATAAATGCTGCTAACAGTTTATCGTTTTATCACCATTACTGCTGCTATAATACATTCATACCGTCTGATCTTTCTAAAACATTCCTTGCTGTGTGTCTCCCTCTAGCGCTCTGCTCGGGCAGCAGCTGAGGAGAGCGACGTCGTCTTCACTGAGCTGATTCGCACCATTGAGCTGAAGCGGTTCGAGGTGAGAGAGCTGATCAGAGCCCAGGAAAAGATGGTCGTCAGTCAGACTGAGCAGCTGCTGGAGAAGATACAGAAGGAGATCGCTGAGTTAAAGAAGAATGAGGCTGAACTGGACAAACTGTCTCAGACCGAAGACCACATCCTTTTCCTTCAGGTAATACCGCTCACATCGAAGCATTACCGCTCGATTTGGAAACTCTTTGTTACACGCCGAATAAAAACGAAAATCTTCAGTTGTAGTTGTGGTGTTTTTCATGGCAGTTTTCAGATTTTCAAGTGTCATATCCTCATGGTGTCTGTGTCTGTCTTACCAGAGCTGTCAGTCGCTGCAAGCTCCACCTGAGCTTTCAGCTTTGCCCTCAATCACCGTTGACCCAAACCTCACCTTTGGCCCTGTGATGACAGCTGTGTCCGATTTTAAAGGACTGTTGCAGGAGGTCTGCCAGGGAGGATTTGTCAGCATCTATGAGAAAGGTAGAGAACTCTGGGTAAATGGTAAATGGACTGCACATGTATAGTGCTTTTCTAGTCTTTTCGACCATTCAAAGTGCTTTTACAATACATGTCAGCACTCATCCATTCACACACGGTGGCAGAGGCTACATTACAGGGTGCCTGCTGCGCATCTAAACATGGGATTACGTGTCTTAAAGACACTTCAACATGTGGACTGGAGGAGAATCGAACCACACGTCTTCTAATAAGTAATAATTGGTCTACCTCTGAGACACAGCCATCACATATGTGAAATGATTGTTTTATTTCTTTTGTAGTGAGAAATGTAGTGATTGTTGGTCCCCCACATGCGGGTGTCCAGCTGACTACAACACAGGCCGGTGATGCTGCATCATCTGTACAAATGGAAGCAACACCAGGTGAGTCTATAAACTTGTTCCTGTCTTTAAAATACATTTTATAGCCTTTACAGCGTTTAATACAGATGTTATAAATTATTATTGAAGCACATATGAGAAGCATTGTTTGTCCTCTTTGTGCTTGCAGTCATCCCTCCACCAGGCCTGGATCAAAGTCCCGTGAACCCTCTCAACCCTTTCCTTGCTCCAGGACCTGCTGTGCCCACGTTTGCCTTCTCACCGTTTGGTAATTCAAGCCTTTATCCAAAAATAACAATGTGTTTCAGAGTACAACAGTGTGCAAAGCTCATTTTATATAAAAAAAACAAATATTGTCAATTGACTGCATATTTCTACAAATGGCTTTAAAAAACAAGTTTATTTTTCAAAGACCTGTTTAGCTGTTAACTAATTAACTTCTGCCTGCTCAGGCTCTAAACTCTCCTCAGGATCCAGGCAGAGGCACCTTCAGCGACGCGCTCACCCCAGGAGGAAATAGACTTCCAGCGGCCATCACGATCAACATTTCACACGCAAAAAAACATGAGCTGAAAGTCATCGTTCTTGAGTGCTTTCTGCAATCTCACAAATCTGTACTGACACTCGTGAATTGTACATTTATTAATTAATCTTTTGGTTCAGTTGTACGTATATATGAGCATTAGTACAGGTGGGAAAGAGATGAGGAGAGCATCAAGAACTCTTATCATGCTCCACCGACAATGTATTAACTTTATTAAGTATTAAGCATCACAAGTATTAAGCCAGACTCGGTATAACTCGCTTCAGTTATAGTTCAGCTTGAAAGTCACTATGATTTTAGTTTTTATGAAAATATGCTTTTATAATTAATTTCCTTATTTTAAAGCCAAAACTCTGCTAAAGAATCATTTTGCTTTTTCAAAAAAAAAAAATGGTGTAATATATATTGTGATTTGTGACATGCTGACATTAAAAGGCAAACAGAACTGTACAAATTAGGCGTTGTTCATTTGCATGGGAGTAGGTTTCTATTTCATTGTACTTTGAACAAATACAAGGATTAATTCGGTGGAACAACAGGTTGGCCACATTTGTGTTAAGTGTAGCATGATGTATTCACTATAATCTTCATTTATACGTAGTCGGAGGTTGTTCCATACACAGGGAGTTGTTTGCTTTTCCTGGGTCAGCCTATTTCACGGTTTGCTGTCTGTGATTGGAGGCTTCAGGGTGCAGCAGGTGAAACCTGAGAAGCTGGTATTTACACACCTGTGTGAGCTACACCCATCTTTGTACCTTGCAGTTTCTGGTGGACGAGAGAAAGAAATGGCAGCCACGACTATTTCTATTGAACAAGACCAGTTTTGTTGTTCGGTGTGCTTGGAGATTTTAAGAGACCCGGTGACTATCCCCTGTGGACACAGCTACTGTCTGGACTGCATTGAAGACTACTGGAACAGGCCCAAGCAGAAGGGCCAGTACAGCTGTCCTCAGTGCAGACAGGTGTTTAACCCCAGACCTCTGCTGAGTAGAAACACAGTTCTGGGTGAAGTGGTGGAAAAGTTTCAGCTGACCGGATTTCAAGCTCCAGCTCAACCCTCGGCCAAACCTGAGGATGTGAAATGCAGCGTCTGCACAGTGAGAAATGGCAAAGCTGTTAAATCATGCCTTGTGTGTTCGGAGTCTTACTGCGCGACTCACCTGAGAGTCCACGAAGAACGTTTTCATGGAAAGGGCCATAAGTTGATCCCAGCAGGTGTCGATCAGCCCAGAGAGACGCGATGTCCACAACACGATAAGTTACTGAGACGGTACTGTCGCACTGACCAGCAGGGTGTCTGCTCCCAGTGCGTTAAAGACAGACATAAGGGCCATGACGTGGTGGCAGTGGTGGACGAGAGAGCAACACAACAGGTCTGTCTGAATATTTCTTAAGATTCAGTCCAGCATTAATAATCATTCATTCCTTTTAAATGTTCAGGATAAACAAGTTAATGGTTATTTAGTTTAGTCAAATGATAGATTTAAAGCACATTGTGTATTTTTCAGTCCCTATTAGAAGTATGAATCTCATTTTAAAGGGACATTTCACAGATTTTATTCATCAGTCAGTTTACTATACATAGTTGGTTGGCTCACTTATGAAAACAGTATATGTCAGTATAATGTTGTTCTGTGGTGTTTTAGGAAGTCTGTCAATAAAACCCTGATTATGTCATCAGGGTTGTCGTGGGAACGTTTTGGAAAGTCCCATTTTTACATATTCATGTCATAGTTGTGTGAGGGTTAGAAATACTGCACATTGACTTTATAACATTTTTTTGGGTTTATTCACTAATTACATTGAACAACAGATTTTTTTTGATCATGAGATATTGTTTGGTTTATAAGAATTTCTGTTATAAAGAGTTAAGTTGGATAGATCAGAGCCAGCACATTACTAACATAAAGCTTGGTAGAGCTGGGACAATGTTGGCTTTTTCCTGGCAGCGAGACACTGTTGACTTTATAGGTTGCTGTATTAAAAACAAATGAACTATGCCCTCGTTCTGCAGCCATATCATGTGCTCGGATATGCACTGTGTGATATTCATTCTCTTAGAAAAAACTCCAGGATGGCTCTTTGAAATCTGTGCAGAAATTGAAGGACTCAGAGAAGGAACTTAGATACATTGTCAGGTACATTAAGGTGAGTGAATTTCCAATATAGTGCCTTTTTTCTTAACATATGTTTTTGACACTGAACAGTGAGTAGTGTAAAGTGGGGTGCACTTGATTCCTTAGAAAAACTTTGTCCTCCACAGCACTCTACAGAAGCAGTAATGGAGGAGAGCGAGAGGATGTTCTCCAAGTTGATCCGCGCCATAGAGAAACAAAGCTGCGAGGTGAAGGAGCTGATCAGAGTCCAGGAGAGGGCGGCTGTCAGTCAGGCGGAGGAGCTGCTGGAGAAGATACAGAGGGAGATGGCTGAGCTAAGGAGGAGCGACGCCGAGCTGGAGAAGCTCTCTCACACTGAAGATCACCTCCATTTCCTTCAGGTAAAGAACCAAATCCAACTTGGCCAGTAGTTTGTTTATATTGTCTTTATAGAAAAACATTACTGACCAGCTACAGGACTCAGCCAGGCTTTAAACTACAATCTTTACACTGCCTCAAAGTGTGTATTTAGGTGTGTTTTTCTGTATATTACCAGATTTATTATTATTTTTTAATTTAAACCTTTTGTGTAAGTGCTCAGGATTAAAACTCAAAACGGTATTTACAAGCTGCAGATGTGTCAGTCAATATAAATATTTAGTCCAAACTGCCACAGACATCTTAAAAAGATAATTAATAATCAATAGGTGAGTAATGTATATTTGCTTGTAAACATGTTGATTTAACAGATGGTGCACGGTTGTGGTAAGGATCAAAACAAACAATATTATCTTATTTATTGTGGGTAAAAATGAACACATTTCAGCTAGAAGCCACAATCAGTCCTTAAACAGAACACCGGCAATCATAGATCAATAGTCTTATTTATTGTGGGCTGATGATAGTGCTGATGATCTATACAAAAAGATCATCAGCAATTATAATGAGATCAGATAAAGCACTCATTGTAGAACTATACTACAAAACAAGCAGATGTTTTAAGGAAGCGTAAGTCATACAGATTAAGTTCCTCAGATGCATTAAAAATATGAGTCTGGTGTTTAAACATGTTTATCAAATATGCCAAAAGTTCAACATTCTTTTATTTTTTTTCTGGTTATTGTCTTTTATTTACCTTTTTTTTAACCTTTTACTTTTATGATTTGTTTAACTTGCTGCATGTGTGATACATTTTATTTAAAAAAAATTTATAAGTTCTCTAATAATAATAATAATTTGGTTGCATGTCACTGCAGAAGTGCAAGTCTCTTCACTTCCCTATAAAGACTGTGGAGATGCCGAGCACTGATGCGCTAACATATTTGATGTACAAAAACATGAGAGGAGCCCTGGCTGATCTGAAGGGCAGTTTGGATGAAACACTTGAAAGAGAATTCAATAGAATCTCAGATAAAGGTATGTTTGTTTGTTTTTTTACAACTGATTACAATAGATTATTTTGGTTTTATACATATATGAAGTATAAATGGACACTACAGTGATTTTCTTTTCTGCATTTCCAGTCATTTCTTTGAAGGAAACCAACAATCAAAGTACATCTGAAAAGACTAAAGGTATGTCAATTTAAAAAAAAAAAAGGTTTTTAGCGATTAAATTGAGTTTAACAATAGTTATGTTTATTGTCTGTCAATGTATGCATCTATTCACCAGCAAAATATGCTGATATACCCTACAACTCAGAACCAAAGACAAGAGCTGATTTTCTTCAATGTGAGTAAATTATTTCATGAATCTTCTACGACATTAATTCAGTGTTTGATCTGTAGATTTAAGAAAATTGTGAAAAAAAGCAATAATAATTTTCAAAGTCCAAGGAGACAAATTAATGTCTAATTAACAGTCCATAATGTATATTCTAAGACAAGAGGGAAAGTCAGGGGATCAACAACACAAATGGGACATAAATCATCTGGGAACATCTGTACAAACTCTGGTATTAAACCATGAAGACGTTAAGATATTTGTCTGAATAAAATGAATATGTAACTTTTTGCTGAATGAGCAGGTAAGCAGCCTCCTTTGTAATAGTCTGACATTATTCCTCTGCAGATTACAACGACATAATTCTGGACCCCAACACAGCCAACCCTTATTTGTGTCTCTCCGACAGTCGGAAAGGGGTGACCACACGTTCAGAGCCACAGCCATACCCAGAGCACCCTGATCGCTTCACAAACTGGGCTCAGGTGCTGTGTCGAGCTGGGATGGCTGGACGCTGCTACTGGGAGGTGGAGTGGGCTGGTAATGGTGGGGTTTCTATTGGTGTCTGCTACAAAAACATCAGCAGGGGTGGAGGAGGGAGTGACAGCAAGCTGGGACACAACTCTAAATCTTGGAGTCTGGACTGCTCTCACTCTGCCTATTTATTTCAGCATAATAAGCAGAGTGTGACCATTGCTGCTCCCTGTTGTAACAGGATAGGAGTGTATCTAGACTTCAGAGGTGGGATTCTGTCTTTCTACAACATTTCTGATATGATGGTTTTACTCCATAAAGTCAAGACTTCATTTACGCAGCCTGTATATCCAGGGTTTTGGGTGGGATTGGGTTCTACTTTGAAGCTGACTGCACTCCATCAGAAATAACAGTTCTTGGAGATATAGGGTTCCAAATATTACTAACCAAGAGGAATAATGAAACGTATACAGAAGTTTGTGCTCAAAGCTTTATAGTTTATTAAACGTGACAAGCCAGGCGCGACAACAACACTTTGGTGGAGAGGTAGAGGTGGCGTTTAGATCTTATTGAATGCAGCAACATCGACACTCTGGATCTGCAGAGGAGAAAAAAAAAAGTTTTAAAAGTGCATATTTATTTGAACATAACTTATAGTGTCATATGATGGCTTGTTGTATATAGTTATCTATGTAAAAAAATCAATAAAGCATTTAATGTCAGACTGAAAAGTCTCAAAGCACAAAACTTTAGGTAACACCTTTATCTTACAGATCCTTTATTTTACATTTTTTTTAACCATTTTTTACAGGAAAAGTGTTTAAAACTCATATTTTCTAATAAATTTGCATTTTTCTTATTAGTATTGACATAAGATTCCAAATCACAAATCTTTCAAAGGATGAATAGTTACACACCAACTACTATGAAATTACAACTCAAAAAACTTAACTTTTGATTTAATAATTTCTACCAAATTGCACCATCCCTTTGTAAAATCTGCTAAAAAGTAACCATTAAATACCTGCATATTACATAATAATATCTGAAAATCACATCTAATTTCTGGCAAATGAGATGTGAAAGTGATTGTTACTTACAAAGTCCTCAAACTTGACGATCTCCTCCTCCAGAATGTCGGTCCCAACTTTGTCGTCCTCAACGACGCAGCTGATCTGCAGCTTCTTGATGCCGTAGCCCACTGGCACCAGTTTAGATGCTCCCCACAGAAGCCCGTCCATTTGCACTGAGCGCACACACTCCTCCAGCTTCGCCATGTCTGTCTCATCATCCCACTAAGGAAACAGTCATTTGACAACAAAGCCATTAAAAAAAACAAACAAAAACAACACAGGAGTTTGTAGCCAAATGTTTACAACTAAATTCAATGGAAAAAATGTTTTTCCATTTGGCTGGAATGATTTAGAAACATTAAAACAAATTAACAGACATTACTTCTTCTTTTCATCTTTTGCCAAATAAAACAGTGAATCATTGGCAAACACATTCATAACCTGATCCTAATCTAGGAAGACATTGTTTCTTTTATTAAAGCTCAAATGTAATGGAATTAGCATTAGGGCCACAATAAACAATTATTTCCATATTAATAAAACTGAACCATTTTATCTATAAAATGTAAAAATAATTGACAGTCCATTGTAATTTCCTAGAGTCAAAGACACATTTTCAAACGTCTTCTGACCATCCGACAGTCCAAAACCCTTTTTACTGTACCCCAGTTTACTATCATGTATGACAACGTAAAGTATTATATCAGCACATTTGAGAAGCAGATTTTGGGTTTTTCTGTTTAAAAAAAAATGACAATTACGATTATCAAAATAGTTGAATAATATTCAATCAATCAACTAATTAAATAATAACCTAATCACTGTAGCCATAATTAGCATATGAATTGAATAATATACAGTGAGGGAGGTATTAATACGTACAGGCTTGACGTCCAATAGGATGGACGACTTGGCGATCAGGGCTGGTTTCTTGGACTTCTTGGCCGCATATGCATCCAGACGCTCCTGCTTGACACGTGCCGACTCCTCATCATCTTCATCACTACCGAACAAGTCAATGTCGTCGTCGTCGTCACCACCGTTTACCTCTTTGGCTGGAGCAGCCTGGACTGGAGCAGCCTAGTCAAGGTAACGTTAACAGAAACATAAAGATAAATATCTGATCTGTCCAGACAAGGCCGTGTTGCCCCTTTCAGACATTTGTATTCTAGATAAAGAGAACATACGTGTGTGGTAAACAAGCCTAATAAAGTCTTAGTCATCTACCTTAGCACAAGGGACGGCTGCTGATGCAGGGGTCTTTTCCAGCATAACAACTCTGGACTCCAGCTGCTTCAGGGCTGCTCTCATCTCCTCCACCACTAATATGCAAACATAGCATGAAAGATAAATTATAAGTCATGTGTTACATTAACAAGTAAGCAAAAGCATTTAAAAAAAACAAAACAAAAAACACCTTTATGCAGAGTTTGGTTCTCCAGTTCCAAGCTCTTCATGCGTGAAATCAGTTCTTGGTCTCCTCCTGCATGTGAGGAGGACTGTGAAAAACAAACAAACAAACAAACAAATTAGTGTTGCTGGTCAGGGTTGAAATGGTAAAGCATCCAGGTTGAGGTCCAATTAAATCCTGAAGAGAAACAAGCAATAAAGAAAGTGGTCAAAGTGATAGTAAGGTTTATTAAAAAACACAAAAACAAACACATGCAAGGCTACAACAATAATTTATACTTCACACACATGAACACACAATGCTGAACGGGAAAACAGATGATTTAATATTTAAATTTACAATGCCAACATGCTTGTTGACATTTTCCCCACATTTAACAACCATTGATACTTACGTTGTTACATGTTTACTGTGCAAGTTTAAAGAAGTCTAAAGTCTATATTTTATATAGGCAAGTTGGCATTTTCTGATTGTAATTGATAGCAATATCATCAAGATGATAACGTCTACCTCATAATAAGAGACGAACAATTAGTCTAAATTTAATCAAAATACTGTTTACTGCAAACCAAATGTTTCAGGTACTTTGGAAACAGAGCAATTAATCTCAGGAACTAAATTTGGATAAAAAGTCCCTGCTGTATAGTCGTGTTTGTGTTTCCACTGCATCTGAGGAACCAGGTAGATTGTGCAAATTAGGATACGACGGCGGCATTTGAAACAGTATTAAAGCATATGGGAAAAAAAATAAAATATATATATATATATTTATTTTTTTTTCCCATATGCTTTAATACTGTTTCAAATGCGCCGTGTTCTATATTTACTTTGCATGCCTCTGATGTTTGAGTTTGATGCAATGAAGAAAAACCAAAAATAGAGGAGGGAACTGAAACAAAGGCTGACTGTCTCCACAGTAAATCATCTCTCCCTCTCCTGTTTTATGAATAAAGCGGTACACAAGTTGGAGCAGGCACATTTTTGGGGGGTAAAAATCTCACTGGTGAATGAACAGAGTTCCTTAAAAGGTTCTTAGTCCACCGGGAAGGTTCCTGTGGTGGAAACAGGGTTTATGATGCCTAAATGGACACACTCCACTCCACAGATGCAGCCATGCACCGTTCCCAGGTCTGGGCAGCAAACATGCTTGAAGAGGACTTACGTTTCTGTGCTGCCGTTTCTGTGGGCGCCCTTTGGTCTGCTGCAGGGCTGTTTTTACCTGCACCCATTAAGGTGCGGGGTGAAGGTGAGAGGAAGAAGAGAAGGGGGAAAAAAAAGACCAAGATAGAGAGAAAAGTAGAGGTTGTAGGTGGGTAGTCAGATGCTACACATGTATGAAAAGCTTCAGATTTGTCAGTAATGAGGATTTGACTGAGAAATGGGATGAAACATTTGTTTTAGTGTATATTAACATTTTCAATTAAATTATGTGTAAGTGGTCTCAATGCAGTGTTAATGGAGATTTAACCAACCCTGCACCCGTGTTAGGTCATTGCTTAGGTTTTACAGCCTGCGCCGTAAATGTGTGGATAGTAAATCAACTAGTGTTCTCTCATCAACCCCCTCAATGCAGCTGTTTGCAAAAAACAAGCTGTGGAAACTATTAAGGACAATAAAGTGTTGACTACAAGGTATAAAAAGGTTGCAGTAGCTTCTGACAATTTAGAAAAACTTGATTGTAGGGATGCACGGTTAATTTTTTCCCCCAATACAGTTTCTGATACCTGAACATACATGTGCTCCTTTACCTGCACATTTGTGGAAACTCAGAATAATTTTTATGTAAGGTTTACATGAGACCAGGGATTGCTGTGTTACTAAAAATGGACTGATCACTGCAACACTTTATGCAAAAAATGGCCACATTCATATGGAAAACAAAAAGCTGCTGTAAAGACAAACACAAATGCAACTTACTGACAGAGTGCAATGAAGATTATGAAAGTAAGCAAGCAGAGGTAGAATGATGAACATTTCTCAATAAGAGAAATACAGCAAATTCTTATAGTTTTGGGGGATTTAATTGTAAATTGTATTTATCATCACAGTTAGTGTTTTAACAGCTTTCCCCCTATTATAGGGCTGGTACACGAACACTAGTGAGTACAGTCCTGCCACTTCAGGGGGGGGGGGTAGAGGCCTGTGACTCATTTGTAGTACAGTACTCACTCCGTGTAGGGACTGCTGGATATTCTGTCGGGATTTAGCAATGTCCTGCAGGATGGCATTAGTTTCTGTCTCCTGCAGGCATGTGTGGGTAAAGCAGTGATGAAGCATAAGCACTGAGAAAGACAGGAAGCAGCATGCCAAACAGACAAGAGCAGGATGACCCATACACTCAACATTCAGGGTGACTCTGTTAATCAATCCAGGGAATCATGTGAAAAGGAGTGATAACACCAACTAACATTTAAAGGGACGAGCAGTCAGAAGTAAATAAATGTGAGCCCTGGGTTTATTTAGATATGCTTAATGTTGCAATATAAAAACGTTACACACGATATGGGACAATGCGAGTACACACTCACAATGATAATCTGACCTACAACTCATGTGGAGCACCTGTCATTTCCCCACTTCAGTACACAGAGTCCTGAAATGGGAGCTACTTTTGACTCAAGGAATAGACCAATGTGCGAAGGCACTTAACTGTCATTGTTGAGCAGATGCCTCAAAATCTCTGTGCAGAAAACCAAATTTTTCTGCATGGCTTGACATAACTCAGGGTGAAACAAAACTGATTTGATTTTTGTGACCATAGTGAAATCTCTTTCTCTTCTTTCCCAGGCCTGTGTGGAAACTCACGGCGGCTGCAGACAATCTGAGTAGCAGAGGCAGCTGCCAAACCACCTGACCCCTCTCGCTTCTAAATCGAGTGGCTTAACTCACATGCACACAGCTGCCAGAGGCTGCCGAGCGCTGTGACTGATGATGATGTAACTATTGCTTAAACCAACAGACCAATGACTGACAAGTCGGCATAAGCTAAGGAGGTATCAGACAGGAGAGTAGAAGACCTTCAAAGATGACAACAAAGACTGAAAAAAGGTTTCAAGAAAGCACACTGGTTGATATTTATTGAAAAAAAGACCTTGCTTGGGCTGCAAATTATGCAAGAAAAGATTAATCATTTCTGAATTAAAAACAAAATGGTTTGCTCACCTGGTGCTGTGTGGAGGGTCCATTTGCTCCCTCGTAGAAGTTCTTCTCAGCCTCATCGTAACGTTGTTTGTCAAACCAGATGTTCTCTGAGGCGAGGCACTGTAGTCCGCTCATTTTGGTGCTGAGGAAAGATGATGAATTCAGTTAAAATTAGACAATGCAAAATAAATAAACTCTTCAAATGATCTGTTAACAAACAGCCATAACCAGGTGTTAAGTCTTTAAGGTGACAGTAAATGAACAGAACATTGCTTAATTGGATGCTGTGACATGCAGAGCCACAGATGGAGTTGTGGGTGGAATAGGGAGAGACAAGTCAAAGCGTAACAGACAGTTTCTTTCATATATACACATAGCTGATAGGACAATAACAGGTATCAGTTTCAAAATCACAAGCAACAATGAAAGACGGGGTTACAACAGCCTGCATACATGCTTCACCTCCGCTTCTCATTTTGTGGATGGGTTACTGCAGCTGATAGGCATCTACACATTCATCCGTCAGTGAAACAGAGTTGCCTGGTCTGCAAACTCTGGATTATCAAACAAAAGGTTGCTCACTACCCACCGACAGCCCCTCATTTGTTATAGTAGTTCCACTTTATTTTACTATTATCAAACACAGGGAAACAAGACTGTACATTGACATATGTTGAACATTATAAACTTATGTGACACTGACACAAGTCACACTAAATGCCAATAAACTTCCCTGTGATTTAAAGTTTAATAAAACAAAAGCCTGCATAAAAAAAAAAAAAAACAAGTTAGCATAACTTAAACAAAAATGCAGACAGACAACAGAAAATAATCATAGTAGTTAAACTAAAAACACAGATCATGTCTCTCCCATTCCCTGTGTGAGAGGTGTCATACTTGTCCCGTTTGGGCTTGCTTTCCGTCTCAGAGAGGCCTCTCTTCCTCTGCTTCGGCCCCCTGCTGCCTTTGCCCCCCTGTTCGGTCTCAGAGGAGGTGCGATTGCGGCCTCTACTGTACCGACGGTGGGGGGTACCAGAGGACTTGACGGTGGTGACGGGGTGAGACTGATCCTGCTGTTGATTGTTGGTGCGTCTGGAGAAGCTTCTGGTGTTTGGGCTCCTCGGAGAGGAGGAGAGCGGTTTGTTGCCACTGGAGGCCATTCGCTGGTAGTAGTTGCTCTCAGCCTGCTCATAGGAGCTGCGATTGTACCAGACTTTCTCCGCCTGCATGCCCTTAAGGACGGGGCTTTGACCGTAGGAACCGCTTGCCTCCATGGAGGTGCTCAAACACTCTTCTTCAGCCCCGGAGCTCTGGTTCTCCGACTGGGACAAACGTGTGCGGCGCCGCAGCTTCCCAAACTGGATGTTGTCTCCACTGATGATGCTCCTCTCCGGAACAGGAGCACTACCCTCTCTGAAGGTCCTGACTAGTACTGCATGCTGTGGGGCTGCTCCTTGCTCAGTGTTTGGCCAAAACTGATCCATTCCTTTATTAGAGGGGTCCTTTCTCTCACTTTTGTGTCAAGTTTATGAGGAGAGAAAAGAAGCAACAGGTGGAAGCTAGAGCCATTAGTTTAGTGTGAAGTTAGCATCACAAAAAGGAACTTGATGGTTAGGGGCATTTTTTAAAGCTCAAATTAGCTGATATGTGATGCCAATGTGGTCTTTAAGGTCAAGAGACAGTAAATTGATCAAAAAGCTTAATTTGGTCCAGAAAATGTAACTTAAGAGTTCAGAATGAGCTTAACCTGCATAGTAGTTGAATTATCCTGAATTTGCAGAGAGCCTCCTGCATGCTTTTAGTATTTGGAAGAAAAGTTCATTGATCAATCTCACATTGGACTTTTTAAATAGCAAAGCCAAAGTAGAAATAAAATGCAAAACATAATTTAGGTAATATGGATGACAGGCCAACATTTATGTTAGGTGTTTGCAGTGTTTCCTCAGTAATTTTCCAATCCAAACTAATAAGCAAACATTTTAAAATTCAAAAGAAAAAAAAAAAAAAAAAAAAAAAAAGGAAGAAACCAGGTAATTTACACCCTGATGATGACAGCTGTGTTACAAAACCTGAACAAGGTCATCCTTTCAAACACACCACAGTCTAATTAATGAAGAAACACTGTATTTATGCACGAAATATTTAAAAAAAACAAAAAACCCTGTGCAACAAAGTGTGTCTCACCTTTGTTTTGGCATGTTGGAGATAATGTACGCTCCCTATTGTGAAATGGAATATTTAAACAATTCAAAGTATTTACAAAGTTTGACAAAATATACATTTTTTGGGCATACATCCCTCTCAAAAGGCCCCACTTCACTTTTACATGCATTTATTTTTTCCTTAAAGAAAAGACCCCCACCCAAAAAAAATACAAACATGAGCAATGCACTGCAAAAACATAGTTGCTACTTGTTGTTAGGTACACCTTGATTAGACGAATGCAGTCAATACAAACAGTCCAGCAATAAACCATTTGTTTATGTACATTTCTAAAAGTTGTTACTTCAACTATGGTCATTTTGGAAGCTGTAGTTTAATTGTATTGCATTCATTTAAATCGTAAAGCATTCAGGCCACTTTTCAAGCAAAAAAACACATTTACCTAAAATGTGAGTATTTTCTGATTTTCTTCATTTTACAAGATTAATTAAATATTTGGGTTTTGAAATCTTAGTTAGACAAAAAGTTTATAAATATTTTTTTTATTTTATTTCTTAGAGCCAAAAGATGATGTGGTGACAATCCCCACATTTGAGTAGCTCCATCCAGCAAATGATAACACAATGTCTAATACCATTATTCAACATAATCTTCAACTAAATCGACTAATAGTTGAATATCTATCCATCTACCTACAACCTCAAAAATGACCAGAGAGAACATTATAACCTAATAAATATCATGCATGATGTATTGCAGTTGCACCCAATCAACTGTCAACTGACTGTATTGTGATTATTTAAACATAAGTTGGCATCTGTGAAGAGCAACAGCTGAAAAGCAGCTTTATCATCAACACTCACCTCTGATAACTGGAATAGGAAGCCAATATCCAACAGAGACATAATACAGAAATTCTCAATGTAATATTATAAATGGGACAGAAATAACAACTGAAAGAAGTATGCATTATTATTATTATTATTATTATAAAAACAGGCGACTGGCACAGTTAAAGTGACTAAAATCATGTTGTATTTATCTGTTGTTTCAGCACACAGACATAAACTGTCTCAGCTCAGTTACACAAGTTTTTGACAGCAGCACCAACTTGTAGTTTTCTGTTGACCACGTGGCGCTGAAAAAAACTTTAAATTCAAACTAGTTTGTAGGTTTTTACAAACAGTACACATTTTACTATTTCACAAAGTAAAACAAGAACTTTATTTAACTTACTCTTGGCTTTTTTTCGACGTTTTATGACTCGGTAACCGTCCCTTTGCGTGCTGTCTCGGCTGTAATCCGACGGGGAAGAGGGCTCGCATTAACGGACCGCCGGTATTCTTCAGAGACAGATGGGGGGGAGGGTCTTCACCGTTTCTCTACTATATCGATAATTTCTTCGTGTATGTATATATAATATTTACGAAACATATATTAGCATACAAATATACAACAAAACAAAAATGTGTGTAAAAGAACAAGGACATAAACAGGGCTTAGTGTGTTTGTTTGTATTTACATGGCACATCTAGAGTGGTACGGTCCATTTCTAGCAAAGAATCAATTTCCCATGATTCCAGGCGAACAGGCGACCCGGAGCCGTTAGTGACGTTTTCACCGGTTTGACAGGCTACGGGACTCATAACTGTGATTTTATGTGATTATATGTTCATTATATGTTGTTTTTTGACTCTTTTGACTCACTACGTTTACAAACGGACCTCTGTCACATTAAAACTACCCTGCTCATAGCAATATTATTATACATGTAAACATTAAGTAAAGTAAATATAAATAATAATATTAATTATACAATTATTATCTTTAATAAATTATAAATTAATTTTGGAGCAAAATACCTATCTTCACTTGTCCTGTAGGGGGCAGACTAATCGAGGCTATTTGAGCCAGTAGATAAATCCTCTAGAAAAATTATAGGATAGATTAGATTAGATTAGATTAGATTGGTGCAGTTGGATGTATTTTCAATTTAATTTCAGTTTGACTGGTGTTCAGTGTGGCTTTGGTACTTTAATAATAATTTAGTGTGTTTTATATATAGATTTTTTTTTGAGTCAAACCTCTAAAAAGATAAAACAGACACATTATCAACTAGATAGACAGCTCAACAATGTATCGATCACAACCATTTAATCTGATAAACTGAACACATTGACAAGTCTTGGTTAACACATTGATTACATTGCATTGTTATATAAATACAACATATCTTCAGGTTTAATTGATAACAGTTAAATTAACAGCGGACCCTACCAGGAGTGGGGATCGAACCCACGAGGACATTCGTCCATTGGATCTTAAGTCCAATGCCTTAACCTCTCGGCCATCCTGGTTGATACGGTATATGGATTGACAACACAACAAATGCAACTTTTTCAGGTATTTTGGATATTCATTAACATATCAAAACTGATAGAAATCTGCAGCGATGTGCAAACCTCAAAAGAAACATAATAGATATAGATGTCTATCTGGAGAGCTATGTTAGGACAAATCATGGAGATGTCATGGTGATGTGAAACGGAAACCAAGACTTATCCTCTTTGATGTGTGGTGTTCAAATTTATAAAACACTCTTTTTATGTATTCCTCCATCATCCTGCCTTTTCCTGTTCTACTTTTGTTTTATACATTATGTCTGATTGCATTTCTTGATTTTTTGCATTATGTATGTCCTATATTTGAATGATATAATATGTGTCTACTGGGTTATGCTGTTTACTGTATATTGCTGCAGGGGTTTTAATGTCAGTATTATAGTTCTTCAAGTCATTTTGGGAGCCCCTTAAGTGCAAAACCTTGCATCTATCTGTTATGGTAGAAGGTCTTAAATCCTTTGAAATATAAATTTCTGACTCCTCCTCAAAACGATTTCCACTTAGTTTAGGAATGCACACAGTTCGATCAGTCTTCATGCACTTTCTAAAAGGAGACAACCCTCGAATACGTGAAGTCTTTTTGCTATAAAATTAGTATCTGCTCTACTGACTACATGGATGGAGCGCTCACTTTGTGGTGCAAAGATGTTGAGCTGAGTTGTCAGACCACATGACGTTCATATTCTAACATTGCTAACCAGAGTTCACAAAAGAGGGCACACATTACAGATACTATTGACCTGACCTGTGTCTGGGATTCAAGAATAATACATGTGGATATTTAAACAATCCTCTTTGAGCGAGACACTTCACTGTGTATTACTCATGTAGCCCTGATAACAGTGAAAAGGGGGGAAAAACAGATAAGGAACAAAAAAAAGAACCATCGTACAACCTGTGTTTAGCCATGAATCAGAAGGCAAACATTCATTCATTCATTTTCATTCTGTGAGTAGATGCTATTTTCCACAGTTCACAGTTGGAATATATGTTGAAAAGCATTAAGATTACATACAAGATGTGGTCTCTAATTCTTGTCTTTCATTACGTAAATCAGTCTGACTGTGTAGTTGGGTAAACAAGGCATCCTCATACAGTTTACTGATGTCATATCTCCTGTCTGGGATAAACCACTCTCTGGTTGAGAATACAGCAGCTTGGCATTACATCACCCCAGTCCCAGCTTCTCTCCTGGCCCTCCTAGCTGCATTACAGAAGTGTTGACCTCATACGAGCCAATTTACAGCCTCTGCTTTTGAACGACCTGCCTGCCGAGATAAGGCTCGCATCTCTCTTTTTGAATTCTTTGTATTTGTACTTATGTATATTTACATTTTTATACGTTTTACTTTGTGCTAAAAATCTCTCTTACTTTCATCATCCTTCTGTCTTCACTCTGTGTTTTTGTGTCTTTTGTCTTCTTCTTGACGTCTTGGTTTTGAATTTTTTATTTTTTATTTTTTGCTACCATTTAAGGGGAGAAATTGCAACAGGGTTTGGATCCCAGAAACAGTATTTATTTTGTTTGGTGGTAAAGGAACGAGTCTTTTTCAGTGTCAGTATTGCCCCGACTTCAGTTGTGATATTTACATTTTAAGCCCACATTTGATTCTAAGCTGTTTACGCTTCCGTCGGTTCTATTAGCTTGTGAAAACACATGCTTGAGATTAGGATACATTGGCTCCTGTGAGCGTCACACATTCAGCTGGGTTTTTTTTTTTTTTACTTCATACAGTTCTTTACTGTTGCTCCACCAGTGGTCAAACACGCGACGCAAAGCCTCGTGTGAATGCAAACAATCAATGTGTTTGAAAAACCTTTTGTTAACATGTGTTTGTCGTAGTATATTTTTGCTGTTATGGGAAGCATGTATGCTGCAGTAATGACTGGAACCTGATAATAAGCCACATTTTACCAAGAGGTTTGCTTTCCATTAATTTTTTTTTTTAAGCCGAGGGAAAAAAAAAAACGTATCAAACAGATTCACATCAATACTCGAATACCATTTGAGAGGATCTTTAGCTGTGGTAAAGTTTTCCTGTTAAATGAAGAAGTAGTTGAAGTTCGGATCATGTGTTCTTGTTCTTTGGAACCTGTTCTGCAGGGAAAGGGCGTCTTTTTTAGCACTGCCCTGCTCCACATTTTGCACATTCACACTGTCAGATATGACCCCATTTGTAAATTACTGACTGCAGCTTCCAACAGGATATAATGCATTCTGGAGATTTTAACTACTGTCCTTCTAATCACAGCCCACCTTGGTAGTCTTTTATAGTATAGCGTGTGCATCCTAACTCAAATAATAAGGCTATCTCTTCTTGGGCAAATGAAACCTGCACAAATATGTAAAGCATCTGCACTGTCCTATCACTGGTGGTTATGTATATGTGTTATATCCTGTTGCTATTTTAGTCATAAGATACTCAGCTGGAAACATCTTTATCTGTGCCTGCAGTTTGGCTGTACTTACTTTTGTGTATCATTATTTCTAAATGACAACTTTTCCCTCTCACACATTTGTTTCTAATTAAGATTCTTTCTTTCTTTTTTTTCATTTCATTTCACAGCGCTTTGTGTCCCTATTGTTCGTACTCATAGTTAAGTCTTATACTGTATATATTACATGGCCTCAAGATTAAAGCATTTAATCTACTTTTACTTTGTAATTTGATTAAATGTGATGTGAACACTAAACAAACTTTCTACTTATAATATAGTGAACATGTCCACACAGAGTTCAAAGTGATTTCTCCAAATAACATGACTTTTATTTTAACCGAGACATATAGGCTCCATTAACATTTACAAAAAATGTCTTGTGATTTGAATTTAAGCCATTGGCCTTATTGAGTCCCCACTGTCATCTATCTGAATGAGAGAGAGAGAGTGACAGAGAGAGAGAGAGAGAGAGAGAGAGAGAGAGAAAGAGAGAGAGAGAGAGAGAGAGACAGCAGAGAGAGAGAGAGACAGCAAAGAGAGAGAGAGAGAGAGAGAGAGAGAGACAGACAGACAGCAGAGAGAGAGAGAGAGAGAGAGAGAGAGAGAGAGAGAGAGAGAGAGAGAGAGAGAGAGAGAGACAGAGAGAGAGAGAGAGAGAGCGACAGCAGAGAGAGAGAGAGAGCGCAGATTTGCGACAGCTCAGGACAAGTTTGCAGCTCTCAGGGAGAATGGGGGGGTTCTCCTGTATTTTAGGTTGACAGAGTACATTTTCACACACAGGCTGTAAGTAAGTCAGTCTTTTAAATACGCTCAGAGGAACAAATAACCTGGATTTGCGCTCTCATCACCATCACCACCCAACCACTGAGGGACATACAGAAGATAGACAAGAAAATGGGAATGTATTCTAATGGATTAATGGACGAGAAATTCATACTCCTCATCTTCTATCTTAACCTGTGGTACAGGCCTATGGTGAGTGGCATGTTTTGTTCCTTTGTCATTTAGATATAAAACAATATTACACATATATATTTGCCTCGTACCCGGGTCATAGATGTGAATTATTTCAATGTCATCAAAAAAAAAAAAAAAGTTGCCACCTTCTGCTGCCTCATTTTACGACATCTTCTAATTAGCGAACGAGCTACTTAATTATAACCCAATGACATCTCTATATCAGTGCTGTTACTATTATTATCCTCGGTTCCTCTCTGGCTCCTTTGAGTACTCAACACACTTGGCAGCAAATGTCCTCATTAAGCCGCTGCCACTAATTAGTGGGTATCAAAGCTCGCGACCCGCATCTATCACCATCATCAGCCTGATATCAATCAAAGACTAAATCTAAAGGGAGAAATAAAAAATTTTTAAAAAAGAGAGAGTCTGACTGGTCCAGATGTTGCATATGACGTCTGAGCAATAATTCTTATCAATATTGTATTTTTTGGAGGCACAATTTTTCTACTTTAACACAATGAGGCAAATGATTATATTTCTGAGAGAACCATAATCCTAATACCTTCATGTAGATGAATAATAATAATAATAAAAAAAAGTTCTTCATCCAAACAGGTGTGTCTGCCGATGATGTTTGTTCCTGATGCGATTACTCCAAGCGAAGAAGAGCTTGTGTTGCGTGTGTCTGCGTCGCTGTAGATAACTTGTTGTTGTTTCATATTGTCAGGCTGAAGCGATTCATCCAGACTGCGCCATCGTTTCTGAGCACCTGAGGGCTCGAGAGATCTGCAGCCACACCAGGCGGAGCGAGGCGCAGAACCGGAGCGACCACAGCGGTGGGTTCACGTGCGATCATCTGCACGCGCGCGCGCACGCACACACACACACACACGCACCCGAGCGATAACAGAGAAATCTTGGCGCACAGCAAGAGGTTTTATATAGACAGGAATGTATGCTAAAAGAGGAAGAGACGAGTGATGGGACGAGTTGAGGTAAATGAAAAGTTTTTTTTTTAGCTCTTTATGGTTTATATTTGCAGAATTGAGACCATATAAGAACAACTTCAGTAACTAACGTCAGTAGATATCTCTGCAACACAATACAGTCTGTGACATAACATCAAAACTGTTATTTTTCACATCCTGCTTTTAGTTTTTTTCTTTTTGAATGTTTTAAACTTAAATTTCTACATAATTCTTACATATTGCACTTTTAATGGACAAAAAAACAGAAAAAAAAAACTTACTGCAAGAAACTTTCCCCTTGAGGCGTTGATTCAGGTGGTAAGTAAAGTCTCTCTTGTGTTTGCAGAGATCACAGCAGCATGAAAATGAAGCAGCACTTTTAGTAGCAAAATAATAGTGTCACTTAAATTTCCCTGAGGGTGAGCAATAAAGTTTCTCACCTCTTAATGGAAGGTACTGGGAATGCAGAGAGTGACTCAAATCAGGGGATTGCATGGACACAGTGCACATACACATCATATCTTCATGATCTTGTAACCACACTGACACCTAATCTTCCTTCTGGCGAGGCCTCAGTGTCTCCCAGTGGGACACACTGCGTGTCTCCTTAGTGGCTTTTGTCACTTAAGCCTAAACTTCACCAGAAACGAAAACAAAACTCTGGCAACTCCCCTCAGCGAGAGAGAGATGAACTTTAACATTTTGAGACTAATTTGATCTTAATTACCCGTGATGACTGAGAACAACGGAGCGACACAACACTTTGATGTGAAGTTGTCATCTGCTGCTCATTACGCGGATAAATGTCTGCTGATGACTTTCACTGTCAAAGAAGGTGTGTTTGTGCGTCCATCAGTGTGATGCCAACAGTGCAGGTGACACTGCAAATCACGCAGAGTTGGAGAGTCATGCAGGGTTGAAATTTCACCTTTGTGAAATAACAACAGTCATCAGTGACTGACTCCTGGTGGTAACAGGCTTGATTGGATGTCATACGCTGCACAATGGTGTTAAAAATGCTGCTAAAATCGGAATAAACAGTGTATTTAGTCTGATTTAGGGTTGAAAATAGCAATTATTATACAGAATCAATTAACTTCAGTTAATTAGTCTATGAAATATAAATATACAAATAAAACAAAAGTGAAAAATCCCCTGTCACAAGCGAGATCTCCAATTTGGCTTCAGTTTTTTAGCCCCTTGTAAACATATTCAGCCCAAAAAACAATGGTATCCATTCTGGCTTTGACAAAAATACCCGGACATTAAACATAAACATTTACATCCCATTAAAACCCACTGAGAGGTCAACAGAATGCATGATGCTTAATAAATGAAGTCCCAGCCCCATTGTTGCCCGGGAAGCACACACACTTGGTGTTCAAAGAAATTTCAGACCTAATCTGAAATGAGGTCACACTCGAGTGGCGACGTATAATAAAGACCTAAGAACAGAGCCATGCTCGGCAGGGGTGAGAAAGCCATGTGGTTGATCCGAAAGGAAATCACTTACCTCTTGACATGAGACACACCAGGGGGACATGACATAATGGTCTTTCCCCACATAAATAGAATTTCATCTGTGACTACGCCCCGAAACAAAAAAGCTTGACCTTAAAACTGTGTTCAAAACACACTTTACATGTGAAAACATCTTGTTTCTAGTAGCAATAACAGGTCCCAGGTCCTTATCTCTGTAAACCTAAGGGCAACACACAATAGCAGCATGTGACATTCATCAAAATGACCATATCCATTGTTCTCTATGCAAGTGCACACACGTTTTAACATGTGTCATCGCAGGTTGATACATGTCATTATACATGTTATGTATTGTGTTGCAGCACGGCCAGATCAGTGTACAAGCTGTTCTTTGTATGCTGTGAATGAAGATCACTAGAGTCTGCTGTATAAGGCTGGAACAATTAGTTGATAGACAATTACAATTGTTGTAAACTTAATAGAAAAACAATAATCTTTCATTTGAGCTACTATTCATGCCAAAATTGCCAAACATTCACTGGTTCCATCTTCTCAAATGAGAGGTTTTGCTGCCTTTGTCAGTTTTATATCATGATGAAGTGGAAATCTTTACATTTTGGACTGTTGATCAGGGAAAACAAGCAATTTAAAGATGTCATTTGGGGCCGTGGGAAACTGTGATCTGCATATTCCTCCATTTTCAAACATTTTTGGACAAAAAAAGTTAAAATGTTTGTGTTGCACTCTTTATTCCACTTCCTCTGCCACCTTAAAACATCACATTTTTATTTGTCTGTCTTTTAAAGCAAATTGACTGGCTCACTGTTTGCCCTCTACTTTCAACATGAGCTAAATCAAACCCAACAACACGCCAGATACATTTTTATAAAGCAACACCTGAAGCTCAGTAATTAAATCAGGTCTAGCTTCACCTCTCCTGGTATACGGTGCCATTAATGCTCCGGGCCGAGGCTGTACAAATAACAGTGCTGTTTGGTTGTGTTTTTTTTTTTCCACCCACTAAAGTGCCCATAAACATGCCACGGTCTCTGCCATGAAACTGAAATACTATTTAGAAGTTGTTTCTTGGGGTTAGATCCATCAAATGATCCTCCCACATACATGTCATCAAATTGAAATCATGGAGTCTCTGAATCCCTGATATCAATTACCTCGACACAGTTTATCAGTCACTGTATAAAAAACGACTGCACCTTAAGTCTCCTGCTTTCTCTCTTCCAGCTAAAGAGAAATAACAAGCTTATAACCACATCCTACATTTTCAAGCCTGTACTACACTGCCAGCTTTAATTGTCTTATCCACAATGGATTTCCTCTCATTACAACAAGATACACTTGACTGGGGCAGTCCGGGAACATTGTTTGTTTCTTTCTGGTCGTGATTAATTCTGTCTTAGTGTTGACTGAAACACAAAACAGAGAGGAAAAGATGCTTTTATTTTTAGCCAGCGTTATGCGAAAACGACCGGACTCTGGCACCCACACGTCACCTACACGGAGGTTCAACTTTTAAAGATGTATAATTTTAAAAATGTATGATTTTAAAGAAGTGTAGAGCTTTTTCACTGCAGACGTTGACTTGTAATTAGCAGGGAAAAGCACAGGAGTAATTAACGACATTAACAATGGTTTGCAGTTGCATTTAAGCCATTTAATAGGCCAACATGCATAATTGCAGCCGATTGATCTTAATGAAAATCAGTCTTTATCAGGTCTGTAAGAGAACAAGGTTCCCACGGCTCCAGATTCGTCTTTACTAAAATGTCTTTTGTGGTCTGCGAACATATATTTTATTTATATATTTTATACCTCAATTTCACACCGCACTGGGTCCCCCAATCAAATCATTTTCCTTTTTAGAGATATGATATAGCATATGTGTTCTTTCTTGCAACTAATTAGAACAAACAGAAACACAATTTGTCAAGTTTTCTTTTCTTGTGCAGATTGAAGCCAAATCGTTCTTGCTTGGCAGATTTTGGGTAAGAGACAAGCGGTAATATCAAGCGTATTGTACTGATTAGCACGGCAGGGGTAAAACTCTGAGTTTAAATGAGGGATGTGTTTATGTGTTTATCATCAGTAAATTGTTAATACTAATAAAATAGTTCATTTGTTTATCAAATAGAGAAAGTTGCAAGCTGTTTCACAAGAGTAAAACAGTTTTGCATCATCATAACATACTCACAATTACAATGCTAACATGTGGAGGTTAAGCAGGCACAGTATAATGCTTACAGTGAAGCTGATGGGAATGTAACGTTTTGCAGGTACCACTATAAATATAATATATCATAACATCTAGTAATATAATATAATTGGTTTTGACATTATATTGGCATTATTGCTGTTTCTTGACTTAATCCAACAGGTTAACTGGGAGTGTTGGATGATGAGAGTGACATGGTGAGGATCATAGATCTTTCTTTTCCTATGTTTTGAAAATATATCAGAAATAATATATCAGAAATGGTATCCAATAAGCATAAATTAAGAAATTAGGTGTTGATTTGCCGTGGAACTAATCTCACTC
Organism: Pampus argenteus; assembly: GCA_036937835.1. Lineage (NCBI taxonomy): Eukaryota > Metazoa > Chordata > Actinopteri > Scombriformes > Stromateidae > Pampus > Pampus argenteus. Next base: position 16,245,652 of record CM072875.1, read on the forward strand.
CAAGCTGAAGTCAGCCCCGGTAATGCAGCTACTTTCATGCTAACAACATAACCCTTCTGATGTCGGTTGTCAAGAGACCCTCCGGCCACTTATTATATTAACTTTACAACATCTGCTAAAGATCAAAAAAACTCATTTCCAACTCTACTACCACCTTTAATTATCTGACAGTTCAGGCTTTTTGCATTACAGCCTCACAGAGCCGCTGGCATCGCTGAACACTCTTCACACGATCCAAACAGAAATCTTAACAACAGCCGAATGACCTTCGAGCAAATGTGTCATTACGTCTCAAATTTAAATATTATAGAAGGTTTTCTTTTTCTGTCCCTTAGAAAACAAGTTAAAAAGAAAAGTTTTACGTAAGAATGAATAAACAAGCGTGAAATGAATGACAGCTTCGACACAAAATGTGGTTCACATCATGCTGAGTGAGGAGTGATTTACATGCAGACAGGCTGCGTTTATGATGTAGCCAGAAATCACTCCCAGCCCTTTGAAGCAGCCCGTTTTTTATATATATATATATATTTCCCAAAACTTATAGTGCCTGAGAAGTTTCAACTTTTTTTTCCAGAGAAGATATTTCCTGCAGAAAATGTATCTGATTTATTTTGGTCGAACTTTAGCCTTGGGGATGAACGAGAAAAAAAAAACAACTAACATTGCCTTTTCTTTTTCATTCATTCATAACTGCTGTTGACATTTATCCAATATGGATGGAGATTTGCTGCATATATTTGCAGCGCCACTGGCAACCGGACATTATCTGAGCAATACCTGCACATTTTGTGAGTTCATCACTATGATTCATATTTTTTCAGTGACGTTTCTCCATCCATCTGTGTGTTCATAACCTCTCACTTTGTCTCCTGAGACCATGTCTTCGTTGATATGTGAATGATATCAATAACCCAGTGTTTATACAGAATCTGTAAGGTGTAGGACATTAGATGGATAAACTTGGCAGCAAAAGCTTTTACAGCAATCCATTTACAGAAGCCAGAGGAGGCAAGACCGGTTCTGCTGGACAGCGGATAGATCTTGTTTTATGCATTAGCATAGATTTATTAATTCGGGATTAATAGAAACATTCTTTGTGTGACTAGATAATCCGGTCGTCTGCATATACTATAGTTTCTGTGTTGTGTCTGAGTGCATTTACGCCAATGAAGGCCTGATGTGTGTCGAAATATTTCCGTCCCGTTCTCAGTAAATGTAACATCAGCCTGTGAGGAACTCATCTTTCTTTTTGCTGAAATGCAGCTCCATCCAGACATTATTATAATTTGAATAATGAATAAATATTATTGGTCACTTATTTCCATTTGTCGTATTTGGGTATCTTTACCGATGCAGAATATTGTTGCTGCTGAAATACTGTGAAGAAAAAAAAACCCTGTCTATTTAAGCCTCTTATGTGATTGCATAAACTGGCTACTCCTTATAGTATGCAGAAAATACTCTTTGGATTATTCAGAGGTGGCCCAAATGTGCAAAACACATTTCAAGAAACACACCTGCTTTCAGAAACACCCCCCCACACAGTAGTATATACAGTAGGGCCCAAAAGTCTAAGACCACTTAACCATTGAGATGAATGGGAAAAATCACGAGGACCTCAAAGGATGTTTGGTTGTCTGCATAGTAAAATAAAATTAATTTAATTTCCACAGGAATCAAAACAAGTGCATTTGGCATTTTTCTTAATTTTCCCCTGTATAGTAGCTAGGGACTTGCTGGATCTCTCTAGCTCAGCGGTGGGCACCAGGCTACAAAAGCCAGATCTCAATCATCAAGAATAGCAGTCACTGATTGAGTGAATGGTCCTTTTCAGTCAGGCGTTGAGGACAATGCAGACCTAAAAGTCGATTGTTGCCCTGATGTCTGCTAGATAAACGGGCAGTTATTAGCTAAAATGTTACTTTTCAAGATGAACAGTGTACATGAAAGGTAAAATTATCCTCACTTGATGACAGGCCTCTCTCTGTCTTTGTAGGATGTAAAACAGAGTGGGACGACATCGGATGTTGGCTGAGAGCTGACGTCGGCCAGGTGGTCAACGTATCCTGTTCTGAGGTCTTCCAGCATTTCTCTAGTAATCAAGGTAGGTTACCGTGTCAACCTCAATCTGAACAATGCAGAAGCGACCATCTCATTTCCACCCATCCAATCATTAGAGTAGGTAAAAAGGTAATGTAAAAGTGCACTGCAACTCCACTATTTAGGATAATTAGATAATCTGCTATGTCTAATCTGGAGGCGAGCTAGAGTCACTCTGATGAAGGGACACAGTATGAATTATTCATGTATGTTTGTCAGCAGGAATGTATTTACAGTATGAACTCTTGTCTGCAGGGCTCAAACGTCACAGACGTGATAAATGTTTTTGGTAATTTGACTTTCCTTGGGATAATAACAGTTCCTCAGAACCAACAAAGTCTGGTTGTTTATTCACTCTTTAAAGCATAAACCTGACGATTTTCTTTGAAATATCATTACATTGTTAACAAATGTATGCAGAGCAAAACCAACCAAAGATTGCTATACAGTATCTGTGCCATAGATGTGTATTGTATAGCTGCAATCTTCCCCCTGTCTGGTAATACACATTACCCATCACCCATTGACACCACCCGTTTTTATTACTTTTTATCAGACGTTGAATGCACACTCGATACTTGTAAGTAGGTTGAGTTCATTGTTGTTTTATTCGACTTGTTGACAATAAGAAAAACACAGACAAATCCACATCCTCTAAGAAGTAATTCCATTGGGATTGTCATTATGATAATAAAGGGAGGGTAAGCTAAGCGTCATTCAGGAGTAATGTTCTTTTTCCACTTACCTCGATGGAAATCACGTCTCATTACGATCTGAATTGCAGATCACTGAAACAAACCACCGTCTTTGCTTTTCGGCAGTGCAGTTGGCAGCATTTGGACTCTGCTGCTTCTTGTTTGCTCAGATCAAAGAGAATACAGAAAACCAAGTGCCGTGTATTTCTCTGTACCCATTGTTCAAATAGACACACAACAGTCCGGCTAATGCCTGCTATGCTCTATCTGTGGCACGCACGTTTGCATTCACACACCCCTCTTCAAACTCTCACTTCTGAAGCCACAAAGGCAGCAGTGCAGGGACATATCCAGCTGACAACCTTCTCCCGACACCTGCTGTTTCTGAAAAGGACGTTAACCAGGACTAAATGTCAGTACAATATCATGAGAACGTCAAATGTTTTCTCATTGAAAGTGCTAATGGAGTGAAATGGTCCAAGAGAGGAAATGTGCTAATATGCAAGTGAATGGGGATGACAGCTTTCCATAACAATGTAGCTATGATATGTAGAATATGAGATGAATGAAAGAAGGACACACTTAAAGATTAGAAATGAAATCTCTAGGATCCACCATACTCAAAATAAATCTCTTGGATAAGGTGAAGCAATATGTTGTATGAAAAATAGATGTAATAGAAATAGATATGCTACAGTAATAGCAGCAACGGTTCAATTCTTATCATCCATGTGGGATATAAAGCTCACAGGAAACAATCCTAACAACTTGATCTGTCTGTGTAGTACTTTTTAAACCCCGGGACATTGAAAGATTGCAGTTTTTTTTTCCATTCTGGACCTGCTAAAATTATTAATAAGGTTTTGTGAATGGGAGTTGAGGTTTACACGTACATGGAAAGCCCTTTTTCCACTGCAGGAACCTTCTCAAGAACCCAGGAACTTGTTTTAGGAACAATACACTGAGGTTTAAATTGATGTTATACTGTATGATTCCTACCAAAAGCTCTTGCTCTGTGTGAACATGTGTATATGTGTAAAGAACTGACACATAAAATGTACACACGAAGTGAAGGACGGCAGATGTGTTTTGCTCATTCACAAAATGAGAAAGAGTAATCTGAAGTTTTTCTTCTCTCTTTGTTTGTGTTTGCTCCCACCCACATCAGGGCATGTTTACAGGAACTGCACTGTGGACGGCTGGTCAGAAATGTATCCACCGTATCAGGAGGCCTGTGCCTTCAGTGATGACAGCGAGCCTGAATCAGAGGTACAGACCTGCTCTCGTGCTGTTGGTGCCGATCAGTTAAGCACTCTCATATTGTTTCGACTTCCTCTTCACTCTGCTTTCTTTTCAGTTCAGACCTATTTACAGGCAGGGCAAGGACAAACACACATGTTGTTCTAAGAATATATATATATATATATATATAACATTTACATTTTATTCAAGGATTCACATATAGATCCCAGTCACATTTGAAATTTCAGTCTGTATGTGACATTTTATGTGACATTTCACTAATCAGGCCATTTCCCTGTGGTGCCTTTGACATTATCACAATTCAACAGCTCCTCTTTCTCTCTCTCTTTCCAAATCGAATCTAATTTCCACTCTCTCTCTCTTTCTCTGTCTCCAGAAAAGTTACCTCTATACGTTCAGACAGGTTTACACTGTGGGCTATGCCACCTCACTCATCTCCCTCATAACAGCCATAGTGGTGTTTACAGCCTTCAGGTAAGACCAACACAACAAAAGATCCACAGATCACTCAAGATGTATGTTGCTGTGAGCCATGTTTGAATGAAAAGTGGTGATGAGCGTTATTTCAGAGTTGAGAATCTAAGCTGTGATGATTATAAGTAACAGTGTCCGACAGTGACTGATTTGTAGAGCTTCAATGAAGCGTTTGTTGTCTGCCGCTACGAATCACACACATGCAAATTCACGCAGTTGTCTTCTTCTGTTGATGATCTTATGTAATATTGATTTGCACATGAGACATGTGTTAATTGTTCAAGAAGCAGAAGGAACAGCACTAGACAATACAATGTTAGACCTGCGTCTGAAACTAGGCTGTTGCTGTTAGCTTAGCTTAGCATAAAGACTGGAAACAACTAACATGGCTCAGTTCAAACAAAGGCCACAATGTTGTATGTCAATTTTTTTATCTGAACAAAAACTAAAGTGTAAAAACAATTGAACATTTTGCTGTTTTTTTTTTTTTTTTTTTGTCCAAAAAAATATGAAACTGCACATGGAAAATTGGAATTAATTAGTCAAAAATGTTTTCATGCTCATGTTGCTCTTTGTCTGGTGGATTAGGAAGGTAAAATGTTAACGAACGTGTTAGCATTAAATTAAAATCAGGTTTCGTGTTCGTGTTAACGTCCTTTTCCCATCTCCGTTGCTCTTTTTTTCCCCAGAAAGTTTCGCTGCACCAGGAACTACATCCACGTCAACCTGTTCTCCTCCTTCGTCCTGAGAGCCAGCGCCGTTTTCATTAAAGACACTGTGCTGTTTGCTGACGAGACCCTGGACCACTGCTCCATGTCCACGGTGAGCACTGTAATTAGTTCATAATGTTTCCATCGTAAAGCAGATTCCCACATCTGCAGTAGATGATGATTGAGTTAACACAGGACATAGACAGGAAAGAGGAGTGAAAGAGGGGAAGACACGTGGCAAACTGATAAACAGCAATCTGTCATTCGTCAGCAAAACCCACATGTTAGTCACAGACAAGACTGATGACTTCCAGTGTTTGTTTACACAACACGGAAAATATAGCAGGTTTCCTTTTTTTTTTTTTTTTTTTTTTTGAAGTGAAGTCTTTGTCTCTTTTGCCTCTTATTATAAGAATTTGACGAACAGTATTTCACTTGTATGTCGGGTATTTGATGAACTAGACAACGTGATATGACTGATGCATATTTTTAACAGCATGTAATGAATATCGTAGCATTTTTTTTTCTTTTTCTTTTGTATGATTTTTTTTTTCTTTTTGTTTCGTAGAGGGAGGGACATTCATGCAGCTTGGACTGTAGTTGGGGTGGAAGGTACTAGATTTACAACTCATTTTTAATGTTTGTGCTAAACTTTAAATCAGCCTTATACAAACTGTATATCAATTTATTTATTCATAATATAATACAGCTCTCTGTAATCAGACAGATTATACTTGACATCATGCTCAAATAGACTCAAAACATATTGTTTGAATTGGTAGCTGCACAATGCACAATGTTGGCATTGTTGACAAAAACACAAATAGTGGGGATACATAATCAAAAATGAACTGTTTATTAAACTGTTTATTATCAGCAATCCTTCCAGGAAGTTGTCAATAAGGAAAACTACATAAGACATATCTGAAATCTCACAGCTGTAGTAAGATAATCATCTCTAATTTTGGGCTGCAGGTTTTTTTTTTATTTTTTTAATGTTTTTTATATTGTTTTTATATGATCAAGTACTGAATTTCTTCTTTTTATTTCTGCTACAACTTGTATACTGAATGTTTTTTAATTTAAAATACAAGGTGAGTGAGTCATGTCATGGTGCAACATACATGCATAACACAATATAACATGAAAAAGGATGTGTTCCCTGTTATAATTTATTCCTTTGTTGTGTGGAGAAATATAATTTAAAATTTAATCTCCACCCAAGCTGTGTGCTAGACTTGTGTTAAATATATAATACAGTTAATACTGTGTATATGTGAAACGCTGGAACTCTGCTTTGTTGTACTCTCTCTAGACAGCGTGCAAGTCAGCCGTGGCTTTCTTCCAGTTCAGCATCCTGGCCAATTACTTTTGGTTGCTTGTGGAGGGCATGTATCTGCAGACCCTCCTCGCCCTGACCTTCGTCTCTCAGAGAAAATACTTCTGGTGGTACATCCTGATTGGATGGGGTGAGTATAGGATGTCATCATTTCAGTATTCATAGTCACCGGATGCAGACTGTGGTTATAAGCCTGCCATTGGCCGACTATTTCAGTCTGTTTGTCTTCTTTTATCAGTAAAAGTCATATCACATAGTTGACATACATCTTTTTCGGTTTTATGTGGCGTTTTCCGACACCATTTTTCATGGCACCATAGTTGCGTGATGATGATGATGATTGTGATTAATTTAAAAAATAACACAAACAAGACAGAGAGTTGTTTTTTTTTCTCCTATATAGCAGAATTGATAGTGAGTACAGGCAGACCATTATCCAGCGCTGGCACAGTGCTGTGAAGATAACTCTGGCTTTACTGTATACAACATTTCTGTCTCAGCAGCGATACACTTGCTCTTCCTGTTTTCTCCCTTGTCTTTTGTCTCTCTGAGGTTTTCTCGAGATGTTTTAAGTACTTTCCGTTTGTGTCATCCTGTGTGATGCTCAGTCAACTGTTTTCCATTTTCTTCCCATTCACATCCCATTGTCTTTATCGTTTCCTGTTTGCCACATGTTCTCCTGTTTAGGCCTGTACTCTCAAGCGCTTCTAGGTTCTGTCTGTCTGAGGCATTTAGAGTCTATTAATAGTACAGTTCAGTTCAGTTCAGTTCAGCTGAGCCGTCATCCACCAGTCTTTATTTAACGGTGGAGGTAAGAAACAGAAGATATCGTGCAGAGACAGACATTTTCACCGGTGACAGGATCTACAGTTGGCAAAACTATGTGGCAAGTGGCAGGAATATCTCTAATAAGGAGATATATATATAGATGGGAAAAAAAGGGGTACGATGTAGTGAAGTGTGACAGCAGAACAGATGCTCAAAGCCCCCCAGTGTCCATCTGAGCAAGCATGAGCTGTGTCAGTTAGTAGCAGCCTTGTTAGGAACTGCTGAAATCCTCAGCATTCAAGCAGACAGTTATTGGACAAGCCACACTACACAAGTAAGATGGGTTGACTTGCTGCAGCACTTCACAGACAGACAACAAACTTTATGTCCAGGAGGATGATTAGAGAAGCAGAGTGCTTCACATCAAATCCACGCACAATTATTATAACAGAGGCGGCACATGAGCCTCGATAGTTAGAAACATTTACAATCGATCAAACATACATTATAGACAGGAGATAAAACTAACACCGTGGTGAACATGGTAAACATGCCTGCTTTTCATCAGCATGTGGACATAGTACTGTAAGTGCACGCTTACAAGGGAAAATATGGGAATATGTATATATATATATATATATATGAATATCTGTGTTTTTACAACCTGACAAAGATAAAGGAGAGTATGTCCGCGGTGTGTATAAGTGGCGCTCAATCAGTATCCAGATAGAGTCGCTGCTCTGATGTGTCTTATCAGTTTCTTTCCGGGTATTAGTATCTTACTCGCTCTCCTGTCTCCTGCTTTTATCCTGTGTCTGTTTCTTCTTGCGGCTTGAAGATGCAAGTTAACTGCAGGAGACAGATACATTCGATAAGTAAAGTAAACAACCTGCCCAACAACAATTTCATAAACATTTGCAGTAAACATGCAAGTGTGTGCGCGCCTCCTGTACCATTCATATCAATTTACTTGACAGATAATCTCTGCTCTGATGTTGTAGGACTCCCATCAACAGTTCTCATACTTTGGGTTTTGACCAGATTCTTCTATGATGACAGAAGGTATGATATATATTACATGATGCAGCAAAACATCTATTTTCATCATAATTTCACTGCTACGATTACATATTGTACATATTGTAGTAGTGGTTTCTCCAGTGGTTGTAATTTAAATTTTAATTATGAATTCTAAATTGAATCTGACTTTAATTGCAGTTGCTGGGACGACACAGACAACACTGCTATTTGGTGGATTATTAAAGGCCCAATAACAGCCTCGCTGCTGGTGAGTGTCTTGTGAGTGGTGAAGATGCCTTTTTCAATTTAACATAATAAAACTTTTGTATGTTAGAGCAGGATTGTGTATTTGTGCATGTATCTCTGCCAGGTCAACATAGTCATCTTCATCAACGTGATCCGGATTTTGGTTCAGAAGCTCAAATCTTCAGCCATGGCTGGAAACAACGACACTGGACATTTTATGTGAGTAACAACTTAACTGATATAACAGACTGTTGAAACATTAGAAATAATGTTTAAATACTGAAATAAGTCAGAATACATTTAGAGAAAGATAAAAAAAATGGCAGCTAAAAAGGACGTGCTGAAACAATTTGAAGTTTATGTTTAAGCACCGAATTAATGAAGTTAATGTTTAAGCGCTTAGTGAATTTAAATTGACTAATTGTGATGAATCCATCACTATGGCTGGTTGGCACTCTGACCGATAGCCACTAATTAGGAACCCCTCTCTTATTAGAGTATTATTATTATTATAAGTATTAATGACAAAGCTTTTGGTGAATGACATTTGCTTGTATTGGAAGCATGCAGAGCCTTCTTTTCTCCATGCTAAAAAGGCTAAAAGTGTTACAAAGAGGGAAACAAAATGTAGAATTTGAGTTTACAGCTTAAAAAGGGAAAGTGCAGCGTATATGAATCTAATTTACCTGAAGCACATCCCTCCTTCTTTTTGACTTTTGGTTGTTGCAGATTGTTGCTCAGCTGAATTAATTTAGAATGAGCACGCGTAAAAATAGCACAAATACCAGATGTCGCCTCCATCAACGTAACAGTATTGTTCCACCGGTTCAATGGATGTTTCACCCTTTGAAAAGCTTCATCTCTGTCTTACACAAGCTTCAATCTGATTCAGACGGATCTGTGACGTTAACACACAGGCACAAATCCCAGGTGTGACAAAGGACGATCCCAATCCTATTAACTTGAAAAATAAGCCGACATTAAAAAAAAACAAAAAAACCTTTAATCTTTTAGCATCTTTTGTTGTAGAATAAATTTAAAAAATGCATAATGCTGCTGTTAATTGATCTGTGATGAATCTACATCATTATATATGTATGCAGATAGTTTTACTCGTGACATGAGAATACGATCACAGTTATTGTGTTGTTGTTGTTGCAATCACAGAGCAGAACGGATAGATGGACAAACCACATGATTCAAGCTGATGCAACAATGTAACGTCACATAATTAAATGACAACATTTAGATGATATTTAAGACATCACTGATTGAAGTAAGCTTTTGAGCACAATGCACCAAGGTTTTGACATTTGAATATGTCTCACTGATTGTCCCGGTGATAGCTCTCTATTAAAAGGTCAGTTTGTTTTACACGTAGACACAGATATCATTTCAGGAGTAGGAATATTGTGCTTCACTGTGTTGTTTTTATAGCATTTAAAACGGCAACACTGATTGACCCGCGTGTGCTGAAACTAAAGATGAATGTTTCAAGATTTAAAAGAAGACTGATCTTATGCAGCCTTTTTTCTATTTCTTTTTGTTGCTGTGTTTCGCTTTCAGGAGGCTGGCTAAATCCACCCTGTTCCTCATTCCTTTATTCGGGATGCACTACACTGTATTTGCCTTCCTGCCCGAGAACACCGGCGTTGCAGCCAGACTTTACATTGAACTGGGACTGGGATCCTTTCAGGTATAAGAGTGAACATTCACAATGTCAGATAGATGGAGATAGATCACAAGAGCTAAGGTGAAATTATTTACAATAGGATGCTCTCAGAACAGCAGACATTTTGACTTGTCATAGTAGGAAATAGCACTGTGTCTTTACTTTATACAAGTGTCAAGTCATATCATTCATTGTTTACACCTATGCGTTTCCAACAGTGACATGAAAAATGCCTTTTGGAATTGTATATCCTCTACCTTTAATATTATTTGGACAAAAAACTCCTTAGGCTGGCAATATTCATGTATTATGACTTTTGTATAAGTGAAAAACTGCATATTGACTATACGTAGTAGAACTTATAGAATCAAAAGAAACGGAAGAATAAAGATAAGAAAATGTCTGAGAACTATTTCAATAGAAGATGATTTCTCTATTTTTTATCTTAACGGGCGTCTGTGTAAGTGTGTCTAGAAGAGTGGGATTATGTAATAACTTCCAACAAGTTACTGCAGTCTGTTGTTTTGCAGGGCTTTGTGGTGGCTCTGCTTTACTGTTTCATGAATGGAGAGGTAGGTGAATGGACGTGTTGTGGCATTTAATTCATCTCAGACAGACCTGAGGAAGAAACAATCACTTTACTCATTTATACATGAATAGTTCCTGGATGGATGGATGGATTTGGGTCATAAAAGAAGCCCAGACTTAAAGCTTTTAATCTTTAACATCTGTATCTTTTGCACAGTTGCACAGTTACTTTAACTAAACCAGAATCCCTCTCAGAAATATCTCTAGATTAAACCTTTTATATGATATTCTTTCATGCTGCCTGCAGGTCCAAACAGAGCTGCGGAGGTGGCTGTGGAGGTGTCACAATCAAAATCATCTCACACCGGCCAAGCGAAGTATCACTCAGATCTCAATTCGAACCCGCGGCAGACTCGGAAAGCCTCCCTCTACTGGTGACATCTCTTCAGTGTGATTTTAAAGACTTGGTCTGGTGATGGGAGAGAAGTTGAGACAGTGACAGTCATTTAAGATCAACATGCTGCTGACATCAATCCAACAACCCTCCTTTGAGAACAAAGGACCTCAATGAACATTGGTGAGTGAGAAAATATTATATCGGTGTCGGGTACAGCACCCACTTAATCAAGTACTTATTAACTGTACTCCCTCTTATGTCATGTTTGCTCCAAAAAAGGAGAGGAACACTGGATGCTTGATTTATAAGGGTGTCATGGCGACACTGTGTAACGGCATCACAGTCGAGGCAGAGCTGGCCCTGGGTCTGTGGGAGGGTGATTTCACATGGTCGTATTTACTTGATGCTGTGTGTGTGTTGAGGGATTCCATAGAAACAGCTGCGGAAACAATGGATGTCTGAATTATGTGGATTGAACTCGACTTGTCTAATTTTTCTGTGATGCAGTGAACACTTCCAGGATCGTTCTGCCCAGGCTGGAAAACATGTGCAGGACCGGCGTGGTCTGAGTGTGCCAATTGATTTTCTTTTTTTAAACAGCAATTCACCTGCTGCTAGAGAGATTTCTTTTATTTTTTTTATCATCAAGCTCCAGACGGATGAGAGAAAGTGTATTCAAGGTTGTGTATTTGTGTGTGTGTGTGTGTGTGTGTGTGTGTGTGTTTGTGTGTGTGTGAGGCTGCCATACATCGGTACGTCATGTCTTAAAAGTCTTATTTTGAGGAGCTGTCTGCGTGGATGAGCCAAGCACGGTACTTGTGAATATTTATAACCTTGTTTCTTCTTCATGTCAGTTTTTTATGCTGTTTCCAGATATAATAATCCACGTTTGTTGCACTATTGAAAGCACCAAAATTGATAAAAGCAAAATGGTACTGCGTAACCAGACTGAGCATTTCAATGATGACACAGTTTATTAGTTTATTGCTCACTCTTTCAGACACGTGTGAGTTGATAATTAAAGATAATTATGTCTTCTTCTTATTATTATGTCTTAATTTAAGCTGTATGAACACAAGCTGAGGAGCCCTCTATCAGGTTTGTTACATTAAAATAACATTTGTAGTTTGAACATTGCCCATCTATATATATTTAATATTAAAATTATCATAACCAAATTCACTATGACCAAAGTAAAACGTTAATGTAATGGATTACTTATATATGTATATTTATGAATATGCCTCAAACCAAATGGTGTGGTGGAAAGTATACTGTCAAAATACGTTTTGGTTATGGTGATGGATAAGTTGAGTTTTGATAGAGATGCACTGATCTGATATGGGATAGATATTAATCCCAATACTGAGCTTATTTGGACGAGTAGGTTTTAACCAGACAGATTCTTATTCGTTATTTTTTTTTCTTAACTTTTACACTTATAGCTGCATTTAAATTTGCATAAATGTGTGACGTTTCCATGCATCAATCAGTCAGAGATTAGCTACATATGAATCAGAATCTGATGATAGTTGAGATCTTGTTTGCCAACGCTGTCACTGCTGTTGGTCAAATGTGATCAAATTACATTCACAGAGTCCTGAATCCTTAAAATCAATTATTTAGATGTTTTTTTTCCCCAGAATTCGGTAAAGGTCAGATCGGTGCATCCCTATTTCTTTCTTTCTTTTAATAAATCATGAATAATGCACTGTACAGTACCAGTAAGCACTTTGACTGTCTTTGTCGGTACACATTATGATTTAATGTTGCACTTTATTTTGCATTAAATGTACTATATTTTCATTGTTGTTGTTGTTGTTGTTGTTGTGGATCTAGTGAGGGCTGGCATATTAATTTCTTAATTAACATACTGTAAGTTTAGTCTTCAGAGGGTGAAGTGGGAGGTTTGATCTGGATTTTGGGTGCAAATAACAAAACGAGATCAGCAAATTGCGCTGTTGTTACATCTGATCAGTCTGAGACTGTAATTGTATTAATTTTATTATGTGTGACTATCTATACATGCAGAAACCCGCAGAAACTTACAGTTACTGTGCCCATTTTATGGCTGTGACAGCTGAGTTCAAATGAATCACAATCTTCACGAGTTCAACAACATATCATAGATAGATTTATTTTGCAGTCAAATTTACACAACCTTGGACATGAATGTTAGACACCAGAAACACGTGACACGATATCACAGGTAGAACAAAAGCCGGATGAAGATTTATAGATACATTCTTAAACATTTAAGTTATATTTTTAATACTTATATCCTCATGAACGCTTGTCATCACATACGCGTGCATACAGAATACACACTCTCCAACTTTCAAACACACACACACACACACACACACACACACACACACACACACACACAGAAATGCACATTTCCACTCTGAAAAACAGGTACATAAACATAAACGTACAAAACGCAACCACAAACATAACAGGTCTTCATCAAGAGGTCCAGCTGTGTGCCAAAAATATACATATACAGCATACTGTATATATGATCAAGAAAAGACATCATTTGTACACTATGGCAATTAATAGCAGGCGACATTTAAGAGCAGCTGAGCAACCACGGTACATTCAAAAATTCATTGGCAATCAATAGAACTCACAGTCACACACACACACACACACACACACACACATACATACATACATTCAACACTTGATAAAACTGGCTCAACAGGCACAACTGTCAAAGAAAGGGCATCTAAAACACAGATAAGCAGCACAGAGAATAGTTACATTTAAAAGAACAGTTTGACATTTTAGAAAAAAAACCCCAAAAAAACCCAAAACACTAATTTGCTTTCTAGCTGAGACAAGAGATACGAGAATCGATACTTCTGTACAGTTTGCACAGTAAATATGAAGCTACAGCAGCCTGTAAGCTGTCAGCTTTATTATACTGTACAGACATGAGGTCTCGATGTTCTCATCTAATGCAAGTAAGTATGTGAGAATATGTCCCAAAATGTCAAGCACATATACAAAGATCAGTGTGTTAGCATAATGCCGAACAAATCGTAAGAAGAGGTGTGTGTGTGTGTGTGTGTGTGTGTGAATAGAAGTGTGGTCAGCCAAATAAAGCTAAATGTTACAACTCCTGACTTTGTTCTTCCTCACAGCTCACAGTACGTGTTCACAGTTTAATTATAAAACTTTAGATTTTAAAGATCAAGATTTTCTACACGTCAAGCCTCATTAAGAAAATCTAACTTTTAGACCTGTTTTCTAATTCACGTAAAGAAAAGTAATAAAAAAAAATAAAAAAAATAAAAATATAGTAGTAGTGTTAACCGTATAGCATATAAGTGCCCCAATGTTGCACTTTACAGCTTAATCATCATCTCGAAATCCAAAATACAAAGCTCAAAGAAGAGCAAATCACTGCCAGGAAAACTTCCCCCTCTCTACACAATAGCAAACTAAAACTAAAACTTGGCTACCACCTTGTGGTAGACAAATATACAGCACAGTAGGAGTAAGTGAGGAGTGCTCTATACCCATCACAGCGTTTTATGACAGTAACAGCTTTGAGACATGGTCGTTTCCACCTGAGTCAATTCAGACTCAGAGTGACGGCTGGTCACACATCAGTCATACATCTATGTTACAAACAGGAAAAGCATATCGAGTCATTTCACATGGAAAATAAATATACATCCTTATATGTTCAGCGATATCAAAACATACAATTACAAAAAAAATAAATTAATTAATCTGGAGCGAATATTGTGGATAGATCCTCCTTTATACACATCATTTCACATTTCATCTTATTCAATTATTTGTTTGTTAGCTTGTTTGTGCACGAACAGAAAGACAAAGAAAGATTGTCAAGAGCTGTCACATTAAAGCGTTTTGTGTTGACTGTTACAACATGTGTTGTGTCTTTTTTTTTGTGTCTCACATTCATGCTGAATTGAAACTGACTTGCGAATTATCTTAAACAGATGATATTTGCAACCGAAAGTCTAAATAAACAGCAGCGATTATGTGGAAGCGTTACTCAAGTCTTGCCCAACATGTCATAATTTAAAATAAAAAAACGCTTAGCGGGACGTTTTGCATTAAAAAAAAGACAGAGAGACAATAAAAAATAATTTTAACAATAAATAAGCAAAACAGTTTCATCTTTTTGTAGTTCACAATGAAGAAGAGAAGCATAACGTACGCAGTAAAAACGTCACTCTGTACATTCCTGTCAGGAAAATGACTCAAACTACCCATTTATAATGTTATCTGTTAAATAAATAAAGATGAGAGCTATTTGTGACTGACTAGGCACTTTTCGGATGTGAGTGTATAGGAGATGACTCGTTTAAATATTTTCAAACTTTCAGATGAAAAGCAGATTCAATATGGCACGACGGAGAGTCCTGTTATTTCTAAGAGCATGCTGAGGGTTTAAAATACTGTACATATGGACTCATGACACTGTGAGGAGCTTTGGATAAAAGCATCCACTAAATGGCACATGTGCTGTTTGATCACAGGCTGCAAATACATAACTGACAAGTCTGTATAGGGAAAAACCAACAGGAGGAAACTACTGTAGTGCACTGTTAGTGAGGATAAATCTTTTTTTTATTTCTATCTTACCTTCTTCACCCATGTACCATCATATCTTTCATTTTAGCACTACATGTGTTTTCTTTTAATTTAATACAAAGAAATAGTTCAGAGTAAATCGTGCTGATATTCTGGGTCTTCAGGATTATGGGATGAAGTCTACAGATTTGGGCTCCAGTTCCTTTTTTTTTTTTTTTTTTTTTTAAAAGGTCGTTATAATACTGCGTTATGCAAAAACAATAAATTAAGAAAAGAAAAGAAAAAACAAAAAATTCTGATCTAGACACCGAAAACTAACTATTTACAAAATCCATCAAGATTTTTATTTTTATTTTTAATTTTTTTTAAATATATCTTTTGACATACTCTGTACTTTACGGCTGATTGTAGAAAAATGTCAATTTTGAAATGAAACAATTAAACGGTGATTTAAAATGATGAATTGTACAAGCAAGGCAAAGGTTTGGTTAATATTTACCTTTGGACTGTTATGAGAACAGATCCATTCAGGCCCAACCTCTATGGCCCACTAACAACCAAATACGACCCCGACATTTGACGTTTCACTATTGATTTTTGTGTTGTTTTTTTATACCTTCAGTACTGCTGTAGTTTGGTAGCAACTTACTCAACATAAAACAACAAAGAGGGGTAAAAAAAGAAAGAGAATCTGTAATATCTCATTTGTAAAATATTTGGATTGATGAAGTGATTTTAATTCAAAGACCACGACCTACATAATCAACCACTAAATAGCACTAAAATAGTCAAATAAATTACAAATAAAATATGACAGCAGCCAGCTATGCACCTCTAATGAATTAACTATCTTCTGTAAATACCACATTTTCATTTTCTAAAAAGCCAAACAAACAAAATGTTAGAGGTGTGAGGGGCCACTTTGGTCTGTTCTGATTGGTCTGGATGTATTTAAGAGGAACGGCACCTTGAAGTTGTCTCCCGGCCAATCAGGCGCTCAGGTTGGGAGGCTGATGTTGGCGTTCTCCGCCAGAGGGCTGGACATGCGTATCTGGGAGCTGCTCTTGCTGAGGATGGACAGCTGAGTCCCGCCGTTCACTCCGCTGCTGGCCAACGAAGGGTGCCTCTGCTGCTTCAGGTCCACAGCAAAGTACCGGTTCACCGTCCAGCTGCGCCATTTCCTCTTGATCTCCGACTGCACCTTGAGGGAGAAACTTCACAAGGTCATTTTTAATGTACTTTAAGCTGTACCAGCTCCATGAAAAGGTACAGTACACTTAAAGTTTTGTGGGTTTCTCTATTTTTATCACCCGTTCAACATCACACCGGTTCCATCAGATTATCAGATTTTGTTTTATATATATTTATATTATATATAATATAGCACAGCTTTCATTGTAATTATTATTCAAACACTTTTCAGATTATTTGTTTTTATATTTATTCATTAGTACTATTTGCATTTTCAACAACTGTGAAAAACACTGATGAAGACGACAAGATGCAACTGAAAGCTCCGGACATATGACATGTGTTTTTATTATTTACTTACAGGTGCTTCAACTGTTTATGTATGTTTATGAATTGTAAAAAGTGGCCTGAGCAAAATATCAAGAGTACAAAGTGAATGTGTTCATGAACAGGGACAAAAGCTTACCTCTCCATTGAGGAAACAGTAGAGGACAGCGACCACAAAGCCCTAAAGGAGGAGAATAACGACAACAAATAAGAGAAAAGTAAATCATCATATCTGAGGCGCTGGAACTAGCAAATATTTGGCATTTTTGCTTGGAAAATGAATCAAATAATGAATCAGTCATCGAAATAGCTGCAGATTAATTTTCTAACTGATTAATTTACTGATTTGACTGTTTCAGTTTTAGTACTAATAACAACATATAGTCTATAAAAAGCATTTGAGCATCTGTTTTGAACACAAATACTATCAGTATCTGTACCTGTTTACTGTATGTCACCAAAATATCTGTGTTTGTGTCTGTAATTCACATTGACTTATATTGTAAGTTGTTAGCAGTGGTCTAGTCATTTATCATTTGTACTCTGCATATCTATCTAAAGATTTAGCCACCAACAAACAACAACAAACTTTTTTCACCATGACTGAAGAAATAAAGTAATAAAACATTTATTTGTATCCCAACTTCAAAAAAAAAGTTGTGTGCAGTTGTTAGAGGTTCACGTGGAAATTAATAGTGGAAACAGAACAGTAAGTTAATGGGAGAATTAAATGCAAAATTGGTCATATTGCATGAAAAATAGATGTTGATTGTATGATGGGAGGAAATAGAGGCGGTAAAAACTTCTCTGTTATAAAGGTAGTTGTGAATGTTGTACTTCCTCTGGGGACTTGATGTTGATCTTTCACTGGTGTTACTTTCAACAGCCAGTCCGTACTTTTGTAAGTACTCTTTCCTTTGTTGTTGTACTTATTCATGTTTATAATACCTTTGGTCTAACTCCTGTTAGTCTGTATAAGCTTCAACGGCCGACTGTTGTCCTCAACCTTGAAGTGTTGCTACATAGCTGAACACGAACACACACATTGTGATGGCAGAAGACTACGTCTGAAAATCACTAGCTATCTTTTAAGCAATAATCAATAATCTCTCAATAATCTCCTGGTATTTGTCTTTAACTGACACCAGGGGCACCTCGAGGAGCTGTAAAAATCGTACCTGGAAGGATCCAAGTCCCAGCTCAAAGACCAGTCTCTCCCTTTTGCTGACATCTTCTGGTGAGAAGGCGAACACAGTGTAGTGAATACCAAACAGGGGGATGAGCAGGAGGGTGGAGCGAGCCAGACGCCTACACACACACACACACACACACACACACACACACACACTTTAATTAGATTGAAGTGCATGTGAAACACAAATCAAAGTCATTCTGATGAACATTTTTCATTGGTGCTGGTCAGCTGGATGGATAAAGAGCTCCTGATGTAACGCTACGGCACGTTTTCTGCCTATTCTTATGACTTAGTCTTTTTACACTCAGTTTTTAATCAAGCCTGAAACTGAAACTGAAATGCTTCTACCTTAATCTTTAATACAAACATTATTTTTAAATATTTATATCGTCAGTAAGAACGGGCTCGGTGGTGTGTAGAATAGACAAATTAGGTCAGAAAGTATTGTTGGTTTTGGTGTTTTCATTGGATCTGACAATAAGAAATAAGATATAGATTAACACCAACTTCATCTTCAACCCTTTAAGTGAGGTTAGGTTTTTATGTATTTATTTATGAAAACCATCACAAGACAGACTGAGAGTTAATGAGAAACATAACTATTGACATGTATGACACACTCATGTAGTCACACATAGAACAAAACATTTCTTACTATGTGAGAAATGGAAATACTGAAAAAACACATAACAAATGATCAATAAAAAATAATCAGAGACACACATGTACAAGACAGTGAACTCTTCCATCATGATGTTACAAAAACTACCGTGATCACAAAGTAGTATGTATGTGTAAAACATACACACATACGGTTGACATAAGCAGACACACACAAACGTGTGTCTGCAGACAAACAAACACAAACACACACGCACATGCACACACACACACACACTTACAGTGTGATGGTGGATAACTCTGACATCCTGCACGAATGCTGAACAGCCTGTGTGGGCTCACTGAAGCATTTCTGAGCACAGCTGCTACACAGCACAAAGACAACACAACAATACAACAAAGACAATGTCTTTAGGGACACAGACACACAGTCTCACACACACACACACACACACACACACCTTCACACTTGGTCACACACACACACACTGGTTTAAGCAACAGATGAAAATGCCATTATCTGCAGGCCCTCCAAAGACAATATCCTGTGGGAGCTTCTGCAGGAGTGATGTCTACAGTACGACTCCATAAAGAGACTCAAGCTTTCTGCCAACAGGTATGACAAATTATCTCTAGAAGTAGAAGACATATCAGTGGCTTAAGGATAAATCGGTATACTCCAAGGACTTCAGTGTAATCTATTTATAAATGTGTCCTTGTGTCCTCTTAAAATGAAAGTGTTTAAAAGAGACAATAAAAAGTCAAATGTCAGGTAAAATAGGCCAGAGTTAGCCAACAAGGCATAATCTAGTATCCTGTCTGATTAAAGAACAAGGCTGGCGTTATTCTATATTTTTTCTTATTGTCAACAATTCCTAAACTAAATAAACAATAAGTCAATCTCGCAATACTATCCTGTCCGAAGCCTTTTTTATTCCTACTGTAGATGTAGAGCTTTACAACCAGGTCACAAATATTATATTATAAACATATTTTCACTTAAAAAAAATAAATCTAAAAAAACTGTGCACTGTAGTTTTTAGCAAACAGTACTTAAATAAGGCTAAGTATTCATTACACCAGCAAATTAATGATTATTTTCATTATCAATTTTCTCAATTTATTGATTACTCATTTTGTGCGAAAAATTGTAGAACATAGTTATAATTTCCCCAAGTCTTTGGTTTTTAAATGTCGTATTTTGTCCCACTAATAATATTCATATCACTCCATGTACAACAAAGAAAATCATTCATTGTTGGTTTTGGTCTTTTAATGGGACAATAGGACTAATATTTAACATCACCAGCCTTATCCTTTAAGCAGGGGTGACATTTCTTTAAGACGCAGGGACATGCACCGTCTCAAAATAAAAGTATGAAAAGTTCTTCACACAGTTTTTAACTTACAGGTAAATACTTGATTCATTCCCTCCGATATCAGGTGACTGCAGCTTCTGGACCAGGATAATGATTATCCCAATGAACAGGACAAAATTGATCTGAGAAACAAAAGCAAAAAAAAACAAACACTAAACCTCAAAGACTTGTTATAAATTACAGTCTAGTCAGGCAAGCAAAGGCCTAGCGTGTGTCAAAATTAACCCACAGCATCTGTCATACCATTATGGAGGCCACAACTGGTCCTTTGATCACCCACCAGAGGGCAGTGTTCTCATTTGTATCCCAGCATCTGTTAGACGGAGAAGAACGGAGCATGTTAATAATCCTTCAACATGCTCTCCTTCGCTTTCTCTGGACACTTTGTAAGACATAGCACACACATAGGCTTAAATGGTTTAGGTGCAAAGATGCAGATAAGATACTATTTTTATTATTATCTTAATGTCACATTTATGTGCCGTGTGTTGGCTGAAGAGACATACCCACTGTCATGAAAGTGGAGCCTCAGAACTGCCCAGACAGTGACACAAATGGTGGGTGTTCCTGTAAAAAAGTGAGCATTAGTACATACAGTTTTTGATAATCAAAATCTGATATAGTAATAGGTGACTGCAGTGCTTTTTGTAAAGTTGCAATATAGTAAAACAACAGATTCATGTTTTAATGGTTGTAACCTTGTTTGCTCTGTATTCATATATAGAAAGATGACAAAAATGTTTATTTCAAGTTGTTATTCCAGCCGTATTTTGTTAAAAATCCCCTTCTACTCAAAAGATGTTTTCTTATTGCTACTTCATTTAGGATCTACAGTACGAACAATAATTAAAGATGTTGCTCTTTTTCAACATTAATGATTTCTACTCGGGATTGGACACTTACCCCATCCAACAATGGTGTACCAGTAGAAGTAGCGTCTTTCAGGAAAGAAAGTCTCCACCAGCAGAGTGAAGAGATAAAGACCTTCAATGAACAGCCAGAAATAGTTGGACATGACACAGTAATGGAAGAAAACCATCACTGCTTTACATGCCACCTGCACAGGGAGACACACAGCAAGTTGCATTAGTGCAGCAAAAGGCAATTAAATCAGTGATTTCACATTTGAATTGCTGATGTTATATAAAATGATTTAAAATTGCATTTTGCTTTATTTCATTAGCAAAGAATAAGCAGTTCTATAGTATGTATGCTTAATTATGATCAATAATGACTGCAATCACCTTTGGTTTGTGATTGGTTAACATGTTAAAAACTATTATCATCAGCACCTAAAAAAACAAATTAAAGCTAATATTGTACATTACATATTATAATATTAAAAGTGTAATTTAAGAACAAACATGTAGGAGGGATAGACACTTTCTTTTTTGGTTTTTCTCGACAGTAAAATACGCCAGCATTTTGTTGCAGCTTCCAAGTCCCTCTTTTTAAAAGCTCAGGACAATAAATGTCAGAGTGACAAATGTCCTTATTCCTGTAAATCACAGTGTAAACAGAGATCGTTGTCACTGGGGTGACAGGGTTTCAACATAGTCTACCGTACTTGCAATTAAAATTTAGCATGCAGAAGACGAATGAATATGCAAACTATGTCTCTAAAATTTCACAGCCAGCAGGAGCGACATGTCATCTACATGTCAGGTGGGGGCTATAATCTAGTGACATCATGTTCATGAAAGAGTCCATATATTCTGAGCCGGGTCAACCAATTACTGCACTGATCTGATTCCCCGGTACCACGGCGCCACAATAGTGACCTGTGATTGCCATGGCGACAGAGGGAAAGCATATGGTTTTGATAAAGGGCAAAGTAACCATTGATATGTTAATGGGACTCTTGTAGTAGATTCCAACTGGCCTTGCTGAAGCTATTAGCGTACCTAATTAGATTTATTTATCATGCCTGCGTAACAACAGTGAGCAATGTGTTGTTACCAGACAAAGCCTAAAGAGCTCGTTCTGCATTTGTAATCAAGGAGTATTAGTCATCTAATAGTATGTTTGCTTTTTGTAAAAAAAAAAAAATTTGCATGTGATTGAAGCTCCTTCAAAAGGTGCATATCAAACAGGAAAGACTGAAGAAGTGCTTCATTCAGAACATGCTTTCTTTTATAACATGAGTGGCTGCACTCTGATAAAAAACGTTTAATAATGCTAAATGAAAGTGATTAACCAAGATTGAAAACATTGTGCTACCGCCAATACGCTGCATACGTCTTATAGCGACTCAAAAACCTGCCAGCAATGAATTTGTCCAAATATGGACAATTTGGAATAATAAAGTCCTCATTTTACAATTAAGTGCTTCAAATTTGAATTGATGAAGAAAATTAGCTTTGTGAAATGAAAATGACCTTTTCATTTATTTATTTATTTATTTTTCATTAATGGCTGTTTCCGTTTTGTCAATAAAAAAAAAAACCATACGAGGAAGTCATTCATTAGCCACGGATGATGTGCGTATTAGGGCTGCTACGGTAACAGTATATGAAGTAGTTACTGACTGTGTGTATGAAGCAGTGGTCGCTTTCTTCCTGAGCGTACAGCACACCGTCCTTGATGAAGACTGAGATGGCTCTCAGGATGAAGGACACAAACAAGTTCATGTGAATGAAGTTCCTGGTGCAGTGGAGCTTCCTGGATGAAAGAGAGAGAAAACGTATACCATCGTATAACTTGTGTTAAAAAAAACACAGATTGATAAAAAAAAAAAAAATAATCTGTTTAAAAAATGATCACGTAAAATGACACTGAAAGCATATGTCATAGGCTAGAAACTAAAAAACATAACACAGAACTCACCTAAATCTGCAGAGGATGACCATGGCTGTAGTCAGAGACACCAGTGATGTGCTGTAGCCAACTGTGTACAGCGCCTTGACTGATGCATAATAGATAGGCTGCAATGATGGATACAGAATATGTATTAACCTGCATGCATGTCTGCGATAAGGGAGTTAAAACTTTAGATAAAAAGAAGCCGTACAGGTTCGGTGATGTTCTCATAGAAGAAGCAGACGTCCGCATAGTGAGGGAAAGGTTCAGACCAGCCGTCCTCCGTACAGTTGCGGCTCACCTTCCCCGTTTCTGGAAAGCAACGAATATTCTTGAACTGCAGCGGGTAAAGTTCAACTGAGTAGAGATATATATATATATATATATTTTTTTTTATTAACACTGCTGTGATTAAATCATAGTCTTTTCCTTCCACTCACCCTCCTCAGAGCCCATGCCGTCATGCATGAGCTCTGGACAACTGACCACAACAACCTCATGGATACTGGCCGCCTGCCAGCAGGTCAGGTTGTCCCACATCCACGGACACACTGAGCAGCAGAGGACGAGAGGAACAGAAACATGTGTTGGTCAGTGGTACATGTGTACTATTCAGCATTTCCACCGTTATATCTGTAAGTAAATGGATCTGACATAAATTTAAGGTAACTGACTTGGAAGATATTTGGCATTTTTATGACACCTACAGGGACACAACTATTACTAACATGGAAGCAAAACTCGCTCTGTTGAACTTTCTCACTCACGACCATTTTACATTAATTTTAGGTAGTATGTGTTGACACCTAACTGTGACAGGAAGTACAGTCAAAGTGTTTCTTCATAACATCTCTTAAAATTAATTTCCTTAAATGATGTGGTGGTTGTCCTCACTTACTTTTAAAATCAACCACCAGGTATCCCTAAACAGGCTGAAATCTCCCTCTCCCTCTATTCATCTTACAATAAATCTCACACTTTTATTTCCTGCACCACTACCACATCCTCCTCTGTCTCCATTTCTTTCTGCTTCCATGTCCTTCAGCACCTCCCTGTCCCTCCTTCTTTCTTCCCCCATCTCTCACTAGGTTTACCGCGTTGTTTATGCTTGGGTGATTTTATGGGGTTGCTGAGCAGGTACGAGTGTGACCGTATGTGTGTTCACTTGCGTGCATCTTGAACGCACGTTTTGCTCGTGTGTGCATCTGTGTATGTTGTTCTTAGACATCCATGTATATGCCTGTGTGTTTGCAGACCTTTCTCTAGTCTGCTTGGCTCTCTAATCTGTTTTGGTTCTGTCTGGTGACCCGGACACGAAGCCAATTACCTTTTAAAGGGCAAATCTGAGCCAAATGAGCCGCAGTGAGCTACGGAGGTAACCGGCTTAATAAAGCACTCTGTCTGCATCACTGGCTATCACACAGAAGATCCCACAGTATGCTAAAATCTCCAGTGGGCTGCAAACATGCAGCATACGCTCTACACATATACTACGCATGCACAAGTATACAGTACGTGTACACAAATAACACACAAGCACAGGCAGATGGATTCTCAAGTGGACAGAAATTCTTTCTCATTAAAGCTGATCTGATCGAATGGCTGACAGAGATGTCTTTTTCTATTCTGAGTCATGGTGTGCAACTGTCGCAGAATACCGATCAGAAGTTCAGAGCTCATTTCTCTCAAACAACCACATACACAGAGCTTCCATTCATACTTTATTTTGTTAAACTTTGGGGTGATGATGAGAATGATGATGATTAATGCATCAGGTCAATGAATGAGGGAATGCAAGCCCCGCATATACCAGTAGGTGCACTGTATGTTGGCAAGTGGTTTAATGTTTTTTGCTGTCCCATCGTTGTGGGCATGACATTTATGTGCAGCCTACTCTGGGCTCGAATGTCTTTCTGATAATATAGGTTAGCTGAGTTACACATTGCTTTGACTGTGATGACAGTTTTGTTTAGTTTTTAACAGCTAGCACCTTGGTGTTGTCCAATGTGATCCGGGCACTGTGGACTTCTTTCTCTCACCGCTGACCCGCTGTAACAGGAACCTCTGTGTTTCAGGACTTCCTGATTTTACAAATTAAGAAAGATCTGCCACTGCATGTGATGTACAGCATGTATTTTGTGAGAATATCTTACAAAGATCTACAGATGTGAAAAAAAAGTTGCAGAATTTAAGCTTAGATGAAATTACTGATAGTTTTTGTTACTGATTAATCTGTTAATTTCAATGATTTAAATCTGAAATAAAACAGTTTAGATCTGCTATTCGTTTTGTACTGGCTAAACTCTTTCTCAATGGTGATTAAGGCATCAGACAGCAAATCATTACGCAGCAATTTCACACAGCCTGCAGACTAATCTGAGGTCAGAGTACTCCAATTAAAACTATGATGACAAATAGATCATGAAATTTGCTTTTAGGAATAGATTTTGATGAATCAAAAAGAGGAAAGCGATAAAAAAAAAAACAGATCACACCTATCTATTAACACTTATGTTCTCATATCTTCCATCCTTTTTTTTTGCATAATCTCTCCCACCAAGTCAGGTTTCTGCAAACCCGGCGTTTTTATTTCCTCACCAATTATTTGCTGTCAGCAGAAACACATCATGGTTCCTTTTAAATGGACGGGAGGTGACAGCGTTCAGTTAAAAAAAAAGGCCAACGCATGTGCTTATAAGGTCTGAAAATAGATAGTAGGTAGACACATTAATAAACAAACTGCCCAAGAAGAACAAGGAAATAAAAATAACAGAATACTTAATTTTAACAATGTATGAAAATGTAAAGTGCAAAATTGTAGATAAAAACACATTAAAAGACACACGCAAGTTGCTGTGTAGCATGCAGGGAGACTGCAGAGGCAACCTTTACAACAGGCAGATGAAAAACGAGCCAAACTTACGGCGCCTCTTTCTCTTCAAAGTTGTTATCTTACGCTCTAAATCTTTTATTTTTTCACGGAGCCAGTGGCTGTCAGCAAAGCCGTGAGTCACAAATGCAGTCTGGAAGTTGCTGTGTATTGGGCAAATTTTGAACAGTGGGAGACCTGCAGCAGTTCCTAATGAAAACCGTAGTTCATAGCCAAGAAAATAATTGCTTCCAGGAATCACATACCACGTTTTCCTGTGTTTTCGGAAAAAAAAAGGACATGTTGGGAAAACGCGAGACATGAGAACTGTATATCAGCGGATGGTTGTTTATGCCATATAGCAACCTTTCGGGGCGATATGAACATGATATAAAACTCATCTTTCATCCTTACATGGCTTTCTATGACCTTTTCAAAACTTATTGGATAAACTGAAAAAAAGGCTGATTGACGACAATAAAAACAAGTTTTTTTTTTGTTTTTTTTATCATTTTCAAAAGATGTATGACTTTAATTTGCCATGAGCCTTGTGCTTTCTAAACCACCAAAGAGGACCACAGTTTAATCACAGGCAGAGCCATGAAAACCTGTGACTTCATGCCAAATTATGCACACAGAAGGAATGCGAGAACACTCACACACACACACGCGCATACACACACACACGCATGCCCATAGTCTCACACATACACTCAAGACACATCCTCACTTACCCAAGTCAAGGTCATCACTGGGGTTGTGCAGCGAGATCCTCTCCATGCATTTCTCATGTTCACGCTTGATTATACAGTGCTCGGACTCCGAGGCCACCTGGAGGAAACACACAAACACACACACACACAATGTCACACTAGATACTGACTGCGTGGAAACACTGCATCGTTAAGAGTCTGTGTTTTTAAAGCTTTGTTACAGCTGAGGGGATCTGACATGAACACTGTATTAACTGCCAAAGTTAAAATAATATTTATTTCGACATGAGATGTTTTCATATTTGTCTATGTGTGTTTTTTTGCTCATAATCTTCCCACCACTACGAAGTAAGCGGAGCCTGTGGAAAATGATCTCAAGTATTCACATGGACCAACCAGAAGAGTCAGAAAGAGCCTCTGTTGCCAGGGAGATGCACTGTCAGTCAAACTCATCAAATCACTTGAGGATATCTCTTATGGAGCAGACATTGTTATGTCAAAAATCACTCTCTATAATATATATTAGACATTCAGTTAGTTAACTCTAGTTAATAGAGTAATTATTCTGGACACCTGTTGTCACTTTTTGGGGGAGGAGATGAGATTATTAGTCAGAAATGTGTTTTTAACAAATAACTCTCAAAATTATACCCTTTGCTCCAGATTCTGTGTGTTTTCACCACATTATGGAAAGTAGAGATGCTCCAATACCTGCAACTGTCACAGGAGCAGGTGGAGAGTAGGTATTGCCTGCTTGAAGGTGCAGTCAGAGTTAGTGGAGTCACTGCTCGTCTTCTCCATAACTCACCCCTTTCCTCTCTGTAAAGGCCAATCTATGTTTTGCACCCTTCTTGCACCCCCACCCTTCACTCTCACTGTGAAATGATAGGTGTAATATGCCCCAGCCCTTTGAGCCATGGCTGACTCATCACTCTATCTCTCTCTGCCCTCCAATATGAATTCACTTCAGGCCTCGTTGCCTAGATAAGATAGGACATCAACTGACTGTGAAGATGTCCCTGGATTCACTTCCTTTTCTTTATCACACTGCTGCACATGGGATGAATTTGAAACCGCTGTATGAATTATGTGTAACATCATTAGAGCTATCTGGTTTAGGTTTGTGACTTTTTTTTTTTTGATTGCATTGATTACATTTCCAGATAATACAGCAAGAACGTGTGCCTCACCAGAACGACTAAACAAACATAAGAAAAAGAGAAAAAAAAAAAATATATTTTTTTTAAATGATCTATGATAGCATTGTGATAATGAAACTGACATTGGCATTGTTAGAAAGACCTCTCTTTATACCTGTAGCAGGCATCCATGTTGCTAAGCAGCAGGTAACCAGCTACAAACCAGCACATACTACAGACAAGCCTACCCAGAAGTGTTGTGTTTCCATCCATTCAGGGGGACATTACATTGACTTAGTGTATGTGCTGTTGTTTTTACCTGATGTAACATACCTACTAACTGCCAGGTGTAACCTAACGAAGCTAAGCAAACACGTAGCTCAAAGCACCGCTAACAGCCTGCTACAGTGACTGCTTCCTGTTTACATAGTTCATTTTTTGATTTTTGATTGACAGCACTGCAGATGTTTCACTGGTACAATGGTACTTGTGAATCCCAATTTCGATCACTAGATACAAACCTCTAACCTACGAGAGGCAACATTGCACAGGACGGAGGATACACCAATGATCTATTTTAATAAAGTGTGCTTCTTATTTTCTGCTCCCAATCACTCCTCCCCAGTAGCGTTCAAATCTCTCTCCTCTTCTCTTAAAGACAGTCTATCCAGATAAGCCGTCCATTTTGAAGCCACAGAATCCTGTTTCCTTCCCCAAGGCTATTTTTGAGGACCATATAACTCCCACAGCGCCATGCAGCACAGATAATAAAACTCTCATTTGCAGTCGCAGACCACTGGCCTACCGCCCAGATCCATTTGACACACAATAAGTACATCACAACAGATGTATCTGCCACATCAGCCACTGAAGGTCAGCTGGAGAAACCCTTCACGTATGTTAGCTGTTAGGGCGGCGGTGTTAACGTACAGTAAAGGTTAGAGAAGACGTATGTGTCTGCAAGGTTGCATTGTAAATGAATTACTGTACACTCTCCCTAGTAATCATGATCAACAGGCAGAATTACTATATTTACTAGCAATCAGAAAAATTGAGGAAGAAAAAGAACTATATCAAAAGAGTAATGGGTAAAAGATGATACCAAATGATGTCAGACTCACTTAATTTTACATACTAAAAAACTATTTCTGCATCTATGTAGTTTAACCAAGGGAACTGCTGCTGTGCTGCATCTAGGCACTGACTCTAATTCCTCCCACACATCTTGCACAACTATTCTGCTTTTTATTTCAATGAGAATGCAAGTAAAAGTGAGTCAGAGCAGATGGATAGGCAGATCTCTGGCCAGCCAGGCCATCTGTAACACAGAGCTGATACAGGATCTGCAATGTATGCTGATGTGCTGATGCATCATGTGGTGATTTCTATCCTTTCAGAGCAGTGTCAAAATGTAAGTATGGAAATAAATCAGAGAAGAAGCTGATGCCATTATATATTGATATATGGCTACAGATTCCTGTATGCTCCTGAACCCCCAAATGCACCCACACACAACCTACACCTACACACATATGCACACAGTAGATGCACGCATACAAACTACTCACCAAGGGTAGCAGAAAGATTGCAGTCAGCAGGAAGCCTCTCATTGTCTCCTGTGAAGCGCTTGTATCCAAAAGGCTTCACAGTGTGTGTGTGTGTGTGTGAGTGTGTGTGTGTGTTTGTGTGGGCATTCACTGGGATGCACTGAAATTGCTCCCGTCAGCTTCAACACACTTCAGCATTGAGGGCTCTGAAATACAACACACAGAGGGGAAAAATAGTCTGAATGAGAACAAACAGAAACAACATGAGAATATGTGTTGTCCACTGGATCACTATTATGTCCTTCTATACTGCAGACTGAAAGTAGCACTAAATACTCTAAATACTCTAAATACTCTGCTATTTGTAGCTCAGTTATCTTGCCAAAATAGTACTGAAAAGCTATTCAGATCATTTTATGTAAATATTGGATTCATACTTTAAAGAATCTTTTTTTTTTTTTTTTTTTTTAAAGATTTTATTGTGTTGTGCAGGCTGATTGTGTTTAACCGTAAATTGTATTTTCCAAGTATTTATTCAAATTTTTTTTTACATATTACCAACTGGTAAAACAGTTGAAAAAACAATCTTCAAAAATGTTGTATAAACTGATATACACAGTACATACTGTATGTTACAACTTAACTTTGCATAACATAAACAAACAGACACCACTTCAGTAAGTATATATAATTCATCACTTCATATCTTGTCCCAACAGAATCATATACTCAAAAATCCCCTCGATCTAATCACAGAAGTAACATTTGCTGAATTTTTACTCAGGTTATGTATACGATCACAAAACATATGTCATCACCTAAACTCTAAATTAAAGCAAGGAGCTTGAAACAGAAGGCATTGATGTATGAAGGACAAGTTGATTACCAAAGGCAAGAATCACACACATTTTCCTTTTAAGACAATTCAAAATATTGTGCCTTGGATCAGACTTTAAAACAACTCCCTCTGCCCTGCATTTCTTACTTTATCCACACAGCTTCCTGAAAAACACAGTGACTCACTGCAACCACAAAGCACACTACTGGCACACACATACAATCACTAAAACAGCAGAGCGCACACGCCCTCTCTCTAAGCTAATTCATGCACACACACACACAGTCCCAGTCACTGTCCCTTCCCTCCAGTAGCCTCCTGAATCCAATTACCTCTAAAGCATCTCTCGGATGCTTTATCAAGTAACAGGACAGAATGTGCTCAGAGGAAAAAAAAAAAAATGAATATATAGAGGAGGACACCACGCGTTAAGTAGGGTTTAAAACCAAACTGCTGGGATGTAAACAGAAAAACACAAAAATTAGACAGAAGTACAGACTGAACAGGACTTGGCACACGGAGACATGAGATCAATTAGTTTGTTTTCTGCTCTTTAACCCAAAATGTCACAGCAACCACGTTGCTGGAGGCTCCAAATGAAGTTAAAACCAGTCGTTGGTATTTAGAACGAATCCATATCCACTGACTCATGCAGGAAACAACAACATTGGGGCTAAATATCAAACTGCCTTGAGGAGAATAGAGTAGTAGTCTTTGCTTTGCTCAACAATGGATACATATGAAAACCGAGAAGGCAAAATACTAAATGCAATTGCTTATTTACAAAAGAACTGTTTTCAAGAGGAAAAACTGGGAGGATCACCCAAAAAAACCTAAATGACATTTGATAGGAAAACTAGAAAACACATCCACTACAGTAGGTTGTCAACCAACCAGTTGACCAATCAACCAATCAACCAGAAGACTGTGAGTATACATGCAATCAGATCCAATAGAGAAACACTGAGAGGGCTTCAAGTCTGTGCACCATCCTCACTGATTTATCTCTGTTAAAAGGAATTCAAAGATTTGTCTCAACATATCAACTTCCTCCTCCAGTGTGTTGGATTCCTCTGAACATCGTGGTGCATTCATTATTCATTTTTAGTTGTTAAAACGATCCTAGTAAGACTGGCTTCAAATGAACCCAAAACGCATTCATTCTCAGTGTGCATTAATGCAGCCATTCAAATGCATCGGTTCTTGGCAGCTTTGGTCATTTTCTTTGCGTGATAACCACACACGGCCTGTATGGTGTGTGGTTTTTTACATTACAGGAACAATAGTTAGTATCTATGCTGCAAAAGCATTTTCTTAGACTGCAGCTTGCAAAATGTCACACGGTTTGTGGGCAAATCGGAGGGAAATGAAAAAAACACAAAACAGTCTTAGTTACAATCAGTCATTGACAAATGATTGTTCCCTTGGTGGTGCAGAATCAATAGGCTAATTTAGCTCCAGCGGTATTCCCTATTTTCCCGCATTCGCAAACGTTTTAATTCAATGGGTGACCTTCGCTTTGCACATGGAAACATCAGCAAGAAAAGCGCCTACCTCGCCTTTATTTACTGTGCACTCTCACTTGCGATGCATTGCCAGCTTGCCTAATATCATTCAATAAAAAAACAACAGTTTTTAATATATGTATATGATTCAATGATAACCTTCTTAGTTGATCAGATAACAATGTGAGTAAAAAGCGCGAAGCAGTCACAGAAAACAAGTCGAGAGGAACTTACCGATGCGTAATTTTCAGAGGCGCAGATATTTACACGTGAAGCCATCGGTATTCATGGTCCCGGAGTGTTTGTCTGTGCATTGTTCAGGTTAACACTTCGTTTTTTACTCTTGAGACCTGCGAGATTATCAGTTATCGTGAAAACTACAGGTGCCGTTACTGCTTCTGCTGCTGCTGTTGCTGCTGCTGCTGCTGCAGGACGCACTTACCGCGTTGGCTGCTGCTGTTGCTGTTGCTGCCGCTGCTGCACCACGACTAGGCGGTGGAGGTGGAGGAGGAGAAGGAGGAAGAGGAGGAGGTGGGGTGTCAGTTCCTTCGAGATTCGCACCTCGTCAGACAGAGAGGGCAACAAAGTGAAACAACAGTTTAGTCTATAAATGGAGGGACTGTATGCAGCTGGAGGAAGAGAGAGAGAGAGAGACAGCTGAACTGCAAATACAAAAATCTTCTGACGTCTCCGGGTCGCAGACGTGGGATTGTCTTTCAAAAAAGAAAAAAAAAGAAGCAACTATTCATAAAACTCTCTCAGCCGCTGACATTTGCGCCTGCGCCTCTCGGATGCTCCAGAAGGCACAAGGTCCGGTTCCCTGCTGGGTGCAATTTGTGAGACACTTAGTCGACTGATGCTGCGTGACTCACATTTAGTCAAAAGTTCATCATCAACATCTGAGGTCCTGCACTTTTCCCCAAAGAAACAAACAAAAATACAATACGCGAGTGGGTATATTCTCGTGGAAGTGATCTGCAGTGGACGCTGGAAAGCTTGTTTACTTTCAGCACTATGGACAGCGACCAAACAACCGCCTACAGGCATAAAGCAAAAAAACCTCAAATCAACTCAGTCACATTTGATCTGCAGATAAACAGCCCTTTTCCATCTGAATACTACTTACTACAACTACTTATACTAAGAGCTGCTTTACTTAAATCTCATCAGGATATTGCCGTGACCAGTTCCCAGTGGCCACTACATGCAGGCTAGTAGTGTTTAGTAGCACCACACAGGGGTGATTGATCACCCAGTTGGGGCCTTTTGATAGATTGACCATAATCAATAAGGCATAAAAAGTATTAAACCCTCTCATGATGTGGATATTCTGAGAGAACAAAACAGTAAAAGGGAAAGACCGTAATAAAAAATGTATTAAATGTAGAAAACAAAACAAAACATTAAAAAAAAAACCATCTGATTCGATGAAGGGAGGTGACAAATGTCCCCATCGTTCTGGGAACATTTTAACACTGTTATTGGACCCACATGCACATGCATGGAAATGAGAAAGAGAGAAATTCATTGAGAGAAATTCAGTCAGCAATCTTTAGGCTATTTTGTCGCATAATACCAGGCAAGACAATGGTTTGAGCCTTGTTTCCATGGCAAACACTCAGCTGCATCTCCCAGTGGCTTCAAGTGTTTTTTGTTTTTTTTCAGTTCTCTGTGAACTTTGGACCAAAGCAATGAGGCAAAGATTCTATGTTGTTGTGATAATCACAGAAGCATGTGAACAGAACAACGCGGGGTAAAGAAGAGAATTGTAAGCATGTGCTTTATTTATTTATATATATTTTTTCAGAAATATCTCTCAGAAGTGTCTCCAGTGTGGTCAGGGAACATAATAATTGATTTAATGTCTCACACATTTTGTTCAAGGGCACGGTGACACTGAGGGTGGGTGGCGTAATTGAAATGTAGTTCAGTGTCAAAGGTCAAACCAGCACCCTTCTGTCCATTAAATGACCTGTACCTCCACCGCCTCTCTCTCTCTCTCTACACACACACACACACACACACACACACACACACGCACGCACACACACACACACACACACACACACACACACACACACACACACACACACACACACACAGACACACACACACACACACACGAAACCCTCAGCTCATCTGTTTTTATCTAAGTTAACTGTGTGGGTGTGGTTTGATTTGCTTTGACTGACAGCAGTTTAACTGGCAACAACCACACAGTTATCAGGTTTGGATTCAATTATTTCTACATCCTGGTGCAGAGTTGTTGTTTTGTTTTTTTTCTACAATTCAGATTCCTCCAAACTAAAATTAGTCCAAACAACACAGCAACGAAGACACAGAAGTCTCTCAAGTGCATTAACCACTTTACTAGATGAATCCATAATTCATAGTAAGAAGCTGATTGAGGATGGGACTTATAAAAAATATAAAATCCTCGCTTAAGGGTAGAGCAAGATGGGGAAAGGGAATTGTTTGAATTATAGTTTTATTTGTATTATATGGACAAAGTAAACGGATCATTTTGGTTCATCTGCACTGTAACCTAGACATTACAAACCATTTTATCTATTTTCTCACTGAAATTAATTGTGGCCTTTAGTTTGGGTTAATTTCTTATCAAACTATGTGTATAACACCTTACGTACTAGTCAGTGCATTTCAAGTTGGTGTATAAAGGAGTTGTTCATTCTGTTGCATTTGAATAGGACTCACAGTCACCTATTTGATGGCAGGAGTTGGTGTTCTCCATTTAGAGAGGAGTGAGAGAAGTTGGAAGAGAAACTGTTTGCAAGTCTTAACATGCTCCTGCTGTGAGTCACCTCAACGGAGTGTGCTACAGGTCGGCCAATAATCTTAGCACAAATTTTAATTTGATAACGTAGTTCAGTTTTAAATTTCACAGACAGACCGCAGATGTAATACAACATGAGGCTCTGAATAACTGGTTTGAAAAAACAAAATTAAAAAAAATGTAATCTGACTGCTCTCTACAAAGGGTCAGAGCCTGCAAAGAAAGTACGCATGTTTCCGAATTTTCTTGCAAAGATATTCTATGTGAGAGGTCCAAGAGTAAAATCTATATCATAGCCCTGGAGGCAGAATCAGAGGATTTTAAACTGGTTGGGCACAGCGGTGGTGAACTCTACAGTGTATAATGTAAACAGCACAGGAGGCTGAATTGAACTCAATGCAGATAAAAAATCCAAAAAAAAGCTCTGGCATAAGAATAATTTTTATGGGGAAGGCAGTATTGGAGCCCTCCGCTTTTTACAGTGTGAAACATATTAAATCAACAGGAGAAACAGAACCACACAGCGCCTGCTAAATCTCCCAATCCCGATGGTTGAGAGAGTCTCTCTACATGCTGAGACAGGGAGGGAGAGGAAGAGAGAAGCAGCACTGAGTTGCAGGTCGGTTATATATGTTACCGTAGTCCTTAAATATGTAGAAATGCAGGAAATGGAAAAATCGAAACAAAGTTTTGCCGTTGAGCTCTGGCTGTCTGTCCAGGTGATATTGGAAATTGAAAAAGGTTTTGTGTGTGTTACCGATGGCTTTATTGACATGTTGGACCACAATCTTTTCCCATGATTTCATAATAACGTTTATAAGTGCTATTGGCCTATAATCATTGTGCTCTATTTTTGGAAAAGATTTAATATGAGATGCTCACAGACATCTCATACTGTGTAGTAACAAATAAATTTTTTACAGATATTTGAAAAAATGCCCTCAAAAGAGATGGGAAGAGTGAGTTTGTTTCTTCAGTTGCTTTATTGATATAACAGAGTAAGGTGTGTATACTCCATTGCATCGCCACTCAATGAGCCACACCACAGGACATCTCTCCCTCTCTCTGTGTGTCTCTCCTCTGCCAATCAGACTCTTGGATTGCCATGGTGACCACCTACCCACCTCATCTCAAAAGAGGACACGGTGGGGAACCAGGCCTCACCCTCACCCCGGTTGCCCCTTCATTCTCCTCCCACTGAGTGTCTCACTTGTAGGGGATTAATCAATCAGCTATGCAAAAGTGTAAAGCTGGCATGGTGTGGTTTATGTTCTGGACTATTTCTTAATAATTGGTTATGTTGAGTTAGTATAGACAAATTTGCATGCAGACATGTGTTTACCTGTCAAACAATTTTCTGCAGATTTGCCTTCACTGCAGGACCTTTCTGCCTTCATCTAGTGCTTCATCCTGTCATTGTCACTGACCAACATATCCTGTGTGCAGTGTCATTTAAATGTCTAATATGAAATGTTTAAGGTCCTGTTTGTAGCATGTTAACATCGACATATCAGCGCCACTGATTTTGATAAATGAGCATAATTATTATAAGCAAAGAGACCACCGCCAAGGCGATTGGCAGTCTCTGCTGGTCTTTCCACTACATTTCCTTGTGCTATCGGGTTAAGAATTTTACAGAAGTCTGCGGGGTTGCTTTATTACACAAAAAAAAAAAAAAAGGAGGAGGAGGGCTGCTGATCTTCCAGCGCAGACGGAGCAAATGTTTTCTCGCAATGGCAGATGGTGAGATGAGCAAAAGACGGATGGAAAATTCTCAGCTCTCGGTTATGAGCTTGCACCCTCTTTCTTGCACTTAAAAACAAATGCATGTGATGAGATGCCGAGGAGAAAGAAGAGGGTTTGTGGGAGCTGTGTTCTTAATTTTCGGGGAACCTAGTCCTAACCTAAAGTATATATACACACACACACACAAGCACGTAAGTGTCTTTGAACAGCAAAGCTACTAAAATTGTAAATTTCTCCTTTTTGCAAATACAATATTGAATTCCAAGTTATTAACATTAATTTGAAAATGTTATACTGAGGTAAATATTTAACACAGAGAGGCATAGAGAACGTTTAAAGGGTCTTTCATGAGGCTTGTTCTGAAGCTGTCAGTGTCATTATGACAGTATAAGGCCCGGACCTCCATTTAGTTACTGACAAGCCTGTTCAAAAGCTTTTGACTGCCTATAATGTGAGGCTGGCAGCGCGGATTGACTTCTGAGCGTGCTGATATAATTGCAGGTTGTCAGAGAAAGAGAAAAGCAGTTCAACGTAATGTTCTGCAAACGGGTGACACATGTCGTCATGAGGTCCTTTCGCTAGTGTGGGAGAAGATGATGACAAATCGTGCAGCAAAAAGCCTCAGCGGGGAGATTCTTAGTGTGTCTGAGTGTGTGTGTTGGTTCCTATACTGCATCGACAGTTACCATGTTCAGGCGTTCAAGGCAACAGCGGAGGCAAAAACAAAGACAGATAAAGGAGAACCAGTGATTACCTGTCAGGTATACAAAAATATATAAAAGAATAACCACAAAAGAAACAAACAGTATGCAAAGTGCTGCACAAATCCAGCAAAGTAAACAAATAGGGAGAGACTTATCTTTAAAACTACACTAGTATGTACATCTCTCAAATAAACACTATTCCTCTTAAACAGCTGTTCCCAACTCTTTGGCTTGTAAACCCTTCAAAAACAAAAGCAGTGTGTACACGTGAAGCCAAAGGTCGGCGCTACTTCCATTTGGAAATACTTGTGATCAGCTTCAAAATATCACAATCAAAGTTTTGATTGTTTTTGGCATCTATCGCACGCTGACTTGCATGTGTCTTTGTTTTCCTCAAAGTTCAATACAAACACAGTTCTTTGGCTTTTTTACGAGCCAAAATACATAAACTAGTAGACGAGGGAGTAATCGGTTCAATGCTCTGCTTCTCTGTTGTTATCGTAAACATCATGTGGAGCATCAAAGAGATGAGTGGCGTTTATGGTCGATTGTGTCTCTGATATTCCACAAAATACCGAAGTGGGAGCACACGCGAGTTGTACATAATACATAGAGTAATGTATATAGCAGGAGAGGAAAGCAGATAGCTCTAGTGTTATAACCTGCATGGCTCTGTTTATTTTAAAAAGTGAGGCATTGATGTCTGTTTTCACCACTATAACTTATTTCTTTGGCATCACCTTGCTGGTGATGGCAGGCAACAGCACTATAATCTCTTCCAAATATCGTTTCACAGGTTGTGTTTAAACGTAATGGTTTGTTTGGAACATTATGTATCTGCAGCACACATTTAAGTTGAGAAAGAGACAATCGGGGATAATTCCCACCCCCAGTCAGTGAATAATCATGCTAATTGCAGCTGAATTGGGGATGGGGGGGGATTAAACAAAAGCCATTCCTCCCTTCACCATTTTTTTTTTTTTTTTTTTGTATGGTTGCAGATTGTAGACCGGAAAATCTTACTCATCTGTGCGGGAAGAGGAGTGTTTTCTGTTGTTGTTTTTTTCTGTCAACATTTACTCAACTGCGACTGCTCTTTCCAAACACATCACCTACAGCTTGGTCAACAGGTCTCTCTATGAGCAAAAGATCTGCCACAATAATCACTAGGCAGTTGTTCAGTTGATTAATGGTTGCCATGTGCAACGCGGTAATCACTGTCATTCTGCTTTAGACGAGTAATTATAAAGGCGAGTGGAAGCCAGCTGCATGACCTCTAGGCTTTGTTCGAGCAGCTGGAGCATTCAATATGCTACAATGACCACTTGGCCCAGTTCTGATTGCTGAGATCTCATGACTCTCCGGACCTCGGATTACAGAGTTGTTACTGAATGCTACTTGTTGGTGGTCCCTGAATTGTAGTACTGATAAAAAATAATGTAATGATGCGATTGATTTTCGGTTGTGCATCCTCAGATTTACTCATCTAGGGAAACTTTTGCCACATTTTTTTTTTTTATACGCCCGTTCATTAATCTACTGCTCAGTCTTCATTCAACATTCATGGTCCCCGAAGGATGAATGTCTTTGACTTTAGTGATCCCCAGCTGGTCAAAGTATTCCCTTATGTGAAACTTGGTACACACATTCAC
Source organism: Pampus argenteus (assembly GCA_036937835.1). Classification (NCBI taxonomy): domain Eukaryota; kingdom Metazoa; phylum Chordata; class Actinopteri; order Scombriformes; family Stromateidae; genus Pampus; species Pampus argenteus. Next base: position 16,284,464 of record CM072875.1, read on the forward strand.
ATACCACTCAGGATGAAATGTAATAACTTTAGTATTTCCGTTGGTTTATGACCAAATACCTGCAAATTGAATGAATTTCCCATCAGCTTCAGCTGTACCGTGTGTTTTGTGCTCGTTAGCATGGTGATGGTGAACATTATACCCATTTAACACCAGCATGTCAGCATTGTCAATGGGAACATATTAGCATGCTCACATTAGCATTTAGCTCAAAGCACCAATGTCCCTAAATACATTCCTTACAGAGTTGTATTTAAGGCAACCGGCGTGGGAGGATAGTTGAGAAGCTTTGAGCATTAGTCGATTGCATGCCACTAGCTTCTATCACAGCACATTCAACATAAAGGCACTAAAGATGAAAGAAAAACATAATCATGAGATGCATCGCAACAAAAAGCAGTTTTGAATTGCACACATCATGTCAGTCGCATACAGTATAAATATGCCTCCCATAGCGTAGCATATAAAAAAAAGAAAAAAAAAAAGCAACAAAACCTCCTAGTTGTCATGGAGACCAAAACAAGTCTGACATGGTTTTATATACAGTCCAGTATTTGTTAGTTAAGCGCAGCATTTAGATGTTACTGTCCTCATTTTTTATCTGAAAAGATAAAATGTAAACAGCACAAACATAATTTAAAACAGACTTTTGTCTTGCGCTGACACTTTCAGCAGCCAGAGGACACAACGTCTGAGGGGGAGAAAAATCACAAAGCGGTGGATCAACAAGTTTAGAACTGAGACCGAGAAAATGCCACCTCATTTGAATCTAGAGACACAAATGAGCACGGTGTTCACAAATATGCAAAACACCACTGAGCACAAATCTCTATTGCTTTGGTTTCTATTAGCTATTTGCTCTGGTCAAGGAAGAGATCATAGTCATTCCCACATTGATGAGAAAGTGGTCACGAGAAATGTATGATGATTACAAAGAACTATATATAAGTGCAGGGAAACACAAACCAGTGGGTTTTCTGCGGAAAGCGCGGGAGGGAATTAAGATAGTGAGGTCACGTGCCCTCCAGATTGTGATTAAAAATAATAAAAATAAATAAATAAAAAGCCATAGATCATGTTGATAGAGTCTCACTACAATTTTAGATACTTCAAGATCCTCCATCTTCCTGCTGCAACCAACAGGGCAGGTTAAACATATTTAGCATGCAAAGAGGTCCATACTGCACAGATGACCTACAGAACATATACTTACAGAAACACACATTCTGCAAACTGGGAGACGATCCAACTGAATTATTAATACTGTATGTATAGGAGGATTTGGACCACTATAGTCAGTTTGCTCTGTTCTAGTTTGGGTTCTTTTCACAAACACACACACACACAAAAAAAAAAATCCAAGTGAACGAAAATGCATCATTTACAGTCAATGTTGAATCTGCTCATTGATTAATTGTGTCTGGAAGCAAGAGCATAAACACAGGAAGAAGGTCCTGAAGAAACTCCACTGGCCAAATACAACATACTTTGTTGTTAGGCCAAGTTGGATCGGTTCATTCTCCAGCTGCTAACTGTTGATTTTGCTCATCCACATCTCAGTATGCAAAGTGCCTCGAGGTAGAGGCAGACTTGCCTAGTAGTTTGAATTGAATCATCGTTAGGTCGGATCAAGGTCGGATCATGTTCCCACCGTAAACAAACCGCTCCAGAATTACTTTGGGACCTGACCACTTCCACTGTATTCGGTCACAGCTCAGTGGAAAACAAAATGGATTTCCATGTATCCTGGAGCTTTATTAATCTACTTCATAACTGTATATGTGTGAAAAAGAAAAGAGACTGAAGCGAAATGAAAGAAAGGACACGAGTCTCCGGTGAGTTCTGAGTTGAATCAGAAGCACGAACACACAGAAATGCTCAAAAACACACAGTCTGTTACTAGCTAGTTTACAGTTAATGAACAGTTGGCATTTTGGCTATTTGGTGCAAATAGAAACAAACGGACCAGCGGTGAAATATGTACAAATGAGGCGAGACAAAATTCACAAATGTTCTGTCAGACACATTTTTCTACTTCCCAAATGCCCACTTTTACACTTTAATCCAAGATAAGAGTTGAAAACATCATGGTTTAATTCTTCCAATCTTTGCAAAGCTCCTTTTCAGAGACACAGAAGACTTTATGCAACTGTTTCACATGCCGCATAGTACTCCCTATGATGGAGTTACATGAACCTAATATGTAAAAATATGTGGAATGTCCCTTTAACAAGTCAACCCTGCTCACCCAGTATGTTTACAAGCACGCTTATAATGTGATTAATTAAAGGCAGTACCCAAATGATTGCAACTGCTATACATACAATCAAATTATAACCTTTATTTGTTTATCTGCAGTGATTGGGTCATTTCTTTAATAGTGCTATTACTTGTAATCTTGTAATTTATACTAATTGGGCTGAATGTTAAATGCAGAGAAAGTGGGCAGCACAGGAGAAGCAGACATTATGGGCTGTCACCATAATCCCAGCTTCAGCTCAGACTAAACTCAGAGGTGAATCAGCTTTATTCATGCAGCAGCTTTCAGTCACAGAAAGAGTAACATGTCTAGGCTGCATTTGTGAAAGCTTGAGTCAGTTGAAGTCAAAATGGAAAGTACAACTGAAATCCGATAAGTACGAGCATGCCAACACATCACCCGCAGCTTTAGCCATGCCTTCAGCAAACACAATTTTGGCAATGTTGCATAAACACATGCACACACACGCATGCATGCAAAGTTTTGCCAAAGTAATAGAACTCATTTTCTCTGTTGATGCTACTGACCAAACATCTGTGTCAGCAGGTTCATTTTGCACATACTATCACAAGCAAGGCATCATTTATCATTGTTGCTCATGTGACAGGTGCTAAGTCTACACATTTGATATTAGCCTGCATGTGAAAAAACTTATTCTTATTCTTTTTATTCATTTTTATATTTTTCCACAAGGAATACATCACTGAAGCCATCAGACTGCAAGATAGCAGACAAGATACATTCCTGCACACAACACAAACACAGATGTTTGGTTTGGATCGCTGAAGAAAAGACTTGCCGTGCGACTCAAAGCGAAGCAATGCAAACACACATGAAATGATGAGTTGACTCAGAGCACAGAACAAGCAAATCATTCAAATGGGTTGTGGCTTAGACAGTAAAAGTATGCATGAAGAATGCACAGTGTTCAACAGCAGAAAGCTTATGCTAACTATAAAAGGAATTAGTAATTTGTGTGTGTGTGTGTGTGTGTGTGTGTGTGTGTGTTTTTAAAGAGCATATGCAGTATTAAGTGCACTATATCTCTGAGGCAAATCAGATACTATACAGTAGTGAAAGTGCAGGTTTCAAGAGGTTTAAATGAAATATGAATAAATAACAAAAAATTGGCCAGGACTGTATACAGCAAAAAAAAGTCCAGTTCATCCAAGTGTGGTGCAAATTTTAACCAAATTTCCAGCAACTCAGGCACCTAAAATCCCAGATTCACCTGCAGGTCAACATTACTTTTGTCTCTTATAAAGACATACTTCTTCTCAGATTCTCAGATTTCGATCATGGACCTTCTTCAGGCACACAAAGCAAACAGAGTAAAAGAACACCCGGGTGCATATGTAGACACTAGGTAATTAGCCCCAATGCAAAACATCTGTGTACCACTGAGTCCTGACACAAGATCGTAGTCAGGTGTATTATAGTCTTAAAGCATGCATGGACAACAGAAATTAAGGTCAGGTTATGTATTGCATACATATTTATGAGACAAATTAAATGCAGCGCTTTGACGATAAACAAACAGGTGCCTGTACTTACCAGCAGTAGACGTGTGCTCATTCGCTGTCTTGTTTGAGTATTGAAACAGGATCTTCAACAGGAAAGTTGTTTATGCATCCTTCTCTCCTGTGTATAAGACATGACAATGCAGACAGACATTAAGTCCACACCGAGTAGCTTACTATTAGAGATGACTTTGGTTTAGATCCCTAGATACCAGCTAATTAAAACTAGTGACTGTGCTTTCACCTGTAAATGTATATTTCAGCACCTCCTGGGGGATACAGTAATTGTCTCGTATCTATGTATTCAATTATTATCAGATAATGTATACATTAACCTATGCAGTGGGTCTCTGAGCATTACTTGAGTGTCTCTAATTGTTAACACGGAACAGGTACTGAATTATATACAAACACTGTCCCTGATACATCATAGATATAAACACAAGTCTGAACAGTGGCGAGGCGGTGTAGGTGTCCCAGACTTTATAAACCATCTATCTATGGTTGCCAGTTTACTTTACATGTATTGTCACAGCATACATGTACTTCATTAAATCTTAAACTGGGGCCTAATGAACACATGCCGTGCTCACACTGGGCTGCTTCTATTTCAGTAACAAGACAAGGCACTTGGGAAAATGTGATTTAATCAACATAGGTCACAATATCTCTTTTGCAGTGAGTCAAACTAAGAGCATATGGTTGTAACTAGTGAAAAAAAAGAATATGCAAAACACTCACTTTTGTAGTTATTTTATCCAAGAGCAAATGCTACTAAAAAATAGCATATCTCTCATACTGAAAGTGTAAATAATATGTTTATTAGGTTTTGTGCGTATATCATCAGTGTCCTTCAGATTTTTTAGATATTTCCACGTTCTCACATAGAAATGTATAATTATTCCAACATAGCCTACTAAATATAGACCTATTTGGACTGGGTTGCACCAGCTGTTGGTAAATCCATCACTAAGTGAATGCGTCCTTTCTTAGTACTGCCAGCTCAAACTAGTGATTTACTAAATCAGGTTGCAATAGTAGACATCTGTAACACTTTCCAATAAGAAGCAAACAACTATGTAAAGAGAAAGTCACCGTCAGCATCACAGCGTGTGATGCGTGTGATAGCATAACTTCTAAAAATAACTAATAGGATAAAATAAAATTAACTGCAAATCCTTTCTGAATGGTGTATTCATGCAGTTTATAGTGATAAAGTATCTGTTGTTTTAAATAAATAAATAAATAAATAAATAAATAAATACAATAATAAACAAGAGAAAGATAATTAAATGTGGTCACTGTTTGGAACCAGTATGTATGGGACTGAGAGGAAGCGTTAACAATGGACCTGTTACATTTAGTAGTAAATCACTGCATTTTGAATGAATCTTTGCTGTAAATTTTAATTGGCTGCAATGGACTCAGCACTCACCAAACATAATAACCTCAGCAGGTCTGTGATGTAAAAGTCGAAAGCATGGCTATGCAGCACACTGTGGCAGTCTGTGGCAACATTTCTACCTCAGCCCTTCAATCATAACTCCTTATCATCAGATTGCCATGGCAACTTGGAGCAGTGTGTGTGTGTGTGTGTGTGTGTGTGTGTGTACTTTGAGGGACATAAAAAAAAAAAAAAAAAAAAAAAAAAAAAGGCCAGAAATATCTAAGGTGGCTGGCCCTCATCATTGCAGTGACACATATGTTAGATGACACAGAGTAACTGAAGAAATTAAAAAAAAGCACTCACCTGTCAAATTGGGACAGGTTGGCTGTGACATCCAGGGAAGGATCAATTAATGTAGACATGGTGGGAATGAAAAGAAGAGAAGAATCACGTACAAGTCAGAGAAACAAAACCAGACAGACACATGATGAGCAGCTAAAGAGAGTAAAAAAAATCAGATAGAGAACAGTCTGAAAGGTGGTTTCAGCTCTGTGAGGAGTTGGTCGGTAAATTGACGCGTGTGTCATGTTCTCAGTCCACAACACGGAGAACTGCTTTTTTCAGCCCTCTATCCTCGTTTCAGTATATTCTGTAAGTTGATTTAAAGAATGATGAAAGGAAGGGCGTTACAAAATGGGGTCAAAAATAAAAAGTTATCTGAAATCTAAAAAATTTGTCTAATTCAAACCTTGCGACATATGAGTGGTCGAGTTTTGATGTGGAGCCACAGCCAGTTCTGTCCCAACCATCTGCTCTGCTCTTAAAGATGTGCTGCTGTCAGCACATTGTGCCCCTGACTGCCCTCCTGTCCCCCTCTGACACACACACACACACTCTCCTTTCCTCTGCACTCTTACCTCCTGCCTTCCTCTCCTCTTGTTGTCACTCCAGCTGGTGGTTTTGGTAAAGGCTGTCAGATGCTGAGTTCCCTGGTGCGGAGGCGAGGAGTGAGGAGAAGTGGACGAATGGATGAATAAAAGATCACTTTTTTTTGTCCTTTTGTGCTGCTAGTTTGGACTATTTCATGAATTCTGGGTCTAACTTAAACACATGTTCTATGTAGAACATGTATTTGAATTCCCTGCTTTAAAACTCTAATACATTATCACTGGTGATCACACAATTTGCGCACGGGAGCTCAATTTGTAAACCTACACTGTGTAAACATCACATCGTCCCCACCTGTACTCCCTTCAGAATAAAAGCGAAAGTAATTGTGTGCTTTTCCCCGCCCTGAGGTCCACACCGTTTCATCCCTATGGTTCAATGTGGAGCTCGCTGTTGTAATTAGCGGGGTTAATATCCTGGACAGCATCTCTAAATTAAATCTGTAACTCCATGACGATGCGGCTGAGTGATGCACCTGTTCACAGTAATTACAGATGCAGCCTGGGAGTGTGCTTGTAATGAGTTGCGATAGTCAAGGTTGAATCACTTTAAAGGAACATCCCACCACTTTGCTGGTAATGGTTTTTTTTTAGTTTCCTGTCTACATGGAAAATGAAGTCACCTACTGGGAAATGAAGCCTGCAGCTAACAATGGTTTCTCCTAATTTTTATGAAAAACTAGACTAACCATCAATCATCGATAGTATTGTTTGAGGTTGGAAATATTATGATCCAAAATTCACAGCTAAAGTCATATTTTTTCAAATTGTTTCAATTCAATTTGTTTGATGATTTAACCAATCGACTTATTTATTTATATTTGAGCTGAAGCTGAGCTCAAAAAAAAAAAAAAAGAGGACATATCCACATGAACAGAGGACGGTCAAGTAGTGTATCATTTTCTAATAAGGCATCTCTTATATTCTATAACTAATGGTTTAATTAAGGATTTAAAAATGCCTCGTAGAACAGTTATAAGCCGTCAATTACAACAAATATGGGGATGCCAGGTTGTGAAAAATCCCTTTGCCTGGTGTTCATCCTTCGTGATTTGATAAAGCAGTTTTAATTAAAGTTTTTTTTGTAATTCCTTAATAAAGACTTCATTGGTTAATAGTCATTAATAAAAAAGCCCTTTTTTGATAAGGTACAGTAGTGGCCTTATATGCTCTAAATTAAAGCAGCATTTCCCAAACCAAAAAAATCCATTTAGCCTTTGCCTTTCAGCTTATTCCGGTGTGGTCTCAACTCTGACAGGTGGGAGTTTAAAGCTCTTTACAGCCCAGAATGACTGTCTCCAAGACCTGGTTGGCCACGATGAAAACTTTCCCCTCTTGATGCTTCTTTTATGTTCTTAAGGTTGGTTGAATTTTACCAACAAGTAGTGTTGGACACTGAATTACAAAAAAAAACAAAAAAACATCAGAGGCATGCTGTATAGGGATTTAAATTGGATTGGATTTGATAAAAAGTATAAAACTAGTATAATAATAGTGATTCTGCCACACAGTTTATGTGTTATTGTATATGGTATATAATTGCCTTAACACTAACGAATAAAACATATTTCATTTGATAAGAGAAAGTTGAAGAAATGTTACAAAAACACAATATATCCATCAAATAAACGCTCACTTGAAATTCTGCAGTGTTTTTGTTATAATTTGTGAGCTCTTTTCAGGAAAATTTAAATGTATTCTTGTAACATTGCAGTCCTATTGATGCCATGAAGTGGGTGTCAATTTAAATTTAGATGTCACTCTCTTTGTTTTGACAGTCTCCCACTATTTAAATAATTGCCATTACACCATAAAGCCTTTCTGTTGCCCTGAAGTCCTCTCCAATGTATCCCACACTCTCAGATCTCCTCTGCCAATTTTCTCTAACCCTTTGAGGCTGCTCTCTGTGTAAGTATGTGCTTAGGCAAGATGGCCTTCTGCACTAATTGAAGTCAATATCACAAGCTGCAGGGGCGCGTGAACAAATTGTGTCTCCATGGAAACACATGCCGGCAAGTGTGTTCATTGAGGAGCCTGCAGCGCTTACATAGGAATTGCTGTATACATCCATCTGAAGCTGCTCACTGAGAAGAGGAGAGACACAGAGGGAGACTTATTGTCTCAGCCAAGTCGTGTTATACCTCATTGTACTGTACGTGGTGGAGGACATCAAGGCATCACTATCCCCTTTCTGGTTTCACGTGGGATAGATCCATGATCCACGCCAAAGGAGGCAAGTCTGCTACTGTAGATAGAAAGATAAAACTGACAGAGTGGCAAATTTTATTAGTGTCGGTATCTGCAAGTCAAAAGGACTACATAGATGTACAGGAATGTTAGTATATAAAGTTCCTTCTTCTTCTTCTTTGATTTGGATGTTTGATCTTCACTGTGCAGATTTTAATCCTTTAATTTGATCCTAGAAAGCTGAAGATTTCTCTGAGCTTTACGTGTGTATGTACACCCATGATTTGTGACATCGCAACAAGTTTTGAGCCGACCGTGGTTCAATATACAACTCACACAAATGTAATGTGCACACTTGAAACCTCGAGCACCCAAACTCTGAGGACAGACTTTAGCAGACATCCTGTGTCCAGCGGTTTAAGCTTTGAAATGAAACATATTTGTATAGTCATAGATTCTGGATTTTGTAATGACGTATCAGACACACATTACTGTTGAAAGCATGATGTGAGGGATCTGCAAAAGGCACAGTCTGTCCAATATTTAAAGGAATTGACTACATATACATATATATATATATATATATATATATATATATATATATATATTTAGGTACTTTTGCATTTATTCAACAGGGACAGTAGAGAGAGATGAGTGGAAATGAGACCAAATACATTTGCTCTGCTTGTGAAAATGAACTTGAAAGTGTTAAACACGGTATCAATGCCTGCAGCAGGTAAAACACACAACTGTCTGTTAAACAATGTACAGGGAGCAGACAAAACAATGGGGCGACCAGTCAAATTTGAACCCGCCGCCCAGATATCTTTCCACTTTCCCCACGCTCACCTTGACAGACACTAAAGGTTGAACTTTCAAAAATAGTTATCACTTTGTGCCACTTGAGGCCGCCAAGTGTAAAGTCATCTCAGATATTTAATGTTATACTGAAAAAAAGAAATCTGGAGAAATGCTGCCAACACAGAGATGAGTTGATGAGAGTGATGCCATTACAGATTATGAATACAAATGTTTTTCAGCTATTCCACTGCCTGTTTTCCAGTCACTCTGGTCCAACACAAGCCTCTGCATTGCACTTCATCCAAAATAAAACACAACGTTTTCAGCCACCGTGTGTGTGTGTGTAAGTTTGTGCCTGTGTGGTAGTTTTGTATGAGAATTCATGATCACCCCCCTCTCCCCTCCCGCTCAAGCTTTAGACATCATCTTGTCTTATGTTACTTTAAAAATAACATCTCTGATCTTTTGAGATGTTGTGGGCAGAGGTTGCTCTAACAGAGTTGCCATGGAAACAGTGGCCATCAGGCTACCATTTCACCGTCTACCTCTAGATAGAAGAAAGGATGTAATGAACAACTATGCCCCTTCTGTCCCTCCCCCTCTCCCTCCCTCGGCGCTTTCCTTTTTTATACGTTAGTGGGGGATTTGTGGGTGGATCAATGCTTGATTGGAAAAAAGAAATAAATATGGCTCAGCTATATATGTATAAGCCAGGCACTCATATAGAACACATGCATTTATACAGTATTGGCTTTTTCTGTCTCACTCCTGCTTCTCTTCATGAATCTGTTTCACTTAACGATCACCCTACTGGATCTATATCCACGGCCTTGTGTGCACATTCATCATAACGACTCAGACGAGACCGAGGCTGAGGCTGAGATGCTGCAGGGTCGTAACTAGAGGAACAAAACTCAAGACACGATGGATCCAAAAGGGAATAAAAACATCACTATTTCATACTGATACCTGTGGCTAAGAAAGACAGATTCAGATGTGGTGAAAGCAAATACTACTGCTTTGAATTAACAAAAAAAAAAAAAAAAAAAAAACCTGCAGTAATGATGCTTCCATTGGCAACCACTGCGGGATAAATGCAGAGTGATGAGATCACTATCAGTGTGTATCAGTGTGCCGGGTCCATTATTTTCTGACTCATATCCCTCATCACTGGTAAGTAATCAAATGCATTTACTCAATAGATACAATTTTCAGTTACTTGTACTTCAACATTTCCATTTTATAATATTTTATAGCTCTATTTAACATAACATATTGAATTCATAATTAGTATTCGATATGTTATTTCCACAAAATTTAAACATTTTTAATAAAAGTTTAAATCCTAGCAATTACATCTACTCTTTCTCCCTCATTACAAATTCCACAATCTGTAAATATACAAAATATATTTCATTTCAACAGTTTAATTGCTGGACACAAGAGGTCTCCTACTTCACTTCAGTGTATGTGCACCAGGGACTTCAAGTTTCCACATCACACTTGTGTTAGTTGAATATAATCAGACGTGCACACAGTCAGGCATGCATAAACAACAACACAACTAAGGCCAGACAGCTCCAATCAACAAAGAATTAATAAATTAAAAAAAAAAGAGAGTGAGAACAAATATCAGATAATAAAGGTTCAAAATCTTGAAGGGGGAATTAAAGAGTCTAGTCTGAGGGCAGTTTGTAGTTTGTACCCTTTAAAAGGTGTCCTGGAGTAGTAGGGATATCTATTAGGTTAATGCACTGTAGTAGGATGTAAATGTAAGGAGATATGTAAGATAGATAAGCTTGACATGAGACAATTATTCCTTCTTGTCTTACTTGTGTAAAGCATATTTTAACACTGTTTTGAAGCTTGCTATATAAATAAAGTTATTATTTTCAATGTCCATGTTTGTTTTATGCATAAGCTTATGTTTTATATAAATCATGAGGCATAAAAGAAGAAAATAGAGGCAGAAAAACAAAACAAAATAAAAAAATGAACAGGAGTCCAGTGGAGGAAACAAGAGCTGCTGCTGTGTGAGTAAAGTCACTGACAGACCTGCCGCTTGTGATGGAGGGTCCCAGTGCAGCAGGAGTTGAAACTGTCAGGATGAAACTATGTTTGACAGGAGCAAACTGTCTGAGAGGGGACAACACAACCTGTCAGGACTGCTACAGGGGGCTGCTAATCCTGAAGAGAGAAACTGGTGAGAGATGTGAGACACACACACACACACACACACACATATATATATATATATACACACACTGTGAGCAGACAGATGGAGGTACACTAACAAATATACAGAGTGCCTGAGAGGGTAAACTCTGCACACACACACACACACACTCACACACGCACACAGACATGCATACACTGCAGGGACAGAGGGGTGAGTTAATCTCAGTGCTGCGCCCTCTGCACACAGACAGGCTGCCAACTCACACTGACCCATCTTTATTCAGTTATGATAATGCAGTGTCACGCAGGTACAGATTATGTTAAGGTGTCTGAGGGGAAAGCCTAAAGAATGGACGAGAGCTCTTAAACTGGGAGTGTTACTGTAGAGAGTGGGCTGCTGAGACTACATCTGCTCAGATTTGGAGATACTTTAAGTTTACAGTACAGTACTAGAAATTAAGATGTTTTGTCATCCTCTGCTTATAATAAGGGTAGGCTTTACCAAACAGGGACAATCTAGTTGTTAGTATCATTCATAGTTGAACTTAAAATGAACAATCATGACACCTATCACAGGATAGGTTAGTTTTAAAAGTTAAAAAACCAAAAAGCACTTTGCACTTGCAATTCTCTGTGGAAATACGATGTGAAATGTCTTAAATCCTTTGTTTGAACAGCGGGAGACTTTGACAAGCTGCGAGACACAGATAATAAAGTATTTCCCTTTTCTTTATTGGAAAAAGGAAGTAGAGAGCTGTATCGCAAGCTTTCAGAAGTACAGAACTGGGAAAGCATTTTCTTCATTTTATGATCAGTGTGTTTGTGTACATGTGAAGGATTTTTTCCACATATGAAGAGCATCATGCGATTGTGAAATAATAATATTGCTGAAGTAGAGAGTGCTGAGTCTGTTATATAATGTAGTATAAATGTCTGTATATAAATATATGTGTGTGTGTGTGTGTGTCAAGGCATTTATATTTGCATAATTACGTGTGTGAACGTCCCCATCTGTGAATGAAGAACGTGTGTGTGTGTGTGTGCTGAATGCTAATGCACACACACACACAACACAACCATCCCCAACACACAAAAATGAATATATGTGCATGCACAGGGACAGCTTCTGTGAAGGTGGTAGGGAGAAAGAAAAGCAAGAAGAGGGGAGTCATCGAGGAAGAGGAGGGATGTGACATGATTTACAATGAGATCATTAACCTTGAGAAAGAGACTGGCCTCTGTGACATAAACACTATCTCTCAGACAGACACCTTGCAAGAACAAAACCTTGTGTGCACACACACACACAATATACTCGTGAATGCTCAGAAACAGAAAAACACATGCAAGCAGACATACATACATGCATAAATATATGCAAAACACACAAACTCACAACATGTGTCTGTGTCTCAAATTCATACTACATTTCTAAATATAAGCAGTCATTATGCACAACACAATAGACACTTCTGATTTCTGATTGTGTTGTCGATAGACATATTTCTCTCAGAATGCAATGCACAAAGGAAAATAGAGGCGCTATCACAAAGCTGCACAAAACTTTTCTGCATTAAATGCATTTCATGTCACACGAAGTGATTACATACGGAAAAAAAAGTAGTCGCAATTCAATCGCAAGCAGTTATCACACAATCCTCCATTTATTTGTCCAGAAATCCATTCTAATATAAATATTTAGTATGTAAATAATACAATAAAACATTGTCAACAATCATTTACAGGTGAAGTCAAAGAGTTAAAATGTCCCTCCGGCAAATCCAGCTGTAAACGTCTACAATCGCCCTCACTAGAGAAGTGATGCAAAGGAAAAGAAAAAAACATTTTTATTTTAATTTTTTGTTATCTGGCACAGAGGCTCATGTGCGAGAGACAAAAGCCTCTTGAAAAGTGTGTCGTAGAACAGTCATGTTGCAATGCCTTTAAACTGAAATTTACCATTTGCATTACAATACAATAATAAAAATGTGTTTCCCAATATATTTGGCAATATATCACTCTTATTTGGATATGTATCAAAAAGTATCATTTGTTCATGTCCCTAATGTATTTCTGTATGTCAGTAATGTTCAAAATATAAAGTTAAATCTTTGAAATGTAGGAAGACATTTTGTAAGTTTTCTGTTGAACAGAAAAGTTTCAAAATATTAAGTCAGTACAAGTAAATAATGTGCGTCATGTGAGTATGAAGACAATCAGGGGATTACTGAAAAAGGTAAATTTAAACATTAAACCCTTCAAATAAACAACTTCAAGTACAAAAGTGAATTTTTTTTAAACTTATCTTATCTTTAGGTTTATATTTTTTCTGTTTGACACACTTCAGGCTGTATATAACATACACAGCAATAATAAACAGCATGAAAAAAAAAATCTTTCCATCAAGAACACTCTATAAATAAAATTATGTGTTGTTTTTCTAAAACAAACATTGTTTCTTCATCTAAAGGCTTTACATATGTCATGAGAAAAGATGTCAGTAACAAATCACCCCACTTCAAGTTAAACTCAAAGTGATAACTAAATATTTAAAGCACTGACACTTATATTTTGATATGTGCGACCCCCTTTTACCCTTCAAGAATAAAGTTGGGCATGTATAGAAATCGTAGCGGTACGGCCAACAATAGCCACAGTCTTCTCTTTCTGCAACTGCAATCATCAGAAACTCTGCACTTTAATTAAAGCTAAAGAGACAAATAAAACCGCATAATGTGGTGGTACTGTAGCTTTTTAGCAGAAGTCCTGCTTCTTCCAGTTATGCTTCATTATGATAGCATCACAACAAACTCATTTCTCATCATTTCTGACCGCTGAAAAGGCAACAATCTTAAAGATATGAATAATGAGAAAACAGTTTCTCCACCAATAAAGGCTTATTCTACAACATTATGACATCCACACACCAATAAGACATTTTTTAAACAGTTTGTTAATCATTGCTGTAAGTAAGTAAAACAGTTAAGTAGTTAAGGTCAAAGTTAAATTAGGGTTATACATTTCTACTTTCAGTTTAGGCAATAAAAAAACAACAAAATCTAGGTGTGGTTTGGGATTTCATCCTAGGTTGTCAATGCAAACAGCAACAAACTCCACAAAATGCGCTCATATGATTTTTTGCTGTACCTTGATTTGAGGTATTTAAACTTGCTGACATTCCTGTCCGGTCATAAACAGTTTATCTAATGGTTTTCCCAAAACATATACTATATATTAATATATATCAACATCATGAAATAAAATTGCATTAACTATAACAGAGGATTTTAACCAGATCACCCATTCCAAGAGGGAAATGCATTTTAGTCACTATGCAGAGAGCATGTATTTCCATTTTAACAACTGTAGTTTTATTTCATCAAACTAATAGAATAGAGAATAAGAATAGGAACAAATTTTGATTCATCAAACAATCCCACTGCAATATAAAACACAAATGCAGTTTCCATTCGGCAGTGATGTAGTAGTAAAAAATTGCCTACAGGGTTTAACATCTGTATGTGCAGCAAAGCATGTATCTGCACATGCACAAGTTCCTCACGTTCAAATACGTAACAAACCTCCAGTCACCTCCAGTGTAGTTCGATATGCTTCATGCTACATTTAAACTGCTAGCTTTTACAAAAAGGTAGTGCATACTCACATTCAGTAGAGTAACATTGTTTTACTTCATTTTTTTCAGTCTTTATTCAGCCTTGACATGATCAGAACACGTCATGAGCAGAAGCTAGCTGTGAGAGACGTCAGTAGATTCTGACACAATCGTGTGCATGCGATTGAACCTTGAATGATGAGTCAAGAGTCAGTTTTTACACCTGCTTTGGCATGCTTCCTCTCACACTCATAGCAGGTCGGTCCCGTCGTAGACCACTGGCTTGTCTAGACTCAGATGATAGAGCACTTTCTTTGAGATGAACCTGATTAGCAGGAAAAGACAGAGGAACATTTGCTATTGCTCCTTTCAGTTTTAGTTTTGATGTCTATACAATAATAGCAGCTGAGAAGGTTTTTTTTTCTTTTCTTTTTTTAAGATAAAAACACTAACCCCTCACATTACACGACAGGTTATTAAAGCACACAATGACTGACCTGGAGAAGGAGTTGTCAAAGATGAGTGTGTATTCTCCTGGGTTTCTGACTTTCATTTCCCCCTGGATTGTCTCCTTGTGGGAGTTACAGCGGGTCAGTGGGATCAAGACCTGGGGAGAGCAAAGGACAGAAGTCTTGTCTGTATACATTAGGCACAGATCTGAAGGGGTGGGAGGTATTGTGTGTACATGTTCTCATCATGCATATGCCAGTGTCTCACCTTAGCCTGTTCCAGTGGAGTCTCTGTACTCTCCCTGTAGACCACACTGAAGGAGATGCTCTTAGGTTCAGAGTTAAATGTCCAGGTGACGGTGGAGCCAGCACTGCTCATGGTAATGGGGATGGTGCTGTAACAGCTGGACTTGATGAAAAGCTCTCGAGAGCTGTCTCCAAACCCGGAAATGTCATCCACCGTAAATTGGACAGAGGCCCTACAGTACAGAACATAAACCAGACTGTAGGCTGGAACTAATAATTACTGGTATTATCAATTAATCTGATTATTTTCTTGATTAACTGATGAATCATTTGGTGTGTAAAAATGTCAGAAAATAGTGAAATACGCAAATTGTTTAGGCAATAAGTTAATTATTATATAAATCTAAGAAAAAACAGCAAATGTTCACATATGACCATGTGGAAGTGTGTTTTTTGGCAGTTTTGGAATCAAAATGAATCAATTATAAGTTCTTCACACTAAAGTTTTATGTAAGGATAAAGTCACAACTTTCTATGCAGTTTCATTTTCCAACATTTAGTTAATGAATTTATTAGATTAACTGGCAACTATTTTTGTTTAAAGTAATTTTTCAAGCAGAAATGTCAAACATCTGATGTATTCAGCCAATGCAATTCTCCAATGTGACTTTTCTGCTTTTCTTTTTTATATTCTAATAAAGATGTCTCCTTGGGCTTTGACAAATTGCAATGGACTTTTTTTGACATTTTATAAACTAAACAATGAATCAAGAAAATTCATAATGAAAATAAGTTGCAGCTTCATTTCTAAACAAACAGGCACTATAAGAAGGAAGAAAGTCAAGTCTGGTTGAAGGAACCATGTATTTATAAATTCACAGTACGGTATATTTTGTTTTGGGCCAGGATTCAGCGCTCTGCTCATTGGCTCTTCACTAAAACAGATGCATGGTGACAAGGGGCCTTAAAACTTTATCTATACTGAATATATTATATGTTAAAAAAATATACAGTCAGGTCCAAAAGTCTGAGAGGACTAATCCATTGTTTCAAATGGACTAGTAGACAAACCTGTTCAATTTATGTACAAAGAAACATTTAGAGAAGCTCTCTAGACCACATGTGGATTAGTTTCATGTTTCACTTCCCATTTTGGTATGACGCTAGTTTACCAGAAAATACATGTGAAACTTCCTCTGAAGACACAAACAAAAACATGTAAACACAAACACCTACACTCCAAAACACAGTGTAACTTTCACTGCATTTGAAACTCACGTGAGTTCACCAGACTTCAGCAGGCAGATCTCTGCATCCTGCACCGTGGCACTGAGGTCCTCAGTGTCTTCTGATTGAATGTCTCCTGCACTGGCACTGCTTTTTCTGGAGAGAACAACAGAAAATGTCTTATAAAAAAAAAGAGAAAAGAGGAAATCAAACTTTTTCATGGTTAACACCAATTTTCTGATGATCAGTATCTAATCAGATTACATCCACCGTAATTGGTACTTCAAGTCTGAGTGGGACTTTTTAATACAACCCATATGTAGAATAGTGAAAAAGCTTAAACATATATTCAAACTTACATTTACAATGCTGCAATTTTTATTCATTTTTAAATATCATCCTTAATGAATTTCGTTCCAGTGCTGAAACATATTCAGTTTTGGAAATCAGACACTGTGACAACCAGCAGAATTAAACTGAAATGACCAAAACAGATTGTGTTGGAGGTGCCATTGTTGTAAAGGGGGCATGTATAAATATTAAATCTGTTTCTGTGGTTGTATTAATCTGTCATGTTGACATGATGTGTCTGTAATCGATACTCTTAATTCCCTGAATGCATGAGAGATACTTACAGTTGTGCTGCCCCCTGCTGTACATGTCCAGGAGAGCAGGCGGTGGAAAAAGAGAGGGAGTCACAGTCAACGACCCCACTCACTTCCTCCTCTGTGATGATGTCAAAAACACCATCCTCAACCTTATCACCTTCATCTGCCCCTAGAAAACACACATCACCTACTTGCTTATTGTTGCATTTTCCATTCTAATCTTACTGTACTGTAAATACAATTACATACACACCACATTGTGTTCTAATATTATCTGACAGATTATAGTCCTTGGTGTGTGTGTGTGCGTGTGTGTGTGTGCGTGCTGTCACCTGAAATACCAGTCGCAGCTCTCCCAGCCTGCAGCAGACGGCTGAAAGGTGTGCCTGGTGTGCTGGTAATCACATCCTCCTGTGGGTGGCGCTCAGCTACGACACTGTGCTGGTTGTAACAGTCCTTGCAGCAGCGCTCTCGGTTGCCCTGCTGGGTGCTCACTGTGTTGCTGCAGCAGTAGTAGCAGAAGGGACGCCCACACAGTCTGGGAATAGACATAATATAATTGAGGTAAAAATGGCTCATTATTTTGAAATGTAGATAATTATAGTGTCGAGAGGAATAATTAATAGGCAAGGAAAACGTGAGCATGAGTTTTTCATCTTTAAAGAGAGAATATGCATAAAAGAAACACATACAACCCAGAATTTACTCAAGAATTCATCAATCATTTTTTGTTGTTGTTTTGATTGAAATGTATGAGGTCACCCAGATAATCAGTTAAAAAAAGTAATTGTTAATTTTCAGGCATGCAGTTCGTGCTCTAACAAAAATGCATTTTACTG
The DNA here is from genome assembly GCA_036937835.1 of Pampus argenteus. Lineage (NCBI taxonomy): Eukaryota > Metazoa > Chordata > Actinopteri > Scombriformes > Stromateidae > Pampus > Pampus argenteus. The sequence goes on from CM072875.1 coordinate 16,302,726, forward strand.
TAAGCACGGAAGAGGCTGATTATGTAAGTTAAAAGTAAAAGTTTGAAATAAATCCTAGAAGCAACACACTTCTTGTTGCCTTCAGGCAGAAGCTAAACCTTTAAGAACAAATATCTTCAAAGTCATGGAGCGAGCAAAACAAATAGTTTACTGCTTTTCTAAAAAAAGAGTAACAAACTGTCACCATGTCACTCATTGTGCAAATCTTAACACGCAAATTTACATGAACCATGAGTTTTATGTACTGTAGGTACCACAGTATCTGAACATAGAGCTGCACAGTGTTTTGATGGATATAATTCAGCTGACCACACTACTGTGTTACACTTAAGTCGAAATGAGAAGTGCAACATGAACAAAATGTCACAGGACTTCAGTTCCCTTTGACGTGCGATGCACCAGTTGATGAATTTATTTAAGTCTGACACATGAGTGTTTTTCTAGGTTTTTCTATTATTGAAAACAAAAATCCATGCTGACCTGCAGTTATACTTGCGGATCCACCAGCTAAACTGACTGTGACAGCTCAGACAGTAGTTGACGTCCCTCTCAGTCTCCTCATCCCGAAGTTTCTGCTCAAACTCCAGAGCATCCGTCTTCTGCCACAGTGCATCCTTCTCCCTGCAGAGAAAAACATCAGAAAAACATATTTGTAGATGCAATAAAATCGACAAAGACACAGTATACTACAAATGGATCTGGGTGGTTTGAAAGCAATAACTTAAAAGCTCAACACATTTAGGCATCATGTCTCCACCTGGCTTTGTTCATACTTCAATCAACCAAAATAAAAAAAGCAACATGGTGTGCAAAGTAAATCTGATGAAGGAAGGATGTTTATACCTGATGAGCTCTACAAGCCTTTCCTCCAAATTTATTTTGGTGCGGTAGAGATCATCAAGTTCAGCAGCCGTCTTAAAATCAAAGTTCTGCTTGTCCTGTGCGACTCTCCGTAGATTTTCAGTTAACTCCTGACAGGCCTGCTGAGCTGCTACTAGGTTCTCCTCAGATCTGCACACATACACAAGTTGATTCACAATATGTTAAAAAAAAATGCAGAGCATCTCAGATTTCCTCCCAACAGTTATTATTTGTAGGCTGCAAGAACACGTACAAGTCCCCGAAGCGTAATAAAGAAAAAGAAAATCCTAATTTAAAACACACAAGATTAGAAACGTTTTCTTAACAGCTTTAATTTGGTCCAGAATGTGTGATTATGAATACGGTATCTCACCTTGATAAATTCCCTTTCAGATGGATTATCTCGTTTTCTTTCTGCTGGATGAGATTTTCAGACTGCGCCATCTGGATGTTTTTCTCCTCAATCTGTTGGCAATATCTCCGATTCTCAGCCTGCAATCAGTACAGCAAAGCGAGACATTATTTCTGCTTCTACGTGAGCTATGCTCATGACCATAACATTATCACTTCTTTACATGCCAAAATATACAATGTAACTGCAATTTGTATTTTCATTTATCAATCCCAGACACACAAACACACAGAGAGCTGCATGTATTGTATATACACAGAAACAAAGTGTTGTCTGCAGCCATATCTAACAGTTATATTTTCAGTTCCTCGCCTGAAACCACTTTGGATGTATTGTTGCTACACCACATCTTCAACCGCAATTTAAAAGCTACCTCAGAGGGTTTGAGTGATTCGATTAGGGCTAGGCCATCTGGAAATAATAGTATACCCAACTCTTTTAGGTAGGAGGCTATGCTCTCACCTCTAGCTGTTTGAGTTTGTTCTCCAGGTCGACCACCTTCTTCTGTTCAGTTGCCAGCTGTAATCTCACTTCCTGTAACTCTTGATTCACACACTGAATGAGAAAATATACATAATACATACAGTTGAAATTTAGATGTTACAATAGTTTCTGACATAAAACAATTTAGCAGTACATTTACATACCCTAAAGTAACCAGGTTACGAAGGTAATCAGAGAATGCATTTACATGCACTGTAGTAACCAGTTCATTAGAAATCCACAAAGGTGTGTGAACAGTGAAATGTGTTTAGATTTAGATTTATAGAGGTTACTTTGTGTTAGTATCAGTTTTAGAAGTATATTAAATACCAGAATGCATTGCTACATGCTACGTGTTTGTGTATGTGGTAGAGAAATTGTCGCTCTCCGGGATAAATCTAGCTGGGGGGGGGGGGGGGGGGGGGGCAGGCTTCTCTAATCCTCTACCCCAGTTACAGAAACCACATTTCTCGTTTACGTGGCTTTTAAGAAATCAGCTCTCAAGAAAAAGCTGACTGTAACCCGGTCACTTGAGTGCATGTAAACACAGCATATTGCATGTTCTTTAGCTGATCTGTTTGTGGCTGACCTCGAGTTGGCTGCTATGGCTCATGGCTTGGCTGCTGAGTTGGAATCGGAGTGCATGAATCTCCTCCTGGCTCATCTCCTGCACAGCTTCAGTCTCTTGTTGGGCCTTGCTCAGCTCTTTTCGCAGCTCCTGCTTGGTTGTCAATAAACCTTCCTCCTTTTGGAGCTTACCGAGGAGTTGCTCTTTCTCCTGATGTAGCTGCACCATGCAGGTATTCAATCTCTCTGCCTCCACAGCTGCCTCCTCCTCCAACTCTTGCAGTTTTGTTGACAGGCCCTCCCAGCGCAGACGAGCTTCTTCATTCTCAGCGGTTAGCATACACACATGGACACCGAGTTCGGCTGTTTCTGTGTTGGCTCTATGCAGCGCTTCTCTGGATTCACTGTTCTCTAGACACAAGGCTTCGTAACGCAGCTTAAACCTATTTAGCTCCTCTCTGGAGGCTGTCACCTCTGCAGCCAGACCTGCCCGAGCCTGAGCCTCCCCATCTCGCTCACGAATAAGAGCCTCCTCCCGCTCACGGGAACGTAGAATCTCGTCAACATGCCGGCGGTTTAGCTCTTCTACCTGGGCCTTAAGTTGTTCTGCTAAGGCACGGAGGTCCTCTCTTGAGGCCTCTGTTATCTCCTGGAGGGCCTGAACTTTCATCCTCTCCTCAGTCGCTGCCAACAGCTGAGCCCGGAGCTCCACCACCTCGTCCCTGAGTCTGTGCAACTCCCGCAGGTTGAGTTCCAGTTGAGCCTCAGCTATCACCAGTCTGAAAGGGGCCTCTTTGGTTTCCATTGCGGATGTCTGATGCTCATTGTGAAACTTCTGCATCTTCTCATTGCTCTCTGCAGCTCCTTTTTCATCATGCATCTCCCTGGACCTGCTCTCCAGCTCCTCTGCTCTCACCTGCAGAAGATCACATTTAACAGTCTGGTCTTGGAGCTTAGACTCAGTTTCCTGGAGTTTTGCAAGCAAGTCTGCTTGGCTTCTTTGGGACGCTGATAGGTTTTTGTCCAACTTTGAAGCTTTGGCAGTAAGCAAATCAAGTTCCTCTTGAGTTTTGGCTAGCTGTTTTTTCAGTGAGGACTGAACCTCAAGAAGCTTCTCATTTTCATGCTCAATCTTCTTCAACTGACCATCTGATACTTCCATCTGGATGAGAGTCTTCTGCACAATCTCCTCCAAATGCATGTTTTCATCTAAAAGCTTCTTCTCTCTGTCTTCCACACACAGCTTTGCAGTTTCTAGCCTCCCCTTTAAGTGCTTCTCAGAAGCCCTCAAGGAAGACAGCTGGTCTAACAAGGCTGCCCTGCTCCCAGCTAGCTCTGTAATGTTCTCCTCACTCTTCTTAACTGTTTGGAGTAGCTGAGTATTTATTTCCATGAGACTGCGGCATTGGGTTTTGTAGTCCTCAAGGTTCTCCGCTTGACCACAGGAATTGACTTCATTGTCAGAAAGCCTTGAGATCAGACTTTCCTTCTCAACATTTAGCTTTTCCAACTGTTCCTCTAAATGCTTGATTTTCTCTGAACTAAAGGAGAGCTCTTTCTCTCTGTTTTTGAGAGTTTTTCTTAAATCTAAGAGCTGGATCTCCAGTTCTTTATTCTGGCTGCTACCCGTGCTACATCTCTGCTCTATCTCCTGCCTCTCTTCCTGCAGTATTTTTCTCAGCTCCTCTGCTTGCCGTTCTCTGCACTCCAGTGAGGCCTGCAAATCCTGAAGCTGGGCTCTCAAATTTCCTGTCTCCTTCTCTTTCAACGTCAGTGCTCCCTGAATTCGACCAACTGCACCTTGGAGCTCCTCCAACTGTTTAAAGGCCTTCTCCTGCTCATCACGGGCCGCTGCTTTTACTTCAGCCAGGTTCTCCTCACAATTTCTCAGCTCTTGTTCCCTGAGCTTTAGTTGTTGTGACAGACGCTCAGATTGCCTAGTCCTGTCCTCAGCCTCTCGCTTCGCTGCCAACCTCTCCTCCTCTGCAGTCTTGAGTTTATCTAGGAGTTCCTGGATTTTCCAGGCTGAGTCACAGTAACTAGCCGTTTGCTGGCCCTTTTCTTTAAGAGATTCATCCAACTTAGACAAAAGCTCCATATTTTTGTTTTCAGCAGCTGTGAGTCTGTCTTTAAGTTCACTGTTTATTGCTTCCCTACACGTTTGATGATGGTTTGTGCCGTCCTGGTTAGCTATGTCTGTGTCAGTTTGGGGCTCTGAAGATAATGAGTGGCCAGAGGTCTTCTGAGCAGCTGATAACTGGCCTTGAAGGTCTTTCACTACATTTTTCAGCTCAGCTGACTCCTTGTCTAATTCCTCAACCCGTACCAGAAGCTCCTGCTGCCTGAGCTCTGACTGGTCGAGCTCAATGCGGAGATTCTCTGCAATGCTGCAAGGAGAGGGCTCCCCCAGTTCTCCCAGATCACCAAGAAGACTGTGACTCAAGTCTGAGATTGGGAGAAACTCCTGCGCCTGGACAGTAGATTAAACAAGAGAGTTCTGGTTAGGTCACATTTAGAAAATTATTTGTGAAAAATCTCTTTATAAAGAGCATTTAGAAGTATATACCTGTGAGTGTGAATAGTTGCTAACCAAGCTGTTGATGCTAGAGCAGCGACTGGGAGGCCTCCACAGAAAAGCTGATGATGCAGCGCCTATTGTTCGCCTTTGACATCAGATACTGAATATTAATGTCATAGAAACCAAGAAAAATAGCAATTCAAGCAATTCAAACATTCAGAAACACCTTAACGACCATTCATCCGATTGACTTCACGCTTGGTGGGTATATTGCTGAGGACCCGAGGACGGGCAGTGTTGAGTGTGAAGGTGTTTGGATGAGAAGTGATAAAGATATCATTAAAAGAAAACATTGAGTGGATTTTGACCTTTCCAATATGGCAGCCGCACACACCGGTGTAAATATCAACACTGCATTTGTTTACTAGTGGATCGTAATCTCTCCAATAAGGTGGCGTGCAAAAAACATTTAGTGGTTCATGACCTCTCCAATATGGCGTCTGCAAATACCATAAATTCTGGCGCTGCATTTGTTTACAGGCAGATCTTGAATATGTTTTGAATAGACACTGCACTAGTAACACAAAAGAGAAGAGTTTCTTGGAAAGCACTACGTGACTTGGCAACAATTGTTTGAAAAAAAAAATAAAAAAATAAATCATGCAATATCTGTGTGACTTCCAAAATTTCAAAAGAATTAACCTCAGAGGAAGTGATGAAAACTTATTGGCTTCATGACCAAATAACAGGAAAACAGATTAAAATCAATTTCAGACACAAAATAAATATTTATTAATTTGTTAGATATCTATATTAATTTGTTAAATCTCCATATTTGTTGGAAATATTTGTGTGTGAAACTTTATACTGTTGCATTTTCAGCTGATGTGCTGTACAGTGTCAATACAAATTGAGTTTCCCTAAGCAAACTGTTGCAAGTTCCCTTGCCCTGATAGTACAGTTAACAGTTAAAATGAGTTATGTCTGTTAATTATAAAACTCAAGACACTATATTATCTCAAAATATAATACAGATTGATTCTATAGTTCTGCATAGTTTACATTACACTAGGTCAATAACCTATTTTCAGATTAAGCTTATTTTATTAAAGCTTCTCAAATGACAGTTTGACAACATTCGTAGTGGAAATATTTAAGCAGAAGTGCGACTATTTGTATGTATGTGTGAAAAAACAAAACTTTTGATACAACATCTGTACAGACTAATGTAATCATATACAAACATCCCTAAAAAAAACCCCACTACATTTGTGAATTATGCAGAATATATTTTTGTTTGTTTATGGTGCGTTGGAAAGATGCTGATTCAACATTTCTCAGGTAACTTTTAAAGCCACGGTTTGTGTTGCTGTTGGGTGTTGTTACACTGCATCATATTTACACAATTTACATAAAATTAATAATGAAACACCACAAATTATGCTTTTAAAAAGCAGAGTACTGTAGAGTGACTGCAAATTGATGACAAGGAAGTGACAGATTTTGACAAAGGTGCTGACATGTGGAACAACACTCACACACACTGTCTGCACCCTCAAGCCCCCTCTCTCTCTCACACGCACATATGCACAAAAAAAACTGTGAATGTTAAGGGTGATCAGATAATTAAGTGTTTCTTTAGGTTGTGAAGTACCTAATACTGCTTCATCTTGAGAAAAACAAAGAAACAGATCATTCTAGGCATTTGTTACCTTGCAAAGTTTGGCCAATCTGCATCAAGGTCATAACCTCTGGCTGCCACATCAAATTGGATCTGGTTGAGCTCATAAAGATGGTTGATTATATCAGCAGTGAGGTGTGACTTGAGGAAGGGACTTCGGGCATAATACCAGTCACTGCATGGGAAAAATATAAACAACAAAAAAAACATAAACAACACCATTGGCCACACGCAAACATGCATATTTTTTATTTGATACGAAACATTGTTCATACGGTTTTCAATCAATATATTTTTATACCTAGTTAAGTTTATACTTACTACATGGTGTTTAGTTTAGATGTGATAAGATATGATAAGATCAGCTTTAATGATCCCACACAGAGAAGTGACACAACGATAAAAAAACAAATGATATTCACAAATAAAAAAAAAAGAGGAGATAAAAAAGTTGTAACAAACAATTGAAATGAAAAAACACACACTACGCTGTTGTAAAATAGATGGAAAATGTATGTGGTTCAATACTTTACAACACTTTAAACCTTCTATCTCATATTAGTCAACTCTCACAAAATAGTAAAAAAAAAAAAACTGGTCTGGCAAACAAGGCAAAACTAAAATTAAGAAGTTAAAATGTCTTTGGTCATTGTGTTCTCTGAAAACGGAAATAAAACAAGAATGAGGAACAACAAGTCACACTTCCAAGAAAGACATCAACAAGTCTGTTACCACAGTGGCACAACAGATCCGACATCAGGATAACAAATATAATATAATATAATATATATACGTGTGTGTACATGTGTCTGCTTACCTCGTGACCTTCTGATTTGTAAGACATTGCTGCAGTGTGTCTGCAAGACGCTGGTGAACGAGTGAGTAGCGAATGAAGGCCCTTCCTTTCCCAAGTGATGTTTTCAACTGAGGACACACAAACATATAGACTTAGTGTACATACATTCACCGCACTGTAGACCGTTTCACATGAAGTAGTTTACACTCCCTAAATAATCTGTAATAATCACCCCTAGTTCTAAATGATGATTGTATTTGGCTAAAATCCATCCCAACACAACGCATAGACTCTAAATCTACTGTACTCGTCTGTAAGCCCAAAGTCTGATACATTAGCAGATGGGGGGGATTTAAGTAAGACAACAGATTCACAGATCTACCATAAGGACACCAGCTGGGGACTCCTGTTATGTCTGTGACTGACCGACAAGAAACAAGAATAAAAGTAATATTTTAAATAAGAGTACCAAAGGTTTCCGAAACAATAATTAGCAGTCGACTGTTGAATGAATTCTAAAGATAAACATACTGACCCATGTAAATCCCTGGAGGAACTTTCAATAACAGATATAATTTGCTAACGAATACAATGAGCATAACATTTTATTAGCATAACATGAGACGTGTGGGTTTACTATTAAGAGGTTGTTAAACACACTAGACTACAGCTTACTGATGACTGACAATGGCACTGAACTAGAGCTGAGATTATTAATTCAATAAACTATGAAAAATAAAATAAAACTTCAAATGGAAGTCTGTATATTATCATACAATTTAAGCATGTATAAAAACAAAACAAGCAATATAAAAAATATATATGTATAATACACATTTTAGAAAAAATAGTACCATCAAACCCAAGAAATCTGTAATAACATACAATGGGCAGACAGTACTCCTTAGAGCATGAAAACCCTAAACATAAGGCACACCGAAGGGTTAAATAAGACAAAAATTAGATATAGTACAAATTAGAAATATAAATAAATTAATAAATTCAACTACAGCTACGCCTCTACTGAGCTCACCGCTGTGAATTCCCAGGACAGAAGGTGAGGAAGAAACAACACAGCGGGTACTGTACTACCTGTACAGCAAATGCATTAGCAGCACTGAGTCTTACCTGACTGCGCAGAGGATTAGTTACATGGTTATACAGTCACCGTGTGTATGTGTTGCACGCCACGGCAACGCTGAGGAACCGACGGTGATTGTGTGAGTGTTGCAGAGGAGGATTACCTCAGGGATGGACTTGACAAAACGGATGCCATCGTTAGCTCCCTTGATCTTAATCAGGCAGTCGCAGAAATAATCCCAGTAGTCTTTCCTCTGACCAAGAAAGGTTGTCTTTTCTTTCTGGTCAAACTAAGAAACACACATCATCTTATTATTATTACGTAACAAGTCTGTCTGACACTGATGTTTGTAGTTTGTTCAGCATTTGGTTTGTAATTAATATACTTCCTGTGAATGTCGCTCCCATTTAATCTCGTCTGTCTAGATCTGTGGTTTCCCAAATGGAGGCTGAGACCGCTCCAAAGGAAAAAGAAAAAAAAAAGTACTTCTGCTTCTCAGATTTATATTTTTCTGACTATCCTATCTGGAAAATCAAAACAAAACTGAATCCCTCTTTGGTGGATCCTGTGATAAGAAGTCACTGGTGTTTTAGATTTAAAGGATGGGTTCACAGTGTTCTATGTCTGTCAGGTGCTCAAATGAACACTGATATGCTTTTTCTTGCTGCAATCATTCCCCCGTTCATACTGGTCATTAGAAGATCCCCTCCTAATGCACTTACAATCTAAGTGATAGGGGTCAAATATCTATAAGCCTCCTTCTGTGCAAAAGTTTCTATGAAGCTTCAGTCATCCAAATCAGTCAAATCAAGTAGATATTGTTCAATGTTAGTCAATCCAAAAAGGTTGTGAACCACTGGTCTAGAGCACTGGTTCCCAATCTGTTTAGCTTGTGACTTTTTGTAGCCAAGCAATGTTTTCTTACAAACATTTTGTCACAGGTTTCATATCATTTGTTGACTTGTAGTTGCAGAAAAACACTAAAAACTATTTCACAAGAAAAAAGTTTGACAAAGAAAAAAATAAAGAAAAGATGTGTTAAATGTGTAAAATATTTCTCTTTAGTTTGTAATCATTGTAAATGGGTAGATTAAGGTACCGTACCTGTAGCAGGTATTCTAGTTTATAGAAAAACTTGTGCAGGTTACTGCTGTCGTCAGTTATGGGTTCACCGCACTCCTTGTTTTCTTTACTCAACTCGAGCACAGCATCTAAACAAGACAGTTATCAACACTTACATACGCAGATACTGTTGCTGTGTACACATACAGGACAAGCAATAGATAGTAGCAGTCATTTACAGTCAAAGCATGTGTGATACATTTCTAATTGACTTGACTGTACACAGATGGCTTCAAGCACACATTACAAAGAGGCTGTAACAGAGAGTTTTACTGTATGTGTGGACATCTTAATTACCACGCAGGTCTCTAATTATCCTTTGCAGTTGATTATCTCCAACTGATGAGGAGGAGGCCATTGTGGTGGAAAAGAGGCAATGTAGTCAGGAAGCCAGATTATCTACATGGAGGATTAGAAATACAGAAATTCACATTATTTTGGATATTTTCAGAAATCGTACTCATGTCCCTGACTTGTCAAGAAAATACTCAAACAATAACTTACAGCACGTGACTGTAATAAAAAAAAATGTACCAAAGCTGATACAACAGGGAAGTAAACAAAAATAATAATACTGTCCTAAATTAGTTTCATCCTGTTGCTTATTTCTGTAATGATCATCATAACAATGTGTGACAACTTTAACATATCCACACATGTGTTTATGACCTAGTTAAGGTGACACACACACTGAACAAACCACAGTAAAAAAAAATAAATAAATAAAAGTTAGCCAACATTTCCCTACAAACAGAGGTGGTTACAACATTTGCATCACGACGACAAGCGTATCACTGCTTGGAGCCACACTGTGACCTAATATTTATCTACTGCCACCATTAAAGAAGAGAAAAGCTGACTTATATCACTTACAGGCAGCTTTACAAAGCAACAAACCACAGGATAAACATCCATATGTCAGCGTAGACGAACGCTAACGTAATTAAAGGACATGCACCTGCTCTCAGCTCATTTCCTGGTGTTTTAAAACATACATTTACGTTACGAACCGAAGCTTGGTTGTAAATGAAGCGAAATACCTCTTTATTAAACAAATAGTTATAGAAAAGACGTACTTGATGTGTAAAATTGTCCAGAGTGTCGAGTTTACAGGCGATTCAGCAAAAACATGCTGTGGTTGGAGGGCGGGCGCTGAGAATGATTGACAGGCCAAATGGACGAATAGGCGCTGGCATCTGCTGAACTCTGTCAAGTTTGGTTGAGAGACACGAGATAAATAAACAAAGTTGAAACATGTGGCTTTATGTGACTTTATATCTTACAATACAAATATATATATATATATATATTTTTTTTTATATATATATATATTTATTTTTTTTATTTTTATTTTTTAACAAGAAAAATTGTGGACTAATAAATTGATAATACCATCAATATGCCACAAATGTACTGACATTACAAATAAAAATATTTTTTTCAAAATCTATTTCTGAGACAGGATTGTGTCGAGGCATAGATCCAGGGAAGGCGACAACAATTTCTGCCTTATTGAAGGTTCCCACAAGCACCATGACCTCTGTAAGGAACAACCAGGACTCTTCCTAGAGCTGGCTGCCCAGCCAATCAGGGGAGCAGGGCCTTGGTAAGAGAGGTGGCTCTGGCTGAGCTCCAGGGATCCAGGGTGGAGATGGGAGGAACCTCCAGAAGGACAACCATCACTCCAACTAGATCTTTGCTTTAGAGCAGAGTGGCCAGATGAAATCCTCTCCTCTATAAAAGACAGAAAACCTGTCTTCCATTTTCTCAAATGTAACTATATGCAACTTTTCTCTGTTTTATATAATTGTAAACTGAATATCTTTGGGTTAATAAGGCAAAACAAGCATTGCTGAGATGTAATCTTGGACTCTGGGACCGTGTGATGGACAAATAAGTAGATTATTTTTAAAAAATTCAACAGATTGAATATTATTGCAAATAACTGTTAGTTGTAGTCCTGTTGCATTGTGTTCATTGTTGTTTACTGTGTGAACTGTGTGTTAAATAAAAAAAATTATAAATAGATATTTACTTATACTTTATTAATCCCAAAAAAAAATCTAAACTCATATTGATGAAGCTGTAAATGTGCAAATTCTTTATGTCAACATAACAAAGACAACAAAGTTACAAGCTGAAAAACACAAATTAAGATAGGCTCACAGTTTAAATAACTCTGAAATATCTATAACTTGTAATGGCCACCGACAATGTAAAGGAGCAGTTTTAAAGGTGAATTTGTTTTCTTGTCACATGCATGATTGAAACCATCTCAGCTGACCTCAATAGGTGTCATGTTTGCATAATCCAAAAATGATTTTTGATTTCTGTTCACCTTTTTGGTTGATATTTAAGGAACTACTCCCAGTTCACCAAGGTATACATGTATTTGCAGGGAGGACTCCAGTGTGTTCAAAGCCTTTGTGCAGGTACAGTACATTTCCATATATCCATTAAGATATAATATAACCATAGGCCCGGACAAAATGTAACCTTGTATTTTGTAACTCATTGCCTAATGCAGTTTTGAAGAGGCACATTGTGTAGTTATCCACTTCTGTATAATTAAGTCTGTGTAATTTGACTTTTTTGATTTACCCTGTTGTTTATTTAGATTTTCAGTTTGAAGAGAAATGGCCGAAACCGAAGATTTTACAGTCAGTGCGTCAACAGGTGCCACCGATTACCCAACCTTTGACCCTACCACAGACCTTTATGATGATGACTATTATAACGATGACTATGAAGATGAAATGTGCAACAGAACAAGCATCATGAAGTTCGGAGCAGTCTTCAATCCAGTGTTCTTTTCCATTGTAGTGATCCTCAGTCTGTTCGGCAACATCCTGATCATTGTGATTTTGGCCAAATATGAGAATCTCAAATCCCTCACTAATGCTTTCATCCTGAACCTTGCTGTGTCAGATCTCTTCTTCACCTCAGGTCTGCCCTTCTGGGCCTACTACCACATGTACGGATGGACTTTAGGTGAGCCTGCATGCAAAATAGTCAACTTTGTCTTCTACGTTGGGTTCTACAGCAGTGGTATCCTCCTCATTCTGATGACTGCTCACCGTTATGTAGCTGTCATGAATCCTCTGTCTAACATTGTGTCTTGCAAAGGCTTCTACAGTGTCCTAGTCTCTGTCATCATTTGGGCAGTCAGTATCTTGGTTGCCAGTCCAGCCTTTATCTTCACTAAAGTCCTGAACCAGAATCAATGTGAATACATGGATTCGTACTGGAGTTTGTGGGGAATCTACCAGCAAAATATTCTCTTTGTAGTGAGTTCAGTGGTATTTGTTTTCTGCTATTCTCAGATCATATGCAGGCTGCTGCGTCCTACTGCCCAAAGAAGAAAAAACAAAACTTTAAAACTCATTTTTACTCTCATGGTTGTCTTCTTTGTAGGCTGGGCACCTTACAATACAGTCATTTTTCTGAAGTCGTTGTACATGTGGCCCCAAACAGCTGTTAAATCAGCGGCTGTGGCTGAAAGTTGTGAAATATACGAATCGCTCGATTACGCTCTTAATATTAGCAGACTTTGTGCCTTCTCACACTGCTGCTTTAACCCTGTGTTTTATGTGTTCGTTGGGGTTAAATTCAAAAACCACTTGAAGAAAATGCTGAAGAGCTGGGGCCGCAGCAACACGAGCATCCGCAGTAGACAAAGCCGACTCACAATCACATCTCTGACTAGTGGTGAAGAGTTCTCCATGTAGACATAGAGAGCCAAAGTACAACCTGAACTTCTTGGTTCTGTTAGAGAGAAAAAGGAAAAGCTGATTTAAAATCACAATTTGACGTTTGAACATTTTAAAAACAAAGTTGTTGGACAGCAGAGAGATGACAGGAGAAGGGCGCATTGCTGCAACACTTTGAATGTGGACTGTGAAATTCGTGATAGTATCAGTTCCTAATCAAAAGTGCTGTAGAGGGCATAAATTTGTCTTAAACTATGGAAAGTAGGAGCACAACATTTATTTATTTTTATTTTTTTAGAAAGTCAGCAATTTACTCACAAAGGCCAACTCACAAACCCACGCTATGGTCTGGAGGTGACGTCAGGACTTTGGCTCTCTATACTCAGAACGAAGGAACGCATGTTGTTGTAATGTATAAAACCTTCAATGTTCAATTTTGGTGATTTTTATATTTGTATTGTAAGAGTGGCTTTGTGAGAGTCAGGCAGCACCGCGATGCTTTGAGCTAAATACTAACATACTAACATACTAACATAAAAACATGTGCTTTTTAGCAGGTAACCTCTTATCTTTACAATATTGTAGCTTACTACAAAAGTAATATAGTAGAATCTATTATTAACAATGTTGTTATTAACAATGAGCCCTGTCTCTCATAAGTATATTTATATATGTATGATTTATTCTGCATGTTGATAAAGTGATTATACATTGTATAGGAACAATATGTCTCTATTTGGGGCGGCAGTAGCTCAGTCCATAGGGACTTGGCTTGCAAAACCGGAGGGTGGCGGTTCAAGTTCCACATGGACCAAAATATGGAAGGTGGGCTGGTAGCTGGAGAGGTGCCAGTTCACCTCCTGGGCACTGCCGAGGGGCCCTTGAGCAAGGCACCGACCCCCCCCAAACTGCTCACTGGGCGCCGGTCTGCCTGGCTGCCCATCACTCCACCATCTCTCTCCCCATTGCATGTCTCCATTGTACTGCATGTCTGTGCTGGTGTACTGCATAAGTGTGTGTATCAGGGTGAAATGCATGTAAAATAAATAGAGTGAAAAGATAATTTCCCCATTATGTTGATTAATAAAAGTAAATCTTCTTCTTCTATGTTTTTTTTAATTTGATTAACAGCATTTGATTTTACATTTTCACATAAAACGTTTTGCATTCTGTTTTTCTTTTTTTTTATGTTTTCACCTTCGACATTTAGAGATATTTTCAGTTTTTTTTAAGTCAACATTTTTTGCTTTTGCTCAGTTTGGACTGTTATATAGTAATAAATAATGCCATCATTTTTCCATGCTTTACAACTCAGGTGGCATTTATTATAAACCATGTTTTGTTTCTGTTTTGAATAGTATAGCCCTCATTGATGTTTGTGATTGATGTAAGACTGGAAGTTACTCAAATTTTACTTTGACTTAAAGAGAAACAAAAAAAACAGGAACCTTGAGTTTTTCTGGTTAAATAAAAAACTGCTGAGAACAGGTTTAAATACTGCCACGTCTAGCTTCATCTACGTCTCCTGACTAGACAGACCATCAAGGTATGTGGATTAGTGCTTGCTATAACTACTCTCAATATTTTAGGGTAACTTACTCAACACTTAAATGCTCTCCATATTTTTTAAATACTTAACAAGGAATTCATTTTTGGAAGATCAGAAATTGCTGAAAAGGTTATACACATGTTTTTACACAGAAAATCTACAATGGAAAACATCTCCACAGTAAGTGGCGGAGATCTGGACAGCGGTGTGGAATATCTTTGTGATGCGTCTGGTGACTTTACAACCGTCAATGGTGTCTCCTTCATTTTGATCTTCATCTTCAGTGTCACAGGCAACGGCCTCCTCTTATTTGTTCTTTCTTGCTCCAAGAACCTGAAAAATGTCACCAATCTGTTTGTCCTGAACCTGGCCTGCTCAGATTTGGTCTTCACTGTCACTCTTCCTTTCTGGATTGTTGATCAGCTGCACCAATGGGTGTTTGGTGACTTAGCCTGCAAATTTATAACTGCGCTTTACTTTGTTGGTTTGTACAGCAGCATCATTTTACTAACTGCCATGACTGTGGATCGTTTCTTAACAGTGGTGCACAAATGGCTGAACAAGCCTGTAAGAAGGCAGAGGTGTGCAATGGGTGCATGCGCAGCTGCTTGGGTCATCAGCATCGCTGCATCCGTGAGTGATGCGATAAATACGGAGGAATTCACCTGGAACGATGTTGTTGTGTGTGAGGCTTCCTCTAATGGCCCCGATTTTAGGCTGAGCTATTATCTCCAAGTTTCACTGCTCTTCTTCCTCCCATTTGCCATTATTATTTTCTGCTATTCTGCCATCCTCATAAGAGTTTTTCAGGCTTCAAACAGAAAAAGGTACAGGACTGTGATGATGGTGTTGTGTATTGTTGCAGTCTTTTTTATCTGCTGGGGACCTTACAATATTATTATTTTTGTCGATACTTTGTATGAATTAAAAACCTGTTACACAGAGAACTACTTCAACATTTGTCGTATACTTGCCTTTTCTCATTGCTGTATGAACCCTCTGCTCTTTATGCTCTCACAAAAGGCGCGAAGACATTTGTTGCATTCTTTATGCTGTGTGAGAAGGAAATGTATGGCCACTTCAGCTGATGCAGGACAAAACGATGCCGGTATGCTGGACTTACAATGCAGAGAGACCTTCATTTCTGAAAGAAACCTTTGATTAAATGTGTAAATATAATATGGTTTGTAGTTTTTTTTTAAATTCATGTTTTCATTGTTTTTTTTAATGTATTTATAAATGGTGAATACGTGTTTAAAAAGCTAAAGCAGTATGATGAAGTGCAATTATGAAATTGTGTCATTATGACTAAATTAATTTTAATGTCATTTGTTGACTGTGATAGCAGTTGACGTTTTGTATTTTGTACAGAAATAGCTGTCAATATTTTCCAGGGCATATTTGTAAGTAAATAAAGTGAATAAAAAATAAATAAAAAAAGTGTTTTTAATTTGATCTATTAAGCACAAATTGCTGACTGTTCATCTATAGCTTAAACTCTTTATTAATTTATGTAAATATATACATTAAGGCCAAAATTTGCAGAATTAACCCGGAGATGTTACTTGTCCATCCGTTTACAAATTAAGCTTAATTCTGAATCTGATTTATTTATTTCTTCTTCATTTTTTTTTGTTAATTTTCCTCTGCAGTGACCTTGTCTGTATGACACAAGATAAACATAATAGCTGTCAGCAGCAGGATCAGTAAAATATAACGTATAACAGGCCAGTCAAGTATATATCCATCTCAGCGGTCCATTTGTGTTGCTTTTAATTTAACTAAAACATTTTGACAGTAGAACAACCTTGCCCTGTTATTATATCAGTAACTAAATATTAGAGTCTTCCCCCTCCTCTATGTAGTCCAAATCTTTTTCACTCTATTACATGCAATTTGCTTCTCCTGCTTCTTCTCCTGTCAATACATTTGAACAAGGTTGAGTAGTGCAACCCTGATAGCTCTACGGGGGGTCCAGAGAAGAGTGTATTGGGACAGCTCAGTGGGCCACTGTAACAGCGCTCATATTTGTCTCCGGGGGTAGATTAGGCTTAATTAACTAAACCATCCAGCATGCTTGGATGAATGGATACAAGTCAAGGGCAGAGAAGTCACGGGTGTGCTCACACATTCCCTGGCAGACACTGCGAGGATTTTGTACATGATATAATTTGTGTGTATGTAATGGCAAGCAAAAACTTACTGTAGCTATAATGAAGTAGTGTGTACAAGTCAACAATACTAATAACATGTATTTAGTCTAATGTGTCTTTAATGTTAGATTCAACCAGAGACAGAAAATTGCCATCATGCCAAAATGTGCCATCCCACAGTCTCGCATGTGGTTCCTCATGTTACAGAAATGTCCGATTCTTTAACCTCATCAGCACTTCCAGAGTCTCACAAAATGAAGTGATCAAACCTCTATTAGATCCTATGTGACCTTTTTGTTGAACTGCAGCTGGTAAAAGGACTTTAAATTTGCTTTCAGATATTTGTTTGTTATTTGTATAGCGAACGATATGCAGGACGTATAGGGTAAGAATTAATAACATCTTAGACCATGGAGATAAATAGCAAATCCACCCTGCAGAGCTCCATCAGAAAAGACAATCAAAGGCATCCCATATCTTATCTTCAAGTCAGTGCAGTCTCTCTTCCCAGATAAATTTTCTCAGCAAATTATGTTGTTGTTCAATTCTGTTTGTAGCCACAAGCTAAACAGCTGTTGTTGTTTTCTTATGTAGTCTCAGATACTAGCCCTCCCTGGCCCCAACATTCACTCTTTGCTCCTCTTTTCTCCAGGGCAACTCACCCTCCTTTCTTACACTGATATCTCCCTTTAATTCTAGTTATCCATAACGATAATTACTCCAACCATATGTGAATTTAATTGATGCCTTGCAAATGTGTAAATGTGTGTGCATGTTGCTAATAAAGCCTTATCGCTTGTTAATCTGGACTGTCAACGAAAGGCATGCAAATCGATTAAGTGTGTCAGCCTTATCATTACAAACAACTGTTTTATCGAACAAATATAGATTACTTAATCCTCGTATGACACACACTGGCATGTATGACATTTCACTAATGCACCTAATCCTGATCAAATTTGTCAAGGGAATAAAATGTTGTAAAAAAAAAAAAAAAAAAAGGATTAGATTCACCGCTAAACACGCCCTTACCACACATAAATGCACACGAGCACAAACATAAATCCTGGAGGATGGCATGTTTTGAAATCTGTTATAAAAAAAATGCATTTGATAGACTGTAAGAAACACCATATCTCATGCTGCATCGTGGCCTGTATTTTGCCACTGCAATGCTACATTTCTCCACTAGAGGGAACATTGGTATTGGCATAATGCTGCTTGTTTCATTATAACTGGCTTGTTTTAATCACATGAAGTCAGCCACAGAAAAAACTAAGATAGAGACTTATGCTTTTATAGAGCGACAAAGACATTACACGTCCCTACAAACGACATATAATTCACTTCTTTGAATACATGAATCATGTTTCTCTTTTGTGCGAACAACTTCTTCTGGCTACCTGTGTGTTTTCAAATACACCCACAAGAAAACCGAATGCATGCTGTCTGCATATCTATGACCATCAGATCCCTCTGTTTTAGGGTTATCCTCCTCTACTTACACCTGCTGTTATCAGATAGAAAAACACAGTGATTAACTGCCATGGAGTCTTAATTAACAAATCAAACATCTGGATATTCAGTCTAGGCCTAGCCTGCAAAGGCTTAGCTGCCTCTCTTAAAACTGGCCATTTGATGTATCAAACAGTGTGTCCTGATGTTTTGGGGAAAAAAAATAAAAGTACCCCATCTGGCTGTTTTGTACAGTATTGTCACTTTTTTTACAGCATAACATAACATAACATAACATAACATAACATAACATAACATAACATAACATAACATAACATAACATAACATAACATTCGCATTGTTGTGAATGAAAACATTTTCAGCTTGGATGGTCCCGATGGGAACTGGACCTCCAGACCTGGCAAGACTGTTCAGCGCTCTACCCACTGAGCTAATATCCTACAGACCATGCTTTTTGGCTTACCCTTCCTTATCCTCAGGCTGCACCAGCTGCCGTCTACCTTCAACCACATTCCACGCCCCTGATATGTTGTCCTCTATACCTGCATCATCCCTCCGCCTCCTCTTCCTCCTCATTTCTAGGTGTTTTATCCCCCTTTTGGCCACAACTTTGCAAAAGGTGAACAGAAGTGATTTTCAATAGCACCGTGCATGACTAATGGTGGAAACATGTTAAAATCATCGCAGAAATGTCCTTGGGAAGACAAATGAATTTTCAGCAGAATAATTAACTTAATTAACAAATTTGCATGCATATTCATCAGGGCCATTGAAGTCTTTCCAGCTCAGCTTGATGAACGTTGCTGTGTAATAACCAGCTCATTTACATTCTGCCATCCACTGCCATTTGTGTGGATTACTGAGAAAAGGCAAAGTGTGTGTTTGTGTGTGTGTGTGTGTGTGTGTGCATGATGCTAGGGGTACATCATATGTGCACTGACACTCCTCTTTCTCTTAACATGTAATAGAGGAAGCTTGATGAATTGATTCGATATACTGTTTTTGTTGGTTACACACCCCAGTTTTGGACCCAGCTGCCTCTCCTTTACACACACATACACAAAGATATATGTACATATTCATACACACATACCTTACATGAATGTGACTGATATGGCCTGACTCTCTTTTTCTGTGTGTGTGTGTGTGTGCTCTACAACAACACCCCCCCACACCCCTCCCTTTTTTTTTCTCTCTGGTGGGCAGTTCTTGGCACTGATCCTGAGTCGTAAACCCTCCTGGGTAGCCAGACTGTGCGTTGTTAAAAACGTGAGGCCCTCCGTACTCCCTCCCCGTCTCTGCAGGGCAATCTTTAAAGGCAGCAAGGTGTGACGGCACAGACTGGCAGCTTGGCAGCCATGCCTGAGGATACCAACGCTCCGTCAGCCGTGAACGGGCACCATCACATGGGCTCGCCTAACTAATACGCTCGCTCGTACATGTGCCTTTCTCATGCCTCATCTGTGCCAGTCAGAGACAAAGGAATTCATTAAGAAATTTCACATTGCGTTGTTTTGTGATTTAGCTGGGATATAGTTAATTGGGAATTTTCACACAAACTAAGGTAACTGACAGAGAGATTATCCAAATGAGTTTGAAAAAGTTAATAACACTGACTTGGCTTTGTGTGTCCTTGATCTGGTTGGGCAGGGAACAACATGAAGAACTTATTTTATGAAAGCTTTGTTTCTCCTTCTCATCATGGATGATGTCCTGCGATTTAGGTGTCACTGAACACTGTTACTTCCCAGTAGGTTAATCAGAAAACTGCTGCACCGGTAAAATGATCCTACTGACATAAAAAGGTATGCAAAGCAAATACTTTCGTACCTTTAACATATGCAATACGTGAGATTTTGTGGGAGCAATTATCACATTTATTCAAGAAGGGAAAAAAAAAAGGTATGTATCTGAAAAGAAAAAAAAAACAGCATCACCTGACACATAAAAACTTGTGATATTCAGCATACTTTCTTCCCTTTGCCTCTGTGATACTTTTCTCCTACGCTTTTTATGCAGACATATGTGTGACACTTGAAGCTGTTATCATAGCTGGAAGTGTGAAAGAGAATTGTTGCACTAATATGCCGCTCTTGAGTGTTGTGACAGGAAAATGCTTTTCAGATAGAGAATTGGCATTTTCAAGTCTTGTCTGACACAACAGTGTTTGGTTTCCATGCTGATAACAGAGAAGCCAAGTTTGCAAGTGAATCTTTTTTCCAGAAATACTTTGATAATGTTCAGGGCATGGCAGATAGATGCTTTTGAATATGATATGTGCGGTAAAAGAGATTTCACGCTTATTGAAAGACTTATTGCCTTTTTAATGGCATGTTTTACCCATAAAAAGAAAAAAAAAACTAATTTATTGTGTTGTCTGACCCTCTTTGTTTTGAAGCTTCCACTGAAGCAAGACGAATACAAAACACAAATGGACCATTAAACTGACCTTCAAACTGGGCCCAATGAAAATCAAATGACTGTCACCACACTGATGGGGATATTTACAGAGCTGCAGCCTGTTTGCCTGCAGTGACAACATGAAAAGTACAGATCAGATGCTTGTTTTCATGATCCACTTTTTTTTTGAAGCAACTGCAACTCTCACAGCTCATGTGAATAAATCTATGAAAGCTTTATGGTTTCAAGTGAATGAAAGATGATCGCAGAACATGAAGGGGGGGGGGGTTTGTATGGAAACATTAGTCTCTCCCCTGCAGACTTGCTTTGTTGACTGCTGATGTGATTGTTGCATTTCTATAGGCTAATAGTTGCAGCACATTACTGTTAAAATTGAAAACACACACACACAGACACGAATGAGGCCTTCCACATATCTAGATGAGCGCAAAATATGTTTCTTTTTAATATTACCTACAGAACTTGGCTAAGTTTATCAGAAAATAAATATCTTAATAACGTCATCCCTTCTTTTGAGGTGTATATGTGTGTAAGAGGGGTAGGGGTGGTGTGAGGAGGGGGGAGTCGGAGGTGGGGGCTGTATTTGACGATGGTACCGTTTGATGGTGCAATTGATGGGAAAGTTCTGAAGAAAGTCCCAAAGCCTCTGAGGAATTTGATTACCTCCATCCATTATCTGCACAGTGAGCAATCGCAAGGCTCACCATCTGTCATCCGTTTCATTTGCATCGTCAACACCTGCCCTGCCTGTTTATGCCTTCACATTTTTTTTATAAGCTGCCTTTCATGGCAGGGAAAAATGTTGACTTTTCCCTCTAAATACATTAATTCCACAAGTTCAAAGAACATATTGAATGCGAACAACTTGGTTTATGTCTAATAGAATTTGGAAGCTCTCCTTTTTATTGCTGCAGATTAAAAAAAAAAAAAAAAAAAGATGCTTTCACAGTTTAGTGAACAATAAAGCATAAAGTGTTTCATTTTGTGGATGAACTGATGCTAGATAGCCAGACAGACAGACAGACAGACAGACAGACAGACAGACAGACAGACAGACAGATAGACAGATAGATAGACAGACAGATAGATAGACAGATAGACAGATAGACAGACAGACAGACAGACAGACAGATAGATAGATAGATAGATAGATAGATAGATAGACAGATAGACAGACAGACAGACAGACAGACAGATAGACAGATAGATAGACAGACAGATAGATAGATAGACAGATAGACAGACAGACAGACAGACAGACAGACAGACAGACAGATAGATAGATAGATAGATAGATAGATAGATAGATAGATAGATAGATAGATAGATAGATAGATAGATAGATAGATAGATAGATAGATAGATAGATTCACTCAATTTCTATATCACCATCTTCCTGTTTGTTACCAACACATTGTGCTGCACACACTCCCTGTTCTCTCCCTCCCTCCCTCGCTCCCTCCCTCCCTCCTCAATCCTCCCCCATCCATCCATCCCGTCTCCCATATCCCCAGGTGGTGCCGACGGCTGCGGGGCCCATTAGCGACAGAATTCCTGCCTCCAGCAGGCCATGCGTGTCCCGAGTGACACATTTTTGGACCGGCACCAAGAATCCAACCCTCCGCAGACAGCTCACTTCCCTCTGCAGTCACCACAGTATGTGCGTGTGTGTGTGTGTATAATATGTGTGTGTTTGTGTATGTGTATGTGTGTGTGAGTTAGAGAGGGAGAGAGAGAGAGAGAGAGGCCTTGCGAACACAGCATGAGTCCCACAGGAAATGCTTGAAAGGCAGTATGGGACAGATTGGTGGTGGCGCAGAATGGACGAGAATACTAAAAAGAAATGCAAAGATATTCTACAGTAGAGAGATCATACATTGATAAGATGACTCTCCTGTCTGGTTGGGGCATTTGTTACAGTAGAAACCTCCATGGAAACCCCTCCCTGTGCATCGACTATATGCAGTATAATATAAACTGCACAAGAGTTTTTCCATTTTCATAGAAAATTTTTAATTGGATTTTGCTGCTGCACATTGTTGTTTGTTGACGCTCTTTGCCAGATGATGCTTGTGTACCACATTTTATTTTACAAACAATTCCTCCTGAGGGAAGCGAATAGTGCAGTCTGAGATATTGTCCGTGTATTGCATGCTGCGAAAGGTAAGACCACAAAGGATTACCTCATTGATTTGATCTACGCAAGTAATATCTGATGGTCGATCAAGATCCGTATTAATCATAATGATTATGAAACAATACGTATCGAGTTAAGACAGAGCAGTAAGTCCTTTCAGTATCGATATTATAAATGGATTCTTTCTTCATACTAATAGATAGTTAATTATGTACCTAATGACTCCTCACAAAGCACTATATAATTAGTCTAGATGAGCCGAGAAAGTTCCTACTTGTTCTTACATGTTTAATGTTGGCGATTTCTCATTTCCAAATGGGAATGTGGATGATGGTGGTGCAACATTAGTCTCTGTGGAGCTGCAGAAAGGTACTGACATCTCTGTCTATATATCTATGAAATGAAATACTTTATTGCCATGAAGCTGTGAAAGCAGTTTGGTAGTGTTTTTTTTTTTTTTTAATTATTATTATTTGCAACAATAAGCACCACATTGTAGTTTAAACTTAAAAAAAAAAAAAAAGATTGTTTGTATTGCAAGACACTGTTGCAGTTTTCACACTGAGAGCTATCACCACAGATATTTGCAACACACAAATAAGTCATTTGACATGGTGAATCTTTCTCCTACATGTCTCTGCTGCTGTGACGCTCTCACTGCAATATGTTGTCCACTTCTCCAGACAAACATTGTGCCATCATTTCATATGTATGAGCAGGCCATTGACCCTCTATGATGTCCGTCTCTATTTAATGTTCCATAACTGGGATATCGTACGTAAAAATGAGTTTTGCCTTCTACGGTGTGAACGTGTTTTTAACGGTGACAAATTGTTTTTTTTTGAGTTGCACCTGTAAACTACATTTTGACATAACATGTGATAAACTTCTGTAATTGATTTTAAACGATTCATTTGTTGTCGCTTCTTTTTTCGGGGGAACAACACCAGATTACAGAAGCTAATTAAACATTTTTGTTTGACAGGTTGTGATAGTTGGCTTTAATATTTTACACGGGAGGATTTACACAATGAGCAGGTTGATAAATGTGTTTGAAAATAATAGAACCCATTAACCCCTTGAACCCTAGATTCAGTTTTCAATCCCTTTATTTACAGACTTTAAGCAGCTAAGTAACTTAATATCTTTTCCAGGCATACCATATATTGTAATTCTGGGAAAAAAAAGTGATTTTGCATGTGAGAATTTGTATTCCAGGTATATAAGAACCTTTTTGATTTGAGGCATGAAAGGCAATAAAAGATGGTGGCAAACAATTATCAAACCTCCTGAATGATCGGCACTTCCAGATAGTTGGACAGTGACCGTGGATGCAGAGCAACTATCACTGGATTACACTGACACTGAAGAACACTCAAAACGTGATGGTGATGAAACAAGATCCTGCAGTGTAAGTCACGCTGTATCATGTCCGTGTGCTTGCGTTTGACTCAGTTATGACTCTGAGATGAAGGAGAGTGCTTAGTGATGCAAATTGTTTCCACTGGGTGCAAAGAGTGTGCATACTGTGTCATAGAAAAAGAAAAAAAGAAACGTGGATTTGCAGGAATAAGGTTTTTTCATCACAGGATGTAGCCAAAACAACTCAGTAAAGCTGTAGTACCTCTTGGATGATCTATCTATCTATCTGACTAACATGCAAACGCTCCGCAGTGCAGTCATGGCTATACCAGATGCTCATATTCACAGTCGAGGGAATCGAAACCACCTCACCCAGTAGCACCCGTGCCTCTCAGTCTACCCTGAAATAGGGTGTTGCTGGGGTGTCAGAGGATCACACCCCTGCTTCCCAGCTGCTCCAAAACCCACTCTATATACTCTCTCATATTGTAGCCACACACTCACTCTCTCACACACACATACTACACCTACTCAGAGTACCCCTAGACAAAGAGCACAAAGCACAAAGGTGATGTAGTGACAGATGCTCCTGTCACATACTTAGCATATCTCCACCTCCAAAATAGTGCAACTGCAGGAATCGCTCTGCCTCTGTCACTCCATGGAAACCAGTGCTACTATTCATAACCCATTCATCTCCACTCCCCGCAGGATAAAAGCAGCTCTTTAACTGCAATCCTTCACCCAATATTTATCCAATCTGACCAAATATTATAATGAATGCCTCCGTCTCTCCTCTCTCTCCTCTCTCTCTCTCTCTCTTCTTCAGGCCAACATATTCCCCACATCTCCCTCCCACCCTGTCTAACCTTTCGGTGCCAAGTTCACAGATAGAGAGAAAGTACTTCCTGTGAGAGGCCGGGCTGGCTGCCAGAGAGACTGATCCACCAATCTGACACGTTAATGAGATCCTGGCCCATAGTACTGGAGTGTCAGGCCTCCTCCACTGCAGCATCAGCCCTGCCATGACCTGCAACACACACACACACACACACACACACATACATACACACACTCATATGTGTAATTTGCACCCACATGCACAGAAACACAAGCACAAATGAATCTCCCTCCACACACACACACACACACACACACTAAGAGAGACCAAGAGGGGGGTTCAGCTCCTTAAATCTGTCTAATTAAAACACCAAATCCCTCTTCTCCCCTCACCCACCAACCCAATCCTCACACACACTTACACCCCACCCTCCTCCATCCCCACTGCCACCACCCCCGATTCCGCAGGAGAAATGATTATTAGGAATTTAATGGGGGAACGTTTCCCATCCCACACCATCTGGGGCTTGGGAATGGCACGAAATTTGAGGATGCTTGCCTGACGACATGGTGGGGAACATTATTTTCTTTTTTCTTCTTTTTTTTTTCTTGACTGGCACTCAGATTTCAGACATTGCAGGGAAAGGCTTGCGATTACAATAAATTTCCATAATATATTATAAAATGAACTACACATAAACACATAGATCTGTGTTAGGTGATAGGTGATTGCAGGAAACTTTTCTCAACTTCACAGATGATTGTTATCCACCTCATTCTGCAACTTATCGCTATAGAAACGGTGTTTGTTTTGCACTAATTATGATACAATGTCTCGGATTGCAAATGCACCTCTATAAAATATATATCCCCCATTCTTGTCCTTCACCTCCCACACAGAGCTGGACCATATGCTCGCTCTCTGTCTATACTTTTTTCTCCCCATCTCTCTCTGTCTCTCTCACTGTTTTTCCACCCAGCTTAATGAGCTGCATGAGTGTAGGGATACGTGTACACGTATGACCCAGTGCTAAACTGCTGCATGCCGCCCCGTGGACCCTGTGGGTGTGAAACACCCCCTGCCTCCACTCTACTCCTCCCTACTCTCGTCAGCCTCCCACGTGAGGCCCCGAGAGGGATTTGAACCCTCCACACGCATACATACACACACACACACACACACACAACTTAGTCTGGTAGAAAAAGCAGGAACAAGACTGATGAGGTGAAGATCTTTTTGTATTGGACAAACAAGGCCCGGTGGTGTAGTGTGGGTTAGGGGGGCTAAAGAGGTGTTTTCAGGGCCCCAAAGGGACATCCAGCGGCACAGTCTTCCGGATATAGAGAAAGAGGAGGAGTGAGGGAATGAAATCATGAAAACAACTCCTTTTTCTTATTTAATTGTAAGTCACATTAGTTAAAGTTGTGTTTTTTTCTTCAGCCTTGCTGTGACTCCTTTCTCTGTCCTGTAAGAAACACATTTGACCAAACCCAGCATTTTTATTCTTTTATCTAAATCAACATGAGGCATTTCCCAACACAGTGTGAAACTCTTTAGAAAATGGGATGTTGTTTAATGATTGCTACTGAATAAGCAGTCAATATGAGCAGCTTCCAACAGGCCTAATTTAGTGTTTTCTATACATGTATATATATATATATAAGATAAGATGTTGGCAAAATATTATTTCATCTTCATCATGTAAATACGAAACAACACATATGATGATGTACCATTAAATTGCATTAGACAGTAGAATTTGGTGATTTACAAGCCCAACTGTTTTCCGCCGCTTCTCATTAATTAAACATCTACACAACAAAAAACAAAATAAGAAAGTTACTGTAACTTGACTCCTGCTAAGTGCACAAATGTGTCCTGGTTAAGTGGCTACTGTGCTACAAAAGCAGCAAAAACACAAATATGTGAAGCTCGAAAGAGGCCTGAGAGGGTCCAGATGGAAACTCTTGTCATTTGTGAAATATGATTTCATACCTGTGTTTGCTGTTGTTGTAAAGATGAACTTGCCTTTTACTAATATAATTCCTGACAAGCTCCTTTTTCAGATTCAGTTAATATCTGCTTTGCCTAATCAATAAACTAATTATTCGTGAAATCTTCAGTTATTCCAACACAGAAATCAGAAGTCAGTTTTAAAAAGTTGTTTTGAAGAAGACATTTCTTCATTTTTATCCAATACCAATATTAATATCCAATACATATGCACTATGCATATGGTAATACTTTTAAAAGGAATTTGATTAATTTAATGTGGGACTTGGATATAAGTAGGTATACAGCCAAATCTTTAAATCTGTTAGCACACTCCAACTTTTCTAATGATTACTCTCTGAATGAGAGAAAGAGAGAGAAATAATAAACTGTTTTCAATATGTTTTGATGATAATCATCAAAACATCAAAGAGAAATACATATTTTAATAATAAAAAGTTAAAAACTGTAATTAACACACAACGATACAAACACAAATGAAAGACTTACTCTCCATGTTTTCATTAACATCAACTTGAGCTGCTTGAATTTATGAAATCATTTCCTATATTTCTATATTTTATCTCTGAATCGGTTTATGAAACTATGAAAACATTCGTCAAATAAAGAAGAAGAAGAAAGTAGTTTTACCTTCATTCAAATCTCTTGCTTGGAGTTTAGAATCGCAAAAAGTACTTCTTTATTTTTTATTGTTTTAAAAAGACCTCAACAATTACCTTTTGCTTCTAACTTGCGTCTGTGGGGATGATTGGTTGCTCTGGGATCGACTGTCTGGGCTCTGTGGATGACATCCACAAATCAGCCATTTGATCAACTGAATTTAAATGGATTTATATTGACAGTCGCTTCTCACGTAAAAGAATTACCAAACTTTGTTGGCTGCGTAAGACTTTAACATCGTTTCATAATATTTTATCTAATAATGCGAAATTACAGAAGCCCTAATTAAGATGAAGTTTGTCTTTAAAATGCACTTTTTTTTTTTTTTTTTTTTAATGTACGCAGCCTGCTGTAGTAAAAGTCTGTTGTCTGTGATCTACGGGCCTCCACACACCTCAAGCCTGTGAAATTAGACTAGATTATTACAAGATGCAATTTTTGTTAAATAAATAAATAAACTAAATATACGCCCAGGGCGTTTTTTGTTTGTTTTTTTTTATTTATTTTTTTCTAACATGTTTTTAATTGCAGTTTGCTGTCGATCACTTCCACAGAAAACTGAGAAGATGGGCTACAACATAAAGCCTCACAGCCTCTTCATTTTATTGCGACAAAACACATCACAAAACACTTAACACATTACTTCACGAATATTTCGATCCATAACGAGTTTTCAGATGTGTGTGTGTGTGTGTGTGTGTGTGTGTGCGTGTGTGTGTGTGTGTGCGTGTGTGAATGTGTAAGTGTGTTTATGAGAAATAAATAAAAATAGCCTAGAAATATATCTCAAAGTTACAAAATCAACAGGGATTTATGAGAGTACAGTCACCAACATTGTGCAGAAATACATGAAGTGCATTCAGGGGAACAAGGAAGTGTAAAAAGTTCACATTAATCGATCCAAAAAAAACTTTCGTTTCGTTGCATATTGATGGTCGTCGTCTCCCTTTTTTTTTTTTTTTAAGGCATGTTGTTCGGGTTCATTACAAAGTGATTTTCCTTCCAGTGCTCGACCTCAAGAAAAAACTGTAGTGAAATATACAACAATGCATCATAAATGAATTAATAAATAATAATAATAATAAAAAAAACTTTATGGAAATTCACATAAAAGGTAACACTGTTGAATTGTACAATATTTTAATAATATATTATCAACATTCAAATTGACTTGGACTTATAATAAATAAGCTTAAATAAATACAATTTACATTCACCTCGTTACCACACTATTTACTCCACATACAAATGCATTTTACGTTTTATTTTTCCCCCATAACTTCCTGTGTCTATAGTGACCAGTTCAGATGACATCATCATCATCATCAGGTCTTCCTACACGTCTCCAAACTAGCTTTTTATGATCATATTTTCATGTTGTATAATTGTCATCTATTAATTAGATATTAGAGTATGATTTTTTTTTTATAAGCAAAGATTGCATTTGGCTGGCTTGCATAGCTCAATTGACCTTTATTGCTAACAGACTGAATCTCCAATCACGTCTCAGCAAACTTCCCTGATGGTTCTTCTTCTTCCCCGCTGTTTCACTTGGCTGATTTTATTTTGCTCTTCTTTTTTCTTTTTTTTCCTTAAAAAAAATCAATCTAATAATATAACCACCAAAAACAAAATAAACTGCATTGTATCATCCACCTCTGTAAATGAATATATACCCCAAGATAAGAGAGATGGAACAAACAAACTGCTCAGAATCTGCATCTTTAACATTATTATGTTTTGAGTTTTACTGCTTTTCCACTAGAGACGTGAACGTGGCACCAAGATATTAAATATGATTTTTTTTATGTCAACGAATGAGAAGATCTGTCTTCAGACTGAGATCATGTTATTTCCTCCTTATTCTTCCATCTGCGTGGGATTGACACAAATATTAATCACTGAGCAACTGAAATCTAAGGTGCAGATTTTTTAATCACGTTTCAAAGAAAAATATGACACTGAATTACTTCTTAAAAATGGGCATTTTTTGCATCAGTCTCTCTGGAGTCCTTTTCCTTCCACTCTCTGGATCCTGCGGTGGGAAATTGCATCGCTTCTGAAACTTGAGCTTTGTCCAGCTGATTGATTAATTGTGGTAAGAGCCATTAACTTCCCCTTGTGCTTGGAAGGACTGGGTGCGGACGTGCAGATCGTAGGGGAAACGGGCCTCTGGGGAGACTCTGTACATGGAGTTGTGCGCAAGAGCCGCGCGTCCAGGCGCACTGCAGTAGCGCATAGCGCCATAGTGGCTGCTTTTACCGTAGTCTGGCGGATCGTCGTGTTTTAGGGAGAAAATCCCGTTAAAGTTCATCGGTGGGCTCAGCTGGCCGTCGAAATGCGGGCTCCTGCTTTCTGGCGACGGGTTCTCGTAGTACGGCTCGTATGCGCCGCTGTAGCTGTAGTGTCGGAACGGCTTGGCGCTGCTGTCCAAACCGCCGCCGCCGCTGTGACCAGGGGGCGTGTTCACGTCTGAGCCCGGGTACGAGTACATGGCGTCGTACGGCGATCTGCCAGAGAACATGACCTCCCCGTTGTGGTCTGTGAGGAAATTCCTCGCGTTCAGCTGCAAACAACCGGCCACTAAGTTGGTGGTGGGCTGGGATAATCCTTTGCACAAAGTCTGTACGAAGGCGAGGAGGTCCGGTCTCTTCCCTGCGCTCAGAGTCTCTGACAGGGCCCAGATGTAATTTTTAGCCAGTCTGAGGGTCTCAATCTTGGACAGTTTTTGAGTTTTGGAGTAGCACGGCACAACTTTACGCAGGCTCTCTAACGCATCATTCAAGCCGTGCATCCTGCTGCGTTCACGGGCGTTAGCTTCGTGACGCCGTACTTTGGACCTGTCCATATGCTCTTTGCCGGTCTTCTTTTTACGTGGGCCTCGCTTTTTAGGAAGCCCGTCCTCATCCTGATCGTCCTCTCTCTCGTCCTCCTCTCTGTCTGACATGTCCTCCTCGGCCTCCCTCATGTCTGAGTTGGACCTGTCCGGGTTGTGCTGTCGCTCTTGCTCCAGGCTCTCAGGTAAGCTTTCACGGGGATAATTGGCACCGAAACGTGGCTCACACATCATATGCGGTTCCTCGAATGGCAATGTCAACATATTTCCTGTAAAAAAAAAACAACAACCAAAAAGCCGGTTACATAAACAATAAGGACAGAGTACACCGCCGATGTCTTGTGAAGGTTGTCAGTTAATTACCTTGTGAGTGGGTCCTCCCAAGAGAAAGAGGAACAAATTGGCAAGCGAGGCCAATGTCACAGCTTTCTACCTTTTTCAAAGACACTCAACTTCATTGTCTTTGGATATGTTGTGGCAATAGAAGCAATGTTTTAAGCCTTTTTTATTGCATGATATCTGGTAATAATACATGATAACAGCCCCTTCACGTTTTTTTTTCTTTTTTCTTTTGTATGTTTTTTTTTTGTAAAGCAGAAAATCATCCAACACACATTTTAAGTAATAAACATGACAACTCTGAACAAAAGCCTATTGATGCATAAGCAATATAAAGGCAGTGATACTTACCACTGGTCAGCGTGAACCGTGCATGTTCCCAAATATCTCCTCTGAATCAGCTTCTTCTCTTGTAAACCAACAAATTAGAAGAAACAAGCTGAACCTGCGCACCCTCTTTTTCTCTGCCTTGCTGTGCGTCCTGCTCTTCCCTCTCTCCCTCTTTCTGTCTGTCTCTCTCTCTCCCTCTCTCCCTCTTTCTGTCTGTCTCTCTCTCCCTCTCTCTCTCTTTGAGGAATGACACTCATGCCAACAGCGGGTACCCATGCCATCTGCCGCTGACGTCTTGTGGCAGCCTAGACCACGTGTTCAGGCTCCCGTGGGACCTCCATTCCGTACCGATCATCTGGCAGCTCCGGTAATGGGCACCGGGAGGCCCACGTTTACCGTCAAAAACACAGACTGGAGAGGGATAACAACTAATATCTGCATCTTTTCTTGTAAGGAAGATAAATTAATGTATTTTTGTCTGGGAAAAAAAGATGAGTAGAGATTGCAGGAATTCTCAACAGGTGAGATAGATAGATAGATAGATAGATAGATAGATAGATAGATAGATAGATAGATAGATAGATAGATAGATAGATAGATAGATTAGATGTTTAGGGTGGGTTCAAAGACCCAAGAAACAATATGCTCTGTATGTGTTTTATAGCACAATTAACATCACTCTGTAGGATAACAAACTGTACATTTCCATGACAAGGAGTTACTTTATTGGAAGCAGACGGTTGCACATATGATTATTTTTGTATTTTGTCACTGTCGCCAAATGTGCAAGTTTAATTTGTAGCAAAGGGAAGAGTTATCACTTCAATACTTTAATATCATACAGTATTGTCTGGGTTTCAATAAGGTCACAACAAAAAAAAAAAGAGAGAAAAATACACCGATAAACAACGAGGAAGTAAAGCCAAA